>OY288269.1:54375386-55762532 GCA_958450335.1 Hibiscus tridactylites
TACACGTTAGTTAATAAATACATATATAATGTTTCTTTAAATGCTTTTAATACTTATATATTTATACCATATATTTATAAATTAAATTTCTTTAAAAAAATTAATTGCCATATATATTTTATACGGTTTTCCTAACATATTAACTAAATCATTATCTATCTTACTTTTATATATGTATATATATATATATATATATATATATATATATTATTTATATATATAGTTTTTTTTAAATGTTGATGTGATTACAAGATAGTATATGTTCAAATTTTAGTACTTTAATAACGCACACACACCATGCACACATGGGGCTCGAATACGGGTCGCCTGGATGAAATATGGACCATGTACTTTAATATACATTTCATACGTTAACTCTAAATTAATATATTATCTATAGATATATATAAATATATTACAATATACTGTCATATAGTATATTAATATGTACCATGTACGTTTCCCTTATATATAATATACATTTTCCTTTGGATCGCGCACTACTCATTCTTTCTTTATGCGTCTCGTTTGGACAGAGACAAAGAAATTTAGAAGGCTGTTAAATTTCGTTGGTATGCTTATCTCTATAAAAGTTTACATTTTTCTTTGTTTTTAGGTTGTAAGAATTTTTGGGTTGTTCAATCCAAATTTTCTTATTCTTGGATGCATTTTAATTGTGTTTTTTATGAATTTAATAAAAATTTAGTGGCTTTTATAAAAAAAAATATACATTTTCCTTATTAAATTTTAAATTGATTGTGAGTTAATTTCTCTAATACATTTCATACGTTGACTATATATATTTTTACTTGCATTTAGTCTTTAGGTTAAATATTTGATCAATTTAATTAACTAATTTAGATTAATTTAGTATAATTTAAGCCTTAGTCTTTAGGTTCTCTATTATGGCTTTAAATAATTTGAATAAGATATACCATTATAGAAAATTAATGAATATTGAGTAGGAAATTTTAGAGTTTCAAATTTAAATGGTATCCCAATGTAATGAAATGTTGTTCAACATGAGCTCTTATATAGAATATTCAATATTCATTAAAACATTAGAAAATTGATAAATAGTTTAGATTAATAATTAGAGCCTTAAAGGATTATAACTTTAATGATTAGAATAATTAATTAGTAGATGAATATTATATAAAATTTTGGGGTTTAAATATGGATGGTGCACAAGTGTAAATGAGTGTTATCTCTTATAAACTTTGAAATTAAATAATATTCATAGATTAAATAACACATGAATTTAAATTAGACCCTTTTTACGTTAGCACTTACAATGAATTAGACCATAATTAATCAAGCATAAAAAACCTTTTATATGTGAGATATATTTTTGGAATATGAATAGAGGTGCCCTGAGCGCATATGAGTGTTTCCAATTTTTATTTGAAGTAAAAATATATTTCCTTATAAAAGAAATATTTTCATTCGGAACACAAACCCATATAATAATTAATGATCAAATTAAATTCTAATTGTTATTCCAAAATGCCAAAATACCAAAATACCACATAAAATTAAAGGTACCGTTATTAGGCGTTTGTGGGGTGCTAATCCTTCCCACACTTAATTGACTAAGCTAAATGATTTAATTATCTAGCAATTAATACTACATATCATATTTAAATCATGCATAAAATAACAATTAAGCCTTGAATTAATTAAACAATTGAATTAAAAATATATTTTCTTATAAAAGGAATATTTTTATTTGGATCATAAACCCAATTAATAATTAGTTATTAAATTAAATTTGAATTGTTATTATAAAAATGCCAACAAACCACATAAAATTAGAGGTACCGATATCGGGCGTTAGTGGGGGGTGCTAATCCTTCTCCACGCATAACGGACTCCCAAACCCCAATTTTAAAGAAAAATCTCTGGTTATTTTTATGGTATCTGTGTAACATCCCAATTTTTGCTTAATTTAAAACCCTAATTTAATTGAAATCCCTAAGTTTAAAACCCTAATAATTGGGAATTTTAAGTTAAGGACCTAATTGAATTTTAGTGATTAATTAGGGATTTTCGAAATTTTAGTGACCAAAATACAAAGGTTGTAAGATTTAGGTGCCGTTTCATAAATCCTAAAAAATTGTGGTGGTTTGTCTTGTAATTTACCCATTTAGGGTGATTTAAATACATGTTTTTGCGTCTGAGACCCTTTTTCGCCGTTCAGCAAATCTGAGTTCTCCCCTCTATCGTGCGAACAAAATAACCCCAACCCACATTTTCCGTCCGGACAAGGGTTAACCGTCGTCGTTCGACGACCCGTCACCGTCGTTTGGCTTCCCTCCAAGTTCCGTTCAAAACCCAGCCTCGACGTCGTCGTCCCTGTTGTCATTCTCGCTCGGAATTCGTTTGAGTTTTGTTTCGTTTTTTGTTCGAGTTTTTCCTTGTCGTTGGGTGTTTAGGGTAAGGTTTTGGTTGCTTTTTGGTAATTTGTGTGTGTGCGTGTTTTTGGTCGGAAAAATGGCCATGAGAGGTCATCGGAGCGTCTCCGGCGGTGGGAAATCGGAAATGGGGTGATGAGGTTTAAGGCTAAGCAGACTGTCAGATTGTACACGAGATTGTACACGAGGTCATCAGAGCGTCTCCGGCCGAAGATTGTACACGAGGCTGAGCAGACTGTCAGATTGATTCGAGATCGGCTTAAGGCTGCTTTTGACAGACATAAGTCTTATTCTAATTTGAGACATCATGATCTTGTGTTTGAGGTGGGTGATGAGGTTTTCTTGAAAGTATCTCCTTGGAGGAAGGTACTTCGGTTTGGTCGGAAGGGCAAGCTGAGCCCTAGTTACATTGGCCCTTAGCGGATTATTCGTCGAGTCGGAACAGTTGCCTATCAGCTAGAGCTACCACCAGAGCTTCAGCGTATTCACGATGTTTTCCACATTTTAGTGTTGAGACGTTATCATCCTGATCTTTCACATGTTATGCATGTTAAGGATATTGTAGTCCGTCCTGATTTGCATTTTGAGGAGGATCCTATTGAGATTCTTGCTCATGATAAAAAGGTTCTCAGAAGGAAGACCATTAATATGGTCAAAGTCCTATGGTGTGGTTGTAGTCATGATGAGGCTTCGTGGGAGCCCAAGACTGCCATTTGAGCTTAGTATCCGCATCTTTTTGCTCTAGGTAAAATTTCGAGGACAAAATTTCTTTTTAATAGGTGGAGAGTTGTAACACCCCAATTTTTGCTTAATTTAAAACCCTAATTTAATTGAAATCCCTAAGTTTAAAACCCTAATAATTAGGAATTTTAAGTTAAGGACCTAATTGAATTTTAGTGATTAAATTGGGGATTTTCATAATTTCAGTGACCAAATTACAAAGGTTGTAAGATTTAGGTGCCGTTTCATAAACCCTAGAAAATTGTGGTGGCTTGTCTTGTAATTTACCCATTTTAGGGTGATTTAAATACATGTTTTTGTGCCTTAGACCCTTTTTCGCCGTTCAGCAGATCTGAGTTCCCCCTCTTTCGTGCGAACAAAATAACCCCAACCCACATTTTCTATCCGAACAAGGGTTAAACGTCGTCGTTCGACGACCCGTCACCAACGTTTGGCTTCCCTCCAAGTATCGTTCAAAACTCAGCCTCGCAGTCGTCGTCCCTATTGTCGTTCTGGCTCGGAATTCGTTTGAGTTTTTTTTTCCGTTTTTGGTTTGGGTTTTTCCTCGCCGTTGGGTGTTTAGAGGTAAGGTTTTGGTTGCTTTGGGGGTAATCTGTGTGTGTGCGTGTTTTCGATCAGAAAAATGGCCATGAGAGGTTATCAGAGCGTCGCGGCTGTGGGAAATCGGAAATGGGTGTTTGTGCCCTAATTTTTCGAACTAGGGATTGTGTAAACCGGTTTAAACCGGTCTAGAAGACTGAACAAGGTTGACAGAACTGAACCGGTTCGTCTTGTAAACAACCGGCTGACGTCAGCGATGACGTCAGCGTTAACCCGTTGACTGTTGACTTTTCCAAAAAAGCGCTATTTTATGTTTTTTGACGTCCTGATTCCGTTTTTGCTGCCCATTTTTCCCAAATTCGAACCCGAAAGACCGTTTTGACCACTTTTGTTCAAGTTTGCTTAGTTTTAAAGATTTGAATATCGGAAAATTAATTGGTATTATTTGTATTTTGCAGACGACATTGACTCGGATACTGAGATCCTTCCTCTTCCTCCACCTGGACGACCTCATGTTGCTCATACATCGGGATCTACTCGTGAGTTTAATTATTAATATATGTTCGATATCTATATTATCAGTGTCTTGGCATAGTAGTAGTATCTTTGATGGTGTATTTAATTGTTATAGGAGTTAACTCTGACCAACCTAGAGATAGAGCTGAGCGTGGGAGACATCACCGTCGACGTTGAGTGTTAGCTACATGAGGTGTGTTCTCTACTGTGATGTCTGTTTACAGTGCTCTGTATGTAAATGTGTTGATTAGCTGAAATGTATACATTATGTGGTCTGATGATATATGATTGTAATATTCTGTTAATCTGTGATGTTTGACTTGTTCAGCATTCTGTTACGTTATGAAACATTTGTATATACATTCAGATTCGGATTATTGTATATCACATTATATGATTATGCCTTTCTGTTGATAAACAATGCTTTCAGATTCAGAACTCGGACTTTATGTCATCTCATTATGGTTGGGATTCTGTACGGGGAAGTTCAGTAGCTTCATCCTTCAGGTTGATGTCTACTTCGGATCGGTGGTTTTGCCCTACGGGCTGGATTCCACTTCGGATGGTGACGAGGTAGAGAGTGGTTCTGGGAAACCTTACTCTTCGGATGGTGATGTAGTTGGGTGCATGTCATATTGTGTTGCATATTCATTCATACTTGCTTATGTGTTTAATTGATTCATGATGGAAAAACTGTATTATGATAATGTTTGGTTTTCTCTTTTGTTATAATGACTCTGTTAGTTCTGTTTGCACTGTAGAGAAACACTGAGCGTTTTCGCTGACTTCTCATTAGTTCTATTTTCAGATACTCAAGTCTAGGCTACGGTACTTTGAGGACCTCGTTTTCTAGCTTTATTTATTTATTATTATTAGTATGACACTTGGACCTATTTATATTATATGTTTTTATCATATTGTATATAATTTCAGATTTTGGATGTGTTATTTGGGGTTATTACATTTTATTATGCATGAACGTTTCTAATGTTTAATATTTTCAGGAATATTTTGTCAATATGTATTATGTATTATTATTACTGTCTATTTTGGAATTAAAGTTTTGAAACAGGTTGCTTGCGTGAGGGACAAGCTTTGAGCTTGACTCCTTATATTCGACCCAGTTCTTTCAGGTCGGGTTTAGGGAGTTACATTTAGTTGTATCAGAGCCCGGTTCAACACTCGGCCTGAGTGATTTAAATCAATTTTTAAAACGAAAATAAATTTTTGCATGCATTATCAAATGTTTTCGGGTAAAACAGGAATTTCAGAAAAAGTTATGATCTTTTATGAATAATATTTTTACATATTCTAAATAAAGTCTCCAAGTACCGATTCTAATCTTAGGATTCTGTCTTTTGTAGATATACTACTATGCTACCTCGGAGAAGGTCTAGAGTAGCGGTCGGTCGAGGTCGAGGTCATACCGCGACTGCAGATAGTGACGTTCCACCTCCTGAAGGTTTGATACAAAATAAGGATGAGGTCCAGGGTGCGAATGTGGAGGAACAACATGTGTATAAGATAGGAGCTCAGCAGACTGGAGCTCATCAGACTGGTGGTGGAGATCCACATATTTAGCCTGCTCAGAGTAGTGGTCATCGTGATTCAAGGGATAGTGAGACAGTGGATACAGATGTTGTGATTGTTCAGAGAGAGTTATTGAGATACCTTCGTTAGTCTGAAAGTGTTCTTAGACCCATATCTACAGAGTTTCTTGCTGCCGGGATGACTATGTTTGATGAAAAGACGTGTACAGATCCGACAGATGCAGAGTACTGGCTGAAGAAGCTTCAACGATTATTTGTTGAGATGGATTATCCTACCGATCGGAAACTCAGGGCTGTCGTTTCACCACTGCTGGGTGAAGCCCAGAATTGGTGGGAGGCGGATGACCTTGTTACACCAGCTAGTACTATTACTTGGGATCATTTTAGACATGCTTTCCGTGATCGATATGTCGGAGCTGATTATATAGCTAAGTGCAGAGATGATTTCATGAATCTAAGACAGAACGATATGACTGTTAATGACTATAAGATCGAGTTTATGAGATTGATTGAGTACGTCCCAGGGTTAGTGACCACAGAAAAAGACAAGTGTGATTGGTTTCTGAAGGGATTGCGTCCTACGATAAAGGCCGGTGTTGCTTTACATATGGACCAGAAATACAAAGACATTACTCGACGAGCTAGGATAGCTGAGCGTAATGAGGCAGAGTTGAGACAACTTGAGTTGCATGGATCTGATAGAGGGAAAAGACCAGTGTCAGTGCCAGTTCAGCATAGTCAGGGGAATCATTCTAGGAAGAGGGCCAGAGATGAGTCAGACTACCAGAGTTATTCAAGAGCTAGACCAGTGACTTCTTTTGTTCCGACTGTCAGTGCTGGTGGTTGGACTGGTACTCGAGGGGTGCCACAGTGTCCTTTTTGTAAGAAGTGGCATTGGGGCGAGTGTAGGAGGCAGATTGGAGCTTGTTTTAGATATGGTTCATTCAAGCATCATTTTAGAGATTGTCCGGTTCCATCTCTCTCAGCTTTTACTACTACGCACTCTCAGGCATCAGTACAGACTCCCGCCATGGGAAGAGGTCAGATCAGATCTGTTACTTCAGGCTCTGCTAGTAGAGGTAGACCGGCTCCGAGTAGAGGATCAGTAGAATCAGGGGCGAGACAACTGGGGTTAGTTTATTCTATTAGGAGGCATGAGGAGCGTGATGAGCCAGATGTTATTTTCGGTACATTCTCTATCCATTCTATTCCATATTTTGCGAGTTCTGTGTTTGGGGGTCTTGAGATTTTTGTTGAGGATATTGTTAATGCTGCTACTGTACACAGTCCATTGGGTAATCCAGTTGAGGTTACTAAAGTATACAAGAATTGTCCTCTTGAGATTCAAGGGGAGATCTTTTCAGCTGATTTGATTGAGTTATCCTTTGGAGAGTTTGATCTTCTTCTGGGTATGGATTGGTTGCCTACACACTGTGTTACTTTGGACTGTGAAAAGAAGAGTGCTACACTTTGAACTTCTGATGATCGTGAGGTGATTCTGATTGGTGAGCGCAGAGGGTTCCTATGTAACATCGTCTCAGCTCTCAAAGCTGAGAAAATGATCAGGAAAGGTTCTATTGCTTATCTTGCCTATATCCTTGATCTGAGACAGTCTGATTCCGGATTAGATAAGATTCAAGTTGTGGAAGACTTTTCAGACGTTTTTCCGGAAGAATTACCTGGGGTACTGCCGAAACGGGATGAGGTTGAGTTTGGCATCGAGGTTTATCCGAGTACAGCTCCTGTGTCTATGGCACCTTATCGGATGGCACCGAAAGAACTTAAAGAGTTGAAGATTCAGTTGCAAGAACTGTTGGATCGAGGTTTCATTCGACCCAATGTTTCTCCTTGGGGAGCTTCTGTTCTATTTGTTAAGAAGAAGGATGGGACATTTCGACTCTATATAGATTATCGGAAGCTGAACAAGCTGATGATCAAGAACAAATATCCTCTTCCCCGTATTGATGATATGTTTGACCAGTTCCGGGGAGCTACGGTATTCTCTAAGATAGACCTGAGATCTGGTTATTACCAACTCAGGGTTAAGGACTATGATGTGTTCAAAATAGCTTTCCGGACACGATATCGCCATTATGAGTTCCTTGTGATGCCTTTTGGGTTGACTAACGCCCATGCCACTTTTATGGATATGATGAATAGGGTGTTTCAACCATATCTTGACTAGTTTTTTATGGTATTTATTGACGATATACTGCTATATTCTAGATCTGAGGTAGAGCATGAGGAACATCTTCGGATTGTATTACAGACTCTGCGAGAGAAACAACTATATGCAAATTTCAGTAAGTGTGAGTTCTGGCTTTCTGAGGCTATGTTTCTGGGACATATAGTTTCTGCTCAGGGTATTCAGGTTGATCCGATGAAGGTTAAGGCTATTATGAGTTGTAAGCAGCCCAAGAATGTTCTTAAGGTTCGAAGCTTCTTGGATTTAGCTGGTTATTATCGAAGATTCGTTGAGGGTTTCTCTTCTATTGTAGCTACGTTGACTAAGCTTCTGAGCAAGGATGTTCCCTTCGTTTGGACTGAGGCCCAACAATCTAGTTTCGAGAAGCTTAAGTCTGTGTTGACTGAAGCACAAGTTTTGATTCAGCTTGAGCCTGGTAAGGCTTATACAGTTTTCAATGATGCTTCGTACACCGGATTGGGGTGTGTTCCGTTGCAGGACGAGAAGGTAGTGGCTTATACGTCTCGACAGTTGAAACCGCATGAGTGTAATTATCCTACCCATGACCTAGAGCTTGCTGCTGTTATTTTTTCACTTAAGATCTGGAGACACTATTTATACAGAGAGAAGTGTTATATCTATACAGACCATAAGAGTATGAAATACCTCCTCACTCAGAAAGAGCTTAATTTGAGACAACGCACTGGTTAGATCTTCTCAAGGATTATGATTGTGAGATTGAGTATCATTCGGGTAAAGCTAATTTCGTTGCCGATGCATTGAGTCGTAACATAATTTCAGATTTGAGAGCTTTGTTTGCTCGAATGAGTTTGTACGACGATGGCAGAGTATTGGCAGAACTTCGAGTTATTCCTACATTGATTTCTGATATTCGAGCTGAGTGGCCTAGTGATCCATTTTTGATGCATCGTATCATGAAGGTACATGAGGGTACATCTCGAGATTTCTCTATTGATCAGGATGGGGTATTATGTTTCCATGGCCGATATTGTATTCCGAGGAAATCTGGGTTAAAACAGGTTATTCTCCGTGAGGCCCACGACAGTCCTTATTCTATGCATCCTGGTGGTGACAAGATGTATAAGAATCTTCGTGAGAGTTACTGGTGGAAAGGTCTCAAGCGAGACGTCTTCGGTTTTCTATCGAGGTGCTTGACTTGTCAGAAAGTCAAAGCAGAGCATTAACGTCCATCTGGGTTACTACAGCATATTGAGATTCCTCAGTGGAAGTGGGAGCGCGTGACTATAGACTTTGTTAGTGGACTTCCTTTGACTTCGTCGAAGAAGGATTCTATCTGGGATATTTTTGATCGTCTGAAGAAGTCCGCGCATTTAATTCCTGTCCGAGTTAACTATTCTTTGAGTAAGTTAGCCCGACTTTATATTTCTAAGATCGTTCGACTGCACGGGGTACAATTATCTATTATTTCTGACAGAGATCCGAGGTTCACTACAAGATTCTAGGGGTCTCTTCATTCTGCTTTGGGTACTCAGTTGAACTTCAAGACATCTTATCATCCGCAGACAGATGGTTAGTCTGAGTGTGTGATCTAGATTCTTGAGAATATGTTAAGGGGCTGTATTCTTGATTTCAGAGTCAGTTGGGAGGATTTCCTGCCGCTTGCAGAGTTTGCTTATAATAACAATTACCAGGCCAGTATGAAGATGGCACCGTATGAGGCTCTATATGGGCGTAGGTGTCGTTCACCTATCAGTTGGACTGAGTTGAATGAGCACAGATTGTTGGGACCGAAGATTGTACACGAGGTTGAGCAGACTGTCAGATTGATTCGAGATCGGCTTAAGGCTGCTTTTGACAGACATAAGTCTTATTCTAATTTGAGACATCGTGATCTTGTGTTTGAGGTGGGTGATGAGGTTTTCTTGAAAGTATCTCCTTGGAGGAAGGTACTTCGGTTTGGTCGGAAGGGCAAGCTGAGCCCTCGTTACATTGGCCCTTAGCGGATTATTCGTCGAGTCGGACCAGTTGCCTATAAGCTAGAGCTACCACCAGAGCTTCAGCGTATTCACGATGTTTTCCACATTTTAGTGTTGAGACGTTATCCTCCCGATCTTTCACATGTTATACCTGTTGAGGATATTGTAGTTCGTCCTGATTTGCATTTTGAGGAGGATCCTATTGAGATTCTTGCTCATGATAAAAAGGTTCTCAGAAGGAAGACCATTAATATGGTCAAAGTCCTATGGTGTGGTCGTAGTCATGATGAGGCTTCGTGGGAGCCCAAGACTGTCATTTGAGCTCAGTATCCGCATCTTTTTGCTCTAGGTAAAATTTCGAGGACAAAATTTCTTTTTAATAGGTGGAGAGTTGTAACACCCCAATTTTTGCTTAATTTAAACCCTAATTTAATTGAAATCCCTAAGTTTAAAACCCTAATAATTAGGAATTTTAAGTTAAGGACCTAATTGTATTTTAGTGATTAAATTGGGGATTTTCGTAATTTCAGTGACCAAATTACAAAGGTTGTAAGATTTAGGTGCCGTTTCATAAACCCTAGAAAATTGTGGTGACTTGTCTTGTAATTTACCCATTTTAGGGTGATTTAAATACATGTTTTTGTGCCTTAGACCCTTTTTCGCCGTTCAGCAGATCTGAGTTCCCCCTCTTTCGTGCGAACAAAAAAACCCATACCCACATTTTCTGTCCGAACAAGGGTTAAACGTCGTCGTTCGACGACCCGTCACCATCGTTTGGCTTCCCTCCAAGTTTCGTTCAAAACTCAGCCTCGCAGTCGTCGTCCCTATTGTCGTTCTGGCTCGGAATTCGTTTGAGTTTTTTTTCCGTTTTTGGTTTGGGTTTTTCCTCTCCGTTGGGTGTTTAGAGGTAAGGTTTTGGTTGCTTTGGGGGTAATCTGTGTGTGTGCATGTTTTCGGTCAGAAAAATGGCCATGAGAGGTAGTCAGAGCGTCGCGGCTGTGGGAAATCGGAAATGGGTGTTTGTGCCCTAATTTTTCGAATTGGGGATTGTGTAAACCGGTCTAAACCGGTCCAGAAGACTGAATCAAGTTGACAGAACTGAACCAGTTCGTCTTGTAAAATACTGGCTGATGTCAGCGATGACGTCAGCGTTGACCTGTTGACCCCTTTTGACCCGTTGACCGTTGACTTTTCCAAAAAAGGGCTATTTTATGTTTTTCGATGTCCTGATTCCGTTTCCGCAGCCCGTTTTCCCAAATTCGAACATGAAAGACTGTTTTGACCACTTTTGTTCGAGTTTGCTTAGTTTTAAAGATTTGAATATCGGAAAATTAATTGGTATTATTCGTATTTGCAGACGACATTGACTCGGATACTGAGATCCTTCCTCATCCTCCACGTGAACGACCTCATGTTGCTCAAACATCGGGATCTGCTCGTGCATTTAATTATGAATATATGTTCGATATCTATATTATTAGTGTCTTGGCATAGTAGTAGTATCTTTGATGGTGTATTTAATTGTTATAAGAGTTGACTCTGACCGACCTAGAGATAGAGCTGAGCCTGGGAGACATTGCCATCAACGTTGAGTGTTGGCTACTTGAGGTGTGTTCTCTTCTGTGATGTCTGTTTACAGTTCTCTGTATATAAATATGTTGATTTTCTGAAATGTATACATTATGTGGTCTGATGATATATGATTGTAATATTCTGTTAATCTGTGATGTTTGACTTGTTCAACATTCTGTTACGTTATGAAACATTTGTATATACATTCAGATTCAGGTTATTGTATATCAGATTATATGATTATGCATTTCTGTTGATAAACAATGCATTCAGATTCAGAGCTCGGATTTTATTTCGTCTCTTTAAGGTTGGGATTCTGTACGGGGAAGTTCAGTAGCTTCATCCTTCGGGTTGATGTCTACTTCGGATCAGTGGTTTCGCCCTACGGGCTGGATTCCACTTCAGATGGTGATGAGGTAGAGAGTGGTTCTGGGAACCTTACTCTTCGGATGGTGATGTAGTTGGGTGGATGTCATATTGTGTTGCATATTCATTCAGACTTGCTTATGTGTCTGAATTGATTCATGATGGAAAAACTGTATTCTGATAATGTTTGGTTTTCTCTTTTGTTATAATGACTCTGTTAGTTCTGTTTGCACTGTAGAGACACATTGAGCGTTTTCGCTGACTCCCCCTTAGTTCTATTTTCAGATACTCAGGTCTAGGATACGGTACTTGGAGGACCTCGTTTTCCAACTTTATTTATTTATTATTATCAGTATGACACTTGGACCTATTTATATTATATATTTTATCATATTGTATATAATTTCAGATTTTGGATGTGTTATTTGGGGTTATTACATTTTATTATGCATGAACGTTTCAAATGTTTAGTATTTTCAGGAATATTTTATCAATATGTATTATGTACTATTATTACTGTCTGTTTTGGAATTAAAGTTTTGAACCAGGTTGCGTGCGTGAGGGACAAGCTTTGAGCTAGACTCCTTATATTCGACCCAGTTCTTACGGGTCAGGTTTAGGGAGTTACAATCTGGACTACCAAAGTGACTCCAAATCTTTTAAAAATCGAATTAAAAAGAAAACCCTAATTTTAAAATTAATATTCCAAGCTCATTTACCGGTTTAAAAATGGTTTCGACAAAGAGTTATAGACTCTACCACGTACGGTCCTATGAACACACAACCCACTAAACACAAATATCGTACTCTGGCAATCACCGCATACTGGAATCCCAAACTAATTGTACTCCTCGAGCTCTCGATCAATCTACCAACTTATACACAGGAACAACAATTTCGAGCACTGAGCTTACAAAGCTCAGTGGTACACATCTACTCTACTATATTTCATGCTAATCATAAACATAAGCATGCAAGCTAGTACAAGCAATAAAGAGAGATAAGTAAACATGTGGTGCTAGCACTAGTCCCCTAAACACATGCTCTCGTCATTCAAGACATCATATATGACACACAAGGCTCAACCATACGTGGGATCTCACTAGATCATCCGGGCAAAAGCACAAAAAGTCATAACCACAAACCTGGAGTGAGGCCCGGTGTCATACAACATCGAGAACATACAATCTCTCTGGGTGAGGTCCAATGTCAAATAGTTTTGGGAGCGTACACCCATACTCGACATCGCTCCTCGAATATCTTCGAATGAGGTCCTATGTCACACATCCTTGGGAATGTACATTCGACATCCCTAACCATAGTGTTGCAAAATGTTCTCTAGATATCTGGATCCCAACAATCAAAGGTGACTCAACCAAACAAGTGTCCATACAAAATACAACATTGACACGGTTACCAAACAAGTGCCCTCACCTGGCACGCAACATCTCATGATCCACCAAGGATCCATATAGTTACTAATACAACAAGTCAAACAAAGTTTACCGAGTTGTGAATACATTATGGAGGAGTACGTTAAACATTCTCATTATTTATCTCCATTAATCCACATTATCTCATTATTTAAGGCAAAAAATCAATTCATTAATCTTTCACATCGATTTCCATATTTAACAGGCATTATAGATTATCCAGCGAATTGTACTTGTAGAGACTAAATAAAAATTCCTTGTTTTCCATCACTTTGAAAAAATGAATTTAAGGGGAATTTGGAAAAAGCTGGCATTTTAAAATAAGTCTTGGAGTCACCACCGGTCACTTGGATAAGGTAGATTGAGCACCGAAAATCTAACCAGAGATTCAAATGGGTTTGAGTGTTGGTTACGAGTGGGGAAGGGTTCGCACCCCCACCATGCCTGAAAATCGGTACCTAAAGGGTTCATATTTATTTACTAAGAAAAATTAAGATTCAATCTAATTTAATATCTAATCCCTAAAAACGCATGAATGCATTAGCATGTGATTCGAATATAAAATAAACTTGTGATTCAGGGTACCCAAAAAAATAACGCTCAGAAACCTGAGACGACACTCCCAATAGGGTACCAAAACCTTGAGAACTAAACTAATACAACAAATTAAATAATGGATCCTCGCCGGTACCAGCCTCAACCACTTTTTATTTGAAATCGAGATAGGTAAAACCCTAATCTCCTCCCCCTTTTCTCTTTTTTTTATTCGAACTCTAAAAAAAGAGCTTTTACCTATGAAGGCTTTTCTTTTCTTTGTATTGATTAGTATCTGAATCTGTTTAATCCATTACAATGCTTTTAGGGTTTTCATTTATACCCCGATAATTACAATATTTTTAGAAAATAAGAAATGCTAGAAATTAAAGTATTGACTGCTCTTTGATGAATCCTAGATAATTTTGTATGTATTCATGTCCATCTCTGACATTGTATAGTGTTGTTGTTCCTTGTTGCATGCAATGTGGTGGCCGTTGGTGAGGAGGGGGACCAGAGGGAGAAACTGCAGTTGCTAGTGATCCTCTCGACCGACGTGGAGATATGGATGGGCTTGAATAGTGTGTTGGCGCGTGTGGAAGACGAAGAGTTTGGCGCTGAAGCTGTACTTACGCGTAGAGGAGATGCCAGGCGTTTCTCAGTTTGATCTGGGCCATTAGATCCAATCAGATCCAATGGACGGGGGTTGGCTACGCATGGATAAAGAAAGGGTTATCAGATAGAGTTAGGGTTTTTTTTTCATGTTTGGGCCTATTGGGCCATATATATATTTATGTTGGGTTGTAAAAGGACTAATGGACTAATATATACAATCTATTTATTATTATTTTTAGTTTTTATTTGATAATAATAATAATAATAATAATAAGGGTCAAAAGACCTGGATAAAGGTAGTGATTCTTGTTTTTTCTTTTTTACAGATGCCCCTCTTTGCTCAATTCTCGTTTGCTTATTCTCATAAAACGAGAATAGAGCAAAGATCATAAGCGCTAATTTTATCCCACTTTTATGTCTGAAGATCTGAAGCAATGAGTTCATCCTATATAAATTTTTTTTGGTATTCTTTTTTTGAGGTCTTAAAGCTGTAAGTTCTTATATAAAACTTTCCACTTTCCTTGTGAATTCTTCGAGTTGCAAGTTCTTATATAGAACTTCCCTCTGCTCTTCATTCGTAGTCTTGGAGCTACAAGGTCTTCCTACATAGGCTTTTCACTTTGAAATCTTGAAGCTATGAGTTTTTTCTATATAAAACCTTTCGCTTTGAGACGATACCCCGTTTTCTTGTAGTGTGAGTATCGGGAGATTTTTATTGTTCCCCAAAAGTTGAAGACCAGAAAACTTGAAACTGATGCCATGCCTTCTTATTGCATCGGCATGAAAAGATGTTCATCGCTCCTAAAAAGTTGAAGGTTAGAAGTTCTTTAAAGAAGTTGGTCGAGTTCAAGAACTCTTGATTATACTATTTGAACGTTTCGATAGATTCATCTTCCTCTTGGAATGATATGACCTACAAAATTAAATATTCAATTTTAGTCAATTGTTTAAGACTCTTATTATTCATGTCTAAGAAAAGATTGGATTGCTTTAAGGGAAAATATCTTTAAGAAAAGATCAAAAAATATCTTTAAGGAAAGATAACTCTTGTAAAGATTAAATTGGAACTTTCACTTTAAGAAATAACATCCTTATGAAAAGACCAAATTAAGGACATTTGATTTTTAGAAAAACATCATTGTTAAGGGAATCAATTAAGAAATTCTTTCGTTTTGAGGAAACGTCATTAAGAAATGATCGAATTAAGGAGTTCTTATTTTAAGAGAAATGAGTCCTTATGAAAAGATCAAATTAAAAATATCCTTATGAAAGGATCTAATTAAAAGCTTCTTTTTCTTCTCTTTTTTTTAAATATCCTTAGGGAAAGATCGAGTTAAAAGACTTTTTACTTCATGAAAACTTGTCCTTTTGAAAGGACCAAATTGAGAAATTCTAGGTTTTAAGAAAAACATCATTTGAAAAGGACTGGATTAAGAAATTCATTTTAAGAAAAACAATCTTATGAAATGATCAAATTCAACAGTTTGTTTTTGTGGAGAGACATCCTTATGAAAGGATCATGTTAGATTTTATTTTTAAAAAAGAAAAAATATTGTAAAATTTATACTTGATTTTGATATAACAAATTGTTTAAGGACTAAATTGTAAAAGTAAATAAATCTTTAATTACTCAAAAGTCTCACAAAAATGACAAGTATTTTGAACTAAAATTTGTTTCTAAGTGAAAAAGATAAAACCCCCAAAATTTCTAAGTGTTTCATACTCAACTAACCAAAAACGCCCAGGTGTATCGATACACCCTTGGGTGTTTTGATTCGAGTTTTAGCTACTGGAATTTTAATCGCCAAAGCGTACTGATACGGTTGTATCTGTATCGATACGACCTTCATTTGAGTATGAGATTTTGGTTACGTGTATCGATACGGTCTTACCCGTTTCGATGCCTGATTTTAAGATTTTCAAATCTTTGCATTTAATGATATTACTGTTGCCTTGTTAGTTGTTCGAATCATCAAACTTCAATTTTTAGTTAACCCATACCGATACGCCCCTAGGCATACCGATGCATTTTTCACTAGATTTTTCCCACAGATTCTAGTGAGCAAAATCCGTACCGATACGGTCTTTACCGTATCGACCGGTCCCTTTTTTACACTATAATTGTTTCGATACACCTTTTCACGTATCGATACGCTATTGCACAACAACTATTTCTTCTTTTGACAAGTACCAATACGAGTGTTCGTGTACCGATACGTCTGGTGACCAAACATCATTTATTGTAGGAAAAAATGACCTCTAACGGCTCTATTGATGACTTCAACCACCCAAATGGATAGAAATCAAAGAAAGGGTATAAAAACTAGTCTCCAATGCTACCACAACAACTATTGAACAAGTTTAAAGCAATCATGCAAAAATCCAACCACTTTGAGCTTTTAGAGTCAAATTCTTGTACCCAACTTGTGTAATCTCAGTTGTAATCTTTTGTTTTAAGTTTGGGGTTTGTGAGAACTTGTATTTGGGCAAACATATCACATTTGAGAAGATTTTTTAGTTTTCTATCAACTTATTGTAAAAGAGTGAACCTTGATCAAGCTTTGGGTAGAAAGTTTTGATTGATTTGTAACAGTTGCCTCCTTAGCCTAGAAAAGAGGAAGAATTCTTTAGTGAACTGGTTGAAATCTTTATTGATGGGCTAAGGTAGTGGATGTAAAACTTGTTAGAAACTTGAACCACTATAAATCATTGTGTCTTCAATTTTTCATTTTCCAATTGCCTCCCTTCAAAATTTTAATTGCCAATTCACTCCTCTTAGCCTTCCACCATTGATTGATTATCTTAACAATTGGTATCAGAGCTACACTCATTGGAAGGATTAACACCCTCCTGAGTAGACTATAAGAGAGATACATCAATCCACATTGAAAGCCACAATGTCTACTTCCGGCCTCAACTTGTATGAGTCACAATCTACCACCAAACCAACATTCTTCAATGGTGACAACTATCCATATTGGAAGAATCGGAAGAGGCTATTCATCAAATCCAATGATTACCTCTTTTGGGATGTAATCAAAGATGGACCATATATTGCAATGAAGCGAGAAGGATAAAGGCAAGTTCCCATGGCCAAGAAAGAAATGACTGATGAAGGAAGAAGAAAATTGCAAGTCAATGTCAAAGGCCTTGCACATGCCCTTTTGTGCACTTGGATCGGATGAGTACTTGAAGAAGTCTTCGTGTACAAGTGGAAAGGAAGCGTGAGACAAGTTCGAGACCACCTATGAAGGCACCAACAATGTAAAGGAGACCAAGATTAGACTCCTTAACTTGAGCTATGAGAATTACATGATGGAGCCCGATGAGAGCGTCACCAAGATGTTTGATCGCTTCTCCGCCATCATCAATGGTTTTAAAGGCTTCAGATAAATCATACCCAAAGACAAGCTTGTTTGGAAGCTCATCTACTCTCTTCCCGAGTCATGGGATGGGAAGAGGACTGCCATCATCGAGGCAAAGGATTTGATAACTTTAAAGCCTGATGCTCTTATGGGTTCTCTTCTTACTCATGAGATAATGAAGCAAGGAAGAGAAGAAGAGAGAAGAGAAGAAGGTAGTAGAGAAGAAGAAACTCAGAATTTCTCTCAAAGCTTCTTTTGAGGAAAACGATTCAAGTGAGGAGGACGATGAAGAAATGGCTATGCTAGCCAAAAGGTTCATGAAGTCCAATAGAGGAAGAAAGTTCCATCGAAGATGGGACTTCAAGAACAAGAACAAGGAGGAGGAGAAGGATCAACTCATATGTTTTGGGTGCAAGAAGCCGGGGCATATAAGGATCGATTGTCCTTAACTAAAAAAAGAAGAGCTTCGAGAAGAAGAAGAAGCTCAAGGCTCATGTTGCTACTTGGAGTGATGAGGAATAATCTGATGAAGAGGAGCAAGAGGTGGCCAATCTTTGCCTCATTGCTCTTGAAGAAGATCCTAAGGTAACCTCTAACTCATCATCTTTTGATTTTACTTTTGATGAGCTTCAAGAAGCTTATGATGAGTTGCAAGAGGTGTTTGACGATTTGGTAGAGAAGTATAATGAATCAATTTTGAATAACAAGAAAATTATTTTAGATTTGAAAAATCAAAACGATTCCTTATCTAAAATCAACTCGGAGCTTTAAAAGAAGGTTTTGGATTTACAAGAAAACCAAAAATATTTTGAAAAAGAAAATATTGATTTAAACAACCTTCTTTCTGTAACCCCCTTAACCTGGCCTAGACGATTGACCCGAATTAAGAAAGTCACACGGGGAAAACCAAAGTCAACCCGAAAGTCAACCTTGATTAACGACCCTTTTTTTTCTTTTTTAAACTTGTCTAGATGCACATTAACCCTAGATATGATCATACAAACAGCATACTCAAAGATCATAACCATCAGAGAACATTCAGGGACCCAATTGCACAAATTACAACTTTAGGGACCAAATTGTAAATTCTGTAAATTATAAGGACTTAATCCAATTTAAAGTTACCATCTTGAAATTTATCATCTTTCATGCTTCTCTGTCAAATTTCAGCTCAAACGGACATCTCAAACTCATACAATTGCACAAACAAGTTTCAGGACCAAAATGCAAACATTTCAAAACATATAACCAACAATTTCAGTGCCCAACGGTCGAGTGTTTCGGAACAGGGAAGACCCGTTCCAAAACGCGGGACCGTTCCGCAACAGGTTCCGAAACAGTGCCTGGCAGTGGCATATCCATTCCGGAACAGTGCCTCTCGTTTCGGAACGCCCAGGCCATTTCAGGCCCCCGTTCCGATACGGTAGCACCTGTTCCGAAACAGGTTGCCCAGATTGCAGAAAATTTGCTGGTTTATCATGCAATTGACCTATCAAACATGCTCCAAACGCAACCAAACTTTACCAGCAAGACATTCAACATACAAGGAACATGATTGCACCAATCAAACATCAACATGGCATCAAACATGAAAATCCCCAAATCTATAAGCATGCTTCCTACTTTTCAAACCATTCAAGCATCAAAATACTAAATCCACTTCACAAAAGCCAATTACATGTTCCAACATTATTAACAACATATATCCAACTTAGGGAGTCCAAAACATCTCCCAAAACATCCACATAGGTCCCCCATTGCCAAATGCCAAAAGCTAATAGTGTTTAAGAAACCTTCACCATACTTGAGCTTAGATATCCACTTGGTTGCTTGCCCTCCTTGCTGCCCTCAATGCACTTTAATGCTCTGCATTATTGGTTTAAGAAAAGAGAGAGAGCGTAAGCAAAAGCTTAGTGAGGAATGCTCATTTAAAACCACACAATAATGCATTTATAAAACTCATTTATAAACCATTCTTCAAGCAACATTTATACATGCTCTTAAACATTTAAAACAAGCATCTCATGCTTCACTTTCATTACATGTCATATTGGCAACAAGTGATACATTCCACATAAGATCCACACATGGACTTTTAAACACCATTGTGATCTTATACTTTCCAAGGACCACACATGGACTTTTAAACACCATTGTGTCCTTAACCCCATGGACTTTTAAACACCATGGCAAGGACCACACAAGGACTTTTAAACACCTTTGTGTCCTTAACAAGAATCTCCCAAGGACTTTTAAACACCTTGGAGTTCTTAAGTAACAAGGCTTACACAAGGAATTTTAACCACCTTGAGCCTTAACCAAGAACCAACCATGGACTTTTAAACACCATGTTGTTCTTAAAATTCACAAGATTCACACAAGGACTTTTAACCACCTTTGTGATCTTAACCAAGAACCATCCAAGGACTTTTAACCACCTTGATGTTCTTAAATATACAAGGCTCACACAACGACTTTTAACCACCTTTGTGACCTTAACCATCACTTGCCAATATGCATCATTAACATCAATATTCCATTGTTTTAAAGCATTTAAACAAGCCATAAACATCATGCATTTTTAAGCATCAAACCACATTAAAACAATGTTCAAAAACAAGGAACTCTTACCTTGAGCTTCCTTCAACACATGGCTTATAATCTCAGCAAATAAATATGCTAGATATGCTTTCAAAACAGATTTAAAATCATGCAAACAAAACACATTGCATACAACCAAATCCATGGCCATCACCAAGAGAGTTTTTCCGAAAACTTACTCTTGAGCTTAGCTAAGTTGCTTAGACTTAAACTAAGCTCCCAAACCTTCAAAACACTGGTTTCAAAGCCGAAAACAGAATTCCACTCACCGATTCCGTTTCGCCTCTTGCCGAAACACAAATCAAGCTTCCGGATCACCACCACTTGGATCCAAAGATGACTCCCCTGTTTTAAACACATCAAAGCAGAGGATTAATGCATCATCATGCATTAATATCTTCAATGAAAGCATCTAAACTCGCTGCTCTCATCCACACTCCATTTTCAGCTACCAAACACAACCGAAAATGCATCCAAACAACTCCACAACATTGCCCAGCCAAGATCCATCAAAACTAAACATCCTTAAACATCATTTAACATCCAAAAAGGATCTAACATCATCCTTATATCTCCAGCAATAACAGATCCACAAGATCACTCCAAAAACAACCAAGAACACAAGCTAAACTTAGGAAATTCAACCTATCCGGGATTGCATTAATTAAAACTCAATTTCTCATCAATTTAACATTCATTTAACATCAAATTGACACCTAAAAACACTGCCCAATAAGATCATACGAAATTTCATCAAAAATCACCAAATCCTGCATTTAAAAGCCAAGATCAACAACACAACTTTAAAACCATTTATAAAACACAATCTAAGGATTGAGAACTTAGGAATTTCAGTAAAGAACTGAGAGTTTAGAGGAGAAGGATGTTCTTACCTCCAAACTTGAGTTTCTCCCTTTTTAGAATCAAAAAGCTTGAAGATCCAATTAGCCAATACAAAGGATTTTATGAAGAGATGATTGAAGATCAAAAGGGAAATGAAATGAGTGATTTAGATGACAAAACCAGAGGGAAAAGTTCTGGAAAAGATGTTTGGTTTGAGAGAAAAAGATGAGAGAAAAGAGAAAATGGAAAATATGGAAAGTTAGTTGGAAATTCCGAAATATCTTCCCTCCTTTTAGTTTTATTCAAAAACCCTTAATTAATCATTTAATTATCTTAGAAAAATCTGGAGAAACTCCCATTGGGTAAATAGCTCCTTAAAGATTCAAAGTTTCAATCCTTTCTAAAACAGTCTCACAGTTTTCAAAAATTACATTTTTGTCACTAGCCCAAAATGTCACCCTTCCAAACCTCATTTTGCAAAATTGATTTCACCTTACTCTTATATATAATAAAAGAGGATTTTAGAACATTTTTCCATATTTTTAATGCAACTCGAACTAGGCTTTCCTAAACTCACTCTTTCATATTCGAACCGCACTTGACCGAACCGGTCCGAGCCCAAAACTTCTAAGCCCAAAACCGGGGTGTTACAACTCTCCCCCTTAAGAAATTTCGTCCTCGAAATTTACCTGAAGGAAAGAGATAAGGAAACTGCTTCAGCATGTCATCCTTCCGTTCCCACGTGACTTCCTCAACACCACGATGCTTCCACAACACCTTTACCAACTCAATGGTCTTGCCACGAAGAACCTTGCTATCCGAATCCAGAATCTTCACCGGTTCCTCATCATAGGTCAAATCCGGATTCAATTCCACTTCTTCCACAGGCATCACATGCGAAGGATCTGATCTATACTTCCGAAGCATAGAAACATGAAACACATCATGAATCTTCTCCAACTCCTGAGGTAGCCTCAACCTGTACGCAACAGGACCCACACGCTCAATCACCTCGTATGGTCCAATGTACCTAGGGCTCAACTTAACCTTACGGCCAAACCTCATCACCTTTTTCCAAGGCGAAACCTTCAAAAACACACGGTCACCCACTGCATACTCAATCTCCTTACGCTTCAAATCCGCGTAAGACTTTTGCCGATCAGAAGCTGCCTTCAACCGCTCACAGATGAGCTTCACCTTCTCGGTGGTTCCTTTCAACAAAGCTGGCATCGAAACCAACTTTTGACCCGTTTCAGCCCAACAAAGAGGAGTCCTACACTTCCTCCCGTACAAAGCCTCATAAGGTGCCATTTGAACACTTGCTTGATAACTATTATTATAAGCAAACTCCACCAAAGGCAAATGCTTCTCACAAGAGCCTTGGAACTCAATCACGCAGCACCTCAACATATCCGACACAATCGACTTAGGCACACCATGCAGCCGCACAATCTCAGCAACGTACAGCTCCGCAAGCTTATCCAAAGAAAACGTAGTATGCACAGGCAAGAAATGCGCACACTTCGTCAGGCGATCCACAATCACCCACACCGAATTCTTCTTTGATGGTGACAAAGGTAAACCAGATACAAAAATCCATGGTAATCCTTTCCCACTTCCACTCAGGGATTCTCAACGGTTGCAACAAACCTGAAGGAACCTGATGCTCAGCCTTAACTCGCTGACACACCATACACTTGCTCACAAACTCAGCAACATCCTTCTTCAAACCCACCCAATAGTACTCATCACGAAGATCACGATACACCTTAGTACTACCTGGGTGCATAGAAAAAGGACTACTATGACCTTCAGTCAGAATAGCACGCCTCAACTCAGCATCACTGGGCACTACTATTCGACTCCCAAAACACAACACACCATCATCATTAAAACAGAAATCCGAAGGCCTACCCTCCGCGATATCCTGAACATGCGGCACCAAGGAATCATCCAGCAACTGCTTTTCCTTGATCATCTGAACCAAAGATGGTTTCACTTGCAACTCAGCCACAAGACCACCATCACGCGAAATACTCAAACTGGCAAACATAGCCCTCAGCTCAACAGCTACCTTCCTACTCAAGGCATCCGCTACAACATTAGCTTTTCCAGGATGGTACTCAATCGTCAAATCATAATCCTTGAGCAACTCCACCGAACGCCGCTGCCTAAGATTCAACTCCTTCTGAGACATCAGATACTTCAAACTCTTGTGATCCGTGTACACAGTACACTTCTCACCATACAAATAATGTCTCCAGATCTTCAAAGCAAAAACCACCGCAACCAACTCAATGTCATGCGTAGGATAATTGCGCTCATGCACCTTCAACTGTCGCGATGCATAAGCCACCACCTTACCCTCTTGCATCAACACACATCCCAAACCAACATAGGACGCATCACTATAGACCACAAACTCTTTCCCTGATTCAGGTTGAACAAGATAGGAGCTTGCGTCAAAGCTGCCTTAAGCTTCTCAAAAGCCTGCTGTCTCGCTTCCGTCCATTCATACTTAACATCCTTTTGCAACAACTTTGTCAAAGGTGCAGCAATCTTAGAAAACCCATCCACAAACCTCCGGTAGTATCCCGCCAAACCAAGGAAACTACGAACCTCATGAACAGACTTAGGAACCTTCCAATTCATCACCGCCTCAATCTTCTGAGGATCAACACGAATCCCCTCAGCAGAAACCATATGCCCAAGAAACACCACCTCCTTAAGCCAGAACTCACACTTGCTCAGCTTAGCATAAAGCTGATTCTCCAACAAAGCCTGCAGCACAATCCTCAAATGCTCTTCATGCTCCTCCTCAGTACGCGAGTACACGAGGATATCATCAATGAACACCACAACAAACTTATCCAGGTATTCATGAAACACACGGTTCATCATGTCCATGAAAGCAGCAGGAGCATTTGTCAAACCAAACGGCATCACAAGGAACTCATAATGCCCATACCTTGTCCTGAAAGCTGTCTTAGGCCCATCCACATCCTTTACCTTCAACTGGTAATACCCTGACCTCAAGTCAATCTTAGAGAACACAGCTGCTCCCCGAAATTGATCAAAAAGATCATCAATTCTCGGCAAAGGATACCGATTCTTGATAGTGAACTTGTTCAGCTGACGATAATCAATGCACATTCTCATAGTGCCATCCTTCTTCTTCACAAACAAGACCGGTGCACCCCAAGGCGACACACTCAGCCGAATGAATCCACGATCAAGCAACTCTTGCAACTGCGTCTTCAGCTCCTTCAACTCTTTAGGTGCCATTCTATACGGAGTAATGGACACAGGAGTTGTATTCTCATACAGCTCAATTCCAAACTCCACCTCACGATTAGGAGGTAATCCAGGTAACTCCTCAGGAAACACACCAGGAAACTCCCGCACAATCCTGATATCTTGCACACGCAACTCCTTAGAGCTAGGATTCATCACAAAAGCTAGATAAGCTTCACAACCTTGCCTCAGCATCCGACTTGCCTCCAACGTAGACACCACATAGGCAAGAAAGTTCACATTCTCACCAACCACAACCACCTCATAATCATCCGCAAGCTTCAGCGAAACTCGCTTATTCTCACAATCCACAACAGCACGATGCTCAGCAAGCCAATCCATACCAAGGATTACATCAAAACCATAGAAAGGCAACTCCATAAGATCAACATGAAAAACATGTTCTTGAACAACCAAAGGACATCTCCTATAAAGCTTTCGAGTCACAACAGTCTCACCAAAAGAACTAGTTACACGAACACCAACATCCAAAGACTCAACAGGCAAACCAAGCAATTCAGCATGCTCACGCAAAATGTATGAGTGCGTAGATCCAGAATCAATCAAGGAAAGTAATGACAAGGATTGCAGAGTAAAAGTACCTGCGATCACATCCGCATCATTCCTTCCCTCCCGCTGTGCATACACCCTGGCTTGGCCGCCACCCTCAGGCTGAATAGCTACAACATGAGCCACACCCCGACCACCTTCCTCTCTCCGCTGGAAATTACCACGGCAGCGCCCACGACCTCTCTGCGGTGCAACAACAACAGGAGCACGCACTTGGCCATCAGCCAACATAGGACACTCTCGCCTCATGTGATCCGTAGATCCACAATTCCAGCACCCGTTACCAGCTGCCGCAACAGGAGCTTGCACCTCCCTCACAGCACGAGGAAAATCACGCTTCATATGGCCTCGCGAACCACATATCCAACATGCACTCGGATCAACTCTCGTGTTGCCTCCCCGAGCAGGCGCACCACCACCTCGCTTAGCCGAGGACTGATACTTCTGATCGCGTCCCATCTTGTTCCGTCCACCACCGGAACTATACTCAGCTGATCGCTTACCAGCACTTGACCCAGCACTTCTAGCAGATAAACCCAAGTTCATCTCAATATCCTTTGCTCGGCCCACCAGCACATCAAAATCATCATACTCGGTAGCCAGCACATACATCTTAACTTCCGTCACTAAACCATAACGGAACCTTTCACACCTTTCTCGCTCATCCGGAACAAGCTCAGGTGCATATTGACTGAGTCGAACAAACTGGACCTTATACTCAGCCACAGACATGCACTCTTGGGTAAGAGACATGAACTCCCTCTTCTTTTCATCTAGGTACCTCACACCTAGATACCTTCTCTTGAACGCATTCTGGAAGAACGTCCAAGTTACACCAGCTTTCGCCATCCCAGCAATAGTGGTTGTCCACCATGTATAAGCATCATCCTGTAGCAAGGATACTACACAGCCCAGCTTTTGCACATCAGTGCAATTCATCTGACCCAAGATTCTCTTGGTACCCTCTAACCAAGATTCCGAACCTTCAGCTGACAACCCCCTGAACTCAGTCCCTCCTAGACTGCGCAAACGTTCCAAGGGTAGTCTAACTCCAGCATCTCACTGATGCCCAGCTCCTTGAGCTCCAGCTACCGCCGCTTGAAAAGCTCCAGCAATAGCTTGTATCAACACCGTCATGTCAGGAACAGCTTGCCCCTGACCAGCCTCAGGTCCAGCGACCCCAGCACCAGCTGCAGCTCCAGCTCTTTCACCCCCAGCTTCACCACCACCAGGTGGAGGAGGTAACACCGCACTTTCGACATTCTCCTCATTCTCATTCTCATTCTGAGCCGTAGCTCGCACATTACTCCTCAACTCTCTACGAGGTGCCATACTCTAACAATGCAATCACAATGCAAATAAACTAAGCTCCCAAACCTTCAAAACACTGGTTTCAAAGCCGAAAACCAAATTCCACTCACCGATTCCGTTTCGCCTCTTGCCGAAACACAAATCAAGCTTCCGAATCACCACCACTTGGATCCAAAGATGACTCCCCTGTTTTAAACACATCAAAGCAGAGGATTAATGCATCATCATGCATTAATATCTTCAATGAAAGCATCTAAACTCGCTGCTCTCATCCACACTCCATTTTCGGCTACCAAACACAACCGAAAATGCATCCAAACAACTCCACAACATTGCCTAGCCAAGATCCATCAAAACTAAACATCCTTAAACATCATTTAACATCCAAAAAGGATCTAACATCATCCTTATACCTCCAGCTATAACAGATCCACAAGATCACTCCAAAAACAACCAAGAACACAAGCTAAACTTAGGAAATTCAACCTATCCGGGATTGCATTAATTAAAACTCAATTTCTCATCAATTTAACATTCATTTAACATCAAATTGACACCTAAAAACACTGCCCAATCAGATCATACGAAATTTCATCAAAAATCACCAAATCTTGCATTTAAAAGCCAAGATCAATAACACAACTTTAAAACCATTTATAAAACACAATTTAAGGATTGAGAACTTAGGAATTTCAGTAAAGAACTGAGAGTTTAGAGGAGAAGGACGTTCTTACCTCCAAACTTGAGTTTCTCCCTTTTTAGAATCAAAAAGCTTGAAGATCCAATTAGCCAATACAAAGGATTTTATGAAGAGATGATTGAAGATCAAAAGGGAAATGAAATGAGTGATTTAGATGACAAAACCAGAGGGAAAAGTTCTGGAAAAGATGTTTGGTTTGAGAGAAAAAGATGAGAGAAAAGAGAAAATGGAAAACATGGAAAGTTAGTTGGAAATTCCAAAATATCTTCCCTCCTTTTAGTTTTATTCAAAAACCTTTAATTAATCATTTAATTATCTTAGAAAAATCTGGAGAAACTCCCATTGGGTAAATAGCTCCTTAAAGATTCAAAGTTTCAATCCTTTCTAAAACAGTCTCACAGTTTTCAAAAATTACATTTTGGTCACTAGCCCAAAATGTCACCCTTCCAAACCTCATTTTGCAAAATTGATTTCACCTTACTCTTATATATAATAAAAGAGGATTTTAGAACATTTTTCCATATTTTTAATGCAACCCGAACTAGGCTTTCCTAAACTCACTCTTTTATATTCGAACCGCACTTGACCGAACCGGTCCGAGCCCAAAACTTCTAAGCCCAAAACCGGGGCGTTACACTTTCCAAGTTTCATGATCACCACCACAAGGAGGTGAGTGATCTCAAAGCTTCTTTGAAAGTTGGGAAATCTAATTTTGAAAAAGGTGAATCTTCAAAACCCAACTATGTGAAAAGAAACTTTTGTAACCACAAACAAAAAGGCTTCCAAAGTCCCTCTAGAGGTAAAAGGATTATGAGTGTTCGGCTTCCAAAAGAGCTAATTGCTTCTAATGATATTCATGATCTTGCTTCTTGGATTCTCAAGGGTACCAAGATTTTGGGAGCTAATACTCATGGACCCAAAATGATTTGGGTACAAAAAATCAAGACTTAATCTTTGTTTGTAGGGGGAGCACTGCTACAAGGCCAAAGCTACATGTGCAAACTCATGGTACCTTGATAATGGATGCTCGAGACACATAACCAGTGACAAGAGTCAGTTCTTGGAACTAAGACAAAAGAGTGAAGGAGTAGTGACGTTTGGTAACAACTACAAAGGCCACATTGAAGGAATTGATTCCATTGGTAATCACTCTTATATTCTTATAGATAATGTTTTGTATGTCAACAGTCTAAAACATAATCTTTTGAGAATTAGTCAATTATGTGATAAAGGTTTCAATGTTCTTTTGGACTCAAATGGTTGCAAAATTTTAAACATTGAAACAAACAAAATAGTGCTCATTGGTCATTGCATACGAAACATTTACATGGTGCATTTAGATGACATTCATATTTCAAATGCATGTTTTGTTGCAAAAGATGAACATTACTCATGGTTATGGCATAGAAAACTAGGGCTTGCAAGCATGAGTGTTTTAGAAAAATTGGTTTCAAAAGATCTAGTGGAGGTTTGCCTAAAATAAAGTTTTCTCTTGATAAAATAGACAAACATAAAATAGTTTCTTTTAAATCTATTAATGATGTTTCTACTAGTAGAGTTTTACAATTGATCCACATTGATCTTTTTGGTCATATTAGAACTATGAGCTTGGGTGGAAAATTATATGCATTTGTTATAGTAGATGATTACTCTAGATACACTTGGGTTCTATTCTTAAGTACTAAGGATGAGGCTTTAGAAAATTTCATCACATTTTAAAAAAATCACTCAAAATAATCTTGGTTAATCCATTTCTCACATTAGAAGTGATCATGGTACCGAATTTTAAAATTTAGGTTTTGATGATTTTTGTAACTCAAATGTTATAAGCTGTAACCCCCTTGACCTGGTCTAACCGTTTACCGACTCAAGCAAGTTACATGGGGAATATTGAGGTAAACTGGTGAAGATTTATCTCAATAAACGACCCTATTTTTTTATCTTATCTAGATGCTCTTACGAATCCTAAGGTGATCATGCTCACAACAGATAAAGTTACAACTTGAACAAGATAAATTGATCATTCGATTCAGACCAAACAAGCTTTAGGGACCATTTTGTAACACTTACAAAATTCAGGGATCTAATATGAAATTAAAGTTACCAATATTCAATTAGTCATGTTTCATTCATCTAATAATTATTCTAATAATTAAATTAAACATTTAGCCAATTACCCCAATAAAGAACCTAAATCTAAAATTAACCAATTAGATTAATTTCCCTTAATAAATCTCAATTAAAACAAGATTTTACCAAGTAATCATCAAATCAAATTAAAAACTAAAACAAAAGAATCAAATTAAACAGTTTAGTTGATGGGAAAGTTGAGAGAAAAAGTTAAGAGAAAAGAAGTTACGTAAGAAAATGTTTTAGCCTTTTGAAATCCTTTTTATTAAAACCTATATAATAAATCAATTTATTAAATCTTTTGAAAATACCAAAACAAGGGAAAAGGCTGATAACACCTTGGTGTAATAGCTCCCTAAAGATTCTAAGCCTTGACTCTTTTCAATTTAGTCATTAAAACGTATTTTGCAATTTTTACGATTTAGTCACAATTTTCAAAATACCAATTAAATCAGTCCAATTTTATCAAATTGAACTCTCCAAAACCCTTACTACATTATTTTAGGATTTTAGAATATTTTCCATATTTTATCTCCCAAAAAACCATTTATTTCAAATTATTCCCGAAACTATCCTAACTCGCTCGAACTGGTTCACTCGAACCGCTTAGCTGAACCCGCCTAACTCCTAAGCCCAAAATTGAGGCGTTACGACTCTCTCCCACTTAGGAAATTTTGTCCTCAAAATTTACCTAGTGGAAAAAGATAAGGGAATTGCTTCTTCATGTCATCCTTCCTTTTCCACGTGGCTTCCTAAACACCTCGATGTCGCCACAACACCTTAACCAATTCGATGGTCTTACCACGGAGAACTTTACTATCCGTAGCTAAGATCTCAACCGGTTCCTCTTCGTATGATAAATCCTGATTCAATTCAATCTCTTCAACAAGCATAACATGCGACATATCTGATCTATACTTCTGAAGCATGGACCAATGGAAAACATCATGTATCTTTTATAACTCAGGTGACAACCTTAATCTATAAGCTACCGGACCAACTCGCTCCAATACCTCATAAGGTCCAATAAACCTCAGGCTCAACTTGCCTTTCCAACCAAATATCATCACTTTTTTCAAAGGAGAAACTTTCAAAAACGCCTTATCACCAACAATATACTCAATTTCTCTATGCTTCAAATCCGCGTAAGACTTTTGCCGATCCGAAGTCGCTTTCAACCTTTCACTAATAATCTATACCTTCTCATTAGTCTCCTTTATCACATGAGGCAAAGAAACATATTTCTCGCCTACCTCTGCCCCAATAGAGAGACGTTCGACACCTCCTACCATACAAAACTTTATAAGGAGCTATTTGAATGCTCGATTGATAACTGTTATAATAAGAAAACTTTATCAAAGGCAAGTGCTTCTCCCAAGATCCTTGAAAATCAATGATGCAACATCTCAACTTATCTTCCAACACTTGAATAACACGCTTAGATTGACCATCTATTTGAGGATGATACGAAGTGTTGTAGTTCAACCTTGTACCCAAGGCTCGATGCAAACACTCCTAAAACCTTGCTGTAAAATGTGGATCCCTATCTGAAACTAAAGACTTAGGTACTACGTGCAAACGCACGATCTCCGAGATGTACAAATCCGCTAGCTTATCCAACATATACGTAGTATGTAAAGGCAGGAAATGCGCACACTTCGTAAAATGATCAACTATCACCCAAATAGAATTTTTCTTAGACGGTGTCAAAGGCAACCCTGACACAAAATCCATGGTAATCCTCTGCCATTTCCATTCTGGTATCTTCAACGATTGCAATAACCCAGAAGGAAACAGATTCTCAGCTTTAACTCGCTAACACACCATGCATTTACCATCAAACTTGGCCACGTCTTTCTTTAAACCAACTCAATAGTACTTTTCCTTCAACCCACGATACATCTTAGTACTACCATGGTGCATAGAAAAATGGCTACTATGCGCTTTAGTCAAAATAGTGCGCCTTAACTTATCATCCTTCGGTACAACTACTCGACTCTTAAAACATAAAACTTCATCATCATTAAAACAAAAGTACGTTGGATTACCATCCGCTATGTCATGGAAATGAGGTACCAACGAATCATCTTGCAACTACTTCACTTTAATCATTTGCACCGAATAAGACTTCACTTCCAACTCAGCAACTAACCCACCATCTCGCGACACATCCAATGGAGCAAACATCGCTCTCAGCTCTACAACCACCTTTCTACTCAAATCATCAACAACAACATTGGCCTTTCCAAGGTGATACTCTATCGTCAAGTCGTAATCCTTAAGCAACTCCAACCATATTCGTTGCCTAAGATCCAACTCCTTCCGCGACATCGAATACTTTAAACTCTTATGATCTGTATATACCACACACTTTTCACCATAAAGATAATGCCTCCAAAATCTTTAGCGCAAACACCACCGCTGCCAATTCTATATCATAAGTAGGGTAATTGCGCTCGTGCACCTTCAATTGCCTAGAAGAATAAGCCAAAACTCTATCATCCTACATCAACACACACCCTAAACCAACATAGGATGCATCACTATAGATCACAAACTCTTTCCCTGACTCAGGTTGAATCAAGATGGGAGCTTGCATCCAAGCCTCCTTCAATTTCTTGAAAGCTTGTTGTTTAGCTACCGTCTACTCAAAACGAACATCTTTTTATTGCAAAAACTTTGTCAAAGAAGCCTAAGAAACTACGAACCTCCGTCACCGACTTAGGTTGTTTCCAATTTACAATCGCTTCAATATTTTGTGGATCTACACGAATTCCTTCGACCAATACAACATGGCCAAGGAAAACCACTTCCTTAATCCAAAACTCACACTTAATCAACTTAGCATAAAGCTGATTCCCAACAAGACTTGCAAAACAATCCTCAAATTCTTTTCATGATCCTTCTTCATAAGAGAATACACAAGGATATCATCAATAAACACCACTACAAATTGATCCAAGAATTCATGGAACACTCGATTCATCATATCCATGAAAGCTACATGTGCATTTGACAACCCAAACGACATCACTAAAAACTCATAATGCTTGTAACGTGTCTGAAAAGCCGTCTTTGGTACATCTCTATCCTTCACCTTCAATGTTAGTATCCTGATCTCAAATCAAACTTAGAAAACACCGATGCACCTCAGAGTTGATCGAATAAGTCATCAATCTGTGGCAAAGAATACTTATTTTTAATCGTCAACTTGTCAAGTTGCCGATAGTCAATGCATATTTTCATGGTGCCATCCTTCTTCTTCACAAACAACACATGCGCTCCCCAAGGTGAAACACTAGGATGAATGAAACCACGATCCAACAACCCCTAAAATTGTGTCTTCAACTTCTTGAACTCTTTAGGTGCCACGCGAAACGGAGCAATGGACATTGGAGCCGTATTCGCATATGTCTCGATACAAAACTCTACTTTCCTATCCGGTGGTAAACCAGGAAACTATTCCGGAAACACCCCTATAAAATCACAAATATTGCGAATATCCTGGGGTCACGCCTCCTTCATATTCGGATTCATAACATATGCCAAGTATGCTTGACACCCAACCTCTAACAACTTTTGTGCTTCCAGAGCCAAAACAACATTGGATAAAAACTTGATATTCTCACCCACCACCACAACTTCATAATCATCGGCAAGCTTTAAAGAAACACACTTGGATTCAAAATCAACCAACACTTTGTGTTCCATCAACCAATCCATGCCCAAGATAACATCAAACCCATAGAAAGACAACTCCATCAAATCAACCCCAAACACATGACCTTGCACTGCCAATGCATCTCTAATGTCGCAACTTCGCCAACGAAGTTACAACTTAAGAAAATTTCCTCAACAAATTTCATCAACAGCTTAAGAACCTCCTTTACTGATCAGGATCTTTAAGAATATTTTTGCGAAAGCTACATACATCTCATCTTCATTGAACTCCGAGAAATCATCCGTAAGTGTGAACACATGTGTGTATGCCCAACTACATGCCCTAATAGATGTCTATGCATATGTATGTAAACTTTCAAATGTCATGCCCAAATGCATGCGTGTAATGACATATATATATATATATATAAGTTCTTTGTTTTGTGCATGATTAACAATTCACACTTACTAACAAAATTCTCGAACCGGTCACTTGCAACTAAATTTGCATCCCCAAATCACCTCATAGATCTTCGCCAAATTTGCACATATCCATCTCTAAAACAAAAGCTTCGACACAAAGACTACTTCACATCTTGATATTCAGTCAAGATTCGCTTTGGCGCATCATTGCACACGAAACCGGTACCACTCTTGCCAAACCTAAACCTAAGTATTCTTAGAATACTTGTCTGTTCTCAACCTCGAATGCCACTAGGACATTCGTCATCTACTCGCCAAAAATACTAAACCAAAGCAACACCATTATCGACAATTACCGTGCTCAGGCTACAGGAAAGGAACTCCCGAGCAACATTCCCACAACCACCTTTTCATCTTACACACTGCCTTAACCAAACCACGTCACAAGCTCACATCACTTGCGTTCATCTGTAGTCATTTCTGGTGTAAGCTAGCTCATCTATATAAACTAAACCTTATTTCTCGAATTAAACATGCTATCCTGACCCAACACCATCTATAATCTCGCGAACGAGGACTAATTCACTCAAGTTCAAAGATCACTTCTAACAATTCTTGATCGAGGACCCAGTCAACTCATGATCAAATACCATTCTTATCGACATACTCTTCCCCGACACTACTAGTCTTCCAAGCTCTAATTTCGGTTCCATTTTAAAAAACAATTAAAAATATATAGCTTGAAAATACAACCTTAAAATAATTAGGGCAGCTCGAAGCAAGAATCTAAGACGCTCACTTTTAAAACAAAATCATTTTACATCAATAGTAATAATGGCAATGGGTACCCCAAACTCTTCCCTAAATAATCTTATAACAAGCCAGACAACATGTTATCAAACACCGTACATATCACACAATCAATCAACGATTAAAACATACCATAAGCACCCACCGTGCATAAAAACATCAAGAAATCATTTAAACATTGATATTACCACAACTCACCTCCCAATTTTCGTAAACATGGCTATGATACCAACAAATGAAACCCTTTTAACCTGGTCTAACCGTTTACCGACTCGAGCGAGTTACACATGGAATATTGAAGTAAACTGGCGAAGATTTACATCAGTAAACGTCCCTATTTTTTATCTTGTCTAGATGCTCTTATGAATCCTAAGGTGGTCATGCTCGTATCAGATAAAGTTACAACTCGGATGTGATCAATTGATCATTCAATTAAGACTAAACATGATTTTGGGACCATTTTGTAACACTTACAAAATCCAGAGGCCTAATACGAAATTAAAGTTACCGATATTCAATTAGTTAGGTTTCATGCTCACATGTCAATTTTTAGCTCATTTTGATCATCCAAACTCATTCAATTGAACATCCAAATATCTAAACACCCAAAATGTAAGAAAATAGAACATTAAAAAGCTTTAAATAACCAACTTAATAGCTAAGCGTATCGATACACTTGTGCTTGTATCGATACATCATTATCTCGTCAATTTCTCAAATTTCTAGTGGCACAAAAGAGTATCGATACTGTCCCGTGTACCGATACAATTCCTCATTTTTCCCTTTAGCGGTATCGATACGGTCTACCCTGTACTGATACGGTATGCCTGATTTGGTTATACTATATCGTTACGGCATCCTATGTATCGATACGCCTGGGAATGTAATGTGGTATTTTGCTAGTTTTACATGTCAAAACACATTCGATATCAATCCAGCATGTTATCAAAGCATAAGTAATCTCTTAGATCATGATTCTAAAGGCAAATAACACCAAGGCATGTTTTCAACATCAACACAACATGTTTATCAATATATAGGCATGCTTCCTAAGCAAAATAGCCATTTAAGTACCAAAATCCAAACCAAACCAAATACCTGAAATTAAAGGCCATTTACAAGTCATAATAGGCATATAAAACTTGCCACAAACCAGGGAGTTTCAAAACACACTCTCCCAAAACGTAAAGGCATCCTCCCATTGCCAATTATTACTATTAAGTAAACCAAAATCCATACTTGAGCTATGTGTCTTCTCTTAAATTTCCACTTGCTTCCTGGCTACCCTCAAATGTTAATTCTATACATTGTCGTAAAAAGAGAGCGTAAGCACAATTGCTTAGTGTGGGATACTCAAATTAAAACCAACAACAATACATTTTAAAAACTATTTCTCAAATAGAAATCTCTTTAACACCATGCTCATTTATTCCCATACTTTAAACCATGTTTAAAGCAAATCAACAATCTTTAAACCACATGTATAATAAGTCTCATGCATTAACCTTAATGCAAATCTCAAGCCGAAGCTACTAATGCTTGTTTCTAAAAAAACATTTCTCAAAATATAATCTCATGTGTAAAACGCATTATGCAAAACATTTATAAACCATGATACATGTGAATCTCATATATTGGCATTCAAGTGACCCGGATGGCTACACTCCATCCCAAAACACATGGTGTGGCTGCTCCCACCATAAATTAACTCAGATATGCGGATACACCTCATGGTGTGGCTGCTCCCACCATAAGAACGACAGAACAAATGGTGTGGCTGCTCCCACCAAAGTGTTCACAAGGTGTGGTTGCTCCTTCCATAATGCCCGTAAAGTGTTGCTGCTCCCACTTTACGGCTCACATGACGCGGCTGCACTCATCATGTTTTATCTCACGTACGTACGAATTTTGCTTACATTTTATAGTGCACTCTTATCCTATTGGTCGACCAATTATATCAAGTTATAATAAGCATCATCACTTGCCAATATACTCCTTAAAACCATGTTACCCTAGTGTTTTCAATGCATAAACACAAACCATATCTCATCCCATTTTAAAGCATACTCAATGCATAGCACTTTCTCAACAAGAGATAGTCTTTTCAAAAGCATAAATCAACCACATGGGATCCCATGAACATTTTCACAATTCATAAAAACATGCACAACAATAGGTAACAAATCTTTCATCAAAACATGAACATGATAATCCAAAACAATGGGAAAAGCCGAGAACCGAGAGCGAAACCAATTATACTTACTTCCGAGCTTAGATTAACGTTTCAAGCTTAATCTAAGCACCCAAACCTTACTTTTATGTAACCCATTTATCTCGATCTAGATTTTTAACTCGAATTAAGAGAATTACACGGGGAAACTGAAGTCAACTTGTTAAAGTCAACCTCAATTAGCAACTCTTTTTTTTCTTTTAACTTGTCTAGATGCATAATTAAGTCCTATTGTGTTTGCTCGCGCAACGAATATATTTTCATTTAATGCGAACCTCCGTTGTACTTTCATTTGCAAATGACCTGATATAGGGTTAAATTACAAATTAATGTTACTAACCTTTAATTAAGTTCAATACATGCTTGCAAGTGAAATATTAACATCATACGATGATTTAAACATCCACAATGGCAAACCATATAAACAGGGACTGAAATGTAAACATTTAAAACTGACAGATTATGCCATTTTAACTAACTTAACAACCATGTTTCGAAACAGTCACCCTCTGTTTCGAAACCATGCATTCCAATAGCATTTGGTCTCGAAACGACCTTACCCGTTTCAGAACCAAATACCCAATTTGATTTCCCATGCACTCAGAAAAAACAGAGCTGTATCGAAATGACCCCGAGTTTCGATACGAGTTCAAATTATAACTAAGTCTCGAAACGGTCTAGTAGTGTTCCAAAACGTTGAGACCAAATATGCAAGTTGTATCGAAACAACTGATACTTTTTCGAAACACATACCATATCTGCACTAAAACAACACCGTTTAAGCATATTAAAACATACCCTATGGCCACCAAACATCATGCAATCATAGGTAAACATCAACAACATATTTATCCTTAACATAGTCATCAACAAAGGCATCTAACATCATGAATTATATAACATGACTACTATAGAGACATGCACCCTATAAAGCAATCCACATAGCGTATCAAAAACAAAAGAGCAAATCATAACGACATTTAAAGGCCCAATACAAGTCTTATAAGGCAAAACACACTTGCCAAACCAGGGAGTTTAAACAATCCTCTCCCGAATACCGAGGTACCCTCCCGATTGCCAATTCTACCTTGTTAAAAGTGTCAAATCCCACACTTGTAAATCGAGTGACATCTTGGGTGAAATCCATTGCTATTTTGTTTCACAAATGCTCACTTATCTACATTTTATAAACAACAACAATACATTTTATAAAAACCATGTTTAACTTATCTGCATTTTCTTAGTGAGGAAAAGCTCAATTTAAACAACAACAATGCATTTTATAAAAACCATGTTTCTTTAAAAACATAACTACATCATGCTCAACTTTCTCATGCTTTAGAAACCACAATTAAAGCATCGTTTATAAACCACATGTATCATTATCTAAGGCATATCTCAATGCAAAACCAAACTAAAGCTTCACATGCTTAAATCTCATAAAGCATTAACATCATGTATAAGAGTCTTTATACAAAAGTATTTTAAAAAACATTATATATGTTCAATTCATATATTGGCATTTCAAGTAACTGGATGGAATCTACCCCCATTCTTGGATAGCACTACCCCTATCTATTCATGATCGAATATACGAACACCTTGATGGCACTACCCTCATCAAGTCACATGGTGAAACTACTCTCACCATTATCTCACTTCAGCCGGGATGCCACTACCCATATTGCCCAATGGTGATAGCAGTACCCCTATCACTCGCATCACAATAGCACTACCCCTATTCTGAAACCTAAGAATTTATCTCATGCGTGAATTTTGTATATTATAGTGCACTTCTCATCCTATTGGGCGACCAACATATCCGATAATAGAAATCTCATCACTAAGCCAATATACCATTTAAATCCATGCTAACTCAGTGCTTTCAATGCATTATTAAAATCATCACATATCCCATCTCAAAACATGCTTCAAATATAGCATAATATATCTCATCAATAATATAACCTCTTGAAACATAATCAAATTATTTTTATGGGATATAATTCAGCAAAACCATGCTTATAAAACATGCATAACAGTGAGTAACAACAAATTTCAAAACATGAGCATGATAATCCACATGGTCTTTAAACCGGAAACCGAGAGCTTTAGTAACCATACTTACTTCCGAGATTTGCTAAGAGTTTCAAGCTTACACTAACCTCCCAAAACCGTGTTTCTAAGCTTACAAAAACGTCCAAACCACATCCATTCACCGATACAACTTCGCCTCACTTGCCGAAGCTATTCCAAGCCCTCGAAACTCCAAATGTGCCTTCCAAAGATCAAGCAACGTCTTGCCCTGCTTCTAACCAAGGAAAACAGAGGATCAATGCACACTCTTGCATAAAAACCACCAGCAACACAAACCCCCACTCGATTCCAGACATTCGCCAAGCAATTAATAACTGATACAAACTAAAAACACCGACAAAACCACTGTAAATAGTTCCCAATCATTACCTAGTAAAATCATCCATCAATCCTCATCCATTTACAACCTAAAACACTTCCTCAACCTCTATAAACCTCTAGCTATCAAGAAAGCACAACATCACCCCTAAAACTCAAGATTTAATCACTAACGTCTAACAATCTAACTTGTTTCGGGATTAAATAACAAAATACATCAAGTTAACATTATTAACCATTAACAACACATTAATAATCAGCCATTAACTCAGCAACTAACATCAATTTCAAAGATCCACCATAAATCTTTAAGAAACCTTAATTAAATACAATTTCATAAATTAACATATAAAAACCCATTAAAAACAATATGTAAAAGACTAATTACCTTGGAATTTCAGTAAAGAACATGTCATTAGAGGAGAAGAACGAACCTACCTATAATGATGAACTCATCCTCCATTTTTGAAAATAAAACCAAAGAGAAAAATAAGAGATTCAATATAGAATCAATAGAAAATAAGTAAATCTTTGAAATCCAAATAAAAATTAGAGTTTACCTTGGAAATCTTGCTGTTTGGATGAAGGAATTTTGAGAGAAAAAGTGAGAGAAGAAAAACTACGTCAAATAATTCTAAAGAGAATGAAAAACCCTTTCAACTTCCCTCAATTTTTTAATATAATTTATTTAATTAAAATTGTAAAATAGGAGGAAAAGTCCTTATTAGCCTTTGGTAATATCGCTCCTTAAAGATTCAAAGTATTAGCCTTTTACTTTTTTGCCAATAAATCAAACTTTACCATTTTTACATTTTAGTCACTAAACCAAAATGTTTGATTTCCAAAATTATTTTCTTTAAATTACCTCTACCAAAATTAATCATATATATAATTATGATTTTCGGAAGTTTTTACTTATTTTTATCCGATCAAAAACATTCCAATTTAATTATTTCTCGAAACTAGACTAGACCGCTAAACAGGTTCGAACTGAACTGCATAACCAAACCGGCCAACACCTAGGCCCAAAAACTGCGTTTTCATATCCTTCTTCCTTTCCCACATCGCTTCCTCGACACCTTGGTGTCTCCAAAGCACCTTCACCAATTCAATGGTCTTTCTTCGAATCACCTTACTATCTGAACCCAAGATCTATACTGGTTCCTCCTCATAAGACAAATCCGGATTCAACTCCACTTCCTCAACCGGCAACACATGCAAAGGATCCGAACGATACCTCGAAAGAATGGATACATGGTAAACATCATCTATCTTCTCCAGCTCCGACAGTAACCGCAATCTATATGAAACATGGCCAATCCTCTCAAGCACCTCATAAGGTCTGATAAACCTCGCGCTCAACTTGCCCTTTCGCCTGAACCTCATCACCTTCTTCCAAGGTGAAACTTTCAAGAAGACCTTCTCAACAACCTCAAACTCAACTTCCTTACGTTTCAAATCCGCGTAAGATTTCTAACGATCCGACGCCTCTTTTAGACGATCACAAATGAGCTTCACCTTATCGGTTGTACCCTTGAGCATATGCGGCAAAGAAACCAACTTTTTCCCCGCTTCCGCCCAACACACAGGTGTACGACACTTCCGTTCATACAAAGCCTCGTACGATGCCATTTATATGCTCGCCTTGTAACACCCGGGTTTGGGGGTCGGTTGAAACTAAAATAATAAAATATTATTTTGGGCCTCATGTTTTCAAAACAAATAAAATTTATGTTGAGCTTGTTTTGATTTAAAACCCAATTCCATGGATTTTAGGAATTTGAAGATAGCCATCTCATTGATGGCATTCTCGTAATTACAAAGCCTTTGAAAAATAAAACCCCTTTTTGTTTAAAACACACATGTTATCATCTTCTTCCCCCTTCTCTTCTAAGTTTCCAACGACAACTTCTTCTCTACCATTGGAATCACTATTCTCTCTCCATACTCTCTCACCTTTGGTGATTTTTGAAAGGTAAACACATGTTTGACTTGTCCTCACTTTCCCCTACATGTTGGTACCCTTAGATTTCATTAAAAACCCATGGTTTTGTGTTTTGGTGTTTTGAAGTTTTGAATTAAAAATTCTAACTTTGTTAGCTTTAACTTAAGTTTTCAATTTATTGATGTTAGATAAGTTGTTTGCTACCTGAAAGGTCCAACATACTTGATTTTTACATTGTTTTGTGATGATTTCCGAAATTGGGTTTTAGAGAGGTTTTAGAGGGGGTTTAGGTTGGTTTTTGGGGCTGTTTTGAGTGAAGTATTTTTGGCTGATGGTAAGTTGATGTTTGAGGTTTGTTTTGGAAGCTTTTGGGAGTGTTATAAGTAATGGAATCAATGGTTTTAGGCTGTGCTTTTGGGCTGTTCGAAAATGGCATTTTTGGGGTTGTCTTTATCTTGAAATCATGTGTTTTGTGCTTGGACAGTGTTCCGGGTTGTTACAGTGATTTGTGGACTGAAATATGGTTGTTTTGATTGTGTTGAATTGGTTAGAAGCAAGGAATTGTGTTGGTGAAGCCTCAGGATCGAATCCGGAACCATTGGGAGCTTGATCGGCTAGAGTTGTTGAGCTTGGAATTGTCGGTGAGTGGTTCTATGTTTTTAACTTGGTTTTCAAACATTGGTTCAAGCATGTGGACCTAGGTTGGGCTTGGTAATCCCAAGATTTAGTTAGAGACTTTGGTTGAACTTTAAATGTTGAGTATGCCTCTTGTTTCATGTTAATTGTGATTAACGTGGTTATGTATATTGTGATATACATGGTGTTGAGGCATGATATTGATGCATTGTTATATGCATGTGGTTGTGGAATGTGGTATGTGCATGATGGTAAATCATGGTGAGTACGTGCTAAGGACAAAATTTGGTAAGAAATAGTGTTGTGAAAGATTATGAAATGTGTTAGTATTGCCACTAGTATGCTTGCGTACTATGATCGATCATTAGGATGTTTAGTGTGCACACGAGAGTCAAATGCGCGCGTGGTCTTGGTGATGGTAGTCATCAAGATGGAGTACGGGTTCGCCCGGAAATCTTCATATATATGTTAGTTTGTGATGAGTGGAATCCCATCGACGGGGTGTGAGGATGAGTGGAATCCTCTCCGCGTGAAACGGTGATGAGTGTAATCCCACCGTAAGGTAATGGTTGTGTGTTGGATGTGAGTTCTAACAGTTATCCGCGTATTCGGGTCATAGCTATGTGCCAATACGGATTGTGGACTATGTTTGCTAATACATTGATATATGTGTTTACATAAGTTGTGTTTATGGACTTGTTGAGCATGGCATGATATTGATATTGTGTCCATGGATCATTCACATTTGATTCATGTGGTTCGAAGGTAAGAACTCATGCAAACTACCTTGGTTGTGTGCTCGTGCTTGGACCCTGCATTGTCGAGGTTTGTTTTATGAGCTTACCCTCACTAAGCTTTATTCTTATGCTCTCTTTTGTTCGACAATGCAGATCCTTAGTTCGTGGGTTGCTTGTGCAAGGAGAGGGCCTTCCAGTCTGTTAGTTGAGCTTTTGATATCATCAAGTATGAATTTTTAAGTTATGGATGCAATAGACAAGATATGGGACTTGAGTATTTTGGATTTATGTTGTTGATGTGTGTTAGGAGCATGTTCGACTTCTTGTTGATGTTATGGTATGGCTTGTGGATGCCACGTTTTTAATTGTAAACCACACTTTATTGCTTACCTTGAATTCTTATGTGTTGTTGGCTCTAAGGCATGAAACCTAAAAATGCTATGTATGCTTCCTTTGTGGTGAATGTATGATCTTTTAATTGGATGCCCTTATTTTGTACCGTTGTGTGTTTTGATCGAGTTTGGACTAGGGTGTATGCCTCTAGAGTTTATGTATGCATGTTGTGTTTGATTCTTGAAGTTGTTGAGGGCGTTTGGGATCGTTTAGAGATGTTTAAAACTTAATTTGGAAACTCACAGACTGCAGGTGTTTCAGAACGCGTTGTGCTGGTTCGGAACGGGTGTGGTTCTAGGGCCCCCGTATTAGAACGCGTTCCGGTACGGTTTGGCCACTATAAGCCCTTGTTCCGATACGAGTCTCGAAACACTTCGGCCATTGTGAATGCCTGTTCCAAAATGAGTTTCGGAACGCCTAGGTGAATTGGGACACTATTCCGAAACAGGGCGGATGCGTTTCGGTTCGGGTGTCTGGAGTTTTAAACTGGAGCCCGTGTTTCGAAACGAGCAAAACCTGTTTCGAAACATAGGCCTGAAAATGGGCTTTTGACATCTCTAAAGGGGTCTCAAGGGTTGGGATTAGGCCCTGTTTGCTGTTAGGCTTCACGTGAGCCTTGTTTTCTACTGTCTCTTCACATATAGGTTTAATTAACGCATCTAGACAAGATAAATAATGAAAAAGTTTTCCCGGGTTGCTAACCGAGGTGAAGCCTTAACGGGTTTCGCCTCGGTTATCCCTGTGTAACCCACTCGGACCAGTCAATCGCCCGGACCAGGACGAGGGGATTGCACTTGTTGGTATCAGAGCTTGAGGTTTCCGAGACCTCGGGCAGGTAAGTGAGGTAACTTAAATTCTTGTATTGCAATTGCATGGTGTTTGCTTTCCATGTAAGTATGTTTGCTTGTTTATCAAGTATGCTTGATGTTTGTTTGATTGATCGTGTATGTATGTTGTTTGAAGCATGTTAAGTTGAGTCTCATTGCTTCTATTACATCGAAAAAAGGATTTTTAAGTGAGGGAAACATACTTGAGCCACTTGGACCCTTGCCTTTGCTAACCCTATTCTTGTATGTTGTTGTGGTTGTAGTTATTATCTGTGAGCGCTTATGTCAGGAACTTCGTATTGCGACTCCTGTTAATGAGCCGATGGCTGGAGTAGAGACTCTTGTAGAAGAGCCTGCTGTTGGAGTCGGAGCTCCTCCTCCACCACCACCTCCTCAGCCTGAAGCGGGAGGCGAGGCTAGAGCTGAGGGAGCGGTACCTCAGGTTGGTCAGGGTGGCCAAGGTCCTGCGGGGATAGATATGGCTCTGCTAGTTCAAGCTATAGTGGGAACGTTTCATGCTGTAGTTGCCGGAGCTCAGGCTGGAGCTCAGCCGAGAGGTTATGATGCTAGCTTACCTTTAGAGAGGCTTCGTAGCCTAGGAGCTGATGAGTTCAGAGGATCTACACCGGAGAGATCAGAGTTGTGGTTGGAGAAGACAGTCCGTATTTTAGCTCAGATGGGATGTGTGGGAGCTTGTAAGTTGGGCTGTGTAGTTTCGTTTCTTCAGGGTGATATGCCTACACCTGGTGGGTCACTATTACTTCCGGTGTGCCTGAGGCCGAGATCGGTTGGAACTTCTTTGAGAATGCTTTCAGAAAGAGGTATTTGGGGCTGAGATACTTAGATGAGAAGAAGTGGGAGTTCATGGCTCTTGTTCAGGGAGATGCGTTTGTGACAGATTATGAGATTCGCTTTGTTCGACAAAGTCAGTACGCTCCGGAGTTGGTTCCTACTGAGAGGGACCGTTGTGATCGGTTCAGGTATGGACTTCATGAGGAAGTCAAGAGGTACACCTTGGCTTTAAATTATTCTGATTTTGATGTCTTGGTCGCTAGGGCCAAGGACATCGAGTATATCTCGGGGCTGACCAAGCGTTCGGGAGGATCTAGTTCAGGGAAGAGGTACAACAACTTTGATCCAGGTGATGCCAAGAGGCATCGGGGCGGTGGACATCAGTTTGATCATAGGCGTGGCGGTGTCCACCATGGTAGAGGCCATCAGGGCCATAGAGCTGGAGGGCGTTTGCCCGAGTGTGCCCGTTGTGGGAGACATCATTCATGAGAGTGCTGGGGGAACTTTCATGCTTGTTGGAACTGTGGATCGAGAGACCACTTCATGAGAGAGTGTCTGCATCAGGCGGCCCAGGTACCGATTCAGGCACAGGCTCCTGCGAGAGCGATTGACTACCAGAGAGGCCGTGGGCGCGGTCGTGGTTACTTCCAGCCGAGGGCTGATGCACCTAGGATAGAGGCACCGAGTAATCTTGCTCATGTTGTGGCAGTTCAGCCAGAGGCCGGTGGACTAGCTAGAGTCTACGCACATAGAGAGGCAGGGAACGACACAAATGTGATAGCATGTAATTTTGAGTTACAGTCCATGTCTTTGCTTTCCTTGGTTGATTAAGGTTCTACGCATTCTTACATTTTGAGTGAGCATGCAAAGAAGTTAGACATACCTGTTGAGATCTTAGATGTAGGGATGTATGTGACTAGTTAATTCGGTGATACAGTTGTAGTTAGACGGATGTATAAGAGGCGTCCGTTGAAGATTTAGGGTCATGTGTTTCCGGTTGATATGATGGAACTTCCGTTCTATGTTTTTAGTATTATTTTGGGTATGGATTGGTTGGGTGAGGACAGAGCTAGTGTGGCAAAGAGAATTTCGTTGAAGCTTTCCGATAGCTACGAGGTAGTGGTAGTAGGCGAGAACGTTAAGTTCTTGTCGAATGTTGTGTCAGCTTTAGAGGCTCATAGGTTGATGGATTCCGGTTGTGGGGCTTATTTAGCGTACGTGATGAATCCGAATATGATTGAGGTTAGACCGAAGAATATCAAGACAATTTGTGATTATCCAGATGTGTTTCCAGAAGAGTTACCAGGTTTGCCTCCTGATAGAGATGTAGAGTTTGTGATTGAGACTGTTTCAGGGTCTACTCCAGTTTCTATTGCTCTGTACCGTATGGCTCCGAAAGAGTTGAAAGAGTTGAAGAGTCAGCTTTAGGAGTTGTTAGACTGAGGTTTTATTAGGCTTAATAGTTCGCCTTGGGGTGCTCCCGTGTTGTTTGTGAAGAAGAAGGATTGCAGTATGAGAATGTGTATTGACTACAGGCAGTTGAACTAGTTGACAGTGAAGAACAAGTATCCGTTGCCTCGTATATATGACTTGTTTGATCAGTTGAGGGGTGCTTCAATGTTCTCGAAGATAGATTTGAGATCAGGGTACTATCAGTTGAAGGTAAAGGAGTGTGATGTTCCGAAGACATCTTTTAGGTCTAGATATGGTCATTATGAGTTCCTTGTGATGCCGTTTGGGCTCACGAATGCACCAGCAACTTTCATGGATATGATGAACAGAGTTTTCCGAGACTATCTAGACCGGTTTGTAGTTGTTTTCATAGATGACATCCTTGTGTACTCGAAATCAGAAGAAGAACATGATGAGCACTTGAGACTTGTTTTACAAAGATTGATGAGTAATCAATTGTATGCTAAGCTTAGTAAATGTGAGTTCTGGATTCGAGAAGTTTTGTTTCTTGGCCATGTAGTATCAGCTGAAGGTATCCGTGTTGATCCAACGAAGATTGGAGCTATTGTTGACTGGAAACAACCTAAGTCAGTGACCGAGATTAGGAGTTTCCTAGGATTAGCTGGTTACTATAGGAGGTTCATTGATAGTTTCTCTAGAGTAGCTACTCCATTGACTAAATTGTTGCAAAAAGGAGTGAACTTTGAGTGGTCAGATGCGAGACAAAAGGCATTTGAGAAATTGAAAGAAGCTTTGACGAATGCTCCAGTGTTAGTACAGCCAGTTTCAGGGAAAGAGTTCGTGATCTATAGTGATGCTTCCTATGTAGGTTTAGGTTGTGTTCTGATGCAAGAAACAAGAGTTGTTGTCTACGCTTCGAGACAATTGAAGGTGCATGAGAAGAACTACCCTACGCACGATATTGAGTTAACAGGAGTTGTGTTTGCGTTAAAGATTTGGCGTCACTACTTGTATGGTGAGAAGTACACGGTTTACACTGATCATAAGAGCTTGAAGTATCTGATGACTTGGAGAGAGCTGAACTTGAGACAGAGAAGATGGCTTGAGCTATTGAAAGACTATGATTTGACGATTGGGTACCATCTGGGTAAGGCAAATGTAGTAGATGTTGCGTGGAGCAGAAAAGTTGCAGTTGAGTTGCGAGCTATGTTTGCTAGACTGAGTGTATCAGGGGATGGTGGTTTGATTACAGAGTTGCAACTGAGGCCTTCGTTGATTCAGATGAGCAGAGAGAAACAATTGCAAGATGTGTCAATAGCTCACATGTTCAGGACATTGCAGAAGGTAGACCGACAAAGTATAATTTTAGTGATGAGAATGTGTTGTGTTTCAGAGACAGAGTTGTAGTACCTGAAGATGTTGAGTTGAGACATATGATTCTGAGCGAAGCACAATCGAGTCCTTTTTTCTATGCATCCGGGCAGTACTAAGATGTACCGTGATTTGAAGAATGATTATTTCTGGGTTGGTTTGAAGAAGGATGTAGCCGAGTATGTGAGCTGTTGCATGGTTTGTTAGAGAGTAAAGGCAGAACATCAGGTTCCTTCAGGTTTGTTACAGCCTTTGAAGATTCCGGAATGGAAATGAGAGATGATCATTATGGACTTTGTGTCGGGGTTACCGTTGTCTCCTACGAAGAAGAATTTTGTTTGGGTGATAGTTGATAGATTCACTAAGTGTGCTCATTTCTTAGCAGTGAACACCACAGATTCTTTAGACAAGTTGGCGAATTTGTACATTCGCAAGATTGTGAGACTTCATGGAGTTCCGAAGTCTATTGTATCAGATAGTGATCTGAGGTTCACAGCGAGGTTCTGGAGTTGTTTGCATAGTGCCCTAGGTAGCCGTTTGCATTTCAATACTTCGTATCATCCATAGTCATATGGACAGTCACAGCGAGTGATACAGATTTTAGAGGATATGCTCCATTGTTGTGTGATTGACTGCCAGGGTTCTTGGGAGAAGCATTTACCCTTAGTTGAGTTTGCTTACAACAACAGTTACCAGGCTAGTATACAGATGGCTCCTTATGAGGCGTTGTATGGTAGACGATGTAGGACTCCGATCTGTTGGGCTGAAACAGGTCAGAAATTGTTACCTATGCCGGATTTGCTTAAGGGGACTACTGAAAAAGTGAAGTTGATTTGTGACCGTTTGAAAGCAGCTTCCGATCGTTAGAAATCTTACGTAGATTTGAAGAGAAAAGAGATTGAGTTCTCATTGGGTGAGAAAGTGTTTCTAAAAGTATCTCCGTGGAAGAAGGTAATGCGATTTGGCCGGAAAGGCAAGTTGAGTCCGAGGTTTATTGGTCCATATGAGATAGTTGAGCGGATTGGGCCAGTAGCTTACTGTTTGAGATTGCCTTCAGAGTTAGAGAAGATCCACAATGTTTTTCATGTGTCGATGCTTAGGAGATATAGATCAGATCCGTCTCATGTTATGCCCATGGAAGAGATAGAACTGAATCCAGATTTGTCTTACAATGAAGAACCAATTAAGATACTTGCTTCTAATAGCAAGGTGTTGCGTGGCAAGGCCATAGAGTTGGTCAAGGTGTTGTGAAGACATAGAGGTGTGAAAGAGGCCACGTGCGTGAGGAAAGCTGATATTCTTGAGCAGTTTCCGTACTTGTTTCCATCATGTAATTTCGGGGACGAAATTCCTTAAGTGGGGGAGAGTTGTAACACTCAGGTTTGGGGGTCGGGTGAAATTAAAATAATAAAATATTATTTTGTGCCTCGTGTTTTCAAAACAAATAAAATTTATGTTGGGCTTGTTTTGATTTAAAACCCAATTCTATGGATTTTAGGAATTTGAAGATATCCATCTCATTAATGGCATTCTTGTAATTACAAAGCCTTTGAAAAATAAAACCCCTTTTTATTTAAAACACCCATTTTATCATCTTCTTCCCCCTTCTCTTCTAAGTTTCCAACGACAATTTCTTCTCTACCATTGGAATCACTATTTCATCACCATACTCTCTCATCTTTGATGATTTTTGAAAGGTAAACACATATTTGACTTGTCCTCACTTTCCCCTACATGTTGGTACCCTTAGATTTCATTAAAAACCCATGGTTTTGTATTTTTGTGTTCTGAAGTTTTGAATTAAAAATGCTAACTTTGTTAGCTTTAACTTAAGTTTTCGATTTATTGATGTTAGATAAGTTGTTTGCTACCTAAAAGGCCCAACATACTTGATTTTTACATGGTTTTATGATGATTCCCGAAATTGGGTTTTAGAGAGGTTTTAGAGGGGGATTATGTATGTTTTTGGGGCTATTTTGGGTGATGTCTTGTTGGCTGATGGTTGGTTGATGTTTAAGGGTTGTTTTGGAAGCTTTTGGGAGTGCTATAAGTAATGGAATCAATGGTTTTAGGCTGTGCTTTTGGGCTGTTCGAAAATGGTTTTTTTGGGGTTGTTTTTAGCTTGAAATCATGTGTTTTGTGTTTGGATTGTGTTCCGGGTTGTTACAGTGATTTGTGGACTTAAATATGGTTGTTTTGATTGTGATGAATTGCTTAGAAGCAAGAAATTGTGTTGGTGAAGCCTCGGGATCGAATCCGGAATCGTTGGGAGCTTGATCGGCTAGAGTTGTTGAGCTTGGAATAGTCGGTGAGTGGTTCTATGTTTTTAACTTGGTTTTCAAACGTTGGTTCAAGCATGTGGACCTAGGTTGGGCTTGGTAAACCCACCTAGAGTTGGGATTAGATTGGTAGTCTAATCTCAAGCTTTAGTTAGAGACTTTGGTTGAACTTTAAATGTTGAGTATGCCTCTTGTTTCATGTTATTTGTGATTAATGTGGTTATGTATATTGTGATATACATGTGTGTTGAGGCATGATATTGATGCATTGTTATATGCATGTGGTTGTGGAATACGGTATGTGCATGATGGTAAATCTTGGTGAGTACGTGCTAAGTACGGAATTTGGTAAGAAATAGTGTTGTGAAAGATTATGAAATGTGTTAGTATTGGCACTAGTATGCTTGGGTAATATGATCGATCATTAGGATGTTTAGTGTGCACACGAGAGTCAAATGCGCGCGTGGTCTTGGTGATGGTAGTCATCAAGATGGAGTACGGGTTCGCCTGTAAATGTTCATATATATGTTAGTCGGATATATGTTAGTCATCAAGATGGAGTACGTGCTAAGTACGGAATTTGGTAAGAAATAGTGTTGTGAAAGATTATGAAATGTGTTAGTATTGGCACTAGTATGCTTGGGTATAATGATCAATCATTAGGATGTTTAGTGCGCACACGAGAGTCAAACGCGCCCGTGGTCTTGGTGACGGTAGTCATCAAGATGGAGTACGCGTGGTCTTGGGTACAATGATCGATCATTAGAATGTTTAGTGTGCAAACGAGAGTCAAATGCGCGCGTGGTCTTAGTGTGCACACGAGAGTCAAATGCGTGCGTGGTCTTGATGAGTTGAATCCCATCGACGGGGCGTGAGGATGAGTGGAATCCCCTCCGCTCGAAAGGGTGATGAGTGTAATCCCACCGTAAGGTAATGGTTGTGTGTTGGATGTGAGTTCCAACGGTTATCCGCGTATTCGGGTCATAGCTAGGTGCCAATACGGATTGTGGACTATGTTTGCTAATACATTGATATATGTGTTTCCATATGTTGTGTTTATGAATTTGTTGAGCATGGCATGATATTGATATTGTGTCCATGCATCATTCACATTTGACTCATGTGGTTCGAAGGTAAGAACTCATGCATACTACCTTGGTTGTGTGCTCGTGCTTGGACCCTGCATTGTCAAGGTTTGTTTTATGAGCTTACCTTCGCTAAGCTTTATGCTTACGGTCTCTTTTGTTCGACAATGCAGATCCTTATTTCGTGGGTTGCTTGTGCAAGGAGAGGGCCTCCAAGTGTGTTAGTTGAGCTTTTGATATCATCAAGTATGAATTTCTAAGTTATGGATGTAATAGACATGCAATGGGTCTTGAGTATTTTGGATTTATGTTGTTGATGTGTGTTAGGAGCATGTTAGACTCCTTGGTTATGTTATGGTATATCTTGTGGATGCCACGTTTTGAATTGTAAACCATGCTTTATTGCTTACCTTGAATGCTTATGTGTTGTTGGCTCTAAGGCATGAAACCTTAAAATGCTATGTATGCTTCCTTTGTGGTGAATGTATGATATTTTAAATGGATGCCCTTATTATGTGCCTTTGTGCGTTTTGATCGAGTTTGGACTAGGGTGTATGCCTCTAGAGTTTATGTATGCATGTTGTGTTTGAATCTTGAAGTTGTTGAGGGCGTTTGGGATCGTTTAGAGATGTTTAAAACTGAATTTGGAAACCCACAGACTGCAGGTGTTTCAGAACGGGTTGTGCTGTTTAAGAACGGGTGTGGTTCCAGGGCCCCCGTATCGGAACGTGTTCTGGTACGGTCTGGCTACTGTGAGCCCCTGTTCTGATATGAGTCTCGAAACACTTCGGCCACTGTGAATGCCTGAACGCCTAGGCGAATTGGGACCCTGTTCCGAAACGGGGTGGATTGGTTTCGGTTCGGGTGTCTGGCTTTTTAAACTGGAGCTCGTGTTTCGAAACGGGCAAAACCTGTTTCGAAACGTAGGCCTGAAAATGGGCTTTTTACATCTCTAAAGTGGTCTCAAGGGTTGGGCTTAGGCCCTGTTTGCTGTTAGGCTTCACGTGAGCCTTGTTGTTCGCTGTCGCTCCACATATAGATTTAATTAATGCATCTAGACAAGATAAATAATGAATAAGTTTTCCCGGGTTGTTAACCGAAGTGAAGCCTTAACGAGTTTCGCCTCGGTTATCCCCGTGTAACCCACTCGGACCTGTTAGTCGCTCGAACCGGGACGAGGGGGTTACACGCCTGATAGCTATTCTTATAGGCGAACTCTAAAAATTACAACAACTTGTCCCACGAACATTGGAAATTGATCACACAACACTAGAGCATATCCTCCAACACTTGGATAAACCGCTCTGACTGACCATCCGTCTGAGGATAATAGGATGTTCTAAAGCTCAACCTCGTGCCCAAGGCTTGATGCAAACACTCCCAGAACCTCGATGTGAACTGCGGATCCTTATCTGAGACTATAGACTTAGGAACACCATGCAACCGCACAACTTCTGCAACAAAAAGCTTCGCCAGCTTATCCAGGGTAAACATAGTATGCACGAGCAAGAAATGTGCACACTTCGTCAACTAATCCACAATCACCCTCACAAAATTCTTATTTGACGGTGTCAAAGGCAAACCCGAAACAAAATCCATCAGTACCCTCTCCCGTTTCCACTTCGGAATCCTCAAAGGCTGCAACAAACCGGATGGAAATTGATGTTCAGCTTTCATTCGCTGACACACCAAACACTTGCTAATAAACTCTGCCACATCCTTTTTCAACCCACCAAATAATACTCATCTCGCAACCCCAGATACATCTTAGTACTACCAGGATGCATGGAAAAAGGACTATTGTGCGCTTCCGTCAAGATAGTGCGCCTCAACTCAACGTCCTCTGGCACAACTACTCAGCCCCTGAAACACAAGACCCCATCTTCACTGAAATTGTAATTCGTATGATTACCCTCCGCTATGTCAGAAACATGTGGGACCAAGGAATCATCAACCAACTACTTTTCCTTAATCAACTCAACCAAAGATCGTTTCACTTGAAGCTCGGTCACCAAGTCACCATCACGAGACAAACTCAGACAAGCAAACATCACTCTCAACTCCACTGCAACCTTTCGGATTAAAGCATCAGCCACCACATTGGCCTTCCCCAAGTGATACTCGATCGAAAGATCGTAATACTTCAGCAACTCCAACCATCTACATTGCTGAAGATTCAGTTCCTTCTGAGATATAAGATACTTGAGACTCTTGTGATCCGTGTACACCATACATCTCTCGTCGTAAAGATAATGCCTCCATATCTTTAGAGCAAACACTACAGCCGCAAGCTCGAGATCATGAGTAGGATAATTACGCTCATGCACCTTCAACTGGCTTGACGCATACGAATCTATTCTACCCTCCTGCATCAGCACACATCCTAAACCCACATAGGATGCATCACTCTACACCACAAACTTTTTTCCCGATTCAGGTTGAATCAAGATCGGAGCTTGTACCGATGCTTCCTTCAACTTCTGAAAAGCTTGCTGCCTTGCCTCCGTCCATTAAAACTTAACATTTTTTTTGAACCAACTTTGTCAACGGAGCCACTATCTTAGAAAGCCTATCCACGAACCGACGATAATACCCAGCTAAGCCCAGAAAACTATGAACCTCCGTCACCGATTTTGGTTGCTTCCAGCCTACAACCGCCTCAATTTTCTGAGGATTCACACGGATACCCTTGGCCGATACCACATGACCAAGAAACACTACCTCCCTGATCCATAACTCATATTTACTCAACTTTGCATTGAGCTAATTAATCCAACAGAGTCTGCAGTACTATCCTCAAATGCCTATCGTGATCTTCCTCGGAACAAGAGTACACAAGGATATCATCATAAACACCACAACAAATTGATCAAGGTACTCGTGGAACACCTAGTTCATCATGTCCATGAACACATCCGGCGCATTGGTCAAACCAAAAGGCATCACTAGGAACTCATAATTTTCGTACCTCGTACGAAAAGCCGTCTTTGATACGTCCTTATCATTCACCTTAAGCTGATAATACCCCGACCTTAGATCAGTCTTCGAAAACACAACAACACCACGAAACTGATCAAAGAGATCATCAATCCGAGGTAAAGGGTACTTTTTCTTTATCGTCAACTTATTTAGTTGTCGATAGTCTATACACATCTGCATTGTCCCATCCTTCTTCTTAACAAACAAAACTGGAGCTCCCCAATGCGAGATACTCGGCTAATGAAACCACGTCTAGCAACTCCTGAAGCTGCATCTTTAACTCCTTCGGTTCCATTCGGTAATGAGCAATGGATAACGGAGCCATATTTGCATATTTCTCTATGTAGAACTCGACCTCCCTATCTGGTTGTAACCCATGTAACTCTTCCAGAAACACTACCGGAAAATCACAAACTGTCTGAATATCCTTCGGACGTGCTTCCTTCATATTTGGGTTCATCACATACGCCAAATAAGCGTCACAACCACCATTCATCAACATTTGAGCCTCCACCGCCGAAACAATATTTAAGTTCTCACTCACCACCACAACTTCAAACTCATCGGCAAGCTTCAATGAAACACACTTGGTCTCACAATCAACCACAACTTTACGTTCCGACAACCAATCCATCCTAAGGATAACATCAAAACCATTGAAAGGTAACTCCATCACATCAACAGGAAATACATATCCTTGAACCATCGAAAGACATCTTCTCTACAACTTCCTAACAACTACGGTTTCACCCAACGAGCTCGTAACTTGCATACCTACATCAAGAAACTCTAACGGCACATCAAGCAACTCAGCATGCTCATGCAAAATGTATGAATGTGTAAAACCAGAATATATCAAAGCAAGCAATGACACGGATTGCAAGGAGAAGGTACCTGTGATCACATCCGTGTCATTCCGGCCCTCACGGTGAGCATAGACTCGAGCTGGTCCTCCACCCTTTGGTTGCACCGCGACCACATGTGCCACATTCCTCTGACAATCCTTTCATCGTTGAGGCTCCATAGCACGAGCTAGTGCTTGCCTCCCCAACTGTGGAAAGTCACGCTTCACATGACCATGAGCCCCACACTACCAACATGTCTCGGGATTACCCCAACGCTCCCCCGGGCGATTCCTCCCACAAAGTTTATACGTAGTAGCACGTGTAACAACATTCTAACCATAATGGCCTCGACCCAATCCACCACCACAGCCTCGGTGTTGATCTCACTGATAGCTCTTATCCCGTGATCTCTTACCCCAATCATGTCCACCATCATAATTAGCAACTCTCTTCCTGGAGCTAGAACTCCCCGAGCGTGACGCCAATCCCAGACTCTGCTCGATATCCTTGGTTGAAGTAACCAGCACGTCAAAGTCAGTATACTCAGCTGCAAGCATATAAGTCTTTACTTCCTTCACCAACCCATAGCGAAACCTATCACATCTCTTCCGCTCATCCGATACCAGCTCAGTGGTGTACTGGATCAATCGGACGAACTACACCTCATACTTCTCAACGGTCATGTTGCCCTACATCAACGCCATGAACTCCCTCTTCCTCTCATCCAAATAATGAACACCTATAAACTTATTCTTAAAAGCATTTACGAAGAATGCCCAGGTAACCTCGTCATGCTTCATACCCGCTGTGATGGTAATCCACCATGTATACGCATCTCCATGTAGAAAAGAGACAACACAACCCAACTTCTGCACATCATTGCAACTCACCTTCCCCAAAATCCACTTGGTACTTTCGAACCAAGCCTCAGAACCCTCAGAAGATAGACCTCTAAACTTTGTTCCGCCCAAACTACGCAAACGCTCTAAGGGTAAACTAACATTGGCACCAGGCTGATGTGCGGCCATGTGCATACCTGCTATTGCTGCCTGAAAGGCCCCGACAACAGCCTGAATCAAAGGTGTCATGTCAGGAGCAGCTTGCCCCGTGCTGCCTGAGGTCCAACATCCCAACCACCAGCTCCTGCTCCTGCTCCAGCTCCACCCCCACCAGGAGGAGAAGGCGACAAATTCTCAGCATCTTCATCTACCTCATTCTCAACTACATTCTGGATATTGCCTCTAAGCTCTCGTCTCGGTCCCATGATATGAAAAACAATTCTACCATGCATATATAGTAGCAGAAAATAGTTAGGCTTACAAATAGAAAGAACCCAAGTCACTCATTCTGTCTTTTAAAACAAAAACTCTTTTCTTTACCGGTAGTGTTGACATTGGGTGCCCTAGTCACATATATCAATTCATCACATAATCATCATACATCACATACTATCAATAAAATCATGATACTATCATTCACCGTGCATAGCATCAAATACAACATGTTGTCAACCATAATTCAACATTCAACATACATCATAATCTTTCGAAACCTGGATCTAATGCCAACAAATGTAACCCTCTTAGCCCTGTCTAGATGTTTAACCCGAATTAAAAGAATTAGACGGGGGGAAACTGAAGTCAACCTCGATTAGAAACCTTTTTTTTAAACTTGTCTAGATGCATAATTAAGTCCTACTGTGTTTGCTCGCGCAACGAATATATTTTTTTAAACCAAACCTTCGTTGTACTTTCATTTGCAAACGACATGATATAGGGTTAAATTACAAATTAATTTTACCAACCTTTAATTAAGATCATTACATGCTTGCTGGTGAAATATCAGCATCATACGATCATTTAAACATCCACAGTTGCAAACCATATAAACAGGGATTGAAATGTAAACATTCCAAACTAACAGATTATGTCATTTTAACTAACTTCATAACCTTGTTTCGAAACAGTCACCCCTGTTTCGAAACCATGCATTCCAATAGCATTTGGTCTCGGAACGACCTTACCCGTTTCGGAACCAAATCCCCAATTTAATTTCCTCTGCATCCAGACAAAACAGAGCCGTATCAAAATGACCCTGAGTTTCGATACGGGTTCAAATTATAACTAAATGTTTCGAAACGGTCTAGTACTGTTCTGAAATGTTGAGACCAAATATGCAAGTTGTATCGAAACAACTGCTACTGTTTCGAAACACATATCAGGTCTGCACTAAAACAACAACGTTTAAGCATCTTAAAATATACCCTATGGCCACCAAACATCATGCATTCATAGGTAAACATCAACAACATATTTATCCAGCACAAAATCATCAACAAAGGCATCTAACATCATGAATTATATAACATGACTACTCTAGAGACATGCACCCTATAAGCAATCCACATAGAGTATCAAAAACCAAAGAGCAAAGCATAACAACATTTAAAGACCCAATATGAGTCTTATAAGGAAAAACACACTTGCCAAACCAGTGAGTTTAAACAATAATCTCCCAAATACCGAGGTACCCTCCCCATTGCCAATTCTACCTTGTTAAAAGTGTCAAATCCCATACTTGTAAATCGAGTGACGTCTTGGGTAAAATCCCTTGCTATTTTGCTGACCAAATACTCACTTATCTGTATTGCTGGAAAGGAGAGCGTAAGCATTTTTGCTTAGTGAAGGAAAGCTTAATTTAAATAACATCAATGCATTTTCCAAAAACCATGTTTCTTTAAAAACATAACTGCATCATGCTCAACTTTCTCATGCTTTAGAAAACACAATTAAAGCATCGTTTATAAAACATATGTATCATTATCTCATGCATATCTCAATGCAAAATCAAACCAAAGCTTCACATGCTTAAATCTCATAAAGCATAAACATCATGTATAAGAGTCTTTATAAAAAAGTATTTTAAAAACAACGATACATGTTCAATTCATATATTGGCATTTCAAGTGAACCGGATGGAATCTACCGCCATCCTTGGATAGCACTACCCTATCCATTCATGATCGGATATACGGACACCTTGATGGCACTACCCCATCAAGTTGCATGGTGAAACTAAACTCACCATTATCTCACTTCGGTCGGGATGCCACTACCCGCATTGCCCGTTGGTGATAGCACTACCCCTATTACTCGCATTACAATAGCACTACCCCTATTGTAAAACCGAAGAATTTATCTTACGCGCGAATTTTGTATATTATAGTGCACTTCACATCCTATTGGTCGACCAACATATCAGATAATAGAAATCTCATCACTAAGCCAATATATCATTTAAATCCATGCTAATTCAGTACTTTCAATGCATTATTAAAATCATCACATATCTCATCTCAAAACATGCCTCCAATATAACATTATATATCTCATCAAGAATATAACCTCTTGAAACATAATCAAATCATTTCATGGGATATAATTCAGCAAAACCATGTTTATAAAACATGCATAACAATAAGTAATAACAAATTTCAGAACATGAACATGATAATCCACATGGACTTTAAACCGGAAACCGAGAGCTTTAGTAAGCATACTTACTTTCGAGATTAGCTAAGCGTTTCAAGCTTACACTAACCTCCCAAAATCTTGTTTCCAAGCTTACGAAAACGTTCAAACCACATCCACTCATCGATACAACTTCACCTCACTTGCCGAAGCTATTCCAAGCCCTCGAAACAAGGAACGTATTGCCCATCTTCTAACAAAGGAAAAAACAGAGGATCAATGCACACTCTTGCATCAAAACCTCCAGCAACACAACACCCCACTCAACTCTAATATTCGCCAAGCAATTAACAACCGATACAAACCGAAAACACCGACAAAACCACTCTAAATTGTTCCCAATCATTACCCAACAAAATCAACCCTCAATCCTCATCCATTTACAACTAAAATACTTCCTTAACCTCTATAAACCTCCAGCTATCAAGAAACCACAACAACAGCCCCTAAAATTCAATATTTCATCACTAACATCTAGCATTCTAACTAATTTCGGGATTAAATAACAAAATCCATCAAGTTAACATTATTAACCATTAACAACACATTAATAAGCATCCATTAACTTAGCAACTAACATCAATTTCAAAGATCCAACATAAATCTTCAAGAAACCTCAATTAAACACAATTTAATCAATTAACATATAAAGACTCATTAAAAACAATATGTAAAAGACTAATTACTCTGAAATTTCAGTAAAGAACATGTTAATAGAGGAGAAGAACGAACCTACCTCTAATGATGAGCTCTTCCTCTATTTTTGAAAAGAAAACCAAAGAAAACCAAAGAGAAAATAAGAGATTCAATAAAGAATAAATAGAAAATAAGTAAATCTTTGAAATCCAAATCAAAATTAGAATTTACCTTTGAAATCTTGTTGTTTGGATGAATGAATTTTTAGAGAAAAAGTGAGAGAAGAAAAACTACGTCAAATCTTTGTAAAATGAATTAAAAACCGTTTTAACTTCCCTCCATCTTTTTAATATAATTTATTTAATTAAAATTGTAAAATAGGAGGAAAAGTCCGTATTATCCTTTGGTAACATTGCTCCTTAAAGATTCAAAGTATTAGCCTTTTACGTTTTTGCCATTAAATCAAACTTTACCATTTTTACATTTTGGTCACTAAACCAAAATGTCCAATTTTCAAAAAAAGCTTCTTTAAATTACCTTTAGCAAAATTAATCATATATAAAATCATGATTTTAAGAAATTTTTACATATTTTTATCCGATCAAAAACCTTCCAATTTAATTATTTCTTGAAACTAGACTAGATATCTAAACGGGTTCGAACCGAACCGTCTAACCAAACTTGGGCAACACCTAGGCCCAAAAAATGGGGCGTTACATTTCAGACCTTTGAAAAGCTTTAAAACCACTTCCACTCACCAATTTGATATCGCCTCGAAGACAACATCTCGACGCCAACGCCTCAACACCTACCGAACAACGTTCCAACATTCGCCAACTTCCATAAGAAAATACAAGGGTCAATATAAATTGGGCCCCATCAAAATAACCATTTTATTATAGCACCCCATCACAAATATTCGAACCAATTACTATTCGAACAACCCCTTTTAATTTCATTCAATTTCACGCCCATGTTTCTCCTTTTTTTTTACTTTAATTTTTTAAAATTAATCATCACGCAAATGCGTGATTGCAGCAGCATTTCTTCAAATATCAATTCACTTTCCCTTCTTTTTTTAAAACACGCACAGCACCTTAATTCCCAAACAATTTCCACGCTTCACTTGTTTTGCGCCCGCTAGGATAGCGCCCAGCGCGCCCACTTCGAAGAGCAGGGCAGTAGCCCCTGCTTCGAACGCACCCCCTTTATATATTTATTTATTTATTTTCTTTCTTTCAAATATTTAATCAAACATGTATTTTACATCTAATAATTAATCTAATAATTCAATTAAACATTCAGCTAATTACCCCAATCAAAAACCTAAATCTAAAATTAAACAATAAAATTATTTTCTCTTAATAAAACAAAATTAAATCAAGATGTTCCCAAGTAATCATCAAATCAAATTAAAAATTAAAACAAAAGAATTAAAGACTTGAGAATTTCAATAAAGAACCTTTGATTAGAGAAGAGAAAAGAAAAATCACCTCTAGCACAAGCTTTTCCCTTGATTGACAATGATTTAAATGAAAACTTTCAAGAAATCCAATGCTAGTTGATGTAGAAATCCATGTGAACCATTTAAAATAAAAAGTTGGTGAAAAGAAATAAATCTCTTGAGATTTATTGATGGGAAAATAGTTTGGCTGATGGGAAAGTTGAGAGAAAAAGTTAGCAGAAAAGAAAGTTACGTAAGAAAAAGTTTTAGCCTTTTAAAATCATTTTTATTAAAACCCATTTAATTAATTAATTTATTAAATCTTTTAAAAATACAAAAACATGGGAAAAGGCTAATAACACCTTGGGATAATAGTTTCCTAAAGATTCTAAGCATTGATTCTTTTCAATTTAGTCATTAAAATGTATTTTGCAATTTTTACGATTGAGTCACCGTTTTCAAAATACCAATTAAATCAGTCCAATTTTATCAAATTGAACTCTCCAAAACCTTTAAAACATTATTTTAGGATTTTAGAATATTTTTCCATATTTTATCTCCCTCAAAACCATTTACTTTAAATTATTCCCGAAACTAGCCTAACCCGCTCGAACCGGTGCACTCGAACTGCTTAGCCGAACCCGGCTAACTCCTAAGCCCAAAATTGAGGCGTTACATAAGCCATAATTTTTCCTCTCCTCCCAGTCCTCAACAAAATGGGGTTGTTGAGAGGAAAAATCGAACTTTAGAAGAAATGGCTAGAACCATGCTTTGTGATAACAATTCGCCTAAGTACTTTTGGGCGGAAGCCACTAATACGACTTGCTATATTGTAAATCGAGTAATGATTAGACCAATCTTAAATAAAACACCTTATAAGATTTTAAAATCCAAAAAGCCTAACATTAGCTATTTTCATCCATTTGGTTTCAAATGTTTTGTTTTAAATAATGGAAAAGACAATTTAGGCAAATTTGATGCTAAAAGTGATGAAGCTACTTTCTTAGGTTACTATTTAAACTCTAAAGTCTATCGTATATTTAATAAAAGAACTTTGGTTGTTGAAGAGTCTATACATGTGGTTTTTGATGATAACCTCCTTCCGAGGAAGGATTCTTGTGATGACGATGATGTAGGAATTTTTGAAGCCAATGATGGTGGGCAATCATCACAAGTAGATGAAGTTCTATCTAAAGAAGAAGAAGCACAAGATGCAACTTTAGAAGCATTGAAGGACATTACTCTAGAGGAAAAGAAATTGAGCTACCCAAGAGAGTTCAACTATGTCAAAGGTGTTGAGATTTTGGGCGATCTATCCAAAGGGGTAACCACTAGACTTTCTCTTAAAATGCTTGAAATGTTGCATTTATCTCATGCATTGAGCCTAAAAATATCAAAGTAGTGTTAAAACATGATTATTGGATATTGGCTATGCAAGAGGAAATAAATCAATTTGAGAGAAGTCAAGTATGGACATTAGTTGATAGGCCTAGTAATAAGTCTACCATATGAACTAAATGAGTTTTTAGAAACAAACTAGATGAGAGTGGTAACATAGTGAGGAACAAGGCTAGACTTATTGCTCAAGGTTACACTCAAGAGGAAGGAATCAATTTTGATGAAACCTATGCACTCGTAGCTAGGATGAAAGCTATTAGCATGCTTCTTGCATTTGCATGTTATCATGAATTCACGATTTTTCAAATGGATGTCAAAAGTGTTTTTCTAAATGGTTTTTATTAATGAAGAGGTGTATGTAGAACAACCACCCGATTTTGAAGATCCAAAATACCCAAACCATGTTTTAAACTTTCTAAAGCTTTATATCATTTGAAACAAGCTCCTAGAACTTGGCATGAAAGGTTATCAAGTTTTTTAGTTGAAAAAGGTTTTAACAAAGGAAAGATGGATACTACACTCTTTATTAAAAGAAATGGCAAATACATTTTAGTAGTTTAAATATATGTTGATGATATAATTTTTGGTTCTACTAATGAATTGTTTTGCCAAGATTTTGCTAAGTTAATGCAAGGTGAATTTGAGATGAGCATGATGAGGGAGCTCTCATTCTTTTTGGGACTCCAAATCAAACAAAGGAAAGATGACATCTTCATCAATCAAGCTAAGTACATCAAGGACATGCTCAAGAAGTTTGTTTTGGAGAATGTGAACCCTCAAGCCATACCAATGAGCTCTTCTACAAAGCTTGACAAAGATGGAGAAAGTAAGTGTGTTGATTTAAATATTTATCGCTCTATGATTGGACCTTTGCTTTATCTTATCACAAATAGACCCGCTATTATGTTTAGTGTTTTCTTGTGTACTATATTTCAAGTTAGTTTTAGAGAATTACATCTTATAGCCATCAAGAGAATCTTTAGATACCTTAGAGACACACATTGTTTAGGCCTTTGGTATCCTAGAGATTCCTCATTTGATTTGCATGCTTATTTGAATGCGGATTATGGAGGTTGTAAGATAGATAGAAAAAGTACCTTCGGTACTTGTCAATTCCTAGGTAGTATGCTCATATCATGGTTTTCTAAGAAGCAAAATAGTGTAGCATTATCAACCACCGAAGCAGAATACATATCGGCCGGAAGTTGTTGTGCTCAAGTTCTTTGGATGAAGCAACAACTTTTAGATTATGGAATTGATGTAGGTACCATCCATTTTAGGTGTGACAACACTAGTGCCATATGTCTCACTAAGAATCTCATCCAACATTCTTAAACCAAGCACATATATATAATACACCATTTCATTAGAGATCATGTCTTGAAAAACGATGTTGTTCTAGAATATTTTGAGAACTTGAACCAACTAGCGGATATCTTCACCAAACTTTTAGACAAGGAGCGGTTTTGGTCTTTTAGGAGAGAGTTAGGTTTGACTAGCCTACCTTGAACCTTAGAGCTCTTTTAGAGTCTATACTTGCTTGAATTTAGTTGATCTCATTGCTTATGTATTTTTGCTCCTATATGCATCTATGCTTGTTTCTAGGGGGAGTATGTATATGCTTTTATCTCATATATGATGTTTACATTGAAGGGTTTTATAGGAAATCAAACAGATCTAATCATGTAGAAAAACATAGCGAAAAGAATCTTACGAAATTTTTCAAAATCTTATCCAATCATATTAAAAAATGATAGATATAATTACAAGGGTTACCTCGATAAAAGATTTTGTAATCACGTTGTGTTGAGGTGCTGCCTTTCTGAAAGACGACCGCCCTCTATAAGTATCCACACGCGAATGGACGACGAACGACTATCAGAATGCTAGTTCCCTTCTAGTTTTCAAAAGACCGAGTTTATGTGATTTTTAGGTGTTTTCGATAATCACATGTCTATAACCCTATGCATACATACATACACACAGACACACACATATATATACCACTTGGTTATAGTTAGTGTAACAAAATTATAATTTAAATAAAACTCTTTTAAATAAATTATAATTCAAATAAATTCCTTTATCTCATAAGGAATTCAAACTCAATCTAAATCCAGATGATGAAATTTATTTAATACTAATATTATTTTTTAAGATAAATAAATAATATATTTTAAAATAAATTCCTTATCAAATAAGGAATTGAAATTCAATCAAATCTAGATAAAAATATTATTTCATAATATTATTTATTTAATAATATTTTAGAAATATATTAAAACAAATAAATATTCTATATGAATTTAAATTCTTTAAATTCGAATAAATAATCTGTAACAATATAATTTAAAATAATCATATTATCTTAAATTTATTATTGAAAGTAATAACTACAACCATTCTTATCCATTCTTGGTGTGCGACCCTATAGGTTCAGTTAACGTTGGTAGTAGATAAAATCCTATTTTATTCTACAAGTCATAAGTGGTCTCTAGCAAGACATTATTATTGCCCAAGTTAAATGAAAAGCTCATAATCCAAGACAACCTTTAATTAGTTTATGTCACAATCCTTTTATCTCATGATATCTTGATAGAATATAAGGCATGAAAAATGTTAACCTTATATCGTTCTACCTTTAGGTTTTGGTTGATGATCAAAGACATTAGCCATCACGTTGTTGGCTGATGAGGCAGTGCACTGGTGGGAAACTACCATATTGACGGTCTTTGAGGACACTGTGACTTGGGAGTTCTTCCTTAAAGAATTCCGCAAGAAATATATCAGTGAGTTCTACCTTGCTGAGAGACGAAGTATCTTCCTCCACCTCAAACAAGGCGGATGACCGATCGAATAGTACATCAATGATTTCTGCAAGTATTGTATATATGGTGTTGAGTATATAAAGAATGAGGAAGAAAAGTGTCGAATGTTCATTGCAGGGCTTAACGATGAACTACGACCTATGTTTACTGCAGTAAGCATTTCTGATTTCCAAGACCTCGTGAATTGTGCTAAGGCCACCGAAGTTGCATAGAAAGCTCAACGAGCTAGTGGGTCTGGAAAATTTGAAAAGAGGTCTAGGGACGATTCTCGACCTCCAAGATGGAACAAGAAAGGGAGATATCTCATATCAGAGATATCTCTCTTATGTTAAGAGGGATAAATTCCATCTTAATTACTCACATCTCACTACATGATTCTTTATTATGTTCAAGAATAACCGTTATAATCGTCTAGTTAAAAATGATGTTTGATTATGTCAAAACATAATAGTCATCATGTTGAGAACTGTAGTAATTTCAGGTCTAATGATTTAATGTCACAACTGTTTTAAGATTAATATATAACTTTAGTCCATGTATTAATCTTAAGATGATTCAATACTAATATTTGTTCTCAACAGATACATATGAATTTGATTTGAATCTCATTCACATATTCATCTAATCAATATCTATCAAACTTCATACTAATCCTATTTTATTATTGTTCCTACAATAATAACTTATTAGAGATATTTTGAATAATAATATTCAAGGAAACAAAGCATGCAAATTTATAAATTCAATAATCAAAATATAATGTCCATATAATAGGCCCTAGGGCCCTATAGCTAACAGTCTCCCACTTGCACTAGGCCTATTCAAGAATGTATCTCATACCTATAGACCTAACATGACTATGATATTTTACTTGTGGTAGAGGCTTAGTCAAACGATCTGCAACATTTTCATATGTTGAAACTTTACATATCTTAACGTCACCTCTCTCAATGATCTCTCGAATGAGATGATAACATCTCAAGATGTGTTTAGATCGTTGATGTGATCTGGGCTCCTTTGCTTGTGCAATGGCACCATTATTGTCACAGTATATCTCAACATGATTTATAATGGTAAGGATGACCCTAAGATCAATAATAAATTTCTTGATCCAAACTGCTTCCTTCGCTGCATCAGATGTCGATATGTACTCAGCTTTAGTTGTAGAAGCAACAACGATACTTTTCTTTGTAATTTTCCAGCAGACAACACCCCCGTTTAAACAAAACACATATCCTGAATGCGATCGAAAATCATCTTTGTCAGTTTGGAAGCTTGCATCCGTGTAACCACTTACAACTAGTTCATCTTCCAATCCGTCATAGACTAAGAACATATCTTTAGTTTATCTTAAATACATAAGTATGTTCTTTACAGATGTCCATTGACTTTCACCGGGATTTGATTGGTATCGACTTGTTATGCTCAAAGCATATGAATCATTTGGTCTAGTGCATAACATGACATACATTATAGATCATATTGCCAAAGCATAAGGAATCTTACTCATGCATTCTCGCTCATCCTTAGATTTAGAACACCGAGTCTCGCTAAGAGTAATGCCATGAGATATAGGCAAGTAACCTCTCTTGGAATCTTGCATACTGAACCTTTTCAGTACTTTGTCTATATATGCACCTTGACTTAGACCGATTAGCCTTTTAGATTTATCTCTATAGATCTTTATCCCAAGAATATAGACAACTTTGCCTAAGTCTTTCATTGAGAAATAATTCCCTAGCCAATACTTGACACTCTGTAAGGTAGGAATGTCGTTCCCAATGAATAGAATGTCATCGACATAAAAGACCAAAAATACAACTGCACTCCCACTAACTTTCTTGTAAACACAAGGTTCATCTTCATTTTGATAAATCCAATCTCTTTGATTGACTCATCAAAATGAATATTCCAACTCTGTGAAGCTTGCTTCAATCCATAAATAAAACTTTGATGCTTGCATACTTTACCAGAATTCTCGACTTGTGCAAAGCCCTCAGGTTGTGTTATGTACACATCCTCGAGTAAGTTTCCATTAAGAAACGAAGTCTTCACATCCATTTTCCAAATCTCATAGTCATAATATGCTGCAATGGCCATTAGAATTCTGATAGATTTAAGCATGGCTACCAGTGAAAAAGTTTCATCATTGTTTATACCATGAGTTTGTTCGAAACCTTTTGCAACTAGCCTTGCTTTATAAGTATGCAATTTGCCATACATGTCAGTTTTCTATTTTAAAACTCATTTGCATCTAATGCTTTTAGTACCTTCAAGTGGATCAATCAAAGTCCAAACTTGATTGTCAACATGGATTGCATTTCAGACTTCATGGCCTCTAACCATTTCTTAGAGTCTGGATTTGAGATAGCCTCTTGATAGGTAGTGGGTTCATCTTGATCCACTAGTAATACGTCATGATTGTTAGTGACAAGAAATCCATATTTCTCGGGTTCACGACGTACTTTATCAGACCTACCTAATTCTTGTGTCACTGGAGGTATGTCAACAACAGTTTGTTGACATCGAGTATCCAAAGGTAGTTCAATATGTTTTTGAGGTTCTTGAACTTCTTCAAGTTGTACCCTGCTCCCATCGGTTCCTTTAGAAATGAATTCCTTTTCTAAGAAGACACCATTCCAAGCAACAAACACATTGTTCTCAGTGGGATTGTAAAAGTAGTATCTTTTTGTTTCCTTAGGATACCCCACAAAAAGACATTTATTGGATTTAGGTTGAATCTTAATATAAACCAAACGTTTCACATATGCCCCATAACCCCAAATTTTAAGAAAAGACACATTGGGTTTCTTACAAGTCAATATCTCATATAGTGTCTTTTCAACTACTTTGGAAGGAACTCGATTTAGTGTAAAAGTCGTTGTTTTAGGTGCATAACCCCAAAAGGTAAGTGGAAGATCTGTCATACTCATCATTGATCAAACCATATCTAATAAAGTTCGATTCCTCCTTTCTGAAACGCCATTCCATTGTGGTGTTCTAGAAGGAGTTAATTGTGAAACAATTCCACAATTTCTGAGATGATCATCAAATTCATGACTCAAATATTCTCATCCTCAATCTGACCGAAGAGCTTTTATTGTTTTGCCAAGTTGATTTTGTACTTCATTTTGAAAAGATTTGAACACTTCAAATGAGTCCGATTTATGTCTCAATAAGTAGATATAATCATATCTAATGTAGTCGTCAGTAAATGTGATGAAGTACTTGTAACCTCCTCTAGCAGTTGAAGTTAATGGTCCACATACATCTGTATGTATTAGGCCCAATAATTCATTAGCCCTTTCATTGTGTTCAGTAAAAGGAGTTTTTGTCCTCTTACCTAATAAACAAGATTCACAAGTATCATATTATTCAAAATCAAAAGAATTCAAAATTCCATCTTGATGAAGCTTTGAAATGTGTTTCTCACTTATGTGGCCAAGGCGACAATGCAAGAGATATGTTGGATTTAAATCATTAGTTTTAAGCTTCTTATTTATGTTATAGATCGTAGAGTTTTTGGAGTTTTGAAGTTTCAAAACATAAAGACCATATTGTAAACAACATTTGCATAGAATATGTTTTTATAATAAATGGAGCAATTATTATTCTTAATAATAAAAGAAAAACCATCACTATCCAAGCAAGAAACTGAAATAATATTCCTACTTATACTAGGAACAGAAAAGCAATTGTTCAAAACTAACATAAAAACCATCATAACTTCCTACAGTTAAAGTAGCAACTCTAGCTCCACTTCGTCTTTCTTTAGTTTTCTATTCCTTTTGAGTCCCTGCACATTCGTACAAATGTGAGATCCATATCTAGTATCTAATACTCATGAATTTGAATGAGAAAAATTAACATGTATAACATAAATACCTGAAGAGTTGGTCTCACCAGTCTTCTTCTTTTTCTTTAGATATTCCAGATACAGTTTTCAATTTCTCTTTCAATGATCAGGCTCATTGCAAAAGAGACAGACACCCTCCTTTGGGGGTTTAGCTTTAGGTTTTGGTTTAGCATTGGACTTTCCAATCGCTCCTTCTTTTCCTTTTCCCTTTTTCTTGAAATCCTTTCCCTTTTGAACCATCAAAACATGGCTAGGCTTAGATTTAATATTTTGTTCAGCAATTTTAAGCATCAAATGCAACTTAGAAATTGATTTGTCCATCTCATTCATGTTATAGTTCATAACTAATTAACTATAACTTTCAGGTAATGAATTTATGATCAATTCAGTTGCAAACTCTTGGCTTAATAGAAATCGAAGTCTCTCTAGGCACTCAAAATGACCTTTCATTTATAGCACATGGGTGCTGACAGAAGCACCTTCAGCCATCTTGCAAGAATGTAATGCCTTGATAGTCTCATACCTTTCTTGCCTTGCTTTCAGTTGGAATATTTCCTTAAGCTCATGAATCATATCATTTGCTTCCATGTTTTCTAGATCCTTCTGAAGTTCAGAACTCATGGCATCTAGCATCAGACATGCAACATCAAGATAATAACTTTTATGCTTCTCATAAGCCTTTGTTTTAGCTTTAGAGGCATCTTTCTCAGGTTCCTCAGGGTAAGGTTCATCTAGGACATAAATATTCCTTTCTTGCTTAAGAACAATTCTCAATTTTTGATACCAGTCAAGGAAGTTAGTCCTCGTAAGTTTTTCCTTATCAAGGACTGATCACAGTGATAAAGTAGAATTATTGTTTGTCATCTACAACATAACGTAAAGTTTGATAAGATATTTTGAGATAAGATTTCTACTAAATTAAAAAAAAACCTCAAAACTAATTAATGTAGTGGGCTAAGATCCACATTTCACTCTATCTTTAAGTTAGCTTTAGCATGGCGCTTAAAAATAAGTTATTTAGGTAAGTAACTCTTACTAATTGCATCTCATGAAACTCTTAGAAATTTATGAGATTTTGACATCATATGTCCCGACATGAATAAATCTCATCTCATGCCATTAGGTCCATGTAACCCCCTTAACACGGCCTAGACGGTTGACCCGAATTAAGAAAGTCAGACGGGGAAAACCAAAGTCAACCCGAAAGTCAACCTTGATTAACGACCCTTTTTTTTTTCTTTTTAATCTTGTCTAGATGCACATTACTCCTAATTGTGATCACACAAACATCATACTCACAGATCACAAACATCAGAGATCAAACAGGGACCCAATTGAACAAATTACAACTTTAGGGACCAAATTATAATTTCTGATAATTAAGAGGACTTCCCAAGCTCACACAATTGAACAAACAAGATTCAGGACCAAAACGTAAACAAAACAAAACATATAACTGCCAATGTCAGCCCCCAACGGTCGACCGTTCCGAAACGGGTTCCGAAACATGGTCTTGGCAGAGACCAAAACGTTTCGAAACGGTGCATACCGTTTCGGACGCCTGGGTTCATGTAAGGCACCCGTTCCGAAACGGTTCACACTGTTCCGAAACGCCTGCACAGATTGCAGCAAACAAGCATACCAAAACATGCAATTGCTCATTCAAACATGCTCCAAATGTCACCAAACTTTACCAGCATGCAATTCAACATATATATGACTTATAGGAGTCATCAAAACAATAATCTAACATCATATGCAAAAAGCCCCAATTCAATTGACATGCTTCCTACACAAGCTAGCCACTCAAGCATCAAACTTCCAAAACAAGCATATAAGGTTCCAATCCAAAAACCAGCATTTAAAACAACATTCAACATACTTAGGGAGTCTCAAACACCTCCCAAAACATACACATTGGTCCCCCATTGCCAAATCACACAAAAGCTAAAATGTACTTATAAAACCTTCATACATTGAGCTTCACTTGAACTTGATTGCTTGCCCTTCCTTGCAGCCCTTAAAGGTACTCTAATGCTCTGCATTATTGAATTAAGAAAACGTAGAGAGCGTAAGCAAAAGCTTAGTGAGGAAAGCTCTTAAAAACCATTCAACAATGCAACTTAAAACATTTACAAAACATGCTTTAAATCAACCTTTGCACATGCTCAATAGCATACTTTAAACAAGCAATCTCATGCTTCAACATAATCATTAAAACAAGCATCTCATGCTTCATAAAACACTTAACATGTTCTATTGGCTCAAGTGACAATTTCCTTTTCATAAAACAAGTTCAACAACTTTCCCAAGGACTTTTAAACACCTTGGCCATGGACTTTTAAACACCATGAAAGAGGACCACACAAGGACTTTTAACCACCTTTGTGTCCAATGCTTGAATCACCCCAAGGACTTTTAAACACCTTGGCCCCAAGGACTTTTAAACACCTTGGCCCCATGGACTTTTAAACACCATGGAAGGATCACCTAAGGACTTTTAACCACCTTAGTGTCCGCAACAAGACTCATCCAAGGACTTTTAACCACCTTGATGATCTTAAGTAACAAGGCTCACTCAAGGACTTTTAACCACCTTAGTGACCTTAACATTTTCAAAACATCACTTGCCAATATACATCATTACCATCATTTAATCCACTGTTTTAAAACATTAAACCAAGCCATTTTCATCATGCATTTCAAAGCATCAAACCACATCATTTCAATGTATAAAAACAAGGTACTCCTACCTAGAGTTACCTTCAACATATGGCTTACATAATCAGCAAAATCCATGCTAAAACATGCTTTCAAAACAGTAATTAAAACATGCAAATCATCATTTTGCATCACATCAAAACATGGCCACCACTAGAGAGGAAATCCGAAAACTTACACTTGAGCTTAGCAAAGTTGTTTAGACTTAAACTAAGCTCCCAAAACCTTCAAACCTTGATTTTAAAAGCTGAAATCCAATTTCCACAAACTCACTCACCGATTTCCACTTTGCTTCAAGCCAAAGCACCAAATCAAGCTTCCGAATCAACCAAACTTGGATCCAAAGATGCCTCCCCTGTTTCAACACATCAAAGCAGAGGATTAATGCATCATCATGCATTAATTGCTTCAATGAAAGCACCTAAACTCACTGCTCTCATCCAACCTCCATTTTCGGCCACCAAACACAACCGAAAATGCATCCAAACCACTTCTAAACAAAGCCCAGCCATAAACCAGCAAAACCTCACTTCCATTAACATCAAATAACATCTAAAAACAACCTATTAACAACCTTATACCTCCAGCAACATCAGATCACCAAGATCACCCCAAAAACTACCTTGAAACACAAGTTAAACTTAGGTAACTCAACCTATCCGGGATTGCATCAATTAAAACTCAATTCCACATCATTTTAGAGATCATTTAACATCAAAAACATCTCTTAAATCACAGATTACTCAGATCTAACGAAAATCATCAAAAATCATCAAAATCTTGCATAATAAGCCAAGATCCATTTCAACACTTTAAAACCTTTAATTAAACATCAATTAAGGATTGAAAACTTAGGAATTTCAGTAAAGAACTGATAGTTTAGAGGAGAAGGACGTTCTTACCTCCAAACTTGTGTTTCTCCACTTTTTGGAATGAAAACCCTTGAAGAATCAAGAAGCAATTGAAGAGGTTTTGAAGATATGTTGATTTGGAATCAAATGAGAGTTGAAAGGAGGAATTTAGGTGAAAAAATCAGAAACAAATCTCTGGAAATGTAATGTTTGGTTTGAGAGAAAATGAGAGAAGGAAAATGAGAAGTTAGTTGAGAAAATTGTCAAATGAGCTTTTCCCTCCTTTTTGATATCTTTAAAATCAGAAAATAGCTTATAATATCTTAGAAAAATCTGGAGAAACCACTTTTGGATTAATAGCTCCTTAAAGATTCAAAGTTCCAACCCTTTATAAAATAGTCACCAAACTTGCGAAAATTACATTTTGGTCACTAGCCAAAATGTCACACTTCCAAAACTCATTTTCCAAAATTGATTTCACAGTTCACTTAATTATATTAAAAGATGATTTTAGAACATTTTTCCATATTTTTAATGCAACCCGAACTAGGCTTTCCTAATTTAACCTCTTTAGATTCGAACAGCACTTTGACCAACCGGTCAACGCCCAAAACTCCTAATCCCAAAACCGGGGCGTTACAGTCCAAAACCGTTTTGATAACCTAATTAAGCTAAACCATTTTAAAACATATGGGCAGAACCATTACTCGTCTTATCTTACTAATGTAACCTAATGTATCCTACTTTGATAGATCTTACATTAGGGTGATAAAAGTCCTAACAAGTGATTAAAGTAGGATGTCATGTGAAACTCAAATTTTATACGAGGCATTTCGGTGATTTTAATTACTAAGGCATCACATACATAGCATACACATATCATCACATAAAAGCAATGAATAAACGTTACATAATACGTCATTATCCTAAAAAGAATAATCCTAAATGAAAAACATCTACATCATCAAGGATCATCATCACCACCACCTTGGATCATCATCACCATCGCATTGGATCACCATCACCATCCCCTTGGATCATCATCACCATTGTGGAATAAATGTGGTCTTCTTATTTTATTACAAAAATTCAAACGACACACATACCGTATTACAATGAACAAAATAACACTCAGGTCGTATTTCCTTAAAAACTTTACAACCTTTGTAAAATCTAAAAGGCCATACTATGCATCATGCCAAACATTAAGAAAAACAATCAAGAAACAAACATCTCATGCATATTGAATAAAGCGTACATCGTTACTAAGATGTGTTACTTAAGTCTTTTAATCTTATAAGGTGCTTCACATAGATAAACCCTACGCAGACTTTTTTGGCGGTTCCGCCCTAATTTTTTTCAATTTTACTAATCTTATCTGTAGATTCGCTAGCAAGCCAAAATCTAGTTTAATTGCATTAAACAATGTAATCAAATTACATAAAAGGTATATACACAAATCACCGCCAGTCAGAATTGGTAAATCTCTATTGTCATGATCTAATCAAGCAATTAAACTCTTTAATCGCAAAACAACATTAGGAATCTTAATCATATTAACGAATCTATTAAAGAAACAGATTTAACCTTTCAAGCATATCAAGAAACCTGATTAATTATGTAGTTCATGCAAGCCCTAAAAGCATACATCTAACAACGTATATTATAGAGATCATACAATTAATGTGAATATGCAAGATAGCTCTGATGTCACGAAAGGGTTTCATAGAAAATCAAACAAATCTAATCATGTAGAAAAATGCAGCAAAAAGAATTCTACGAAAATTTTCAAGATCTCATGCAATCATATTAACAAATGATTAACATTATTATAAAGGTTACCTCGATAAAAATTATGTAATCACGTTGTACTGAGGCGCCGCCTTTCAGAAATACGACCGCCCTCTACAAGTATCCATATGCGAATGGACGACGAACGACTATCGAAATGCTAGTTCCCTTCAAGTTTTCAAAAAACTGAGTTTTTGTGTTTTTTAGGTGTTTTCAAAAATCACATGTCTATAACCCTACACACACACACACACACTTTGGGACCTAAAAAGGGTCAAGAAAGGTTAGTTAAACCTAACTCTCTCCTAAGGGTCCAAAAACGCTCTTTATCACTACAACAAATTTATCAATTTATGACGAAATTTCTACTTGACGTTGCGTATAATGTCACAAAATATACTACAAATGTGACGTTTTTTTTTGTTTTTGTCACAATTAGTGAATAATGATATATCTTTCTTTTACAGTTTTAAAAACGTCATTAATTTTCGTCACTATAAGTTTGGCGCCTAAAAAAATTTGGAGGGAAACATTTCAATGACATTTAGACAAAATGGTGACATTGTAAAATCGTCACTAATGAGATGTAAGCATTAGCGACGAAATATTATTATGACGATTCAATGTTAATTAGTGACGTTTCAAATTCATCATCGATAAGTTTTTATTTGTGACAATTTAAATCGTTATATTTTTAAAAGACATAAAATATGACGTTTTATTTGTGTCACAAAAAGTAGTTTAATGTGACAAAAACCACTATTTGTCATCCATGGTTATCTCTTGTCATGTTTTACTAGTAATAAATATGTTTAAATGTTTTAAGATTGACTGTCACACCCCAAACTGTGAGTTAATTATTTACAAGAGACTTTAAAAATGTGAAATTTAGGATCAAATTTTTTTAAAAAAATAGAATGAATTGAATAATCTGGGAATTTGGGGTAAAAGTCAGAAAGGCCGGAAGTTTTGGGCTTTTCGTGAAACCCTAAATAATTCAGAGTCCTTCTCAACAATTTAGCCATTCAAGTTAAATCTAAATACTTTATTTTTCTCCCTTCAGTTGTTTTTTATTCATCTTCTCCCTAAACCATTGTTGATTTCCCCCTCGCTCTCTAATGTCGCAAGGCCCCCTTTCCCGAAAGCTCCCCGACCGATTCTTCTTTCCTAAAGGGTGTCTTCTTCTGCACCCGACCGTAGTCTAACCTCTATCCAGTCACCGCTCCTCAAACCCAGCGTGTTGCGCCAACCAGCAACCCTAGCGTGATTGCGCTGTCGTCCTAGAAACCCCAAACACATAATTGTCAATTGTTAACTCTCGGCTTATCCTGTCACTCATTCTATCAAACTCGACTATTTACTTTAATAACGTTGCCACCCTTGCTACCGTTTGAAATCGTAGTTGCAATCTCACGTTAGCCTTGACCCTCTCATTGTTCGGGTTAGTGTCTCATCAATTTAGTATTACTTCAACTATTCAAGTATTACAAAGAACCTTAATTGTCAAGGTTGCATCAACGTGTGAGTTTAAATTGTATTTTAGATTATTTTTTTACTTTTAAATATGGATTATTTCTATCTCAAGGGGCTATTACTATGTTTTGCGTGTGGCTTTGATGGTTGTGCCTTGGGCTGAAAAGTGTAAGATCCAAATTGAAATTTAGGTGAAGAGAATTGTCATCTATTTGATATGTTTTGCTTAGTAGGGATTCTCGTTTCCAGGAAAAAAAAGAAGCTCTCTGGTTATAGGGGTTTTATGTTTATTATATTCATTGCCAATGTCACTTGGATATCTAATTACTGCTGTTGCAGTTTGCTTATGTTGAGTTGGGTGGTGTAGTGGGTGTTGAGGCGTTTAAGGGCTGTTATTGAGTAATCGTGTGGTTCACGATATTTCATAGGTTGTTGCTAGTTTGGTTTTTAATCTCCGACTTTGTTTGTATTAGGGGAATGACTTTTTCTTCGGAGTAGAGTTAATTGTCGTTCCGTAGGGGTTTTGGAGCTGATGAAGTTTATTTCTTGTTGCGGTTCTGTTTCGGCCTTATGGTCTCTAACCTTGTAATCTCGTTTTGAGGTTGCTATCATATTAATAAAATATTTCAGCTTAGCAAAAATTATTTTTAATAGGTAAAATGACATATAATTGTATATAAGGGTAGTCTGTAAGAGACGTGTACTTTCAAACTTTGGGACTTATACTTAATTGTATGTTTTGCTAAGGGACCTATATTTAAATTTTAATTGTTTGCTTTGTAAATAAAGGTGTGTGCTTAATTTTTTGTAACTTGTTTTCTAAAATATGGTATTACAAACTGTTACATCGTTTGTATTGCTATGGATTTCCCTTATTGTAAATAAGGGAATGTACATTGTTATTAAATTCTCAGTATCTCATAATTAGAAACTTTATATGGATTAGTTGATGACATAACATTCATGCATGTTAGTCACTTTGGTCAACCTCTTGCTTTTTTAGCTTTTGAAAAAAATGATTTTTTTTTTAAATTTAGTTATGCATTTCATTATACATAATCACTAACCAACTAAGCACTTGAAGTTTACCTAACATTTGGAGCAGAATGTATGAGGATGTATGTACATTAGCTACTTCTGTAGCTTCAGTAGCTATAACATGGTTTGGTAAGTTTTGTTATGATTCCTAAATGTAACATATCGGGTATGTTGAATACTATATCTTTTTAGTTGTGCGTATTATGTAATTTAATTATATAATAAGATTTAAGGTTTTAAGTTTTTGCAGTAACTTAATTTAATTTTGTGTAACTTTTCAGGCATTTTATTGAGCTTAGATTCACAGGGGACAATACATGGATCCATGATTTTTTTCTAGGGAAGTACTTAATCATGTTCATTTGAAGGTAAGATGTGGGAGAGGTATTTGATGAAATGAGGGGGTTTTGAGGGTTACAAAACAATGACCAACAGTGGTGGCCGGGAAGTAATGGATAGAGGAAGATAGTGAATTTTAGCACTAGTAGGGAGGCGTAGGAACCGTGATTGAGATATGGTGAATGGTTTTTGGCATTTTAGAGAGAATGGTCAAATTGTAATGATTGTACAATTTTGACATTATTGTAATTTATAAAATGTACAACCTCTATTGTAATTTTTTTAAAAAATTAATCTTTATTGTAATTTATTGATAGTTTAGGTTTTTATTGTATTTTATAAAAAGTTTTATCTTTTTTAATTTTATGTTTTTAAGTAAGAAATTTTAAAATTATTTTAATAAATTAAAAGTCTAAAATTAAAACTTAAAATTTAAATCTAAATGCAATTTGATTGTAAGCACGTGGGCATTATTTACAACGAAACTAAAAATATGACAATATGATTTCGTCACTTATAAGTTCAAGTTAATGCATTATTCGTGACGAAAAGAATTATTAATAACGCAATCTTATATAATTTGGTGACGTAACTAGTTGTCATCGAACATATATTATAAAGTGACGTTATGTATTTTCGTCCTTCATACTACTATTAGGTGACGATATACTATGTCATTAACAATGTGACAATATTTTTTCGTCACTTATACAATAAATTTTTTGTATTATTGGTGACGATACGAATGATTAATGATGAATTTTATAGCATTTGATGACGTAAATAGTTGTTACTAAATACAAATTGTAAGGTGACGTTATACAATAATGTCACTATATTCTCGACAATACGTGACGAAAACAAGTACATCGTCATGCTAGACATTTAGCGACGCGCCTAGCGTGACGAACGTCGTGACATCAAGTTTTTTGTCACAAAATACAAATGGTGACGTAAATGTAAGTTTTTGTGACAATATTTTAGATGTCACTAATAAACAAAATTGTTGTAGTGTATCTAAAGGCTTTGTGAATATATCCGCTAATTGGTTCAAGGTATCAACATACTCTAGAACAACATCATTTTTCAACACATGGTCTCCAATGAAGTGATGTCTAATTTCTATGTGTTTGGTTCTAGAGTGTTGGATGGGATTCTTAGTGAGACAAATGACACTAGTGTTGTCACACATAAGGGGTATAGTTTCTACTTCAACACCATAATCTAAGAGTTGTTGTTTTATCCAAAGGACTTGAGCACAACAACTCCCTAAGGATATGTACTCCGCTTTGGTGGTAGATAAGGCTACGCTATTTTGTTTCTTAGAGAACCAAGATACAAGCATACTATCTAAAAATTGGGATGTCCCGGAGGTACTTTTCCTATCTATCTTACACCCCCATAATCCGCATCCGAATAAGCATGAAGGCTAAAGGAAGAATCCTTAGGATACCAAAGGCCTAACTTAGGTGTGTCTCTAAGGTATCTAAAAATTCTCCTAATGGCAACTAAGTGTGATTCTCTAGGACTAGCTTCAAACCTAGCACACAAGCAAACACTAAACATGATATCCGGTCTACTTGTGGTAAGGTAAAGCAAAGAACCTATCATTGATCTATAAAGCTTAGAATCAACACACTTACCTCCTTCATCTTTGTCAAGATTTATGGAAGAGCTCATAGATGTGGCTTGAGGATTTACATTCTCCAAGCTGAACTTTTTAGCATATTATTCACGTACTTAGCTTGATTTATGAAGGTGCCATCTTTCCTTTGTTTGATTTGAAGTCCTAAAAAGAATGAGAGCTCCCCCATCATGCTCATCTCGAACTCACCTTGCATTAGCTTAGAAAATTCTTTACAATAACATTCATTAGTAGAACCAAAAAAGATATCATCAACATAGATTTGTACTACTAAGATGTCATTATTATATCTTTTTATAAAACGTGTAGTGTCCACCTTACCTTTTTCAAAACCTTTTCAATTAAAAAATTTGAGTCTTTCATGCCAAGTTCTAGGAGCTTGTTTTAAACCATAAAGTGCTTTAGTTAGTTTGAACAAATGATTTGGAAATTTTGAATCCTCAAAACCCGGCAGTTGTTCAACATACACTTCTTCATTTATAAAACCGTTTAGAAAAGCACATTTCACATCCATTTGAAAAAGCTTGAAATCATGATAACATGCAAATGCCAAAAGCATCCTAATGGCTTCCATCCTATCTACGGGTGCATATGTTTCATCAAAATCAATTCCCTCTTCTTGAGTGTAGCCTTGAGCAACAAGCCTAGCCTTGTTTTTATCTATTTTACCATTTTCATCTAGTTTATTCCTAAAGACCCATTAGTTCCTATAGTAGATTGATTACTAAGCCTTTCAACTAATGTTCAAACTTTACTTCTCTCAAATTGATTTAATTCCTCTTGCATGGACAAAATCCAAAAATCATATTTTAATGTTTCTTTGATGTTTTAGGCTCAATGCATGAAAGAAATGCAACATGGTTCATTAATTTGAGAGAGGATCTAGTAGTTACCCCCTTGGATGGATCACCCAAGATTTCACCACCTTTGACATAGTTGAACTCCCTTGGGTAAGATACCTCCTTTTCCTAAAGATCCAAATCTTTCAAGGCTTCAAGAGGTGGATCTTGTGCATCTTCATCTTTAGTAGGAATCTCATCCACCTTTGACATTTCTCCTCTATCAATGGCATCAAGAATCCCTATATCATCATCATCATCACAAGATTCCTTCCTCGGAAGGAGGTTATCATCGAAAACAACATGTATAGACTCTTCTACTACTAAAGTTCTGTTATTAAATATACGATAGGCTTTAGATTTTAAAGAATACCTCAAGAAGATAGCTTCATCACTTTTAGCATCAAATTTACCTAAGTTGTGTTTTCCATTATTTAAAACAAAACACTTGCAACCAAATGGATGAAAATAGCTAATGTTAGGCTTTTTAGATTTTAAAATCTCATATGGCATTTTCTTCAAAATTGGCCTAATCATTAGTCGATTTATAATGTAGCAAGCGGTATTTGTGGCTTCCGCCCAAAAATATTTAGGTAAATTATTTTCATAAAGCATGGTTCTAGCCATTTCTTCTAAAGTTCGATTTTTCCTCTCAACTAACCCATTTTGTTGAGGAGTGCGAGGTGCGGAAAAATTATGGCTAATCCCATTTTCATTTAAAAACTCTTCAAAACCTAGATTTTGAAACTCAGTTCCATGATCACTTCTAATGTGAGAAATGTTAAGTTCAAGATCATTTTGAGTTATTGAAGAAAATGTGATGAATTTTTCTAAAGCCTCATCTTTTGTACTTAAGAATAGAACCCAAGTAAACCTAGAATAGTCATCAACAAGTACAAAAGCATATGATTTACCACTCAAGCTCATTGTTCTAATAGGCCCAAAAAGATCCATATGAATCAATTGTAAACATCTACTAGTAGAGACATCATTAATGGATTTAAATGAGGTTCTATGTTGTTTACCCTTATAGCATGCATCACAAATTTTATCATTAGAGAACTTAAGTTTGGGTAAACCTCTAACTAGATTAAGGGAAATCAATTTTTCTAAAACACTCATGCTAGCATGTCCTAATTTTCTTTGCCAAAGCGATGAGTCATGTTCATCATGTGCAACTAAACATGTATGAGATGTATGGATGTCATCTAACTGCACCATGCAAATATTGCCTATTCTATGCCATATGAGCATCAATTGATTTGTTTTAATGTTCACAATTTTGCAACCACTTTTATCAAATAAAACATTTAAACCTTTATCACACAATTGACTAATGCTCAATAAATTGTGTTTAAGACCGTTGACATACAAAACATTTTCAATGAAAATAGAAGAGTGGTTACCAATGGATCGTATTCCTTCAATGTGGCCTTTGGAGTTGTCACCGAACATTACTACTCCACTACTCTTTAGCTTTAGTTCCACGAATCTACTATTGTCACCGGTCATATGTCTTGAGCATCCACTATCAAGGTACCATGAGTTTTGGGTTGAAGCTTTGGCCTTGTAGCAATGCCCCATACAAACAAAAAAATTAGGCTATGATTTTTTGTACCCAAATCATTTTGGGTCCATGTGTGTTAGCACTCAAAACCTTGGTTCCCTTAAGAATCCAAGAAGCAATAACATTCATGTTATTAGAAATAATGAGTTCCTTAGGAACCCAAACACTTCTAATCCTTTGACCTCTAGATTGCTTAGGAAAATTTCTTTGTTTAGGAACAAAAGTTTTTCTTTTTACATATTAGGATTTAGAAGACTTTCCTTTTTCAAAATGGTTTTTCCCAATAACAATAGATGTTTAAAGATTATCCACTTCCTTTGTGTGATAATCTTGAAAACTGGAAAGAAGTTTTTCAAGATCAAAGTTTTTCTTTTTAAGATCATTTGAAAGATTTACTAAGTACAAAACCTTCTTTTCCAATTCCGAGTTAGTTTTTGAAATATATTCATTTTGAGTTTTTAAAACGGAAATGTTTTTATTGTTTCTCAAAATAGAATCCTTGTAACCCCCTTAACCCGGCCTAGACGGTTGACCCGAACTAAGAAGATTACACGGGGAAAACCAAAGTCAACCTGAAAGTCAACCTTGATTAACGACCCTTTTTTTCTTTTTAATCTTATCTAAATGCATATTAACCCTAGGTGAACACTTGAGATAAACATACTCAAAAACCACAGCAATCGGATAACATTTAGGGACTCAAATGCACCACATACAAATTTAGGGACCAAATTGTAAATTCTGGAAATTAAGAGGACTTAACCAGTTTTAAAGTTACCATTATGAAATTAATCATATTTCATGCTTCCCTGTCAAATTTCATCTCAATCGGACATCTCTACCTGTTTCGAAACGCTAAGGCCATTTCAAGCCCTCTGTTCCGAAACGGTAGCACCCGTTCCGATACGGGCTGCCCAGAAATGCAGAATTTTGCTGGTTTATTACTCTTTCAACCCATCAAACACATCCATATGACCTCCATATCATACACACAAGTCATCGAACAATTAAGGAACATATTAGCATCGTCTAATCTCAATCATGGCAACATTCAAGGAAAATCCCAATTCTATAGGCATGCATCCTATATTGAAAATCATGCAACCATCAAAACATCAAACCAAATACCAAAAGGCCATTTACATGTTCCAACATCATCAAAAGCATAAAACCAACTTAGGGAGTCCAAAACATCTCCCAAAAACACAAATTAGGTTCTCATTGCAAATGCCCAAAAGCTAATAGTGTTAGGAAAACATTCACCATACACGAGCTTAGTTTTTCACTTGGATCCTTTACCTCCTTGCTGCCCTTTATGCACTTCAATGCTCTGCATTATTGGTTTAAGAAAGAGAGAGCGTAAGCACATAGCTTAGCGAGGAATGCTCAATCAAAACATCACAATAATGCATTTTTGTGAAAACACCTTTTCAAGGCCTTTAGTTTCAAAACAACATAAATCATGCAATTATGTATACAACCCAAGCATCTCATGCTTCAATCCATCAACATGTCATATTGGCTTACAAGTGATAATCCATAACATTTTACAAATCAAGACACAATCGGATACGCGGATTACAAGCGTTGTCCCATACGCTTCACACACACTACCAATATCAAGGTGGAGTATATGGTACAATCACAACCCCTCAACACCCGTGATGGAGACTATGGTACAATCAAAACCCCTCCACATCACTCATTGGTAGTTGTATAACATCACTAACGAGAACACGGGACATAAAACACAAGATCCACACATGGACTTTTAACCACCATTGTGATCTTAACACAAGATCCACTCATGGACTTTTAACCACCATCGTGATCTTAACCATCTCGTTAGTGTACTTGGATGGAGTTTACGGTACAATCACAACCCCTCAACATTCAAGGCGACTTTATTCACGGTGCACCCAATCCTATAGCCGGCTAACTATATCCGATTCAAGTACTTTAAAACCAACACATCACTTGCCAATATACATCATTTAACATCATTAATCCATTGTTTTTAAAGCATATATCAAAGCCATTAACCATCATGCATTACTATGCATCAAAACCACATTTATCAATGTTCAAAACAAGGATCTCTTACCTTGAGCATCCTTCAACACATGGCTTATAAAACCAACATCAAACATGCTAAAATATGCTTTCAAAACAGAATTTAAAACATGCAAAATAAACACATTGCATTCAACCATCTCATGGTTCATCAAAAAGAGAGTTTCTCCAAAAACTTACTCTTGAGCTTAGCTAAGTTATTTAGACTTAAACTAAGCTCCCATAACCTTAAAACATTGGTTTCAAAGCTGAAAACCAAACTTCACTCACCTATTCTGTTTCGCAAGCTTGCCGAAACACCAATCAAGCTTCCGGATCAACACCACAAGGATCCGAAGATGTCTCCCCTGTTTTAAACACATCAAAGCAGAGGATTAATGCATCATCATGCATTAATATCTTCAACCAAGACACCTAAACTCACTACTCTCATCAACACTCACATTTCGGCTACCAAACGCAACAGAAATCACATCCAAACACCTCTACAACATCACCCAGCCAAGATCCATCAATTCCAAACATTCCTAAACATCAATTAACATCCAAAAAGGATCTAATCACGTCCTTATACCTCCAGCTATAGCAAAACATCAAAATCACCCCAAAAACCACCATTAACTCAATCAAAAACTTAGGAAAATCAACCTATTCAGGATTGCATTGATTAAACCTCAATTACACATCATTTATACATCCAATTTACATCAAAAAGACATCTCAAAACAGAGCTCAATCATTTAATACGAATTTCTTCAAAATTAAATCCAAATCTTGCATTTTAAGCCAAGATCAAGAACACATCATTAAAACCTTTAATAAAACTCAAATCAAGGATTGAGAACTTGGGAATTTCAGTAAAGAACTGAGTATTTAGAGGAGAAGGACGTTCATACCTCTAAATGTGAGTTTCTCCTTGTTTAAAGCCAAAATTCTTGAAAATTCAATAAGCAAAAGATAAGGATTTGGTGTAGGAATGATTAGTGATCAATTGGAGATTGAAATCTCATCTTTAGATGTTAAAATAAGAGGAAAAATGGCTGGGGAAATGTGTTTGGCTGAGAGAAAATGGAGAGAAAATGAAGTGGAAAAATTTTGAGAAAAGTTAGTTTTGAAATAAAAAATATTGATTTCCCCCTTTTTTCCTTTCATTAAATATCATTTAATAAATGTTTAATATTAAGAAAAATCTAGAGAAAACTCTTCTTGGGTAAATTAGCTCCTTAAAGATTCAAAGTTTCAATTATTTTAAAACAGTCACCAACTTTTAAAAAATTACATTTTAGTCACTAACTTGAAATGTCACATTTCGAAACCTCATTTTGTAAAATTGATTTCACCACTCTCTTATATATAATAAAAGAGGATTTTTAGATATTTTTCCATATTTTTAATGCATCCCGAACTAGGCTTTCCCTAAAATCACCTTTTATATTCGAACCGAAATCCGACCGGTCCGATTCAACCCAAAACTTCTAAGCCCAAAATTGGGGTGTTACACTCCTTATATTTTTCAACAACTCATCATAAACCTCTTGCAATTCATCATAAGCATCTCGAAGTTCATCATAGGTAAAATCAAAATAAGATGAGTTAAGGTTTACCTTTGGTTCATCATCAATGGCCATGAGACAAAGATTAGCCACTTCCTCCTCCTCCTCGGATGACTCCTCGTCACTCCAAGTTGCTACTTGAGCTTTGAGCTTGTTTTTTTCCCAAAGCTCTTCCTCTTCAATTGAGGACACTCGGAACGGATATGGCCGGATTTTTTGCACTCATAGCAAATGATTTGGTCATTCACCTTTTCTTTACTCTTGCTCTTGAAGTCTCACTTTTTAATGAACTTTCTTCCACGGTTGGACTTCATAAAGCGAGTGAATCGTTTGGCCAACATGGCCATCTCATCATCTACATCTTCACTAGAATCGCTTTCACGATATGAAGCTTTCAGAGCAATTCCAATCTTCTTCTTCTCCACATCCTTCTTCTCCTCCATTTTCTTTTCTTCTTCTCTTCCCTTCTTCATGATCTCATGGGTGAGTAGAGATCCATCAAGAGCATCTAGCTTGAGAGTCTTCAAATCTCGAGCTTTAATAATAGACGTTCTCTTGCTATCCCATGATTCCGGAAGAGATTACAACAATTTCCTCACTAGATTGTATTTGGGGATAATTTGACCAAAACCCTTCAACCCATTGACTATGACCGAGAATTGATCAAACATCTTGGAAACACTCTCATTGAGATACATTTTGAAATTTTTGTAGCTTAGATTGAGTAGACCGATTTTGTTTCCTTGACATCACTAGTTTCCTCATATGTTGTCTCGAGGGTGTCCCAAACTTCCTTGGCATTCTCGATCGAAGACACCTTGGAGTAGATATCCAGACCAAGCGCACAAAAGATGACATGAAGAGTTTTATCATTTACTTGCATCCTTCTTCCATCATCTTCGGTCATTTCGTCCTTGACCTTTAAAACAAGTCTTCCTTCACCTTCTCTCTTCATCGGTATGAATGAACATTCTTCAACCACATCTCACACCATGTAGTCGGTAGACTTAATAAAGAGCCTCATCCTATTCTTCCAATATGAGTAGTTATCCCGATTGAAGAATGGTAGCTTGGTGGTAGATTGAGACTCGTAGAGGTTGGAATTGAAGGTGGATGCCATTGTCTGACTAGTTGTTGATCAAACTCTCCTAGAATCGACTCAAGAGGGTTGTAATCCTTCCAATAAATGTAGCTCTGATATCAATTGTTGAGTTGATCACACAATTACAAATGGCCAAGAGGGAGTGAATTGGTGATAAAAATTTTGATGGGTGAAAATATGGAAAAAATGTGACACAAAGCAATTAGAGTGGTTCAAGTTCTCCAAACGAACTCTACATCCACTACCTTAGTTCCCACTAAGGATTTTCAACCAATTCACTACTTGAATTCTTCCCCTTTTCTTGGATAAGGAGGGAACCTTACAATTTGATTAAGCTTTCTAGCCAAAGCTTAATCCACTCACTTTTACAAAGAGAAGTATTTGGTAAACTCTAAAAGTTCCTCTCAAAGGATGATTGTTTACACAATTACAATTTCACACTCCCCAAGCTCACAATAAAATATTACAATGAGAATACAAGAGTTGGGTACAAGAATTTGACTCTAAAGGTGCAAAGTTTGGATTTGAGTGCTTTGATGTTGCTTGTAGGTTCAATAGTTGTTGCTTGTTCAATTGAGACTTGTTTTTATACCCTTGCATTGAATTCTAGTCGTTTGGGTTGTTGGGATCATCAATAGAACCGTTGGGATGCAATTTCTCGCAATAAATGCAGCTCAGTTGCCTACCGTATCGATACGGCTAGGGGGTGTATCGGTACCTGTATCAAAGAAGAAAGAGCCGTTTTGACTAAAAACATCGCGCATCGATACGCTTAGAGGGTGTATCGGTACGGTTTTTAAGGGAGTATTGATATGGAAGGGCGTCTCGAAACGGAATTTGCTCACTGGAATCCTAACTTTGGTTTTGATAAAAACATATCGATACGCCTACTTAGCGTATCAGTACAGTATAACAGTCATTTAAATTTTGGGGTACCAACTAACTGACAAGCCAACGGTCGAAAATTAAATGCATAGATTTTTCAAAGATAAGCAGATCGTATCGATACGGTTGCAAAGCGTATCGGTACGGTATCGTTTAAAGTCTTGCCCAGATAAATATCATATCGATACGGAGTAATATCGTATCAGTATGATATCGTCTATTAAAATTCCAGTGATTAAAAATCGTATCGATATGCCTAAGGGTATCGATACGCATGTGCGTTTTGCTGAAGTTTGGCTTGAAAATACATAAAAAGACTTAGTAGATTTTAAACATTTAAGAGAGTTTTGTCTTGAAGTATAGTTTGCTTCAAAAAGACTTGTAAATAGTGAGACTTTGAAGAGTATTTAAAATTTTATTATTTTGCAAATAGGTCCATAAGTCTAGGTGTTATATCAAAATCAATTTTGGTTTCACACAAAGCAAAAGCTATTAACTTATATTCCAAGGTTCCATTCGAACAAGCACTAAATCATATAACTTGCTGATCTATAAACATTCAAAACAAAGAGAAGAAATTGGTCATGAATTTTACATCTATTCTTTACACACAATTATAACTACAACTGGGCTTAGAAACAAAGGTTCGAGGAGAAATGTGAATTATCTTGGAACCCAAGTGACATTCGATTCTCATGTAACATGTGTAAAAATTTCCTTTTCGAAACTTAAGATCAATTGACTAAACAACTACGATTAGTTGGATTATTTACAAACATTATAATTTACCGAACATCCAAATTTAATATTATATTGCCACTGTCTTACTATGACCAATTTAAACAATTTAACATAACTATATTACAACTCATTCATCATTCCCTTTTTGTTAACCATACAAAACCATTCATCACATACAAACAAACAACTCTTTAAGCCTATCATAACACAACAAGGAAGTAACCCCTTTGATCATCTTGAAATTTAACTTAAATTGCATGCAAATAATAGAATAACATTATCTGTAGCACTTTTATCGACCAATCAGAAATCATCATAATGACATAACAGTAGGGTACAACCAACAAGCAACTATATAAACATACTATGCCTTTTACAAATCCATTTAATAATGAAACACTATTAACGCAATGTACAATTAAACTTAGACAATTCCATATGCCACCATCCAAAGAGTTTGTAAAAAAGTATTAAACATTATAAAAAATTCGTGAAGTGACTTGCAACATCTACACATGATCAACAAAAAGAAGACCAAAACCTGCAAATGCATGATATGAATGCATTAGGCTTATATAGCCTAAGTGAGGTAGTGACCATAATATCACCAAACATAAAGACAATAATATCAAATGGAAATTCAAAAGAAATTTCAAGATTATACAACCCAAGGATTATGTATATTTTAGTGCTAATCTTAACATGGCTTTATTATTAAAAATTGATTCAAAGTTTATATTGTTTCAAGTCTTATTTGAAGATTCATCAGAGGTTAAGATGAGTTCCTTCCAAATCTTACCATACTTATCAAGGTCCATAGTTTATCAAGTCATAGTCTTGATAGGCTTACATAATTTCTTATCAGAACTTTCGTAATTTCTTACCAAATCTTATTAGAGATCACCGCAAAGCTTATCTGAATTTCTTTTTTTAAACTTAGCATACGAGTTCTTATCTTTTAACATATTTTCCTTGGATCACATTTGGACATTAGAAAACATTGATCTGAGTTTGACCGTATAGGTCTATAATACACATAGCTCAAAGAACATAGCAATGGCTAGTATCGAAAACATAACATAACCAATCTTCACAACTATCCAACCAAACTGTCGCCAATCTCCTTTCCAACTCCCTCATTACCTCCTATTGTCGCCAATATATCACATATAAAATGGGGCGTCCCCCGAGCCATATATATCACATATAAACTGTCCAAGGTCTTCCATTTCTCACGCAACCTACATATTTTAAGCTTTGAAGTTAGAAGGTATCTTATTTCACAAGTAAACTTATTGCTTCTTTCTCAATAACTTATATTGTAAGACAAGCTTTTAGCTCAATAGGGCATTAAGAATATATGAAATTACATTATAGAGATTGAATTTTGTGCACAATATTTGTTCTCCAGAATTATCAATTACACCTTATCTTGCAGCACTTAAGGGCTTAATAGAGACATAAAGTTTTAGCCTTAAAGCATGATCTTATCAATTTAGTATTTTAAGGCAAAAGATTCATACTATAGTCTCTAACTTTGCAATTAAAGTTTAGTACCATGTATCATACATAAAAGCATAGCAACGAAGATATGCATATAAAATGCTTCATACCGAATCAAAATGATTTGCAAAGATGCTATGCTTGAACACCCTTTCCAATTTTTCTCTATTTGAGCCTTATGCAGAAATGATAACATGAATGCATTCATTAACATTATAACAATTGAAACATACAAAAACAAAGGTTGAAATGACTTTGTGTCATCTGAGGCAAAAGTAACTACACTCATATGATATTCCAAAGTTATGGAATACCTGAACCACAATCCTATCTTTCTTCTCAATTAAATCCATTTCCTAGCCTTCCTTATTAATGTATGCACCTCAAAACAAAAATAACAAGTCATTATAATCTATCCAATTCAATCGTCTTAAAAATAGCCCCTAAACGTGACTATATACATCCGAAATTTGTCCAATTAGACGTATATCCATGCCAAACAATTTCCATTACATATACACAGCCACATCTACAAGACAACCCCACCTATTCATGTATACACAAAACAGCCTACATTATTTGTATGTGCATATGTGCACATAAAACATTTTATTTAACAATTATATCATTTCAAAACAACCTTTATGCTTGATATACATTCAAAACAATCAAAATTCTTTAATTTACAATATTAATCAGATTCCATCCTTAAGATTCATACAATACCAAACTATTCTCACTTTTAAGCTAGGCAATTATTTCTAGAATTTTGGCATCATGCACTACCTACAAAGAATTTCTTATACATAACAGAATGCTCATTGTAATTTAACTTTCTTTACACCGTTAAAAATTAGATTCAAATACGGTTATAACAGTATAAGCTTCATAATTTAATAAAATCCAAAAATTATGAAAATTCTTAAAAGTCCCGAAACAGAAACTGCCCAAGCAGAATCTGCTACTAGTTTGTTTGTCCTCTTTTCGTTCAAGAATTCATATCTTTTGATCCAAGGCTCGAAACAAATTACCATTTTCTTTAAATGAATCTAGACATACATGATTCTGTACGTATAAGATTCATCCTTTAATTTGACCTATTTAATTTTATATGAATTTTCAAACATACTGCTAGTGCATAACTTGTAAGCAGATTTCACTAACTTAACCTTAAGCTCCCTTTGTCACTTAAACATGTTTAACAATTCATGGAACTCCAAATTCTTACCAATTTTACATGTAATTAGGGAAAATTAAAAACTACTATCTTATTATATAAGTATATACATAACTACGAAAACATGGCATCATTTATATACGTACTTACATAAATTCAATCAAGCAGGCCAACTCATTTTTTTATATTTATGGACAACCAAACCATTATACTTCATACATGTCTATTCATAAAAAAAAAAAAGCAATCCCCAAATATATATATTTACGCACTTGTACATATCAAAACTGTCCAGGGTTTATATATATATATAGAAAACAGTCCCCAAAACGTGTCCTTAAGATGTTTTTCCTTGCTTTAACTATTCAAACAGCCCACATATTATCACATCCTCACCTAACAGTCCATAAACATAGTTACAGGTTCATTCATATGCACCAATTCAATTTAATCATCCTTACTACCCAAATTAACTATGATATATATATATATATATATATATATATATATATATATATCATTCGACTGAATTAAGAAATTAATAACATAATTCTAATTCGCCAATTAATTCTAACAACAATATAATCCAAGGATAATTAAGATCAAAACCTAAGATAAACTCTGGATTAAAGAGTAGAGAAGGATGCTTACTTCTTCTTCAATCTATCCAAGCATGCATTCTTGGAGTTTTTCATCAACCAAACTTAATCCTTGAATTTTCATGGCAAAATCTCTCTCTCTCTCTCTCTCTCCCTCCCTCCCTAATCTACGGTTGTTATAAGGAAGATGAACTACATTTTTTTGTTCATTATTTTGTTAATGCTGGGAGACCTCCCCCCTTTTATAATTGTCTTGTCCTTAGGTGGATAAAGGTACAAGCTCCCACAATTCCCTTATTACATGCAATCCCTTGATTAATCAAGATTGTTCGGTTCAGCCACTCAAAATTTGCTAGCATTCTTCAAAAACTTCTTAATTAGTCCTTTCAATATAGCTAACATATTTTGCAAACTTACCAATAGGTCCCTATCTTATTTAGAAATGCATTTTAAGGCATCCCTAGATAAAAGTGACCAACCATTAAATTAGTAACCTATTATTAGGCTACACTTTGGGGTATTACAATTTCTCCCATTTAAAACAAATTCGTCCTCAAATTTCTTCAATGAAAAAAGAAAAAAAATTCAAATTATCAGACTCTTGATAGTTCCATATATTCTTAGTGTCAAACAGAATAAACATATCATGTTTTTTTATCGGCAAAAAGTTATATATTAAAGCGGGAAAATATACAACTCAAGTCACACGTGCGCCTCATTAAAAACCCCCCTAGGCCTAATGGAGGAAAAGAGTATTGTAACCCCCTTAGCCCGGCCTAGACGCTTGACCCAAACTACGAAGATTACACGGGAAAAACCAAAGTCAACCCGAAAGTCAACCTTGATTAACGACCTTTTTTATTTTCAATCTTGTCTAGATGCACATTAAGACTATGTGAATACTCATGAATCATGGAAGAGAAAGGCAAAGCGATCGGAAAGCATTTAGGGACTCAATTGCACAAATTACGAGTTTAGGGACCAAAATGTAATTTTTGGAAATTATAAGGACTTAACAGATTTTAGGTTTACCAATCTGAAATTTATCATGTTTCATGCTTCTCTATCAAGTTTCAGCTTAAAAAGACATTCTAAGCTCAAGCAATTGCATCCACAACATTCAAGACTAAAATGTAAAGCATGGAAACTTAAAACAATTCAAATTGGCATCCAACGATCAACTGTATCGGAACGACTACCCACCGTACCGAAACGCCCGTATTGAAATGGTGTTGACCGTTTCGGTACTCGGGTATGTTTCGAGACCAGTATTGAAAAAGGATTCACCAGTAGCCAAACTGTTTCGAAACAGCTTCATCCTTTCTGAACCACCATGGCCATTACAAGGCTCAGTTTCGGAACAGGTGAGGCTGTTTCGATACACCTTGCCCAGTGACAGAAAAAATTGCTGGTTTTTGCTCTTTTAAACCATTCAAACATATCTCAATAATCATCAAACTATGCCTGCAACTCATTTAGCCACTAAGGAACATATTTAAGACCTCTAGACTAGAGCATGGCATCAAACACAAAAGCACACAATCTATAGGCATGCTCCCTAGTCTCAAAACCAATATAAGCAACCAAACCTCAAACCAAACATTTAGAACCATTTACAACCCATAAATGCCATCACAAACATGCCACAAATTTAGGGAGTTCAAAACCCATCTGGCAAATACAACCTTGGTTTCCCATTGCCATATATCAAAACTAAAGTATATAAAAACATCACCATACATGAGCTTTGCACTTCCTTGGATGTTCTTATCATTCTTGATGCTTGAAACCACCTCAATTATCTGCATTATTGGTAAAAGAGAGCGTAAGCACAATTGCTTAGTGAGGCATGCGCTAAAGAAAACCAACACAATAATGCATTTCTTGAAAACACTTTCTCAAAAGCTTTCGCTACAACATGCTCATTCTATCTCATGCTTGAAAACCATTTCAAAGAAACTTCTCATTGAAAACAGATGTACCGCAATTCTATCTCATGTATTTAAACCAATGCAAATCTCATGGAAAAGCCATACACATGCTTGTAAAATCAAAGCATTTCATATACAAATCTCATATTCATTTCTCATAGCATAACTCATCTCATCAAAGGTACATGTGAATCAAAAGCATTTTCATATATTATATTGCCATATCACATCTCATTATTACTCGGATATGTGAACAACTCACTAGACACTTCCGGTGGCATCTACCATCAACGTACTCACTCGTCGAGTAATTTAATTTCCGGTGGCATCTACCATCACCGTACTCACATGGCGGTATCTGTCATCACCACAAAGCTTGTGTATTTCACCAAGTCCTACCCGTTGGAATGCCCATCATCGGTTTTCTCCCTTTGGATTAAACCAAAGAGCACGTACGAATTTTTAGTTTATAGTGCACTCCCATCCTATTGATCGATCAATTATATCCGGTAAGTATCTCAACATCTATGCCAATATATTATGTCAAAACATCATCTCACCTACTGTTTTTCATGCAACATTTCCAAATCACTCTCATCTCATTTCAAAACCATAACATTTGTCATGCTTTAAAACAAAAGCTCAAATCTCAACTATGCAACATATTATTTCATTAAATCATTTCAAGCATCATCTCATGCTACAAAACATGCATAAAAACAGTAGGATTTATCTATATCAAACCATGAGCATGTAAAAGCATTTTAGGGGCAACCACTACGTTTAAGAGAGCAATCTAGCCAATACTTACTTCCGGACTTAGGAAGGTGTTTCAAACCTTTCCTAAATCCCCAAACCTTGATTCTTTGTCCCTCAAGAACTTCTAAAACCATACGCACTCACCGATTACGTTTCGCTTGCTCGCCGAAACGCTATCTAGGCTCCCGAATCAACACCAAAGGCTTCCGAAGACGTCTCTCCTATTTTTAACACATAAGAGTAGAGAATTAATGCATCATCATGCATTGAAATCATCATCCACACACCTAAACTCGCCGCTCTACTCACAACCTACATTTCGGCTACCAAACACAATTGAAATTATCTTCAAATTCATCCAAAACAATGCCCAGCCAAGATCTACCACTTCTAATCATTTCTAAACATCAATCAACAACAAAAATCACCACAAACTCGTCCTTATACCTCCAGCTATGACAGAACACCAAAATCACCACAAAAACCATCATTCTAGCAAACAAAACTTAAGAATCCAAGCCCATTCGGGATTTGTTTGATAAAACCTCATTTATAACATTAATTAACATCCAAAATACATTAGAAAACAACCTCAAAATAGAGCCTAACCATCAACCATGAAAATCATCAAGATCTCTCCAAAACCTTGAGTATTAAGAAAATTTCTTGTTTCTAACATTAAAGCAACTCAAAAATCATTAAAAAGGATTGATAACTTGGGAATTTCAGTAAAGAACTGTTCATTAGAGGAGACGGACGAAGCTTACCTCTAATGGTTGATTTCTCCTAGATTTGGGCAAGTTTTCTTGAAAATCCAATGTAAAATCAAGAGGTTTTGATGAGGAAAAGATTAGGAATAAAAAAGGAATTAAAATCCAATCAAAAGGGATGAAAATTAGTAGCCAATTGATGGAGAAAGAGTGTTTGGCTGAAAAGAATTTGAGAGAAAATAGAATGAGAGAAAATTGATGAAAGGTAGTTATGAAAAGTCAAAGGTAGTTTCCTTTTAATTAATCCTTATTTTCCTTTAATTAAAACATTAATAAAATCACCCAAATTAAGAAGAAATCTGATTAAAAACATTTTGGTAAAATTAGCTCCTTAAAGATTCAAAGTTTCAATCGTTTACAAAACAGTCACTATTTAACTTGCAAAAACTGCGATTTGGTCACTACACCGAAATGTAGTATTTTCAAACCTTATTTTGTAAAATTGATTTCACTATAATCATTCATATAATAAATGAGGATTTTTTAGATATTTTTCCATATTTTTAAAGCATCCTGAACTAGGTGTTCCTTAAATCTCCCTTTAAGATTCGAACCGTTCCCGACCGGCCCGATTCGAACTCAAAAACAGCTAGGCCCAAATTTAGGGTGTTACAACTCTCCCCCTCTTCAGAAATTTCGTCCTCGAAATTTACCTAGAGGAAAAGGTAAGGAAATTGCTTCTTCATGTTCTCCTTTCTTTCCCACGTGGCTTCCTCAACACCACGATGTCTCCACAACACCTTAACCAATTCAATGGTTTTGCCACGGTCACCCACTACAAATTCTATCGCCTTACGCTTCAAATTCGCATAAGACTTTTGCCGATCTGATGCTGCCTTTAACCGCTCACAAATGAGATTCACCTTCTCGGTGGTTCCTTTCAACAAAGCCGACATCGAGACCAACTTTTGTCCCATTTTAGCCAAGCACAGAGGAGTTCTACACTTCCTCCTGTACAAAGCTTCATAAGGTGCCATTTGACTACTCGCCTGGTAGCTATTATTATAATCAAACTCCACCAAAGGCAAGTGCTTCTCCCAAGAGCCTTGAAACTCAATAACACAACACCTTAACATATCTTCAAGCACTTGGATAATACGTCCGACTGTCCATCCATCTGCGGATGATAAGAAGTACTGAAATTCAGTCGCGTACCCAATGCTTGATGTAAACACTCCCAAAACCTTGCAGTGAACCTCAGATCTCTATCCAAAACTATAGATTTTGCTACACCATGCAAACGCACAATCTCAGCGATGTACAACTCTGCAAGCTTATTCAAGGTGTACGTAGTATGCACAGGCAAGAAATGCGCACACTTCTTAAGGCGATCCACAATCCCCCAAACAGAATTCTTCTATGCTGGCGATAGAGGCAAACCAAACACAAAGTCCATGGTGATCCTCTCCCATTTCCATTCCGGGATCCTCAACGACTGCAACAACCCCGAGGGAAACTGATGCTCATCCTTAACCCGCTGACAAACCATACACTTGCTAACATACTCAGCGACATCTTTCTTTAAACCCACCCAGTAGTACTCATCCTTCAGATCAATGTACATCTTTGTACTACCAGGGTGCATAGCAAGTGGACTACTATGAGCTTCGGTTAGAATTGTGCGTCTCAACTCAACATCATTCGGCACCACTATCCGACTCCCAAAACATAGAACACCATTATCATTAAAAAAGAAATCTGATGGCCTACCCTCAGCAATATCCTGAACATGTGGCACTAAAGAATCATCCAACAGCTGCTTGTCCTTCATCAAGTGGACTAAAGATGGCTTCACTTGTAATTCAACAACAAGGCCACCATCTCACGATATGCTCAAGCTAGCAAACATCGCTCTTAACTCCACCGCCACTTTCTTGCTCAAAGCATCGGCCACAACATTAGCCTTCCCCGGATGATACTCGATTGTTAGATCGTAATCCTTAAGCAAATCCACCCATCGTTATTGCCTAAGATTCAACTCTTTCTGAGACATCAAATACTTAAAACTCTTGTGATCCGTGTACACAGTACACTTCTCACCATAAAGATAATACCTCTAGATCATTAGAGCAAAAACCACTGCAGCTAACTCAATATCATGCGTAAGATAATTGCACTCATGCACTTTCAACTGTCGCGATGCATAAGCCACCACCTTACCCTCTTGCATTAACACACACCCCAAACCAACATAGGATGCGTCATTATACACCACAAACTCTTTCCCTGGTTCAGGTTGAACCAAGATAGGAGCTTGCGTCAAAGTTGCTTTAAGCTTCTCAAAAGCTTGTTGTCTCGCTTCCGTCAACTCATACTTAACATCATTTTGCAGCAACTTCGTTAAAGGGGCAACAATCTTAGAAAATCCATCCACAAACCTCCAGTAGTATCCTGCTAACCCAAGAAAACTACAGACTTCATGAACAGACTTACGAGGCTTCCAATTCATCATCGCCTCAACTTTCTAAGGATCAACTCGAATCCCTTCGGTCGAAACCACATGACCAAGGAAAACAACTTCCTTTAGCCAAAACTCACATTTGATCAGCTTAGCATACAACTGATTTTCCAACAACGCTTGCAAAACAATTCTCAAATGACCTTCATGCTCCTCCTCAGTACGAGAGTACACAAGGATATCGTCGATAAACACCACAACAAACTTGTCCAAGAATTCATGGAACACCCTATTCAATATATCCATGAAAGCGACAGGAGCATTCATTAAACCAAACGACATCACAAGGAACTCATAATGCCCATACCTTGTTCTAAAGGCTGTCTTCAGCACGTCCATATCCTTCACCTTTAACAGGTAGTACCCTGATCTCAAATCAATCTTTGAAAACACAACCGCTCCATGAAACTGATCAAAAAGATCATCAATCCTCGGCAAAGGATACTTGTTCTTGACGGTCAACTTCTTCAGCTGACAATAATCAATGCACATTCTCATCGTCCCATCTTTCTTTTTCACAAACAAGACCGGTGCACCCCAAGGTGACACACTAGGCCGAATGAAGCTATGGTCAAGCAACTCCTGAAGTTGCGTCTTCAACTCCTTCAAATTTTTGGGTGCCATGCGATAAGGAGCAATGGACACCGGAGTTGTGTTCTCAATCAACTCAATTCCAAACTCCACCTCTCAACTAGGCGGCAAACCAGGTAATTCCTCCAGAAACACTCCAGGAAACTCACACACGGTTCTTATATCCTGAACGCGCACCTCCTTTGAACTAGGATTCATAACAAAGGCTAGGTAAGCTTCACATCCTTGCCACAACATCCGGCTTGCTTCCAATGTTGACATCACATTGGCAAGAAGCTTCACATTTTCTCCCACCACCACCACCTCGTAATCATCGCAAGTTTCAATGCAACTCGCTTACTTTCGAAATCCACAACGACTCTATGCTCAACAAGCCAATCCATGGCAAGGATTACATCAAACCCATAGAATGGCAATTCCATGAGATCAACAAGAAAAACATGATCTTGCACCTTTAAGGGACATCTTCTATACAACTTTCTTGTTACAACCGTCTCACCAAAGGAACTAGTCACACGCACACCAACATCCAAAGACTCAACAGGCAAACCAAGCATTTGACCATGTTCACGCAATATGTACGAGTGTGTAGATCCAGAATCAATCAAAGAAAGTAATGACAAGGATTGCAAAGTAAAGGTACCTATGATCACGTCCGTGTCATTCCTTCCCTCACGATGGGCATACACTCGAGCCTGACCACCACATTCAGGTTGTACAACCACAACATGCGCCACGTTCCTCCCACCATTATCCCTACGCTGAAAATTACCACGGCCGTGCCTACAACCTCTATGTGGTTCAACTCCTCCCACTGGAGCTTGTCCCTCTCTCAGCGGCTGAGGACAATATTTCTTCATATGCCCTCGGTTTCCACAATTCCAGCATGTCCCAAGGTTACCCCAACACTCACCACCGTGTCTCCTACCACGCTGGTTACTCCCAAGAGTCCTCAAGGAAGCATTAGGTCCTTGCTGACCTCTACCAGGGTTACCACCCCCACATCTAGCATCATAGCGCGGCTTCCTATCCTTATGCCTCTTTTTGCGATCTCTACCATAATCGCGTTCTGCATCTCGCTTTCCCGAGCTAGACCCACCTGCTCGGCTTGCCAAACCAAGATTCAATTCAATGTCCTTGGCTCTAGTGACCAAGACATCGAAATCAGTGTAATCAGCTGCAAGCATATAGGTCTTAACATCCGCTACCAGCTCATAACGGAACCGTTCGCACCTTTCCCTTTCGCTAGGGATTAGCTCAGGTGCATATTGGCTAAGGCGAACAAACTAAATCTCATATTCAGCTACAGACATGTTCCCTTGCATAAGAGACATAAACTCCCTCTTCTTCTCGTCGAGGTAGCGAACTCCCAAATATTTCCGCTTGAACGCATTAAAGAAGAATGTCCAAGTCACCTCCTCATCCTCCATTCCGGAGATAGTGGTCATCCAAGTCCCAGCTTCTGCACATTGTTGCAGTTCAACTGACCAAGAATCCTCTCGGTGCTCTCCAACCAAGATTCAGAACCTTCAGGTGTCAAACCTCTAAACCCAGTCCCACCCAGACTGCGGAGAGGCTCCAACGACAATCTTACATTAGCACCATCCTGAGGTGCAGCTCCATGAGCTCCAGCTACAGCTGCCTAGAAAGCCCCATCAATAGCATGTATCAACATGGTCATGTCAGGAGCAGCTTGCCCCTGAACACCCTCGAGTCTAGCAACCCCAGCACCAACTCCAGCAGCACCAGCCCCAGCTCCACCACCACCAGGTGGTCCATCAGGGGAAGGAGGAGGTAAATCCTCAGCATTCTCTGCATTCTCATTCTCAGCCATAGATCTAGTATTGATTTTCAGCTCTCTATGTGGCCCCACAATAAAAACAATGCACTGACAAAATGCAATAAACACAATTAGGCATAATAAGGTAAGTAATCCAAGTACTCAAGCTCATTTTCAAAAACAATTCTTCTCATTAGTTTTGATATGGCAATAGGATCCCCAACCACACTCCAAACATAGCATAACACCACAAAATCACCTAAAATAAATCATACATCAGTATTCATACATCATACTTTCACCAAAAAGTCACCATCATGCATAATCACATACAACAACCACAAACCAAGCCCCAATTATTCGATAATCTGGCTATGATACCAAAAAATGTAACCCCCATAGCCCGGTCTAGACGCTTGACCCGAACTACGAAGATTACACGGGGAAAACCAAAGTCAACCTGAAAGTCAACCTTGATTAATGTCCCTTTTTTTATTTTTCAATCTTGTTTAGATGCACATTAAGCCTATGTGAATACTCACGAATCATGGAAGAGAAAGGCACATCGATCGGAAAGCATTTAGGGACTTAATTGCACAAATTACGAGTTTAGGGACCAAAATGTAATTTTTGAAAATTATAAGGACTTAAATAATTTTAGGTTTACCAATCTGAAATTAATCATGTTACATGCTTATCTATCAAGTTTCAGCTTAAAAAGACACCCTAAGCTCAAGCAATTTCATCCACAATATTCAGGAATAAAATTTAAAGCATGGAAACTTAAAACAATTCAAATTGGCATCAAACGGTCAACTATATTGGAATGCCTACTCACCGTACCGAAACGCCCGTATCGAAACGGTGTTGACCGTTTTGGTACTCGGGCATGTTCCTAGACCAGTATCGAAAAAGGCTTCACCAGTAGCCAAATTGTTTCGAAACAATTTCATCCTTTCCGAACCACATGGCCATTACAGGGCCCCGTTTCGAAACAGGTGAGGCTGTTTCGATACACCTTGCCCAGTGACAACAAAAATTGTTGGTTTTTGCTCTTTTAAACCATTCAAACATATCTCAATGATCATCAAACTATGTCGGTGTTGGGTCACGTCGGTATGCCCCGTGGCGCAGCGAAAAAATTAATCCGATGTAATCCAACCAGGATCCATGTATAGGAACGAATCTGGGGTTAAAAGATGAATAGTTACCTTTTAAAACTCTAGAAACTTGAAAATCGACGGTATGTCAGAATAACCACGTCAAGTAAAATCGGAATCGTCACAGGTTCGCAACGACCTCTACGGAGTCCACCCGAACAAAACGAACAAAGTTTCTGCCTCCCTAACACTTAGGGATAAATTTCGACAGGTTTGAACACCTTCCAGGGAGAATTCGAAATCCCTCCAAGGATTCCTAAGGGAGTCTGAAATCGACCAGGAGTTCAACCGAGACTTGCAATCGAGCAAGGGAACCTTGAGGGATTTGTCAGGGGGCAAGTAAAACACCAGAAAAATATCGAACAACTTCTCAGAGAGCTTTCCGGGATATGTCGAATTCAAGTGGGGAATCCCTGAGGGTGTTGTCGAATTCCAAATATATATATTTTTATTATATAGAATCTCATTCTATCTTTACTTGGATTTAAATATATTTAAATATATATTTTTAATTATGTAAAATCTAATTCTACATAAACTTGGAATTAAATATACATTATATAAATTCCAAATATATATTTAAATTTCTAGAATCTTATTCTATAATATTTAAGTCTCTAAATATTTTCCATGCTCTAAATAATATTTGATAAATACATTATTTATCGAATATTATTCCCATTTAAGGGAGTTGCCGATTTCCCCTATCCCATAGGAGATTTTCGGCAACCTCCTTAAAATAGGGAGTATGGTTTCCAATTTTTTTGTTCGTTTCATTCGAAGGGTGTGACCCTTGTAGGTTCATGCAACGTTAGCAGCAAAATTAGAACTGTTCTAATTTTACAAACAATGAGTGACATCTAGCAATACATCATTGCTACCTAAGTTACATGAAGTCATGGTTTGACTTTCCTAATTCATGAATAAACTTTCTTTATGTATTTTATCCTTTTGTCCTTTATATCTTAGATGAACACAAGTCATGGGTTAGTCACACTTGCGTTGTCCATCTAGTGTTTCTTGATGTCTTGAGTAGATTATTATAAACGAATCTCTATGATATATCATATCTTAATATTCGAGCATGGCCATGCACTTTCTAATCTCACTCAATCAAGTGGCCGAAGATATTTCTCCCATTATGTAGGAGCAACAAATCATTTCTTGATCAACCATATTTCACTACATAGGTCATCACGTATCCAATCATTAGTCTTTATAATGTAGTCAGTTACGACACACATTTAACTATGTCAAAATACGTAAATCTTTATGTTGAAATCATGTTGATCTCAAGTATGAGGATCATACATATGTTTATCATGAGCAATGTTGTGACTGTCACATAATTACCCAAGAAACATGCTCATAGCGGGTTAATCCAGTATGTTGTTCTCTGACAAATACTTATGTGTTGATTTTGATATCTCTATTTCAATTACAACACTTGTTATCAATCAACCACATATTAGTCTTTATATATTATCACTGTCCATACCCGTAATAATATTCCACTAAGGATTCTATTTAACAATAATCGTATTATTGTATGGACATTATTATCCAATGGTTAGTTTGATGCACAAAAACATACCAAATGATAATAACGGCAATGCCATTACTTGATAAATCTAGTAAAATAGTATGTCTGCCCAATCATCATATGATTGGTCTTTGGGCATACTCCAACAATCTCCCACTAGCACTAAGACCAATCATTATCGTATCTAATACAATATGGTTTAGTGTAACTGACATGCTTATCATATGTCAAAAGCTTTGTCAGGGAGTTGACAAAGTTATCAACTTTGTGCGTATGTTGCATACTTTCACATCTCCAAGATGTAAGCAGTTTAGAATATGTTTGGATTTAATGATGAGATCTGGGTTTTATTTGCTTACGCAAAGGTTCCATCATAACAGAGTTATGTAGCATCTAATATGCTGAAAACAACCATTAGTTCAGAAGTGAACCCTTTAGATCCAAACATCCTCTTTTATTGCAATGTCGACTGTAATACATTCATCCTATGTTGTAGAGTTAGATACTGTCTCATGTTGCTAACTCGCAGTATCTTTTATTAATGCAAAACGGATTGCGATCTTTAGTTCCTTTTGATGAGTATGTCATCTACATACAATACTTAAGAAAGTAACAATGCTCCCACTAGCTCTTTTGAAAACAAGACTCCCCTTTGTTTCTAGATAAACCAAACCTGTTGATTGTATCTTCTGAAATGAATATCCCAACTTCGAGGAGCTTGCCTTAGTCTACGGATAGACCTTTGTAGCTTACATACCTTCCAAGTGTTTTACTGGATAAACCTTTATTTGATTCCATAATCATGGTATGTAACTAATTGCAAGTGAGATTAGGATGGATTAACCATAGCTACAAGAAAGATGCTTTATCATAGTCTATACTTTGAAGTTTGTCGAAAACTTTAGGCGACGAATCAGCCTTTGTATGTTTTATCATCCATGTCGGTTTTTCCATTTTTGAAAAACTCATCCATACCTCTTAGGCTTTACCCTTTTAGGTAACCAAAGTCTATACTTGGTTTTATACATGGATACCATCTCAAATCTGATGGCTCTTAGCCATTTCTCGAATTTTGGGCTCGCCATTGCTTTCTGATAAGACCTAGTCTTTATCTTGATCCGAAAAGAAGGGCGTTTCCATGTACGAATAGTGAGAAATCCATATTTCTCAAGTATATGGTATTCTCTTAAGGATAAACACAATGGTTGTGTTTTGTTCCAATGTTCCTTGATCATTTGTGGAACATTCTCAATCTTTGGTTCATAAATTTGTTGTCTAAAACTTCTTCACATTCCAAATTCCATATTTTCCTTTTGTGAGAGGTAATCTCTTTCGAGAGAAACTCTCTTTTGAGCAACAAACATTTTGTTCTCGTTGAAAAATGAAATCCCTTAGTGATAAGTATTCTCTTTCGAGATAAACTATCTCTTGAGCAACAAATATTTTGTTCTCGTTAAAGTTGAAGAAATAATATCCCTTTGTGAGAATTAATCTCTTTCAAGATAAACTCTCGTTTGAGAAACAAACGCTTTGTTTTCGTTAGGATAAACAACAAATAGAGTTTTTAAGGTTCGAACTTTGTAAACATTTTAACATGTAAGTAACCTTAAAACTTCAAAGGTATTTTAGAACAATTCTTAGTCCATATCTTATATGACGTTTCAGAAAAAAACGATTAAGTATGAGAGTTGTTTTTCTAGTGTGTAAAGAATTCGAAAAATGACTTGTTCTGAATCAAAACAAGTCTAACATATTTGATTCTCTTTCAAAGACTTTTCGTTCCACTTGTGGGATTTAATTATGGGACAATCCCATATTCTTTGAAAGTTCATCAAATTTTAAATATTCTTGAATTTGATCTCATCAAATTACCTTAATACTTTTATTAGTTTGAGATTAGTCCTTTGTAAATATTATTGATTTGATTAGTTTAAAGATCATTGATTCGTTGTGCCATAAGAGATTAAAAGAATAACATTTATTTAAATAATCTCAAAATTAAAAATATCTTGTCCTTACAAGATAACTAAAACTTAGGCATAGAAAATAATAATCTTAAAAACTAAAACAAATCTATTTAAGCAAAAACACATGTCCTAATGGATGATGTAGCAACTCTTGCTTTATTTCCATTCCCAGGTCCATGTCTATTCTGATGCCTTCTCTTTAGAAGCCTCTGAGGTTGATGCCTCACTCGTTTTTGCTTTCTTGACTTCTTGTAGGTGTGTGGGGCAGTTTCTCTTCCAATGTCCGGTCTTGCCGCAATGGAAACATTTTCCATCCTTCTTGATTCCCTTCTTAGGTTTCAATGTCTCCTTTCCATCGATTTTGATCTTACCATCACCTTTAGACTTTGCTGCCGATTTACCTTTCTTCTTGCCCTTGCGGACCATCAGAACATGTTTAGGTCCTACCTTCTTCAGGTTGATTTCAGCAGTTCTCAACATGCCGAACAACTGTGGCAGCGTCTTGTTAATTTCATTCATATTGAAATTAAGGACGAACTGATTGAAACTATCCGGCAACGATTGCAGGATGACATCAGTAGCTAATTTGTCTTTCAGCGGAAAGCCGAGCTTCTCCAACATTTGGATGTAGCCCATCATTTTGATGACGTGAGCTCATACGGGAGATCCTTCACTCATCATGCATTAAAACAGAGCTTTAGAGGTCTCGTAACTCTCTTGACGAGCTTGCCCTTCATAAATCTCCTTGAGATTTTGAATCATATCATAAGCTACTATGTCCTCATGTTGCTTTTGAAGCTCAGGGGTCATGGAGGCAAGCTTAAGACAACCGACATCCAGCATGTCGTCCATGTGTTTCTTAAACTTGTCTTTGTCAGCTCTGGAAGCAGTGGCAACCGGTTCACCAGGAACAGGTTCTTCAATGACATATTCATTCTTTTCCTGTTTGAGAACAATTCTCAAATTGCGGAACCAATCAAGGAAGTTTTTGCCATTGAGCTTATCCTTCTCAAGGATAGATCGCAGAGATAGAGTATTATTTGCCATTAATTCTACAACAAAGAAAATATGCTACATAAGTTTTACTAAATTTTAAAATTTATAGATAGGTCTTTACTATAAATTTACTCATACTATTTTCTTCAAAATTAAAACCCTCTAGTTTTAATTTCGGAAAAACGTTTCGATCGTTTTTCGAGTGAGTGAGGATCCATATTTCACCATTCCTAAATCAGCTTTGGCCAGTCTTTTAGGAAATGGTTATTTAGGTAAGTAACACCTTACTAATTACATCTCATGTAATTCCTCATCTTTTGGCGAACAACTCTTGTTCTTTAAATCATCTTATGATTATCCAAAACTTTTAACCACTATGTTTTCTAATCCTATTAGAACAACCCAGCTAAGTCAATACCAATATCTCAACCGGCGAATATCACTAGCTTATTCTTCGCGTTTAACTAAGATAGATAAATGTGGCATTGCTTTGGCAAAGCTCGCATTATATCGATCGAAGCTTTAACGAGGGTAAATATTGGATGGTTAAAACATACTTAGAATTATAGTGAGGGATTTACTTAATTATCTCATCATTTTAACATTGATCCTATCAATAGAACTATGTTTAATCATGCTTATAAAACATCCATTGCATCACATACAAGGTAAATATAAGTGGTAAATAAATACGCAATGATTATAGCCCTTCTTAACCTAAAGCGACCCGTCCCAAGCAAATGAGAGGACCATTCTTTTGAAGATAGAATCTGCTTCTGAAACGCCCGGTTCACCAGGGAAGGCCCACCACACTGCTACCTTGGTTCTTGCTTTGTCTTCATGAGTTTTTACAAATTTTCAGAAACTCGTGTTACATGCGAGGGAGTGAGTTGAGAAGAGAAGTACAATATAAGATAGAGAAAGGCACGACACGCAGGTCATATTTATAAAAACCAAAACTATAAAGGCTATGGGCTATAACCATGCAAAACAAACACCGTGCAATCTAACATGCATTTCAAACATCGTGCGAACAAAGTAACGACGTGTTTACGGAGTTTTAGACTGATTATCCCTATGTTGCGGTTAATGGGCCAAAGAAGGATCACGAGGTTTCATAAACCATTTGCGTTAACAAACAAATGCACCAGTAGGTCAACATGAAAGAGAGGTGGCGCACTAGGCACACTTAAGTACCAGGTCTTTCATGATGCCAATCCTAGACATGCATTTTTGATAACGTCTAACCATAACTCTTATGGATTCACCGTGAAAGATAGTTTGATAAATTTTATCAAATTAGAAGCCCTTTCAGAGATTTCATAAATTTATGAAACTACGAACAACTACTTGTTCTCTAGACTAACTATTAGTCGCAACATGTTAACATTTAACATTGAAGTAACCTAACATAGTTATGATTAACTCTTAATCATTCAGTGATAATCGAAATAAGTCTTTATTAGGTGTGATACGATAAACGATAAATATCTAAATCGAATCAAACAACATGCATCTCATACATAAACATCACCCAAGAATTTAAGTCTGAATTCGTATGATACAAGTGGCTCTGATACCACTGTTTGGTCACGTTGGTACGCCCCGTGGCGCAGCGGAAAAATTAATCGGACGTAATCCAACCAGGATCCATGTACAGGAATGAATCCGGGGTGAAAAGATGAATAGCTAACTTTTAAAACTCTGGAAACTAGAAAACCGACGGTATGTCGGAATAAGCACGTCAAGTAAAACCGTAATTATCAAAGGTTCGCAACGACCTCTACGGAGTCCACCCGAACAAAACGAACAAAGTTTCTGCCTCCCTAACACTTAGGGATAAATTTTGACAGGTTTGAACACCTTCCAGGGAGAAGTCGAAATCCCTCCAGAGATTCTTGTGGGAGTCTGAAATCGACCAAGAGTTCAATCGGGACTTGCAATCGAGCAAGGGAACCTTCAGGGATTTTCCAGGGGGCAAGTAAAACAGCAGAAAAATATCAAACAGCTTCTCATAGAGCTTTCTGGGATATGTCAAATTCCAGTGGGGAATCCCTAGGGTGTTGTAGAAATCTTCAAGAGAAAGAAGATGTATGATTTGGTTGCTAGCCCTTGTCCCTTTAAATAGTATTCAGAGAGTTAATTCTAGTTGAATACCTTAAATCCAAGTTCAATCAAAATTCATAGAATCTAATTCTACTTGAAATTGGTTTATATTAAATATACATTATATTTAATAAAATTAAATGATATATATATATAATTCTGTAGAATCTTATTCTACATTAAACATGGATTTAAATATATATTATATTTTATCCAAATATATATATTTTTATTATATAGAATCTCATTCTATCTTTACTTGGATTTAAATATATTTAAATATATATTTTTTTAATTGTGTAGAATCTAATTCTACATAAACTTAGAATTAAATATACATTATATAAATTCCAAATATATATTTAAATTTCTAGAATCTTATTCTATAATATTTAAGTCTCTAAATATTTTCCATGCTCTAAATAATATTTGATAAATACATTATTTATTGAATATTATTCTCATTTAAGGGAGTTGCCGATTTCCCCTATCCCATAGGGGATTTTCGGCAACCTCCCTAAAATAGAGAGTATGGTTTCCAATTTTTTTGTTTGTTTCATTCGAAGGGTGTGACCCTTGTAGGTTCATACAACGTTAGCAGCAAAATTAGAACTGTTCTAATTTTACAAACAATGAGTGGCATCTAGCAATACATCATTGCTACCTAAGTTGCATGAAGTCATGGTTTGACTTTCTGAATTCCTGAATAAACTTTCTTTATGTATTTTATCCTTTATATCTTAGATGAACACAAGTCATGGGTTAGTCACACTTGCGTTGTCCATCTAGTTTTCTTGATGTCTTGAGTAGATTATTATAAACGAATCTCTATGATATCTCATATCATAATATTCGAGCATGACCATGCATTTTCTAATCTCACTCAATCAAGTGGCCGAAGATATTTCTCCCATTATGTAGGAGGGACAAACCCTTTCTTGATCAACCATATCTCACTACATAGGTCATCATGTATCCAATCATGAGCCTTTATAATGTAGTCCGTTACGACACACGTTTGACTATGTCAAAATACGTAAATCTTTATGTTGAAATCATGTTGATCTCAAGTCTGAGGATCATACATATGTTTATCATGAGCAATGTTGTGACTGTCACATAATTCCCCTAGAAACATGCTCATAGCGGGTCAATCCAATATGTTGTTCTCTAACAAATACTTATGTATTGATTTTGACATCTCTATGTCAATTACAACACTTGTTATCAATCAACCACATATTAGTCTTTATATATTATCACTGTTCATACCCGTAATAATATTCGACTAAGGATTCTATTTAACAATAATCATATTATTGTATTGACATTATTATACAATGGTTAGTTTGATGCACAGAAACATACCAATTGATAATAACGGCAATGCCATTACTTGATAAATCTAGTAAAATAGTATGTCTATTTAATCACATATGATTGGTCTTTGGGCATACTCCAACAGCCAACAACTCATTTAGCCACTAAGGAACATATTTAAGACCTCTAGACTAGAGCATGGCATCAAACACAAAAGCACACAATCTATAGGCATGCTCCCTAGTCTCAAAACCAATATAAGCAACCAAACCTCAAACAAAACATTTAGAACCATTTACAACCCATAAATGCCATCACAAACATGCCACAAATTTAGGGAGTTCAAAACCCATCTCGCAAATACAACCTTGGTTTCCCATTGCCATATATCAAAACTAAAGTATATGAAAACATCACCATACATGAGCTTTGCACTTCCTTGGATGTTCTTATCCTTCTTGTTGCTCTAAACCACCTCAATTATCTGCATTATTGGTAAAAGAGAGCGTAAGCACAATTGCTTAGTGAGGCATGCTCTAAAGAAAACCAACACAATAATGCATTTCTTGAAAACACTTTCCCAAAAGCTTTCTCTACAACATGCTCATACTATCTCATGCTTGAAAACCATTTCAAAGCAACTTCTCATTGAAAACACATGTACCACAATTCTATCTCATGCATTTAAACCAATGCAAATCTCATGGCAAAGCCATACACATTCTTGTAAAACCAAAGCATTTCATATTAAAATCTCATATGCATTTCTCATAGCATAAGTCATCTCATCAAAGGTACATGTGAATCAAAAAGCATTTTCATATATTATATTGGCATTTCACATCTCATTATTACTCGAATATGTGGACAACTCACTAGAAACTTCTGGTGGCATCTACCATCACCGTACTCACTCGTCTGGTAACATAATTTCCGGTGGCATCTACCATCACCGTACTCACATGGGGTATCTCTCATCGCCACAAAAGCTTGGGGTATTTCACCAAGTCCAACTCGATGGAATGGCCATCATCGGTTCTCTCCCTTTGAATTAAACCAAAGAGCACGTACGAATTTTTAGTTTATTGTGCACTCTCATCCTATTGATCGATCAATTATATCCGGTAAGTATCTCAACATTTATGCCAATATATTATGTAAAAACATCATCTCACCTACTGTTTTTCATGCAACATTTCCAAATCACTCTCATCTCATTTCAAAACCATAACATTTCCTTTAAAACAAAAGGTCAAATCTCAACTATGAAACATGTTATTTCATGAAATCATTTCAAGAATCATCTCATGCTACAAATCATGCATAAAAACAGTAGGAATTTATCTATCTCAAACCATGAGCATGTAAAAGCATTTTAGGGGCAACTGCCACATTTAAGAGAGCAATCTAGCCAATACTTACTTCCGGACTTAAGAAGGTGTTTCAAACCTTTCCTAAATCCCCAAACCTTGATTCTTTGTCCCTCAAGCACTTCTTAAACCATACGCACTCACCGATTACGTTTCGCTTGCTCATCGAAACGCTATCTAGGCTCCCAGATCAACACCAAAGTCGTCCAAAGACGTCTCTCCTATTTTTAACACATAAGAGCAGAGAATTAATGAATCATCATGCATTGAAATCATCAGCCACACACCTAAACTCGCTGCTCTACTCACAACCCACATTTCGGCTACCAAAACACAACGTAAATCATCTCCAAATTCTTCCAATACAAAGCTAGTCAAGATCTACCACTTCTAATCATTTCTAAACATCAATCAACAACAAAAATCACCACAAACTCGTCCTTATACCTCCAGCTAAGACAGAACACCAAAATCACCCCAAAAAACATCATTCTAGCATACAAAACCTAGGAATCCAAGCCCATTCGGGATTTGTTTGATAAAACCTCATTTATTACATTAATTAACATCCAAAATACATTAGAAAACAACCTCAAAACAGAGCCTAACCATCAACCACGAAAATCATCAAGATCTCTCCAAAAACCTTGAGTTTTAAAACAATTTCTTGTTTCTAACATTAAAGCAACTCAAAAATCATTAACAAAGAATTGATAACTTGGTAATTTCAGTAAAGAACTGTTCATTAGAGGAGAAGGACGAAGCTTACCTCTAATGGTTGATTTCTCCTTGATTTGGGCAAGTTTTCTTGAAAATCCGATATAAAATCAAGAGGTTTTGATGAGGAAAAGATTAGGAATAAAAAATGAATTAAAATCGAATCAAAAGGAATGAAAATCAATAACCAATTGATGGAGAAAGAGTGTTTGGCTGAAAAGAATTTGAGAGAAAATAGAATGAGAGAAAATTGATGAAAGGTAGTTATGAAAAGTAAAAGTTAGTTTCCTTTTAATTAATCCTTATTTTCCTTTAATTAAAACATTAATAAAATCACCCAAATTAAGAAGAAATCTGATTAAAAACATTTTGGTAAAATTAGCTCCTTAAAGATTCAAAGTTTCAATCCTTTACAAAACAGTTACTATTTAACTTTTGCAAAAACTGTGATTTGGTCACTACACTGAAATGTAGTATTTCCAAACCTTATTTTGTAAAATTGATTTCACCATAATCTTTCATATAATAAATGAGGATTTTTAGATATTTTTCCCTATTTTAAAAGCATCCCGAATTAGGTGTTCCCTAAATCTCCCTTTAAGATTCAAATCGTTCCCGATCGGTCCGATTCGAACTCTAAAACATCTAGGCCCAAATTTGGGATGTTACAAGTACGACACATGGACAAAAGGGAAACATAACAAACATAGAAACAAGACGCCCCTCACATAGTCAAACAATCAGACACAAGCCTGAAATAAAGATGCTCGCGACACTCCTTCCTTTGCTAAAGCATTCGCTAACACATTTGCCTCACGAAAAATGTGGTTAAAGCAGACGGACCCCAAAGTGAGACATGCTTGATCGATCAAGCCAAAAATCTCCCACAGACGCCAAGGTTGTCGATCCAAATTAAACACCCAACCAATAGCAATTTTGGAATCTGACTCCACCACGAGAGGACGAGATGCCCATTTAGAATATGTATATAAAGTCAACGCAAAAGCAATTGCCCGTAATTTTGCTACATTGGAATCAAGGGAACCAAGAGGACCCAAGAAGAGAGCTAGAATTCTACCCTGTGCATCACGCAAGACGCCCCAAAACCCGCAGGCCCTGGATTACCACGAGCAGAACCATCAACCAAAAATTTCAGCGTGTCCCCAATCGGAGGCTCCCAACTCATTCAACACGACATGACCTAGAAGCAACTAACTCACTGAACGAGCTCAGGCAATCCCACCCTAAGGACTCACTGACGGACATCCCTTCCTTTAGAGTTTTCACCCAGTAAAACGAGCGCAGTTTAACCAAGAAGACAATCTCCGAAGCCGATAGTAACTTACTGTTAAAAACACTCTCAGTTCGCGCAAGCCATAGTGACCACAACAATGCTGGAATGCTCGAAACCCACAGATGCCTTAAGGTGCCCGTGAAAGAACAGTGAAAGTTCGGGATGAAGAATTCAGAGAACGCCCTCGGCATCGACAAAGACACCCCCCACTAACGCCTAAACCAATCCCAAATTCCTTGTGCAAACGAGCATAGGAAAAATAAGTGGTCAATCTCCTCCTCCCCCTCACGACGCTGAACACACAAACCTTACTGCTCATCCAACACAATGCCACGATACTTAAAAAAATCAAAGGTTGGCAAACGGTGCAACCAGGTGAACCACAAAAACGCCTGAACCTTCGGACGTACAAGAACATTCCACGTAAAACACTCACCGAAATCGCTCTCCCCCACCTTGTCCAACATAAGCAGACGTGAGAGAGCCTTTACTTTAAAAATCTCGTGCGCATCAGGTGTCCAGACTAACATATCAATCGTACCATGTCGTAACCTCATAGCTCTCAAGAGCGAAATGAGCTCCCTAAGTTGTCGAAGCTCGAAAGAGAGCAGGCCTCTACGAAAGAAACCATACCAACGATCATGCTTAAAACTACCTGCATCGAAAAGGTCAGCAACCAAAGCCAATCGACTCACCGCTAGCGAAAAAGACATGGGAAAATATCCTTCTATGGTTTTTCAACACACCACACGTCGAACCGAAACAAAACTCGTGAACCATCACCAACCTTCCAAAAAAAACTAGGCTCACCCATGAACTTTTGCATGCTATCCGAACTTACAGTTTGGACAATTTGTTTCCAACTAACCGACATCGAACCCCTATAGGCAGAATTAAAACGCCGCCATTGGGCTGCCTCGTCATATTTTGCCACTATAATGGCCCTTCACAAAGAAGATGTATCCTTCGCATACCGCCATGACCATTTTTCCAATAATGCTCTATTCTGAATCTCCAAATCTGCAATCCCCAAACCACCTAAGTGGAATTGGCGACATACTATACTCCAGCTTACCCGACACATTTTTCAGTGAAAACTCACCCCTCCCCACAGAAAAGCACGCCTCACTTTATCTATCACTGCGATAACACCCTTTGGAACCCGAAATAAACCCATATAATACACTGGAAGTGACAAAAGAACAAAGTTTACTAGTGTGACGCGAGCAGAAAAGGATAAAGATGTTTGTTTCCAGCCAACAAGCTTCCGTCGAACCGAGGCTATAACCGGTTCCCACACAACAATGTTGCGAGGATTAACCCCCAACAACAGTTTGCCTCTCTGAAAACACAAGACAACCGCCATTGAGTCAAATAACTCCTCATCCACGCCAATAGTATAAAGAGAGGACTTGTTGAAATTAATTTTAAAACAGAGCAAACTTGAAAGCAATATAGTAACCTACGAATAGTCGTAGCGCATTCGATGGAGGCTTCGAAAAATAAGATGGTGTCGTCGGCAAACTGAAGATGCGATAGTGACACCCCTGGAACCAAAGAAACCCCTCGGATGAGCCCCAACTCCTCCGCTTGAACGAACATCCTATGCAATGCTTCCACAACAATAACAAACAGCAAAGGTGACAACGGGCAGCCTTGCTGCAGACCACGACCCATTCCAAACTCCTTAGTGGCACTATTGTTTAACAAAACTGACAACCTGATCGTGCTGATACACTCATAAATCCAACGTCGCCAAGAATCGCAAAAACCCATCGACCAGAAAATGTGCTCTAAAAATTCCCATCGAACGCAGTTGTAAGCTTTAGCGAAATCCAATTTCAGGATACAACCGCCCGATGAACTATGTCACATAGAATGTATTGTCTCAATCGCCAATAATATACCATCCACAATTTGACGCCCACGCGCAAATGCCGATTGGTGATCACTAATTAAACTGCCCAGCACAGACTGCAACCTTCTAGCTAGAATTTTTGCAAGAATCTTATATATCGAATTAAGCAGGATAATTGGTCGAAAATCACTCAAGGTTGCCGGTGAATCAATCTTAGGCAAAAGCACGAGGAATGTGTTGTTCGCACCCACAAGTAACTTGACAGATGAAAAAAAATTCTTCTAAAAACCGCCCTACGTCATTACATACTACATCCCAACACTTCTTAAAAAATTCCATACTATAGCCGTCCGGCCTCAGTGATTTTGAGCCCTCACACCCACGAACAACCGCCCATGCCTCATCAAGAGAAAAAGGCGCCACCAGCCCCTATTTTCAGCTTCACTCACCCGATGAAAATTACAGTCAAAGCTCCATACACAAGACCTTTCATCTGCGGGAAAATGTTGAGAGAAGAACAATACTCTATGTCAACGCAACCGAGTTGGATCCATAACCCATTTGCCATTGATGTTCAAGCCAAGAATATCATTACGCACAGCTCGCAGCTTCGCAGCTCTATGAAAAAACATCGTGTTTCTATCCCCCAACCAAAGCCAATTCGCTCTCGACTTTTGGCGCCAAAGAGACTCCTTTACGGAGGATAGCTTGCCATAGCGCTTGTATCCATACTCGCTTCTGATCAGTCAGCTCGAATACATCCCAATTCTCTCCCTCTGTATCACCACCATCCAAAATATCTAAGCGAGTTTGGAGTAGCGCAATCTCTTTCTCAATGTTCGCAAAATCTGACTTATTCCAGTGACGCAAAAACTGTTTCAAGTGCCGAAGTTTCACAATGATATTTGAGTTACCAATTCCAACCCCGTCAAACGACACCACTCCTCAGCCTTGCAGCGAACATTTCGCTTTTCGTCTAACCAGCAGTTAATAAAACGGAATAGGCGAGGGCCCTAATCTTTATCGTCACACAACAAAAGCAACGGGGCATGATCCGATATACCTCTAGAAAGAGATGCATGTTCAATATTAAAGAAACAGTCCATCCAGAAAGATGACACTAAATATCGGTCAATTCGACTTCGGCGGTTACCCCTTTTAAACCAAGTAAATTGCTTCCCCTGTAATGGCAAATCAACTAAACCCACAAAATTCACAAAAGTAGAGAAAACATCCATACCTCTCGGCACCTGAGCTACAACCAACCCTTTCCGACGCCCAAAGAACCGAGTTGACATCCCCCGCCACACACCACGGACCCAGAAAACCACTAATCAATTCCCCCATGCGTAACCACAAAATCTCTTGCTCATTCACGTCACAAGGAGCATATACGACCATGATGCAGCATACAAAATCTTTCAGCTTCCAACGCCCTTGTATTAAATCAAAATTACGATCCACCTCTACCGACTCCATCAAAAATCGCGCACCCTCCCATACCAACAACAACCCTCCCGAAGCACCTATAGATGGCGAAAATGTATACTCGAAACCATCACTAAACCATATGCTTGCAACTACCGAAGGCGATATCTCCTCTAACTTCGATTCCTGCAGCAAGACCATATCTATACGTTGTTTTTTAATAACGTCACCCACCCTTAGCCTTTTCAAAACGGAACCCAACCCCCTAATGTTCCAGCTCAAAATACGCATGATTACAACGGTCGGGTGCCTTCGGAAAGCACCCGTGACAAATCCTTAATAATTTCTGCCTCGCGGCCAACCGATTTCACACCCACGAGGTTTCCTAACGCCACTGTTGCTGCAATTTCACGCTAAAAAATCTGCTGCCTATGTTGCAAATCTGAGTCTGTCAAGGATGCGTCGACCACTGTAGTTGTGTCACGCCCCAGGCTTTTGCTCGGTCTCCCCCTCCCAGGCTTCGACGGCCTTACTACACCCGACAATAAGTTTACTGATTTCATCTTTCGAACAACGTCGTTTATCCAGAATGAGACATCCTTGTCCCCCTCAGAATCATGTTTAAAATCGGCATGCTCATTATGAATCTCCCCAACGGGAACATTGACTAAGCCTTCATTCTTAAATCTGTTACTATCCAAATCCCTTTTATCCTGAGTTTGAAATCTGTTTCCTGCATCCAAGCCAATTGGTTGTAACAAATTACCCTTGGAATTCGAATGTCCTACTCTCACCTGGTGACCATTTGCTAGAGGACTCTTAGGCTCCTCATCAACCACACACCGTGGTGAAGAACCAGCCGGCATCTCAGCTTCGTCGGCCACCTCCGCCTTCTGTTTGTCAACGTCTCTTCCTGACGTCGAGCCAGAGTGATCGGACGAGAGACTCTCAATACGAAGATCCTCCCGCCGGTTATCCTCCCAAAGGTGATTACAACGCCAATCCTGAGGTACTATTTTTTCTAACTCCACAAGGTCCTCAATCTGCCTCTCGTCTCCCAACCTCGACTCAGGCACACATTCAGACGAAATCAACTCCAGTGACTCAATACTGTCATCCACGGTGACTGTTGTACACTCACAATCCACCAGTGGCCCAAAAACATTCAACTCCTTAACGTACAAAGTATACGACGATCCGTTAACATCGAGCTTAAGGCGTGAATATATGAACTCAACGGTATCCGTTTCTATTAAAATCCAGCCACATTCGAAGGTCGTTGGTGATTCCGTTGCATCAGCCACACGCACAAGAGAGCCCCATACTTTCGCGATACTCATGAATGACGCTTGTGACCATGCATGAATTGCTAAACCCCTCACCGATATCCATGCCCTCCTTGACGATAAAACCAAATTCGGCGACCACCTTTCTAATTTGGAGAAGCACTCATGAACAATCATCATCCTCGTTACCTTCTCTCGGACAGTGGTGTCAGTGAACATCAATAGATTCACAGGCCCTACAATACGCAGAATTGAAAAGCCTTGGATACAATGAAGATTCATCCGTGATGCTAGTTCCTTAAGGCTCCAATGTTATTTACACCACCCCACCATGCAATTCTGTAGAATTTTCAACTTTTCCTCATCCGCATGCCCCTGAACCACCTCAGCAGGATTGTTCTTCTTCTTTGAATCGACACTTCGATCATCCGATTGTCCCTTCACTCTACCCTGATATGCTTGTTGTGATTTTCCGAAACCAACACTTCTCTTGTTGTTTCTCCAAAAGAAATCACGATCATGATACCTCTCCATGGTTACCGATATACGCGATCCATAAATCCATTTATTGTGCAGCCGTTCTATAACCTGATCAGCATCAGGGCGACTCTCCATTCGAACAAAACAAAACCGAGATCCATCCTTTGCCCTTTTCTGAGGGATGAACGCATAGATCACCACACCGTGCCTGTCAAAAACGTGCTAGAAACCCTTCTAATGTAGAGATTTCGATATCCAGCCTATAAACCCTTCTAATGTAGAGATTTCGTGTTAGTTGCAAGTCATTAATACTGAATAGATCTTTTAACTCCTAGGTGGCATATGCATGATGCAGACATAGAATTTGCTTCTGTTTAGTCCGAGAATAGACTAAACCTAAGCTTTGAAACCAAATTGTAACACCCTCAACTCGGTTTGGAAGAAAAGCCGAAATTGAGGATGTCACCACAAGAAATTTTCGTGAAACATGACTCATACATTCGAATTACCAAGATAATTTAAAACAGGTTAACAAAATTTTTCTTTCAATATGCTATTATCTTAAAAATCTTACTCATCCATCATTCAATTTAATCATAAGTTTTCAATCATAGGTTCAAATCAAGTATACACATGAATATATCAAAGGAAGCAAAAGCTATGAACTTGTATTCCGAGGTTCCATTCAAACAAGCACCAAATCATATAACTTGTTGATCTATAAACCTTCAAAACAAAGAGAAGAAATTGGTCATGAATTTTACATCTATTCTTTATACACAATTATAACTACAACTTGTCTTAGAAACAAATGTTCGAATAGAAATGAGAATTATCATGGAACCCAAGCGACATTCGATCCTCATGTAACATGTGTAAACATTACCTCTTTCGAAACTTAAGATCAATTGACTAAACAACTTCGTTTAGTTGGAATCATTTACAAGCATTATAATTTACGTAACACCCAAATATAATCTTATATTGCCATTTTCTTACTATGACAATTTTAAACATTTTGACATAACTATCTTACGGCTCATTCACCATTCCATTTTTGTTAACCATACCAAAACATTCCACACATACAAAAAAAAAAAACAACTCTTTAAGCCTATCATAACTTAACAAGGAAGTTAAGATGGCTTTATTATTAGAAATTGATTCAAAGTTTATATTGTTTCAAGTCTTATTCGAAGATTCTTCAAAGGTTAAGATGAGCACCTTTCAAATCTTAATCATACTTATCAAGGTCTATGGTTTATCAAGTCATAGTCTTGATAGGCTTACAGAGTTTCTTGGAACTCCAAACTCTTACCAGTTTTACATGTAATTAGTGATAATTTAAAACTACTATCTTATTATATAAGTATATGCATAACCACGAAAACATGGCATCATTTATATATGTACTTACATAAATTCAATCAAGCAGCCCAACTCATTTGTTTATATTTATGAACAACCAAACCATTATACTTCATGTCTGTCTATTCATAAAAAAAAAAACAATCCCCGGATATAGATATATATATTTACGTACTTGAACATATCAAAACAATCCAGGGTTTATATATATATATATAGAAAACAGTCCCCCAAATGTGCCCTTAAGATGTTTTCCCTTGCTTTAACTATTCGAACAGCCCACATATTATCACATCCTCACCTAACAGTCCATAAACATAGTCTTAACCAAAGTTACAAGTTCATTCATATGCACCAATTCGATTTAATCATCCTTACCACCAAAATCAACTATGATATCAATATATATATATATATATATATATATATATATGCATATGTTATTCGACTGAATTAAGAAATTCATAGCATAATTCAATATAGCTAACATATTTTACAAACTTACCAACATGCCCCTATCTTATTTAGAAATACATTTTAAGGCATCCCTATATCAAAGTGAGCAACCACTGAATTAGTAACCTATTACTAGGTTGTACTTTGTGTTGAGTGGATCAAAGGATCGATATAAACCAAGAGGGGGTGAATTGGATTTTTAGACTTTTTGGTAGTGAAACTGACAAATAAAAAGATAGACAAGAGGATTTAGAGTGGTTCAAGTTCCAATCGAACTCTACATCCACTACCTTAGCTTCACTAAGGATTTTCCAACAATGTCACTAATTGCTCTTCCCCTTTTCTAGGCTAAGGAGGTAACAATTACAATATCGGTCAAATTCTCTACCAAAAATTTGACCCAATCCTCACACAAGAATTACAAAGAAGATGATGGCTAAACAAGTATCTCTCAATACAAAAATGTAGCCCAATTACAAGCACTCAACCCAATTGAAAGGATAAGAATGGAAATTACAATTTCACAATTGGGGTTTACAAGAAATAATGGGATTTAGGCTCAATTGCTTGGATTTGATGTTTGGATGTTAGCTTTGAGATCAATAGTTGTTCTGAAGCTTTTAGAGGTCCCTATTATAACTTCTCATTGAATTCTGGTCGTTGGGGTTGTTGCATTCAACAATAGAGCCATTGGGATGTTATCTTCCCTCCATAAATGTAGTCTGCAACCACTCGTTTCGAAACACCCGATCCTGTTTCGAAACAGACCAAAAAAGAAAGTCGTTGGGGTGTATTAAATAGACCGTACCGAAACCGACACGATCGTTTCAATACGATTAAGAGCCGTTTTGAAACACGTTTCGAAACACTTAGCTACTGTCAAAGCCCGTATCGAAACGGATTGAAGGTGTTTCATATGCCTTAACGACCAGTATAAAAATGGTTAAAAACTTCAACAGTAATATTTTTAAAACACAGTTTGAAAGCCGTTTCGAAAGGTTTGAAGTCGTTTCGATACTACCGTATCGAAACGGGTCAAACCGTTCCAATGTTCTTCACATGTTTCGGAACCCGTTCCGAAACAAAGGATCACAGTTTCAAAATTGTTTCGAAACTCGTTCCGAAACACATGTTTACAGTTTTAAAAGTGTTCCGGAACGCCTAAGGCCGTTCCAAAACGGTGACTTGAAAATCACTGTTTTGGCTTCAAAAACACTTAGAAAAGTTTTGACAACTTGAGTTTTTAATTTAACCATTTTCCTTTAAATATAAATAGAGGTTTGAGAACTTAAAAATTTGTTTTATCTTTTTCAAATTAGTCCTTAAATTCTTTAGTTATATCAAAATTAATTATCGGATTCACAATCTCCCCCTTTTTGATATAACAAAACTAAAGTTAGAATTTTTTAAGAGTTTTGATTTTTTGAATACATTAGAACTCCTCTTTAATTTAAGATGATTTTTAATGGTTTGAAAAGATTTAAAATTTATGTTTTAAAACTCCAAACCACTTAAAACAATTTTTTGGCTCTTATATTTTCTCCCCCTTTTTGTTAGATAAAAAAGAATAATAAACAAGGCACAAAGAGAAGAAACAAGGTTAATAGCAATAAGCAACATAATATAAATTCATATAATCCAAATCCAAACATAAATCTTAAACAATAAGGTTCAAAATGCAATCCCAAACAAAATAATCAAAGTATAGGTTCATGGAACATAAAGAAATAAAGGTGCAAGCAACTCCCTAAGGATATGTACTCAGCTTCAGTGGTAGAAAGAGCTACACTATTTTGTTTTTTAGAGAACCAAGATATGAGCATACTACCTAAGAATTGACAAGTTCCCAAAGTACTCTTCCTATCGATTTTACACCCCCCATAATCCGCATTCGAATAAGCATGAAGGTTGAAGGCGGAGTCTCTAGGGTACCAAAGACCTAAGCAAGGGGTATTTCTAAGGTACCTAAAGATTCTATTAACGACTATAAGGTGAGACTCTTTAGGACTAGCTTGAAACCTAGCACACAAGCAAACACTAAACAAAATATTTGGTCTACTTGCGGTAACGTAAAGCAAAGATCCAATCATAGAACGATAAAGCTTAGAGTCAACACACTTACCTCCTTCATCTTTGTCAAGCTTTGTAGATGAGCTCATAGGTGTGGCTTGAGGCTTTGCATTCTCCAAGCCAAACTTCTTGAGCATATCCTTTATGTAATTTGCTTGATTGATGAAGGTGTCATCCTTCCTTTGCTTGATTTGGAGTCCCAAAAAGAATGAGAGCCCCCCCATCATGCTCATTTCGAATTCACCTTGCATTAATTTTGCAAACTCTTTGCAATGACACTCATTAGTAGATCCAAAAATAATATCATCAACATATATTTGTACTACTAAGATGTCATTTTTATACCTTTTTATCAGAAGTGTAGTGTCATCCTTACCTTTTTCAAAACCTTTTTTTCAATCAAAAAGTTTGAAAGTCTTTCATACCAAGCTCTAGGAGCTTGTTTTAAACCATAAAGTGCTTTAGTAAGTTTGAAAATATGATTTGGAAAATTTGAGTCTTCAAAACCCGGTGGTTGTTCCACATACACTTCTTCATTTATAAAACCGTTTAAAAATGCGCTTTTAACATTCATTTGAAAAAGCTTGAAATCATGATAACATGTATATGCAAGCATCATCCTAATGGCCTCCATTCTAGGTACGGGTGCATAAGTTTCATCAAAATCTATTCCCTCTTCTTGAGTGTGACCTTGTGCTACTAATCTAGCTCTATTTCTCACAATGTTACCACTCTCATCTAGTTTGTTCCTAAAGACCCATTTAGTTCCTATAGTAGATTGATTACTAGGCCTATCAACTAATGTCCAAACATTACTTCTCTCAAATTGATTTAATTCCTCTTGCATGGCCAAAATCCAAAAATCATCTTTTAATGCTTCCTTGATATTTTTAGGCTCTATGCGTGAGATAAATGCAACATGGTTCATAAGTTTATGAGAAGATCTAGTGGTTACCCCCTTGGATGGATCACCCAAGATTTCTGCACCTTTGACATAGTTGAACTCCCTTGGGTAGCTCACTTCCTTTTCCTCAAGAGCGAAGTCCTTCAAGGCTTCAAAATGTGGATCTTGTGTATCTTCTTCTTTTGTTGGAATCTCATCCTCCTTTGAAGTTTGTCCTCCATCAAAGGCAATAATGATTCCTACATCATCATCATCACAAAAATCCTTCCTTGGAAGGAGGTTATCATCGAATACAACATGTATAGATTCTTCTACTACTAAAGTTCTCTTGTTAATCACACGATAGGCTTTATAGTTTAAGGAATATCCTATGAAAATAGCTTCATCACTTTTTGCATCAAATTTACCTAACTTATCTTTTCCATTATTTAAAACAAAACACTTGCAACCAAATGGATGAAAATAGCTAATGTTAGGCTTTTTAGATTTTAAAATCTCATATGGTGTTTTCTTTAAAAGTGGCCTAATCATTACTCGGTTTACAATGTAGCAAGCGGTATTTGTGGCTTCCGCCCAAAAATATTTAGGTAAATTGTTTTCACAAAGCATGGTTCTAGCCATTTCTTGTAAAGTTCTATTTTTTCTCTCAACTACCCCATTTTGTTGAGGAGTTCGAGGAGCCGAAAAATTGTGGCTAATACCATTTTCATTTAAAAACTCTTCAAACCCTAGATTTTGAAACTCGGTTCCATGATCACTTCTAATATGAGAAATTCTAAGTTCAAGATCATTTTGGGTTTTTTTGAAAATGTGATGAATTTTTCTAAAGCCTCATCTTTAGTACTTAAAAATAGAACCCAAGTAAATCTAGAAAAATCATCAACAAGTTCAAATGCATAAGATTTACCACCCAAGCTCATAGTCCTAATATGCCCAAATAAATCCATGTGAATAAGTTGTAAACACCTACTTGTAGAAACATCATTAATGGATTTAACGAATGACTTATGTTGTTTACCCTTAGAGCATGCATCACAAATTTTATCATTTAAGAATTTAATTTTGGGTAAACCACTAACTAGATCTAGGAAAACTAATTTTTCTAAAACACTAATGCTAGCATGTCCTAGTTTCCTATGCCATAGCCATGCATCATTTTCATTTTGAGCTACTAAACATGAATGAGATGTATGTATGTCATCTAAATGCACCATGTAAATGTTACCTACGCGATGACCTATGAGCATAATATTATTTGATTTAATGTCAACAATTTTGCACCCATTTTTATCAAATAAGACATTAAACCCTTTATCACATAATTGGCTTATGCTCAACAAATTATGTTTAAGACCATCGACATATAAAACATTTTCAATAAGAATGGTAGAGTGATTACCTATGGAGCCAATACCTTTAATGTGGCCTTTGGAGTTGTCACCAAATGTCACTACTCTTCTGCTTATTGGCTTTAAGTCCATGAATCTACTCTTGTCTCCGGTCATATGCCTCGAGCATCCACTATCATGGTACCATGAATTTTGACTTTGTGCTTTGGCCTTGTAGCAATGCCCCCTACAAACAATGATATTAAACTTTTGTTTTTGGTACCCAATTCATTTTGGGTCCACATGTGTTAGCTCCCAAAAGCTTGGTTCCCTTAGGAATCCAAGGTGACATAGCAACAATATCATTAGACTTGATGAGTTCTTTAGGAACCCATACACTCCTAATCATTTTAGGTTTATTATGTCTAGGGAGGCTACTTTGTTTGTAGTTATTAGTCTTTCTCCTAGGTTGATTTGTTTTAGATGATTCAACTTTTTCATGCTTCACATTATCAACATTTTTGAAAGACTCTTTGAGCTTGTTAAGCTCATCTAACACCTTTTGGTGTCCACTATTGCATTGAGAAAGAAGATTATTTAGGTATACATTTTTATCTTGGAAGAATTTAAGTTCATCTTTCAAACCTAAAATCTTTTTCTCAAATTTTAAGTTAGCTTGAGAAAGTGAGTCATTTTTATCATTTAATTCAGAAATAATTTTCTTATTTCTAATGACCGACTCTTTGTACTTCTCAACTAACTCATCGTAAACCTCTTGCAACTCATCATATGCATCATGTAATTCATCAAATGTAAAGTCAAAAGATGATGAGTTAGAGGTTACCATGGAGGAATCCTCCTCAAGTGCCATGGGGCAAAGGTTGGCCACTTCGTGTTCGTCATCCTCGGATGACTCCTCGTCACTCCAAGTAGCAAGCTTGGCTTTGAGCTTCTTCTTCTTCTCAAAGCCCTTCTTCTTAAGTTGAGGGCACTCCAAACGAATGTGACCGGGCTTTTTGCACTCATAGCAAATGATTTGATCCCTCTTCTTCTTCTTTTTTACCCTTGAAGTCCATTTTCTTTCAATCTTCCTTCCTCGGTTGGACCTCATGAATCGTGATAATATTTTGGCTATAATAGCCAATTCTTCTAGATCACCCTCCTCGCTAGAAGTGCTCTCCTCATGTAATTAAGCTTTGAAAGCCACTCCTATCTTCTTCTTCTTTTCTACTTCTAGCTTCTCCACTCTTTTCTCTTCCTTTTTCTTTTCATCTTCTCTTCCTTGCTTCATTATCTCACGAGTAAGGAGAGAACCCGCTAGCTCATCAAGTTTGAGTGTCTTCAAGTTTTTGGCCTCGATGATGGTGGTTATCTTCCCATCCCAAGATTCAGGAAGTGAGTAGAGTAGCTTTCGGACAACTTTGTCTTCCGGGATTGTCTCTCCAAAACCCTTATGCCCGTTGATGATAGTTGAGAAGCGATCGAACATCTTGGACAAGGTTTCGTCGAGCTCCATCTTGAAATTTTCATAACTAAGATTGAGAATTCCAATCTTGGTCTCCTTCACATCACTAGTTCCTTCATAGGTGGTCTCTAGTGTATCCCACACTTCCTTGGCACTTTCAATGGAGGAGACTTTGGAGTAGATATCGGGACCGAAAGAACAAAAGAGAATATGAAGAGCTTTATCATTAATTTGGATCTTCTTTCTCTCATCTTCACTCATCTCAATCTTCTTCTTTATAACCAATTTTCCTTCATCATCCATCTTCAAAGGAATATAGGGACCATCTTCAATGACATCCCAAACAAGGTAATCATTGGATTTGATGAAGAGGTGCATCCGGTTCTTCCAAAATGGATAGTTGTCATCATTGAAGAATGGCAATTTTGTGGTGGATTGAGACTCGTACATGCTAGACCCGGAGGTAGATGTCATGGCTTGATTTTTGGATGATCACACTCTTCCTAGGAACTCCTCTTGTGGTTGTTAATCCTTCAAAGAGGTAGGCTCTGATATCAATTGTTGAGTGGATCAAATGATCGATATAAACCAAGAGGGGGTGAATTGGATTTTTAGACTATTTGGTAGTGAAATTGACAAATAAAAAGATAGACAAGAGGATTTACAGTGGTTCAAGTTTTAATCGAACTTTACATTCACTACCTTAGCTTCACTAAGGATTTTCCAACAATTCCACTAATTGCTCTTCCCCTTTTCTAGGCTAAGGAAGTAACCCTTACAATATCGGTCAAATTTTCTACCCAAAATTTGACCCAATCCTCACACAAGAATTACAAAGAAGATGATGGCTAAACAAGTATCTCTCAATAAAAAAATGTAGCCCAATTACAAGCACTCAACGCAATTGAAAGGATAAGAATGGAAATTACATTTTCACAATTGGGGTGTATAAGAAATAGTGGGATTTAGGCTCAATTGCTTGGATTTGACGTTTGGATGTTTGCTTTGAGATCAATAGTTGTTGTTGAAGCTTTTAGAGGTCCCTTTTATACCCTCTCATTGAATTCTAGCCGTTGGGGTTGTTGCATTCATCAATAGAGTCGTTAGGATGTTATCTTCCCTCCATAAATGCAGTTTGCAACCACCCGTTTCAAAACGCTCGATCCTGTTTCGAAACAGACCAAACAAGAAAGAGTTGTTGGGGTGTATTAAATATACCGTACCGAAACGGGCACGAGCGTTTCGATACGATTAAGAGTCGTTTTGAAACACGTTTCGAAACACTTAGCTACTGTCAAAGCCCGTATCGAAACGGATTGAAGGTGTTTTGATACGCCTTAACGACCAGTATAAAACCGGTTCAAAACTTCAATGGTCATAATTTTAAAACACAGTTTGAAAGCCGTTTCGAAACATTTGAAGTCGTTTCGATACTACCATATTGAAACGGGTCAAACCGTTCTGATGTTCTTCACCTGTTTCGAACCCCGTTCCGAAACAAAGGTTCACAGTTTCAAAAACGTTCGAAACCCGGTCCGAAACACAGGTTCACAGTTTCAAAAGTGTTCCGAAACGCCTAAGGCCGTTCCGAAACGGTGACTCAAAAATCACTGTTTTGGATTCAAAAACACTTAGAAAAGTTTTGACAACATGAGTTTTTAACTTAACCATTTTCCTTTAAATATAAAGAGAGGTTTGAGGACTTAAAAATTTGTTTTATCTTTTTCAAATTAGTCCTTAAATTCTTTAGTTATATCAAAATTAATTATTGGTTTCACACTTTGAGGTATTACAATTCCTCCCCTTTAAAAGAAATTTGTCCTCGAATTTCTTCAACGACGAAAGAAAAAATCAAATTATCAGACTCATGATAGTTCCATATATTCTGAGTGTCAAACAGAATAAACATACTGTGTTAGTTGCAAGCCACTAATACTAAATAGAACTTTTAACTCCTAGGTGGCATATGCATGATGCAAACATAGAATTTTCTTCTGTTTAGTTTGAGAATAAACTAAACCTATACTCTGATACCAAATTGTAACACCCTCAACCTGGTTTGGAAGAAAAACCAAAATTGAGGATGCCACCACAAGAAATTTTCATGAAACATGACACATACATTCGAACTACCAGGTAATTTAAAACAGGTTAACAATTTTTTTCTTTTAATTGATTATTATCTTAAAGATCTTAATTATCAATCATTCAATTTAATCATAAGTTGTCAATCATAGGTTCAAACAATAGGGAAAAGAATTTGGAAGGATCAAACATAGATTCTTTTGTTTAAACCACTAAGTACATACATACACAATTTACATATCAACCAACTAAATTACCTAGTTATACAGTATTTCATAATCATATTACAATCGTCACATACTCTATTGAACATAGCTTCTTATGGTGTGTTTTACTTGACATGTAAGTTATCAATTATGGAATATTATAATCAGAAATTCCATGACATGAACGACAATAAGCATATTCTATCCTAATTGAAAGTTTTCGATCACCCAAAGTTTCAAGAACAATTCATCATTTGCATACATTTCTTATTACATAAGATATTGAGTATATCCTATTCGTAAATTTCTTGGATTCTCATTGTTTCTTAAGTCATCCATTGTTCAAATCAAGCATACACATGAATATATGAAACAAAGCAAAAGCTATGAACATATATTCCAAGGTTCCATTCGAGCAAGCACCAAATCATATAACTTGCTGATCTATAAACATTCAAAACAAAGAGAAGAAATTGGCCATGAATTTTACATCTATTCTTTATGCACAATTATAACTACAACTTGTCTTAGAAACAAAGGTTCGAATAGAAATATGAATTATCTTGGAACCCGAGTGACATTCGATTCTCATGTAACATATGTAAAAAATTTCCTATTTGAAACTTAAGATCAATTGACTAAATAACTTCGATTAGTTGGAATTATTTTCAAGCATTATAATTTACTTAACACCCTAATTTAATCTTATATTGCCATTGTCTTACTGTGACCAATTTAAACATTTTGACATAACTATCTTATGGCTCATTCCTCATTCCTTTTTTGTTAACCATACAAAAACATTCCGCACATACAAACAAACAACTCTTTAAGCATATAATAACTCAACAAGGAATTAATCCCTTGTATCATCTTGCAATTTAACTTAACCTGAATGCAAATAATAGAATAACATTATATGTAGCACTTCTATCGACCGATCAGACATCACCATAATGAAATAACTATAGGGTACAACCAACAAGAAACTATATAAACATACTATGTCGTTTACAAATCCATTTAATAATGAAACACTATTAACGCATTTTACAATTAAACTTAGACAATTCCATATGCCACCATCCTAAGAGTTCTTAACAAAGGTATTAAACATTATACAACATCCGTGAAGTGACTTGCAACATCAACACATGATCAGCAAATAGAAGACCAAAACCTGCAAATGCATGATATGAATGTATTAGGCTTATATAACGTCGCAACTTTTTTCGAGCACAACATTTTGGAAAACGAAAATTCACGGAGTCTCCACCAATCTTTTTTTAAGAAAAAAAATGTCATTGGATCACTTTTAAATCAAGGGCTATTTTAATAAAAAAAAGTATTTATTAAAATAACATTTTTGATGTACAGAAAACCAGAAACTAGGTTCGTGGGTCGGTTACATGGGGAAGGATTAGCACCCCTCACAACGCCCAAAAAAATTGGCACCTTATTGATTTCAATTTTTTTTTCAAAATTGGAATTTGCAAGTTCACGAAATTTCGATTTATTCACCCATTTAATGAATATGAATCTATTTTAACAGTCTTACTGCCCAATAAATGAACTACAATCACCGCCAACACTTTTGGCGCTAATCTGCCATTTCTGTTTGGTAATACACTGCATTAGTTAATTTTCACCTTTTTAATAAACAACATAGATTATTAAGTATGTTAAAGTTTTTAAAATCAACCTCTAGGCGATGATTAAACCCTAGAATCTCTACATTCATTTTAACAAATTAAGTTTTTATAAGATTAAGTGTACTTTATTAAAATTAATAAGGAAATATTTACGCACACATGTCTCTATACTAAGCTTCTAAAGACCCTAATCCTATGGTTTTAAACATACACATATATTCACATAAAGAGAAAGAAAAAGGTAATAAATTGCTTTAATTAAATAGCTGTAAAATACTAGATTTTGAATAAAGAAAGGGATAATTAACTTACATTATTTTTAAAGAAAAGAATTTGAGTTAAGGTCCAAATTAAAAGTAGAATGAAATATGAAGACTGATTTGAAAGCAATTGAAAATTTGGTGCCAAATTGTAAAGGAAGAAGGACAAAATCCTAAAGATTAAAAAACTGGAGTGTTGCGGCGTAATATCCGCAGAAGAAGAGCGCGGGTTGAAAAACATGAATGGGTCTAGACACGGGTTGCTATAAAAGATAAAAATAAAACTGTAACGCCCTTAACTTGGTCTAATCGTTTTACTGACTTGAGCGAGTTACACGAGGAATATTGATGTAAACTGGTGAAGATCTACCTCAATAAATGACCCTATTTTTTCTTTTATCTTGTCTAGATGCTCTTAACGAATCCTAAGGTGATCATGCTCACAGCAGATAAAGTTACGATTTGAACGAGGTCAATTGATCATTTGGTTAAGACTGAACTTGCTTTAGGGACCATTTTGTAACACTTACAAAATTTAGGAACCTAATACGATATTAAAGTTATCGATATGCAATTATTCAGATTTCATGCTCACATGTCAATTTTAAGCTCATTTTGATCATCCAAACTGATTCAATTGAACATCCAAATATTTAGTGACCAAAACGTAAGAAAACATAACATCAAAAAGCTTCAAATAACCAACTTAACAAGTAAGTGTATCGATACAATTGTGTATGTATCGATATACCATTATCTCATCAATTTCTCAGATTTTAAGTGGCACAAAAGGGTATCAATACGGTCCCACGTACCGATATGGTTCCTCATTTGCCCTTTAGTCGTATCTATACGGTCTACCCCGTACCGATACAGTATGCCTGATTTGGCTATGTATCTATACAGTATCCCGCATATCGATATGTCTGGCATGTAATGTCATATTTTGCTTGTTTTACATGTCAAAACACATCCGATATCAATTCAACATGTTATCAAAGCATAAGTAATCTCTTAGATCATGATTCTAAAATCAAATAACACCAACACATGCTTTCAACATAAACACAACATGTTTATCAATGTATAGGCATGCTTCCGCAACAAAATAGCCATTTAAGTACCAAAATGCAAACCAAACCAAATACCAACAATTAAAGGCCATTTACAAGTCATATTAGGCATATAAAACTTGCCACAAACTAGGGAGTTTCAAAACACACTCTCCTAAATCATAAATGCATCCTCCCATTGCCGATTATTACTATTAAGTATACGAAATCCATACTAGAGCTATGTGTCTTCTCTTGGAATTTTACTTGCTTCCTTGCTGCCCTCAAATGCTAATTTTCTGCATTGTTGTAAAAAGAGAGCGTAATGTGACCACCCGCCAATTTTTCCCTCAATCCAACTCGAGGTTCTCAGCACTCCTTGGGCACTTTTGAGGAAACCAAGCACCAAAGAGGGAACTATAAAGGCTTAGTGTAACACCTCAAATTTGGGCCTAGATGTTTTAGAGTCCGAATCGGACCGGTCAGGAAACGGTTCGAATCTTAAAAGGAGCTTTAGGGAACACCTAGTTCGGGATGCTTTAAAAATATAGAAAAATATCTAAAAATCCTCATTTAATATATGAAAGATTATGGTGAAATCAATTTTTACAAAATAAGGTTTGGAAATACTACATTTCGGTGTAGTGCCTAAATCGCAGTTTTTGCAAAAGTTAAATAGTGACTGTTTTGTAAAGGATTGAAACTTTGAATTTTTAAGGAGCTAATTTTACCAAAATGTTTTCATCAGATTTTTCCTTAATTTGGCTAATTTGATTAATGTTTAATTAAAGGAAATTAAGGTTAATTAAATGAGAAACTACCTTTGACTATTCTTAACTACTTTTCACAAATTTTCTCTCAAATTCTTTTCAGCCAAACACATTCTCTCCAGAAATTATACTTTGATTTTCACTTCATTTGATGAGATTTAAATCTTGTTTTGATTCTTAAACAATTCCTCATCAATTCCTCTTTATTTCTACTTTGAATTTTCAAGAAAACTTGCCCAAATCAAGGAGAAATCATCAATTAGAGGTAAGCTTCATCCTTCTCCACTAATGATCAGTTCTTTTCTGAAATTCCCAAGTTATCAATCCTTTGTTAATGATTTTTGAGTGGTTTTAATATTAGAAACAAGAAATTGTCTTAAAACTTAAGATTTTGGAAGAGATCTTGAAGATTTTCGTGGCGAATGATTGGGCTCTATTTTGAGGTGGTTTTCTAATGTATTTTGGATGTTAATTGATGTTATAAACGAGGTTTTGTCAATCAAATCCTGAATAGGTTTGGTTTCCTAAGTATTGTATGCTAGAATGATGGTTTTTAGTGTGATTTCGGTGTTCTGTCATAACTGGAGGTATAAAGACGAGTTTGTAGTAGTTTTTTATGTTAATTGATGTTTAGAAATGATTAGTAGTGATAGATCTTGGCTGGGCTTTGTTTTGGAAGAGTTTGGAGATGTTTTCAGTTGTGTTTGGTAGCCGGAATGACGTGTTTGCGTAGAGCAGCGAGTTTAGGTGTATGGATGATAATTTCAATGCATGATGATGCATTAATCCTCTGCTCTTATGTGTTAAAAATAGGGGAGACATCTTCGGACGCCTTTGGTGTTGATCCGAGACCCTAGATAGTGTTTCGGCGAGCAAGCGAAACGTAATCGGTGAGTGCGTATGGTTTAAGAAGTCCTTGAGGGACAAAGTATCGAGGTTTGGGGATTTAGGAAAGGTTTGAAACACCTTCTTAAGTCCGGAAGTAAGTATTGGATAGATTGCTCTCTTAAATGTGGTGGTTGCCCCAAAAATGCTTTTATATGCTCGTGGTTTGAGATAGATAAATTCCTACTGTTTTTATGCATGTTTTATAGCATGAGATGATGCTTGAAATGATTTCATGATGTAACATGTTGCATGGTTGAGATTTAAGCTTTTGTTTAAAGCATGGCAAATGTTATGGTTTTGAAGTGAGATGAGAATGTTTTGAGAATTGTTGCATGAAAAACAGTAGGTGAGATGACGATTTGACATAATATATTGGCATAGATGTTGAGATATTTACCGGATATAATTGATCGATCAATAGGATGAGAGTGCACTATAAACTAAAAATTCATACGTGCTCTTTGGTTTAATCCAAAGGTAGAGAACCGATGATGGGCATTCCATCGGGTAAGACTTGGTGAAATACCCAAGCTTTGTGGCGATGAGAGATTCCGCCATGTGAGTACGGTGATGAGAGATTCCACCAGAAATGATGTTACTAGACGATTGAGTACGATGATGGTGGATGCTACAGGAAGTGTCAAGTGAGTTGTCCTCATATTCGGGTAATAATGAGATGTGAAATGCCAAAATAATATATGAAAATACTTTTGACTCACATGTACCTTTGATGAAATGATTTATGCTATGAGAATTGCATATAAGATTTGTATATGAAATGCTTTGGTGTTACAAGCATGAGTATGGCTTGGCCATGAGTTTTGCATTAGTTTAAATGCATGAGATAGACTTGAGGTACATGTGTTTTCAAGGGGATGTTGCTTTGAATGGTTTTCAAGCATGAGATAGAATGAGCATGTTGTTTAAAAGCTTTTGAGAAAGAGTTTTTTAAGAAATGCATTATTGTGTTGGTTTTCTTTAGAGCATGCCTCACTAAGCATTTGTTCTTACGCTCTCTTTTACACATAATGCAGATAATTGAGGTGTTTCCGAGCATAAAGAAGGATAAGAACAACCAAGGAAGTACAAGCTCATGTATGGTGATGTTTCCATACAATTTAGTTTTGATAAATGGCAATGGGAAACCAAGGTTGTATTTGGGAGATGTGTTTTGAACTCCCTAAGTTTGTGGCATGTTTGTAATGGCATTTATGGGTTGTAAATGGTCCTAAATGCTTGGGTTTGAGGTTTGGTTGCTTGTATTGGATGTGAGATTAGGATGCATGCCTCTAGATTGTATGTTTTGGTGATTGATGCCATGCTCTAGTCTAGGGGTTTAAAATATGTTCCTTAGCATCAAAATGGATTAGTGGTATGGTTTGAGAGTCTTTGAGGCATGTTTGAATGGGTTAAAGGGTGCAAAACCAGCAATTGCTGTCACTGGGCAAAGTGTATCGAAACGGCTTCAACAGTTTTGAAACGGGGGCCTGTAATGGCCACAGTGTTTCGGAACGGGTTGTAGAGGTTTCGAAATAGTTTGGCTACTGGAATGACATGTTTCGATACTGGTCTCGGAACATACCCGAGTACCGAAACGGTCAACACCATTATGATACCGTCGTTTTGGTACGGTAGGTAGGTGTTCTGATACAGTTGACCGTTGGATTCTGTTTTTGAATTGCTTTGTGTTTCCACGCTTTACATTTTGGTCCTATAAGTTGTGGATGCAATTGCTTGAGCTTTGAATGTCTTTTTAAGCTAAAACTTGACATAGAAGCATGTAACATGATTAATTTCATATTGGTAATCCTAAAATCAGTAAAGTTTTTCTAATTTCCTAAAATTACATTTTGGTCCCTAAACGCGCAATTTAAGCAATTGAGTCCCTAAATGTTATCCGATCACTGTGCCTTTCTCGTTCATGATTCGTGAGTGCTCACTTAGGCTTAATATGCATCTAGACAAGATTAAAAATAAAAAAGGGTCATGAATCAAGGTTGACTTTTGGGTTGACTTTTTTTTTCCCCGTGTAATCTTCGTAGTTCGGGTCGAACGTCTAGGCCAGACTAAGGGGGTTACATTTGTTAGTATCAGATCCAGGTTATCGAGTAATTGGGGCTTGGTATGTGGTTGTTGTAAGTGATTATGCATGGTTGTGTCTTTTCAGTGAAAGCTTGATGTATGAACATTGATGTGTGATTTAGTTGAGATGATTTTGTGATGCTATGATATGTTTGGAGTGTGGTTGGGGATCCCATTGCCATATCAAAACTAATGAGGAGAATTGTTATGTCTAATTGTGTTTATTACATTTTGCCAGTGCATTGTTTTTTATTATAGGGCCACGTAGAGAGCTGATAATCAATACTAGATCTATGGCTAATAATGAGAACGCGGAGAATGCTGAGGATTTGCCTCCTCCTCCCCCTAGTGGAACACCTGGTGGTGGTGAAGCTGGGGTTGGTGCTGTTGGCATTGGTGATGGGGTTGCTAGACCCGAGGGTGTTCAGGGGCATGCTGCTCCTGACATGACCATTTTGATACAGGCTATTGTTGGAGCTTTCCAGGCAGCAGTAGCTGGAGCTCATGGAGCTGCACCTCACGGTGGTGCTAATGTGAGATTGCCGTTGGAGCGTCTCTGCAGTCTGGATGGGACAAAGTTCAAAGGTTTGTCATCTGAAGGATATGAGTCTTGGTTGGAGAGCACCAAGAGGATTCTTGGTCAGCTGAATTGCAATAATATGCAAAAGCTGGGATGCATTGTGTCGATGTTGTATGGTGATGCTTATACATGGTGGACGACCACTATCCCCGAAATGGAGGATGATGAGGTGACTTGGACATTCTTCTTGAATGCGTTCAAGTGTAAGTATCTGGGAGTTCGCTATTTAGACGAGAAGAAGAGGGAGTTTATGTCTCTTATGCAAGGGAACATGTCTGTAGCTGAATATGAGATTCAGTTTGTTTCCCTTAGCCAGTATGCAACTGAGCTAATTCCTAGCGAGAGGGAAAGGTGCGAACGATTCTGTTATGGGCTGGTAGCGGATGTGAAGACCTATATGCTTGCAGCTGACTACACATATTTCGATGTCTTGGTCATTAGAGCCAAGGACATTGAATTGAACCTTCGTTTGGCAAGCAGAGCGGGTGGATCTGGCTCTGGAAAGCGAGCGGCTGAACGCGATTATGGTAAAGATCGCAACAAGAGGCATAAAGATAGGAAGCCGCATTATGATGCTAGGCGTGGGGGTGGTAACCCTGGTAGAGGTCAGCAAGGACCTAATGCTGTCTTGAGGACTCCTGAGTGTAACCGTTGTGGTAGGAGACACGGTGGAGAATGTTGGGGTAATCTTGGGAAATGTTGGAATTGTGTAAACCGAGGGCATTTGAAGAAAGATTGTCCTTAGTCGCTGAGAGAGGGACAAGATCCGGTGAGAGCAGTAGAGCCACAGAGAGGTTGTGAGTGCGGCCGTGGTAATTTTCAGCGTAGGGATGATGGTGGAAAGAACGTAGCGCATGTTGTGGCTGTCCAACCCGAGGGTGGTGGTGAGGCTAGAGTGTACTCTCATCGTGAGGGAAGGAATGACACGGACGTGATCGCATGTACCTTTACTTTGCAATCCTTGTCATTATTTTCTTTGATTGATTCTGGATCTACACACTCGTACATATTGTGTGAATATGCTCAAATGCTTGGCTTACCTATTGAGTCTTTGGATGTTGGTATGCGTGTGACTAGTTCGTTTGGTGAGACGGTTGTAACAAGAAAGTTGTATAGTAGATGTCCCTTGAAGGTGCAAAATCTTGTTGATCTCATGGAATTGCCATTCTATGGTTTTGTTGTAATCCTTGACATGGATTGGCTTGTTGAGCATAGAGCCATTGTGGATTTCTAAAGCAAGCAAGTTTCGTTGAAACTTGCGGATGATTATGAGGTGGTGGTGGCGGGAAAAAATGTGAAGTTTCTTGCCAATGTGGTGTCCACGTTGGAAGCGAATCAGATGTTGCGGCAAGGATGCGAGGCTTACCTAGCTTTTGTTATGAATCCTAGCTCAAAGGAGGTGCGCGTTCAGGATATAAGAACCGTGTGTGAGTTCCCTGGAGTGTTTTTGGAAAAATTACATGGTTTGCCGCCTAGTCGGGAGGTTGAGTTTGGCATTGAGTTGTATGAGAACACAACTTCGGTGTCCATTGCTCCCTATCGCATGGCACCCAAGGAGTTGAAGGAGTTGAAGACGCAACTTCAGGAGTTGCTTGACCGTGGCTTCATTCGGCCTACTGTGTCACCTTGGGGTGCACCGGTCTTGTTTGTGAAAAAGAAGGATGGAATAATCAGAATGTGCATCGATTATCATCAGCTGAATAAGTTGACCGTCAAGAACAAGTATCCTTTAGCGAGGATTGATGATCTCTTTGATCAGTTTCAGGGAGCGGTTGTGTTTTCAAAGATTGACTTGAGGTGAAGATACTATCAGTTAAAGGTGAAAGATGTGGATGTGCCGAAAACAGCCTTTAGAACGAGGTATGGGCATTATGAGTTCCTTGTAATGTCGTTTGGCTTGACGAATGCTCCTGCTACTTTCATGGACATAATGAATAGGGTGTTCCATGAATTCTTAGAGGTGTTCATCGACGATATCCTTGTGTACTCTCGTACTAGGGAGGAGCATGAAGGCCATTTGAGAATTGTTTTGCAAGCGCTGTTGGAATATCAACTTTATGCTAAGCTGAGCAAATGTGAGTTTTGGATAAAGGAAGTTATTTTTCTTGCTCATGTGGTTTCGGCTGAAGGGATTTGATTTGATCCATAAAAGGTTGAGGCGGTGATGAATTGGAAGCCTCCTAAGTCTGTTCATGAAGTCCGTAGTTTCCTTGGGTTGGCAGGATATTACCGGAGGTTCGTGGATGAATTTTCTAAGATTGCTGCCCTTTTAACGAAGTTGTTGCAAAAAGATGTTAAGTATGAGTGGATGGAAGCGAGACAATAAGCTTTTGAGAAGCTTAAAGCAGCTTTGACGCAAGCTCCTATCTTGGTTCAACCTGAATCAGTGAAAGAGTTTGTGGTGTATAGCGATGCATCCTACGTTGGTTTGCGGTGTGTGTTAATGCAAGAGGGTAAGGTGGTGGCTTATGAATCGCGTTAGTTGAAAGTTCATGAGCGCAATTGTCCTACGCATGATATTGAGTTAGCTGCGGTGGTTTTTGCTTTGAAAATCTAGAGACATTATCTTTATGGTGAGAAGTGTACTGTGTACACGGATCACGAGAGTTCGAAGTATTTGATGTCTTAGAAGGAGTTAAATCTTAGGCAACGGCGATGGGTGGAGTTGCTTAAGGATTACGATCTGACGATCGAGTATCATCCGGGAAAGGCCAATGTTGTGGCCGATGCTTTGATCAGAAAAGTGGCGGTGGAGTTAAGGGCGATGTTTGCTAGCTTGAGCATATCACGGGATGAGGGTCTTGTTGCTAAATTGCAAATAAAACCATCTCTAGTTCAGTTGATAAAGGATAAGCAGTTTTTGGATGATTCCTTAGTGACACATGTTCAAGATATTGCTGAAAATAGACCATCGAATTTCTGTTTTAATGATGATGGTGTTCTATGTTTTGAAAGTCAAATAGTGGTGCCGAATGATGTTGAGTTGAGGCGTAGTATTATGACTGAAGCTCATAGTAGTCCTTTTGATATGCACCCTGGTAGTACAAAGATGTACCGTGATCTGAAGGATGAGTACTACTGGGTGGGTTTGAAGAAAGATGTTGCTAAGTATGTGAGCAAGTGCATGGTTTGTCAGTGGGTTAAGGCTGAGCATCAGTTTCTTTCGGGGTTGTTGCAGCCGTTAAGGATCCCTGAATGGAAATGAGAGAGAATCACCATGGACTTTGTGTCTGGTTTGCCTTTGACGCCATCAAAGAAGAATTCAATTTGGGTGATTGTGGATCGCCTTACAAAGTGTGCTCATTTCTTATCTATACATACTACGTACACCTCGGATAAGCTTGCCGAGCTGTACATTGCTGAGATTATATGTCTGCATGGTGTACCAAAATCTATAGTGTCAGATAGAGATCCGAGGTTCACTGCAAGGTTTTGGGACTGTTTACATCAAGCATTGGGTACGCGGCTAAATTTCAGTACTTCTTATCATCCGCAGACGGATGGACAGTCGGAGCGTGTTTTCCATGTGCTTGAGGATATGTTGACGTGCTGTGTTATTGAGTTTCAAGGCTCTTGGGAGAAGCACTTGCCTTTGGTGGAGTTTGCTTATAATAATATCTATCAGGCGAGTATTCAAATGGCACCTTATGAAGCTTTGTACGGGAAGAAGTGCAGAACTCCTCTTTGCTGGGCTGAAACGGGACAAAAGTTGGTCTCGATGCCGGCTTTGTTGAAGGGAACCACCGAGAAGGTGAAGCTCGTTTGTGAGCGGTTGAAGGCAGCATCAGATCAGCAAAAATCTTAGGTGAATTTGAAGCGTAAGGAGATAGAATTTGCGGTGGGTGACCGTGTGTTCCTGAAGGTTTCACCTTGGAAGAAGGTGATGAGGATTGGCCGGAAGGGCAAGTTGAGCCCTAGATACATTGGTCCATATGAGGTGTTAGAATATGTGGGTCCTGTTGCTTATAAGCTGAGACTACCATAAGAGCTAGAGAAGATACATAATGTGTTTCGTGTATCCATGCTTCGGAGGTATAGATCGGATCCTTCGCATGTTAGGTCTGTGGAGGAAGTTGAGTTGAATCCAGATTTGACACATGATGAGGAACCAGTTGAGATTTTGGATTCGGACAGTAAGGTTCTCCGTGGTAAGACCATTGAGCTGGTTAAGGTGTTGTGGAGACATCGTGGTGTTGAGGAAGCCACGTGAGAAAGAAAGGAAGATATGAAGAAGCAGTTTCCTTACCTTTTTCCTTCAGGTAAATTTTGAGGACGAAATTTCTTAAGAGGGGGAGAGTTGTAACACCCCAAATTTGGGCCTAGATGTTTTAGAGTCCGAATCGGACCGGTGAGAAAACGATTCGGATCTTAAAGGGAGCTTTAGGGAACACCTAGTTCGGGATGCATTAAAAATATTGAAAAATATCTAAAAATCCTCATTTAAAATATGAAATATTATGGTGAAATCAATTTTAGAAAATAAGGTTTATAAATACTACATTTCGGTGTAGTGACCAAATCGTAGTTTTTGCAAAAGTTAAATAGTGACTGTTTTGTAAAGGATTGAAACTTTGAATCTTTAAGGAGCTAATTTTACCAAAATGTTTTCATCAGATTTTTCCTTACTTTGGGCAATTTTATTGATGTTTAATTAAAGGAAATGAAGGTTAATTAAATGATAAACTACCTTTGACTATTCTTACTACTTTTCACAAATTTTCTCTCATTTCATTTTCTCTCAAATTCTTTTCAGCAAAACACATTCTCTCCAGCAATTATACTTTGATTTTCACTTCATTTGATGATATTTAAATCTTGTTTTTATTCTTAATCAATTCCTCATCAAATCCTCTTGATTTCTACATTGAATTTTCAAGAAAACTTGCCCAAAACAAAGAGAAATCATCCATTAGAGGTAAGCTTCGTCCTTCTCTTCTAATGATCAGTTCTTTACTGAAATTCTCAAGTTATAAATCCTTTGTTAATGATTTTTGAGTGGTTTTAATGTTGGAAATAAGAAATTGTCTTGAAACTCAAGATTTTGGAAGAGATCTTGAAGATTTTCGTGGCGAATGATTGGGCTCTTTTTTGAGGTGGTTTTCTAATGTATTTTTGATGTTAATTTATGTTACAAATGAGGTTTTGTCAATCAAATCCCGAGTAGGTTTGGTTTCCTAAGTTTTGTATGCTAGAATGGTGGTTTTTGGGGTGATTTCGGTGTTCTGTCATAGATGGAGGTATAAGGACGAGTTTGTAGTGGTTTTTTATGTTAATTGATGTTTAGAAATGATTAAAAGTGATAGATCTTGGTTGGGCTTTGTTTTGGAAGAGTTTGGAAATGTTTTCGGTTGTGCTTGGTAGCCAAAATGAGATGTTTGAGTACAACAGCGAGTTTAGATGTGTGTCTGATGATTTCAATGCATGATGATGCATTAATCCTCTACTCTTATGTGTTAATTACAGGGGAGACATCTTCAAACGCCTTTGGTGTTGATCCGGGAGCCTAGATAGTGTTTCGGCGAGCAAGCGAAACGTAATCGGTGAGTGTGTATGGTTTAAGAAGTCCTTGAGGGACAAAGTATCAAGGTTTGCGGATTTAGGAAAGGTTGGAAACAGCTTCCTAAGTCCGGAAGTAAGTATTGGCTAGATTGCTCTTTTAAATGTGGTGGTTGCCCCTAAAATGCTTTTACATGCTCATGGTTCGAGATAGATAAATTCTTATTGTTTTTATGCAAGTTTTATAGCATGAGATGACGCTTGAAATGATTTCATGAAGTAACATGTTCAATGGTTGAAATTTGAGCTTTTGCTTAAAGAATGGAAAATGTTATGGTTTTGAAGTGAGATGAGAATGTTTTGAGAATTGTTGCATGAAAAACAGTAGGTGGGATGATGATTTGACATAATATATTGGCATAGATGTTCAGATACTTACCGGATATAATTGATCAATCAATAGGATGAGAGTGCACTATAAACTAAAAAATTCGTACGTGCTCTTTGGTTAAATCCAAAGGGAGAGAACCGATGATGGGCATTCTATCGGGTAGGACTTGGTGAAATACCCAAGCTTTGTGGTGATGAGAGATTCCGTCATATGAGTACGATGATGTGAGATTCCACTGGAAATGATGTTACTAGCCGAGTGAGTACGGTGATGGTAGATGCCATCGGAAGTGTCTAGTGAGTTGTATGCATATCCGAGTAATAATGAGATGTTAAATGCCAATATAATATATGAAAATGCTTTAGACTCACATTTACCTTTGATGAAATGATTTATGTTATGAGAATTGCATATGAGATTTGTATATGAAATGCTTTGGTGTTACAAGCATGAGTGTGGCTTGGCCATGCGTTTTGCATTGGTTTAAATGCATGAGATAGACTTGAGGTACATGTGTTTTCAAGGGGATGTTGCTTTGAATGGTTTTCAAGCATGAGATAGAATGAGCATGTTGTTTAAAAGCTTTTGAGAAAGTGTTTTCAAGAAATGCATTATTGTGTTGGTTTTCTTTAGAGCATGCCTCACTAAGCATTTGTGCTTACGCTCTCTTTTACCAATAATGCAGTAATTGAGGTGTTTCTGGGCATCAAGAAGGATAAGAACATCCAAGGAAGTACAAGCTCATGTATGGTGATGTTTCCATACACTTTAGTTTTGATAAATGGCAATGGGAAACCAAGGTTGTATTTGGGAGATTTGTTTTGAACTCCCTAAGTTTGTGGCATGTTTGTAATGGCATTTATGGGTTGTAAATGGTCCTAAATGCTTAGGTTTGAGGTTTGGTTGCTTGTATTGGATGTGAGATTAGGATGCATGCCTCTAGATTGTATGTTTTGGTGATTAATGCCATGCTCTAGTCTAGTGGTTTAAAATATGTTCCTTACCATCAAAATGGATTGGTGGTATGGTTTGAGAGTCTTTGAGGCATGTTTGAATGGGTTAAAGCGTGCAAAACCAGCAATTGTTGTCACTGGGCAAAGTGTATCGAAACGGCTTCAACAGTTTCGATACGGGGGCCTGTAATGGCCACAACGTTTCGGAACGGGTTGCAGAGGTTTCGAAATAGTTTGGCTACTGGAATGACATGTTTCAATACTGGTCTCGGAACATACCCGAGTACCGAAACGGTCAACAACATTACGATACGGTCGTTTTGGTACGGTAGGTAGGTGTTCTGATACAGTTGACCGTTCGATGCTGTTTTTGAATTGCTTTGCGTTTCCACGCTTTACATTTTGGTCCTATATGTCGTGGATGCAATTGCTTCAGCTTTGAATGTCTTTTTAAGCTGAAACTTGACATTGAAGCATGTAACATGATTAATTTCATATTGGTAATCCTAAAATCAGTAAAGTCCTTCTAATTTCCTAAAATTATATTTTAGTCTCTAAACGCGCAATTTAAGCAATTGAGTCCCTAAATGTTATCTGATCGATGTGACTTTCTCGTTCAAGATTCATGAGTGCTCACTTAGGCTTAATATGCATCTAGACAAGATTAAAAATAAAAAAAGTTTGTGAATCAAGGTTGACTTTGGTTTTCCCCGTGTAATCTTTGTAGTTCGAGTCGAACGTCTAGGCCGGGCTAAGGGGGTTACACTTAGGACGGCCAAAGGATAAGTAGGAGCATGCCACAAAGTTCTAGAAAGGTCTGTGACGTTCTATCCAAGTCTAGGCACACCTTGGAGGACCTAGAAGGCTCGGGAAAGCTCAGGACTACTCTGGAAGCCCCTAGAGCTCTATAGAACCTTTCGGATAGTTATAGACATGTATAGATACATGTAGAATTCTATAGAAAGTTAGGGACACATGTAGATATTTTGGGAGGCAAATTATTAGCCGTCGGATCAAAACGATCTCGACCATCCATTGAGGAGGTGGGAACCTATAAATAGGGCCACCCCTCTCATTTTATAATTACTCAAGAATAATGTACTTGTAAAGCTCTCTTAAAATTAATACAAAGGTTTCTTTGTAAAATTCCTTTCCCTTCTCTTGTCTTTCACTTGCCTAGCCATCAAGTTGCGTGAGAGTAAGGTTGGTTAGCATTGTTTGGGAAGTGTTAACGCCGCACGGATCGAGTTTGGGAGAATAAGTCCGTTACAGTAAGCACGGTTGCTTAGTGTGGGTTGCTCAAATTAAAACAAACAACAATGCATTTTAAAAACTATTTCTCAAGGTAGAAATCTCTTTCACATCATGCTCATTTATTCTCATGCTTTAAATCACTTTCAAAGCAAATCAACAATCTTTAAACCACATCTATCATAAGTCACATGCATTAACCTTAATGCAAATCTCAAGTCGAAGCTACTCATGCTTGTTTCTCATAAAGCATTTCTCAAAATATAATCTCATGTGTAAAACACATTATGCAAAGCATTTATAAACCATGATACATGTGAATCTCATATATTGGCATTCAAGTGATCCAGATGGCTACACTCCATCCCAAAACACATGGTGTTGCTGCTCCCACCATAAATTAACTCAGATATGCGGATACATCTCATGGTGTGGCTGCTCCCATCAAAGTGTTCCCAAGGTGTGGGTGCTCCCACCATAATGCTCGTAAAGTGTGACTGATCCCACTTTACGGCTCACATGACACGGCCGCACTAATCATGTTTTATCTCACGTACGTACGAATTTTGCTTACATTTAATAGTGCACTCTCATCCTATTGGTCGACCAATTATATCTAATTATAATAAGAATCATCACTTGCCAATATACTCTCATCCCATTTTAAAGTAAACTCAATGCATAGCATTTTCTCAACAAGACATAGTCTTTTCAAAAGCATAAATCAACCACATTGGATCCCATGAATCATTTCAGAATTCATAAAAACATGCACAACAGTAGGTAACAAATCTTACATCAAAACATGAGCATGATAATCCAAAACAATGGGAAAAGTCGAGAACCGAGAGCGAAACCAATTATACTTACTTCCGAGCTTAGATTAGCGTTTCAAGGTTAACCTAAACCCCAAAACTTTGCTTTCAAACCGTTGAAAAGCTTTAAAACCAGTTCCACTCACAACCTTGATATTGCCTAGAAGATAATTTCTCAACGCCAACGCCTCAACTAATACCGAACAACGTCCGAACACTCACCAATTTCCAATAGAGATTTCAAGGGTCAATATAAATTGGACCCCATCAAAATAACCAATTTATTATAGCACCCCAACACAAATATTTGAACCAATTCCTATTCCCAAACCCCAATTACCGAAACATTCATTTTCCCCACTAATTCCCCTTTTTAACTTCACGCCTCTGTTTTGTTTACTTTCAAACATTTAATCGAATATGTATGTTGCATCTAATATGTAATCAAATAACTCAATTAAACATTCATCCAATTACCCCAAATCAAAAACTTAAATCTAAAATTAAACAATTAGATTAATTCCCCTTCATAAAACCCAACTAGATCAAGATAGTACCAAGTAATAATTAAATCAAATTAAAAACTAAAACAAAAGAATCAAAGACTTGGGAATTTCAATAAAGAACCTTTGATTAGAGGAGAAAAAAAGAAAGATCACCTCTAACACAAGCTTTTCCCTTGATTGTCAATGATTTAGAAAAAAACCTTCAAGAAATCCAAAGCTATGACAACCATTTAGAAATAAAAATCGAGTGAAAAGAAATAAATCTGTTGAAATTTTAGTGATGAGAAAATAGTTTGACTGATGAAAAAAGTTGAGAGAAAAAAGTTGGGAGAAAAGAAGTTACGTAAGAAATGTTTTAGCATTTTAAAATCATTTTTATTAAAATTGTTTTAATAAATCAATTAATTAGATGTTTTAAAAATACCAAAATAAGGAAAAATGCTTATAACACCTTGGTGTAATAGCTCCCTAAATATTCTAAGCCTTGATTCTTTTCAATTTAGTCATTAGAACGTATTTTGCAAATTTTATGATTTAGTCACCGTTTTAAAAATACCAATTGAATGAGACCATTTTTATCAAATTGAACTCTCTACAACCTTCAAAACATTATTTTAGGATTTTAGAATATTTTTTCATATTTTATCTCCCTAAAAACCATTTATTTCAAATTATTCCATAAACTAGTCTCACTCGTTCGAACTGATTGACCCGAACCGCTTAACCGAACCTGGCTAACTTCTAAGCCCAAAAAATGGGCATTACAACTCTCCCTCACTTATGAAATTTCATCCTCAAAATTTACCTGGTGGAAAAAGATCAGGGAATTGCTTCTTCAAGTTATGATTCCTTTCCCACATGGCTTCCTCAACACCTCGATGTCACCACAACACCTTAACCAACTCGATGGTCTTACCACGAAGGACTTTACTATCTGTAGCTAAGATCTCAACCGATTCCTTTTCGTAAGATAAATTAGGATTCGATTCAATCTCTTCAACAAGCATAACATGCGACAAATCCGATCTATACTTCCGAAGCATGGATACATGGAAACCATCATGAATCTGTTCAAACTCAGGCGGCAACCTTAATCTATAAGCTACCGGACCAAATTGCTCTAACACCTCATAAGGTCCAATAAACCTTGGACTCAACTTGCCTTTTCGACCTAATCTCATCACCTTTTTCCAAGGCGAAACTTTCAAAAACACTTTATCACAAACAATATACTCAACTTCTCTATTCTTCAAATCCGCATAAGACTTTTGCCGACCCAAAACTGCTTTCAACCTTTCACTAATAAACTTTACCTTCTCATTAGTCTCCTTTAACACATGAGGTAAAGAAACATATTTCTCACCTACCTTCGCCCAACATAAGGGGCGTATGGCACCTCCTACCATACAAAACTTCATAAGGCGTATGGCAAACTCCACCAAAGGCAAGTGCTTCTCCGGAGATCCTTGAAAATCAATTATGCAACATCTCAACATATCTTCCAACACTTGAATAACACTCTCCAATTTACTATCTGTCTGAGGATGATACGAAGTACTAAAATTCAATCTTGTACCCAAGGCTTGATGCAATCACTCTGAAAACCTTGCCGTAAAATGCAGATTTCTATATGATACTATAGACTTAGGCACTCCATGCAAATGCACTATCTCCGATATGTACAAATCCGCCAGCTTATCCAACATATACGTAGTATGCACAGGCAGAAAATAAGCACACTTCGTAAAATGACCCACTATCACCCAAATAGAATTTTTCTTTGACGATGTAAAAGGAAACCATGACACAAAATCCATGGTAATCCTCTCTCATTTCCATTATGGTATCCTCAACGGTTGAAACACCCAGAAAGAAACTGATGCTCTGCTTTAACTCGCTGACACACATGCACTTACCAACAAACTCGGCCACGTCTTTCTTTAAACCAACCCAATAGTACTCTTCCTTTAACCCACGATACATCTTAGTACTACTCGAGTGTATAGCAAAAGGGCTACTATGAGCTTCAGTCAATATAGTGCGCTTTAACTCCTCATCCTCCAGCACAACTACTAGACTCTTAAAAATAAAACTACATCATCATTAAAACAAAAATCTGTTGGATTACCATCCGCTACGTTCTGGACATGAGGTACCAATGAATCATCCAACAACTTCTTCACTTCAATCATTTGCACTAAAGAAGGCTTTACTTGAAACTCAACAACTAACCTACAATCTCGCGACACATCCAATCAAGAAAACATCATTGTCAGCTCTACTGCAATCTTTCTACTCAAGGCATCAGCCACAACATTGACCTTTTTCCAGGGTGATAGTCTATCATCAAGTCGTAATCCTTAAGCATCTCTAACCATCTTTGTTGCCTAATATTCAACTCTTTCTACAACAACAAATACTTTACGTAATGTCCCAAGTTTAGGGTCCAAAAGTTAGCCAGATTTGGTTGAAGGTTCGTTCGAGTTAGTTTTATCAGTTTAGACTAGTTTCGGGATCTATTTTAAATGAAAGGTTTTTGAAGGGTTAGAAATATGGAAAATGGTTTTAAATCATTATTATGTGTATATGATTTGTGGGTGAAACAATTTTAGAAAATTGTTTTCGGAAAGTGGACATTTTAGTCTAGTGGCTAAAATGTAAAGTTTCAAACTATTTTAGTGTCTACTTTGTAAAAGAATCAAAACGTTGAATCTTTAAGGAGCTATTTAGCCAAGTCTAATTTCATATCCCCCCTATATATTTCGATTTCTAAAATGTTTAAAAAGGGATTTTTAAATATAATAAAATATATTTTCAAATGGTTATCATCTTTATTCTAATTGACGTTATATTTCTCTCTTCATTTTTTTTCAAAGAGCTTTCATCCAAACAACCATTTTCACTCAAGAATTCAAAGGTAAATCTTTATTTACATTGATTTTTCATAATCAAACTTGTTTCCATTAATTTCTCTCTAAAACCAAATCATTTTTCTCTAGTTTTCTCAAGACTTTTCATTGGAAAAAGGAGGAAAATTCATCATTATAGGTGAGCTACGTTTTTCTCCTCTAATGTAAGTTCTTTATTGAAATTCCCACATTATTGAATTTTTTATAGTGTTTATGCAAAGATTTTTAATGGGTTTGATCGAAATATGCTTCATCAAGCTATTTAATGTGGTTTTGTGAGATTTTCGTATGGGTTTTGTTTTGCTGGGTTTGTGGATATTAATAAATGTGTTTTTGATGTTAGATAACATTGAAATGATGCTTTGATGATATAAAACCCGAAACTAGTTGAGTTGATAGTGTTTAAGGTTGAAGTTCTTGAGTTTTTGGCTTGGTTTTGTGAAGAATCAGTGACTCATGGTTTCTTGCCTTTGGGTTGATGTTTTTAGTTGTTAATAGATGTGATTTTGATGATAATATTGCTAAGTTTTAGATGGAGTTTGTTCGGAGTTGGTTTATTGATGTTTTCGATTGATTTTGACTAAGAATTGATGGGAGATTTATGCTAGATGCTGGCTTTTTTGAGTTACAGCAAGTTTAAAGGCTTGAAATCACTCCAATACTCTATTTTGAATTGATTAGAAGCAAGGGAAACTGATTTGGGACCTTCGGACATGATATCAGACGAACTGGGAGTTTGATTTGGGTGTTCGGATAGCATTTGTGTAGTGCTGGTGAGTGGAACTGTTTTATAAAGCCTTAACATGGTTAAGGGCATGATTTTGGGGGTTTAGATTGATATTGAAATGCCAATCCAAGTTCGAGAGTATGGTTGGTTGTTTTCGCCTTTGTTTTCGGCCTTTTAGCTTGATTTTGTTGAGCCTAAATATGTTTTGCTGAAAATGATGATTTTTGCTGATTTCATATGTGTTGAGATGTTAAGATGTTGAATCATGTAATTCTATGTTTGAATTGTGTTATAAAGAGATATAGGTTGTTGTGTGCATGCTATGCATGGAAAATGTGTTTGAAAATAGGATGTGAAATGTTATGCTTGTGGCCTTGAAAAATAGTGGGTAAGTGGGGCCTTGATGGGTATATTGACACTTGATGAGATATTATTACCAGATATAATTGGTCGACCAATAGGATGAGAGTGCACTATAATGGTAAAATTCACGCGTGGCCTTAGTGATGTTAGATTCCACTAAGGAGTACGGTGATGGGCATTCCACTGGAAGCTTATATTTGCTAGACGTTGTGAGTAGGGTGATGGGCATTCCACTGAACGTTATCCGCATATCCGAGGAAAAGTGCTAAAATGTCAGTATACTCATGTGACACAATTTTCTCTTTATGTTTTATTGTGTTGATGATGTTGTGAAGCTTGATATATATGATTCCATGTGGTTATGGATGTTATGCCTTGATTTGTAGTTCAAGCATGTGATAAAATGAGTATGTTATGTTGAAAGTTAATGTTTGAGAAATGACTTTGTTTTCAAAAGCAAGCAAAACGGTTTAAAAACTGCATTGTTGTTGTGGTTGTTGTTTTGAGCACTGCTCACTAAGGATTCTTTCTTACGCTCTCTTTTCCAACAATGCAAATCCGTAGACCATTCGTGGCAGCAAGGAAGCATGGAGGTGTCCAAGAGTCTATATTTTACTCAAGTATGGTTTTAGCATCAAATAATAGTATGTTAGCAATGGGATAGGACCTTAATGCTTTGGGAGGTTTTGTTTTGGAGACTCCCTGTGTTGAGACATGTTTGTGATGCTTTATTAGTCTTCTTTATGACCTTTTTATGTTGGATAATGCTTTGTTTTAAAGTTTGGCCTTTTATGTGGTTGCTTTACCTTGTTGGATGCTTAAAGTTTCCCATGTATGCTTAAAGTTGTCTATTTATGATCTAATGCATTGTGGTTGGTTGTGCTAGGATCCTTTGCCTTTAGAAAGGTTGTTTATAAAGTTACCATGTTGTATGAATCATGTTTAAGTGTTTAAAGTTGCTGCAGTGAGTCTGTTTCTGGTATGTGTTTCGAAACAGCTACTACCGTTTTGATACGGTATGCATATTTGGCCTAATCGTTCTGAGACACATAAGCGTCGTTCCGAGACCCAAAGGCCATTTTCGGGCCTATATAGAAACAGAAGGTCATTTCGATACGCCTCTATTGCATCTGAGGCAGGGGAATCGTTCCGGGCATGTTTTTTTCGAAACACGTTAGACATGTTTCGGTACGTTGCGCTACTTGAATTTGTAGTTTTGAAACGGGCTTGGTTGTTCTGAAACATGTGTCTTTTTTGTTAGTTATAGATTGTTATGAAGTTTTGTGTCTTTTTGTTTTTGTCCCTAATAGCTATAAGGGCCAATTGGACTTCGAATTCATGTCCGATTGAGGCGAGGTTTTAACCACTGCTTGCATGAACATGTATGATTAATGTGAAGACTCTAGAAAAGATAAAAAGTTAATAAAATATTGATAAAGGGTTGCTAATCGAAGATAAATCATAGCGGGTTTTTTCTTCGGTTCTCCCTGTGTAGCTCACTTGGTTCGGTCTTTGGACTAGTCCAAGCTAAGGACAAGCTGGAATAGATATGACTCCTTTGATTTAGGCAATAGATGGGGCTTTTCAGACAGCCTTAGCTGGCATAAATGTTGCAGCAACTGGTTTTCCTTTAGAGCGACTTCGTAGTTTGGGCAGAGTTAAATTCTGTGGGTTGTCTCCCGAGGGTTCTGAGGCATGTCTTGAGAGTATAATTCGTATTTTGGGACAAATGGAGTGCTCAGATGCACGTAAGTTGGGTTGCATTGTTTCCTTGCTTCAGGGAGATGCCTATGCTTGGTGGACTACTATTACGTCCAATATGCCAGTAGTTGAGGTTACTTGGGAATTTTTCAGAACCGCCTTCAGTAAGAAGTACCTTGGTCCTCGATATCAGGATGAGAAGAAAAGAGAGTTTATGGCCTTGGTTCAGGGTCGTATGACAATATATGAGTACGAGGTACAGTTTGTACGTTTGAGTCAGTATGCTTCTGAGTTGGTTCCCACTAAGAGGGAGCAATGTGAACGTTTCTGATATGGCTTTGTTCAGGGGGTTAAGACCTTTATGTTGGCTTCAGGCTATGTGGACTTTGATGTCTTGTTCACTAGGGTCAAGGATATTGAACAGAGTTTGGGATTGGCTACTCGTAGCGGTGGATCTAGTTCAGGTAAAAGGCTTTTCGAATGGGATAGAGACCGTGCCAAGAGGCACAAGGATAAGAGGTACCAACCTGACCATAGGCATAGAGGTGGTAACCCGAGACGTGGCCATCAGGGTCAAGGAGTTGTTGTTCGCACACATGAGTGTGCTAAATGCGGGATAAGTTATTTCGGTGAGTGTTGGGGTAATTATGGCTCATGTTGGAACTGTGGGTCTCGAGAACATTTGAGATGTGATAGTCCATATCCGGTTAGAGATGGTCAGGCTCTGGCACGAGCCGTTGAACATTAGAAAGGCCGTGGGCGCGGTCGAGGTAAGTTTCAGTGTAGCGATGATGGTCAGAGAAATGTAGCTCATGTGGTTGTTGTACAACCTGAGGGTGGTGGACCAGCTAGAGTGTGCGCATCACGAGGGCGGGAATGATACAAATGTGATTGTAGGTAATTTCTCATTACAGTCTTTGAGTTTGCTTTCTTTGATTGATTCCGGCTCTACACATTCGTACATTTTGCGTGAGCATGCGAAGTTGTTGGATATACTGTTTGAGATATGTTAAGTGTGCAAAAGTTCTATATTTATGCCCTAGTTTAGCTCAATTATTGTTGTTCTTAAGTATAGTTTAGGTTGCATTTATTAGGTAAACATACACAAAACTTCATAGATTAGATATTCTACCTTATTTGATGCACTAAATCATTTTTACCTAAAAGATACTTCTCAGGCGTGTTATCTAACTGTGCGCAGGTACTCATCTAAGCAGATGCCGCCGAGGCAGCAAAGAGGGCAGAAGAAGAGAAGCTGGAAACTGAAGGAGAAAGTTGTTGGACCATTTAGAGAGATGATCGAGGAGGAAAGGACCAGAATGAAGAGTTGTGCCAGCTCCTGCACACCATCCTACACCTCTGTCGTGGCTGTCAACTGAGTGCCGCCGAGGAAACAACTCGAGGAAGAGTGGAAAAATACAAAGTGGTATGCGATAGAAAGAGCTCATCAAGCCTGATTTTTGGAGACCACTTGCACGTGCATTGGAGCCCAGAAGACAAAGAAAAGCCAAGGTCAAAGCCAAGTTGGAAAAAGTTAAACATGAATCTAGGAAGAATTAATGTTAGATTTGTTCTTTTAATGAGTTGTAATTATATTCTAAATAGTAATCCTACCCGAAACTGACTTAGGCCTAGGATCCTCTCCTATATATATGTAATTGACTTGAAGGAGAGAACACAATTGAGATTAGAGAGAAACTCCTTCTTGTCGAAACCCTAGTGTCCTCTACCCCAATCATGTTCGAAACCTTCCCTAGGGCTAAGGGTTGGTTCTTTCTTGTACTTGTTTATGTTTAAGTTTTTGCAATAAAATTCAAGGTTTGTTTACTCTTGGTTCTTCATTTTTGCAATTTTATCGAGAGAGAAAAGGACGACAATCTATTTGTTCCATATCGGAATAGTTGAACTCACGAAACGAGTAAATACAGTTTTATCAAAACATAGGGTAAAGCTACTTCGGCTTAGGGATAAGTTTAGAAGTTCAGCGGCCAAGAAAGGTTTCATAATCGTTTAGTGTTCACCCTTAGATTCACACCGGGAGGTATCATCCAAGACGTGTTCGCCGATAGTACTTCAGGCTTCGGGAGAAGAGGGAGCCTTGCCGAACCTTGAATCATCACTTAACTGCCCAGGTAGTCACTTATAGCAGGATTGCCCAGCGATACTGAATTCGCGAGGAAACCCACTTACGAGCAGTGCAAGGCCATAAAGTCAGTTTCCCAGACATAAGCAAGCAAGCATGACGCGACGGACCCTACTGATGATTCCGAGAGACGTGAGGTACATGCACACCCACCTGTTCCACAACAGCTAAAACACTAGAAGCAGGACCATCAGTTCAAAAAGTTTCTGGATATTCTCAAGCAAGTGCATATTAACATACCCCTGGTGCAAGACATACAACAAATGGCTAACTATGCTAAATTTCTGAGAGATATGGTTTCCAAACAAGAAAGAATCAGGGAATTTGAAATGATCGCCATGACGGAAGAATGCATGGCCATACTTCACAATAAAACACCGCCCAAGCAAAAAGAACCATGTAGTTTCCTCATTCCATGCACTATTTGGAGCTATTACGAGGGGAAAGCCTTAGGCGACCTTGGGGCAAGCATCAATGTAATGCCCAAGTTTGTGTTTGAAAAGCTGGGAATTGGAAATGCTAGACCCACCACCATCATGCTCCAATTAACTGATCACTCTTACGTGCAACCGAAATGAAAAACTGAAGACATCCTAGTAAGAGTCGACAACGCGATTTTTCTAGTTTATTTCTTAATTATGGACTATGAGGAAGATGACAAAGCACCCATCATCCTGGAAAGACCATTCCTAGAACCGAGCAAAACTCTAATAGATGTGGAGAATGGAGAGCTTACTATGAGGGTGGACGATCAGAAAATCAAGCTGAATGTCTTGCAACCTTAGAAAAAAGCTAACGACAAAGAAGAATGTCAGGAAATTCATGCCTCAAAAAACACCAAACCTAGCACAGAGCTAGGACACTCCAGTCACAGCCGCCTGGGCGGGCAACCTGACAACGCCAATGATCAAGAGAAACACAAAGACCCGCTCTGGCAGAGGGTGAAGCAGATGTTGCAGCAACCCATGAAGTGGTTATGGTGGGAAATCCATTCCCAACATAACTTAAATTTTCTCTTCCTTTACTTTTATGTTTTAGGATTTAAATTTTAATTTCTTGCAATTTTTAGTTAGATTTAATTTCAGTATTTGTTTATTTTCTAATAATTTTAATTTCATATTTTTAAGAGAGACAATGGCCCAAGAGTAGGGAGAATAAGAAAGCTCAATTCCATTAACCGCTCCAGCTAACCCGCAAAGTCTGCCACGACAGACAGACGTTGCTTCCCGCCAGAACTAGCTGTTGCTGACTAGTCGTTCGTGAGAAGCCCGTTCCATTCCAACGGCTCTCTTCCCGGGCAAAATCTGCCTCGACTGATGAAACGGCAACACCTTTTCACTTCAATTTAAACCCCCTCATTTTTTTACTATTCACTATTCTTTACTCTATCTTGCATATTGTTTCACAACTTTCTTTTCCTTTCAGATTTCTTTCGTTTGCGTAGATTTTCAACTCTCACAACTCTCTTCACACAAAAACCTAAAGCCCAACTCAAGAATGGCAAGAACCCCCACCGCCGCACTATCCAGGCAGAATCAGAGGAATCCCTCAACTGCTTCACCACACCAGAAATTAAAGCCCGCCATAACAAGAAGTTTAAAGAACGATCGGTGTGGGAGGAGCAAGGAATTTTCTACGAGCAAGGGAAGAAGAATCTAGGGCTTGAACAATTCATATATGCTAAAATCGCGCACCAACGGTGGCAAATCTTTGCCCAGCAACCAAAGCCGGCAAATCAAACTATGGTGCGCGAGTATTATGCCCATGGGCCGACGGAGGACGTGCCGATAGTGAATGTCCACATGCGGCCAATTTTAATCGATGGAGAGAAGATTCCCTTATACTACGGCCTCCACATTCGCGACGATCAGCAGGCGGAGTTCATTGCCTCTCTCACATCAGAGAGTTACGAGGCAATAAAGGAAGAACTCTACATTCCTGATACGAATCCAGTTGAGTTGTGACCGAATTTGTATGTGTGTTTTCCTGATCGTGACTCACAATCATAAGAAAACTAACATGAATTACGAAACTGACACACATTAAGTAAACTAACATGCTTAAATGTTCTAGACAAGCACAAACGAATCAGAATGCTTAGATGAACATTAAGCCTTATTTATTCATGCACACATGCTGAAATTAAATATTTATATATATATATATATATATATATATATATATATAACTTAAGAAAAACTCATGCAAACTCATGCACGAGTAGGATGTTGCTTTGTTCAATCAAAGCTGGTGTTTCTCCCTTCAAGTTCAAGCTTCGACTGAACAAATTTCCCATAGCTTCTTGGAACTTCATGGATCTAGCACGAATCATAGGTCCACTAGGAAATTCCTCCGGGTCTTTGCGGGTTGTGATCACATCAGTCCCTCTCTCTAGAAAGCGATTTGTCCCCAAATAGTCTTCTACGTCAAAAGGAGATAAATCAACCACATTGAAAGTTGCACTGACATTATACTCACCTGGGAGGTCTAGTTGATAGGCGTTTTCATTGACACGCTTGATTAATTGGAAAGGTCCATCCCCTCTAGGCATCAATTTTGACTTACGTTGGGCTGGGAACCTTTCTTTCCTCATGTCAAGCCAAACCCAATCCTTGGGTTCAAAGATTACTCTTTTTCGTCCCTTGTTAGCTTGCTGGTCATATTGCCTTGTTCTCTTTTCGATATTGTCCCGCACTTGTTAATGGAGCTTCTTGACAAATTCAGCCTTGTTTCTTCCATCTTTATTCACAATTTGATCAACGGGCAAATGTAATAAATCTAATGGGGTCAAAGGATTAAAACCATTCACTATTTCAAATGGTTTCATTTTAGTGGCAGAATAAATGGACCAGATATAAGCAAACTCCACGTGTGGCAACCTTTTCTCCCAAGTCCTCAAATTCTTCTTGATGATTGTTCTCAACATCATGGACAATACCCGGTTCACAACTTCATTTTGACCATCTGTTTGTGGATGACAAGTTGTGGAAAACAACAACTTCGTTCCAATCTTGTTCAATAATGTTCTCCAAAATGGCTTAAGAACTTCACATCTCGATCAGATACGATATTTCTTGGAACGCCATGCAATCTCATGATTTCCCTAAAAAACAAATTAGCAACATGTTAAGCATCATTAGACTTATTACAAGGAATAAAATGAGCCATTTTAGAGAATCGATCCACTACTACAAAGATGGAATCTTTGCTATTCTTCGTACGAGGCAACCCAAGTACAAAATCCATGGATATATCCATCCAAGCTGCATTAGGAATAGGTAATGGAGTATATAGGTCGTGGGGCATCACTTTTGACTTGGCCTTTCTATATGTGATACAACACTCACATAATCTCCCAATATCTCGTTTCATCTTTAGCCAATACAAGTGTTCTTGAAGCATGCTCAAGGTCTTAGCTACTCTAAAATGTCCCATTAACCCACCACCATGTGCTTCCTCGAGGAGTAACTATCGAATAGATCCTTGTGGGATGCAAAGCTTTGCTTCCTTGAATAGGTATCCATTGTCCCTACATAACTTATCATGTGCACCTTTTTCACAAAGCTTATGTACTTCACCAAAACCAGGGTCTGACTCGTATAATTCCTTAATGAAAGCAAAACCCAATAATTTAGAGTCTAAAGTGTTAAGAATGTCATACATGTGTGATAGTGCATCAGCAACAATGTTTTCCTTACCCTTTTTATACTTGATCACATAGGGAAAGACTTCAAGGAACTCAACCCACTTGGCGTGCCTCTTGTTTAGCTTATGTTGGCCTCTAATGTGCTTTAATGCCTCATAACCAGTATGGATAATAAACACATTTGACCAAAGGTAGTGCTGCCATGTTTCTAGGGCACGAATTAGTGCATACATTTCTTTATCATAGGTTGGGTAGTTTAGTGTAGCTCCACTCAACTTCTCGCTGAAGTAGGCTATAGGACGTCCTTCTTGAGATAAAACCTCTCCAATTCCTAAACCTGATGCATCACAATCAACCTAAAAAACCGTGTTAAAATCAGGCAGATTTAACAAGGGTGTGTTAATTAAACAATCCTGAATCATTTTAAAGGTTTCCTCTTGTTATTCACCCTAAAAGAAATTAGAGTTCTTTTTAATTAAACAATGCTAAACCATTGAAGCTTCTAACTTGGCTAATGCTTGATGGTCTAGGCCTTTCCTCAATTGCCTTAATCTTATCTCTATCAACCTCCAAACCATCTGCACTCACAACAAAACCTAGGAAAACAACCTTATTAGTGCAAAATGTGCATTTTTTGTATATTAGCATAAAGTTTTCATTTCTTAATAAATGTAATACCAATCTAAAATGCTGAACATGATCATTTAAACTCTTGCTATAAATCAGAATATCATCAAAATACACTACATAAAATTTACCCAAGAATTGTCTAAGGATGTGATTCATTAACCTCATGAAAGTGCTCGGAGCATTGGTTAGGCCGAATGGCATAACCAACCACTCATATAATCCTTTCTTAGTCTTGAATGCAATTTTCCACTCATCCCCTTTCTCGCATACAAATTTGGCGATAACCACTTTTAAGATCAATCTTAGAAATGACATTAGAACCACTAAGCTCATCTAACATATCATCTAAACGTAGAATGGTATGGCGATACTTTACCATTATTTTTTTTCACCGCACGACAGTCCACACACATGCTCCATGTATAGTCTTTCTTAGGCACAAGTAGAATCGATACTGCACAAGGACTAAGGCTCTCTCTAACAAAACCCTTTTCTATTAAATCTGGAACTTGCCTTTGTAACTCTTTGGTCTCCTAGGGGTTACTTCGGTAAGCTAGCTGATTAGGGATGATAGTAGTGGGAAAGAAGTCTATTTGGTGCTCTATTCCACAAATTGGAGGTAGCCCACATGGAATTTCCTTCGAAAATAGTTCTTCGTATTCCTGCTGCAATGAAATGTTAAAAGATGGCAAATTTGGGTCAAGATCATTAGTGCTTTATAAACTCTCCTTGTACATGAGAACAAGAACCATGTTTTCTGACAATAGGCACTTTCTAATTTCTTTCTCTCTCGTAAAGATGCTCACTTTTTTCTCTTCTGTTTCACTCTCTTTTGATTTTCCCTCGAATATTACCTCACTCTCAACATTTTTGTCACTCTTTTTGGCTTTTCAAAGCTTTCTCTCAAATGTATTTGATCATTGTGAACTTGCTTTGGTGACAGCGGGGCAAGGGTGATCTTTCTAGCTTCATGGGTGAGGGTATACCGATTGGTATAACCATCATGTATGACTCTCGTGTCGAATTGCCATGTTCGCCCTAACAGGAGATGACTGCCATGCATTGGCACTACATCACATAGCACCTCATATTTATATTTCCCAATGGAAATGGCACAATGACTTGTTTGGTCACTTTCAGTTCTCCACCATCATTAAGTCACTACAACTTGTAGGGATGTGGATGTTTTGTTGTTGCTAAACTGAGTTTTTCTACCATCAAAGTACTAGCAACGTTAGTGCAACTACCACCATCTATTATGACAAAACATACCTTTCAATTAATATGGTTGCGAGTATGGAAGATGTTCTCGCATTGTTGATCCCCCTCAATTGCTTGCATGCTTAGGCTCCTTTTAACAAAAAGGACCTCTCCATCAACGACATGTTCTAACTCTTCTTCCCCTTCAAATTCTTTGTCTTCATCTTCTTCCTCTTCTTGGTCAGTTTCGATCTCTCTATCATCTCGGATGAACATTGTGTTGCGGTTAGGGCACTGACAAGCAATGTGACATTGCCCCAAACACTTGAAGCATTGGACATCACTGGATTGAACTAGCATTGGTGTGCTCTTTCCCTTGCTGGTTTCGGCAATGGGTTTGGCACTCTTTGTTGGAATGCTTCATTCTTTAGGCGTAAATGATGCCTTCTGTTTGTAGGTACCTTGCCTCCATTTGGAAGAGGAGCCTCCATTGGCACGGGTTGTGCCCTTCTTTTTGAGTTGCCTCTCGACCTTCATGGCCATATGAACCATGTCTTTGATCTCCACATAATGTTGCAACTCAACGGTGGTCACAATTTTAAGATCAAGGCTGGATAGAAATCTGGCCATGGTGGCTTCTCGATCCTCATCAATGTTGGCTCGGATCATAACTACTCCCATCTCTTTAAAGTAGTCCTCAACACTACAGTTGCCTTGGTTGAGATTTTGAAGCTTGTTGAACAACTCCCTGTGATAGTGAGTTGGAATGAACCTCCTACGCATAACGGCTTTCATCTTATTCCAAGTATAAATTGGATGTGAACCATTGCGTCTCCTGCTAAATGTCAACTGATCCCACCATATTAGTGCATAATTTGTAAATTCAATGGCTGCAAGTTTTACCTTCTTAAGCTTAGAGTAGTTGTGGCAGTTAAAGATGTGCTCAACTTTCTTTTCCCATGCAAGATAGGCTTCAGGATCTGTTCTTCCTTGGAAAGGAAGAATGGTAATTTTGGTGTTGCTAAGATTATCATACACCCTTGGCCAAGCTCTTTGGTACCTAGGCTCTTGACACCTCAAACCTTGATTGGAAGCTCACTCGTCTACTTGTTCATCGTCCACTTCATCATCAAAATCTTCCTCGTGCTCTGAATTGTGCCTCCTTTGAGATCTTTCCTCCATTTGTTCTAGTCGCACTTGCATTGGCCCTATCCTTTGTTGCAACAACCTGTCCATTTCTCGGATAATATCTTGAAGAGTAGAATTAGTTGCATCCACATTAACATTTTTACTAGCATCAATAGTGTTTCTCACGGAATCTTGAGACATGATTAACTAATAAACCTCACTAGCACAAATTCTCACTGTTACACTCCAAGAAAAACACTCACACTCGTGTTTCACTTGGGATGGCTTTTACCCTCGATGTGCACTCTTGCCTTTTACCGCTCTTGTTCTCCTTTCAAAGTACTTAGAGAACTTACTCAAGGCTCAACAAATTTTTCTTGTAGAATTCGGTTGAAACAAAATGGTTAGAATAGGATAACAAGGAAATTCTAACAAACTAGGTGGTTAAATATGAAATAACAATTGTGAGAAAGAAAAAAATCGGATAGCAAGAATCACAACCAAACCACTTTTTTTGTAACATAAGATTGATCCCTCCCTCTTGATCTATTGGTTTTTTTTTCATTTTTTTCTTTTGTTTGATTTTTTTCAATATTCAGGGAGATAATTCGAACAACTTATCGAATCTCCAACGGTATGATACAAATTGATACGAATTCGGTTATGTTGTGACCGAATTTGTATGTGTGTTTGCTCGATCGTGACTCACAATCATAAGAAAACTAAAATGAATTAAGAAACTGACACACATTAAGTAAACTAACATGCTTAAATGTTCTAGACAAGCATAAACGAATCAGAATGCTTAGATGAACATTAAGCCTTATTTATTCATGCACACATGCTGAAACAAATTTCCCATAGCTTTTTGGAACTTCTTGGAACTAGCACGAGTCATAGGTCTACTAGGAAATTCCCCCGGGTCCTTGCAAGTTGTGATCACATAAATTCCGGGGACGGTTTGGAAGGAGTGTAGAAACATAGGCACCGTCAACCGCAGAATTTGCTGCCAGAGGCCAAACTTTGGAATACAATCGTGAAAAGACGGTTGCTGCCCGCGATCATCAACTCCATCGTTGACAAGCCAAGATTAGCGCTCATCAAGTCCATTATCAACAAAAGGTATATAAATGTGGGTTCGGTTATTGCTAACGAAATTTATAAGTGTGGGAAGAAAAAGAAGGGGCAACTCTACTTCCCCAACCTCATCACGGTGATGTGTGAGAAAGCACATGTTGTGGCCACCCCCAACCAACACCATGACATCAGAAAGAATCAGGTGGACGAGGGAAATAATCCTCCGGAAATTGGAGATCACAACAACCACTCTGAAAAATTATGCTCAAGTGTCGGAGATGGGCAGTAAGCAACAATTTCAGCAACCCACTCCGGCAACCACCATATGTGGCTTGGCAGCCCAGCTAGACAGAATGGAGAGATGCTAGTTAAAGTTTATTGCCTATATCCGAAACTTCAACAACGCCACCGCAACCGCCACCAAGGAAAAGTTCCCATCGACCAAGTTTCCAGAGTTCCCAGCCGAGATATTTGCCCCGGCAGCACCAGACACAACTGTCGCACCTTCTGCCTTGGCAATACATCCGGCAGCCTTCGAAACTACGACCACCCCCATCTAAAGCGAGCCTCAAGCCTCTCAAGCAGCCACGATCACCGAAGTCCTCTCAATCTTTGACAATCGTGGAGATATAGCGGCAACCCCTTTTAGAGAACAAGGGCAGACGTCACAGGCAACAACCGACGCACCAGGACTATTCGATTTAGCCTACCTTAATGACTTCTTATCGGACGATTCGGTATGGAAAGACACAGTTCGATCCGTCACAAGGAAGCTCGAACTATCATTCTCACCATGTGCTAAGAGAACACACTCTGCCATCGAAATATGCCCAGACATTGAAGAAGGCGGGGAACAAGAGGTCACACAAAAAGCACAACCCAGTCTGACTTCCTCCCAGCAGCTGCCGAGGGTGGCCAATCGCTTCAAAATGGCAGATCGGAAGAGAGTAATCATAGTCGATACAACGACGACAGCTCCTCTGAATCACAACCAATCTAAACTTCTCTCCCTTCTTCTATTTTATTTTTATCTAATCTTTACAATTTTTGTGTATGTAGGCATGCATTAAGGATAATGCTCCTCTCGTGTTTGGGGGGAAATTAGTCCTCAAATTTTTCTTTTTTTTTCTTCATTTTTTCTAGTTAGTTGCATTTAGGTTAGGATCTAATATAACATGCCTTTATTTAAAATCTAATGAATTCTTAGTTTGAGAGAAATTCTTGAATATCCTTTACCCGCCACGGTAGACGAACCGCCTATGCGGCAACCTTAGCATGACTTTAGATTAACTTAGAATCCTACTATGGTCTAAACTTAAAAGAAAACACTCTTTGTGACTAGTTTGATTTTAGGGCTTCTAGAAAACTTAGGTATTTCACCTAGTAAACTTGGGTAGAACTTGATGTTTTCAAAAAAAAATAATAAAAAATAGACGTCCTAGAGGTGCCCGAAACTGGCTCTAGGATAAGCTAGAGGTGCTCGAAACTGGCTCTAGAGAAAAAAATGATGAAATCATTAGAGATGCCTATCACCGGCTCTAGTGGTTAAATTGAAAAAGAAACTAGAGGGAAATCCAAAGGAATTAAGGTGCTTATCGAAAGTTTACTTAGAATCCGAATAATCATTCTTATCACAAGGAACACACACAATCACGAGAAACATAGTTCGGTTCCGGGTAAGTCTATTGTCATTCAAAAGGTTGCTAATTAGGCATAAATCTACACGGTATGTAAAGGTTGCTCAAGATGCTTTCTACACTTGGTTTACATATGATTTTAAGTTTTGGCATGTTGTTATTAGATTAGATTGCTTGAGGATAAGCAATTGTTCGAGTTTCGGGGTGTGTTAAGTGTGCAAAAGTCAAATATTTATGCCCTAGTTTAGCTCAATTATTGTTGTTTTTAAGTATAATTTAGGTTGCATTTATTAGGTAAACATACACAAAACTTCATAGATTAGATATTCTACCTTATTTGATGCACTTAATCGTTTTTACCTAAAAGATACTGCAAATGTGTGTTCTCTAGCTGTGTAGGTACCCGCCCAAGTAGATGCCACCGAGGAACCAAAGAGGGCAGAAGAAGAGTAGCTGGAAACTGAAGGAGGAAACTATTTGACCATTTAGAGAGCTGATCGAGGAGGAAAGGACCAGAATGAAGAGTTGTGCCGACCCCTGTACACCATCCCACACCTCTGTTGAGGCAGTCAACAGAGTGCCACTGAGGCAGCAACTCGAGGAAGAATGGAAAAATTCAAACTGGTATACGATAGAAAGAGCTCATCAAGCCAGGTTTTTGGAAACCACTTGCACGTGTATTGGAGCCCAGCAGAAAAAGAAAAGCCAAGGTCAGAGTCAAGTTGGAAAAAGTCAAACAAGAATCTAGGAAGAATTAATGTTATATTTGTTCTTTTAATGAGTTGTAATTATATTCTAACTAGTATTCCTACCCTAATCTGACTTAGGCCTAAGCTCCTCCCTTATATATATGTAATTGACTTGAAAGAGAGAACACAATTAAGATTATAGAGAAACTCCTTCTTATCAAAACCCTAGTGTCGTCTACCCCCATTATGTTCTAAACCATTTATAGGCTAAGGGTTGGTTGTGTAGTAGTTGTGAGAGTTTGTTGGTACTTGTTTAGGTTTCAGTTGTTAGAATAAATTCAAGGTTTGTTTACTCTTGGTTCTTCATTGTTGCAATCTTTATCGGGAGAGAAGAGGGTGGCAATCTATTTGTTCAATATCGGGAGAGTTGAACTCATGAAACGAGTAAACATGGTTTTATCCAACCATAGGGTAAAGCTACTTCGGCTTAGGGATAAGTTTAGAAGTTCAACGGCTAAGAGAGGTTTCATAATCGGTTGGTGTTCACCCTTAGATTAACGTTGGGAGGTATCATCCAAGAGGTTTTCGCCAATAGTACTTCGAGCTTCATGAGAAGAGGGATTCATAGAAGGGAGCCTTACCGAACCTTGAATTATCGCTTAACTGCCCAGGTAGTCACTTGGTCACTGCCGAGGCGGGCGCCTGCCGAGGCATAGTCGTGGGTGGCTATTGAAAGTTGTTAAGTTGATTCGCAAAACTGTGCCAAGACAATACATTCAATCTCCACACTACAAAGCATTCAATACAGGCTGATTCTCTCACTCTAATTTCTCAATTTACTTTGCTTGCTTTAGTCTTACTTTAATCAAAACCATCTCCTAATATCTGTGTTTTTATTTTACTTGTTCAAAAAAGTGAATTTCAAAAGGTTGTCACAATCCCTGTGGAGATGATATCTTAAATACTATAACTTGGCACCGTGTATACTTGCACGCAATTTGCGCAACACTTTTGCACGCAACAAGATATTAGATGTGGGAATGAATCTTACAAGTTATTTTGGTGAAACTGTTGTGGTTTGGAAAGTATATAGAAGATGTTCTTTGATGGTTCAGGGTCATGTGTTTCCAGTAGATATGATGGAATTATCGTTTTATGGTTTTGATGTGATTTTGGGTATGGATTGGCTTGTAGAACATAAGGCTAAAGTGGATTTTGAGACAAAGCGAGTTTCCTTGAGGCTTACAGATGATTAAGAGGTAATAGTAGTGGGCGAGAACATTATGTTCTTGTCCAATGTTGTTTCAGCTTTAGAGGCTCAGAGGTTGATGGATGTTGGTTGTCAGGCGTATTTAGCTTACATTATGAATCCGAACATGAATGAGGCACGGCCGCAGGACATCAGAACTGTGTGATTTTCCAGAGGTATTTCCGAAAGAGTTGCATGGCTTGCCGCTTGATAAAGAGGTTGAGTTTGCAATAGAGACATGTACAAATTCTGCTACAATATACATTGCTCCATATCGTATGGCTCCTAGAGAGTTGAAAGAGTTAAAGACGCAACTTCAGAAACTGTTGGATCGAGGATTCATTCGTCCTAGTATCTCACCTTGGGGTGCACCGGTGTTGTTTGTGAAAAAGAAAGACAGTATCTTGAGAATGGGTATAGATTATCGATAGTTGAATAAGTTGACAATAAAGAATAAGTATCCTTTTTCATATATTAACGACATATTCGACTAGTTGAGAGGTGCTTCCGTGTTTTCCAAGATAGATTTGAGATCCGGTTACTATCACTTGAAGGTAAAAGATATTGATGTACCGAAGATAGCTTTTCGCACTCGCTATGGACATTATGAGTTCTTGGTGAAGTCCTTCGATTTGACTAATGCACCAGATACATTTATGGATATGATGAATAGAGTATTTCATGAATATTTAGATCAATTCGTAGTAGTGTTCATTGATGATATTTTGATCTATTCTCGTACCAAAGGGGACCACGATAAGCATTTATGTTTGGTGTTACAGACCTTGTTAGATAATCCACTATATTCTTAGCTAAGCAAGTGTGAATTTTGGATTAGGGAAGTAGTGTTCTTGGGGCATATAGTATCAGCCGAGGGAATAAAAGTGGATCCTATAAAGGTTGAGGTAGTTATGAGTTGGAAACAACCAAAGTCAGTGACAGATATTCGTAGCTTCTTGGGATTGGCAGGTTATTACTGACGTTTTGTAGAAGGGTTCTCTAAAGTGGTTGCTCCTTTGACAAAACTGTTGCAAAAAGATGTTCGTTTCAAGTGGACAGAAGCGAGACAACAAGCTTTTGAGAAATTGAAAGAAACTTTGACGAAAGCTCTTGTTTTGGTTCAGCCTGTGATAGGGAAGGAGTATGTAATCTATAGTCATGCGTCTTATGATGGCTTAGGTTGTGTACTGATGCAAGAAAGAAGAGTAGTAGCCTATGCATCTAGGCAGTTGAAGGTTAATGAGCGCAATATTCGTACACATGACATAGAGTTGGCCGCAGTGGTGTTTTCTTTGAAGGTTTGGAGACATTATCTCTACGGTGAGAAATTTACAATATATACGGATCATAAGAGTTTGAAATATTTGATGTCGATTGAGTACCCTCTAGGTAAAGCCAGTGTAGTGGCTGATGCTTTGAGTAGGAAAGTGGCAGTTGAGTTGCGAGAAATGTTTGCTAGGCTAAGTTTGTCACATGATGGTGGTCTAGTGGCGGAATTGAAAATTAAACCTTCGTTGATTCAATTAATTAGAGAGAAGTTATTGCAAGATGAAATTTTAGAACCACATGTGCGCGACATAGTGGAAGGTAAACCATCAAATTTCTATTATGGTGATGATGGTGTTCTATGCTTCAAAGGTAAGATTGTTATACCAAGTGATGTTGATTTGAGGCGTACCATTCTGACCAAAGCTCATAATAGTACATTCGCCATGCATCCGGGCAGTACAAAGATGTATCGCGATTTGAGGGATGAGTACTACTGGGTTGGCTTGAAGAAAGATGTTGTTAAATTTGTGAGCAAGAGTATTGTTTTCTAGCGTGTTAAGGCCAATCATCAGTTTCCTTCTTGGTTGTTACAACCGTTGAGAATTCCCGAGTGGAAGTGGGAGAGAATTAGTATGGATTTTGTATCAGGTTTGCCTTTGACAGCTTCTAAGGAGAATTATGTTTGGGTAATTGTTGATCATCTTACAAAATGTACACAATTCTTTTTTGTTCATACTACATATACTTTAGATAAGTTGGCTGATTTGTACATCAGCGAGATTGTGAGATTGCACGATATACCTAAATCGATTGTGTTAGATAGAGATTCAAGGTTCACAGCTAGAGTTTGGGAGAGTTTGCATACTGCCTTGGGTACTCAATTGAATTTCAACACTACTCATTATCCTCAAACTGATGATCAGTCAGAAAGAGTCATATAAGTTTTAGAAGACATGTTGAGATGTTGCATTATTGAATTTCAGGGTTCGTGGGAGAAGCATCTACCGTTGGTAGAGTTTGCCTATAACAATAGCTACCAAGCAAATATTCAGATGGACCCTTATGAAGCATTGTATGGCAGAAAGTGTAGAACATCTATTTGTTGGGTCGAAGCGGGACAAAAGTTTTTATCGTTGCCGACTATGCTTAAGGGTACTACCGAGAAATTGAAGTTGATATGTGATCGTTCGAAGGTAGCTACAGATTGACAATAGTCATATGCATATCTGAAACGTAGAGAAGTAGAGTATCCGGTCGGCGACAAAGTGTTTTTGAATGTTTCACCTTGGATGAAGGTGATGAGATTTGGGAGGAAAGGTAAGTTGAGTCTGAGATTCATTGGTCCTTATGAGATAATTGATGGAGTTGGTCCCGTTGCGTATAGATTGAGATTGCCATCTGAATTAGAGAAGATTCATGATGTTTTTCATGTTTCGATGCTCTTGAGGTATAGATCGGATCCGTCACATATTATGCATGTTAAAGAGATTGAATTTAATCCGAATTTGAGTTATGATGAAGAACCAGTCGAGATCTTGGCTTCGGACAACAACGTGTTGCGTGGTAGAACCATTGAGTTGGTCAAGGTTAAGTGGCGACAATGAGGTGTGGAGTAAGCCACTTCGGAGTGAAAGGATGACACGAGGAAACAGTTTTCGTTTCTCTTTCTGCTAGGTAAATTTCGAGGATGAAATTTCTTAATTGGGGGAGAGTTGTAATGCCCCGAGTTCAGGGTCCGGAAGTTAGCCGGATTTGGTTGAAGGTTCTTTCAGGTTAGTTTTGTCAATTTAGACTAGTTTTGGGATCTATTTTAAATAAAAGGTTTTTGAAGGATTTGAATTATGGAAAATGGTTTTAAATCATTATTTATTTATATATGATTTGTGGTGGAAACAATTTTGGAAAATTGTTTTTGGAAAGTGGACATTTTAGTCTAATGGCTAAAATGTAAAGTTTCAAAACTATTTTGGTGACTAGTTTGTAAAAGAATAAAAACTTTGAATCTTTAAAGAGCTATTTAGCCCAGTCTAATTTCAGATTTTCCCCTAAATATTTTTATTTCTAAAATGTTTAAAAAGGGATTTTTAAATATAATAAAAGTTGTTTTCAAAAGGTTATCGTCTTTATGCTAATAGACGTTATATTTCTTTCCTCGTTTACTTTCAAAGTGCTTTCATCCAAACATTCATTTCTACTCAAGAATTCAAAGTTAAATCCTTATGTACATTGATTTTTCATCATCAAATATGTTTCCATTGATTTCCCTCTAAAACTCAATCAGTTTCCTCTAGTTTTCTCAAGGCTTTTCATTGGAAAAAGACGAGAAATTCATCATTAGTGGTGAGCTACGTTCTTCTCCTCTAATGTAAGTTCTTTATTGAAATTCCCAAGTTAATGATTCTTTTATAGTGTTTATGCAAATGTTTTATATTGGGTTTGATGGAAATATGATTAATCAAGATATTTAATGTGGTTTTGTGAGATTTTCGTATGGGTTTTGTTTTGTTGGGTTTGTAGATTTTAATAAATTTGTTTTTGATGTTAGATAATGTTGAAATGATGGTTCGATAATATAAAACCGAAACTAGTTGAGTTGATAGTGTTTAAGGTTGAAGTTCTTGAGTTTTTGGCTTGGTTTTTTGAAGAATGAGTGGTTGATGGTTTCTTGCCTTTGGGTTGATTTTTTAGTTGTTAATAGATGTGATTTTGATGATAATTTTGATGGTCACTCTAAAACTCTGTTTTGAATTGATTAGAAGCAGGGAAAAGTGATTTGGGACCTTCAGACACGATATCAGACAAACTGGGAGTTTGATTTGGGTGTTCAAATAGCATTTGTGTTTTGCTGGTGAGTGGAACTGTTTTATAAAGCTTTAACGTCATTAAGGACAAGATTTTGGGGGTTTAGATTGAGCTTGAAAAGCCAATCTAAGCTCGAGAGTAAGTTTGGTTGTTTTCGCCATTGTGTTCAGATTTTTTTCCTTGATTTTGTTGAGCCTAAATATGTTTTGTTGCAAATGATGAATTTTGCTAATTTCATATGTGTTGAGATGGTAAGATGTTGAATCATGTAATCCCAAGTTTGAATTGTGTTTTAAAGAGATATATGTTGTTGAGTACATTCTATGCATGGAAATGTGTATGAAAATAGAATGAGAAATGTTATGCTTGTGGCCTTCAAAAACAGTGGGTAAGTGTGGCCTTGATAGGTATATTGACACTTGATGAGATATTATTACCGGATATAATTGGTCGACCAATAGGATGAGAGTGCACTATAATGGTAAAATTCGTGCGCGGCTTTAGTGATGTTAGATTCCACTAAGGAGGACTACGGTGATGGGCATTCCACCGAACGTTATCCGCATATCCAAGTAAAAATCCTAAAATGTCAATATACTGATGTGACTCAAATTGCTCTTTATGTTTTATTGTGTTGATGATGTTGTGAAGCTTGAGGCATATGATTCCATGTGGTTATGGATGTTATGCCTTGATTTGTAGTTCAATTATGTGATAAAATAAACATGTTATGTTGAAGGTTTATGTTTGAGAAATGATTTGTGAAATGGCTTTGTTTTCAAAGGCAAGCAAAATGGTTTAAAAACTGCATTGATGTTGTTGTTGTTTTGAGCACCGCTCACTAAGCATTCTTGCTTATGCTCTCTTTTCCAACAATGTAGATTCGTAGACCATTCGTGGCAGCTAGCAAGCAAAGAGGTGTCCAAGAGTCTATATTTTTCTCAAGTATGGTTTTTGCATCAAATAATAGTATGTTAGCAATGGGATAAGACCTTAATGCTTTGGGAGGTTTTGTTTTGGTGACTCCCTGTGTTGAGACATGTTTGTGATGCCTTATTAATCTTCTTTATGACCTTTTTATGTTGGATAATGCTTTGGTTTAATGTTTGGCCTTTTATGTGGTTCCTTTACCTTGTTTGATGCTTAAAGCTTTCCATTTATGCTTAAAGTTGCCTATTAATGATCTAATGCATTGTGGTTTGTTGTGCTAGGATCCTTTATGTTTAAAAAGGTTGTTTATAAAGTTACCATGTTGTATGAATCATGTTTGAGTGTTTAAAGTTGCTGTAGTGAGTCTGTTTCTGGTATGTGTTTCAAAACAGTTGCTAAAGGCAGGGGAATCGTTCCAGGCATGTTGGTTTCGAAATATGTGAGCCATGTTTCGGTACATTTTGCTACTGGAATTGGTAGTTCCAAAACAGGCTTGGTCTGTTCCGAAACATGTGTTTGTTTCGTTAGTTATTGACTGTTCTGAAGTTTTGTTTCTTTGCATTTTGGTCCTTAATCGTTGTAAGGGCCAATTGGACTTCGAATTGATGTCCGATAGAGGCGATGTTTTAACCGCTGCTTGCATGAACATGTAAGATTAATGTGAAGCCTCTAGAAAAGATAACAGGTTAATAAAATGTTGCTAAAAGGTTGCTAATCGAAGGGAAATCTTAGCGGGTTTTTCATCAGTTTTCCCCGCGTACGTCACTTGGTTCGGTCTTGCGACTAGACCGAGCTAAGGGGGTTACACTTCAAACTCTAATGATTTGTATATACTTCACACTTTTCACCATTAAGATAATGCCTCCAAATATTTAGCACAAACACCATTGCGGCCAATTCTTTATCATGGGAAGATTAATTGCACTCGTGCACCTTCAACTACCTAGACGCATAACCACAACTCTACCATCTTGCATCAACACACAACCTAAACCAACATAAGATGCATCGTTATAGATCACAAACTCTTTCTCGGACTCAGGTTGAATCAAGATAAGAAGTTGCGTCAAAGCTTCATTCAACTTAGTCATAAGAGCAGCAACCTTTAAAAAAACCATCCAAAAATCGACGATAATACCCTACCAAGCCTAAGAAACTACGAACCTCCGTCACCGACTTAGGTTATTACCAATTTACAATCGCTTCAATTTTTGTGGATCTACACGAATTCTTTCAGCCAATACAACATGGCCAAGGAAAACCACTTCCTTAATCAGAAACTCACACTTAATCAACATAGCATAAAGCCGATTATCCAACAAGACTTGCAAAACAATCCTCAAATGCTTATCATGATCCTCCTCCGTACGAGAATACACAAGAATATCATCAATAAACACCACTACAAATTGATCCAAGAATTCATGGAACACCCAATTCATCATATCCATGAAAGTTGAAGGCACATTTTTTCAACCCAAACGACATCACCAAAAACTCATAATGCCTGTAACATGTCAGAAAAGTTGTCTTCGTCGCATCTCTATTCTTCATTTCAATTGATAGTATCGTGTTCTCAAATCAATCTTAGAAAATACTAATGCACCTCGGAGTTGATCGAATAAGTCATCAATTCGTGGCAAAGGATACTTATTCTTAGTCGTCAACATGTTTAGTTGCTAATAATCAATGCACATTCTCATAGGGCCATCATTCTTCTTCACAAACAACACAGACGCTCCATAAGGCGAAACACTAGGGTGAATGAAATCATGGTCCAACAAACTCTTGAATTTGCGTCTTTAACTCCTTCAACTCTTTAGGCGCCATGCGATACGGAGCAATGGATAATTGAGCCGTATCCGCATATGTCTCAATACAAAACTCCACTTCCCTATTTGGCGGTAAACCAAACAATTCTTCTGGAAACACTCCCGAAAAATCACAAACGGTGAGAAAATCATGGGGTCGTGCATCCTTCATATTCGGATTCATAATATACGCCAAGTATGCTTGACACCCAACCTCCAACAACTTTTATGCTTCTAAAGCCAAAACAAAATTGAATAAGAACTTGACATTCTCACCCACCACCACAACTTCATAATCATCGGCAAGTTTCAATGAAACTCACTCAAATTCAAAATCAACCACAACTTTTTATTCAGTCAACCAATCCATACCCAAGATAACATCAAAACAATAGAATGGCAACTCCATCAAATCAACTACAAACACATGACCTTACACTGTTAAAGGCATCTCTAATGTCGCAACTCCGCCAATGGGTTACAACTTAAGAAACTAACCTCAACGAACTTCATTAGTAGCAACTAATCCCAGAAAAAGACCTCATACTCCAACCACCATCCTCCATGAACCACCTTAAGCACATTCTTTACTCTTCAAGTTCTTAAAGAATCTTTTTTGCGAAAGCTACATACATCTCATCTTCATCGATATCCGAGAAATCATTCGTAAGTGTGAACATATGTATATATGCCCAACTACATGGCCTTATAGATGCCTAAGAATTTTTATGCAAAATTTCTAATGTCATACCCAAATGCATGCATGTAGTGACATATTTAAATATATACATATAAGTGTTTTGTACTGTGCATGATTAACCATTCACACTTACCAACAATATTCTCGGTCCAATCACTTGCTACCAAATTTGCATCCCCAGAGCACCTCATACAACTTCGCCAAAATTTGTGCCTATCCAACTCTAAAACAAAAAGCTTCGATACAAAGACTACTTCAAATATGGATTAACAATCAAGATTCATTTCAGTGCATCATTGCACACGAAACCGATACTACTCTTGCTAAACGTAAACCCAATTATTCTCAAAATACTTGTCTCTTCGCAACCGCGAATGCCACTACAACATTCGCCATCTACTCGAAGACAAATACTAAACCAAAGAAACACAATTATCGTTAATTACAGCGCTTAGACTACGGGAAAAGAACTTCCGAGAAAACATTGTCACATCCACATTCTTAGCTTACACACTACCTTAACCAATCAACGTCATAACTCTCACACCATTTGCATTCATCTGTAGCCAGGTCTGGTGTATGCTAACTCATCGCGCAACGGAACCTCATTTCCCAATTTAAACAAGTTATCCTAACCCAACACCATCTATAATCTCCCGAACGAGTACTTTGTCACTTCAAATTCAGAGATCATTTCTAACAATTCTTGATTGAGAACCAAGTCAACTCACGATCAAATACCATCTTTATCGCATACTTTTCCTCGACGCTACTAGTATTCCAAGCTCTCATTTCGGTTCCATTTTCAAAAACAATTAAAAATATATTACATGACAATACAACCTTAAAACAATTAGGCCAGCTCAAAGCAAGATTCCAAGATGCCCACGTTTTAAAACAGAAATCTCTTTATATTAATAGTAATAAGGCAATGGGTACCCCGATATCTCTCCCCCATACATCATATAATATCCATAAAAGCATGTTATTAAACATCGTACATAGCACACAATCAATCAATTGTTAAAACATAACATAAGCAACCAACGTGCATAACAAACATCAAGAAATCAATCAAACAAACTTACCTCCCATTTTTTTAAACCTTGCTCTGATACCAACAAATGCAGCCCCCTTGATCGGGTCTAACCATTTTACCGACTCGAGCGAGTTACGCAGGGAATATTAAAGTAAACTTGTAACACTCTTAGTCCGGCCTGGACGTTTGACCCGAACTACGAAGATTATATGGGGAAAACCCAAGTCAACCCGAAAGTCAACCTTGATTAACGACCCTTTTTTTTCTAAATGCATTATTAACCTATGTGATCACTCAAGATCACAGGAAGGAAAAGGCACAGCGATCAGTATTCATTTAGGGGTCTAATTGAAAGAATTGGACTTTTAGGGACCAAAACGTGAATTTTGCAAATTATGAGGACTTTGCTGATTTTAAGTTTACCAATATGCAATTAGTCATATTTCATGCATCTCTGTCAAATATCAACTTAGTTAGACATTCCAAACTCAACCAATTGCATCCATAATCATCAAGGACTAAAATGTAAGAAACAAGAACTTGAAACAGTTCAAAATGAAATCCAACGATCGGGTGTTTCGAAACGCTAACCCTTGTATCGAAACGGCCGTATCGAAATGGAGTTGACTGTTTTGGTACTCGGGTGCGTTCTGAGACATGTATCGAAACATGGCTCTCCAATAGCTAAAGTGTTCCGAAACCCTCTTACTCGTTTCGAAACAATATGGCCATTTGAGGCCCCTGTTCCGAAACAAATAAGGGTGTTTCGATACACGTTGCCCTGCAACTACATATTTTTCTGGTTTTCCACATCTTTTCACATCCAAACACATCCCAAATTATAGCATAACACACTAACAACATAATTAAACATCTGAGATCGTTATTATGAAGTTTAAGCTAAAGCATGGCATCAAGCATATGATCATTGAGTCTATAGGCATGCTCCCTAGTCATGAGAACCATATGCAAGCCACAAGCTATAAACTAAACCATATAGGGAATTTACAAACATCAAATACCATATTAAACTTGCAACAACCATGGGGTGTTCAAAACCCATCTCCCAAAACCAACCATAGGTCCCCATTGCCAAATATCATCACTAAAGCATACGAAAACATCGCCATACATGAGCTTCTCACTTCCTTAGATGTCCTTAGCCTCCGTGCTGCCCAAAGATGTTTCAATTATCTGCATTGTTGGTAAAATAGATCTTAAGCACATTTCCTTAGGGAGGCAAGCTCTAAGAAAACCAACGCAACAATGCATCTTTAAAACTCTATCTCAAAAACCATTTTCTGCAACATGCTCTTTCTATCTCATGCTTGAAAACCATTTCAAAGCAATTCGCCATTCGAAAACACAAGTACCTTTATTCTAACTCATGCATTAACCAATGCAAATCTCATGGCAAAGCCATACACATGCTTAATGAAAACAAAAGCATTCCATACCACAAATCTCATATGCAATTCTCATAGCACAAATCATCTCAACATTTGGTACATGTGAATCAAATACAATTTCATATATTGGCATTTCATATTACATCTTTACTCGAATATGCGGATTAGCTTGACTCAAAGTCAAGTCCTACCCTGGTGGAATCTCACATCACCAGACACTCATGGCGGTATCTCTCTTCGCCACAAAGCTTGGGTATTTCACCAAGTCCTACCCCGATGGTATCTCTCATCATCGAATTCTCACTTTGGATCGGGATGGCACTACCCCTATTACCCGACTCCAAAGAGCATGTACGGATTTTTAGTTTATAGTGCACTTTCATCCGATTGGTCGACCAATTATATCCAGTAATTATCTCATCATTTATGCCAATATATTATATTAAAATCATCATCTCGACTACTGCTTTGATGCAACATTTCTCAAATCTTTCTCATCTCATTTCAAAACCATATCTCATGCTTTGCATTAAATCAAAATCTCAAAACTCTTCACTACCACTTGCTATCTCATGAAATCAATACATGGTATCAACTCATGCTACAAATCATGCATAAAACAGTAGGAATTTGTCTATCTCAAAACAAGAGCATCTTAAAAGCATTTAATGGCATCAACCACATATTGAGAGCGAATCTAACCATACTTATTTCTGGACTTAGGGATGTGTTTCAAACCAATCCTAAATCCCCAAACCTTATTTCATTGTCCCTCAAGGACTTCTAAAACCATTCGCACTCACCGATTACGTTTCGTTTGCTTGCCGAAACGATATCTATGCTTCCGGCACTTCCGGGTCAACACCAAAAGCGTCCAAAGATGTCTCTCATGTTTATTACACATAAGAGCAGAGGATTAATGCATCACCGTGCATTGAAATCACCAGCCACTCATTCAAACTCATTGCACTACTTAAAAACACCATTTCGGCTACCCAAAATAACTGAAATCATCTCCAAACTTTCCCAAAACAAAGCCCAGCCAAGATCTATCAACTCTAATCATTTCTAAACCTCAACCAACACCAAAAATCACCATAAACACGTCCTTATATCTCCAGCAACAACAAAACACCAATAACACTCCAAAAACCACAAATCTAGCATCTAAAACATAGGAATCCAAACCTATTCGAGAATCATTGGTTAAAACCTCCTTCTTAACATCAATTATCGTCCAAAGTACATTAGAAATCTACCTCAAAACAGAGCCTAACAAAGAGTTAAGAAAATCATCAAGATCTCACCAAGAATCTTGAGTTTTACTACAATTTCATGCTTCTAACTTTAAAACAACTCAAAAATCATTAACAAAGGATTGAGAACTTGGAAATTTCAGTAAAGAACTGATCATTAGAGGAGAAGGACGAAGCTTACCTCTAAAGGCTGATTTCCCCTCAATTTGGGCAAGATTTCTATAAAATCCAAAGTAAAAAAAAAGGATTTGATGAGATAAAGATTAGAAATCCTTAGGAGAATGAAATCTCAGCAAAAGATATGAAAATCAGAGCTTAATTGGTGAGGGAATTGTGTTTGGTTGAGTGGAAGTTGAGAGAAAATGAAATGAGGGAAAAAGATCGTAAAGTAGTTAAGAAAAGTCAAAATAGGAGATCTCTCTTAATTCTTTTTACTAAATCATTATTAAAACACCCAAATTAAAGAGAAATCTGATAAAAACATTTTGGTAAAATTAGCTCCTTAAAGATTCAAGTTCAATCCTTTACAAAACAGTCACTAGTCAACTTTTGCAAAAACTACAATTTGGTCACTACACCGGAATGTAGTATTTCCAAATCACATTTTGTAAAATTGTTTTCATCATAACCATTTATGTAATAAATGAGGATTTTTATATATTTTTAAAAACATCCCGAACTAGGTGTTCCCTAAGTCACCATTAAAGATTCGAATCGTTCTCGACCGGCCCGATTCAACCTCTAAAACATCTAGGCCCAAAATCAGGGCGTTACAACTCTCCCCCCTTAAGAAATTTCGTCCTCAAAATTTTCCTGGAGGAAAAAGGTAAGGAAATTTCTTCTTCATGTCATCCTTCCTTGCCCATGTGGCTTCCTCAACGCCATGATGTCTCCATAAGACTTTGACTAGCTCGATGGTCTTACCCCGAAGAACCTTACTATCCATATCCAGAATCTTAATGGGTTCCTCATCCTACATCAAGTTTGGGTTTAGCTCAACCTCTTCCACAGGCATAACATGCAACGGATCCGATCTATACCTCTGAAGCATGGATACATGAAACACATTATGTATCTTTTCTAACTCTTGGGGTAGTCTTAGTTTGTAGGCAACATGACCCACATGTTCTATCACCTCGTATGGTCCATTGAACCTTGGACTCAATTTGCCCTTCCGGCCAAATCTCATCACCTTCTTCCAAGGTGAAACTTTCAAAAACACTCGTTCGCCCACTGCAAATTCTATCTCTTTACGCTTCAAATCCGCGTAAGACTTTTGCCAGTCCGATGCTACCTTCAAACGCTCACAAATGAGCTTCACCTTCTCGGTGGTTCCTTTCAACAAATCTGGCATCGAAACTAGCTTTTGTCTCGTTTCAGCCCAACCAAGAGGAGTTCTGCACTTCCTCTAATATAAAGCCTCATAAGGTGCCATTTGAATACTTGCCTAGTAACTGTTATTATAAGCAAACTCCACCAAAGGAAAGTGCTTCTCCCAAGAGCCTTGAAACTCAATAACACATCACCTCAACATATCCTCAAGCACTTAGATAACACACTCCGATTGTCCATCCATCTGTGAATGATAAGAAGTAATGAAATTCAACCGCGTACCCAAAGCTTGATGTAAACATTCCTAAAACCTTGCGGTGAACCTCGGATCTCTATCTGACACTATAGATTTTTGCACTCCATGCAATCGTACAATCCCAGCAATGTACAACTCCACAAGCTTATCCAAGGTATACGTAGTATGCACAGGCCATAAATGCGCACACTTTGTAAGGCGATCCACAATCACCCAAACATAATTCTTCTTTGATGGAGATACCGGCAAACCAGACACGAAGTCCATAATGATCCTATCCCATTTCCATTCTAGAATCCTCAACGGCTGTAACAACCCAGAAGGAACTTGATGTTCAGCCTTAACTCGCTGAAAAACCATGCATTTGCTAACAAACTTGGCGGCATCTTTCTTCAATCCCACCCAATAATACTCATCCTTCAAATCACGATACATCTTTGTACTACCAGGGTGCATAGCAAAAGGACTACTATGAGCTTCAGTCAGAATAGTGCGCCTTAACTCAGCATCATTCGGCACCACTATCTGACTCCCAAAACATAAAACACCATCATCATTGAAATAGAAATCTGAAGGCCTACCTTCTACGATATCCTGAACATGAGGTATCAGAGAATCATCCAACAGCTGTTTATCCTTTATCAACTGAACTAGAGATGGTTTCATTTGCAATTCAGCAACAAGACCACCATCTCGCGATATACTCAAGCTAGCAAACATCGCCCCTAATTCCACCGCCGCTTTCCTGCTCAAAGCATCAACCACAACATTTGCCTTCCCCGAATGATACTCGATCGTTAGATCGTAATCCTTAAGCAACTCCACTCAACGTCGTTGTCTAAGATTTAACTCCTTCTGAGACATAAGGTACTTCAAACTTTTATGATCCGTGTACACAATACACTTCTCACCATATAGATAATGTCTCTAGATCTTTAAATCAAAAACCACCGCTGCCAGCTCAATGTCATGCGTAGGGTAATTGCGCTCATGCACTTTCAATTGTCGCGATGCATAAGCCACCAGTCTACCCTTTTGCATCAAAACACACCCCTAACCAACATAAGATGCGTCACTATACACCACAAACTTTTTTCCTAACTCAGGTTGAACCAAGATAGGAGCTTGCGTCAAAGCTGCCTTTAGCTTCTCAAAGGCTTGTTGTCTCGCTTCCGTCAACTCAAACTTAATATCCTTTTGTAACAACTTCGTCAAAGGGGAAACAATCATAGAAAATACATCCACAAACCTCCGGTAGTAACCTGCAAACCCAAGGAAACTACAAACTTCATGAACAGACCTAGAATACTCCCAATTCACCACCGCCTCAATCTTCTGAGGATCAATACGAATCCCTTCAGCCGAAACCACATGGCTAAGAAAAACAACCTCCTTTGGCCAAAACTCACATTTACTCAGCTTAGCATATAATTAATTCTCTAACAGCGCTTGCAAAACGATCCTCAAATGTTCTTCATGCTCCTCCTCGTTACGAGAGTACACAAGGATACCATCGATGAACACCACAACGAACTTATCTAAGAATTCATGAAACACCTTGTTCATCATATCCATGAAAGCAGCAGGAGCATTCGTCAATCTGAACGACATCACTAGAAATTCATAATGCACATATCTCGTTCGAAAGGTTGTTTTCGGCACATCCACATCCTTCACCTTTAACTGGTAATATCCTGACCGCAAATCTATCTTTCAAAACACAACCGCACCTCGAATCTGATCGAAGAGGTCATCAATCCTTGGCAGAGGATACTTGTTCTTGATAGTCAACTTATTCAACTAATGATAATCAATGCACATCCTCATCGTGCCATATTTCTTTTCAACAAACAAGACCGGTGCACCCCAATGTAACACACTAGGCCAAATAAAGCCTCAGTCAAGCAACTCTTGAAGTTGCGTCTTCAATTCCTTCAACTCCTTGGGTGCCATGCGATAGGGAGCAATGGACATCGGAGTTGTGTTCTCATACAACTCAATTCCGAATTCAACCTCTCTACTAGGCGGCAAAGATGGTAATTCCTCCGGAAACACTCCAGGGAATTCACACACGGTCTTTATATCCTGTACACGAACCTCCTTTGTACTAGGATACATAACAAAGGCTAGATAAGCCTCGCATCCCTGACGTAACATCCGACTTACTTCAAGCGTCGACACCACATTAGATAGGAACTTCACGTTTTCTCCCACCACCACAACCTCATAATCATTCGCAAGTTTCAGCGAAACTCGCTTATTTTCAAAATCGACAACGGCCCTGTGCTCAACAAGCTAATCCATACGAAGAATTACGTCAAATCCATAGAATGGTAATTTCATAAGATCAACTAGAAACACATGCTCTTTCACCTTTAAGAGGCATCTCCAATACAACCTACTTGTTACAATCGTCTCACCAAAGGAACTAGTGACACACATACCCACATCCAAAGACTCAACATGCAAACCAAGCATTTGAGCATGTTCAGGCAATATGTACGACTGTGTAGATCCAGAATCAATCAAAGAAAATAATGACAAGAATTGCAAAGTAAAGGTACCTGCGATCACGTCCGTGTCATTCCTCTCTTCTAGATGGGCATACACTCTAGCCTGGCAACCACCTTCAGCCTGAAAAGTCACCACATGAGCTACATTTCTTTACACCTTCATCTCTGCGCCGGAAATTGCCACGACCGCACCCACGACCTCTCAGTGGCTCAACTGCTCTCACCGGAGCCTGACCCTCTCTCATCGGCCGCGGACAATCCCTCTTCTTGTGCCCACGATTATCGCATTTCCAGCATGTACCATGATTACCCTAACACTCACCAGTGTGCCTTCTACCACACCGATTACACTCAGGAGTCTGTATGAAAGAATTTGGTCCTTGCTGACCTCTTCTAGGGTTGCCACCCCCGCGTCTAGCATCCATATGTGACCTTCTATCCTTAGGTCTCTTGAACCGATCTCTAGCAAGATCACGATCCCCAAGTTGCTTCCCTGAGCTAGACCCTCCTGCTCGACTTGCCAGACCAAGGTTCAGCTCAATGTCCTTGGCTCGAGTGACCAAGACATCAAAATCTGTATAGTCTGCTGCGAGGATATAAGTTTTCACATCAGCCACCAGCCGATATCGGAACCGTTCACATCTCTCCCGATCGTTAGGAATCAGCTCGGGTGAATACTGGCTGAGGCGCACAAATTGCACCTCATACTCCCTTGCGCGAGGGACATGAACTCCCTCTTTTTCTCGTCTAGGTAGCAGACTCCCAAATACTTTCGCTTGAATGTATTCAAGAAGAATATCCAAGTCACCTCATCATCATCCAACCCCACTATAGTGCTTGTCTACCACGTGTATGCATCACCGTGCAATAGGGACACAATACATCCCAATTTTTGAGTATTGTTACAGTTCAGCTGCCCAAGTATCCTCTTGGTACTTTCTAACCAAGACTCAGAACCTTCTGGGGTCAGCTCTCTGAACTCAGTCCCTCCAAGACAACGGAGTCACTCCAACGGCAACCTCACACTAGCACCATCCTGAGGTGTAGCCCCATGAGCTCCAGCTACTGCTGCCTGAAAAGATCCAGCAATAGCTTGAATTAACACTAACATATCAAGAGCAGCTTGCTCCTGAACTCCTTCGGGTCCAGCAACCACTGCACCACCTCCCGCAGCACCAAGCCATGCTCCACCACCACTGGGTGGTCCACCAGGAGGAGGAGGCGGTAAATCCTCAACATGCTCATCATTCTCATTCTCAGCCATAGCAAGAGTATTAATTCAAAGCTCTCTACGTGGCCCCATATGAAAACAATGCAACTGACAAAATACAATAAATTCAATTAGACAATATAAGGCACGTAATCCAAGTACTCAAGCTCATTTTTTTAAACAATTCTTTCCAATAGTAATGATATGGCAATGGCATCCCCAACTATACACCAAACATAGCATAGAATCACAAAATCATCTGAATCTAACATCTTGTATGCATTACATCTCACTAAAGTTATAACATCAACAATCATACATCATGCTTTCACCAAAAAGCCATAACCATTCATACTCACACACATTAACCACTTACCAAACCCTAAATATTCATAAACCTAGTTCTGATACAAACAAATGTAACCCCATTAGCCCTACCTAGACGCTTGACCCGAACTACGAAGATTACACGGGAAAAACAAAAGTCAACCCGATTACATACCTTTGATTTTTTGAAGATTCATGGCATAGTGTTGGATGAGCAGCAAGGTTTATGTGTGTGGTGTCGTGAGAGGGAGGAGGAGATTGAACACTTGTTTTTCCTTTGTTCGTTTGCCCAAGGATTGTGGGATTGGTTCCGACGATGGTGGGGGTATCGTTGTTGTTGCCAAAGACTTTTTCAGATTTTTTCATCCCAAGATTTCATTGTTCGTTCACGGGTACCTTAAAGCTTTTGTGGGTGTCGAGCATTGCTGCTTTGTGATGGTCCCTATGGCTTGCGCGCAACGAGTGTGTTTTTAATGGTAAATGTATACCAGCTTCAGAGATTGGTTTCTTCGTTAAACTATGCTCATTTTACTGGGTGAAGACATTAAAAGAGGGGCTGTCCGTGAGCGAGTCTTTATGGTGGGATTGTCCGAGCTCGTTCAGTGAAGGTGTATGTTCTAAGGCTTGTCGTGTGGGGGTACATTGGGAGCATCCTATCAGGGACACGCTAAAGTTCTCGGTTGATGGTTCAGCTCTTGGTAAGCTGGGGCCTGCGGGATTTGGGGGGTGTTGCGTGATGCACAAGGTCGCATTCTTGCGCTCTTCTCGGGTCCTCTTGGTTCTCTTGACTCAAATGTAGCGGAGATACGGGCAATCACCTTTGCGTTGGATTTTTTTGTAGCTTCTAAATGAGCTTCTCGTCTCCTCATTGTGGAGTCGGATTCAAAGTTGCTCTTGGTTGGGTGTTGCAGTTGGAACGTCGACCTTGGCGTTTATGGGAGATTTTTAGTTTGATCGATCACCCATGCCTCACGTTGGGGTCCGTTTGCTTTATGCATATTTTCTGCGAGGCGAATGGGCTAGCTGATGCGCTAGCAAATGAAGGGGTTTCACGGGTATCTTTATTTCAGGCCTCTATTTGACTGTTTTCTTTTGTGAGGGGTTTATGTTCCTTTGTTTGATTGTTTTCTTTTAGTCCACGTGTCGTATTCTTTTCCTCCGTTAGGCTTAGGGAGGTTTTTAATGAGGCGCACGTGTGACTCGCGTTGTATATTTTCATTTTTAATATATAACGTTTTTCCTATCAAAAAAAAGTTTATAAGTGTTAAGCAACTAACATGTTACTCTATGATTAGTTCAATCCAGAAATTTGAAATTTTCTGGCTCGTATTTTCGGTTTTGCTTGCTGTAACATTCTCGATTTCGTTGAGGACGTTTTTCCGGGTTGAGGACGTTACAAATTGGTATCATATGATGGTTTAGCCAATCTTCGGACTAAATTGGGGCTCGTCACATCTTCAAAAGTCAATGTGTCACCTAGGAGTTTAAATTTCTGTTCGGTATTGGTAACTTGTAACTAATATAAATTGTTTGAGAATATTCTGAATTTGATAACACAAAATTGTTATCATTGTAGAAATTCGGGGACGAATTTCTTTTAGGGGAGAAGAATTGTAACACCCTAAAATATGACATACAAGTTTGTTACAACCTTAATTGTGTTTTGTGTAATTAAAGATACTAATAGTAATTATATGTTTGAATTAATGACCATCTTGTTATAAAAAGAAATTGATTAAGTTCCATGGCCATGCTTCTAATCCTTTTATTTGGGCAAAAATTTGGTGACCAAATTAGAAGAAAGGAATAAGTGGGTACCCGAATTATTAAGAACTAATTTGAAACAAATTAATGCTATGAGAATGCATGCTAAAAAAAATTAGGTTGGGGTCATAACACTTGTCGTGTGGGGATGAATGGAAAAGTTAGAAACGGTCCCATGGAAATGTTGCTCTCTTCTGTCATCTTCCCCATCTAGTTAATCGTTTTCAAAGGAGAGGAAAGAGAGTTGAAAGTCTGATTGAATGCTAAAAAATATTGGAAGGATCTAAGGTTTAGATTATTGGTCTTGTCGTGGCCTGTAGTCAAGCAAGGAAGGTAAACATTCTTGATTCATATATTTTTTTTCATGAAGAAGTTGTATGATAATTTTGTAGACAAATCGATTCGCAATGCTGCTTTGCTGAAAGATTTTTCTATGAAAATATGCGTCTGTGGCTGTTAAAATACTCGCATGAATTTGAAGGCTTATGTGAATTGCTTTGTGTGATAAATGACATGTAAGAACTGATTTGAGAACACTTATTATTTCAATGAATTGTTTTGGATAAGTAGATGTCGGTATAAATGAAAATCCCATGTTTCGAATATGTGTATAAACAAGTATGATTGTTTAAGAAGTTGTGTCTTTTTGCAATAGGAGCTGTTCGAGTGTAAAATAAAAGATGTGATTGTTTCGAGTAGATGATATCATGTAGTAACTGTTCAGAGTAAACTGTAAATTCTATTCGAACTGGACTGTTCTATCTACCTTGAATAGAGCAATTCATGGCTGTTCTGATTAATCTTATGTACATATTAAAATTGGGATTTTATGTGTTAATATGATTATATATTATAGAATAAGGTGAGTAATAATGATAGCACAATAGAAGATAAGTTAATTATTTGATACATTGATGGTAAAACTTTTTAGTTTTCATAAGTGTATTGGTTTGAGGGTTTAGGAACCCACTTTATGGTGTAGGGTTTAGGAATTTAAGTTTAGTACTTTAAAATTTAATGATTGTGAATAAAATATAAGGTTTATATGTTAAAACTTAAATACTCAACATATTACTCTAAAACCTAAAGCATAACCTTTAATCCCTAAATTATAATCTTAACTCCTAAATTCTAAACCCTAAATCATAATCTTAACTCCTAAATTCAAAACCCTAACCCTACACTCTAAATTAAGTTCATAAACCCTAAAACTAAGACGTTTGTGGAAACTAAAAGTTCTCACCACTAGTGTATTAGATATAAATCATGAAAAAAACTGATGAGAAAAACAATGGTTAGAAAAAAAATCATATAATATTAAATATTAGAAGATAAATGAATTTGAACGGTTAAACAATTTTGTACTATTTAAACAAACACAATAATTCACTTATAATTTTTACACTTAAAGCTCTAATTCACAATATCTATTTATAATAACTTAGCATCATACCATCTTAAATTGTTCCGTCAAAGTCTTGTTAAAATCTTTTCCCTTCTTTCTACCTCTTTGCTTCATTGAAAATATCTGATCTTTGTTCACTTAATCCAATAACCTTGTACTCTTGATTGGAAGGATAGAATTCTTCATCTTCATCATTCTCATTCTTTGTACCTTTTTGCTTCATTGAAAACATTTAACCTTTGTATGCAAACGTCTAAGACCTACTATCCTTGTAGTTGATACATCCATATTCAGAGACAAGCCTCCTTGAGTGCCTCTGGAGCGAGAATGAGAGTCCTTGTAACTTAGGATTTGCCCCTTCAAACTCTGTAAAATTGTCATGGAAGAAAGACTGACGATCAAGAAGGCACCGATATTTCGCGTCATGTTGCTTTAAAGACATCAAGATACTTTTAAAGCTCTTTGAAAAATCATAGATTCTTGCCTACATGAAATACTTTGCGTTTCTTGCATGAGAAGCTTTGCAGCAAAGCCTATTTCCACTTTGAATGTCTTTGAAACTGGTGCTATATGCCCCAAGTTTTAAACTTAACCATGAAATGCCTCATAGTCCTTATACTTTTAAAACTTTTTCAAAGCAATGCTTAAAAATCTTTTGTATGTTTTGTGTGATGTCAAATATATAAATTCTCATTTCAACGCAAGATGCTTTTGAAAAGGGATGGGTATCAACAAAAAAGATCAATAAAATGGAAAACAGAAAAGAAATGACAAGAACAAGTATTCAAATATCGATGACAAAAACTTCTTATTATCAAAATGCCCTGAAATGCCTTGAATGCTACCCATGCCTAACATACTTCGAAAAATGGTGATGATGTGAGCAGATTCATCTGTGTCATGTCCCCAAGGGGATCTCTTGCCAAGTCAACTACCTGAGCCGCCCTTTACGGGTTTACAACTCAAGTTCTCCTTTGGTTTCAAAATGCCCTTTACGGGTTTTCATTTTGAACCCCTATTTTTTCATTTTTTTCTTTTCTTTTTCTTTTTTTCTTTTTTTTTATTTCCTTTTTTTATTTTCTAAACATAATACTTCTTGACATAGTATGAATTTATTGGGCTATGAAGTTCATCTCTGTCCATCTCAGCCAAAACCAATGTCCCACCTTAGATAACCTTTGTTATAATGTATGGTCCCTCTCAATTAGGCGTCCATTTTCCTCGAGAAACACTCTGGATTGGTAAATTCTTCTTCAGCACCAAGCTGCCTTCCTAGAATTCTTTTGGTCGATCTTTCTTATCATGAGCCCTTATCATCCTTCTCTGGTATATCTGACCGTGGCATAAGGCTTTCAGTCTTTTCTCATCGATTTGGTTCAACTGATCATACCTTGCATGAACCCATTCTACCTCGTCTAACTTTACCTCCATTAAGACACGAAGTGATGGTATTTCAACCTCAATTGGTAACACTTCCTCTACTCCATATACCAACAAAAATGGCATTGCCCCGGTTGATGTTCGTACTGTAGTTCAGTATGCCTATAAGGCAAACGGTAACTTCTCATGCTAGTCTTTAGAAGTGTTGGTCATTTTTGCAACGATCTTCTTAATGTTCTTATTTGCAACCTCTACTGCCCCATTCATCTTTGGGCGATATATTACTAAAAAGTGCTCATAAGTCCTATATTTTATATGCATTCCATCTCATATTATTGCTATTCATAGGTACATTTTAGGCATATTTAGGTGCATGCATGCATTATTTACAATATTCTTTACTTTACCCTGATTATATTGAATATCTTTAATTTGGTGAGAAAAGGTATTGTTTTAGTTTAGTTTTAGTTTCAGGTACTAGAAGTTGGTAGAAAGAGAGAGTAGCTGATGATGAGGCAACAAGCTAAGGAGCTGTACTGAAGCAGCTCAACACATGGAGAAGTGCTGTCGAGTAGCTGCTACCGCCATAACTGTCGCCAAAGGCAGCAACCTAAGGAATTGATGAATTGGAGTGCGATTGGAAGAACCTAATTTCCTGAGTCCAATATGCCAATCAACACAATTTATCGATTCCAGAAACAGCGGAATGAGCCACCCAATTAGATATTATTCAAGGCGGCTTAAGGTTACTTGTGCCACAAGAAGTCAAACTTCAAGTCAAAGAAGTCAGAATTTAAAGGATGCATTCAATGCTAAAGCTACTTTATAATGAGGAAGACTCCTACTCCAAGGAGGACTAAACCTAGGCCAATGCCCTATATATACTTGACCATACCATGTATTTTAAAGACAACCACATAGTCGGCATAACCTAGATTCTCTTGTGTTTTCTTGCTGCCACTATGTTCTAAATTCTCTAGGGTTTGGGTTATGTTGTAAAGTTGTTGTGAGAACAGTTGTTTAGGTTTTAAGTTTGTTTTTGCAGTAAATTCAAGGTTTTCTTATTTCATGTTCTTCATTGTTTTCAATTGAGTTTGAAAGATCGGTTGGAAGCAATCTATTTGTTTGGTATCGAGAGAGTCAAACTCACGAAAGAAGTAAGCACGATCTCATCAATACCAGGTGTTGATCAATCCAGTCTAGACATAGGTTAGGGTTTAAGGCAGCTAAAAAGGAATGAACCAAAGGTTGTTGTTCACTGTATGATTCACGCCGATAGGTATCATCTACAGCGGGAAACAATAGTGTTCTGACTTAGACATAAGCTGGATCATTATCGAAGCGTTCTGCCGAGCCTTGAAGGACTACCGAGCCTTGAAGGACTGTCGAGTTTTTCGCCGAGCCAACCGTCCGTTCCACTGCCGAGGCAGCAAAAGCGTCGAAGCAGCCAATCTTCCATCTTTAGTCGAGGCAGCAAAGTCTGGCAGCGCAAAGCAACTTAACATGTTCAACGCAGTTTCACACTACTAAGCAGCATAACATGACTCATTCTATCACTATGATCTTTTCTATCAATTACTTGTGTTTATTTACTTTTCTTTACAAACTAAAATTTACTTGTGCTTTTAATTTTCCTTGTGCAGGAATTGCAATTCGAATTAGCTGTCCAATCCCTATGGGAGACAATATCTTTTATACTATAACTTTACGAGAGTGTGCACTTGCGCTCCTATTTAGAGAACACCCAAATGCTCTACAGGTTTTTGGCGCCTTTACCGGGGATTAGCAACAGTAAAATCATTTTTATTTTTCGACACCTTTATTTTACTTGCATTTTATTTAGCTTTTATTATTTTTATTTAAAAAAAGAAAGAATTTGACTGTTTTCTTGTCTAGTGCAATACCTGAGCAAACCCATTGCGAGAAATCATTTTCATAGACGAGATCGAATGAAGAGAAAGAGAACTAAATAAAGAGGCAAGAGAAGCCCTCGGAAAAGCCAAGGAAGAAGGAAAAGCAAATGCAACCATGCATAACGGCCAAGACGACAACCCTGCCAACAATGCCCGTAACGGCAGGGATGGGCAGCAAGATTCGCCGCCTAAACATCAGCCACTAGTTCCGCCCAGGCAGCAATAGTAAGTGCACACCACCAGGGATTATTTGGAGTACAAATTTAAGGGATTTGAACCAACTGTTGCAGAGCCTAAAATCAAAGCAGGTTACGTCGAACTGAAACTCGTAATGTTCAACATGATAAACACACTGGGGCAATTTGGAGGAACTATTACGGAAGATGGTCGGCAGCACTTGAGAGGATTTCTAGACATATGCAGAGCTTTCAAGATACATGGTGTCCATCAAGACGTGCTCAAGCTAATATTATTTCCTTATTCACTGAGGGATAAGGCAAAACAGTGGCTAAGCAACCAACCGACAGGGTCATTCAATACTTGGACGGAGTTGTGAAAAGACTTCCTAGATTGTTTCAATCCTTCAAACGTCACCGACAGATTGAGAAACGAGATCACAACCTTCCACCAAGGGGATGGCGATCAATTGTATAAAGCTTGGGAGAGAACCAACAGATGCTAAACAACTGCCTGCTTCATGGTTTCCCATCCTGGATTCAAGTGTCGATGTTCTACAATGGAGTAAATAAATTGACACGAATGATGCTCGACGCCTCAGCCAATGGAATCATCCTGGATAGACCACCTGAGGAGGCACTACAGATTTTGAACAAAATTGCCAAGAATGACAACAAGTTCCCTACAGCCCGTCGCGGCGGCATAAGGCAGCCAACTGTTGTGAATGAAGTATAAGCTACTGAATCTGTTAATGCCCTCCTGGACAAACTAACACAGGCTGTAATGTGTATGGTCAAAGGAAAAACATATGAGGCCAAGGCTGTGGAGCCATTTTGTGATGTGTGTTGGGGCAACCACGATTCCTCTGAATGCAGTGAATCCACCAACTTTATGGCAACTTACTATAGGAACAACAGACCCAACACCAACACATATAACCTAAGTTGGAAAAAGCATCCAAATTTCTCCTGGAGTAACCTTAACACGGCTGCAAATCCAACTCAGCAACCAGGGGGATACCAACAGAACCTATCACGACAGCAACCTCAGCAGAAACAAAATACGAGCAACAATTCACTAGAATCGACACTACATACTTTTATGTCTCGAACTAGTGATTTTATTGTTCGTACTAATAAATTTATTGATAAGACTGAGTCTTTTATGGACATGAATGATATGTAGATGAACAACTAGGATGATGCAATAAAGAACTTGGAGACCCAATTTGGGTAGTTCACGGAGATCATAAGCAACAGGACAATGGGTGCAGCATCCAGCAACACAGATGTCGCAACCAAACCGACCTATTAGCAGTGTAAAGCTATAACTACAAGATGTAGGAAACAATTGGATGAGCCCAGAGTTGAGCAACCAAAGGAAAAACAGGCATAACTACCCGCCCCAGCAGCACATGAACAACCCATTGGGGCAGAACAACAAACTGATGCCTAGGCAGATGACGGCAGCCCTGAGAAAGATGATCTTGAACCACCACATATTAGATTCCCATGCAAGGAACGCATCTAGGACATCCGTCTACCGTTGCCCTTCCCCCAAAGGCTTAAACAACAGAAACAAGAGCACTAGTTCAAGAAGTTCCTAGATATACTTAAGCAGGTGCACATCAACATCCCACTCGTGGAGGCCATACAAAACTTGCCAAAATATGCAAAGTATTAGAAGGACATGGTTTCCAAGAAGAGGAGAATTGGGGAATTCGAGATGGTAGCTTTCACTGAGGAATGTATTGCAATGATGCATAATAAGGTGTCGCCCAAGAGGACAGATCTAGGTAGCTTCATCATTCCATGCAAGATAGAAAGCAACCATGTCATGGGAGCTCTATGCGACCTAGGAGCGAGTATAAATCTGATGCCCAATGATGTCTTTAACAAAATAGGAAATGATCAAGAAAAACCAACCTCCATCATGCTACAGCTTGCTGACCATTCCTTTGTGCAACCGGAGGGAAAAGTTGAAGGTATCCTGGTACGAGTGGGCAACTTCATTTTCCATGCTGATTTTCTTATCCTGAACTGTGAGGCAGACGAGAATGCCCCCATCATCCTTGGGCGACCATTCCTAGCCAAGGGCAGAACATTGATAGATATGGAGAATGAGGAACTCATAATGAGGGCGGACAATCAAAATATAAAGACACATGTTCTACAGCCCATGAAGTCAGCCACGGAAAAAGAAGTATGCGAACAAACAAAAGCCTCCAAGGACAGCCCAGAGACAGGTCAGACAACAGCTGCCAGGGCAGGAATCAGAGCAACAAGAACCTCGGGGAGCTGGACAACCCACCTGGGCAACAAGCAAACCAAAACCAGCTCAGGAAATGGATATGCTTGGGAGATGCACCTCAATGCCCTCCCAACATAACTTAATTTATTTTTAATTTCTTTCTTTTTTATTTTTATGTTTTAGGATTAGATTTTAATTTATTGCAATTTATTTTCCACGTTTTATTTTCAAATTTAAGTATTTTTATTTCAGTTTTTCTTTATTTTGTTTATTATTTTATTTTCATGTTTTAGGAATAAATAAGCAAGACTAAGAAGAATGCCCAACAAGGAGCCCGCCCACCATGCCATCGAGACAGCTGCGGGTAGCCAACCACAAAAACGCATAACGGCTAGTGATCCGCTAACGACTACTGTCAACGGCTACAACGTAACGAGCATTTAATCTAGTAACACGCAACACGAAAATCTGCCCGTTGGAATTTAATGCCGCCATGACATCTCTCGGCAACCCCTATATATATCTCACTATTTTATTCATTCTCTTCATTTCACCTCCTTGTTTAATCTTTTCTACGTCCATTTGCTTCTTAAGATTTTTTTCCTATTTTTAGATACTTTAGAATCACAATCAGCTCACAGCTATGACAACATCACAGTCTAAACCCAGTTTCTAAAGATTCTTCTCCAAGCTAGACCAGCAAAGGCACCAAACTCAGTTTGCCAATAGAGCAATATGGGAGGAGCAAGGGTTCCACTACTTCACGCAGACAAGAGACCTCGGTCTCAAGCTCGCCCTCTTCGAAAAGATCCACGGCCAAGGGTGGGAAATATTTGCTAAGCAGCCGTAAGTGGCCAACGTCACACTTGTATGGGAATTCTATGCCCACTAACACCACCTAGAGGTTGCCTTCGTCTTTGTCTGAAGGGAGGCACTCAAACTAAATCTGACCACCATCAACAGATTTTACGGGATGAAGATGGACGACAACCCCCATGAAGAGTGGAGGCAAACGCTGATAGCAACTGACTATGATCGGGTGAAGGACAAGCTTCATCCGTGGCTGGCGATGAAGCACATAGGATATTTCAGGCGTCGCTGATTGCTACCGGAGGCAATGTTGTGGAACACGTTTATCAAACGACGACTACTGCCCACCTCCCACAACACAAAGATTGACCAGCCTCGCCTCGCCCTAATTCATTCTACCATGAACAACCGACCGATCAACGTGGGCGACATCATATGCAAGGAGATCCACAGCTGCTACCGAAAATCCAAGGGCAAGATCTACTTCCCCGCTCTTATCACTGGGCTTTGCGCGAACTTCAACATGCCCACCAACCGCAAGGAAGCCATGACACCACCCAAGGAAGGCTGGAAAAGGAAGGTTCGGGTCTAGATGATGCAAGCACCAGAGATAGAGCCGGATCACACCTTTATAGCCATTGGCCGACAACACCGCTGCCTCGGCAGCAAAAGGCAATACTAAGGCTGCCCAACAACCAGAAGTCATCTAGCTGCTCCATACACTGATCGCCAGGAATAAGAGGATGTAGCAGCAGCAACTGACTTTCATGAAGTATGTGGGGAAGTCCAAGAGGCATCTGTGGCCTATCTTCTTCAAAAGTTCCCCAACAATGGCCCATCCCTGCCTAGTTTGCCTGAAGACCTGGCTGCTGCAGCTGAATCCAAAGAGGGAACACCACCAGAAGCAGCTGCCCCCACGCCGCCTATCGTTTCCAGATGCCATCTCCGACGCACTATCCATCTTATTCCGCCACCTACTCCTTTCACACTGTGGCTGACACTCACGAGAGGCATCAACAACACTCTCTCTAACGATCACAGCAGCAACGGTGGCAAACACCTCCCCATCTAACGAGGTTGAGCAGCAAATGGCAGCAACATCGACACCCATGGAAATAGAGAACCCACAAGCAGAACCTATGGAGGAGGAAACAAGGAAAAGAAAGCAGCACATCATCTCAACTAAGTTTGAGGAAGAGGAGTCAAAATCCAAACCGGAACAAAGTGAAGCTCCTCTCCCCACTCTCAAGAGAGTCCATCCATCACGAATAGCAAAGATATCACCTGCCAAGTCTGCTGCCCGAAGGTCTGCCAGCCGTCGCCTTGTCATCCATTCTTCATCTTCCTTCACTGCCGCAGGAACCCCATCCTCTTCTCAACCCTCTGCCAACTTCTAACGCTATTTCTTTTCTTTTCTTTTATTGCTTATTTTTCATGTCTTAGTTATCTCACTTGTATTTATTTTTCTGGTTTTTTTTCTTGTATTTTATTTTGTGCATTGCGGGCAATGCCCATCTCGAGTTTGGGGGGTTAGCACTCATTTTGTTTAGGCGTAAGTAGTGCGTATATGTTGCATAATGTATTTGCCTTAAAAAATTAATCAAAAGAAAAATTGTTGTTAGAACTTGTGCCTAAGATAGGATAGCCGACTTTAATTTTTTTTTGCACCAATTAAAAAGAACTTAATTTTTTGGAAAGCATGAAGTAAACTTAGATTTTTTTCTATAATTGCCAAAAATTAAAAACACTACTATTACTTGCTGAATTTGATTGAGTTTATGATGAACATTGACTACTTGAGTTATTTGTAAAACTCTAACATGGTTGCAGGAAGTTGTCGCAGCAAGCAACAAACAGAAAAAGAAAAGCACTGCCATTGTAGGAGAAAAAAAATTTATATGATGTTTTTCTCTAAAGGTGCCCGAAACCGGATCTAGGAAGAATCATGCACAAGGACACTTTGTTGCTATCAAAGTCCATGAATCTGAAAATCCTTGAAGTGACAGACAAATTAGCATGAGTGAATGAAAGTCTTCACAGGATGACTCTAGTCAATGGGTTTGGGGTTTTGTAGTTTGCTCCTATCTTAATTTCAGACCTAGAAGAGTAGTTGTGATGAACTGAATTCCTTATTTCCATGATTATAAATTGTGCTTAAATATGCTGCCTCAGCAGCAACCTTATATTACCATGAAAACATGTTTGTTTACTTAGAATATTCTTCAAATTCAGCTTGTACACAGTTTCTGCACGCACTGCACTGGGATTGTAGTCTAATTCTACGGTAATTCATGTTATTGTCCTTTCACTAATCTAACGATAGGTGCCACGACCTTGAGGTGTTAAATCAAGTTTGAAACATGTTTTACTTTTTGATTAGTGCAAAGGGCAAGTGTGTTTAGGATATATTGTATGAGGACAAGCAATAGTTCTACTTTGGGAGTGTGTAAAGTGCTCATATTTCCTATATTTTATATGCATTCCATCACATATTATTGTTGCTCTTGGGTACATTTTAGGCATATTAAGGTGCATGCATGCATTATTTACAGTGTTTTTTACTTTACCCTTTTTATATTGAATATCATTAATTTGGTGAGAAAATGTATTGTTTTAGTTTAGTTTTAGCTTCAAGTACTAGAAGTTGGTAGAATGAGAGAGGAGCTGAGGAGCCGATGCTGAGGCAGCAAGCCAAGGGGATGTACTAATGCAGCTCAACACAGAGAAAAGTGCTACTGAGTAGCTGTTGCCGCCATAACTGCCGCCCAGGGCTGCAACCTAAAGAATTGGTGAATTGGAGTGCGATTGGAAGAACCTAATTTCCTGAGTCCAATAAGCCAATCCACGCAATTTATCGATTCCGGAAACAATGAACTGAGCCGCCCAAGGAGAGATTATTCAAGGCAGCTTAAGGTTGCTTCTGCCATTAGAAGTCCAACTTCAAGTCAAAGAAGTCAGAATTTAAATAATGCATTCAATGCTAAACCTACTTTATGATGAGGAAGACTTATACTCCAAGGAGGACTAAACCTAGGCCAATGCCCTATATATACCCGACCATACATTGTATTTTAAAGACAACCACAAAGTTGGCATAGCCTAGTTTCTCTTGTGTTTTCTTGCTGCCACTATGTTCTAAATTCTCTAGGGTTTGGGTTATGTTGTAAAGTAGTTGTGAGAACGGTTGTTTAGGTTTTAAGTTTTCTTTTGCAATAAATTCAAGGTTTTCTTATTTCATGTTCTTCACTGTTTTCAATTGAGTTCGAAAGATCGATTGGAAGTAATCTATTTGTTTGGTATCGAGAGAGTCAAGCTCACGAAAGAAGTAAGCACGATCCCATCAATACCAGGTGTTGATCAATCCAGCCTAGACATAGGTTAGGGTTTAAGGCGGCTAAAAAGGAACGAACCAAATGTTGTTGTTCACTGTAAGATTCACACCGACGAGTATCATCTGCAACGGGCAAAAACAGCGTTCTGACTTAGACATAAGCTGGATCTTTATCGAAGCGTTCTGTCGAGCCTTGAAGGAGTGTCGAGTTTCCTGCCGAGCCAACCGTCTATTCCACTGCCGAGGCAGCAAAAGCGTCGAAGAAGCCAATCTGCCATCTTCCGCCGAGGCAGCAAAGTCTGGCAGCGCAAAGTAACTTAACATGTTCAACGCAGTTTCACACTTGCGTATGATACTTTCAGATAGACCATACCGGCAAATGATTTCCTTCTTCAAAAATTTACAGACCGTAAACCTAGTAACATTTGCGTATGAGATTGATTCCACCCATTTCGTGAAATAATAAATGGCCACCAAAATAAAACGATGATCGTTTGACGCCTTTGGGTTAATCTGTCCGATGACATCTATGCCCCACATGGAAAAAGGCCAGGGAGCCGACATGACATGGAGAGATTCATGAGGTGTATGAAGCTTATCAATATAAATTTTACACTTGTGGCATTTGCGAGAGTAATCGAAGCAGTCACCTTCTATGGTTGACCAATAATATCCAAAGCACATTATCCTTTTGGCCATGGTGGAACCGCTAGGGTGAGTTCCAGAAACTCCCTCGTGAACCTCTTCTAAAATCAATTGAGCCTCTTTCTCGTCCACGCATTTTAGGAGCACCTGATTTCGACTCCTCTTGTATAGGATTTCTCCATCAAGGACATACCCTGATGTCATTTTCCCGGTCATTTTCTTTTCATTCTCTCTAGCTTGTGGTGGGTATTGTTGAAGTTTTACATACTACAAGATATCATAGTACCAGAGCAAGCCATCTGCTTCCTTTTCCATGTCATAACATTGAGCTGGGGAATCTAGCATTTGTATTTTGATGGGCATCATTCTTGAATCTTCACTTGCCTTGAACATAGCTTCTAGGGTGGCTAAAGCAACATCCATCTGGTTGTCTTCCCTACGAAGATATTTGCAGGTGATCACATCAAATTCTTTGGTCAATCGAGCACCAACTTGTGGTATTCTACCAATTTTGCACCCTTCGTCTCCCATTCCCCTCGTATTTGGTTAATAATCAACGTTCAATCCAAGAATACCTTCAAGTTACGTATTCTCCTTTCGATGGCCTCCCTTAGACCCATTACACATGCCTCATATTCTGCCATGTTATTAGTGCAGAAGAACTTCAATCGACTAATTAAAGGGTAGTAATTTCCTATTAGCGAAACTAAATTTGCTCCGATTCCTCGACCCAATGCATTTCCTGCACCGTCAAAGTTCATGACCCATGATTTTGCTGGAGCCTCATCATTTTCTAAGATGCACATCAGATCCTCGTCAAGGAAATTAAAATTTACTGCCTCATATTCATCACAGGCACGATTTGCCAAAAAGTCAACTATGGCGCTTCTCTTTACATCTTTCTGACTCACATATTGGATATCAATCTCTGACAACAACATCTGCCATCGCGCTACCTTCCAAATTAGGTTTGGGTTTCCATCAATAACTTTAGTGGATCTAGTTTTGGAATCATCCACATAGTGTGATATAGCATATATTTCTCAAGCCTTTTAGACGCCCAGACCAATGCACAACATAGTTTTTCAATTAAGGAGTACTTGGTTTCACAATCAGTGAACTTTTTGCTCAGGTAATATATCGCCTTTTCTTTTTTTCCATTTTCTTCATGTTGCCCCAACACACAACCCATAGAGTTTTCATACACTTTTAGGTATAGAATTAATGACTTTCTCCAAACTGGCATGACCAGCATAGGAGGATTAGTTAGCTGCTCCTTAAAGTTTCTCCAAAGTCTCATTGCATTCTTCATTCCATGTGCATGGGTTATTCTTTCTAAGAAGCCTGAACATTGGATCACATTTGCCCGTCAGCTAGGAGATGAAGGGGGCAATGTAATTTAATCTTCTCAGAAAACCCCAAACATTATTTTGTGTTTGTGGTGGCAAAAGCTCTTGTATGGCCTTAATCTTGTCATGATCAATCTCTATTCCTTTTCTACTTACCACAAAGCGTAATAATTTTTCAGATGTGACTCCAAATGTACACTTTGTCACACCCTGAAAACTGGTCTAATTGAGATTAAGTTCCGGTGATCTAATATTTTTGTACTGGTTATGTAAATGGTTCGATCTTGTATCGAAGTTGAATTAATGAAAGTCATTCAAACTAACTATATTATTATTATTATTATTATTATTATTATTATTATTATTATTATTATTATTATTATTATTATTAATATTATTATTATTATTAGAAAAAGAAAAAAATGGTCGTGGTATTCCCACATCAAGGGATACACGGCACACCCATAAAATGGGTGGCAAAGCCTTGATTCCATGTGGCTAAGCCTAAGGGCATTATACCCCAAAATTTAGCCAACACTCCACCTACGTGGAGAATGTAAATGGAAATGAAGGCCGGTTCATGTAGTATAAATACGGCGGGGTATACACAGAAAGCATAAGCATAGGTAAGAAGCAAATAAATCGGTTCAGTATTAGGTTCGTAGATTCAATTTTTTCGGTTCAATAATTCGAGTCCTTTCTATCGTTGGGGTAAGCTCAAATCTTTGATTACTCTAAGCTTTAACATTGATTTTGATATTTTTCGTATTAATTCGATATCGTTTTATCGACTCTAACCAATCTCCGTTAATTAACTTACTTCAAAAGGCTAATAAAGGACAACCGTCATTTTCGAAGGCCGAGGATAAAGATGTTGTTATTCGAGAAACATTGGGTTATTGAGGTTAGTGTAGTTTGAGCCTCGGGAAAAGATTAGATGCTTTTTCCAGTTTCGTTGATATCGATTATTATATAGCTAATAAGTTGTAATAGGATTATTGTATCGAACCTCCTTGGAGGGCTTATTGGTAAGAACCGGTAAGTTATCACATTGAAACGTTGAACATGACATCATAGATATCATCATTGTTAATGATAAGATATTGGAACGTAGAAGTGTCGACCATTAGATATTGTTAGTATCATTATCATAGACATTGTATGTTGAAATAAGCATTACTAAAGCTATTAAATATAAGCATCGTCATTGTCATCAAATTTTTGATATTGAAATATTGGTTATAGATATTGATAATGAAATATTAATTACCGACATAGATATTGAGACATTAATCATTGATTGATATATTGTAAACATTAATAATTAACATTGCCACTGAAATATCGACATTGTTATTTTTATAGGCATTGCTATAAATATTGTCATTGGAAATAATAATTGGTATTGTTATTGTTATCGAATCATTGGCATTGAAGCATTGATCATTGATATTGTTATTGGAAACATTGTGTATTGATATTGCTATTGAACCTTGGATTCAAAAGGACAGTGGATACAATTGGCATGCCATAGAATTCATGACCTCATTGGTACGGGTGGACTACAGTCCTTGGGCTACGGCCTTTATTGTGGCGAGGCGGAGGGATGTTTGTGTTATTGGTCAATTGGCGAGGCGAAAAGACTATACCATTTATTGATTTGGTGAGGCGTAGGAATTCATGTATCCACTATCTTATTTCGATCCAAGGGAATACTATTAAAACACGTCAAGAATATTTTATTAAATATTGTCATGGTATTGATTTCGTTATATCATTGACATTAACATGGCTTTGGAATTATTAAAGTAATGTCATCTCCCTAGCATGTTATGAGTTGCATACCATTGAATTTATTGTTAACTATGACTACCTCACTAGGTAAAGTATTCTAATTTATCTCATCTCATGCATTTTAGGTTAATCAGTACAATGACAAAAGATCAGAGCAGTCAAGGCATTTTGGCAAGTCACTATTAAGCTAAAGTAAGGTATTTCACCCTTATAAACTCCTAGTATGGTGGCAAAGTAGTCAAACTAGTAACACATGAACCATTTGATATGTAACACTCCAATTTTAGGCCGGGAGTTGTCGGTTTTGATCTAGGATTAGTTTTAAGTTAAATTTAAATTAAAGAGCTGATATTTATAAAAGTTCTCATTATTTACGATAACGCATTTTAATGAACATTTTAAGAGGGTTTTGAAAATCAAAATCACTCATCTTCTTCCAAAAACCCTTTTCTCTCATTTTCATCTTCTTTTCTCCATTGAAGAACATTGAAGGTAAATCATCTTTTTCTTTTCCTTGGTTTACTTAAATTAAAGTTGGATTTGCAAGACCCATTAATTCTCAACCTTGAAATTTTAAGATTTATGAAAAGTGGAGATTTTGGGTGAAATTCCGTATAGGTCTTTTAGGGCAGTGTTTTGGGGTGTTTTTAAAGCTTATTTTGAAGTCATAACATGTTAAAAAGGTTGCTTGATTATAGTATACCCGAAACTAGTCTTAGGGTTGGATTTTAGAAGTTAAATAAGTGAGTTTTTGGCTTGATTTTGTGGTAAAAAGAGGGCTGGAGGTATGTGGACCTTGGATAGGTGTTTTTAGATGTTATTTGAAGATTTTTGAGTGGTGATAATGCTGGTTTAATTGGATTTCCGAAACCACTGCTGTAGGTGATTTTTAGAAGTGGAAAATAAGAGTTTTAAGGTGTTTATGTGGGGAAATGAAGGGCTGATGGTTGTACAGCCTTCGAGTGATGTTTTGGACATGTTTCGGAGTGTTTTAAGCGTTTAAATTGAGGGGTAATAGCTGGGTTTTGCTGGAGTACGAAAATGAGAATATTTGGGAGAAATTCGGCTTTGAATTGTTGAGAAAATATTGTGAAAATGTGAGCTGATGTATAACAGCAAATTTGTGGTTTATTAAAAGGTTAATACATTGTTTTTTATTGGTTAGAAACAGTGAATTTGGCCTTCAGTGGTTCGGCGCAGTCTCGGGAAGTTTTGAAGCTTGAAACGACTTTGGGTTTGCATTGGTGTGTGAATGGTGAGTGGAAATGTTTTTAAGCTACGTTTTGGTTCAAAGATGGTTTTGAGAGAGTTTAGATTGAGCTTGAAAGGCCAATCTAAACTCAAAAGTAAGATGATGTGTATCGCCTCTTTAAACTACCCTTTTACCGTTTTTTTTTCATTACATGAGGTGTAACTTGTTATGCATGAAATTTCAATACTTTGGAAGGAAGCATGTTGTTTGTTATTATGATGTTGATCATGCATGATGAAATCAATGGTGTTTTTGATATGCCTTGTAAAGTATATGTAAGTTGGTGCAGGTTGTGCACGGAAATGGTTAGTCAGACCATTTGCGGTTGGTAAGATGGTAAGAAGTTAGATTATGCATAATTGTGGATTTTGTGGCAAGGTATTTTTGGTCATGCATGATATAGTGTATCCATGTTGTATGATGGTGATTTGTATATCATATTGCATGATTGGGGGAATCTTATTTATGTTAAACGAAGGTTTTGGGTTTTGGTGGAGTCTTAAAGACTAACCTAGATCCAATAGTAAGTTCACCCAATCTCGTTTGTTGGTTGAGTTTCGGTTCTCATGATATGTGTGATGTGATGATGTTTTTAGATTGTTTCTACTCTCCGTTTAATGTTGTTGTGTAGTCGTTGTTGGTGTCGAGCCTCACGTGATGGTTGTCGTTACTACGGTGATGTGTAGTCCCACCGGTAGTGACTAGTAGAAGTGTACGGTGATGTGTAGTTCCATTGAAAAACTAATAGTTGAACGGTGATGTGTAGTCCCACCGGTAGTGACTAATAGGAGAGTACGGTGATGTGTAGTCCCATCGGAAAACTATTAGTTGAACGGTGATGTGTAGTCCCGCCGTGTTTTGGGTTATGCATGTGCATACCTTCTATTGTGATGATCGTGTTTCGTTACGTCTTTCCTTAAATGGTTTTGCTTTAAAACTAAGACTTATGTTTTAAAAACTGCATTATTGTTGTGCTTTTAGAGCTCCGCTCACTAAGCTTTATGCTTACGCTCTCTTTTTTCGAAAATGCAGATCATTAGCGGGGAGTTAGAGAGGAGCAACGAAAGGGCATCCAAGTGTGAGGTAATTGCTCAAGTATGGTTTGGTAAATAATGTAGTAGTTTAGCAATGAGAAATGCTACGTGTTTTAGGAGCGTGTATCTAGACTCCTTTGTGTTGGCTTTATGTTGTTAATGCTTTGTGTTGATGAATTTTAAATCATGTTTATGTTGATGCCTAAGTGTTTTGTATTTGAAGGATTTTAACCATGTCTTATGAATGCTTATGTTTTTGTTGAAGGTATGTAAACCTTGATTGTGCATTGCTTAGGTGAACGTATGTTTCTTTTGGCTAAATGGTTTTGTTATGCATGCTTTTATGTAAGTTTCCTATCTAGATGCTTATCTTGTTGATTGATGCTTGGTCGATTAGCTAAATAGCTATGTTTGTTCATCCATGATTGTGTAATGATGTTTGAGTGTTTACATGTTGTTCACCGAGTCCTTAAATGATTTTAGAGCGGAGTCCTTGTGCGTTCTGCAACTAAAATGAGGTTTGCAGTGCAGGGCGTATTGATACGCCCAAGGGCTGTATCGATATGGTCCTATGCTTTGAACCCCATTTTAAGCCTTGCGTACATGCACACGGGGGGTGTATCAATACACCAAAAGCTCTCTGGAAATCTGAAAAATCGAGGAGATTTTAGCGTATCGGTACGAGTCTTAAGTGTATCGGTGCAGTCTTCGTGGTTTGACAGTGAGAAGTTGACCGATTGTGGGCGTATCGATACGGTCTACCAGAGTATTGATACGGTCCCCCTGTGTTGACTTTGGGTTGTTGACCAAGTCGAGGCATACCGATACGGTCTTCTAGCGTATCGATACAACATGTTGTAAATGCTAAAATGGGTTGTTTAATTGCTTGTTTCATGTATTTTGTATTCGTGTATCTCTTCTGTTGCGTGTCCTATCACATAGGATATACTAAAGCATCTAGATAAGATAACATTAAAAGAAATTTTCTAGGGTTTCTAATCGACGTGAAGCCTTAACGAGTTTCGCTTTGGTTTTCCCCGTGTAACCTGCTCGGACTGGTCTGTCGTCTAGCCCGAGACAATGGGGTTACATTTGTTGGTATCAGAGCGTTAGGTTTATGCAACCTCGGGAAGGTAAGTAAGGTAAGTTTGAAGTGTTATGTTGTTGCTATGTCTTGGTGAATGTTTTGCCATGTATGCTTGATGTTTGCTTGCTAGTACGGTGTTTGAAAGCATGTGTTAGCATGATGGTTGTGTTGAGACGTAGTGTCGAGTTCCCTTTTCTACTATTACTTATTTAAAAAGATTTTGAGTAAAAGAGTACTTGAGCACCTTGGACCCTTGCTCTTGCTAACCCCATATATTTTTTGTTTGTGAGTTTTGTTTGTTGTTGTATTATTGCTTTTGGCAAGTATGAGAATGAGGCATGGGCCTCGAGCTGGAAATCATGAATCTAAGGTGTCGGAGAATGTGAATGATGAGAGAGTTCATTGCTCTAGTTTAGGGCAATATGGCCGTACCAGAGTTTGAGGTACAATTTGTCTGCTTGGGTCAGCATGCATATGAGTTGGTTCCTATTGAGAAAGAACAATGTGACAGATCCTGATATGAGTTAGTAAAAGAAGTGAAGACCTATGACTTGGCTTCAGAACGATATTGATGTTTATAGCAGGTAATTTCTCGATACAGTCATTGAGTTTGTTTTCTCTGATTAATTCTGGATCTACGCATTCGTATATTTCGAGTGAGCATGCAAAGTTGTTGAATTTTCCTTGTGAGGTACTAGAGGTAGGTGTTAATGTTACTAGCTCTTTCGATGATACATTAGTGGTTAGGAAGATGTACAAAAGATGTTCGTTGATGGTTCAGGGTCACGTGTTTCTAGTAGATGTGATGGAATTGCCTTTTTACGGTTTGGATGTGATATTGGGTATGGATTGGCTTGTAGAACATAGAGTTAGGGTAGACTTTGAGACAAAGAGTGCTTTCTTGAAGCTTGCAGATGACTATGAGATTGTAGTAGTGCGTGAGAATGTGAAGTTCTTATCGAATATTTTTTCGGCCTTAGAGGCTCAGAGGTTAGTGGAGTTGGGTTGCGAGGCGTACTTGGCCTACGTAATGAATCCGAATATGAATGAAGTGAGACCGCAAGTGTAACCCCCTTAGCCTGGCCTAGACGATTGACCCAAACTACGAAGATTACACAGGGAAAACCAAAGTCAACTCAAAAGTCAACCTTGATTCAAGACCCTTTTCTTTTCTTTTTAAACTTGTCCAGATGCTTGTTAACCTTAAGTGAGCACTCACGAAACTCTATTGAGAAAAAGCATAGCGATCAGATAACATATAGGGACTGAATTGTACTTTACACGAAATTAGGGACCAAACTATAATTTCTACAAATTAGAAGATCTTTATTGATTTTAAGGTAACTAATATGAAATTAGTCATGTTACATGCTTCTCTGCCAAATTCCATCCTAATTGGACATCTCAAGCTCATACAATTGCAATCTCAACATTTGGGACTAAAATGTAAAACATGCAAACTTCAGAACAATTCAAATCTGTGACCAACGGTCTCCTGTTTCGAAACACCTACCCGCCGTATCAAAACGCTAGAGCAAACACTCTCCCGTTTCGAAACTTGTTCAGAAACACGACTCTCCAGGAGCCAAAACGTATCGGAACAGCCTCCAATCGTTTTGAAACACGAAGGCCATTTTAGGCCCCCGTTTCGAAACACTAGAGTGTGTTTCGATACGGTTTTCCCAGAAACTGCAACAATGACTGGTTTTTCACCCAAAAATCCATTCAAACTCATCCTAATGACTCACTAATCATGCCAACAAGTCAACAAACATATAAGGTACATATTTAGAACACCTCAACACCCTCATATCATCAAACAAGAAAACTCACAAGTCTAGAGGCATGCTTCCTATTATCAAATCACTAATAGGCAATCCAACCTCAAAACAAGTAATTAAGGCCATTTACAATTCAAACCAACCAAGGCAAACATGCCACAACCTTAGGGAGTTTAACACATCTCCCAAAACAAATCTTAGTTTCCCATTGCCAATTTATCAAAACTAATAGTGTATGAAAACTTCACCATACGTGAGCTTGGATTTACTTGGATGAACTTATCTTCCTTGATGCCTGAAAACACCTCAATTATCTGCATTATTGGTAAAAGAGAACATAAGCACAAATGCTTAGTGAGGCATGCTCTAAATAAAACCAACGCAATAATGCACATTTAGAAAACACTTTCATCAAAGCTTTTAAACCACATGCTCTTCTCTTTCTCATGCTTGGAAAACTTTCAAAGCAAAACTCATTGAAATCACATGTACCTTCATTCTATCTCATGCATTAAAACCAATGTAAATCTCATGGCAAGGCCATTCACATGCTTGTATTGTCAAAGCATTTCTAAACAAAACACATATGAATAACTTATAGCATAAATCATTTCATCAAAGGTACATGTGTAACAAAAACCATTTCATCATTTATATTGGCATTTAGCATCTCATTAATATTCGGATATGCGGACACATTTCTACACTAGACTCTTCTGGTGGAATCTCGCATCACCGTACTCACTTGTCTAGCAACACAACTTTCGGTGGAATCTCTCATCACCGTACTCACAAGGCAGAATCTCTCATCACCACAAAGCTTGGGTATTTCACCAAGGCCTACCCGATGGAATGCCCATCATCGGAATATCTCTCTTTGGCTTAACCAAAGAGCACGTACGAATTTTTAGTTTATAGTGCACTCTCGTCCTATTGATCGATCAATTATATCAGGTAAGTTTCTCAACATCTATGCCAATATAATGTGTTAAAATATCATCACACCTACTGTTTTTCATGCAATATAACTCAAAGGTTTTCTCACCACATTTCAAATCATGAATCATACTTTGCTTCAAACCAAAAGCTCAAATCTATTCAATGCAACATGCCATCTCATGACATCTCTACAAGCATAATCTCATGCTCCAAAACATGCATAAAAACAGTAGGAATTTAACAATCTCAAACATTGAGCATGTAAAAGCATTTTAGGGGAAAACACCACTTTAGAGAGACCAAATCAAACAATACTTACTTCCGAATTTAGGAATGTGTTTCAAGCCTCTCCTAAATTCCCAAACCTTGTATTTTTGTCCTCATGGACTTCTAACCCTATCGCACTCACCGATTTCGTTTCGCTTGCTTGCCGAAACGCCAATTAAGCTCCGGATCAACTCCAAAAGTGTCCGAAGATGTCTCCCATGTTTTAGACACATAAAAGCAGAGGATTATTGCATCATCATGCATTGAAATCATCAGCCAACACTCCAAAACTCGCTGCTCTATCTAAACCCAACATTTCGGCTACCAAACACAACCGAAATCACCTCCAAACTCATCCAAAACTTAACCCAGCTAAGATCCATCTCTTCTAATCATTTCTAAACATCAATTAACATAAAAAACAACTCTAAACTCATCCTTATACCTCCAGCTATAACAGAACACCAAAAACACCTCAAAAACAACCATTTTCATAAGCAAAAACATAAGAAACACAACCTATTCGGGATTGGATTGATGAAACCTCATTTCTAACATCATTTAACATCCAAAATACATTAGAGAACTATCTCAAAATAGAGCACAATCAATTACAACGAAAATCTTCAAGATCTCTTCCAAAATCTTGAGTTTTAAGCCAAAATCTTGTTTCTAACATTAAAACCATTCATGAATCTTTAATAAAGGAAGAACAATCTTACCTCTAAAAGATGATTTCTCCTTGATTTGGGCAAATTTCCATGAAAATACAATGTGTAAATTAAAAGGATTTGTTGCAAGATTGATTAGGAACCAATGAGTGATGGAAATCTCATCAATTGAAGTAAAAATCAAAGTGAATTTTTCTGGAGAAAAAGTGTTTGGATGATAGGATTTTGAGAGAAAAAAGGAATGAGAGAAAATTAGAGAAAAGTAGTTATGAAAGTCAAAAAGTAGTTTTTCACCTTTCTTTTATTTAATTAAATCATTAATTAAATCACCCAAATTAAGGAAAAATCCGGAGAAAACATTTTGGGTAAATTAGTTCCTTAAAGATTCAAAGTTTCAATCCTTTACAAAACAGTCACTACTAAACTTTGCAAAAATCGCAATTTGGTCACTACACCGAAATGTAGTATTTCCAAACCTTATTTTGTAAAATTGATTTCACCACTCTCTTATATATATTAAATGAGGATTTTTAGATATTTTTTCTATATTTTTAAAGCATCCCGATCTAGGCTTTCCCTAAAACTCCCTTTTATATTCGAACCGTTTCTCAGACCGGTCCAGTTCAGAACCTAAACTTCTAAGCCTAAAATCGGGGTGTTACAACTCTCCCCTACCAAAGAAATTTCGTCCTCGAAATTTACCTGGAGGAAAAAGGTAAGGAAACTGCTTCTTCATGTCATCTTTTCTTTCCCACGTGGCTTCCTCAACACCACGATGCCTCCGCAACACCTTAACCAACTCAATGGTCTTACCTCGAAGAACTTTATTGTCCGAATCCAGAATCTCAACCGGCTCCTCATCGTATGTCAAATCTGGATTCAACATAACTTCCGAAGAATTGAGAATGAAACACATCATGTATCTTCTCTAACTCTTGTGGTAGCCTCAGCTTATACGCAATAGGACCCACAGTTCAATCACCTCGTATGGTCCAATATACCTAGGGCTCAACTTACCCTTCTGGCCAAATCTCATCGCCTTCTTCCAAGGTGAAACCTTCAAGAACACAGGGTCACCCACCGCAAACTCAATCTCTTTACGCCTCAAATCTGCGTAAGACTTATCTTAATCAGAAGCTGTCTTCAACCACTCACATATGAGCTTCACCTTCTCGGTGGTTCCCTTCAACAAAGTTGACATTGAGACCAACTTCTGACCTGTTTCAGCCCAGCAAAGAGGAGTTCTGCACTTCCTCCCATACAAGGCTTCATAAGGTGCCATTGAATACTTGCCTGATAGCTATTATTATAAGCAAACTCCACCAAAGGCAAATGCTTCTACCAAAAGCCTTGGAACTCAATCACACAACACCTCAACATATCCTCAAGCACTTGGATAACTCGCTCAGACTGTCCATCCGACTGTGGATGATAAGAAGTACAGAAATTCAGCTGCGTACCCAAAGTTGGATGCAAACACTCCCAAAATCGTGATGTAAACCTCGGATCTCTATCCGACACTATAGATTTTGGTACACCATGCAAACGTACAATCTCAATAATATACAGCTCTGCAAGCTTATCCAAAGTATATGTGGTATGCACATGTAAGAAATGCGCACACTTCGTAAGGCGATCCAGAATCACCCACACCGAATTCTTCTTCGATGGCGGCAAAGGCAAACCAAACACAAATTCCATGGTGATTCTTTCCCACTTCCATTTAGGAATCCTCAACGGTTGCAACAACCCTGAAGGAAACTGATGCTCAACCTTAACCCGCTGACAAACCGTACACTTACCCACATATTCCGCAACATCCTTCTTCAAAACCACCCAATAGTACTCATCCTTTAAATCACGATACATTTTTGTACTACCAGGGTGCATAGCAAAAGGACTACTATGAGCTTCGGTCAGAATAGTAAGCCTCAACTCCACATCATTCGGCACTACTATTCGTCTTCCGAAACATAGAACTCCATCGTCACTAAAACAAAAATCTGATGGTCTATCCTCAGCAATATCATGAACATGTGGCACCAAAGAATCATCCAACAACTGCTTATCTTTTATCAACTGAACCAGAGATGGTTTCACTTGCAATTCAGCCACAAGACCTCCATCTTGCGAAATACTCAAGCTGGCAAACATAGCCCTTAACTCCACCGCCACCTTCCTGCTCAAGGCATCCGCAACAACATTAGCTTTTCCCGGATGGTACTCGATCGTCAGATCATAATCTTGAAGCAACTCCACCCAACGTCATTGCCTAAGATTCAACTCCTTCTGTGACATCAAATACTTCAAACTCTTGTGATCCGTGTACACAGAACACTTCTCACCATAAAGATAATGTGTCCAGATCTTCAAAGCAAAAACCACCGCAGCTAACTCAATATCATGCGTAGGATAATTGCGCTCATGCACCTTCAACTGTCGAGATGCATAAACCACCATCTTACCCTCTTGCATTAGCACACACCCCAAACCAACGTAAGATGCGTCACTGTACACCACAAACTCTTTTCCTGATTCAGGTTGAACCAAGATAGGAGCTTGCGTCAAAGCTGCCTTAAGCTTCTCAAAAGCTTGTTGTCTTGCTTCTGTCCACTCATACTTGACATCTTTTTGCAACAACTTCATCAAAGGGGCGGTAATCTTTGAGAACCCATCCACAAACCTCCGATAATATCCTGCCAACCCAAGGAAACTACGGACTTCATGAACAAACTTAGGGGTCTTCCAATTCATCACCGCCTCAATCTTCTGGGGAACAACACGAATCCCCTCAGCCGAAACCACATGACTAAGGAACACAACTTCCTTTAGCAAAAACTCACACTTGCTCAATTTAGCATAAAGCTGATTTTCCAGAAGCGCTTGCAAGACAACCCTCAAATGACCTTCTTGCTCCTCCTCAGTACGAGAGTACGCAAGGATATCATCGATGGACACCACAACAAACTTGTCCAAGTATTCATGGAACACTCTATTCATCATGTCCATAAAAGCTGCAGGAGCATTCGTCAAGCCAAACGACATTACAAGGAATTCATAATTCCCATACCTCGTCCTAAAGGCTGTTTTCGGCACATCCACATCTTTCACCTTAAGCTGGTAATACCCTGACCTCAGGTCAATCTTGGAGAACACCGCCGCTCCATGAAACTGATCAAAAAGATCACCAATCCTCGGCAAAGGATACCTATTCTTGATAGTCAACTTGTTCAGCTGACGATAATCGATGCACATTCTCATAGTTGTGATAAGGTTTTTTCTGAAAACCGTTATGTAGGGCCTTATCACTATCTTCTTCTTGAAAAAGGGGGTTTATTTAAAAAGGGGGGGGGAATTCGTATTTTGGAAAACTGTAAAAATTGGAGTCGCCACCGGCCACTGAGGTAGGTCGGACACCATAAAACCAGAGATTCGTTTTAAAAGGGTTCGGGAGTTGGTTACGTGTGGGGAAGGATTAGCACCCCCATCACGCCCGGAAATCGGTACCAAATTACTTGTTGCCTTTTAATCGATAGAAATTATTTAAAAAACCGAAGTGGATTTAATAAGAATGTTCTTAAATGAAAATGTGACTTAAATAGCACGGGCTTTATCGAATATTGCCTTTGGAATTAATTGAACATTTAATTAGAAAGGATGACGGTACACCGGACCGTAGACTAAACCGACATCATATAAGATTGACTGTCGTGTAAGTTTAGGGTCCGGATCCCGTACGTCACCTTTATGCATGATGCAAGCAGATAAATATGGTGCTATGGTCTTGTCTGTTTTAATTGTGGATTTACCTTTAGACGATTCAAATCAATCCGAATATTCGCAGGACATCAAAGAAGCTAGGCTTGTCGACCCGAATACGCGAATTAATAGGTATCTCCATTTTAATAATTAAAATTAATTAATATGCGAATTAGGGTACTAAAAATCACATGAAATGACATAAAAAATGCATGCCACACAAACATATTCGAATCATCATGAAAACAGATAAATATACAGTATATTTACAAGCATGCAATATATGACAAAGCTACATTATATGCATAAAACCATAAGTAAATATAAAACATATGACCACATACCACATATAAAGAAAAATAACATGGCAAAACATATACTCGAATGACATTAAAAAACAAGCATACAATATATATATATATATATATTCGATGTAAACGTAAAAAGCAAGATGCATTAGTGACGAAAACGCATATACACAACAACAATATGACCAACAATAATATGCCAAAAAATAAATAATTAAATAAATAAATAGAAGCTGGCAGGGACCAAATTAAAAAAAATGCGAAAGGAAAGGGACCAAAACAGAAATAAAACCATTTAAGAAAAGCTGATTAAAATGTGAAATTGGACTCAATTAAAACGGGGCGGAAACCTATAGGAACAAAAAAGGGAATTTTACCATTCGTAAAATGATTAAAATAAGACGGGGACGAAATTAAAAAGACTCGAAAACATGCGGGGACTGCGGGAGGGATTTTAAAACGCGGAAGCCCTCCCCGCGCAATTAAAATGACACGGGAGGGCTTAAAACGCGATTAAACCAAATTTAAAACGTTAAAACAATATATAAGCCACCTTTAAACTCATTTTAGTCCCTTTTTTAGTTTTCAAACCCCAAACAAAACTGAGAGCTCTCCCCCCTCTGTTACTTCTCCGGCGCCGCAAGGGTTCCGGTCGCCGTTGCCGGCGCTGGAACCCTAAAAACTTTTCTTTTTCTTTCCGAAACCAAAACAAGTCCAGAAACCTTTTCCTTCTCGAAACCAAAACTAACAAAAAAACCTTTTCCTTTTGTTTTCGAACCCAAATCGAAACCCGAAAATATGAAAACCACCACTTACTGACGTTCGCCCTCTACCGATTCACCGTGCATGGTCCCGAAAGGGACCGGATGCCTTGCCACCGGCGAGAGAAACGAAACGGAGAAGGAGGAGAAGGAGAGATGCAAAGGTAAAAGAAACTAAACTACTCTCTGTTTTATTTTGCTTCGAAAATATAAATTAAAATAAGATGCTACCTCTGAAACTTTGAGGTTCTCTGCCTTGTATTGCTTGAAATATTTGGATTACAATTTTCTCTCTGAAGTTTTTCGACCCCTCCTATTACAACTTTTTCTCTTAGAAAAATCCCCCCTTGATTTACATTGCATGCGGGTATTTATAGCCCGAAAATTATTCTTTTTCTCTTTTTCTTATTTACATATATTGCTGGAAATTGTTGTGATTTGTTGCTGATGATTTTGGCTGTATTCATGTCTGTGATTCCGTTTGTTGCTGCCTCTGCCGTTTCTGTTTGTCCTCTGTAATTTGTTTCTGTGGTTTGTTGTCTGCATGTACTGCCCGTGAGGAGAGAAGAGGGGACCAAAGAGGCAGGCGTGTCGGCTGAAGAATCGATGATGAAAATCGGCGCGCAGATCCGTTCGATCGACTTGGTGGGGATCTGGACGGTCACCATGGATCTGAGGAAGCTAATGGGGTGCGCGGTTGATTGCACGCGCACGTCTGGGGGCTGAAACGTCGCGCGTGGCTCACACGCGCCTGGGGGCTCGATCTGAGCCATTCGATCTCGATCCGGATCCAACGACGAATAGACATGCGGCTCTAGGGTTACAGCAGAGGGCCTCTAGGGTTTCTTTGTCTCGCATCATTTGGACCTTCAGATCTAGATCAGATCTGACGTTGAGGGGAAGGCGGCGGCTGAAAAAAAAAGAGAAGGGTGCATTAGGGTTTCTTTTTTTTCAGTCGATTAGGGCTAGGTTATTTGGGCCGAAACAGGCCTTGTAATCTTTTTGGGTTTTTAATATCTGATGAACATTATTAATAAACTTGGGCTTTGCATTTATTAATGTATATTGGGCTTATTTATATTTTCATATTCATTAGTAGTAGTAATAATAATAATAATAATATGACAATAACTATAATATAACAGATAATAATAATGAGATAATACATAATAACGGTAGATAATATTAATAATAATACTATAATCAATAGGTAATAATAGGATAATAATACAATATGGATGTAATGTTAATGAGAATGATAATACTAGTGGTGGTAATAAATATAATAACAATAATATATAGTGTACAAATAACACTAATAATAATAGAAGTAATGATGATAATAGTAAATAATAATAGCACTAATAATATGATATCTAAGTATTAATTAGACCAAGCCCAATGTGATGCAACAAAGCACAGTGTGAATAAACAATGTCCACTATTATTTAAGCATATTCAAGGGCTAATCAGCTCAGAAAAAATTAGTGATTACAGTTGCCCCTCTTTGCTTGTACTTGTGAAACAAGGGCAAAGCAAAGACTATAAGCACTAATTTTGTCCAACTTTCCTGTTTGGGTGGTTTGCTCCTCCGAAGCGGCAGGAACAGAGTCGGTAGAGTTGGATTGTCCTCTCTGAACGGCAAAGGACATAGCTGATTCATTCTCCCTAAGCGGCAAAGAATAAACTTCCAATAGCGTAATTTCCCGGAGCGGCGAAAGCAAACTGGACAACGTTGGCATGTCCTCCCTGAGCGGCAAAGGACATAGCTGATTCATTCTCCCTAAGCGGTCAAAGAATAAACTTCCAATAGCGTACTTTCCCGGAGCGGCGAAAGCAAACTGGACAACGTTGGCATGTCCTTCTTGAGCGACAAAGGACATAGCTGATTCATTCTCCCTAAGCGGTCAAAGAATAAACTTCCAATAGCGTACTTTCTCGGCGCGGCGAAAGCTAACTGGACAACATTGGCATGTCCTCCCTGAGTGGCAAAGGACATAGCTGATTCATTCTCCCTAAGCGGCAAAGAATAAACTTCCAATAGCATACTTTCCCGGATCGGCGAAAGCAAACTGGACAACGTTGGCATGTCCTCCCTGAGCGGCAAAGGACATAGCTGATTCATTCTCCCTAAGTGGTCAAAGAATAAACTTCCAATAGCGTACTTTCCCGGAGCGGCGAAAGCTAACTGGACAACGTTGGCATGTCCTCCCTGAGCGGCAAAGGACATAGCTGATTCATTCTCCCTAAGAGGCAAAGAATAAACTTCCAATAACAACTGGACAACGTTGGCATGTCCTCCCTGAGTGGCAAAGGACATAGGTGATTCATTCTCCCTAAGCGGCAAAGAATAAACTTCCAATAGCAAACTGGACAACGTTGGCATATCCTTCCTGAGCGGCAAATGACATAGCTGATTCATTCTCCCTAAGCGGCAAAGAATAAACTTCCAATAGCAAACTGGACAACGTTGGCATGTCCTCCCTGAGCGGCAAAGGACATAGCTGATTCATTCTCCCTGAGCGGCAAAGAATAAACTTCCAATAGCAATTGGACAACGTTGGCATGTCCTCCCTGAGCGACAAAGGACATAGATGATTCATTCTCCCTAAGCGGCAAAGAATAAACTTCCAATAGCAAACTAGACAACGTTGGCATGTCCTCCCTGAGTGGCAAAGGACATAGATGATTCATTCTCTCTAAGCGGCAGAGAATAAACTTCCAATAGCAACTGGACAATGTTGGCATGTCCTCCATGAGAGGCAAAGGACATAGCTGATTCATTCTCCCTAAGCGGGAAAGAATAAACCCAAATAACTTGTTTTCCCGTGGTGGCAAGAATAAACTGAGCAGGCCTTCTGGCTCTTCTGCTCAGAAATCCTTGTTGTGTGTCTCTCTTCTCTTCCCCTTTCTTCTTTCCTTCTTTTCTTCTTTTTCTTCTTTTCTTCTTCTTCTTTATCAACTTATTCTTTCTTGTTTTTCTTTTTTTCATTTTCATTCTTTTTTCCCTTTCCATCATTTTTTCTTCTTTTTTCTTCTTTATCTTTTCTCTCTTTTCTCTCTTTTCTTTTTTCTCTCTTCTCTCTTTCCTTTTTCTTTTATTTCTCTTTCTCTCTTTCTTTTTCTTTTTCTTTTATTTCTTTTTCCTCTCGTTCTTTTCCTTTTCTCTCTTTTTCTTTTTTTTTATTTTCTTCTCTCTCTTTCTCTCGTCTTCTTTTTTTTCTCTTTCTCTCTTTTTCTTTTTTCCTTTTTTCCTCTTATTCTTCTCTCTTTCTTTTTCTCTTTCTTTTTTTATCTCTCTTTCTATCTCATTTCTTCTTTTTTCTTTTCTTTTAATTTAAAAACCAGGAAACCTAAATTTTTTATTATTTTTTTAAAAAAAACATCCCAAAGGGGATAAAGTTGAAAATTTGAGGAAAATGTCCTTTTGGAAGGATAGGATTGAGAAATCCAGTTTTAAGAAAAACATCCTTTAGAAAGGATAGGATTGAGAAATCCAGTTTTAAGAAAAACATCCTTTAGAAAGGATAAGATTGAGAAATCCAGTTTTAAGAAAAACATCCTTTAGAAAGGATAGGATTGAAAATCCGAGTTTTAAGAAAAACATCCTTTAGAAAGGATAGAATTGAAAAATTCAAGTTTTAAGAAAAACATCCTTTAGGAAGGATAAAATTGAGAACTTCTTTTGAGAAAAAAATCCTTTAGGAAAGATAAAATTGAGAAATTGGAATTTTAAGAAAAACGTCCTTCAGAAAGTACAAAATCGAGAAGTTTGAATTTTGCGAAAAAACATCCTTTAGAAAGGATAAAAAATCAGGGATTAAGAACCTTGATACCAGTCAAAGGATTCTTGAGATCTATTTCTCTTCTCATAGAGCGGTAGATCCACCCCTTTGTTAATCTTCAAATACCTATTCAAAAATAAACAAATGCTATGATGGTATGAGTTAGCATGCTCCTAACATTGGGATATCTAACTATCAATGATGAATGGGCATATTTCATGATGCAATGATGCGTATGGTCATGGGAATGCAAAGATTCATGAATTTTGTCTTTATTCTCTGAGGCCAGTGGTCACCATCTTGGGATTACAACCACTCATCAATCTCGTGTCTTGACAAACTTAACTTTTGTCTGTCGTTGCTCATTCCCCGAGTTCAATGACCCTAGTTGTAATCAGAATCAAGCACTTCCAAGCCGTATGCCATCTCCCATATATTCTGATTCGAAATTCTATGTGCTAAAGCCTTTGTTGCCCCACAAACAAAGATGCCCCAATGGTCCTTCATCGTCATACATCACGTAGTGCCCCTCAATTTTGGGTCTCACTACCGACGATGCATTTATCTCTGAAGTAATACAAGGAAATCTCTTTGTTTAAAAATATGTCAATTCGTTGGTCATCATTCTAATGAAGAGTGGATTTCCAAATTAACATACAAAACTTTGAAACCAACAGTCTAATTAAAAGAAAAATAGAATAGGATGCCCCGGATATCAGATGCAAGAGCGTCTTAGATTCCGCTTTCCGATGATCTCTTCAAGCATAGCTTGCGTCTTTGAGTGTTGTGGCGATATTTGAAGTAATGAAATTCCTCCCTAATCGCTCGGTTCATCCTCATGATTATGGTACTTGCTGGATCAGCTCGATTACCATTCCTTCTAATCATGTTCTCCATTCATATGTACGTTTAAAAATTCAACTTTCGCTTAGCCCATGGCGCATGTGCGTTTATGATTACCATTGATTTCGTGTCGGTGTCCTCAAGGATTCCTTTTCAGGACTTATTCAATTTGTTCATTTATTTCTTTTTCTTAGGGGAATACAACTCGTCACAATCCTTTGGCTCGAGAATAAAGATGGAGCATACAACGATACCCCAAGTTACTCGGCATGGTCACGATTTTGAAAATATTACCATTACTCATGAAGTGGAGAGATTCAGGCTTCAGCGAAGTGCCCCTAAAATTCCACACTCGTATCCGAAAATTCCTATTACCAGGTTTCGGAAATTGGAGTGCTTTTTGTTAATGCCTATGACCAGGCTCTGAAATTAAAACCATTTATTTTGTATTGAAACAATCTATTTTTCATTTTTTTTTGCACATTTAAGCAACCTTATTTTGGTTCTCTTAGGAGATTTCCTTATCATCGAACATCATCGAAGGAATAGTAGTCTTGCTTCTCTCGCTTTTTCGACCAGAGCGGACAGAGTGGGAAGTCTCACTTTATCGTTATCACAACATTCAATCGATCTCTTTCATTAGAATCAATGCCACAACAAGCATGTGATATCCGAGGACCTATGAAGGTAAGGAGGGATATATATATATATATATATATATATATATATATATATATATATATATATATATATGATTTCAAGGTCATTGTATGTTAAGGAAAATGCATTTTCATTAGAATGAAAATCTGCAAACAAAACAAGTGCCCTCACAAAAAGATCGTTACTATCTTCGGGCAAATGATAGCAATGTATGTTTCATGCATTACTTCAATAGAAAATGCGACATGAAAGAAGACTCAAACATACAAGGTCTTAACAACCCGGGAAACAACATCTCCCCAAAAGTCGCGCTCATCATTCTTTCTTTTCAACACATCAAACGACCGTTCTCGATAAGTCCTTGAACTTTGTTTCTCAGTGCCCCACAATTCTCCGTGGTGTGGCCCATGCTTCCCACATGGTTGTCGCATACGGCACTAACATCATAACCTTCAGAATAGGGAGGATCCTTTGGTTTGGACTGAACTGGGGTCAGAAGCTTCTTCTCAAATAAAATTGGGAGCAAATCAGTGTACGACATAGGGATCGGGTGAAGAACCTTTGGAGGCTTTGTAGACCATGACGCTTGATTAAGGAAGCGGTCACGAAATTGGTTGTTTGGGCGAGAGCCCACCATATGAACTTACGATCTGTGCTCTTCGTGGGCGGTTGTGCTATAGGGATCCACTATCTTCCCTTTTTTAATAGCATCCTCAATACATTCTCCCGTCATGACCATGTCTGCAAAGCTATTAGCGGAATTGCTGATCAAGCGATCGTACAAGACTCCTTTCAGAGTGTCCAAAAACAAGGAAATGATTTCACCTTCCGGAAGTGGGGGCTGCACCTGAGCTGCTACGTCTCGCCAACGCCGAGCATACTCATGGATACGTTCACCGCGCTTTTGTTCCATCCCTTGTAGCATGAGCTGATTCGGAGTCATATCAGTTACATGCTTGTATTGACTGATGAAGGCTTTTGAAAGATCTTTCCATGACTTGATGTCGGCTCGACTAAGTTGAGCATACCAAGGTGTCGCGGAACCAGCTAAACTGTCTTGAAAACAGTGAATAAGTAGCTTCTAATCTTTTACAAAAGCTGCCATCCTTCGGCAATACGTAGTAATGTGTGCTAAGGGGCAAGTAGTTCTGTCGTACTTCTCAAAATCGGGAACTTTGAATTTCGGCGGAAGGACTAAATCTGTTACAAGACTCAAATCGCTGGCATCATTCCCTTGCTCATCCGTCCCATGCAAGGTCTTGAATCTTTCTTCAAAGAAGCGGAATCTCTCCTCATGCTTCTCTTCCATCTCTGCCTTAATCCTCTCCACTTCATTCTCATATCCTGCCCCTAAGTCAATGGGCTGATTCGTTGAGATTCCCCCGTGGTGGCTAACAGTCGTTCCAACAACAGTCTTGGCGTAGATTCCCGCATAGACTCTTTTTCCGGGATTTGGCACTTCTGGTTGATCTTTCATATGAGATGCAAAACCCTCATGCCCTTCAATGTCGGAGCTATCCACAGAAACTCTTTCCTCACTTTTCGTCTTCAGTAACAGATCAGTCATCTGAGCAATAATAGAAGCTTGCGACTGTGTGATCTGATCGCTGATATTCTTGCTGACCCCGTCCAAACGAGTTTCGAGGTCCTTCTGCCCCTTCTCTACCTTGGCCAATCTCTCTTCCATTGTTCGGGTATGCAAACGGGTGATGTATGAATGAGGAATGATTGCAGATTAATCTTTCACTTTATGTCATGACATTTCTCACGATTAATTCCATTATTGATTAATGTATGCAATGCATCATATGCATGAAGATGAGATAATTTTAATGACAAGTATACAAGGAACAATGGAGGTGTTGTATGCACAACAAGGATAGATGATTAGAGGTAATCAAACAAACATGTACAGTTGAATGCAAAGATGCATTAATTTGATGGTCATTAATTTTATTTGTTTAATGAATGAATGAATGTGTCATATGTACAACGAAAACACATGGTTGAAGGTAATCAATTGAATGCAAAGGTGCATTAATTTTATTTGTTTAATGAATGGATGAATGAATGACTATGTCGTTTGTACAACAGAAACATATGATTAATCGAAATGCATAATTGAATGCAAAGGTGCACTGATTCGATGGACATTAATTTTATTTGTTTAATCGAATGAAATGAACATGTTGTATGTACAACAAAAACATATGGTTAAAGGTAATCGATCAAAAGGTATAATTGAATGCAAAGGTGCATTGAACAATAATTGCATGAATGCAATGTGTCATATGTGCAACAAAAATGCATGACTAAAGGTAATCAAACAAAATGCATAATTGAAATGCAAAGATGCATTGAACATTAATTGCATGAATGCAATGTGTCATATGTACAACAGAAATGCATGACTAAAGGTAATCAAACAAAATGCATAATTGAAATGCAAAGAGCAACACTGAGTTCGGCAAATATCCTCGTTAAACAACTCATCAATGGGAACCTTGGTCCGTTACAATGATCGGATGAAACCCACTACATGCAGTTCTTAAGCTGGCGTCTAGGCCGACGATTTTCTTCAAGACTCACTCAATCCCTTCTTCTTTCTTGGAATGATTTTTTGCTAGGAATCGGGCGCTCTCTCATATCCACGCTAACAAATAGGCCAACTCTCGATCCTGCCCCCAAGTGGTATAGGCGACGAATTATGATTGATCCACTGTCGATATTTGGTGCTCTTGACTTGCTCTTTGAAAGGGTCGCACTGAGCCTAACCTTCAAAGCGCATCGGGGGTGAGGTCAGAATTCCCTCTCAATTGAAATATTTTCCTTGTTCTAGATTGAGACTTGATTGTCGGCCCAAGGTGGCAAAGTGCCCGAGAAACTTTCTATCTTGCCCCGGAAAGCTTAGTTCTCATTTGGTGTAGTCCTCGCTAATTTCCTTGCAAGACTCGGTATTTCCCAACTGTTGTAGTCAAATCAAAGTTGTTGACCGTAGAACAAATGTAGGTTGAACTCCAAAATTCGAAGTAATGATCACTTGCCTGGAACATCTGACAAATAAGTGAGGTGGCCTTTTTGTCTTTTTTGAAAGTCTTTCTTGTCTTGGAAACCCAACCATGTAGTTGCTCTCCTTGTGGCTACATTTTCGTCGAGGTCCTTCTTACTATGCAACGATGAAATATGCAAGATAAGAGAAAAGGGGAAGAAAAGCGAAGGCGTTAGTCACATGATAAATATAAATCAATAGGCAAGCAATGAAATTCAAGCATTAACGAAAAAAGAAGCGTGGCAACAAGCAATTAGCAAGAAAAAACCTAGACACTCTAAACTCTAGGGTTATCCGCATGGCTCTAACGGGGTGGGCTTTCTACATTCTAACTCATGAGTTCGGTTCTAGCAAAGGGTACCCGAACCTATCTTATCGCCCACTAAGGCAATAAGAACCCCAATTCTGGCCCATCACAGGCTTGCGAACTGGTTTCGGTTCGGGGGAAAGCACAACCTAATGACGTGGAGGGCTGCTCACGTGTCAAAGGTGTGGATTCCGGAAGTGAATTACCGACACGTGGAGGGATACTCACGTGGGTATGGGCGTTTCACTCCCACTTAAGGGTATAGCTCGGGTATAGAGCTTGATGATCATGATGCAACACATGTCGGTGACTTCTTTGAAATTAAATGAGGAATTAATTCGAACGCCACAAATTTTTAAAAGCCCGTTCAACTTAAGTCAAATTTTCATAAAAGAACAACCTTATTAACTTCACTTTGAACTTTAAATATTTTCTATCGATTAAAGGCAACAAGTGTTTTATTGGCTTAACTCTCTTTTTTTTTGTTTTGTGAAAAAACAAAAAATTTGTCCCCAGCGGAGTCGCCAAACTGTGATAAGGTTTTTTCTGAAAACCGCTAAGTAGGGCCTTATCACTATCTTCTTCTTGAAAAAGGGGGTTTATTTAAAAAGGGGGAATTCGTATTTTGTAAAACTGTAAAAATTGGAGTCGCCACCGGCCACTGAGGTAGGCCGGACACCACAAAACCAGAGATTCGTTTTAAAAGGGTTCGGGAGTTGGTTACGTGTGGGGAAGGATTAGCACCCCCATCACGCCCGGAAATCGGTACCAAATTACTTGTTGCCTTTTAATGGATAGAAATTATTTAAAAAACCGAAGAGGATTTAATAAGAATGTTCTTAAATGAAAATGTGACTTAAATAGCACGGGCTTTATCTAATAGTGGCTTTGGAATTAATTGAACATTTAATTAGAAAGGATGACGGTACACCGGACCGTAGACTAAACCGGCATCATATAAGACTGACTGTCGTGTTAGTTTAGGGTTCGGATCCCGTACGTCACCTTTATGCATGATGCAAGCAGATAAATATGGTGCTATGGTCTTGTCCGTTTTAATTGTGGATTTACCTTTAGACGATTCGAATCAATCCGAATATTCGTGGGACATCCAATAAGCTAGGCTTGTCGACCCGAATACGCGAATTAATAGGTATCTGCGTTTTAATAATTAAAATTAATTAATATGCGAATTAGGGTACTAAAAATCACATGAAATGACATAAAAAATGCATGCCACACAAACATATTCTAATCATCATGAAAACAGATAAATATACACATATTTACAAGCATGCAATATATGACAAAGCTACATTATATGCATAAAACCATAAGTAAATATAAAACGTATGACCACATACCACATATAAAGAAAAATAACGTGGCAAAACATATACTCGAATGACATTAAAAAAACAAGCATACAATATATATATATATTCGATGTAAACGTAAAAAGCAAGATGCATGAGTGACGAAAACGCATACACAACAACAATATGACCAAGAATAATATGCCAAAAAATAAATAATTAAATAAATAAATAGAAGGTGGCAGGGACCAAATTAAAAAAATGCGAAAGGAAAGGGACTAAAACAGAAATAAAACCATTTAAGAAAAGCTGATTAAAATGCGAAATTGGACTCAATTAAAACGGGGCGGAAACCTATAGGGACTAAAAAGGGAATTTTACCATCCGGAAAATGATTAAAATAAGACGAGGACGAAATTAAAAAGACTCAAAAATATGCGGGGACTGCGGGACGGATTTTAAAACGCGGAAGCCCTCCCCGCGCAATTAAAATGACACAAGAGGGCTTAAAACGCGATTAAACCAAATTTAAAACGTTAAAACAATATATAAGCCACCTTTAAACTCATTTTAGTCCTTTTTTTAGTTTTCAAACCCTAAACAAAACTGAGAGCTCTCCCTCCTCTGTTACTTCTCCGGCACCGCAAGGGTTCCGGTCGCCGTTGCCGGCGCTGGAACCATAAAAACTTTTCCTTTTCTTTCCGAAACCAAAACAAGTCCAGAAACCAAAACAAGTCTAGAAACCTTTTCCTTCTCGAAACCAAAACTAACAAAAAACATTTTCCTTTTGTTTTCGAACCCAAATCGAAACCCGAAAATATGAAAACCACCACTTACCGACGTTCGCCCTCTACCGATTCATCGTGCATAGTCCCGAAAGGGACCGGATGGCTTGCCACCGGCGAGAGAAACGAAACGGAGAAGGAGGAGAAGGAGAGATGCAAAGGTAAAAGAAACTAAACTACTCTCTGTTTTATTTTGCTTCGAAAATATAAAATAAACTAAGATGCTACCTCTGAAACTTTGAGGTTCTCTGCCTTGTATTGCTTGAAATATTTGGATTACAATTTTCTCTGTGAAGTTTTTCGACCCTTCCTATTACAACTTTTTCTCTCAGAAAAATCCCCCCTTGATTTACATTGCATGCGGGTATTTATAGCCCGAAAATTATTCTTTTTCTCTTTTTCTTATTTACATATATTGCTGGAAATTGTTGTGATTTGTTGCTGATGATTTTGGCTGTATTCATGTCTGTGATTCCGTTTGTTGTTGCCTATGTCGTTTCTGTTTGTCCTCTGTAATTTGTTTCTGTGGTTTGTTGTCTGCATGTACTGCCCATGAGGAGAGGAGAAGGGACCAAAGAGGAAGGCGTGTCGACTGAAGAATCGATGATGAAAATCGGCGCGCAGATCCGTTCGATCGACTTGGTGGGGATCTGGACGGTCACCATGGATCTGAGGAAGCTGATGGGGTGCGCGGTGGATTGCATGCGCGCGTCTTAGGGCTGAAACGTAGCGCGTGACTCACACGCGCCTGGGGGCTCGATCTGAGCCATTCGATCTCGATCCGGATCCAACGACGGATAGACATGCGGTGCTAGGGTTACAGCAGAGGGCCTCTAGGGTTTCTTTGTCTCGCATCATTTGGACCTTCAGATCTAGATCAAATCTGACGGTGAGATGAAGGCGGCGGCTGCAAAACAAAGAGGAGGGTGCATTAGGGTTTCTTTTTTTCAGTAGATTAGGGCTAGGTTATTTGGGCCGAAACAGGCCTTGTAATCTTTTTGGGTTTTTAATATCTGATGAACATTATTTATAAACTTGGGCTTTGCATTTAATAATGTATATTGGGCTTATTTATATTTTCAGATTCATTAGTAATAATAATAATAATAATAATAATTATAATAATAATAATAATATGACAATAATTATAATATAACAGATAATAATAATGAAATAATACATAATAACGGTAGATAATATTAATAATAATACATAATCAATAGATAATAATAGGATAATAATACAATATGGTGGTAATGTTAATGAGAATGATAATACTTGTGGTGGTAATAAATATAATAACAATAATATATAGTGTACAAATAACACTAATAATAATAGAAGTAATGATGATAATAGTAAATAATAATAGCACTAATAATATGATATCTAAGTATTAATTAGACCAAGCCCAGTGTGAAGCAACAAAGCCCAGTGTGAATAAACAATGTCCACTCTTATTTAAGCATATTCAAGGGCTAATCAGCTCGGACAAAATTAGTGATTACAATAGTGCCATCCTTCTTCTTCACAAACAAGACCAGTGCACCCCAAGGTGACACAATAGGCCGAATGAAGCCACGGTCAAGCAACTCCTGAAGCTGCGTCTTCAACTCCTTCAACTCCTTAGGTGCCATGCGATAGGGAGCAATGGACACCGGAGTTGTGTTTTCATACAGCTCCATTCCAAACTCAACCTCTCGAATAGGTGGCAATCCAGGTAACTTCTCCGGAAACACTTCAAGAAACTCTCGTACAGTTCTGATATCCTGAACGTGCAACTCTTTTGAACTAGAATTCATCACAAAGGCTAGGTAAGCCTCGCAACCTTGCCTCAGCATCCGACTCGCTTCTAATGTAGACACCACATTGGCAAGAAACTTCACATTCTCACCAACCACCACCACTTCGTAATCATCCGCAAGTTTCAACGAAACTCGCTTGCTCTCAAAATCCACTACATCTCGATGCTCGACAAGCCAATCCATACCAAGGATTACATCAAAACCATAGAATGGCAATTCTAAGAGATCAACAAGAAAAACATGGTTTTGCCCTTTCAAGGGACATCTTCTATACAACTTTTGCGTTACAACTGTCTCACCAAAGGAACTAGTCACACGCATACCAACATCTAAAGACTCAACAGGTAAACCAAGCATTTGAGCATATTCACGCAATATGTACGAGTGTGTAGATCCAGAATCAATCAAAGAAAGTAATGACAAGGATTGCAAAGTAAAAGTACATGCGATCACATCCGTATCATTCCTTCCCTCACGATGAGCATACACTCGAGCTGACTGCCACCCTCATGTTGAACGGCCACAACATGAGCTACATTCTTGCCACCATCATCTCTGCGCTGAAAATTACCACGACCGCGCCCACGACCTCTCTGTGGCTCAGTTGCCCTCACCAGAGCATGTCCTTTCTTCAAAGGCTGAGGACAATCCTTCTTCAAATGTCCACGGTATCCACAATTCCATCATGTACCAAGGTTACCCCAACACTCGCCACCATGCCCTCTACCACAACAGTTACACTCAGGAGTCCTCAGAACAGCACTTGGTCCTTGCTGACCTCTCCCAGGGTTACCACCCCCACGCCTAGCATCAAAATGCGGCATCCTATCATTATGCCTCTTGTTGCGATCTCTACCATAATCGCGTTCAGCCACTCGCTTCCCAGAGCTAGATCCACCCGCTCGACTAGTCAGACCTAGGTTCGACCCAATGTCCTTGGCTCTAGTGACCAAGACATCGAAATCTGTATAATCAGCTGCAAGCATAAAAGTCTTCACATCTGTTACTAACCCTTAACGAAATCATTCGCACCTCTCCCGCTCATTACGGATCACCTCAGGGGCATACTGACTGAGGCGGACAAACTGAATCTCATACTCGGCTACAGACATGCTACCTTGCATAAGAGACATAAACTCTTTTTTCTTTTCATCTAGGTAACGCACACCCAGATACTTCCGCTTGAACGCATTCAAGAAGAACGTCCAAGTCACCTCATCATCCTCCATCCCAGAGATAGCGGTCGTCCACCACGTGTAAGCATCACCATGCAGCAATGATACAACAAAACCCAGCTTCTGCACATTATTGCAGTTCATCTGACCCAAATCCTCTTGGTGCTTTCCAACCAAGACTCAGATCCTTCCGGAGATAAACCTCTGAACTCAGTCCCTCCGAGACTGTGAAGACGTTCCAAAGGCAACCTCCCGTTGGCATCATCCTGATGCACAGCTCCATGAGCTCCAGCTACTGCCGCCTGGAATGCTCCAGCAATAGCCAGAATCAACATGGTCATGTCAGGAGCAGCTTGCCCCTGAGCACCCTTGGGTCCCGCAACCCCAGCACCAACACCATCATTACCAGCTCCAGCACTACCACCACCGGGTGGTCCACAACCAGGGGAGGAGGTAGATTCTCAGCATTCCCCTCATTCTCATTCTGAGCCATAGCTCTTGTATTTATCCTCATCTCTCTACGTGGCCCCATTTAAAAAGAAAACAATGCACTGACAAAAATGCAATAAACACAATTAGACACAATAAGGTAAGTAATCCAAGTACTCAAGCTCATTTTCGAAAACAATTCCTTTCATTAGTTTTGACTTGGCAATGAGATCCCCTAACACAGTCCAACATAGCATAACATCACAGACACATCACAACTAAAACCATGCATCACTATCCACACAACATTCTTTCACCCAAAAGGCTCATCATGCAAATACACATACATCATCCACATAACAAACCCCAATTATAAGATAACCAAGCTCTGATACCACCAAATATAACCCCCTTAGCCCGGCCTAGACGATTGACCCGAACAACGAAGATTACACGGGGAAAACCAAAGTCAACCCAAAAGTCAACCTTGATTCATGAACTTTTTTTTAAACTTGTCTAGATGCTTTTAAAACTTAAGTGAGCACTTACGAAACTCGATTGAGAAAAGCACCGCGATCGGATAACATATAGGGACTAAATTGTACTTTACACGAAATTAGGGACCAAAATGTAATTTCTGTAAATTAGAAGGTCTTTATTGATTTTAAGGTTACCAATATGAAATTAGTCATGTTACATGCTTCTCTGCCAAATTCCACCCTAATTGGACATCTCAAGCTCATACAATTGCAATCTCAACATTTGGGACTAAAATGTAAAACATGCAAACTTCAGAACAATACAAATATATGACCAACGGTCTCCTGTTTCGAAACACCTACCTACCGTATCGAAACGCTAGAGCAAACACTCTCCCGTTTCAAAACTTGTTTCGAAACACGGCTCTCCAGTAGCCAAAATGTATCGGAACAACCTCTGATCGTTTCGAAACACGAAGGCCATTTTAGGCCTCCTGTTTCGAAACACCAGAGTGTTTCTATACGGTTTGCCCAGAAACTACAGCAAGGACTGGTTTTTCACCCAAAAACCCATTCAAACTCATCATAATGACTCACTAATCATGCCAACAAGTCAACAAACATATAAGGTACATATTTAGAACACCTAAACACCCTCACATCATCAAACAAGAAAACTCACAAGTCTGGAGGCATGCTTCCTATTATCAAATCACTAATAGGCAATCCAACCTCAAAACAAGTAATTAAGGCCATTTACAATTCAAACCAACCAAGGCAAACATGCTACAACCTTAGGGAGTTTAACACATCTCCCAAAACAAATCTTAGTTTCCCATTGCCAATTTATCAAAACTAATAGTGTATGAAAACTTCACCATACGTGAGCTTGGATTTCTTTGGATGAACTTAGCTTCCTTAATGCCCGAAAACACCTCAATTATCTGCATTATTGGTAAAAGAGAGCGTAAGCACAAATGCTTAGTGAGACATGCTCTAAAGAAAACCAACGCAATAATGAACATTTAGAAAACACTTTCATCAAAACTTTTAAACCACGTGCTCTTCTCTTTCTCATGCATGGAAAACTTTCATAGGAAAACTCATTGAAATCACATGTACCTTCATTCTATCTCATGCATTAAAACCAATGCAAATCTCATGGCAAGGCCATTCACATGCTTGTATTGTCAAAGCATTTCTAAACAAAACACATATGCATAACTCATAGCATAAATCATTTCATCAAAGGTACATGTGTAACAAAAACCATTTCATCATTTATATTGGCATTTAGCATCTCATTAATACTCAGATATGCAGACACATTTCTACACTAGACTCTTCCGGTGGAATCTCGCATCACCGTACTCACTTGTCTAGCAACACAACATCTGGTGGAATCTCTCAACACCGTACTCACATGGCGGAATCTCTCATCGCCACAAAGCTTGGGTATTTCACCAAGTCCTACCCGATGGAGTGCCGATCATCGGAATATCTCCCTTTGGCTTAACCAAAGAGCACGTACGAATTTTTAGTTTATAGTGCACTCTCATCCTATTGATCGATCAATTATATCCGGTAAGTTTCTCAACATCTTTGCCAATATAATGTGTTAAAATATCATCACACCTACTGTTGTTCATGAAATATAACTCAAAGGTTTTCTCACCACATTTCAAATCATAAATCATACTTTGCTTCCAACCAAAAGCTCAAATCCATTCAATGCAACATGCCATCTCATGACATCTCTACAAGCATAATCTTATGCTCCAAAACATGTATAAAAACAGTAGGAATTTAACAATCTCAAACCATGAGCATGTAAAAGCATTTTAGGGGCAAACACCACTTTAGAGAGACCAAATCAAACCATACTTACTTCCGGATTTAGGAAGGTGTTTCAATCCTCTCCTATATCCCCAAACCTTGTATTTTTGTCCTCATAGACTTCTAACCCAAACGCACTCACCGATTTCGTTTCTTTTGCTTGCCGAAACGCCAATTAAGCTTCTGGATCAACTCCGAAAGTGTCCGAAGTTGTCTCCCCTATTTTAGACACATAAAAGTAGAGGAGTAATGCATCATCATGCATTGAAACCTTCAGCTAACACTCCAAAACTCGCTGCTCTACCTAAACCCAACATTTCGGCTACCAAACATAACCGAAATCACCTCCAAACTCTTCCAAAACTTAACCCAGCCAAGATCCATCACTTCTAATCATTTTTAAACATCAAATAACATCAAAAACAACTCTAAACTCGTCCTTATACCTCCAGCTATAACAGAACACCAAAAACACCTCAAAAACCACCATTTTCATAAGCAAAAACTTAGGAAACACAACCTATTCGGGATTGGATTGATAAAACCTCATTTCTAACATCATTTAACATCAAAAATATATTAGAAAACTATCTCAAAACAGAGTTCAATCAATTATAATGAAAATCTTCAAGATCTCTTCCAAAATCTTGAGTTTTAAGCCAAAATCTAGTTTCTAACATTAAAACCATTCATAAATCTTTAATAATGGATTAAAAACATGGGAATTTCAGTAAAGAACTAAGTATTTAGAGGAGAAGAACAATCTTACCTCTAAAAGATGATTTCTCCTTGATTTGGGCAAATTTCAATGAAAATACAATATGGAAATTAAAAGGATTTGTTGCAAGATTGATTAGGAACCAATGATTGATGGAAATCTCATCAATTGAAGTAAAAATCAAAGTGAATTTGTCTGGAGAAGAAGTGTTTGGATGATAGGATTTTGAGAGAAAAAGGAATGAGAGAAAATTAGAGAAAAGTAGTTATGAAAGTCAAAAAGTAGTTTTTCACCTTTCTTTTATTTAATTAAATAATTAATTAAATCACCCAAATTAAGGAAAAATCTGGAGAAAACATTTAGGGTAAATTAGCTCCTTAAAGATTCAAAGTTTCAATTCTTTACAAAAAAGTCACTACTAAACTTTGCAAAAATCGCAATTTGATCACTACACCGAAATGTAGTATTTCCAAACCTTATTTTGTAAAATTGATTTCACCACTCTCTTATATATATTAAATAAGGTTTTTTAGATATTTTTCTATATTTTTAAAGCATCCATAGCTAGGCTTTCCCTAAAACTCCCTTTTATATTCGAACCGTTTCTCAGACCGGTCCGGTTCAGACCCTAAACTTCTAAGCCCAAAATTGGGGTGTTACAGCAAGACATCCGAATAGTGTGTGACTTTCCGAGTGTGTTTCTAGAAGAATTGTCGGGTTTACCGCCTGACCGAGAAGAAGAGTTTGCTTTAGAGACGAGGAAGGACTATGTGATCTACAGTGATGCTTCATATGTAGGATTAGGTTGTGTACTCATGCAAGATGGGAGAGTTGTGGCTTATGTCTCGAGATAACTGGAGACTCATGAGCGTAATTATCCGACACATGACGTAGAGTTAGTTGCAGTTGTGCTTGCATTAAAGAAGATTTAGAGGCATTACCTGTATGGTGAGAAATGCACAGTGTATACAGATCACCAGAGCTTGAAATATTTGATGACACAGAAAGAGTTGAATCTTAGACAACGTAGGTGGTTAAAATTGCTTAAGCACTATGATCTCAAGATTGAGTATAATCCGGGAGAGCCAACGTAATAGCTTATGCTTTAAGTAGAAAAGTGGTAGTTGAATTGCGAGATATGTTTGCTAGATTGAGCTTGTCGAGTGATGGTGGTTTAGTGGCCGAGCTTCAAGTTAGACCTATGTTGAGCCAGATGATTAGAGAGAAACAGTTGCAAGACAGATCTTTGGCACCTCACGTGCAAAACATAGCGGAAGGAAGACATACATAGTACAGTTTCAAAGATGATGGGGTTTTGTGTTTCAAAGACAGAATAGTTGTGTAGAATGACGGTGATTTGAGATGTACTATTTTGAGTGAAGCTCATAACAGTCTATTGGCTATACATTCGGATAGTACAAAGATGTACCATGGGTTGAAAGATGAGTACTATTGGGTTGGTCTGAAAAGAGATGTTGTTGATTTTGTGAGCGAGTGCATGGTTTGTCACTGTGTTAAGGCAGAACATCAGTTTTTGTCTGGTTTGTTATAGCCGTTGAGAATTTCAGAATGGAAGTGAGAAAATATTACAATAGACTTCGTATCAGGTTTGCCTTTGACTTCTTCTAAGAAGAATTCAGTTTGGGTGATTGTTGACCGTTTCATAAAGTGTGCTCATTTCATAGCCATTCATACGACCTACTCTCTAGATAAGTTGGTCGATTTGTGAGATTGTGAGATTGTGTGGTGTGTCGAAGTTGATTGTGTCAGCTAGAAATTCGAGGTTTACAGCTAGATTTTGGGAATGTCTGCATAGTGCTTTGGGTACCCGTCTGAATTTCAGTACATCGTATCACCCTCACAAGATGATCAGTCAAAGAGAGATATTCAAATATTAGAGGACGTGTTAAGATGTGCATTATTGACCTTCAGCGTTGCTTGGGAGATCTATCGAGCTTGTTAAGGTTAAGTAGTGACACAGAGGTGTGGAAGAAGCCACTTGGGGTAGAGAAAGGAAGATATGGAGAAACAGTTTCCGTATCACTTTCCATCAGGTAATTTCGATGACGAAATTCTTTAAGTGGGGGAGAGTTGTAACACCCCGGTTTTAGGCCCCGGGAGTTATCGGTTTTAATCTAGGATTAGTTTTAGGATAAATTTAAATTAAAGAGCTGATTTTTATAAAAGTTCTCATTATTTACGATAACTACATTAATGAAAATTTTAAGAGGGTTTTGAAAATAAAAACCACTCATCTTCTTCCAAAAACTCTTTTCTCTCATTTTCATCTTCTTTCCTCCATTGAAAACCTTTGAAGGTAAATCCTCTTTTTCTTTTCCTTGTTTTACTTAAATTGGGGATTTATGAAAAGTGGGGATTTTGGGTGAAATCACGTATGGGTTTTTAGGGTAGTGTTTTGGGGTGTTTTAAAGTTTATTTTGAAGTCATAACATGTTAAAAAGGTTACTTAATTACAGTATACCCGAAACTAGTCTTAAGGGTGCATTTTAGAAGTGAAATAAGTGAGTTTTTGGCTTAATTTTGTGGTAAAAAGAGGGTTGGAGTTACGTGGACCTTGGATAGGTGTTTTTAGATGTTATTTCATGATTTTTGAGTGCTTATAGTGCTGGTTTGATTGGATTCCCGAAACCCCTGCTGTAGGTGATTTTTAGAAGTGAAAAATAAGAGTTTTTAAGGTATTTATGTGGGGAAATGAAGGGCTGATGGTTGTACAGCCTTTGGGTGATGTTTTGGACATTTTTTGGAGTGTTTTAAGTGTTTAAATTGAGGGGTAATGTCTAGGTTTTTCTGGAGTACGAAAATGAGAATATTTGGGAGAAATTCGGCTTTGAATTGTTGAGAAAATATTATGGAATTGTGAGTTGATGTATAATAGCAAATTTGTGGTTGATTAAGAGGTTAATACATTGTTTTTGATTAGTTAGAAACAGCGGATTTGGCCTTGGGTGGTTCGGACGTGGTCCCGAGAAGTTCAGAAGTTTGAAACGACTTTGTGGTTTGTATTCGTGTGCGAATGGTGAGTTGAAATGTTTTTAAGCAACGCTTTGGTTCAAAGATGGTTTTGAGAGAGTTTAGATTGAGCTTGAAAGGCCAATCTAAATTCAAAAGTAAGTTGATGTGTATCGCCTCTTTAAACTCCCAGTTTACCATTTTTTTCATTGCATGAGGTGATAACGTGTTATGCATGAAATTTCAATACTTTGGAAGGAAGCATGTTCTTTGTTATTATGATGTTGATCATGCATGATGAAATCGATGGTGTTGTTGATATGCCTTGTAAAGTATATGTATGTTGGTGCAGGTTGTGCACGGAAATGGTAAGTAAGACCATTTGCGGTTGGTAAGATTGTAAGAAGTAAGATTTTGCATAATTGTGGATTTTTTTGAAAGGTGTTTTTGGTCATGCATGATATAGTGTATGCATGTTGCATGATGGTTATTTGTATATCATATTGCATGATTTGTGGAATCTTATTTATGTTAAACGAAGGATTGGGGTTTGGGTGGAGTCTTAAAGACTAACCTAGACCCAAGAGTAAGTTCACCTAATCTCGTTTGTTGGTTGATTTTCGGTTCTCATGATATGTGTGATGTGATGCTGTTTTTAGATTGTTTCTGCTCTCCGTTTAATGTTGTTGTGTAGTCGTTGTTGGTGTCGAGCCTTATGTGATGGCTATCGTTACAACGATGATGTGTAGTCCCACCGGTAGTGACTATTAGAAGAGTACGGTGATGTGTAGTCCCATCGAAAAACTACTAATTGAATGGTGATGTGTAGTCCCACCGGTAGTGACTAATAGGAGAGTACGGTGATGTATAGTCCCATCAGAAAACTATTAGTTGAACGGTGATGTGTAGTCCCACCGGGTTTTGGGTTATGCATGTGCATACCTTGTACTGTGTTGATCGTGTTTCGTTACGTCTTTCCTTAAATGGTTTTTCTTTAAAACTAAGATTTATGTTTTAAAAACTACATTGTTGTTGTGCTTTTAGAGCTCCGCTCACTAAGCTTTATGCTTACGCTCTCCTTTTTCGACAATGCAGATCATTAGCGAGGAGTTAGAAGGAGCAAGGAAATGGCATCCAAGCGTGTGGTAGTTGCTCAAGTATGGTTTGGTAAATAATGTAGTAGTTTAGAAATGGGAAATGCTACGTGTTTTAGGAGCGTGTATCTAGACTCCTTTGTGTTGGTTTTATGTTGTTAATGCTTTGAGTTGATGGATTTGTAAACTATGTTTATGTTGATGCCTAAGCGTGTTGTATTTGAAGGCTTTTAACCATGTCTTATGAATACTTATGTTTTTGTTGAAGGCATGTAAACCTTGATTGTGCATTGCTTAGGTGAACATATGTTTTTTTGAGTTGATCAAATAATTGCAAATGGCCAAGAAGGGGTGAATTGGCAATTAAAATTTTGGTGGGTAACCTTACAAATTCGATTAAGCTTTCTACCCAAAGCTTAATCCACTCAAATTACAAAGAAAACTTGTGGTAAACTCAAATGATTCCTCTCAAAGGATAATTGTCTACCCAATTACAATTTCAATCACCCCAAACTCACAATACAAATTGACAATTGAAAAACACTAGAGTTGGGTACAAGAATTTGACTTTGAATGGCTCAAGGGTTTGGATTTTTGCTTTGATGATGCTTGTGGGTTGAATAGTTGTTGCTGACCTTCAAAGGACTTCAATTTATACCTCATCTATTAATTCTAGCCGTTTTGGTGGTTGGGAACTTGAATAGAGCCGTTGGAACCCTCTCTTACCATCATAAATGCACTTCTACAGCTGCCCGTATCGGTACTCGGGGAGCCGTATCGATACTTGTCTCAGAAAAGAAAGAGTCGTTGTATACAATTAATAAGGGGTATCGAAACGCACGTAGGCGTATCGGTACGGGGTACCGAAACGGCTAAGACCGTATCGATACCTTTTTCTCGACTTAGCTTACAAGAAGTTTCCGTTTCGATACGGGGGTTTACCGTATCGATACGGGTCAACTACCAATTTAAAATTTGGTTACCTAACCAACTGACACCAACGGTCGAAATATTTAAAACGACTTGATTTTAAAATTCATTAAAATCGTATCGGTAAGGGTGAAATCGTATTGGTACGCATTCAAACTCTTTTAGGCTTTTACGAAGGAGCGTATCGATACAGATTGAATCTGTTTCGATACGATGTTTCGATACGGCTAAGGGCGTATCAAAACGTGTTCCGGCAGTAGCTAACTTTGTAAAAAAAGGTATCGATACGGCTGGAAGCGTATCGATACACCCGGACGGTTTTCAATAGTTTGGGCTTGGAACACTTGGAAAATATTTTGAGTTTGAGTTTTTCAAATCTGTTTTAAAGTGTTGGTGATTTTAAACTTATTAAGGGACTTATAAAACAATTTTAAGTTTTTCAATTTAATCCTTAAAGATTTAATTATATCAAAATCAAACATAGGTTTCACAATCTCCCCCTTTTTGATATAACAAAACTAAAACTTAAAATTTTTGACACTTTGAAAAACTTTGAAAAATTAACTCCCCCTTAATATAAGCTAGGTAACTTTTAAGTTGAAATAAAAATTTTTAAAGTGTTGTGAGCTAGTTTCTCTCCCCCTTTTTGTTAGATCAAAAATATTGAGACAATATATAAGTGCATAACATAGACAAAGGTATAAATAGGCAGCATAAATATTATTAACTTCAAAATAAAGCATAACATCAAACTTAAAAATCCAACAAAAACATAAAATCAAAGCATAAGTTTAATAATAAAACAAACTTAGACCTAAGAACATAAATCAAAAGTGTATAAATAGAAATATCCTAGATGATATGCATGAGATGCAAGGAGAAGCTATTAGGCATCATCATCGATGTCTTCATCATCTTCATTGTCAACACCCATCGGATCATCATTCCTCATGCTATTGCGCCACTCATCATGGAAAGCGGAGAGTGAAATATTCAAAGAGTTATGAGCGCTTTCAAGAGAGGTTAGACGATTCTCCATGGTCGTCATTCTTGTCTCAAAAGTAGTTTCAAGAGCGGTAAGACGATTTCCCATATCTGTGCGCAACCCGGTGAATTGCTCATTGAGGAATGTTATAAGAGCATCCATGGAGGGTTGAGGAGGAGGTGGAGGAGCTTGATCACCTTGAGGTTCTTCAAATATAGTCGCGGCCTCGGGTGGTAGCTCGGAAAGACGTACCCAATTACCATTAAAATAATGGAACTTACCCAGTGCAAGAGATCGTTCATCAATAGGATCGGTGAAGGGAGTGGGGTAGTCAAACGAGCAATAAATATCCTTTTTCATAAAGAAATAACTTAAGGCCGTACCATAGGTAAAAGAGGTGACGAGAGTGGTGTGGCGATTTTGCACAAGATAGACGATCTCCGCAAACATGATTCGAGCAAGGTTTGGACGCTTTCGCTCACGGAAGCAACAGATCCAAAAATCATTCACTTGGTGGATGGTAGAGTATTTTCCTCCGGAAGGCCTAAACCACCAAGACACCATCAAATTGAGGATCCGATCTTGAGCATTAAGGGCGGTTACGGAGCCACTAAGAACATGGCCCAAAGCATTCTCATCATCAAGGCCTTCATCCTCCAAATTAAAAACTTCACATATGGATTTGACATCAAGAATGAATTTCTTGCCCATGAGATAAGAACTAATGGCGGTAACAACCCCATTACGTGCAACACATTTGGCATTAGTGTAAAAGATCAAAACTAAAAGACGGTAATAAAAATCGGGAATGGAGAGAAAATCCATGAAATTCCAACGTTGGAGTAAAGGAAGATATTCAAATTTGAAACGCTCCGAGTTAAGAAAAGGAATAGATATTACCCTTTCCGCACGAATCTTGTGGTTTTCGAATTGTCGAAAATATGCGAGAGCCGCGGGATTTTCAAAAGAGTGTTCATAGATTTGAGTGTAGTTCGGACGTGCAACAACTCCGAGATTTGATGATTCACCGGTTTGAGAAACCCTCAATCTCTTCCTAGATTCCTTGGGTGCCATGAACTAAAAGAAAATCATATATTTAGATTTCTTCATTTAAGTTAAGAACCAAGGTAAAAAAAATTGAAAATAAAATTTAAAGAAAATTTGAAAAACAAAATTTTTGTTAAGAAGATGAACATAAAAAAACAAAGTAAAAATAAAAAAACAAAACAAAACAACCAAATTTGAAAAAGAAAAAGAAAGAATTTTACCTTGATAGGGATTTGAGAGAATGAAGAAAAATCTAGCAAAAATTGGATGAGAAGGATCTTAGAGCTTTGCTTGATGGAAAACCTCTTTAAGATTTTGAGTTGTGGTGTGAAAATATGAGGGAGGAAGAGCCCTTTTATAGGCAAAAAACGGCTAGGTTTTTAGGGTTTGAAGAATTTTAGTTTTGGTAAAAGTTTAAGACTTTAAATGCCAAATTAAAAGTTGTCTGCGCAATCGAGTATCGATACGCCTGAAGGTGTATCGATACGGGGGTAGAAACGTCATTTCCTTAAAAATGCCCGTTGGTGAATCGTATCGAAACGGATGAGATCCGTATCGAAACGATTCAAGCTCGTATCGATACGGGTTTAAACGTATCGATACCCGTTTAAGGCAAAATGAAGTCTGGGAAGCTCAATGAAGAACACGTATCGATACGCGTAGAACCGTATCGATACCCTATGCTAGAAATACATCTTTAGGCCTGAAGAACAACCATAGGCTCGATTTTAACATCTCCTAAAGGTATGCAAATGATGAATGAACAGTTCTAAACATATTTTAATAGAATCATACTACCTCTAACTATAGGCATGGATATTTTCAAGAGTTGCAACACATAAAACATGCAATTTCACAAAATCAAGCAATTTTAAGCACAAAAAGGTCCTAAAAGGTCAAGATAGGCTAGCTAGACCTAACAATCTCCTAAGGGACCAAAAACACTCTTTATCTAAAGGTTTTGTAAATATATCCGCTAATTGGTTCAAGGTGTCAACATATTCTATAACAACATTATTTTTCAAAACATGATCTCTAATGAAATGATGTCGAATTTCTATGTGTTTAGTTCTAGAGTGTTGGATGGGATTCTTAGTGAGACAAATGGCACTAGTGTTGTCACACTTAAGGGGTATGGTTTCTACTTCAACACCATAATCTAAGAGTTGTTGCTTCATCCAAAGGACTTGAGCACAACAACTCCCTAAGGATATGTACTCTGCTTCGGTGGTAGATAAGGTTACGCTATTTTGTTTCTTAGAGAACCAAGATACGAGCATACTACCTAAGAATTGGCATGTTCCGGAAGTACTTTTCCTATCTATCTTACATCCCCCATAATCCACATCTGAATAAGCATGAAGGCTAAAGGAAGAATCTTTAGGATACCAAAGGCCTAAAGTAGGTGTGTCTCTAAGGTATCTAAAAATTCTCTTAATGGCAACTAAGTGCGATTCTCTAGGACTAGCTTGAAACCTAGCACACAAGCAAACACTAAACATAATATTCGGTCTACTTGCGGTAAGGTAAAGCAAAGAACCTATCATGGATCTATAAAGCATAGAATCAACACACTTACCTCCTTCATCTTTGTCAAGCTTTATGGAAGAACTCATAGGAGTGGCTTGAGGTTTTGCATTCTCCAAGCCAAACTTTTTGAGCATATCATTCACGTACTTAGCTTGATTTATGAAGGTGTCATATTTCCTTTGTTTGATTTGGAGTCCCAAAAAGAATGAGAGCTCCCCCATCATGCTCATCTCGAACTCACCTTGCATTAGCTTAGAAAATTCTTTACAATAACACTCATTAGTAGAACCAAAAATGATATCACCAACATAAATTTGAACTACTAAGATGTCATTGTTATATCTTTTTATGAAGAGTGTAGTATCCACCTTTCCTTTTTCAAAACCCTTTTAAATTAAGAAATTTGAAAGTCTCTCATACCAAGCTCTAGGAGCTTGTTTTAAACCATAGAGATCTTTTGTAAGTTTAAACACATGGTTTGGAAATTTTGAATCCTCAAAACCCGGTGGTTGTTTAACATACACTTCTTCTTTTATAAAACCATTTAAAAATGCACTTTTCACATCCATTTGAAAAGCTTGAAATTATGATAACATGAAAATGCAAGCAACATCATAATAGCTTCCATTCTAGCTACGGGTGCATAAGTCTCATCAAAATCAATTCCCTCTTCTTGTGTATAGCCTTGAGCAACAAACCTAGCCTTGTTTCTCACTATATTACCACTTTCATCTAATTTATTCCTAAAAACCCATTTTGTACCTATAGTAGATTTATTATTAGGCCTTTCAACTAATGTCCATACTTTACTTCACTCAAATTGATTTAGTTCTTCTTGCATGGCCAAAATCCAAAAATCATCTTTTAAAGCTTCTTTAATATTCTTAGGCTCAATGCATGAAAGAAATGCAACATGATTCATTAATTTGAGAGAGGATCTAGTAGTTACCCCCTAGGATGGATAACCCAAGATTTCACCACCTTTGACATAGTTTAACTCCCTTGGGTAAGACACCTCCCTTTCCTCAAGAGCCAAGTCCTTCAAGGCTTCAAGAGGTGGATCTTGTGTATCCTCATCTTTAGTTGGAATCTCATCCACCTTTGACGTTTGTCCTCCATCAATGGCATCAAGGATTCCTACATCATCATCATCACAAGATTCCTTCCTCGGAAGGAGGTTATCATCGAAAACAACATGTATAGACTCTTCAACTACTAGAGTTGTTTTATTAAATACACGATAGGCTTTAGAGTTTAAAGAGTACCCTAAGAAAATAGCTTCATCACTTTTAGCATCAAATTTACCTAAGTTTCTTTACCATTATTCAAAACAAAACACTTGCAACCAAAAGGATGGAAATAGCTAATGTTAGACTTCTTAGATTTTAAAATCTCATAAGGTGTTTTCTTCAAAATTGGCCTAATCATTACTCGATTTATAATATAGCAAGCGGTATTTGTGGCTTCCGCCCAAAAATATTTAGGTAAATTGTTTTCGCAAAGCATGGCTCTAGCCATTTCTTCTAAAGTTCGATTTTTCCTCTCAACTACCCCATTTTGTTAAGGAGTGCGAGGTGCGGAAAAATTGTGGCTAATCCCATTTTCATTTAAAAACTTATCGAAACCTAGATTTTGAAATTCGATTCCATGATCACTTCTAATGTGAGAAATTTTAAGTTCAAGATCATTTTGAGTTATTTTAGAAAATGTGATGAATTTTTCTAAAGCCTCATCCTTTGTACTTAAGAATAGAACCCAAGTAAACCTAGAATAGTCATCTACAAGCACAAAAGCATATGATTTTCCACCCAAGCTCATTGTTCTAATAGGCCCAAAAAGATCCATATGAATCAATTGTAAACATCTACTAGTAGAGACATCATTTATGGATTTAAAAGAAGTTCTATGTTGTTTACCCTTTGAACATGCATCACAAATTTTATCATCAGAAAATTTAAGTTTGGGTAAACCTCTAACTAGATTAAGGGAAATTAATTTTTCTAAGACACTCATGCTAGCATGTCCTAATTTTCTATGCCAAAGCCATGAGTCATGTTCATCATGTGCAACTAAGCATGTATGAGATGAATGAATGTCATCTAGATGCACCATGTAAATGTTCCCTATACGATGACCAATGAGAATTAGTTGATTTGTTTTAATTTTTACAATTTTGCAACCACTTTTATCAAATAAAACATTAAAACCCTTGTCACACAATTGACTAATACTCAACAAGTTATGCTTAAGACCGTTGACATACAAGACATTTTCAATGAAAATAGAAGAGTGATTAACAATGGAGCCTATTCCTTCAATGTGGCCTTTGGAGTTGTCACCGAAAGTTACCACTCCACCACTCTTTGGCTTTAGTTCCACAAATCTACTCTTGTCACCGGTCATGTGTCTTGAGCATCCACTATCAAGGTACCAAGAATTTTTGCTTGAAGCTTTAGCCTTGTAGCAATGCTCCCCCTACAAACAAAGAAATTAGGCCTTGATTTTTGGTACCCAAATCATTTTTGGTCCAAGAGTGTTAGCCTTCAAAATTTTGGTTCCCTTAGGAATCCAAGAAGCAATAGCAATCATGTTATTAGAAACAATGAGCTCCTTAGGAACCCAAACACTCCTAACTCTTTGACCTCTAGATTGCTTATTAAAATTTCTTTGTTTAGGAATAAAAGGTTTTCTTTTTACATATTGGGATTTAAAATGATTTCCTTTTTCAAAATTGTTTTTCCCAATAGCAATAGATGTTTTAAGATTATCCACTTCCTTTGTGTGATAATCTTGAAAATCAGAAAGAAGTTTTTCAAGTTCAAGATTTTTTGTTTTAAGATCATTTGAAAGATTTACTAAAAACAAAACTTTCTTTTCCAATTCAGAGTTAGCTTTACAAAATGTCTCATTTTGATTTTTCAAATCGGAAATGGTTTTCTTGTTTTTCAAAATGGATTCTTTGTATTTTCCTACTAACTCATCGTAAACCTCTTGCAATTCATCATAAGCATCTTGAAGTTCATCAAAAGTAAAATCGAAATTGGATAAGTTAGAATTTACCTTTGGTTCATCATCGATGGCCATGAGACATAGATTGGCCACTTCCTCCTCTTCCTTGGATGACTCATCGTCACTCCAAGTTTCTATTTGAGCTTTGAGCTTGTTCTTCTTCCCAAAGCTCTTCCTCTTAAATTGAGGACATTCAGAACGGATGTGACCCGGTTTCTTGCATTCATAGCAAGTGATTTGGTCCTTCTCCTCTTCCTTACTCTTACTCTTGAAGTCTCCCTTTCTAATAAACTTTCTTCCACGATTTGACTTCATGAATCGAGTAAACCGTTTGGCCAACATAGTCATCTCCTCATCTTCATCCTCACTTGAATCGCTTTCTTGATGTGAAGCTTTTAGAGCGATTCCCACTTTCTTCTTTTCAACCTCCTTCTTCTCAACTATTTTCTTCTCTTCTTCACTTCCCTTCCTCATAATCTCATGAGTGAGTAGAGATCCAACAAGAGCATCAAGCTTGAGAGTCTTCAAATCTCTAGCTTCAATAATAGCCGTTCTCTTGCCATCCCATTACTCCGGAAAAAAGTACAACAATTTTCTCACTAGTTTGCCTTTGGGGATGATCTCGCTGAACCCCTTCAATCCGTTGACAATGACTGAGAATCGATCAAACATCTTGGAGACACTTTCATCGGGATCCATTTTGAAGTTTTCATAGCTTAGATTGAGTAGCCCAATCTTTGTCTCCTTGACATCACTAGTCCCCCTCATATGTTGTCTCGAGGGTGTCCCAAACCTCTTTGGCATTTCCGATTGAAGACACCTTGGAGTAGATATCCGGACCAAGTGCACAAAATATCACATGGAGGGCTTTGTTATTCACTTGCATCCTTCTTCTTTCATCATCCGTCATCTCGGCTTTTACCTTTGGGACGAGTCTTTCTCCATTTCTCTTCATGGGAATGTATGGACCTTCTTCAACCACATCCCACACCATGTAGTCGGTAGACTTGATGAAAAGCCTCATCCTATTCATCCAATATGGGTAGTTATCCCCATTGAAGAGTGGTGGCTTGGTGGTGGATTGGGACTCATAGTTGGAGGTGGATGTCATTGCTTGACTAGTTGTTGATCAAACTCTCCTAGAATCGACTCAAGAGGGTTGTAATCCTTCCAATGAGTGTAGCTCTGATACCAATTGTTGAGTTGATCAAACAATTGCAAATGGCCAAGAGGGGGTGAATTAGCAATTAAAATTTTGGTGGGAAGAATGAGTGAAAAATAAATTTGACACAAGTATTTATAGTGGTTCAAGTTCTCCAAATGAACTCTAAATCCACTACCTTAGTTCCCACTAAGGATTTTCAACCAATTCACTACTTGAATTCTTCCAATTTTCTTGGACGAGGAGGTAACCTTACAAATTCGATTAAGCTTTCTACCCAAAGCTTAATCCACTCAAATTACAAAGAAAAGTTGTGGTAAACTCAAATGATTCCTCTCAAAGGATAATTATCTACCCAATTACAATTTCAATCACCCCAAACTCACAATACAAATTGACAATTGAAAAACACTAGAGTTGGGTACAAGAATTTGACTTTGAATAGCTCAAGGGTTTGGATTTTTGCTTTGATGATGCTTGTGGGTTGAATAGTTGTTGCTGACCTTCAAAGGACTTCAATTTATACCTCATCTATTAATTCTAGCCGTTTGGGTGGTTGGGAACTTGAATAGAGCCGTTGGAACCCTCTCTTACCACCATAAATGCACTTCTGCAGCTACCCGTATCGGTACTTAGGGAGCCGTATCGATACCTGTCTCAGAAAATAAAGAGTTGTTGTGTGCAATTAATAAGGGGTATCGAAACGAACGTAGGCGTATCGGTATGGGGTATTGAAACGGCTGAGACCGTACTGATACCTTTTTCTCGACTTAGCTCACTGGAAGTTTCCGTTTCGATACGAGGGTTTACCGTATCGATACGGGTCAACTACCAATTTAAAATTTGGTTACCTAACCAACTGACACCAACGATCGAAATATTTAAAACGACTTGATTTTAAACTTCATTAAAACCGTATCGATATGGGTGAAATCGTATCGGTACGCCATTCAAACTCTTTTATGCTTTTACGAAGGAGCGTATTGATACAGATTGAATTTGTTTCGATACGATGTTTCGATACCGCTAAGGGCGTATCGAAACGTGTTCCGAAAGTAGCTAACTTTGTAAAAAAGGTAACGATACAGCTGGAAGCATATCGATACACCTGGACGGTTTTCAATAGTTTGGGCTTGGAACACTTAGAAAATATTGAGTTTGAGTTTTTCAAATCAGTTTTAAAGTGTTGGTGATTTAAAACTTATTAAGGGACTTAAAAAACAATTTTAAGTTTATCAATTTAATCCTTAATGATTTAATTATATCAAAATCAAACATAGGTTTCACATGTTTCTTTCCGCTAAATGGTTTTGTTATGCATACTTTTATGTAAGTTTCCTATCTAGATGCTTATCTTGTTAATTGATGCTTGATCGATTAGCTAAATAGCTTTGTTTGTTCATCCATGATTGTCTAATGATGTTTGAGTGTTTATATGTTGTTCACTGAGTCGTTAAATGATTTTAGAGCGGAGTCCTTGTGCGTTCTGCAGCTAAAATGAGGTTTGTAGTGCAGGGCGTATCGATACGCCCAAGGGCTGTATCGATACGGTCCTATGCTTTGAACCTCATTTTAAGCCTTGCGTACCGGTACACGAGGGTGTATCGATACACAAAAGTTCTTTAGAAATCTGAGAAATTAAGGAGATTTTGGCGTATCAGTACGGGTCTTAGTTGTATCAATACGGTCTTGGTGGTTTGACCGTGAGAAGTTGACTGATTGTGGGCCTATCGATACGGTCTACCAGTGTATCGATACGGTCCCCTATGTTGACTTTAGGTTGTTGACCAAGTCCAGGCGTATCGATACAGTCTTCTAGCGTATCGATACGGCCCGTTGTAAAGGCTAAAATGGGTTGTTTAATTGCTTGTTTCGTGTATTTTGTATCCGCGTGTCTCTTTCGTTGCGTGTCCTATCACGTAGGATATTCTAAAGCATCTATACAAGATAACGTTAAAAGAAATTTTCTAGGGTTGCTAACTGAAGTGGAGCCTTAACGGGTTTTGTTTCGATTTTCCCCGTGTAACCTGCTCGAACCGGTCTGTCGTCTAGCCCGGGACGAGGGGGTTACATGATATGTGTGCATTACCTATAGTTTGGGTATGTGCAAAGGGCTCCAAATGACATGTTGAAGTTTGCTTGAAAATGGTCATGTATGCATAAATGGTCTAAGAGAGTAAAAACTTAGTAAATGTATTCGAATGGTACCGAACTTGGGTATGCTGGTAGATTATGGTATTGAAATATTGTGCGTAAAAATTCATTGCATTTGGACACCTTCTGGTACGTTAATTTGTCTAAAACCGAACTAAAATATGGCATTACAAGTCAGGCGTATCGAAACAAGTGATGGTGTTTCAATACAGCCCTTTTGAATAAGATTACTAGACAACATGATAAAGTCGGGTGTATCGATACAATTTAGAATCGTTTTGATACAATTTGCTACTGTCAAGACTCGTTTCGATACGGGCCTAACCCGTATCAGAACGAGTCAATAGTCAAATTCAACGAAGGTCAACCCGTATCAGAACATGGCTTACCTGTTTCGATATGGTATTGGGTAGAATCAATATTAGAACTATTTTTTGTACACTCATTTCGAAACGGCTCAAGGCGTTTTGATACAAGAATAGTTAAGTTGGTAAAAAGACATAGATTATAATTTTTTATTATTTACAAATTGATCACTAATTATTGTATGGCCTAATTAAATGGGTAATTGACCCTAGAATGGCATGAAAATTTATAGGCTCGTTAATTATAAGTCGAATTTCGTTATAGTAAGGTTAACATCAGATAAGGCTCTCTAAAACACTGATATTACATTTTAGTCCATAAAACTTATAGCACTTACAATAATATTAATAAAGATGTCGCTTAATGATTGACTTTTGTAGCACCAAACACCATTTTGTTCATCGGTAACGCCATCCGACCTGATTCACTACCAAGCCGGGAAGGGGGTGTTACATTTGTGGTATCAGAGCTAGAGTTTAATCGATTCTAGGACGAAACCAAAGATTATTTCATTGTTATTGTATTACATTGCCACCAAAGAGTTATTTATTGTGTATTATCACTTGCCGACTAACTCGATATCTTCCCTTATATTATAAATATGTCTTACTTTACTGCAGTTCATTGAGATGAGTCTGTCATTGCCTCCTCGACTCTCGACGAGGGGTATAGAGGGGAAACCATTTAAGTCTATAAGATCTAATAAGAATTATTAAGCCTTGAATTATCAAGGTAGAATGTTGAGCTTAAAGAAATAGCGGAACACATAGCTAAAATATCAAGCGTTGTCCTCATTGAAGCCTAAAAAGGGATGTACTGCCCCCCCCAATGGCAGTAAATCCAATAGCTTGAATCCTTATTGCTTAGTCTGCCCAATAGTGGACTTACATCCTCACCAATAGGGTAAATGATAACCCTAAACTTATTAAGTATTGGTTAGCAAATCATTGTATTACTACTAATGAATCCTTTTAATACTATATTGAGCATTGATATCTGAATTATTGTGTCATCATAAGCCATGTGTGTACGAATTGTCCCTCAATGATTCGAGGGATTTCACTTTTGACCAATTTATTGGTGATACCAATTATCGAGTTTGATGGCATACTAGGCTTAGATTGGTTTAGTGAACACCCAACTTGGGTAGATCGTAGTAAGAGGAAGATGTACCTTCGAGGTCTTGGCAAGGAAAGCGTTGTTTTGATTAATGCCAGGAACCCTCCATTGCGTGCTTTGACGCTAGAAGCCAAGGATGAACGCCTATTACGAGATATTGACACTGAGTGTGGATTCTCGAATGTCTTCCCCGGTGCACTTCCGGGTTTACCACCAACCTGAGAAGTGGAATTTGGCATCGAAATGCAACATGAAACTACCCCAGTTTCCATTGCACCGTATCAAACGGCAACTGTTGAACTGAAAGGGTCGAAACCTCATATTCAAGAATTTTTTGACAAAGGCTTCATTCAACCAAGCTCCTCACCTTGGGAAGCTTCAGGTCTCTTTTTAAGAAGAAAAATGGTTTGATGAGACTGTGTATTGACTATCGATAATAAAACAAGGTGATTATCAAGAACAAGTACCCATTGCCTAGCATAGACGACATATTTGATCAACTAAGGGATGCCTCTGTGATTTCCAAGATCGATTTAATGTTGGGTTATTATCAAATTAGAGTCTGAGATTCTGACGTCCCTAAGGTTGCTTTCCGTATGAGATACAGATACTACAAATTCTTCGTAATGCATTTCAGGCTAATCAATGCAATGGCAGCCTTGATGAACTTAATGAACCAAGTCTTTAGACCCTATCTTCTTATATTCGTAGTGGTGTTCATAGATGATACATTGATCTATTCCAAGAATGTTGCATCACATCAAGATCAGCCTTCCATTGTACTTTAGACCCTTCAGGAGAAGCAATTGTCGACTAAACCCTCTAAGTGCGAGTTTTGGCTCACCGAAATTGCCTTCCTTAGGAATATCGTGTCGGCTTCGGGTATCCAAGTGAATCCAGAAAAAAATAAGAAAAAATTCAAGCCACCAAAAATTAGCATCTACCGAAGATTATTGGAGAAGATAGAAGCTTCGTTGGTGTTGTTGGCTATTATAGAAGATTCATAAAAGGATTTTCCATGATAGTAGCTCCATTGACTAAGCTATTGAGAAAATAAGCTTTATTTGTAAGACCGAGGAACAACAACGAAGTTTCGACCGATTAAAACAAGTCTTGATTCATGTACCAGTCCTACTCAACCCGAATCCAAAATGGACTATACAGTTTATAGTGATGCATCGCATCTCGGTTTGGGATGTGTATTGATGCAAGAAGGCAAAGTAATTGCCTATGCGTCGAGACCACTAAAGCTATATGAAATGAATTACCCTACTCATAAACTAGAGTTGGTTGCGGTTGTCTTTGCGTTGAAAATTTGGAGACATTATCTCTGCCGGGAGAAATGTTATCTTTTTACCGACCACAAAAGCCTCAAGTACCGTTTGACCAAAAAGGAGTTAAATCTTCGGCAACAGAGATGGATGGAACTCCTCAAAGACTATTATCTTGTCATTGATTATCATCCGAGCAAGGCCAACGTTGGAGCTTATGCGCTCAGCCGCAAACCTTTATCTACTCCTCGAGCAATTAATGCTCACTTTCGACTTCGGAAGCATCGTTGCCTCGTAGCTGAACTTTAAGTTCAGCCTACCATCGTTTCAAGAATCAAGGCATTATAAGATCAAGATTCTGAACTCCAATCCATTGTTTCCAAGTTGTTAGATAATCTCGACTTCAGAATTAACTCTAAAGGACTCTTGTGTTTCTGTAATCGGGTATGTATGCCCGGTGATGAATCTCTCCGTACCGATATTCTTACAGAAGCTCATTCAAGTTCTTTTTCTGTTCACCCGGGTCTATGAAGATGTATAAGGACCTTCGTGAACACTATTAGTGGCTAGGCATGAAGCATGCCATAGTTGATTTCGTATCTAAGTATCTCTCAAGCCAACGTGTCAAAGCAGAGCATCATGTCCCTACCGGATTGTTACAACCTATCGATTTACCGCAATGAAAGTGGGACAAGATCACTATGGACTTTGTTAGTGGTATACCTTTAACTCCTTCTAAGCATGATGCTATATGGGTCATTGTAGATCATTTCACCAAGTCAGCTCAATTCATACCGGTTAATGGATTACGGTCTTCCTAAATTAGCTGGCTTGCACATCAAGGAAGTAATTCGACTCCATAGAGTACCTAAGTCCATCATCTCCAATCGAGATCCTCATTTTGCATCTCAATTTTTGGAGAACATTGCAAGAAGCTCTGGGTACCCTAGTTAATCTTAGCACAACTTTCCACCCTCAGTCTGATGGCTAGTCAGAAAGAGTAATTTAGATTTTAGAGGACATGCTTCGAGCATGCATCGTTGATTTTGATAGATTTTGGGAGAAATCCCTACCTCTCATCAAGTTTTCCTACAACAATAGCTATCAAGCTTCAATCCAAATGACTTCATATAAGGCATTGTATGGCAGGTAATGCCAAACTCCATTGTGTTGGTCTGAACTCGGTAAAGGTAAAATGTTGGGCCCTGACTTACATCGGGAAAACAAAGAAAGGGTAAACATAATTCGTGATCGACTCAGAGCTGCATTTGATCGACAAAAAGCCTACACTGATTTCAAAAGAAAGGATATTCAATATAATGCTGGTGAGAAAGCTTTTATTAAGGTGTCCCCGTGGAAGAAGATCATTCGTTTTAGTAAAAAAAAAAGGGAAACTAAGCCTTAGTTTCATAGGCCCATTTGAGGTGATCGGGAAAGTCAGACTTGTTGTCTACCGAGTAGCTCTCCCTGAGGAGTTAAGTCGAATCTGTAATGTTTTTCATGTGTTTATGCTAAGGAAGTACCGATCAGACCCTTCTCATGTGATCGAGCCAGAGTCTATAGAATTGCAATTCAATCCGACGTACGAGGAAGAACCAGTACAGATCCTCGCACGAGAAGTCAAGAAACTTCAAAATAAATGTGTACCCTTAAGAAAAGTTCTTTCGAGAAGTCATTCAGTTGAGGAAGCAACGTGAGAGCTAGAAGAAACAATGCAGAAGCTATATCGTCACTTATTTGAGTATAATGAAAATTCGAGGACAGATTTTCTTAAAGGAGGAGAGTTGTCACACCCTGAAAACTGGTCTAGTTGAAATTATGTTCCGGTGATCAAATATATTTGTACTAGTTATGTAAATGGTTCGATCTTGTAGCGAAGTTGAATCAATGAAAGTTGGTTACACTAACTGTATTATTATTATTATTATTATTATTATTATTATTATTATTACTATTAAAGAAAACAAAGAAATAATGGCCTTGGGATCCACGGCCAATTCCATCAAATTGATAGAATTTGTTGTGGTATTCCCACATCAAGGGATACACGGCACACCCATAAAATGGGTGGCAAAGGGCATACTATTAAACAAAGAAATTCGCGTATTCACTATCTTATTTCAATCCAAAGGAATACTATTAAATACGTCAAGAATAGTTTATTAAATATTGTCATGGTATTGATTTCTTTATAGAAATGATATTAACATGGCTTTGGCATTATTAAAGTGATGTCATCGCCCTAGCATGTTATGAGTTGCATATCCTTGTATTTATTGTTAACTATGACTACCTCACTAGGTAAAGTATCCTAATTTATCTCATCTCATGCATTTCAGGTTAAACAGAACAATGACAGAAGATCAGAGTAGTTGAGGGATTTTGGCAAGTCACTATTAAGCTAAAGTAAGGTATTCCACCCTTATAAACATATGGGCCCTTTGATATGTGTGCATTACGTGTAATTTGGGTATGTGCAAAGGGCCCTAAATGACATGTTGAAGTTTGCTTGAAAATGGCCATATATGCATAAATGGCCTAAGATAGTAAAAACTTAGTAAACGTATTCGAATGGTCCTAAACTTGGGCATGCTGGTAGATTATGGTATTGAAATATTGTGCATAAAATTTCATTCAATTTGGACACCTTCTGGTAAGTTAATTTAGCTAAAAACAAGCTAAAATCTAGCATTACAGGTCAGGCGTATCGAAACAGGTGATGGTGTTTCAATACAGCCCTTTTGAATAAGATTACTAGAAAACAGGATAAAGTCAGGTGTATCGATACAGTTTAGAATCGTTTGGATACAATTTGCTACTGTCAAGACTCCTTTCGATATGGGCCTAACCCGTATCGGAATGAGTCAATAGTCAAAGTCAACAAAGGTCAACCCGTATCAGAACATGGCTTACATGTTTGGATATGGTATTGGGTAGAATCGATATTAGAACTAATTTTTGGACACTCGGTTTGAAACGGCTCAAGGCGTTTCGATACATGAATAGTTAAGTTGGTAAAAAGACATAGATTTATAGGCTCGTTATTTATAAGTCAAATTTAATGGGTAGTTGATCCCAAAATGGCATGTAAATTTATAGGCTCGTTATTTATAAGTCAAATTTCATTATAGTAAGGTTAACTTCAAATAAGACTCTCTAAAACATTATTATTATATTTTAGTCCCTAAACTTATAGCGCTTACCATAATATTAATAAGATGTCGCTTAATGATTGACTTTTGTAGCACCAAACACCATTTTGTTCATTGGTAATGTCATCCGACTCGGTTCACTACCAGGCTGAGAAAGGGGTGTTACACACTTATTCATGTTAAGTTTTAACTAGAATTTCCTCAACCTTTGAAAGATTTTTTCTAAATTTGCAAGATGCTTCTCCTTAGATTGAGACTTAGAAATCATATCTTTAACATACACCTCTATTTCCCTGTACATCATATCATAGAATAGGGTAACCATGGTTCTTTGGTAGGTTGCCCCAGCATTCTTCAAGCCAAAAGGCATTACTTTATAGCAAAAAGTGCCCCCATAATGTTATGAATGTGGTCTTTTCCTTATTTTCTGGACATATCTTTATATGATTATACCCGGAGAACCCATCCATAAAGGAAAAGAGGGAATGTACAGTTGTATTTTCCACCAATGTATCAATGTGAGGTAGTGGAAAGTTGTCGTTTGTGCTTGCACTATTGAGGTCCCTGTAGTCCACATAAATTCTTACCTTTCAATCTTTTTTGGGAACTGAGACGATGTTTGCCACCCATTTTGGATATTTGGCCAGTTTTAGGAACCCTGCGTCGTATTGCTTTTTCAATTCATCCCTATTTTTCAGGAGTGTCTCAGCTTTCATCCTTCTAAGCTTCTGCTTTACGAGCTCGCATCCTAACTTTATTGGCAACCGATGTACAACAATGTCAGTGTCAATACCGGGCATGTCTTGGTAAGACAAAGCAAAAATATCCTTATATTCTTTTACGAGCTCGGTCAGGCTTTGTCAAGTAATAGCTGAAATGGTGGTGCCAATCTTTACCTGACGCTTCTCTTCTTTTGTACCAAGGTTCAGAATTCCCAACTCCTTATGTGGTAGAATCTGTTTCTCTTCTCCTTCTACAATTTTGAGCAAATCATCGGGCAAATCATATTCTTCTTCATCATCAACGTTTTTAACTTCTACTTGGCGTGAAGGAACAACAAGGATTATATATATATATACATATGTGTGTGTGTGTGTGTGAAGGAAAAATATGAACCAATGAATGGAATTATTTGTTTTAGTTCTTTATTGTAAACCCCTTGACCCGGTCTAGACGCGAGACCGAACCGAACGGGTTACATGAGAAATATTGAAGTAAACAGGGAAGGTTTACCTTAATAAAAGACCCTATTTTTTCGTTTATCTTATCTACGTGTGTATTAACATCCTATATGATTCACACTTGCAGCGGAAGAGACTTCAATGCAAACATACAACAATTTGGCATTCAATTGATTAAAAATATAGGTTATGGACCAATTTGTAATTTTAGAAAATACAGAGGATTCCTCCGATTTTAAGTTTGCATCCTTAAATTAATCACATTACATGTCACTGTGTCAAAACTCAGCTCAAAATGATCATCCAAGCTCATTTAATTGCTTCATAACAATTGGAACTAAAACGTAAGAAAACAGAACCTTAATGATACCAAATAACTACTTTAACCGATGGTCGTATCGATACGCGGAGGCCTATATCGGTACGCATTTTTCCAATAAGCTCCCAGTTTTTAGATTTCCAAGTTCCTACCTAAACAGAACCTCGTATATCAAAACATGATACTATTTCCTCTTGGTCCGTATCAAAACGGGTCCCCGCGTACCAATAAGCCAAGCCTATTTTTGCTTACATGTATCGACACGATGGCCCATGTTTCAAAACGCCTGGGCCTGAAATGCCCCAATTTGCTTAAATAACACACTTAGATGCAATTAAATCCACCTTGACATGCCTCTAACATGTTTATAACATATCCAAACACCAATCTTCAGTCAGTCATAGCATATTCAACAACATATCAAAACAAAATGAATCAAAGTTAAACTATAGGCATGCAACCTAGTAAGCAAGCCAAGCAAGGTACCAAAATGCATAGCAAGCATAAACCAATAACCAAAGGCCATTTACAAGTATAAAACAGCAATGAACACTCGCTCAAATAGGGGATTTACACAAATCACCCAAACACACAACGGATCCCTCATTGCTCTTATTACTTATAGTCTAAACCGAGACATACTTTCTCAAATGAAGTCTCTTGTGATCCCTTGCTATCTTGTTGCGTCCAAAGCGTCAATTATCTGCATTGATGGGAAAATGAGAGCGTAATCACACAAGGCTTAGTGAGGAGTGCTCAAAAACAAAACATCATCAATGCATTAAAACCATTTTCCAACTCCACATTGAAATCTCATTCCAGTTTGCTTAAATCATCAATTGAAAACCTTCATATCTTTAAAACCATGCACTTACCTTAATCAAAATCAACATAATAAACCTCATGCAACACATATCATGAATCAACAACAACTTCCATTGCTAACACTCCACTTAAGCCTTCCCATGCATAACTACCATATGCAAAGCTTAAAAAGTAAAACATGTATAAATCACAACATCGGGTTCCATGCCGACAACCGTAGTTGTCCACCAAATGTACACATCTCCTTACATCTAAGATACAACTAATTTTCAATCTTTGGCATCATTACACCCCATTTGTGTCATAATCCCAATAGTACAAGCCATTCACTCCATGGATACCACAGGTGACAACTCTCGAGCTCAACTTCTTCCAAATTACAGAAGCCTTCTAACAGCAACTCATAGTCGTCCAATAGCTAGTGCAGTCTCATGCACTCCAGCATTAACAACTTCTCAAGCGCTGGATATTGCCTATGTCTCAGCTGCCATGACACCCAACATTGGCCCAACCGATACATGTTGTACTTACTTCGGGTCATCAATCCCTCATGAGACATTACACACTCCTCTACTCCTTGCCCAACGACAACAACAATCATACCATATTGCAACTCTCTCTTTGGTTTATTGTGCTAAAAGAAATATTTAAGGTATGATAATAAACTAACAAAACAAAACATTCAGGCCAGCTTTGAGCAAGAATCCAAGACTTCCACTTCCAATCAAAACATTTCAAACTATAGTAATAAGGCAATGGGTATCCCAATTTTCCACAATCATGGCATGAAATAATCAACGCACATATCACAAACACCGTGCATAACAAGCAACATATTTTATTTCACAACATCACCACACTAGTTTACCAATATCCGAATCTTTCAAAGACTTACCCCACACAACTTATCTCAACCAGCATGCATATACCAATCACCATGCATAACAGCAACAAGATTGAATCCACCACAACACATATATAACAATCACTGTGCATAGAAAACAATCAATGTACAATTTTGAAGTTACCTCACAACAACTTGCCATCAACTTACCAATATCACACTCTTTCGAAACCTTGCTCTAATACCACCAAATGTAACCTCCTCGACCCGGTCTAGAGGTGTGACCGAACATAATGAGTTATGCAGGAAATATTGAAGTAAACAGGGAAGGTTTACCTCAATAAACGACCCTATTTTTTCTTTTATCTTGTTTAGATGCGCATTAAAATCCTATGTGATTCACACTTGCAGCGGAAGAGACTTCAATGAAAACATACACGATTTGACATTCAATTGCTTAAAAACATAGGTTAGGGACCAATTTTTAATTTTAGCAAAATACAAGGGATTCCTCTAATTTTAAGTTAGCATCCTTAAATTAATCACATTACATGTCACTGTGTCAAAACTCAGCTCAAAACAATCATCCAAGTTCATTTAATTGCATCATAACAATTCGGACTAAATCATAAGAAAACAAACCCTCAAAGATACATAATAACTACTTTAACCGCTGGTCGTATCGTTATGTGAAGGCTTGTATCAGTACGCATTTATCCAGTAGGTTCCTAGTTTTTAGATTTCCATGTTCGTATCGAAACAGAACCCTGTGTATCGAAACGGGCCACTTTTTCCTCTTGGTTCATATCGAAATAGGTCCCCGCGTACCGATACGCCAAGCCTATTTTGGCTTACCCGTATCGATACGATGGCCCGTGTATCAAAACACCTGGGCTTGAAATACCTCAATTTGCTCAAATAACACACTTAGATGCAACTCAATCCACCTAGACACGCCTCTAACATATTTATAACATATCCAAACCCCAATCTTCAGCTAATTATAGCATATTCAACAACATATCGAAAGAAAATGCATCAAAGTTAAATTATAAGCCTGCAACCTAGTAAGCAAGCCAAGCAAGGTACCAAAATGCATAGCAAGGATAAACCAATAACCAAAGGCCTTTTACAAGTCTAAAACAACAATGAACACTCGCTCAAATAGGGGGTTTACACAAATCTCCCAAACAGACAACGGATACCCCATTGCCCTTATTACTTATAGTCTAAACCGTGACATACTTTCTCAAATGATGTCTCTTGTGATCCCTTGCTAACTTGCTCCCTCCAAAGCCTCAATTATCTGCATTGATGGGCAAATGAAAGCGTATACACACAAGGCTTAGTGAAGAGTGCTTAAAAGCAAAACACCATCAATGCATAATAACCATTTTCCAACTCCACATTGAAATCTCATTCCAATTTACTTAAATCATCAATTGAAAATCATCATGCCTTTAAAACCATGCACTTTCCTGAATCAAAATTGACATAATAAACCTCATGCAACACATATCATGAATCAACAACAACTTCCATTGCTAACACTCCATATAAGCCTTCCCATGAATAACTACCATATGCAAAGCTTAAAGAGTAAAACATTTATAAATCACAATATACAACATAAACCATCTCCTGATACATCATCAATTATATTGGCTTACAAGTGATCACTAAACAAGTTCACATCTCAAAACCACATATCGGATACACGGATTCAACAAGTGTTAACACAACACTTCAAGCCATCTCAACCGGAATTTGGTACAATAATAACCAAATGGTACAATAACAACCCCTCGGGGACACCAACCCTATTAATCGGTTAGACGCTTAACCCACTAACGAGATACGAGACACCAACCTCCTCGATCATTAGGGTACTTGGACGGAGACACATGACACCAACCCCTCGACATCCAAGGCCACTTTTTATAGTACACTCAATCATATAGTCGGCTAACTATATCTGATATCATTTATAAACCATTTTCACAACATCACTTGCAATTTAGTCATTAAAAATAGTTTTACACTTTTTACGTTTTAGTCACTAACCCAAAATGTCAACCTTCTAAAAGCCATTTTCCAAATTTGACTTCACCACCCAGTTTTACATATTTAAAAAGGAGTTTAGAAAATTTCTAATATTTTTATCACTTCTTGAACCATGTTTTCCCTAAACCAACCCCGAAATAACATGAATCTCTATTCTAGGTTCTACGAACTCTAAACCAAACCAATAAAACTCCTAGGCCCAAAACCATGGCGTTACAACTCTCCACCACTTAGGAAATTTTGTCCTCGGAATTTTACCTAGAAGAAAACGGTGCGAAAACTACTTCAACATGTCTGCCTTGCTTTCCCATGTGGCCTCCTCAACTCCTTGATGTCGCTACAACGTTTTCACAAGCTCCATCGTCTTACCATGAAGAACTTTGCTGCTAGAATCAAGAATCTCAATAGGTTCTTCATCATAAGACAAATCTGGTCGCAACTCAACATCCTCAACTAATATTACATGCGACGGATCCCATCTATAACTCCACAATATTGACACATGAAACATATCATGGATTTTCTCTAACTCGGGAGGCAACCTCAACCGATATGCAACAGGACCAACACGCTTCACAACTTCATATGGTCCAATAAACCTTACACTAAGCTTACCCTTATATCCAAACCTCATCCCCTTCTTCCAAGGTGAAACTTTCAGAAATAGGCTTCACAACTCAATCTCCCTACGCTTCAAATTCTCGTAGGATTTCTAACAAACCGAAGTAGCCATTAGACGATCACAAATAAGCTTCACCTTCTTCGTCATTCCTTTAAGCAAATATGGCAAGGAAACAAACTTTTGCCCCGCTTCCACCCAACAAAAAGGCGTCCAAACCTTCCTACCCTAGAAGGCTTCATATGGAGCCATTTGTATACTTGCTTGATAGCTATTATTATAATCAAATTATACTAAAGGAAATTCTTTCTCCCAAGAACCTTGGATATCTATAACACAACACCGCAACATATCCTCAAGCACTTGGATAACTCGCTCAGACTGACCATCTGTCTGAGGATGATACGAGGTACTGAAGTTAAGCGGTGTACCCAAAGCCCTATGCAAACTCTCCCAAAAACTTGTTGTACAACTCACAATTTTCACAATGTACATCTCTGCCAACTTATCCAACGTATACGTAGTATGCACATCTATGAAATGTGCACACTTCGTAAGACGGTCTACAATCACCCAAATAGAGTTCTTCTATGATGGGGTCAAAGGAATACCTGACATGAAATCTATCGTAATCCTCTCCTATTTCCATTTCGGTATCTTCAAAGGTTGCAACAGCCCGCAAGGAAACTGATGTTCAGTTTTCACGCGTTGACAAACCATACACTTACTCACAAAATCAGCAACATCCTTCTTTAACCCAACCCAATAGTACTCATCCTTCAATCCACGATACATCTTAATACTACCAAAATGCATAGCCAAAAGGACTACTATGCGCCTCAGTCATAATAGTGCGCCTCAACCCAAGATCGTCCAGCACAACAATTCGACTCTTAAATAACAAAACACCATCATTATTAAAACAAAAGTCCGTCAAATTACCATCTGCTATATCCTGGACATGCAGTACCAACGAATCATCAAGAAACTGCTTCTCCTTAATCGACTAAAACAAGGAAGGTTTCACTTGCAACTCAGCTAACAATCCACCATCTCGCGACACACTCAACCATGCAAACATGGCTCTCAACTCCACATCTACCTTCCTACTCAAAGCATCGGCCACAACATTGGCCTTACCAGGGTGATACTCTATCGTCAAGTAGTAATCCATAAGCAACTCCAACCATCTATGTTGCCTAAGATTCAAGTCCTTTTTTGCATCAAATACTTCAAACTCTTATAATCTGTATAAACAACACACTTCTCACCATAAAGATAATGCCTCCAAATTTTCAAAGCAAACACAATCACGGCAAGTTCCAGATCATTAGTAGGATAGTTGCGCTCGCGCACCTTCAATTTCCTAGATGCATACACCACAACCTTCCCACCTTATAGCAACACACGACCCAAACCAAAATAAGATACATCACTATAAACCACAAAATCGTTACCCGACTCGGGTTGAATCAAGATAAGATGTAACACCCCAATTTTGGGCTTAGAAGTTTTAGGTTTGGACCGGGTCGGTCGGATTGCGGTTCGAATATAAAAGGGTGATTTTTAGAAAATCCTAGTTCGGGTCGCATTAAAAAAAAGGAAAAATATCTTAAAATCCTCTTTTATTATATATAAGAGAATGGTGAAATCAATTTTACAAAATGAGGTTTGGAAGTGTGACATTTTGGGTTAGTGACTAAAATGTAATTTTTGAAAACTGGGTGACTGTTTTAAAAGGATTGAAACTTTGAATCTTTAAGGAGCTAATTTACCCAAGAAGAGTTTTCTCCAGATTTTTCTTAATATTTAACAATTTATTAATGGTTTTTAATTAAAGGTAAAAGGAGGGAAAAAGATATTTTGTTGTCGTAACTAACTTTCTTCAAAATTTTCCATTTCTTTTCTCTCAACTTTTCTCTCAACCCAAACACTTTTCTCCAGCAAATTTCCCTCTGATTTTGACCTCTAAAGATGAGATTTCAATCTTCATTTGATCTCTAATCATTTCTACATCAAAACCTTAGCATTTGCTTATTGAATTTTCAAGAAATCTTGGTTCCAATTAAGGAGAAACTCACATTTAGAGGTATGAACGTCCTTCTCCTCTAAATACTCAGTTCTTTACTGAAATTCCCAAGTTCTCAATCCTTGATTTGAGTTTTATTAAAAGTTTTATGATTTGTTCTTGATCTTGGCTTTAAAATGCAAGATTTGGTTCAATTTTGATGAAATTCGTATGAAATGATTGGGCATTGTTTTGAGGTGTCTTTTTGATGATTTTTGGATGTATAATTGATGTGAAATTGAGGTTTAATCAATGCAATCCCGAATAGGTTGGTTTTCCTAAGTTTTGCTTGTGTTAATGATGGTTTTTGGAGTGATCTTGATGTTCTGCTATAGCTGGAGGTGTAAGGGCGTGATTAGATCCTTTTTGGATGTTAATTGAGGTTTATGAATGATTGGAAGTGATGGATCTTGGCTGGGTAGTGTTGTAGAGATGTTTGGATGTGATTTCGGTTGTGTTTGGTAGCCGAAATGTGAGTTTTGATGAGAGCAGCGAGTTTAGGTGTCTTGGTTGAAGATATTAATGCATGATGATGCATTAATCCTCTGCTTTAATGTGTTTAAAACAGGGGAGACATCTTCTGATCCTTGTGGTGTTGATCCGGAAGCTTGATTGGTGTTTCGGCAAGTTGCGAAACGGAATCGGTGAGTGAAGTTTGGTTTTCAGCTTTGAAACCAATGTTTTGAAGGTTTGGGAGCTTAGTTAAAGTCTAAACAACTTAGCTAAGCTCAAGAGTAAGTTTTCGGAAAAAACTCTCTTGTTGATGAACCATGAGTTGATTGAATGCAAAGTGTTTTGTTTGCATGTTTTAATTCTGTTTTGAAAGCATATTTTAGCATGTTTATTGCTGGTTTTATAAGCCATGTGTTGAAGGATGCTCAAGGTAAGAGATCCTTGGTTTTACATTGATAAATGTGATTTCAATGCATAGTGATGCATGTGGATTTAATGGCTTTGTTAAATGCTTTAAAATAGTGAATTAATGATGTTAATGATGTATATTGGCAAGTGATTTGGTTGGTTTAAAAGTACTTGAATCGGATATAGTTAGTCGGCTATAGGATTGGGTGCACCGTGAATAAAGTCGCCTTGGATGTCGAGGGGTTGTGATTGTACCATGCTCCATCCAAGTACACTAACGAGATGGTTAAGAACACCATGGTGGTTAAAAGTCCATGGGTGGGTCTTGTGTTAAGGTCACAATGGTGGTTAAAAGTCCATGTGTGGACCTTGTGTATTGTTAAGGTCACAATGGTGGTAAAAAGTCCATGTGTGGACCTTGTGTTTTGTAAGATCACAATGGTGGTTAAAAGTCCATGTGTGGATCTTGTGTTGTAAGTCCCGTGATCTCGTTAGTGATGTTATACAACTACCAATGAGTGATGTGGAGGGGTTGTGATTGTACCATAGTCTCCATCACGGGTGTTGAGGGGTTGTGATTGTACCATGCTCCACCTTGATATTGGTAGTGTGTATGAAGCGTATGGGACAACGCTTGTAATCCGCGTATCCGATTGTCGATTGTGTTTTGAGTTGTAAAATGTTAAGAATTATCACTTCAAAGCCAATATGACATGATGATGGATTTGAGCATGAAATGCTTGGTTTGTAAGTATAATTGTTTGACAAATGTTGTTTTGGAGCTAAAGGCCTTTAAATGGTGTTTTTGCAAATGCATTATTGTGATGTTTTAATTGAGCATTCCTCGCTAAGCTATGTGCTTACGCTCTCTCTTTTCTTAAACCAATAATGCAGAGCATTAAAGTGCTAAAAGGGGCAGCAAGGGGATCAAGAATCTAAGTGGAAGCTTAAGCTCATGTATGGTGACTATTTTCATAACTTGCTTAGCTTTTGGCATTTGACAATGGGGAACCTATGTTGTTGTTTGGGAGATGTTTAGGACTCCCTAAGTTGGTTTTATGCTTTTGACAATGATGGAACATGTAAATGGCCTTTTTGAGGTTGTTTTGGTGTTTTGAGGTTTGTGTGGTTTCCAATTTAGGATGCATGCCTATAGAATAAGGTTTTTCCTAAATTGATGCCATGGTTGAGAATGGTTGATGCTTTTATGTTCCTTAAGTTTATAATGACCTGCTGGTATGATTTGAGGGTCTTTGGAATGTGTTTGATTGATCAAAAGTGATTTAAACCAGACAAATTTCTGTAATTTGGGCAGCACGTTTCGGAACAGGTGTTACCGTATCGGAACAAAGGGCCTGAAATGGCCTTGGCGTTCCGAAACAGGTAGAGCCGTTCCGGAACGGATTTGCCACTGCCAAGCCCTATTCCGGAACTTGTTTCGGAACGGTCCCGCATTTCGGAACGAATCATCCCTGTTCCGAAACACCCGACCGTTGGGCACTGGAACTGATGGTTAAGTGTTTTGAAATCTTTGTGTTTTGGTCCTGAACTTGGTTTATGCAATTGAATGAGTTTGAGACGTCCGTTTGAGTTGAAATTTGGCAGAGAAGCATGAAACATGACTAATTTCATAATGGTAACTCAAAAGTGGATTAAGTCTTATAATTTTTAGATTTTGCATTTTGGTCCCTAAATTCATAATTTGTGCAATCGAGTCCCTAAATGTTTTCTGATTGTGGTGATCTTTGAGTATGCTGATCTTATGAACATTTCCAGGGTTAATTTGCATTTAGATAAGAATAAAAAAAAGGGTTGTTAATCAAGGTTGACTTTCGGGTTGACTTTGGTTTTCCCCGTGTAAACTTCTTAATTTGGGTCAACCGTCTAGGCCGGGTTAAGGGGGTTACATTTGGTGGTATCAGAGCTGAGTTCTCGAATATTTGGGAATGGCTATGGGGGTGATGAGTGTATAAATGCTTGGTATGCTTGTTGAATGAAAGTATGTTGTGTGAATTGTAAGTATGTTACAATTGTGGTGTTGTGGTGGTGAAGCATGTTATAGGGACCCATTGCCAAATCAAAGCTAATGTAATGATTTGTTTTTAATTGGAAGTGAGCTTGAGTACTTGGATTGCTTACCTTGTTGAGCCTGACTTTGTTTATCGCGTTGTGATTGCATTGTTAGTGAATGGCACCTCGTAGAGAAACAAGGGTTAATACGCGAGCTATGGTTCAAAATGAGAATGAAGAGAATGCTGAAAATGTGGTAGATTTACCTCCTCCGCCTGGTGGTGGTGGTGCTGGGGGTGAAGGAGCTGGTGTTGCAATGGGTGCTGGGGTCGCTGGACCTGAAGCTGGTCAGGGGCAAGCTGTTCCTGACATGACAGTGTTGATTCAAGCTATTGCTGGAGCTTTTCGAGCAGCGGTAGCTGGAGCTCAAGGAGCTGGGCATCAGGGAGATGCTAATGTGAGACTACCCTTGGAACGCTTACGCAGTCTGGGAGGGACTGAGTTCAGGGGTTTGTCTGCTGAAGGTTCTGAGTCTTGGTTGGAAAGTACCAAGAGAATCTTGGGATAGATGAATTGTACTGATGTGCAGAAGCTGGGCTGTGTGGTATCGTTGTTGCAGGACGATGCATATACTTGGTGGACAACCACTATCTCTGGGATGGCGGATGCTGATGTGACATGGACGTTCTTTCAGAACATTTTCAAGAGAAGGTATCTGGGTGTGAGGTATTTGGATGAAAAGAAAAGGGAATTCATGTCTCTTACTCAAGGGAGCATGTTGGTGGCTGAGTACGAGGTTCAGTTTGTCCGACTCAGTCAGTACGCGTCTGAGCTTATCCCTGATGAGCGGGAGAGGTGTGAACGGTTCCGTTATGGTTTGGTGACGGAAGTGAAGACTTATATGCTGGCTGCCGAGTATAATGATTTTGATGTGCTAGTTGGTAGAGCAAAGGACATTGAGATGAATTTGAGTTTATCTTCTAGAAGTGCTGGTTCTAGTACTGGTAAGCGAGTTGCTGAGTATAGTTCCGGTGGTGGACGGAACAAGAGGGGACGTGATCGGAAGTATCAGTCTTCAGTTAAGCGAGGTGGAGGTGGGCAAGGTGCGCCTATTCATAGAGACAAAGCAAGAGCGGATCCGAACACATGTTGGACATGTGGGTCGCGTGGTCACCTGAGGCGTGATTGTCCTCGAGCGGCGAGGGAGGTTCAGGCTCCTGTTGTGCCGGCTGGTAACTCATGTTGGAACTGTGGATCAGCGGATCACATGAGGAGGGAGTGTCCTTTGTTGGCCGGTGGTGGCCAGGGACGTGCTCCTGGAGTTGTTGCACCACAGAGAGGTCGTGGGCGTGGCCGTGGTAACTTCCAGCGGAGAGAGGAGGGTGGACGTAATGTGGCTCATGTTGTAGCTGTTCAGCCTGAGGGTGGTGGTCAGGCCAGAGTGTATGCTCAGAGGGAGGGGAGGAATGACACGGATGTGATCGCAGGTACTTTCACTTTGCAATCCTTGACATTACTTTTCTTGATTGATTCTAGATCTACACACTCATACATTTTGCGTGAGCGTGCTGAATTTCTTGGTTTGCCTGTTGAGTCTTTGGATGCTGGTATGCGTGTCACTAGTTCTTTTGGTGAGACCGTTGTGACTCGAAAGCTTTATAGAAGATGTCCTTTGGTTGTGCAAGTTCATGTTTTTCATGTTGATCTTATGGAATTGCCTTTCTATGGTTTTGATGTAATCCTTGGTATGGATTGGCTTGTTGAGCATCGTGTTGTGGTAGATTTTGAGAATAAGCGAGTTTCATTGAAACTTGCGGATGATTATGAGGTAGTTGTGGTTGGCGAGAATGTGAAGTTTCTTGCCAATGTGGTGTCTTCATTGGAGGCGAGTCGGATGCTAAGGCAAGGTTGTGAAGCTTATCTCGCTTTTGTGATGAATCCTAGTTCTAAGGAGTTGCGTGTGCAAGATATCAGGATTGTGCAAGAGTTTCCTGGTGTGTTTCCTGAGGAGTTGCCTGGGTTGCCTCCTAATCGCGAAGTGGAGTTTGGGATTGAGTTGTTTGAAAACACGACTCCAGTGTCCATTACCCCTTATCGAATGGAACCTAAGGAGTTGAAAGAGCTGAAGACGCAACTGCAAGAGTTGCTTGATCGTGGTTTCATTCAGCCGAGTGTGTCACCTTGGGGTGCACTGGTCTTGTTTGTGAAGAAGAAGGATGGCACTATGAGAATGTGCATTGATTATCGTCAGCTTAACAAGTTGACTATCAAGAATCGGTATCCATTGCCGAGAATTGATGATCTTTTTGATCAATTTCAGGGAGCATCTGTGTTCTTTAAGATTGACTTAAGGTCAGGGTATTACCAGTTGAAGGTGAAGGATGTGGATGTGCCAAAGACAGCTTTCAGGACGAGGTATGGGCATTATGAGTTCCTTGTGATGCCGTTTGGTTTGACAAATGCTCCTGCTGCTTTCATGGATATGATGAATCAAGTATTTCATGAATACTTGGATAAATTTGTTGTGGTATTCATTGATGATATCCTCGTGTACTCGCGTACTGAGGAGGAGCATGAAGGTCATTTGAGAATTGTGTTGCAAGCTTTGTTGGAGAATCAGCTTTATGCCAAGCTGAGCAAGTGTGAGTTCTGGCTTAGAGAAGTGGTGTTTCTTGGTCATGTGGTTTCTGCTGAAGGGATTCGTGTTGATCCTCAGAAGATTGAGGCGGTGATGAATTGGAAGCCTCCTAAGTCTGTTCATGAAGTCCGTAGTTTCCTTGGTTTGGCAGGATATTATCGGAGATTTGTGGATGGGTTTTCAAAGATTGCTGCACCTTTGACGAAGTTGTTACAGAAGGATGTTAAGTATGAGTGGACGGAAGCGAGACAACAAGCTTTTGAGGAGCTTAAGGCAGCTTTAACGCAAGCTCCTATCTTGGTTCAACCTGAATCAGGGAAAGAGTTTGTGGTGTATAGTGATGCGTCCTATGTTGGTTTGGGATGTGTGTTAATGCAAGAGGGTAAGGTGGTGGCTTATGCATCACGGCAGTTGAAGGTGCATGAGCGCAATTATCCTACGCATGACATTGAGCTGGCTGCGGTGGTTTTTGCTTTGAAAATCTGGAGACATTACCTATATGGTGAGAAGTGTACTGTGTATACGGATCACAAGAGTTTGAAGTATCTGATGTCCCAGAAAGAGTTGAATCTTAGGCAGCGACATTGGGTGGAGTTGCTCAAGGATTATGATTTGACGATCGAGTATCACCCGGGTAAAGCTAATGTTGTAGCGGATGCCTTGAGTAGGAAGGTAGCTGTTGAGTTGAGGGCTATGTTTGCCAGTTTGAGTATTTCACGTGATGGTGGTCTTGTGGCTGAGTTGCAAGTGAAACCATCTTTGGTTCAGTTGATTATGGAAAAGCAGTTGTTGGATGATTCTTTAGTGCCCCATGTTCAGAATATTGCGGAGGATAGACCTTCGGATTTCTGTTTTAATGATGATGGAGTGTTATGTTTTGGGAGTCGGATAGTAGTGCCCAATGATGCTGAGTTGAGGCGTGCTATTCTGGCTGAAGGTCATAGTAGTCCTTTTGCTATGCACCCCGGTAGTACTAAGATGTATCGTGATCTTCGTGATGAGTACTATTGGGTGGGTTTAAAGAAAGATGTTGCTGAGTTTGTAAGCAAGTGCATGGTGTGTCAGCGGGTTAAGGCTGAGCATCAGTTTCCTTCAGGGTTGTTGCAACCGTTGAAGATTCCTGAATGGAAGTGGGAAAGGATTACCATGGATTTTGTATCTGGTTTGCCTTTGTCGCCATCGAAGAAGAATTCGGTGTGGGTGATTGTGGATCGCCTGATGAAGTGTGCGCATTTCTTGCCTGTGCATACTACGTACACTTTGGATAAGCTTGCAGAACTGTACATTGCTGAGATTGTGCGGCTGCATGGTGTGCCAAAGTCGATTGTGTCGGATAGGGATCCGAGGTTTACGTCGCGTTTCTGGCAGTGTTTACATCAGGCTTTAGGTACACGGTTGAATTTCAGTACATCTTATCATCCGCAGTCGGATGGGCAGTCCGAGCGTGTTATCCAGGTTTTGGAGGATATGTTGAGGTGCTGCGTGATTGAGTTCCAGGGCTCTTGGGAGAAACATTTGCCTTTGGTGGAGTTTGCCTATAATAATAGTTATCAGGAGAGTATTCAAATGGCACCTTATGAAGCTTTGTACGGGAGGAAGTGTAGGACTCTTCTTTGTTGGGCTGAAACAGGTCAGAAGTTGGTTTCGATGCCAGCTTTGTTGAAAGGAACCACCGAGAAGGTGAAGCTCATTTGTGAGCGCTTGAAGGCAGCTTCTGATCGGCAAAAGTCTTACGCGTATCTGAAGCGTAAGGAGATTGAGTATGCGGTGGGTGACCGTGTGTTTTTGAAAGTTTCGCCTTGAAAAAAGTGATGAGATTTGGCCGAAAGGGTAAGCTGAGCCCTAGGTACATTAGACCATACGTGGTGATTGAGCGTGTGGGTCCTGTTGCGTACAAGTTGAGGTTACCGCAAGAGTTGGAAAAGATTCATGATGTGTTTCATGTTTCTATGCTTCGGAAGTATAGATCGGATCCTTCACATGTGATGCCTGTGGAAGAAGTGGAATTGAATCCGGATTTGTCTTATGATGAGGAACCGGTGAAGATTCTGGATTCGGATAGTAAGGTTCTTCGAGGCAAGACCATTGAGTTGGTAAAGGTGTTGTGGAAACATCGTGGTGTTGAAGAAGCCACGTGGGAGCAGAAGGATGACATGTTGAAGCAGTTTCCGTACCTTTTTCCTTCAGGTAAATTTCGAGGACGAAATTTCATAAAGGGGGGAGAGTTGTAACACCCCAATTTTGGGCTTAGAAGTTTTGGGTTTGGACCGGGTCGGTCGGATTGCGGTTCGAATATAAAAGGGTGAATTTTAGGAAAGCCTAGTTCGGGTTGCATTAAAAATATGGAAAAATATCTTAAAATCCTCTTTTATTATATATAAGAGAATGGTGAAATCAATTTTACAAAATGAGGTTTGGAAGTGTGACATTTTGGGTTAGTGACTAAAATGTAATTTTTGAAAACTGGGTGATTGTTTTAAAAGGATTGAAACTTTGAATCTTTAAGGAGCTAATTTACCCAAGAAGAGTTTTCTCCAGATTTTTCTTAATATTTAACAATTTATTAATGATTTTTAATTAAAGGTAAAATGAGGGAAAAAGATATTTTGTTGTCATAACTAACTTTCTTCAAAATTTTCCATTTCTTTTCTCTCAACTTTTCTCTCAACCCAAACACTTTTCTCCAGCAAATTTCCCTCTGATTTTGACCTCTAAAGATGAGATTTCAATCTTCATTTGATCTCTAATCATTTCTACATCAAAACCTTAGCATTTGCTTATTGAATTTTCAAGAAATCTTGGTTCCAATTAAGGAGAAACTCACATTTAGAGGTATGAACGTCCTTCTCCTCTAAATACTCAGTTCTTTACTGAAATTCCCAAGTTCTCAATCCTTGATTTGAGTTTTATTAAAAGTTTTATGATTTGTTCTTGATCTTGGCTTTAAAATGCAAGATTTGGTTCAATTTTGATGAAATTCGTATGAAATGATTGGGCACTGTTTTGAGGTGTCTTTTTGATGATTTTTGGATGTATAATTGATGTGAAATTGAGGTTTAATCAATGCAATCCCGAATAGGTTGATTTTCCTAAGTTTTGCTTGTGTTAATGATGGTTTATGGAGTGATCTTGATGTTCTGCTATAGCTGGAGGTGTAAGGGCGTGATTAGATCCTTTTTGGATGTTAATTGAGGTTTATGAATGATTGGAAGTGATGGATCTTGGCTGGGTAGTGTTGTAGAGATGTTTGGATGTGATTTCGGTTGTGTTTGGTAGCTGAAATGTGAGTTTTGATGAGAGCAGCGAGTTTAGGTGTCTTGGTTGAAGATATTAATACATGATGATGCATTAATCCTCTGCTTTGATGTGTTTAAAACAAGGGAGACATCTTCGGATCCTTGTGGTGTTGATCCGGAAGCTTGATTGGTGTTTCGGCAAGTTGCGAAACGGAATCGGTGAGTGAAGTTTGGTTTTCAGCTTTGAAACCAATGTTTTGAAGGTTTGGGAGCTTAGTTAAAGTCTAAACAACTTAGCTAAGCTCAAGAGTAAGTTTTCGGAAAAAACTCTCTTGTTGATGAACCATGAGTTGATTGAATGCAAAGTGTTTTGTTTGCAGGTTTTAATTCTGTTTTTGAAAGCATATTTTAGCATGTTTATTGCTGGTTTTATAAGCCATGTGTTGAAGGATGCTCAAGGTAAGAGATCCTTGGTTTTACATTGATAAATGTGATTTCAATGCATAGTGATGCATGTGGATTTAATGGCTTTGTTAAATGCTTTAAAACAGTGAATTAATGATGTTAATGATGTATATTGGAAAGTGATTTGGTTGGTTTAAAAGTACTTGAATCGGATAGTTAGCCGGCTATAGGATTGGGTGCACCGTGAATAAAGTCGCCTTGGATGTCGAGGGGTTGTGATTGTACCATGCTCCATCCAATTACACTAACAAGATGGTTAAGAACACCATGGTGGTTAAAAGTCCATGGGTGGGTCTTGTGTTAAGGTCACAATGGTGGTTAAAAGTCCATGTGTGGACCTTGTGTATTGTTAAGGTCACAATGGTGGTTAAAAGTCCATGTGTGGACCTTGTGTTTTGTAAGATCACAATGGTGGTTAAAAGTCCATGTGCGGATCTTGTGTTGTAAGTCCGGTGATCTCGTTAGTGATGTTATACAACTACCAATGAGTGATGTGGAGGGGTTGTGATTGTACCATAGTCTCCATCACGGGTGTTGAGGGGTTGTGATTGTACCATGCTCCACCTTGATATTGGTAGTGTGTATGAAGTGTATGGGACAACGCTTGTAATTCGCGTATCCGATTGTCGATTGTGTTTTGAGTTGTAAAATGTTAAGAATTATCACTTGAAAGCCAATATGACATGATGATGGATTTGAGCATGAAATGCTTGGTTTGTAAGTATAATTGTTTGACAAATGTTGTTTTGGAACTAAAGGCCTTTAAATGGTGTTTTTGCAAATGCATTATTGTGATGTTTTAATTGAGCATTCCTCACTAAGCTATGTGCTTACGCTCTCTCTTTTCTTAAACCAATAATGCAGAGCATTAAAGTGCTAAAAGGGGCAGCAAGGGGATCAAGAATCTAAGTGGAAGCTTAAGCTCATGTATGGTGACTATTTTCATAACTTGCTTAGCTTTTGGCATTTGGCAATGGGGAACCTATGTTGTTGTTTGGGAGATGTTTAGGACTCCCTAAGTTGGTTTTATGCTTTTGACAATGATGGAACATGTAAATGGCCTTTTTGAGGTTGTTTTGGTGTTTTGAGGTTTGTGTGGTTTCCAATTTAGGATGCATGCCTATAGAATAAGGTTTTTCCTAAATTGATGCCATGGTTGAGAATGGTTGATGCTTTTATGTTCCTTAAGCTTATAATGACTTGCTGGTATGATTTGAGGGTCTTTGGAATGTGTTTGATTGATCAAAAGTGATTTAAACCAGACAAATTTTTGCAATCTGGGCAGCACGTTTCGGAACAGGTGCTACCGTATCGGAACAGAGGGCCTGAAATGGCCTTGGCGTTCTGAAACAGGTAGAGCCGTTCCGGAACGGTTTTGCCACTGCCAAGCCCTGTTCCGGAACTTGTTTCGGAACGGTCCCGCCTTTCGGAACGAATCATCCCTGTTCCGAAACACCCGACCGTTGGGCACTGAAACTGATGGTTAAGTGTTTTGAAATCTTTGTGTTTTGGTCCTGAACTTGGTTTATGCAATTGAATGAGTTTGAGACGTCCGTTTGAGTTGAAATTTGGCAGAGAAGCATGAAACATGACTAATTTCATAATGGTAACTCAAAAGTGGATTAAGTCCTTATAATTTTCAGATTTTGCATTTTGGTCCCTAAATTCATAATTTGTGCAATCGAGTCCCTAAATGTTTTCTGATTGTGGTGATCTTTGAGTATGCTGATCTTATGAACATTTCCAGGGTTAATTTGCATTTAGATCAGAATAAAAAGAAAAAAAAGGTCGTTAATCAAGGTTGACTTTCGGGTTGACTTTGGTTTTTCCCGTGTAAACTTCTTAATTCGGGTCAACCGTCTAGGCCGGGTTAAGGGGGTTACATAAGAGCTTGCGTCAAAGCTTCCTTCAACCTCTAAAAAGCTTGTTGTCTAACACCCGTCCACTCAAACCGAACATCCTTTTGCAACAACTTGTTTAACGGAGCAGCAATCTTTGAAAAACCATTCACAAACCTACGGTAATAACCTACCAACCTAAGAAAACTCCGGACTTCTAACATAGATTTAGGCAACTTCCAACTCATCACCGCCTCGATCTTATGTGGATCAACCTAAATACCTTCGACTGACACAACATGTCAAAGATAGACAACTTCCCTGAGCCAAAACTCACATTTACTCAACTTGGCATAAAGTTGATTATCCAACAAAACTTGCAACACAATCCGCAAATGTTTTTTATGATCTTCCTCGGTGCGAGAGTACACGAGAATATCATCAATAAACACAACAACAAACTGATCTAAGAATTCATGAAATGCATGATTCATTATGTCCATGAATGCAACAGGTGTATTCGTTAAACCAAACAACGTCACCAAAACTCATAATGCTTGTACCTTGTACGAAAAGCAGTCTTATGCACATCCACATCCTTTACCTTCAACTAATATTACCCAGATCTCAAACTGATCTTAGAAAACACTGAAGCACCTCGAAACTGGTCAAACAGATCATCAATCCTTGGTAAAGGATACTTATTCTTAATCGTCAACTAGTTCAATTGTTGATAATCTATACACATTTGAATCGTGCCATCCTTCTTATTCATAAACAAAATCGGTGCACCCCAAGGTGAAATACTAGGCCTAATAAACCCTCGATTGAGCAACTTCTAAAGTTGCATCTTCAACTCCTTCAACTCTTTTGAAGCCATCCGATAGCGAGCAATAGACACTGGAGTCGTAATTTTATACAACTCAATGCCAAACTCAACCTCTCTTTTCGATGGTAACCCATGCAACTCTTCCGAAAATACACTCGGAAACTCACATATCGTACGTATGTTCTGCACACACACTTCCTTTGATCCTGGATTCATAATATAAGCTAAGAAATCCTCGCAACCTAATTCCATCAAACGACTCGCTTCTAGAGCCGAAATAGCATTGGTCAATAATTTAACATTATCTTCCACAATTACCACTTCGTAATCATCATCAAGTTTCAAGGTAACTCGCTTAGCCACAAAATCAACCGCAACCGTATACTCGGTCACCCAATCCATCCCAAGGATTTTATCAAAACTATAGAAAGGTATTTCCATTAAATTAACTGCAAACACATGACTTTGAACAAATAAATGTCATCTCCTAAACAACCTTCTTGTAATAATCGTTTCACCAAAAGAACTAGTTACTTGTATTCCCACATCTAACACTTCTGAAATAATCATTCAAGCCACAACTCCCCAAAGCATTAACAACAACAAGCATAAAAAACTATACCCCATAGATCAAACGTAGTCAATCTCGCCTCACGTGATCACACAATCCACATACCTATCAGGTATCAAATGCTACTCAAGCCTAGACACACTGACCCTACGGTCCTCCCCCAACACCACCACCACCTCGCCTCAACTTAGGTGATACCTTTTATCATGACTATTCTTACACTGACTACCGTTAAAACCAGAGTCTGCAACTCTCTCTTTCTAGAGCTAGAACCTCTCATACGAATTGATAAACCCAGGTTCTGCTCAGTGCACTTCACCTGAGTAACCAACACGTCGAAAGCAGTATATCCAAAAGCCAACATATATAGCATAACACCATTAGCCAATCGGCAACAGAAACAATCACATCGATGTCTCACATCCAATTCCAGTCTAGGAGCATACCCGCTCAACTAAACAATTTATGCCTTAAACTCAGCCAAAAATATATTATCCTAAACCTAAGCCATGAATTCACATTTCTTGTCAAACAAGTATCTAACTCTCAGATACTTCTTATTAGAGACAGTTCAGAAGAACTCCTAAGTCACAACATCGGGTTCCATGCCCACAACCGCAGTTTTCCACCAAATGTACACATCTCCTTACAACTAATATACAACTCATTTTCAATCTTTGGCATCATTACACCCCATTTGTTCCATAATCCCAATAGTACAGACCATCCACTCCATGGATACCTCAGGTAACAACCCTCGAGCTCAACTTCTTCCAAATTACAGAAGCGTTCTAACAGCAACTCATAGTCATCCAACAACTAGTGCAGTCTCATGCACTCCAGCATTAACAGCTTCTCAAGCTCTGGACATCGCCTATGTCTCAGGCACCATGACACCAAACACTGGCCCAACCAATACATGTTGTACTTGCTTCGGGGAGTCAATCCCTCAGGAGACATTACACACTCCTCTACTCCCTGCCCAATGGCAACAACAATCATACCAGATTGCAACTCTCTCCTCGATTTATTGCGCTAAAAGAAATATTTAAGGCATGATAATAAACTAACAAAACAAAACATTCAGGCAAGCTTCGAGCAAGAATCCAAGACTTCCACTTCCAATAAAAACATTTCAAACTATAGTAATAAGGCAATGGGTATCCCAATTTTCCCCAATCATGGCATGAAACAATCAACGTGCATATCACAAACGACGTGCATAACAAGCAACATATTTTGTTTCACAACATCGCCATACTAGCTTACCAATATCCCAATCTTTCAAAGACTTACTCCACACAACTTCTCTCAACCAACATGCATATAGCAATCACCATGCATAACAACAACATGATTGAATCCACCACAACACATATATAACAATCATCGTGCATAGCAAACAATCAACGTACAATTTTGAAGTTACGTCACAACAACTTACCATCAACTTACCAATATCACACTCTTTCGAAACTTGGCTCTAATACCACCAAATGTAACCTCATCGACCTAGTCTAGAGGTGAGACCGAACTAACCGGGTTATACGGGGAATATTGAGGTAAACATGGAAGGTTTACCTCAATAAACGACCCTATTTTTTTATTTTATCTTGTTTAGATGCACATTAAAATCTTATGTGATTCACACTTGCAGCAGAAGAGACTTCAATGCAAACATACAAGATTTGGCATTCAATTGCTTAAAAACATAGGTTAGGGACCAATTAATAATTTTAGCAAAATACAAGGGATTCCTCTAATTTTAAGTTAGCATCCTTAAATTAATCACATTACATGTCACTATGTCAAAACTCAGCTCAAAACAATCATCCAAGCTCGTATAATTGCATCATAACAATTAGGACTAAAACGTAAGAAAACAAAACCTCAAAGATACAAAATAACTACTTTAACCGATGGCCGTATTGTTACACCAAGCTCTGTATCAGTACGTATTTGTCGAGTAAGCTCCCAGTTTTTAGATTTCCAGGTTCGTATTGAAATAGAACCCTGTGTATCGAAACGAGCCACTTTTTCCTCTTGGTCCGTATCGAAATGGGTCCCCGCGTACCGATACGCCAAGCCTATTTTGGCTTAACCGTTTCGATACGATGGCCCGTGTATCGAAACATATCCAAACACCAATCTTCAGTCAATTATAGCATATTCAACAACATATCGAAACAAAATGCATCAAAGTTAAACTATATGCATGCAACCTAGTAAGGAAGCCAAGCAATGTACCAAAATGCATAGCAAGGATAAACCAATAACCAAAGGCCATTTACAATTCTAAAACAACAATGAACACTCGCTCAAATAGGGGGTTCACACAAATCTCCCAAACAGACAACGAATACCCTATTGCCCTTATTACTTATAGTCTAAATCGAGACATACTTTCTCAAATGAAGTCTCTTGTGATCCCTTGCTATCTTACTCCCTCTAAAGCCTCAACTATCTGCATTGATGGGCAAATGAAAGCGTATGCACACAAGGCTTAGTGAAGAGTGCTAAAAAACAAAACACTTTAAACAATGCATTATAACCATTTTCCAACTCCACATTGAAATCTCATTCTAATTTACTTAAATCATCAATTGAAAACCATCATGCCTTTAAAACCATGCACTTTCCTTAATCAAAATCAACATAATAAACCTCATGCAACACTTATCATGAATCAACAACAACTTCCATTGCTAACATTCCATTTAAGCCTTCTCATGCATAACTACCATATACAAAGCTTAAAGAGTAAAACATGTATAAATCACAATATACAACATAAACCATCTCATGATACATCATCAATTATATTGTCTTACAATTGATAACTAAACAAGTTCATATCTCAAAACTACATATCAGATACATAGATTTAATAAGTGTTAACACAACACTTCAAACCATCTCAACCGAAATTTGGTACAATAACAACCAAGTGGTACAATAAAAACCAACGGGGACACCAACCCCATTCATCGGTTAGACGCTTAACCCAATAAGGAGATACGGGACACCAACCTCCTCGATCGTTAGGGTACTTAGACGGAGACACAGGACACCAACCCCTAAACATCCAAGGTGACATTTTATAGTGCACTCAATCCTATATCTGGCTTACTATATCTGATATCATTTATAAACCTTTTTCACAACATCACTTGCCAATATAATTCACATTTAACCACATACCTCACTGTTTTCAAAGCATCACCAACAAACCATATTCCAAAGCATTAAACCATGATTTAAATCACAAGTATAAAACATATACTTACAAGGATCACTTACCATGTGCATCCTTCATCATCACATCTTTAAAAATAGTAAACCACTTACTTTAAACATGTTTTAACAGTAGATAACATGAATTTAAAATCAAGTGCATAAAACCATTTTATAATAGCACCACCAAGAGAGAAATTCCTCATACTTACTTACCGAACTTAGACAAACTTTTCAAGCTTACATCTAATTTCCCAAAACAATGTTTATATCATTTCAATGCTGAAATCCACATTCTCACTCACCGACACGTGAAACCTTGATTAGCCGACGTGAAACTAAGCGTCTGAAGTTCTTGAAACTTTATTGGTGGCTTCCGAAATGTTCTCCCCTATTTTAACCACATAAGAATAGAGGAATAATGCATCACAATTCATTAAAAACTCCAGCAAAAAATCCTACCACGTTGCTCTGCCCAAAACCACCAAAAACACCCATTCGAAACAACCGAAAACAGCATCGATTACCCTACAAACTCAATCCAGCCAAATCCTAATGCTTCCAACCATTTATATTCATTGATTAACATCCAAAATCATCCTATTATCAACATTATTCATGCAACGTTCACAAAATCACATTAACAACTCAAAACCTAATTCTAACAACCTAAACAACTAGAGATCCAAATAGTTTCGGGATTACCATGCTTAAACCTCAGTCTCAAAATTTTCTTCAAATCAATTACAAAACCTTGTTAAGAAACACAATTAAAGAGCCAAATACTTGGGAATTTCATTAAAGAACCTTGATTAGAGAAGAAGTATGAAAATTACTACTCCCTTGATATTCCTTCAATTAACAAGATTTGATGAAAAATCTTCAATATTCCAATAAGATAAGTTGAGAAAAATCTATAGCAATCATTTGGAAATCAAAATAGAATGGAAATGAAAAGATCTCTGGATATTTAGAAAGAAAAGAGTGATTGGCTGATGAGAAAAGAGAGAAAATGGAAGTTATGTCAAAAATAGATTTGTAAAGCTTAATAACTTTTTAACCAAAACTTTGTAACACCCCAATTTTGGGCTTGGAAGTTTAGGGTCTGAACCGGACCGGTTTAAATTACGGTTCGAATATAAAAGGTGATTTTAGAGAAAGCCTAGTTCGGGATGCAATAAAAATACGGAAAAATATCTAAAAATCCTCTTTTATTATATATAAGAGATTGGTGAAATCAATTTTACAAAATGGGGTTTGGAAATATGACATTTCATGTTAGTGACTAAAATGTAATTTTTGAAAAGTTGGTGACTGTTTTAAAAGGATTGAAACTATGAAACTTTAAGGAGCTAATTTACCCAAGGGAGGGTTTCTCCAGATTTTTTTTTAAATATTAAAGATTTATTTAATGTTATTTAATAAAAGGGAAGGAGGGAAAATAGATATTTTGGTTTTATAACTAACTTTTGTCAAATTTTTCCCATTTCTTTTTCTCTCAATTTTCCCTCAGCCAAACACATTTCCCCAGCCACTTTTCCTCTGATTTTCACATCTAAAGTTGAGATTCCAATCTCTAAATGATTTCTAATCATTTCTACACCAAATCCTCATCATTTGCTTATTGAATTTTCAAGAATTTTGGCTCTAAACAAGGAGAAATCCACATTTAGAGGTATGAACATCCTTCTCCTCTGGATACTCAGTTCTTTACTGAAATTCTCAAGTTCTCAATCCTTAATTTGAGTTTTATTAAAGGTTTTGATGTTGTGATCTTGATTTTGGCTTAAAATGCAAGATTTGGATTTAATTTTGAATAAATTCGTATTAAATGATTGGGCTCTGTTTTGAGATGTCTTCTTGATGTATTTTGGATGAATAAATGATGTGTAATTGAGGTTTAATCAATGCAATCCCGAATAGGTTGATTTTCCTAAGTTTTTGCTTGAGTTAATGGTGGTTTTTGGGATGATTTTGATGTTCTGCTATAGCTGGAGGTATAAGGACGTGATTAGGTTCTTTTTGGATGTTAATTGATGTCTAAGAATGATGGGAATTGATGGATCTTGGCTGGGTAATGTTGTAGAGGTGTTTGGATGTGATTTCGGTTGTGTTTGGTAGCCGAAATGTGAGTTTTGGTGAGAGCAGCGAGTTTAGGTGTTGTGGCTGAAGATTTTAATGCGTGATGATGCATTGATCCTCTGTTTTGATGTGTTTAAAAAGGGGAGACATCTTCGGATCCTTGTGGTGTTGATCCGGAGGCTTGATCGGTGTTTCGGCAAGCTTGCGAAACGGAATCGGTGAGTGAAGTTTGGTTTTCAGCTTTGAAACCAATGTTTGAAGGTTATGGGAGCTTAATTTAAGTCTAAACAACTTAGCTAAGCTCAAGAGTAAGTTTTCGGAGAAACTCTCTTGTTGAAGAACCATGAGATGGTTGAATGCAATGTGTTTATTTTGCATGTTTTAAATTCTGTTTTGAAAGCATATTTTAGCATGTTTAATGCTGGTTTTGTAAGCCATGTGTTGAAGGATGCTCAAGGTAAGAGATCCTTGGTTTGACATTGATAAATGTGGTTTTGATGCATAGTGATGCATGATGATTTAATGGCTCTGTTAAATGCTTTAAAACAGTGGATTGATGATGTTAAATGATTTATATTGGTAAGTGATGTGTTGGTTTAAAAGTTCTTGAATCGGATATAGTTAGCCGGCTATAGGATTGGGTGCACCGTGAATAAAGTCGCCTTGGATGTTGAGGGGTTGTGATTGTACCGTAAACTCCATCCAAGTACACTAACGAGATGGTTAGGATCACAATGGTGGTTAAAAGTCCATGTGTGGATCTTGTGTCGTGTGTCCCGTGTTCTCGTTAGTGATGTTATACAACTACCAACTAGTGATGTGGAGGGGTTGTGATTGTACCATAGACTCCATCACGGGTGTTGAGGGGTTGTGATTGTACCGGTAAACTCCACCTTGAGAGTTGGTAGTGTGTATGAAGCGTATGGGACAACGCTTGTAATCCGCGTATCCGATTGTGTTTTGAGTTGAAAAATGGTTATGGATTATCACTTGAAAGCCAATATGACACGTTGTTGAATTGAAGCATGAGATGCTTGGTTTGTATGCATAGATGCATGATAAATGTTGTTTTGAAATTAAAGGCCTTGGAAGGGTGTTTTTACAAAGTGCATTATTGTGTTGTTTTATTAGAGCATTCCTCACTAAGCATATGTGCTTACGCTCTCTCTTTCTTGAACCAATGATGCAGAGCATTGAGGTGCTTAAAGGGAAGCAAAGAGGTCAAGGATCCAAGTGAAAGTTTAAGCTCATGTATGGTGACTATTTTCACAACACTATTAGCTTTTGGTATTTGGCAATGGGAACCTAGACTGTGTTTTTGGGAGATGTTTTAGACTCCCTAAGTTTGGTTTATTGCCTATGGTGTTTGGAGCATGTAAAGGGCCATTTGGTATTTGGTTTTGGTGATTTGATGATTGCATGATTTTCATTATAGGATGCATGCCTATAGATTTGGGATTTTCCTTAAATGATGCCATGATTGAGTTTTGATGTTGCTAGTATGTTCCCTAAATGTTTGATGACTTGTTGGCATGATAAGGAGGTCTTACGTATGTGATTGTTGGGTCGAAAGGGTGTTAAACCAGAAAAATTCTGCACTTCTGGGTAGCCCGTATCGGAACGGGCGCTACTGTTTCGGAACAGGTAGCCTGAAATGGCCATGCCGTTTCGAAACGGGTAGCCGTTCCGAAACGGATTTGCTACTGTCAAGCCATGTTCTGCAGCAGGTTTCGGAACGGTCCCGCATTTCGGAACGAATACTCTCCGTTTCGGAACACCCGACCGTTGGGCACTGATTTACATGGTTTAATGTTTTGAAATCTGCACATTTTAGTCCTGAACTTTGCTTATGCAATTGCTTGTGTTCGAAGTGTCCGTTTGAGATGAAATTTGTCAGAGAGGCATGAAACATGACTAATTTTTATAATGGTAACTCAAAAATTGGCTAAGTCCTCGTAATTTCAAGAATTTACAAATTGGTCCCTAAATTCATAAATTGTGCAATTGAGTCCCTAATTGTTTTCCAATTGCTGTGATTTTTTTTGGCATGCTTATCTCAAGAGTTCACCTAGGTTTAATATGCATTGGACAAGATTAAAAAGAAAAAAAAAGGTCGTTAATCAAGGTTGACTTTCGGGTTGACTTTGGTTTTCCCCGTGTAATCTTCGTAGTTCGGGTCAACCGTCTAGGCCGGGCTAAGGGGGTTACATTTGGTGGTATCAGAGCTGTGTTCTCGAGTATTTGGGAATGGTCATGTGTGTAACGCCCCGGTTTTGGGCTTAGAAGTTTTGGGCTTGGACCGGTTCGGTCAAAGTGTTGTTCGAATATAAAAAGGTGAAATTAGGAAAGCCTAGTTCGGGTTACATTAAAAATATGGAAAAATGTTCTAAAATCCTCTTTTAATATATATAAGTGAACTGTGAAATCAATTTTACAAAATGAGGTTTGGAAGGGTGACATTTTGGCTAGTGACCAAAATGTAATTTTTGAAAACTGCGTGACTGTTTTAGAAAGGATTGAAACTTTGAATCTTTAAGGAGCTATTTACCCAAAGGGAGTTTCTCCAGATTTTTCTAAGATATTTAATGATTTAATTCTGGTTTTTAAACAAAAGAAAAGTGGATGGAAGTTATTTTCCTATTTCCAACTAACTTTTCCATTTTCTATTTCCTCTCATTTTCTCTCAAACCAAACATCTTTCTCCATAGCTTTTTCCTCTGATTTTGTCACCTAAATATCTCTTTTTAATTCTCTTTTGATTGCTAATCATCTCATCAACAAAACCTCACCATTTGCTAATTGGATCTTCAAGCTTTTTGGTTCTAAAAAGGGAGAAACTCAAGTTTGGAGGTAAGAACGTCCTTCTCCTCTAAACTCTCAGTTCTTTACTGAAATTCCTAAGTTCTCAATCCTTAATTGATGATTTATAAATGGTTTTAAAGTTGTATAATGGATCTTGGCTTTAAATGCAAGATTTGGTGATTTTTGATGGATTTTCGTATGATCTGATTGTGCTGTGTTTTAAGGTGTTAATTTGATGTTAAATGAATGTTAAATTGAAAAGGAATTGAGTTTTAATTGATGCAATCCCGGATAGGTTGAATTTCCTAAGTTTAGCTTGTGATTCTTGGTTGTTTTTGGAGTGATCTTGTGGATCTGTTGTTGCTGGAGGTATAAGGATGTTGTTAGGTCCTTTTTAGATGTTAAATGATGTTTAAGGATGTTTAGTTTTGATGGATCTTGGCTGGGCAATATTGAGGAGTTGTTTGGATGCATTTTCGGTTGTGTTTGGTAGCCGAAAATGGAGTGTGGATGAGAGCAGCGAGTTTAGGTGCTTTCATTGAAGCTATTAATGCATGATGATGCATTAATCCTCTGCTTTGATGTGTTTAAAACAGGGGAGTCATCTTTGGATCCAAGTGGTGGTGATCTGGAAGCTTGATTGGTGTTTCGGCAAGAAGCGAAACGGAATCGGTGAGTGGAATTTGGTTTTCGGCTTGAAACTAGTGTTTTGGAGGTTTGGGAGCTTAGTTTAAGTCTAAGCAACTTAGCTAAGCTCAAGAGTAAGTTTTCAGAAAAACTCTCTTGGTGATGGCCATGGATTTTGTTGTATGCAATGTGGTTGTTTGCATATTTTTAAATCTGTTTTGAAAGCATATCTAGCATGTTTATTTGCTGAGATTTTAAGCCATGTGCTGAAGGAAGCTCAAGGTAAGAGTTCCTTGTTTTTGAACATTGTTTAAATGTGGTTTGATGCTTAAAGATGCATGATGTTATGGCTTTGTAAAATGCTTTAAAACAGTGAGATATTGATGATATTGATGCATATTGGCAAGTGATGGTTAAGGTCACAAAGGTGTTTAAAAGTCCTTGTGTGAGCCTTGTTTATTTAAGAACAACATGGTGGTTAAAAGTCCATGGTTGGTTCTTGGTTAAGATCATCAAGGTGGTTAAAATTCCTTGGATGAGTCTTGTTTATTTTAAGAGCAACATGGTGTTTAAAAGTCCATAGTTGGCTCTTGGTTAAGGTTACAAAGGTGGTTAAAATTCCTTGTGTAAGCCTTGTTACTTAAGAACATCAAGGTGTTTAAAAGTCCTTGGATGGTTCTTGTTAAGGACACAAAGGTGTTTAAAAGTCCTTGTGTGGTCCTTGCCATGGTGTTTAAAAGTCCATGGGTCCATGGTGTTTAAAAGTCCATGGGGTTAAGGACACAATGGTGTTTAAAAGTCCATGTGTGGTCCTTGGTTATTATAAGATCACAATGGTGTTTAAAAGTCCATGTGTGAATCTTATGTGAAATGTATCACATGTTGCCAATATGTCATGAAATGGAATGGAAGCATGTATTGCTTGTTTTAAAGGTTAAAGAGCATGTGTAATGTTGCTTGAAGAATGATTTATAAATGAGTTTTTATAAATGCATTATTGTATGGTTTTAAATGAGCATTCCTCACTAAGCTTTTGCTTACGCTCTCTCTCTTTTCTTAAATCAATAATGCAGAGCATTAAAGTGCATTGAGGGCAGCAAGGAAGGCAAGCAACCAAGTGGAAACTAAGCTCAAGTATGGGAAGGTTTCTTAAACACTTTTAGCTTTTGGTATTTGGCAATGGGGAACCTATGTGAATGTTTTGGGAGATGTATAGAACTCCCTAAGTTTGTTTAATGTTGACATTAATGTTGGAACATGTAATTGGCCATTATGTGGTTGGTTTGGAGATTTAATGCTTGAATGGTTGCTAAGTAGGAAGCATGCCTTTAGATTTGGGGCTTTTCTTATTTGATGCTATAATGATGATTGGATGATGCAATTATGTTCCTTGCATGTTGTATGTCTTGCTGGTAAAGTTTGGTTGCATTTGGAGCATGTATGGTAAGTCAATTGTGTGTATTAGCAGCCAATTTTCTGCATTCTGTGCAGGCCGTATCGGAACGGGAGCTACCGTTTCGGAACGGGTGCCCTGTAGTGGCCCAGGCGTTCGAAACGGAAGGTACCGTTCCGAAACGGAAATGCCTCTGCCAGGCCTCGTTTCGGAACCCGTTGCGGAACGGTCCCGCGTTTCGAAACAGGTTCTCCCTGTTTCGGAACACCTGACCGTTGGGGGCTGACATGGGCAGTTATATGTTTTGAAATGTTTGCATTTTGGTCCTGGATCTTGTTATTGCAATTGTATGAGTTTGGGATGTCCGTTTGAGCTGAAATTTGGATGTGAAGCATGAAACCTGAGTAATTATAAGTTGGTAACTTTAATTTGAGTTAAGACCTTGTAATTTGCAGAATTTACATTTTGGTCCCTAAAGTTCTATTTTGTGCAATTGGGTCCCTGTTTAATCTCTGATGATTATGATCTTTGAGCATGCTGTTTGTATGATCATATCTAGGGTTAATGTGCATCTAGACAAGTTTAAAAAGGAAAAAAAAGGGTCGTTAATCAAGGTTGACTTTGGTTTTCCCCGTGTGACTTTCTTAATTCGGGTCAACCGTCTAGGCCGGGTTAAGGGGGTTACATTTGGTGGTATCAGAGCTGAGTTCTCGAGTAATTGGGAATGATTGTGTGCATGATTGAAGTATGTATGCTATGTATGCTTGATTGAGTGAAAGCATGATGAGTGGTTTGTATATTTGTGGCAATTGTGATGTATGCTGTGGTGAAGCATGTTGTGGGTACCCATTGCCAAATCAAAGCTAATGTAATGATGTTGATTTTAAGTGAAAACGAGCTTGAGTACTTGGATTGCTTACCTTGCTGGGCCTGACTTTGTTTATTTGCATTGTGATTGCATTGTTAGAGTATGGCACCTCGTAGAGAGTTAAGGAGTAATGTGCGAGCTACGGCTCAGAACGAGAATGAGAATGAGGAGAACGTTGAGAGTACGATTTTACCTCCTCCACCTGGTGGTGGTGATGCTGGGGGTGAAGGAGCTGGAGCTGCAGCCGATGCTGGGGTCGCTGGACCTGAGGCTGGTCAGGGGCAAGCTATGCCTGATATGTCAATGTTAGTGCAAGCTATTGCTGGTGCTTTTCGAGCGGCAGTAGCTGGAGCTCAAGGAGCTGGGCATCAGGGAGATGCTGGTGTTAGACTACCCTTGGAGCGCTTACGCAGTCTAGGCGGGACTGAGTTCAAGGGTTTGTCTGCGGAAGGTTCTGAATCTTGGATGGAGAGTACCAAGAGGATCTTGGGTCAGATGAGTTGCACTAATGTGCATAAGCTGGGGTGTGTTGTATCCTTGCTACATGATGATGCTTATACATGGTGGACGACCACTATTGCTGGGATGGCGGAAGCTGACATAACTTGGACATTCTTCCAGAATGTGTTCAAGAGAAGGTATCTTGGTGTGAGGTACCTGGATGAAAAGAAGCGGGAGTTCATGTCTCTTACCCAAGGGAGCATGTCTGTGGCTGAGTATGAAGTGCAGTTTGTTCGACTCAGTCAATATGCACCTAAGTTAGTCCCTGATGAGCGGGCGAGGGGCGAAAGATTCTGTTATGGTTTAGTGACGGATGTGAAGATGTATGTGCTGGCTACCGAGTATGATGATTTTGATGTGTTGGTGGGCCAAGCAAAGGATATTGAGATGAACTTGGGTTTATCTGCTAGAGGTGCTGGAGCAAGTGCTGGTAAGCGATCGGCTGAATATAGTTCCAGTGGTGGACGGAACAAGAGGGGACGTGATCAGAAGTATTAGTCCTCGGCTAAGAGAGGTGGTGGTGCGTCTGCTCGGGGAGGCAACGCGAGAGTTGATCCGAGTGCGTGTTGGATTTGTGGGTCACGTGGTCATATGAAGCGTGATTGTCCTCGTGCTGTGAGGGAGGTGCAAGCTCCTGTCGCGGCAGCTGGTAACGGGTGCTGGAATTGTGGATCTACGGATCACATGAGGAGGGAGTGTCCTATGTTGGCTGGTGGCCAAGTGCGTGCTCCTGTTGCTGTTGCACCGCAGAGAGGTCGTGGGCGTGGTCGTGGTAATTTTCAGCGGAGAGAGGAAGGTGGTCGAGGAGTGGCCCATGTTGTGGCTATTCAGCCTGAGGGTGGAGGTCAAGCTAGAGTGTATTCTCAGCGGGAGGGGAGGAATGACGCGGATGTGATTGCAGGTACTTTTACTTTGCAATCCTTGTCATTACTTTCCTTGATTGATTCTGGATCTACGCATTCATACATTTTGCGTGAGCATGCTGAATTTCTTGGTTTGCCTGTTGAGTCTTTGGATGTTGGTGTTCGTGTCACTAGCTCTTTTGGTGAGACTGTTGTGACTCGAAAGCTGTATAGAAGGTGTCCTTTGGTTGTTCAAGATCATGTTTTTCATGTTGACCTTATGGAGTTACCTTTCTATGGTTTTGATGTAATCCTTGGTATGGATTGGCTTGCTGAGCATCGTGCTGTTGTGGATTGTGAAAATAAGCGAGTTTCGTTGAAGCTTGCGGATGATTATGAGGTTGTTGTGGTTGGTGAGAATGTGAAGTTTCTTGCCAATGTGGTGTCTACATTGGAGGCGAGCCGGATGCTGAGGCAAGGATGTGAAGCTTACTTAGCTTTTGTGATGAACCCAAGCTCTAAGGAGTTGCATGTGCAAGATATCAGGGTTGTGCGAGAGTTTCCTGGTGTGTTTCTTGAGGAGTTGCCTGGGTTACCTCCTAATCGCGAGGTGGAGTTTGGAATTGAGCTGTATGAGAATACAACTCCTGTGTCCATTACCCCTTATAGAATGGCACCTAAGGAGCTGAAGACGCAGTTGCAAGAGTTGCTCGATCGTGGGTTCATTCGGCCGAGTGTGTCACCTTGGGGTGCACCGGTCTTGTTTGTGAAGAAGAAGGATGGCACTATGAGAATGTGCATTGATTACCGTCAGCTGAACAAGTTGACTATCAAGAATCGGTATCCTTTGCCGAGAATTGATGATCTCTTTGATCAATTTCGGGGAGCTGCTGTGTTCTCTAAGATTGACTTGAGGTCAGGGTATTACCAGTTGAAGGTGAAGGATGTGGATGTGCCTAAGACAGCTTTCAGGACAAGGTATGGGCATTATGAGTTCCTTGTGATACCGTTTGGTTTGACAAATGCTCTTGCTGCTTTCATGGACATGATGAATCGTGTATTTCATGAATACTTGGACAAGTTTGTTGTGGTGTTCATTGATGATATCCTCGTGTACTCGCGTACTGAGGAGGAGCATGAAGAGCATTTGAGGATTGTGTTGCAAGCTTTGTTGGAGAATCAGCTTTATGCCAAGCTGAGCAAGTGTGAGTTCTGGCTTAAAGAGGTGGTGTTTCTTGGGCATGTAGTTTCTGCTGAGGGGATTCGTGTTGATCCTCAGAAGATTGAGGCGGTGATGAATTGGAAGGTCCCTAAGTCTGTTCATGAGGTTCGTAGTTTCCTTGGTTTGGCAGGATACTACCGGAGGTTTGTGGATGGGTTTTCTAAGATTGCTGCACCTTTGACAAAGCTGTTGCAAAAGGATGTTAAGTATGAATGGACGGAGGCGAGACAGCAGGCTTTTGAGAAGCTTAAGGCGGCTTTGACGCAAGCTCCTATCTTCGTTCAGCCTGAATCAGGGAAAGAGTTTGTGGTCTATAGTGATGCGTCCTATGTTGGATTGGGATGTGTGTTGATGCAAGAGGGTAAGGATGTGGCTTATGCATCGCGGCAGTCGAAGGTGCATGAGCGCAATTATCCTACGCATGATATTGAGCTGGTTGCGGTGGTTTTTGCTCTGAAGATATGGAGACATTATCTGTATGGTGAGAAGTGTACTGTGTACACGGATCACAAGAGTTTTAGGTATCTGATGTCTCAGAAGGAGTTGAATCTTAGGCAGCGGCGTTGGATGGAGTTGCTCAAGGATTATGATCTGACGATTGAGTACCATCCTGGAAAAGCTAATGTTGTAGCGGATGCCTTGAGTAGGAAGGTAGCTGTTGAGCTGAGGGCTATGTTTGCCAGTTTGAGTATTTCGCGGGATGGTGGTCTTGTGGCTGAGTTGCAAGTGAAACCATCTTTGGTTCAGTTGATCAAGGAAAAGCAGTTGCTGGATGATTCCTTGGTACCGCATGTTCAGGATATCGCGGAGGGTAGACCTTCGGATTTCTGTTTTAATGATGATGGTGTGTTGTGTTTTGGGAGTCGAATAGTAGTGCCCCGTGATGTTGAGTTGAGGCGTGCTATTCTGACTGAAGGTCATAGTAGTCCTTTTGCTATGCACCCTGGTAGTACTAAGATGTATCGTGATCTTCGTGATGAGTACTATTGGGTAGGTTTGAAGAAGGATGTTGCGGAGTTTGTGAGCAAGTGTATGGTGTGTCAGCGAGTTAAGGCTGAGCATCAGGTTCCTTCAGGGTTGTTGCAACCGTTGAGAATTCCTGAGTGGAAGTGGGAAAGCGTTACCATGGATTTCATATCTAGTTTACCTTTGTCACCATCGAAGAAGAATTCGGTGTGGGTGATTGTGGATCGCCTGACGAAGTGTGTGCATTTCTTGCCTGTGCATACTACGTTTTCTTTGGATAAGCTTGCGGAGCTGTACGTTGCTGAGATTGTGTGGCTGCATGGTGTGCCTAAGTCGATTGTGTCGGATAGGGATCCGAGGTTCACATCGCGTTTCTGGCAGTGTTTGCATCAAGCTTTGGGTACAAGGTTGAACTTCAGTACATCTTATCATCCTCAGTCGGATGGTCAGTCAGAGCGTGTTATCCAGATTTTGGAGGATATGTTGAGGTGCTGCGTGATTGAGTTTCAGGGCTCTTGGGAGAAGCATTTGCCTTTGGTAGAGTTTGCTTATAACAATAGTTATCAGGCAAGTATTCAAATGGCACCTTATGAGGCTTTGTACGGGAGGAAGTGTAGGACTCCTCTTTGTTGGGCTGAAACGGGTCAAAAGTTGGTTTCGATGTCGGCTTTGTTGAAAGGAACCACCGAGAAGGTGAAGCTCATTTGTGAGCGGTTGAAGGCAGCTTCTGATCGGCAAAAGTCTTACGCGGATTTGAAGCGTAAGGAGATTGTGTATGCGGTGGGTGACCGTGTGTTTTTGAAGGTTTCGCCTTGGAAAAAGGTGATGAGGTTTGGTCGAAAGGGTAAGCTGAGCCCTAGGTACATTGGACCATACGAGGTGATTGAGCGTGTGGGTCCTGTTGCGTACAAGCTGAGGCTACCTCAAGAGTTGGAGAAGATCCATGATGTGTTTCATGTTTCTATGCTCCGGAAGTATAGATCTGATCCTTCGCATGTGATGCCTATGGAAGAAGTGGAATTGAATCCAGATTTGACCTATGATGAGGAACCGGTGAGGGTTCTAGAATCGGATAGCAAGGTTCTTCGTGGCAAGACCATTGAGTTGGTAAAGGTGCTGTGGAAGCATCGTGGTGTTGAGGAAGCCACGTGGGAACGGAAGGATGATATGCTGAAGCAGTTTCCTTATCTCTTTCCTTCAGGTAAATTTCGGGGACGAAATTTCTTAAGGGGGGAGAGTTGTAACGCCCCGGTTTTGGGCTTAGAAGTTTTAGGCTTGGACCGGTTCGGTCAAAGTGCTGTTTGAATATAAAAAGGTGAAATTAGGAAAGCCTAGTTTGGGTTGCATTAAAAATATGGAAAAATGTTCTAAAATCCTCTTTTAATATATATAAGTGAACTGTGAAATCAATTTTACAAAATGAGGTTTGGAAGAGTGACATTTTGGCTACTGACCAAAATGTAATTTTTGAAAACTGCGTGACTGTTTTAGAAAGGATTGAAACTTTGAATCTTTAAGGAGCTATTTACCCAAAGGGAGTTTCTCCAGATTTTTCTAAGATATTTAATGATTTAATTCTGGTTTTTAAACAAAAGAAAAGTGGAGGGAAGTTATTTTCCTATTTCAAACTAACTTTTCCATTTTCTATTTCCTCTCATTTTCTCTCAAACCAAACATCTTTCTCCAGAGCTTTTTCCTCTGATTTTGTCACCTAAATATCTCTTTTCAATTCTCTTTTGATTGCTAATCATCTCATCAACAAAACCTCACCATTTGCTAATTGGATATTCAAGCTTTTTGGTTCTAAAAACGGAGAAACTCAAGTTTGGAGGTAAGAACGTCCTTCTCCTCTAAACTCTCAGTTCTTTACTGAAATTCCTAAGTTCTCAATCCTTAATTGATGATTTATAAATGGTTTTAAAGTTGTATAATGGATCTTGGCTTTAAATGCAAGATTTGGTGATTTTTGATGGATTTTCGTATGATCTGATTGGGATGTGTTTTAAGGTGTTAATTTGATGTTAAATGAATGTTAAATTGAAAAGGAATTGAGTTTTAATTGATGCAATCCCGGATAGGTTGAATTTCCTAAGTTTAGCTTGTGATTCTTGGTTGTTTTTGGAGTGATCTTGTGGATCTGTTGTTGCTGGAGGTATAAGGATGTTGTTAGGTCCTTTTTAGATGTTAAATGATGTTTAAGGATGTTTAGTTTTGATGGATCTTGGCTGGGCAATATTGAGGAGTTGTTTGGATGCATTTTCGGTTGTGTTTGGTAGCCGAAAATGGAGTGTGGATGAGAGCAGCGAGTTTAGGTGCTTTCATTGAAGCTATTAATGCATGATGATGCATTAATCCTCTGCTTTGATGTGTTTAAAACAGGGGAGTCATCTTTGGATCCAAGTGGTGGTGATCCGGAAGCTTGATTGGTGTTTCGGCAAGAAGCGAAACGGAATCGGTGAGTGGAATTTGGTTTTCGGCTTGAAACCAGTGTTTTGGAGGTTTGGGAGCTTAGTTTAAGTCTAAGCAACTTAGCTAAGCTCAAGAGTAAGTTTTCGGAAAAACTCTCTTGGTGATGGCCATGGATTTGGTTGTATGCAATGTGGTTGTTTGCATGTTTTTAAATCTGTTTTGAAAGCATATCTAGCATGTTTATTTGTTGAGATTTTAAGCCATGTGCTGAAGGAAGCTCAAGGTAAGAGTTCCTTGTTTTTGAACATTGTTTAAATGTGGTTTGATGCTTAAAGATGCATGATGTTATGGCTTTGTAAAATGCTTTAAAACAGTGAAATATTGATGATATTGATGCATATTGGCAAGTGATGGTTAAGGTCACAAAGGTGTTTAAAAGTCCTTGTGTGAGCCTTGTTTATTTAAGAACAACATGGTGGTTAAAAGTCCATGGTTGGTTCTTGGTTAAGATCATCAAGGTGGTTAAAATTCCTTGGATGAGTCTTGTTTATTTTAAGAGCAACATGGTGTTTAAAAGTCCATAGTTGGCTCTTGGTTAAGGTTACAAAGGTGGTTAAAATTCCTTGTGTAAGCCTTGTTACTTAAGAACATCAAGGTGTTTAAAAGTCCTTGGATGGTTCTTGTTAAGGACACAAAGGTGTTTAAAAGTCCTTGTGTGGTCCTTGCCATGGTGTTTAAAAGTCCATGGGTCCATGGTGTTTAAAAGTCCATGGGGTTAAGGACACGATGGTGTTTAAAAGTCCATGTGTGGTCCTTGGTTATTATAAGATCACAATGGTGTTTAAAAGTCCATGTGTGAATCTTATGAGAAATGTATCACATGTTGCCAATATGTCATGAAATGGAATGGAAGCATGTATTGCTTGTTTTAAAGGTTAAAGAGCATGTGTAATGTTGCTTGAAGAATGATTTATAAATGCATTATTGTATGGTTTTAAATGAGCATTCCTCACTAAGCTTTTGCTTACGCTCTCTCTCTTTTCTTAAATCAATAATGCAGAGCATTAAAGTGCATTGAGAGCAGCAAGGAAGGCAAGCAACCAAGTGGAAACTAAGCTCAAGTATGGGAAGGTTTCTTAAACACTTTTAGCTTTTGGCATTTGGCAATGGGGAACCTATGTGAATGTTTTGGGAGATGTATAAAACTCCCTAAGTTTGTTTAATATTGACATTAATGTTGGAACATGTAATTGGCCATTATGTGGTTGGTTTGGAGATTTAATGCTTGAATGGTTGCTAAGTAGGAAGCATGCCTTTAGATTTGGGGCTTTTCTTATTTGATGCTATAATGATGATTGGATGATGCAATTATGTTCCTTGCATGTTGTATGTCTTGCTGGTAAAGTTTGGTTGCATTTGGAGCATGTATGGTAAGTCAATTGTGTGTATTAGCAGCCAATTTTCTGCATTATGTGCAAGCTGTATCGGAACGGGAGCTACCGTTTCGGAACGGGTGCCCTGTAGTGGCCCAGGCGTTTGAAACGGAAGGTATCGTTCCGAAACGGAAATGCCTCTGCCAGGCCTCGTTTCGAAACCCGTTGCGGAACGGTCCCGCGTTTCGAAACAGGTTCTCCCTGTTTCGGAACACCTGACCGTTGGGGGCTGACATGGGCGGTTATATGTTTTGAAATGTTTGCATTTTGGTCCTGGATCTTGTTATTGCAATTGTATGAGTTTGGGATGTCCGTTTGAGCTGAAATTTGGCAGTGAAGCGTGAAACCTGATTAATTATAAGTTGGTAACTTTAATTTGAGTTAAGACCTTGTAATTTGCAGAATTTACATTTTGGTCCCTAAAGTTCTATTTTGTGCAATTGGGTCCCTGTTTAATCTCTGATGATTATGATCTTTGAGCATGCTGTTTGTATGATCATATCTAGGGTTAATGTGCATCTAGACAAGTTTAAAAAGGAAAAAAAAAAGGTCGTTAATCAAGGTTGACTTTCGGGTTTACTTTGGTTTTCCCCGTGTGACTTTCTTAATTCGGGTCAACCGTCTAGGCCGAGTTAAGGGGGTTACAATGTGGGTGATAAGTGTATGATTGCTTTGTATGCTTGTTGAGTGAAAGTATGATGTATGAATTGTAAGCATTTTACAATTGTGGTGTATGTTGTGGTAAAGCATGTTAGAGGGACCTATTGCCATATCAAAGCTAATGAAATGATTTGTTTTTAATTGAAAATGAGCTTGAGTACTTGGATTGCTTACCTTGCTGAGCCTGATTTTGTTTGTTGCTTTTGTGATTGCATTGTTTAGTAAATGGGACCTCGTAGAGAGACGAGGATTAATACGCGAGCTATGGCTCAAAATGAGAATGAAGAGAATGCTGAAAATGTGGTGGATTTACCTCCTCCACCTGGTGGTGGTGGTGTTGTGGGTGAGGGAGCTGGTGCTGGTGCTGATGCTGGGGTCGCTGGATCTGAAGCTGGGCAGGGGCAGGCTGCTCCTGACATGACAGTGCTGATACAGGCTATTGTTGGAGCCTTTCAGGCGGCGGTAGCGGGAGCTCATGGAGCTGGGCATCAGGGAGATGCTAATGTTAGATTACCTCTGGAACGCTTGCACAGTCTGGGAGGGACTAAGTTTAGGGGTTTGTCTGCTGAAGGTTCTGAGTCTTGGTTGGAAAGTACCAAGAGAATTTTGGGACAAATGAACTGCAATGAAGTGCAGAAGCTGGGCTGTGTAATATCGTTGTTGCATGACGATGCGTATACCTGGTGGACAACCACTATCTCCGGAATGGAGGATTCTGATGTGACTTGGACGTTCTTTCTAAACGCGTTCAAGAGGAGGTATCTGGGTGTACGATACTTGGATGAAAAGAAAAGGGAATTCATGTCTCTTACTCAAGGGAGCATGTCACTGTCTGAGTACGAGGTTCAGTTTGTCCGACTCAGTCAATACGCACCTGAGCTTATCCCTGATGAGCGGGAGAGGTGTGAACGTTTCCGTTATGGTTTGGTGACGGAAGTGAAGACCTATATGTTGGCTGCTGAGTACACTGACTTTGATGTGCCGGTTGGTAGAGCTAAAGACATTGAGTTGAATTTGGGTTTATCTTTTAGAGGAGTTGGTTCTAGTGCAGGCAAGCGAGCTGCTGAGTATGGTTCCGGTGGCGGACGGAACAAGAGAGGACGTGATCGGAAGTATCAGTCTTCAGTTAGGCGTGGAGGTGGAGGGCAAGGTGCGCCTGTTCAGGGAGACAGGGTGAGAGCTGATCAGAACACATCTTGGGCATGTGGATCGCGTGGTCATCTGAGGCGTGATTGTCTTCAAGCAGCGAGGAAAGTGCAGGCTCCTGTTGTGGTGACCGGTAATTCGTGCTGGAACTGTGGTTCGGCGGATCACATGAGGAGGGAGTGTCCTCTGTTGGCCGGTGGTTGTCGGGGACGTGCTCCTGGAGTTGTTGCACCACAGAGAGGTCGTGGACGCGGCCGTGGTAACTTCCAGCGCAGGGAGGATGGTGGAAGGAATGTGGCTCACGTGGTAGTTGTTCAGCCTGAGGGTTGTGGCCAGGCCAGAGTGTATGCTCAGAGGGAGGGGAGGAATGACACGGATGTGATCGCAGGTACTTTCACTTTGCAATCCTTGTCATTACTTTCCTTGATTGATTCTGGATCTATACACTCATACATATTGCGTGAACATGCTCAATTGCTTGGTTTGCCCGTTGAGTCTTTGGATGTTGGTATGCGTGTAACTAGTTCTTTTGGTGAGACTGTTGTGACTCGAAAGCTTTATAGAAGGTGTCCCTTGGTTGTGCAAGACCATTTTTTTCATGTTGATCTTATGGAACTGCCTTTTTATGGTTTTGATGTAATCCTTGGTATGGATTGGCTTGTTGAGCATCGAGCGGTTGTGGATTTTGAGAATAAGCGAGTTTCGTTGAAACTTGCGGACGATTATGAAGTGGTGGTGGTTGGTGAGAATGTGAAGTTTCTTGCCAATGTGGTGTCTACGTTGGAAGCGAGCCGGATGCTGAGGCAAGGTTGTGAAGCTTACCTAGCCTTTGTGATGAATCCTAGCTCTAAAGAGTTGCGTGTGCAAGATATCAAGACGGTGCGAGAGTTTCCTGGTGTGTTTCCGGAGGAGTTGCCTGGATTGCCTCCTAATCGCGAGGTGGAGTTTGGAATTGAGCTATATGAAAACACAACTCCAGTGTCCATTACTCCATATCGAATGGCACCTAAGGAGTTGAAAGAGCTGAAGACGCAAGTTCAGGAGTTGCTTGATTGTGGTTTCATTCGGCCGAGTGTGTCACCTTGGGGTGCACCGGTCTTGTTTGTGAAGAAAAAGGATGGCACTATGAGAATGTGCATTGATTACCGTCAGTTTAACAAGTTGACTATCAAGAATCGGTATTCGTTGCCGAGAATTGATGATCTTTTTGATCAATTTCGGGGACCGGTTGTGTTCTCTAAAATTGACTTAAGGTCAGGGTATTATCAGCTAAAGGTGAAGGAGGTGGATGTGCCAAAGACAGCTTTCAGAACGAGGTATGGGCATTATGAGTTTCTTGTGATGCCGTTTGGTTTGACGAATGCTCCTGCAGCTTTCATGGATATGATGAATAGAGTGTTCCATGAATAATTGGATAAATTTGTTGTGGTGTTCATTGATGATATTCTCGTGTACTCTCGTACTGAGGAGGAGCATGAAGGGCATTTGAGAATTGTGTTGCAAGCTTTGTTGGAGAATCAGCTTTATGCCAAGCTGAGCAAGTGTGAGTTCTGGCTTAAAGAAGTTGTGTTTCTTGGTCATGTGGTTTCTACTGAGGGAATTCGTGTTGATCCTCAAAAGATTGAGGCAGTGATGAATTGGAAGCCTCCTAAGTCTGTTCATGAAGTCCGTAGTTTCCTTGGTTTGGCAGGATACTATCGGAGGTTCGTGGACGGGTTTTCAAAGATTGCTGCACCTTTGACGAAGTTGTTGCAGAAGGATGTTAAGTATGAGTGGACGGAAGCGAGACAACATGCTTTTGAGAAGCTTAAGGCAGCTTTAACGCAAGCTCCTATCTTGGTTCAACCTGAATCAGGGAAAGAGTTTGTAGTGTATAGTGATGCGTCTTACGTTGGTTTGGGATGTGTGTTGATGCAAGAAGGTAAGGTGGTGGCTTATGCATCGCGTCAGTTGAAGGTGCATGAGCGCAATTATCCTACGCATGACATTGAGTTAGCTGCGGTGGTTTTTGCTTTGAAAATTTGGAGACATTACCTGTATGGTGAGAAGTGTACTGTGTACTGTGTACACGGACCACAAGAGTTTGAAGTATCTTATGTCTCAGAAAGAGTTGAATCTTAGGCAACGACGTTGGGTGGAGTTGCTTAAGGATTACGATTTGACTATCGAGTACCATCCAGGTAAAGCTAATGTTGTAGCGGATGCCTTGAGTAGGAAGGTAGCTGTGGAGTTGAGGGTTATGTTTGCCAGTCTGAGCATTTCGCGTGATGGTGGTCTTGTGGCTGAGTTGCAAGTGAAACCATCCTTGGTTCAGTTGATAAAGGAAAAGCAGTTGTTGGATGATTCCTTAGTACCACATGTTCAGGATATTGCGGAGGATAGGCCATCGGATATCTGCTTTAATGATGATGAAGTGTTATGCTTTAGAAGTCGGATAGTAGTGCCCAATGATGCTGATTTGAGGCGTGTTATTCTGACTGAAGGTCATAGTAGTCCTTTTGCTATGCACCCTGGTAGTACTAAGATGTACCGTGATCTTCGTGATGAGTACTATTGGGTTGGTTTAAAGAAAGATATTGCTGAGTTTGTAAGAAAGTGCATGGTATGTCAGCGAGTTAAGGATGAGCATAAGTTTCCTTCAGGGTTGTTGCAACCGTTGAGGATTCCTGAGTGGAAGTGGGAAAGGATTACCATGGACTTCGTGTCTAGTTTTCCTTTGTCGCCATCGAAGAAGAATTCGGTGTGGGTGATTGTGGATCGCCTGACGAAGTGTGCGCATTTCTTGCCTGTGCATACTACGTACACTTTGGATAAGCTTGCGGAGCTTTACATTGTTGAGATTGTGCGGTTGCATGGTGTGCCTAAGTCGATTGTGTCGGATAGGGATCCGAGTTTTACATCGCGTTTCTGGCAGTGTTTGCATCAGGCTTTGGGTACACGGTTGAATTTTAGTACATCTTATCATCCGCAGTCGGATGGACAGTCTGAGCGTGTTATCCAAGTGTTGGAGGATATGTTGAGGTGCTGTGTGATTGAGTTTCAGGGTTCTTGGGAGAAACATTTGCCTTTGGTGGAGTTTGCCTATAATAATAGTTATCAGGCAAGTATTCAAATGGCACCTTATGAAGCTTTGTACGGGAGGAAGTGTAGGACTTCTCTTTGTTGGGATGAAGCAGGTCAGAAATTGGTTTCAATGCCAGCTTTGTTGAAAGGAACCACCGAGAAAGTGAAGCTCATTTGTGAGCGATTGAAGGCAGCTTCTGATCGGCAAAAGTCTTACGCGGATTTGAAGCGTATGGAGATTGAGTATGCGGTGGGTGACCGTGTGTTTTTGAAAGTTTCGCCTTGGAAAAAAATGATGAGGTTTGGCCGAAAGGGTAAGTTGAGCCCTAGGTACATTGGACCATACGAGGTGATTGAGCGTGTGGGTCCTGTTGCGTACAAGTTGAGGTTACCGTAAGAGTTAGAAAAGATTCATTATGTGTTTCATGTTTCTATGCTTCGGAAGTATAGATCGGATCCTTCTCATGTGATGCATGTGGAAGAAGTGGAGTTGAATCCGGATTTGACCTATGATGAGGAACCGGTGGAGATTCTGGATTCGGATAGTAAAGTTCTTCGGGGCAAGACCATTGAGTTGGTAAAGGTGTTGTGGAAGCATCGTGGTGCTGAAGAAGCCACGTGGGAACGGAAGGATGACATGTTGAAGTAGTTTCCGTACCTTTTTCCTACAGGTAAATTTCGGGGACGAAATTTCTTAAGGGGGGAGAGTTGTAACACCCCAATTTTGGGCTTGGAAGTTTAGGGTCTGAACCGGACCGGTTTAAATTACGGTTCGAATATAAAAGGTGATTTTAGGGAAAGCCTAGTTCGGGATGCATTAAAAATATGGAAAAATATCTAAATATCCTCTTTTATTATATATAAGAGAGTGGTGAAATCAATTTTACAAAATGGGGTTTGGAAATATGACATTTCAAGTTAGTGACTAAAATGTAATTTTTGAAAAGTTGGTGACTGTTTTAAAAGGATTGAAACTTTGAATCTTTAAGGAGCTAATTTACCCAATGGAGGGTTTCTCCAGATTTTTCATAAATATTAAAGATTTATTTAATGTTATTTAATAAAAGGGAAGGAGGGAAAATAGATATTTTGGTTTTATAACTAACTTTTGTCAAAATTTTCCCATTTCTTTTTCTCTCAATTTTCCCTCAGCCAAACACATTTCCCCAGCCACTTTTCCTCTGATTTTCACATCTAAAGTTGAGATTCCAATCTCTAAATGATTTCTAATCATTTCTACACCAAATCCTCATCATTTGTTTATTGAATTTTCAAGAATTTTGGCTCTAAACAAGGAGAAATCCACATTTAGAGGTATGAACGTCCTTCTCCTCTAAATACTCAGTTCTTTACTGAAATTCCCAAGTTCTCAATCCTTAATTTGAGTTTTATTAAAGGTTTTGATGTTGTGATCTTGATTTTGGCTTAAAATGCAAGATTTGGATTTAATTTTGAATAAATTCGTATTAAATGATTGAGCTCTGTTTTGAGATGTCTTCTTGATGTATTTTGGATGAATAAATGATGTGTACTTGAGGTTTAATCAATGCAATCCCGAATAAGTTGATTTTCCTAAGTTTTTGCTTGAGTTAATGATGGTTTTTGGGATGATTTTGATGTTCTGCTATAACTTGAGGTATAAGGACATGATTAGGTTCTTTTTTATGTTAATTGATGTCTAAGAATGATGGGAATTGATGGATCTTGGCTGGGTAATGTTGTAGAGGTGTTTGGATGTGATTTCGGTTGTGTTTGGTAGCCGAAATGTGAGTTTTGGTGAGAGCAGCGAGTTTAGGTGTTGTTGCTGAAGATTTTAATGCATGATGATGCATTGATCCTCTGCTTTGATGTGTTTAAAAAAGGGGAGACATCTTCGGATCCTTGTGGTGTTGATCCGGAGGCTTGATCGGTGTTTTAGCAAGCTTGCAAAACGGAATCGGTGAGTGAAGTTTGGTTTTCTGCTTTGAAACCAATGTTTGAAGGTTATGGGAGCTTAGTTTAAGTCTAAACAACTTAGCTAAGCTCAAGAGTAAGTTTTCGGAGAAACTCTCTTGTTGAAGAACCATGAGATGGTTGAATGCAATGTGTTTATTTTGCATGTTTTAAATTCTGTTTTGAAAACATATTTTAGCATGTTTAATGCTGGTTTTGTAAGCCATGTGTTGAAGGATGCTCAAGGTAAGAGATCCTTGGTTTGACATTGATAAATGTGGTTTTGATGCATAGTGATGCATGATGATTTAATGGCTTTGTTAAATGCTTTAAAATAGTGGATTGATGATGTTAAATGATGTATATTGGCAACTGATGTGTTGGTTTAAAAGCTCTTGAATCGGATATAGTTAGTCGGCTATAGGATTGGGTGCACCGTGAATAAAGTCGCCTTGGATGTTGAGGGGTTGTGATTGTACCGTAAACTCCATCCATGTACACTAACGAGATGGTTAAGATCACAATGGTGGTTAAAAGTCCATGTGTGGATCTTGTGTTGTGTGTCCCGTGTTCTCGTTAGTGATGTTATACAACTACCAACTAGTGATGTGGAGGGGTTGTGATTGTACCGTAGACTCCATCACGGGTGTTGAGGGGTTGTGATTGTACCGGTAAACTCCACCTTGAGAGTTGGTAGTGTGTATGAAGCGTATGGGACAACGCTTGTAATCCGCGTATCCGATTGTGTTTTGAGTTGAAAAATGGTTATGGATTATCACTTGAAAGCCAATATGACATGTTGTTGAATTGAAGCATGAGATGCTTGGTTTGTATGCATAGATGCATGATAAATGTTGTTTTGAAATTAAAGGCCTTGGAAGGGTGTTTTTACAAAGTGCATTATTGTGTTGTTTTATTAGAGCATTCCTCACTAAGCATATGTGCTTACGCTCTCTCTTTCTTGAACCAATGATGCAGAGCATTGAGGTGCTTAAAGGGCAGCAAGGAGGTCAAGGATCCAAGTGAAAGTTTAAGCTCATGCATGGTGACTATTTTCACAACACTATTAGCTTTTGGTATTTGGCAATGGGAACCTAGACTGTGTTTTTGGGAGATGTTTTGGACTCCCTAAGTTTGGTTTATTGCCTATGGTGTTTGGAGCATGTAAAGGGCCATTTGGTATTTGGTTTTGGTGATTTGATGATTGCATGATTTTCATTATAGGATGCATGCCTATAGATTTGGGATTTTCCATAAATGATGCCATGATTGAGTTTTGATGTTGCTAGTTTGTTTTCTTAATGTTTGATGACTTGTTGGCATGATAAGGAGGTCTTATGTATGTGTTTGTTGGGTCGAAAGGGTGTTAAACCAGAAAAATTCTGCACTTCTGGGCAGCCCGTATCGGAACGGGCGCTACTGTTTCGGAACAGGTGGCCTGAAATGGCCATGGCGTTTTGAAACGGGTAGAGCCGTTCCGAAACGGATTTGCTACTGTCAAGCCCTGTTCCGCAACAGGTTTCGGAACGGTCCCGCGTTTCGGAACGAATACTCTCCGTTTCGGAACACCCGACCGTTGGGCACTGATTTACATGGTTTAATGTTTTGAAATCTGCACATTTTAGTCCTGAACTTTGCTTATGCAATTGCTTGTGTTCGGAGTGTCCGTTTGAGATGAAATTTGTCAGAGAGGCATGAAACATGACTAATTTCATAATGGTAACTCAAAAATTGGCTAAGTCCTCGTAATTTCTAGAATTTACAAATTGGTCCCTAAATTCATAAGTTATGCAATTGAGTCCCTAATTGTTTTCCAATTGCTGTGATTTTTTTTGGGTATACTTATCTCAAGACTTCACCTAGGGTTAATATGCATTAGACAAGATTAAAAAGAAAAAAGGGTCGTTAATCAAGGTTGACTTTCGGGTTGACTTTGGTTTTCCCCGTGTAATCTTCGTAGTTCGGGTCAACCGTTTAGGCTGGGCTAAGGGGGTTACAAACTCTTTCTAACATTTTTAATTAAATCATAATAAAAACATGTCAATTAATAGAATAGCTAATTATTACAATATTATATCCCCAAAGATTCTAAGTTTAAGCTCTTTTCAATTTAGTTGGAAGGAAAAATGCATCTTTTATTGTATTTCAAATTAATAGTTTTAATATATGCCCTTTACATAAGATCCCCTATTGTCTCCGAGCCTGGAGCAAAGGGGTTGGTTTTTTAGAATTACTTTGAAATTTTCTTAAAGACTACATGAATTTCTTCAGCAGTCCAGTTGTCATGTTCAGAGCAGGGGATAATTATAGACAAGTACTTGTTCTCTTCTTCCTCGTCTGTAAGGGCATTGATGTTTAGGTTCTCAAATGCTTCACACAGGTCCTTCTTTCATGCTCATTAACTTGGGCGTTGGTGTCCAGAAAGCCACCAGATATGAAATTATGGCTCAGAAGTGGGAATGTCATGGGCTCCTAATCAATTTATTCCCCTTTCAATCTTTCCCTTCTCCTTTCGTGATGCTTTCTAATTTTTGCCTTTCTTGGCCTATGGTTGGGCTTGAAACCTAGCCCAAATCAATTAGTCTTTGCAGGGATAACCATTGGGTACAACCTCCCTTGGTGCCTCTTCCCAAATCCTTTTTCCAGCTTCAGCTCCTTTTTCGTGTGTTTGTTTCACTTGCATTTTCGTGTAGCTAGATAGATGTGGTGCTGGTACTTTGCTTCCCTCAGTGACAAAGGTCGCATTGACTAGCTTTAGTGTTCTAAAGTGACATTATCTTTTAACATCAAATGATTTCCTAATGTTTTCCTATCAAAATCTTATGATTTAATCTTTGTTTTCTCATGTAAATCTTTACAATTGAAGGGAAAAGTCATTATTAGAGGTATGGTTTCGTTTTCCTCCTCTAATGAAAGATTATTTATTGAAATTCCCAAGTTCTTGATCTTTTATGAGTTTTTTCTATTGGGTTTCAATGTTACAATTATGGAAAATTGGTTTAAAATGATGTTTAATTGATTAAATCAAGAAATCTTTGTTTTGAATCTATTTTGTTGGGTTTATAATGAGATTATATCATGATTTTTATGTATTGAAATGTTGATTAAGTGATTTTAATTTAGGAAACCTGAAACTATGTGATTTGGTTGATTTCTAGGTTGAAATCTTTGAGTTTTTGGCTTGATAGTATGGTTGTTTGATTGCGGGAGGTTCTTTGGTATTGAGAAGGTGTATTAGATGTAAATTGATGTTTTTTTGTGTGTTAATCTCCTTGCGTAATGGTTGGAGATTTGTTAGAAAGGTTTCACCGGTGTTTTTGGTAGTTTTCGGGTAGTGAAAGCTTGGTTGTTGGAGGATGATGTAGTTTCATGTTGCTGTGGATTTTGATGCAAGGTTGTGCATTAGCAAGGTGTTTTCAGTGTGTGGAACTGGTTTTAAATCTTTTCAAAGGTTTGAAAGAAAGATTTGGGGGTTTAGATTAATCTTGAAACGCTAATCTATGCTCGAAAGTAAGTATGGAAGATTTTGCTCTCGGTTTTCGGTTTCTATGGTTTTATTAAATTAATGATCATGCTTTGAAGATAGAATTGTTTTACCTACTATTATATGCATATTTTTGAAGTGAGAAATGTTGCATATGTTTATGTTTTGATAATTCACGTGTTTAGAAAATGGTACGCAACATGTTTGAGAAAATGCCTAAATACATGGTTTAATGTATTTGAGATACTTTGATAGAAATTGGTTTGAATGATACATATGAAAAAAGTGAGGTAACATGGTTTAAAAGTGTATATTGGCAAATTGATGAGACATGATACCATCGAATATAATTGGTCGACCAATAGGATGAGAGTGTATTATAAAATGTAAGCAAAATTCGTACGTATGTGTGATAAAACATGATGAGTACAGCCGCATCATGTGTCTCGTAAGATGGGAACGTCCACATCTTTACGAGCATTAAGGTGGGAACAGCCACACCTCGTGAATACTTTGGTAGGAACAACCACACCAAGTGTTCTTCCCTTCTTATGGTGGGAACAACGACGCCATAAGGTGTATCAGCATATCTGAGTTAGTTTATGGTGGGAACAACCACACCATGTGTTTTGGGATGGAGTGTAGTCATCCGGGTCACTTGGATGCCAATATATGAGATTACATATTTCATTGATTTAAATGGTTTTGTATAATAAGCATTATACATGAGATTTTATTTTGTAGCATGTTTTGTAAGCTAAAGCATGTGAAGCCTATTTTGAGATGTGCATTGGGATCAATGCATGAGCCGAATGATACATGTGTTTTAAAGTTAAATGTTTTGCTTTGATGTTCTTTAAAGCATGATGTGTAAGAGACTTTTATTTGAGAAATGATTTTTAAACGCATTGTTGGTTGGTTTTTATTTGAGCATCCATCACTAAACAAATGTGCTTACACTCTCTTTTTACCACAATGCAAAGAAGTAGATTGAACAAACATCAAGAGAGCAAGTGAAGAAGTCCAAGCATCACTCATAGCTCAAGTATGGTTTTTAAATGAATCAATAGTAATAAGTTGGCAATGAGAGGTTACCTTGATAAGTTGGGAGCGTATGTGGTGAACTCCCTGGTTTTGAACAAGTTTGTAGTGCCTTAATAGACTTGTAAATGGCCTTTAAATGCTGGCATTTCGTTTGGTTTGGTTTGCATTTTGGTACTTAAATGGCTATTATGCTTGAGGAGCATGCTTATAGATTGCTAAATATGTTGTGTTGATGTTGAAAGCATGCCTTGGTGTTATATGCCTTTAGACTCATGACCTAAGTGATTGCTTATGCTTTGTTAACATGTTGGGTTGATATATGATATGTTTTGACTTGTAAAACCGGTAAAATGTGACATTACAGGCCCAAGAGTAATGATACGCGGGCTATTGTATCGGTACAAGATAGACCGTATCGATACAGATAAAGGGTAAAATGAGAAACCGTACCAGTACACGAAGCCGTATCGATACCTTTGTGCTACTGAAAATATGAGAAATTGACGAGATAATGGCGTATCGACACGAGCTGAAGTGTATCGATACACTTGGCTGCTAAGTTGGTTAATTAAGGCTTTTTAATGTTCTGTTTTCTTCCGTTTTGGTCACTGAATATTTGGATGTTCAATTGAATGAGTTTGGATGATTGAAAAAGGTTGAAAATTGCATTGCGGACATGAAACCTGACTAATTGATTATCGGTAATTTTAATTTGGTTGAAGTCCCTATAATTTGTTAAAATTATAAATTGGTCCTTAGCCTATGTTTATAAGCAAATGAATGCCAAATCGTTGTATGTTTGTGTTGGAGTTTCTTCCGCTGCGAGTGCGAATCACATAGGATGTTAATAAGCATCTAGACAAGATAAAAGAGAAAAAATGTGGGTCATTTATTGAGGTAAATCTTCACCGATTTACTTCAATATTCTCCGTGTGACCCGTTTGGTTCGGTCTCACGTCTAGACCAAGTCGAGGGGGTTACATTTGTCCTTATCAAAGCCAAAATTACGAAAAATTGGGAGGTAAGTTTGTTGAAATATGAATGTTTAAATAATTTCTTGATGTTTGTTATGCACAGTGAATGCTTATGATATGTTTTAAATCTTTGATTGATTGTGTGCAATTGTTTGAAATAAATCGGCGTGTAAAATAGGATGCAAATTATGGTTCTGTTACGAAATCTGCGTGTAAAATTGTTTGAAATTATATGGTGTATAAGTCTTGGTAACATGAATAGGATGCAAATTATGGTTTTGTTACGAAATTGTGGTTATTGATTGGCATACATGTATGTGTATTAGTAATCTTGTGGTACTTGGATTGTTTGTGTAAAACCTGAACATTGGATGATTTGGTTCGAATGTATGGATATGAATTTGCGTAAGAAAACCCTATTTTAAGTATATTAAAGACATGTTGGATTACTTAAAAATAAATAAATATATATATGTACATGTATGAAACCGGACTGTTTACAGTACTTAGAGATTTATGCTGGACTGTTTAAGCTTATGACTATATATTTAAGAATTGGATAGCTCCATGATCGACTTTAAAGTTGTAAAGGAGCTGAAATTGAGTAATTTGCTAGATAAAAAAAAAAACATTCTAATCGGTTTTAAATGTATATAAGTGTGTTTATATGAAAATTTGCTAGTTTTAAATGTACATATACATATAAGAGAACTTGCTGGCCTGTTTTGAATGTTGTAAATTATATTAGGTGCAGAAGTTATATGTAGTTTCCTTTAAAAGACAGTATTGAACTAAAACTGTGCAAAATCGTACGCTATAGGAATACAGTTCGCCTAATGCTGTTTAAACATGATCGAATACATGTTAGACTGTTTTCATGTGTGTGTTATCCTGAAAACATGTAACTAATTTAGAAACTGTTTGTACGTAAATAAAAGAAATTGGGATTGTTTCGCAAGCATTTAGAAACTGTCTTGATTATCTATAATAAATAAATGAATTTTTGATTATTTTGAGTGTATTTAAACACATGTTGATCTGTTCTGAATAATTAAAACAAGAGAAAACTGTTTGGTAAAGAAAAGAAACTGCTTGTGTAGCAGTGGACTGTTTTTGAATGTGTACATGTGGATATGAGTGTTTAAAGACTGATTATTGAACTTGGGAACTGTTTTAGGAGTATTCAAGGACTGTTAGATTAATTTGAACCAAGGGAGAAATCTGTTTCACTAATAAAAGGGACTGCTTTTTTATTAAACTTGCAAAAACTCGAATAATGGATTGTTTTTTATATGAATACGTGTGTACTTGTTTAACTACCCTGAATTGTATAATTATGAAAATATGAGGACTGTTTTAGAGGTGTATAGGAGCTGTTTTAGTGTTTTAAAAAAATGGGAAAGCAAATATGTGGAACTGTTCAAACTATATGTAAATATATGTGTGTTAATGTATTGTTTGCGTACAACTTATGGATACTCGATTTAGAGGCTGATTTATTTGTTCATGTGTTGGACTAATTTATAATTATACACATAAAGAGTTGAATTGTTAGTAAATGAGTCGGTCTGGTCTTAATGTCTTGTTAATTTGTTTGAGGTACCTATCATAATAAGGAAAAGTAAAAGAAAGGAATTAGTGGAAGATAAGAGAATTAGTGGATTTAGGTATCACGTAACTTCGGGATAACAGGTGAGTGTAGTTGCTTCTGTCTCGGGTGACATGGTGGCATTCCAATTATTGTTTTGTTATGATAAGTATGAACCATGAACATATACATAAGGCTCATATAGAGCGCAATTCATGACATTCATGGCATGGCATCATTGATAAGTCATTGATTATGGTTGTATATTATATGTTCTTACTTGGTGCTTTGCTATGCATGTATTTATGCTATGGTTGTTATGTAAGTTCGTACACTTTTATTTTCTTGAATGTTAACTATTGAATATTGAAACAAAAAGATTAATTGAATTTCATAAGACATAAAGAAAAAAGGCAAGTAAGACTACTTGTACAACAAAATACAGTCCAACCTTCAGATATAAGATAACATACGTAAGTTGCCTACAATGGAAGTCCCTGGATACATTGATATAATACATAGTATTATTGGGACTACGGTCCATGAGCTATGGCTCGGGGGACGCCCCATTATATTGATATGATTATTGGCGACAGTAGGAAGTAACGGAAGAGTTGTACGAAGACTAGTGACAGTTTGGTTGGATAGAGAAGAGAAGATAGGATTTAAATATATTTTCAATTATTAGACATTGTTATGTGCTTTGAGCTAAGTATCGCTTGGACCTATATGATCAAACACGGACCAATGTAAATCATAACCGGTTGTGATTCAAGGTGAATTGTGGAATCTATGATTTGATAATTGGCTCTTAATGAGCATAAGGCATGATAAGCTCTTGGGGAGCAATTGTTTTACGAATTTCAAAAGATAAAATAAATGCTTTTCCGTTTGTGCAAGGCAATAATCATCGAATTGAACTTTGGATAATAGATCGATAGTTAAATGAATCACCAAAGCTATATTGATTATTGAACAAGTCTTGAGAAGACTTCGATGTAATGGTGCGATCTTTGTTAAGATCGGTATTTGTGATAAGGCTTGTAAAGCTATCAAAAGCCATAGATCTTATAAAAGACAGTTAAGTCAAATCTAACAATTGCTAACTTATGATTATATGTCATTATAAATTATGTTACATGCTTTGTTGGTATTATTGTTTACTTCTTCACTTAGGCTATACAAGCCTAATGCATCTCATAATCATACATTGCAGGTAAATTAAAGTTTGTGTATTAATTCGAGATTAAGGATTTCATGTTGTGGCTCAAGATTCAAGTAAAATGTGAACTTTCTTAATCAAACTCCTAGGATGTCCTAGGTGGCATACTACATTGTATAAGCATAGTTAAAATTTACATTGATATTAATTGATTATTGGACTTGAGGGCCTATTATGCTTTTAATCTGTTTATTGTTTAAGTTTGATTAACTAGATAAGTAATTGAATAGTTGCTTGATCGTTAAATATGGTTAATGGTATATACATGTATGCGAAAGATTCTTGTGGATTAAAGAAATATTAGATGGGATAATTATATGAATTATTAGTAATTAATCAACCTAAATTGCTTAAGTTTGGTTATACTTTGGAAATTGTAATGGGTTTATCGATTTTCTTAATAATACTAAGGTACTTATAATTGATTAGCACATCATTGAACAAATGATATATTTGGATAATTTGATAGTAACATGTTATTGGCTTATGTATCAGAACTAAGATTATACGATTATGAAATTTAGAGTAATGTATGAAACCTTATAATAAGTTGTTAGTAATCTTTGAAAGAGATTTTGGAAGCTTGTTATGAACAAATCTTTATAAATAGATTACGTTCTGAGTATAAATAAATTGAATTGGTTATTATAACTTATCCGTCTAGAGATTGTTAATCAATAATTTCTCTATCTTGAATGATTATAGTCGTAAATCAATGTCTAAAAATGATTAAAGGCATGTATGTTACAATCAAGATAAGATTTATTTTGGATAAGAACGAAAAGTGTGTAACGTCTAATGTGTGAACATGTATAAAAAGTTTTAAAACTTCCCTGTTTTCTAGTTAATCTCGGGTTAAGAAGCATTCTGAAACTGTGCTTTTTGCATGTAATAACATGCTTGATTTGGGTTTTCTTCTAAGCCAGGTTGAGCATGCTACAGTAATATGTACGTGTTTAATAACATGTTGTAAGAGTTGCTATGTGATGATTTGGGGAGAGATATTGGAGTACCCATTGCCTTATTACTATTGATGTAAAGAGATTTTTTTTAAAACTTCAGCGTCTTGGATTCTTGCTTCTCGCTGGCCTAACTGTTTTTATTATTGCACTTATATGCTAGAGGTTTATATTGTTTTCGCAATGGGACCGAGACGAGAGCTTAGGAACAGTGTGCGTTATATTGTGGAGAATGAGGGTAATGAGAAATTGCCACCTCCTCCTAAAGCTAGAGCTTTTCAGGCTTTCGGTGATATGACACCATTGATTCAGGCCATAGCTAGCTTTTCAGGTTGCGGTAGCGGGTATGCGTGTGGTTGCGCCACAACATGCGATCAATGTTGGTTTACCTTTGGAGCGCCTACGCAGTCTGGGTGGCACCTAGTTTTGAAGGTTTCTCTCCAAAAGATTTTGAGGCATGGTATGAGAACACTCAAAGGATTCTTGGTCAGATATAGTGCACAGATGTATGTAAGCTAGTTTGTACGGTATCTTTGCTTTAGAGAGATTCTTATTCATGGTGGACTACCACTATTGCGGGGATGGAACCTACGGAGATGTCATGAGAGTTCTTCAGGAATGCTTTCCGGAAGAAATATTTGGGCGTTCATTATCAAGAAGAGAAGAAGCGAGAGTTTATGGCCTTGATGCGAGGGAACATGTATGTTTCGGAGTATGAAGTACAATTTATTCTATTGAGCCAGTATGCCCCTGAATTGGTTCTCAACGAACATAAGAGATGTGATCGCTTTTGGAACGCCTTGATGAAGGATGTAAGGACTTTTATGTTAGCTACGGGGTATACGGATTTCGATGTCTTGGTCGCTCGTGCTAAGAACATTGAGTAGAGTTTGGGTTTGCCTTCTCGTGCAGGGAATTCCAGTTTCGGGAAGAGGGTTGCTGAGTTTGACAAAGGAAGAGATCGTTACAAGAGGCAGCGTGATAAGAAGTTTTATCCGGATCAGAGGCGTGGTGGTGGAGTAATGTGGGCAGTAGGCAATAGGGCCAAAATGTGGCAGTTCGGTTGCCTAAGTGTAACCGTTGTGGGAGGCGTCATCCAGGAGAGTGATGGGGTAATCCTAATGCTTGTCGGGGTTGTTTTTCTCAGGGTTATATGAACTGTGATTGTCCTCAACTAGCTAGACAGGCACTAGTGCATGTTGTTGAGCCTCAGAGGGCCCGTGGGCGCGGCTGAGGTAACTTTCAGCGTAAGGAGGATGGTCAGGGGAATATTACTCATATTATGGTTGTTCATCTTGAGGGAGGTGGACCGGCTAGGGTGTGTAAACACCACGAGAGAAGGAATGACACAGATGTTGTAACCCCCTTAGCCTGGTCTAGTCGCAAGACCAAACCAAGTGAGCTATACAGGGGAAACCGAAGAAAAACCCACTAAGATTTCCCTTCGATTAGCAACCCTTAATTAATTTCTTTTATCTTTTCTAAAGGCTTCATTATTAACCTATATATTTATGCAAGCAGTGGTTAAAACCTCGCCTCAACCGGACATCGATTCGAGGTCCACTTGGCCTTTACAACGTTTAGGAACTAAAACGCAAAAAAAAACAGAACATGAAAAGAATCCATAACTAACAAAATAGACACCTGCTTCGAAACAGACCAATCCTATTTCGCAACAACAACAACAACAGCAGCAATGCATTTTTTAAACTATCTTACTTGCTTTTGAAAACAAAGCCATTTCTCAAATCATTTCGCCAAAGCAAAATCCCAACATATCATGTTCATTTCAAACTCATGCTTGAAACACAAATCAAGGCATAATAACCACTTTCCATAACCACATGAATCATTTAAAATTCAATTGATTCATAACATCAACAACACAATATAAGCATAATGAGAAAACTAAATATCATGAGTATATTGACATCTTTAGCACTTTTACTTGGATATGCAGATAAATTCCCGGTGGAATTCCCATCACCATGCTTAAGACTACTGGACAACTTCTGCTGTAATGCCCATCATCGTACTCAAGACCACTAAACAACTTCCGGTGGAATGCCCATCACCGTACTCATCAGTCTAGTAAATATAAACTTCTGCTGGAATGCCCATCACCGTACTCAAGGCCACACACGACTTTTACTATTATAGTGCACTCACATTCTATTGGTCGACCAATTATATTCGGTAATAAAATCTCATCAAGTGTCAATATACTCATCAAGGTCAACACTTACCCACTGTTTTACAAGGCCGCAAGCACACCATTTCTCATCCCATATATATAACACATTTCCATGCATGAAAACAAAGGCATGAAAACATTTAAATAGATCAAAATGTATGAAAACAGTAAGATTTAACGTAAACAACATAGCATGAACATGATCCACAAAATCAAGGCAAAACTAGGTGAAAACAACCAAACTTACTCTTGAGCTTAGATTGGCCTTTCAATCTCAATCTAAACCCTCTAAATCTTATCCTTAACCACGTTAAGGCTTTATAAAACAGTTTCACTCACCAGCAATACCCAAATGTTAGCTGAACACCCAATTCAAGCCTCTGGATCGTCCGATATCACGTCCGAAGTTCCCAAATCAGTTTTCCCTTATTCTAATCAATTAAAAACAAAGCATTAGAGTGATTTCAAGCCCTTAAACTTGTTGCAACTCAAAAACCCAACATCTAGCAACAATCGTCCATCGATTCATATCTGAAATCAACTGAAAACGTCAATAAATCAACTCTAATCAAACTCCAGCTTAAACCCAGCAAGATTATCATCAAAATCACATCTATTAACAACTAAAAACATCAACCCAAAGGCAAGAAACCATCATCTACTGATTTCCCACAAAACCAAGCTAAAATCTAAAGAATTTCAACCTTAAACACTATCAACTCAACCAGTTTCGGGTTTTACATTATCCAACCATCATTTCAAATTTATCTAACATCAAAAACATATTTAATAACATCCATAAACCCAACAAAACAGAAGCCACACGAAAATCTCACAAATTCACATTAAATAGCTTGATTAAGCACATTTCCATCAAACCCAATATAAAATTTTTAAATAAAAACTATAAAAGAATCAAGAATGTGGGAATTTCAAAAAAAAGAACTTACATTAGAGGATAAAAATGTAGCTCACCTCTAATGGTTGATTTTCTCCTTTTTCCAATGAAAAACCTTGAGAAAACTAAATAAAAATAATTGGGTTTTAGAGAGAAATCATTAGAAACAATTTTGATGTTGAGAAATCAATGTAAATAAGAGTTTACCTTTGAAATCTTGAGTAAAGAAGGTTGTTTAGATGAAAGCACTTTGAAAGAAAATGTGGAGAGAAAGGTTACGTAATTTTTCTTGTAAAGATGAGAACCTTTCAAATATCTTTTATTATATTTAAATATCCTTTTTAAGACATTTTAGAAACTAAAAAATTTAGGGGAAAAGTCTGAAATTAGATTTGGATAAATAGCTCCTTAAAAATTCAACGTTTTGATTCTTTTACAAGCTAGTCACCAAAACAGTTTTGAAACTTTACATTTTAGCCACTAGACTAAAATGTCCACTCTCCAAAAACAATTTTCCAAAATTTTTTCCACCAAAAATAATATACATATATATATATATGAATAATGTTTTAAAACTATTTTTTCCATAATTTACCAAAAATAATATACATAATTTAAACCTTTTATTTAAAATAAATCCTGAAACTAGTCTAAACCGGTAAAAACTAACTCGAACAGACCTTCAACCAAATCCGGTTAACTTCCGGACTCTAAACTCGAGGTGTTATAGATGTGATTGCAAGTACCTTTACTTTGCAATCCTTGTCACTACTTTCTTTGATTGATTCTAGTTCCACCCATTCATATATTTTAAGTGATCATACAAAGTTGCTTGACATATCGATTGAGTTGTTAGATGTGGCTATGCAAGTGACGAGTTCTTTTTGTGAGACAATTGTTGTTAGGAAGTTGTATAGGTGATGTCCGTTGATGGTTCAAGAACATGTATTTGCGGTTGATATGATGGAGTTACCTTTCTATGGTTTTGATGTTATTCTTGGTATGGATTGGTTAACCGAGCATAAGGCTGTGATAGATTGTGAAACTAAGCGTGTTTCATTGAAGCTTGCCGATGATTATGAAGTTGTGGTGGTAGGCGAGAATGTTAAGTTCTTGTCCAATGTTGTTTTAGTAGTAGAAGCGCAAAAGTTGATGTATGGAGGATGTCAACCTTACTTGGCGTATATTATGAATCCAAATATGAAGGAAGTACGTCCCCAAGATATCTGGACTGCTTGTAATTTTCTAAGGGTATTTTCAGAAGAGTTGAGTGGATTATCGTCAGATAGAGAGGTAGAGTTTTGTATCGAGAAGTATTCGGATACAACTCCGTTGTCTATTGCTCCGTATCGTATGGCATCTAAAAAATTGAAAGAATTGAAGACACAACTTCAGGAGTTGTTAGACCATGGTTTTATTAGGCCTAGTGTGTCGTCGTGGGGAGCGCCAGTTTTGTTTGTGAAAAAGAAAGATGGCACTATGAGAATGTGCATCGATTATCAGCAATTGAACAAGTTGATGATAAAGAGCAAGTATCCTTTACCGAGAATTGATGACTTATTCGATCAATTTCGTGGTACAACAATGTTTTCCAAGATTGATTTGAGATCGAGATACTATCAGTTGAAGGTGAAGGATAGAGATATGTCGAAAATAGCGTTTCATACCCTTTACGGGCATTATGAGTTTTTGGTGATGTTGTTTGGGTTGACAAATGTGCCTGCAGCTTTCACGGACATGATGAATTGGGTGTTCCATGAGTTCTTGGATCAATTTGTGGTTGTGTTTATTGATGATATCCTTGTGTATTCATGTATCGAGGAGGATCATGATAGACATTTACGGATTGTGTTACATACCTTGTTGGACAATTAGTTATATGCTAAGTTGAAAAAGTGTGAATTTTTTTATTAAGGAAGTGGTGTTCCTTAGTCATGTGGTGTTCCTTAGTTGGTTGTTGTGGTGTTTGCGTTGAGGATTTGGAGACATTACCTTTATGGAGAAAAGTGTGTGGTGTATTCAGATCATAAAAGTTTAAAGTATTTAATGTCTCAAAAAGAGTTGAATCTTATGCAACGAAGATGGTTGGAGTTGCTTAAGGATTACGACTTGACGATAGAGTATCATCCTGGTAAGGCCAATGTTGTGGTTGATGCTTTTAGTAGGAAGGTAGCTTTGGAGTTGCGAGCCATGTTTGCGTGATTGAGTGTGTCGCGGGATGTGGATTGTTAGCAGAGTTGCAAGTGAAACCTTCCTTGGTTCAGTTGATTAAGGAGAAGCAATTGCTTGATGATTCGTTGGTACCGCATGTTCAGGATATAGCGGATGGTAATTCGACGGACTTTTGTTTTAATGATAATGGTGTTTTGTGTTTTAAGAGTCGAATAGTTATGTCGGGTGATGTTGAGTTGAGGCACACTATTCTGACAGAGGCGCATAGTAGTCCTTTTGTTATGCATCTTGGTAGTACTAAGATGTATCGTGGATTGAAGGAAGAGTACTATTTGGTTGGGTTGAAAAAGGATGTTGATGATTTTGTGAGTAAGTGTATGGTTGTTAGTGCGTGAAAGCTGAGCACCAGTTTCCTTCCGGGCTGTTCCAACCTTTGAAGATACCATAATGGAAATGGGAGAGGATTACGATAGACTTCGTGTTAGGTTTTCCTTTGACCCTGTCAACGAATAACTCTATTTGGGTTATTGTAGATCGTATTATGAAGTGTGCGCATTTCATAGTTGTGCATACTACGTATACGTTGGATAAGTTGGCAGAGTTGTACATTCCAGAAGTTGTGAGGTTATATGGTGTACCTAAATTCATAGTTTCTAATAGAGATTGAGGTTTATAGCGAGGTTTTGGGGATGTTTGCATAGAGATTTTGGTACACGGCTCAATTTCAGTACCCCGTATCATCCACACAAGGATGGTCAGTCTGAGTGAGTTATCCAAGTGCTTGAGGATAGATTGTGGTGTTGTGTTATAGATTTCCAAGGTTTGAGAGAGAAACAATTATCTTTGGTGGAGTTTTCTTATAATAATAGCTATCAAGCAAGTATAAAAATGGCTCCATATGAGGCCTCCTTGTATGGTAGGAAGTGTAGGACACCTCTTTGTTGGGCGGAAGCGGGGGCAAAAGTTGGTTTCCTTGACATATTTGCTTAAGGGAACGACAGAGAAGGTAAAGCTTGTTTGTGATCTGTTGAAGGCGACTTCTAATCGTCAAAAGTCTTACATGGATTTAAAGCGTAAAGAGAATGAATATGAAGTTAGTGATAAGGTGTTTTTGAAAGTTTCACCATATGACGTGCTTGAGCGCGTTGAACTGGTGGCTTATAGGTTGAGGTTACCGCTTGAGTTAGAAAAGATACATGATGGTTTCCATGTATACATGCTTCGTAAGTATAGACAGGACCCGTCGCATGTTATGCCTATTGAAGAAGTTGAGTTCAATCCAAATTTGACCTATGATGAGGAACCGGTTAAGATTTTTGATATGGAAAGTAAAATTCTTCGTGGGAAGACCGTAGAGTTGGTTAAGGTGTTGTGGCGACACAGAGGTGTCGAGGAAGCTACGTGGGAAAGGAATGATAACATGAAGAAGCAGTTTCCTTAACTTTTTCCACCAGGTAAATTTCGAAGATGAAATATCATAAGTGGGGGAGAGCTATAACACCCTGATTTTGGGCCTAGGAGTTAGTTGGGATTAGGCTAGACGGTTCGGGAGAACCAGTTCAAACAATCTAGACTAGTTTTGAGTTTTTAATTATTTTAAAGAGGTTTTTGAGCCTAAAAAATGAGAAAATGTTTTAAAATCATTATTTAATATATGTATGATTTTGGGGGGATTAGTTTTGGAAAAGGGATTTTGGAGGTTTGACATTTTGGAAATTGGTGACACTACAAGAAAATGCATTTTTAGTGACTTTGAAAATAGTCACAAAAAGTGTTAAATTTAGTCACTGAAATTTACAGTGACTATTTTTCTGGGTCGTCACCAGTCGTCACTAATAACTCCGTCACTATTATATTAGTGACAACTTTCATGTATTTCGTCACAATAGTTATATTTTTTATGACCACACTATTTGACACAAATAATTATTAATAGTGACTAAAATTTAGACACTAATGTTATTCTTACTAGTGACAAACATTCTATCACAAATACATATTTAAATAGTGTCTAAAATATGTCGTCACTGTCAATAATAAAAAATTAATTATATTTTTAGTTGTAACCATTTTATTTAGGGTTTAAACTCATCACTAATTGTCCCTGAAATTTAATGGAGCTTTTGTATTTTAGTCAGTAATAAACTTTTAAGTTTTCATTAGATCACTGAAATTTAATTATAGATAATGTAGCATATTCAAATATCAATTTTTAGTAAATAAATGCAATGTCTGTCTTCAAGAAGGATCGAACCTGGAACCTTTAGGGCGAGAGTGCAATACTTATCCACTAGGCTAGGCAAGAAATTTAATACTATTTTGAAAGAAAAATAATATTTAGGTTTAATTGTAATTGAAATTAATTTTATTTATTTTAAAAATATTTATTAATTATAACACTAATTATTATAATAATAATTTAACTACTTTTTCTATGGTTTCTTATACAAAGTATGTATGTTGAAGAAACTGTTTAGATTTTTTTTTGAAGGAAAAACTAATCAAAATGGAATATATATTTTAAAATTTTCAAAAAAAATTCTATCATATATTATGCTAAAATCACATAGTAGTCTTTGTACTCTAATTTGGTCACTTTAAATTTCTATACTTTTTAAATTTTGAATTTTCGATCATGACATGAATGGTAGTATTTAAATATGTTAAGTAAATTTTTTTTAGCTAATTTCTTATACATAAGTTGCTTATTTAATTTTTGTTCTTTAATTTGATCAATTTTAATCCTTGTAATTTAGTCATATTACCGGTGTCCCATTAGGATTAGGATTAAAATATTAAAATTTGAAAAATATAGGGACTAAAGTTGATCAAAATAGATTGACTAAAACAACAATTTACACATAGTATAGACTATAGAAATATTTTACCTTTTGACAAACTAGTTTATGATAACTTTAATTTTTATAATTATAAAAATAAATTTATCATTGTGACAATGTCTAATTTGTCATTACTTTTATTTTTTATTGGTGACAAAATTTATCAAAACAAAAAGTGAAACTTTAAGTGACAAGTAATTTTATTGTAACAACAAATATTAAATAATAGTGACCACTTCACATATCGTCACTATCATGTGTCAAAATTTTAGTGACAATGAACTTTGTGTCACAATTGTATACTTATAGTGAGAATTCATTTGTGAAAGATGTAATCGTCACAATTACTACTGTTACAGTGACCAAATAAAAATATGTCACAACTACTTATACTAATAGTGTCGCACAAAAAAATTGTCACAAAAAGTTAATATTTGTGACAAAATTATTTTTAGTCACTATCAATTTGTCACTAAAAACGTATATTGTTGTAGTGTGACCAAAATGTAAAGATCGTAAAATTGCTTTTAGTGACTAAATCATAAAAGATCAGAACTTTGAATCTATAAGGAGATATTGATCCAAATTCTAATTCAGGCTTTTTTTTCCCTTTAATTGGTTAATTTTAAAGTGGTTTTAATTAATAAAATAAAATGAAAAGAATTAAATTGACTTTGTTTCTTAAAATCTATTTTACGTAACTACCTTTTCTCCTAATCATTTTCTCTCAAATTCTCTCAAGCCAAACATCAGTTTTTTCTTCAAAGATTTGAGGTAAACACTTGATTTGATTTATCTTTTAACATCAAATGATTTCCTAATGTTTTCCTATCAAAATCTTATGATTTTATATTTGTTTTCTCATGTAAATTTTTACAATTAAAGGGAAAAGTCATCATTAGAGGTAAGGTTTTGTTCTCCTCCCCTAATGAAAGGTTTTTTATTGAAATTCTCAAGTTCTTGATCTTTTATGAGTTTTTCTATTGGATTTTGATGTTACAATTTTGGAAAATTGGTTTAAATGATGTTTAATTGATTAAATCAAGAAATCATTGTTTTGAATTTGTTTTGATGGGTTTATAATGAGATCATATCATGGCTATGATGTATTGAAATGTTGATTAAGTGATTTTAATTTAGGAAACTCGAAACTAGGTGAGTTGGTTTATTTCTAGGTTGAAATCTTTGAGTTTTTAGCTTGATAGTGTGGTTGCTTGATTGTTGGAGGTTCTTTGGTATTGAGAAGGTATTTTTAGATGTAAATTGATGTTGTTTTGGTTTTAATCTCGTTAGGTAATGGCTATTAAGTTGGTTAATTAAGGCTTTTTGATGTTATGTTTTCTTCCGTTTTGGTCACTGAATATTTGGATATTTAATTGAACGAGTTTGGATGATTAAAAGAAGTTCAAAATTGGCATGTGCACACGAAACCTGACTAATTGATTATCGGTAACTTTAATTTGGTAGGAGTCCTTGTAATTTGTTAAAATTACAAATTTGTCCCTAACCTATGTTTATATGCAAATGAATGCCAAATCGTTGTATGTTTGCGTTGGAGTTTCTTCCGCTGCGAGTGAGAATCACATAGGATATTAATGAGAATCTAGATAAGATAAAAGAGAGAAAAAATTAGGGTCGTTTATTGAGGTAAATCTTCACCAATTTACTTCAATATTCCTCGTGTGACGTGTTTGGTTCGGTCTCGCGTTTGGACCAGATCGGGGGGTTACAATATGCCACTATGGGTGAGATTAAGAATGATCTTAAGCCAGAGGACATCCATATCATAAGTGAGTTTTTGGATGTTTTTCTCGATGAACTTCTAGGTTTACCATCGACCCGTGAAATAGAATTCGAGATTCAAGTGCAACTTGTAACACCCTAACCTTTGGCTTAGGAGTCGGTTTTAATTGCCAATAAAATGACCATTGAATCGAATATATTTATAATTGTTATTGTTCATCTTGTAATGACCAAATTGAGAGAATTAACAAATGATGTGACCAAGGCTAAGTACTAAATAGTAAGATTTGTAATATTGGGAGATAGGATTTTTACACATGTCACATGAACATATTGTCCATGTAGGAAACTCGGTAAACACCAAATTAATTGAGATAGGAAAATTCAGTCTCTTCTCCTTGCATGCTTGAACCGAAGCTTAGAGAAAAAGAGTGTGAGAGTGAGATTTGTTTGATCGAAGTATAGCTTGGGGATTTGTTTAAGGATTTCCTTGTTAGAGGTAAAGAACGATTGACTTTCTCCTTGATTAGCTTGTTTGTTGTAGGTGATTATAATCTTCTTGCATGTTAAAATGGTTTTGGATCATGTTGGAATTTGTTAGAATTTAGTAGAATGAGTTTTCATTGTAATGCTAGTTTGATTAATGATGTAGGTATGTACGTGATTTGGAATTTCATATTGAGAATTTGATTAGGATCGGTTTAAGCTTAGTTAGAATCTAATTCAGGTTTTGTGCTGCTGGTGGTTTCCTAGATGGCTTAATATTCTAATTTTCTCTAGGGAATTAAGTTGTTCAAATATGGAAATTTAAGCAAGGAATGTAAAATTTGGAATTTGGATGGTTGGATTAAGAATGCTGGAAAATTAGAATCTGTTTTCCTGTATAATTTTTTGAGCATTCTGATTTTCGGGTTTAACAGGAGAATTGTAGAATATGATCGAGTATATGCTTAGGTGTATTTGTAATGGGTAATCCTTAGGAATCACAAAGTTAATGAATCAATGTGCTCAATTTCGGACTGTTATTTTAATTTATAATTTGAAACTGTTTTTATGTTATTTAAAGACTGATTGGTTGAATTCAAGTCATGGGACAGCTTTATATCAAGAACCGAGTCTAGATTTGATTGTTTTAATCGAATATGGACAGATATACAAGTAGGGGGCTGTTCTAAATAATTATAGAACTGTTGGACTGTTTTAAAGAAATATATGTTTGTTATGAATTCATTTTGATGAACAAGTAAGCAAGCTTAATAAATGGGCAGCTTTGTTTGTAGTTGTTGATGGATAATAAATTAGGAGTGAGTATTCAGGTATCCCGTAATTCCGAGATATAAGGTGAGAGTAGCTTAAAGTTTGGGATAGAGTAAAGCTATCCCGAGTATTCTCAATGTTCATTTAGCTAAATTATGTTGTTCTTAAAAGTTTAATCACTTATTGAGGCTGAGCTTGGATATGAGGTATGCGCTTTAAAAATACTTGCTGCTATGTGGATTGGTTGGACAACTATGGTTATATGATTAGAAATAAGATGTCATGAATGGTAATGTGTTTGATTGTACAATTGGGATGTTGCTAGAATGAAAGTGGATTATGCTCTTATTAATAATAGGTCATTCCTATTTGTATAGGAAAACTTACTTGAGCTTGAATATATATGACCATAAATGGAATTTAAAGATACATCCTAAGAAATGTATCATGAAATGTGAACACATAGTGGGAAGATTATATACGGTATAAAGTCCTAAAACCAATGTGATCTGTGATTGGCTTAAAACACATTCATGTTTGAAATAGTTTCTTATGAAAGTTAAGCCGACTTTAATTCTATTTGTTTCTACAACAACTTTAAGATGTTAGATATACAAACAGGTTAAGAGTAATTTTAACAATTAAATTAAGCTATAAGCCAGCCGAACAGTTAGATGAATGTTTAAGTTCACCATGGTGAACAATCAGTCATATTTTATATGAGGAATTGAATGGGGAAATCTTAGTTATGAGACCACATGGATCATTGCTCACATTGTTATAAAAGTAATTAGATTGTAAATGATTGATAAGGAGTTTTGTTGGAATTGAATTAGTAAAATATTAAATGTGAAAGGCCTTGGTCTCGAGTTAGTCGTAGGTACAGTTGGCATGCCATAGAGTCCGTCGAGCTCGCTAGTTCGGACTATGGTCCGCTTGTTGTTAAAGATCAAATGGTCTGTTTGGTACTATTTGTGTACCCTTGTTTCGGTGCTTGGTGTACTGCCTGTTTGATATTAAATTTAGTGGATTCGTGTATTTAGACTGTTGCTTGAGTCTTAAGGCTGAAATAATTCATTAATTCATAATAATGGATCTTGTTGAAACAAATGGAATGCTTGATAAGTTATTGGACTATGTCCCTTGATGGTAAATTAGATTACATTCCCTTGATGAAATGAATTAAATATTTTCCTTCCTTAAAGGCTTGAATGGTTAGAGCACATGTATACTAGTTTTGCAATTATCATTGGGATAACTTGACCTTCAAGTTAGATTTAGTTCTCAGGACCACAGTGATACTAAATATGTAAAGATCAATGTTTTGATTATTGTTTGGTAAATATAGTTAAATTCGAGATGATCATGCAAGATGTGTATTCTGTGATTACTTGTTGCTTATGTTATGATAAAGCTATCAAGCATATTTAACAGAATTTAATTCTTTCCCGTTGTATAGCTGTTAATTAGTTATAGTAATCTTGATTTACTTATTGGTTACTATACATTAGTTTCATTTTTCTTAGTTTAAGTAACTTTTGTAAAACGCTCATTTGGGTGTCGTTTTTGGCTTTAATAAAGCATTTCTTGTTTTGCTTCCGTCTCCAAGAATCATTTCTCTTCTCTCAAATCAGAACCAAGAAACCCTAGAAAGTTAGATTTCAACATGGTATCAGTTGGGTCTTCCGACTCGCACTCATCCGATTCTTCGGTTTCTCGTTTCCGAAATCTTGACCCCTCCGACGAATTCTTCATCCATCCGAATGAAAACCCATCACTTGTCCTTACTTCCGTTTTGCTTTCGGGATCTAATTACCATTCTTGGGGGAGGTCGAAGTGAATGGCTTTATTATCGAAGAACAAGTTTCAGTTCGTCAACGGCTCGATAAAGGAACCCGATGAAGGCGATGCAAGCTATTTTCCCTGGGTCAAGTGCAATAACTTAGTTTTGTCCTGGCTTCAACGCTCTATCAGCCCCGAAATTGATAAGAGTGTCATTTGGTTCGACACTGCTTACAAGTTATGGATAGATTTGCGTAATCGATTTAGCCAGGGTGACCTAATTAGGGTTTCCGATCTTTAACAAGAGTTCTACTCTCTTACCCAAGGTATCAATTCTGTAACAACCTTTTACACCCATTTAAAAATTCTTTGGGATGAGTGATCTATGTTACGTCCTATTTCCAATTGCTCTTGTTCTGCTATCAAATATCGAAATTAGAATTTTGCCCTTTGTTTCATTCGAGGTTTAAATGATTCGTTTACAGTTCCGAAATTCCAAATTTTAATGGTCAAACCTTTTCCAAAAATTTATGAGATTTTTTCGATTCGTGTTCAACATGAAAGGTCTGTATCTGCTAGTAGTTCTTGTGATAGTAATATTCTGGTTGTTGATAGAAATTCCTCTGGAAAATTTCAGAAAAGGTCTAGTCTATCTTCTTTAAACAGTCGTAGGCGTTTATGTTCGTTTTGTGGTCTTTATGGGCATTTGGTTGACAAATGTTATAAAAAAAACATGGGTTCCCTCCTGGTTATAAGTCTAAGTCTTCTGATGTCACTAGCAAAGCCAATCTTGTAGGAGTTCTGCATTCTGAGAAACCTAAAAAATCCGATAGTCAGTCTAGTTTTGAAAATTCTCTGGAGAAATGTTCTTTTACTAAAGAACAGTATGAAGGTTTGCTCTCTTTGTTGCAACAAAAGGCTTCTTCTGCTCAAGTTTCTGAATTTCAATCCAGTGTCAATGCTTTGACATCTAACTTTCTTGATGCTCCTTCTGAAGATTCAGGTATGGTTTTAGCTTGTTTCAATTCTGTTAATACCTTGCATAAAAATAATAATTCTAAGTCTTCCTGGATCATTGATTCAGGAGCTACATACAATATAACTAACAATATAGATTTGTTTAGTTCTTATTCTGTAATAAATAATAAATATGTGAAGTTGCCAAATGGAAGTTTAGTTAAAGTTGCACATGTTGGTAGTGTTCTTACAGAATGTTCTACATATTCCTCATTTTGGGTTTAATTTGATATATGTTAGTCAATTGTTATTGAAATCTAATATTTCAGTTTTATTTACTAACATAGGTTGTTTTTTACAGGATGCCCAATCCTTGAGGATGATTGGTTCAGCTGAGGTCATAAGAGGATTGTATCATTTTTCAAATACAACTGTAAGGTCTATTGTTTTGTCCACTGTTTCTTATGCCTCTGATAATAACAATAGTACTTCTGATAATGTTGGTGTTGCTGACAATAATACTAATAATGCTTCTGATGTTTTTGTTGATCGTGCTAAGACTAATCACAAGTCTGATATATCTGATAAGTCCACCGTTAGTCATAAGTATGTTGTTGCTTGGCATGCTAGGTTAGGTCATCCCTCTAATCCTAGGATGTTTGAGTTCTCAAAGTTATGTGGTGATATCCCTTCTAGTCATGTTCCTGAATGTGACATTTGTCACTTAGCTAAGCATAGAAGATTGTCTTTTCCTGTCAGTGTGTCATGTTCTGGATCTGTATTTGATCTAATTCATACTGATGTCTGGGGTCCCTTTCCTGTGAAGAGTATCTATGGTCACAGTTATTTCTTAACTATTGTTGATGATCATAGTCATTTTACTTGGATTTTTCCTTTCTCTGTTAAATTTGAAGTTAGACAATTGTTAATTGATTTTTATAATTTTGTTCTTACTCAGTTTTCAACAAAAATTAAATGTATAAGATCTGATAATGCACAATAATTTCAAATGGATACTTTTTTCAAAGAAAAATGAATAATACATCAAACTTTTTGCGTTTATACTTCACAACAGAATAGTGTTGTGGAAAGAAAACACCAACACTTGCTTGTTGTTGCTAGAGCCCTTAGGATTCATGCAAATTTGCCTTTATGTTTTTGAATATATTGTGTTCTCCATTCTTGTTTTCTAATTAACTTGACTCACACCCTTATTCTTCATGATAAAACCCCTTATGAAGTTCTTTATAGAAAACCTCTTCAACTACATCATCTTAAGATTTTTGGTTGTTTAGCATATGCATCAGAATTACCTAAGTCTGCTACTAAAATGCATGCTAGAGCAGTCAAATGCATTTTCTTGGCTTTCCTAAAAATGTGAAAGGGTTTAGGCTTTATAATCTAGAAACTAAATCTGTTTTTGTTTCTAGGGATGTGGCTTTCAATGAGTTTTTCTTCCCTTTTCATAAGACCTCTTCTGATATTGTTTTACCTAATTGTGATAGTTCAAGTCTTTTGGATGAATTTATTTTCACTGCAAAAGATACATATTCACAACGTGATAATCATAGTCTTCATCCTATTAATGATTTTGTTCATTTTGATTCTGTTAATACTAATATTACTGATCAAAATCAGAATCAAAATTCTCTTGATTCTGTTATAAGTGTTCCTACTATATCTAGACCTTCCAGATCTGTTAAGCTTCCTCAAAGTTTCAGGATTTTCAGGTAGCTCTGCCTAAATCTCGAACTACTAAACATGCCATTGTTAATGTTGTGTCTTATGAGAATATATCTACTCAACATTCTTCTATCATTGGTAATGTTGATATTTTAACTGAACCTAAGACTTATAAGCAAGTTGTTGCTCATGAATGTTGGAGGAATGCAATGAAAGATGAACTCCTTGCTTTAGAAACTAATAATACATGGGACCTTGTTCCCTTACCTCCTAACAAGAAAACTGTAGGTTGTAAGTGGGTCTTTAGGACAAAATTAAAGTCTGATGGGTCTTTAGACAGATATAAGGCAAGGTTAGTAGCAAAAGGTTATACTCAACAGTTAGGAGTTGACTTTTTAAGTACTTTTAGTCATGTTTCCAAGATGACCACCATTAGAACTTTGATTGCCATTGCTGCTTCTAAAAATTGGAAACTTCAACAGTTAGATGTCAATAATGCTTTTCTTCATGGTTCTTTACATGAGGTAATAATTTTATAGCCTTAGCAGTGTATGTAGATGATATTGTTCTAACTAGTCCTAGTTCAGAACAAATTCACTTCATTAAGGATTTTCTACATAAAAAATTCAAAATCAAAGATTTGGGTGATTTAAAGTATTTTTTAGGGCTTGAAATTGCTGGATCAGCTTCTGGAATAAAATGTGTGCCAAAGAAAATATGTTTTAAAATTACTTATCGAGACTGGTTTCTTGGATTCCAAACATGTATCTACTCCTATAATTGTAACTAGAGGTGTTAAACGTCTTTCAAAAGATGATGGGGTTCCTCTAGAGGATGTTACTGCTTACAGGAGATTAGTTGGTAAGTTGTTATATCTTACCAACACCAAGCCTGACATAGCTTTTTGAGTTCATCAATTGTCTCAGTTCCTGTCTTGTCCTCCCAATATACATTTGGGTGTTGCCCATAGGATTCTTAGGTATTTAAAAGGGACACATGGTCAGGGTCTGTTCTTTCCAGCTGATAATGATTTACTTTTAAATGCTTTCTCTGATTCTGATTGGGCTTCCTGCCCAGATTCTAGAAAGTCTATTACTGGTTTTTGTGTTTTCCTAGGATCTTCTTTAATTTCATGGAAATCTAAGAAACAACAAACTGTTTCCCGTTGATCTAGTGAAGCTGAGTATCGAGCTCTAGCTTCAGTAACATGTGAATTACAGTGGATTTATTATTTTCTTCAAGATTTGTACCTTGTTTTACAGCCTGCAAATCTTTATTGTGACAACTTGTCTGCTATTCAAATTGCAGAAAATCTGGTTCATCACGAAAGGACAAAATACATTGAGATAGACTGCCACATAGTTCGAGAAAAAGTTCATCAAGGATTTCTCAAGTTGTTACCAGTTTCAACTCACAACCAAATTGCAGACTATTTAACCAAGGTCCTGCCAAGTTTTCTTTTTCATTCTTTAGTTTCCAAGTTGGGCATACATAACATCTATGCTCCAACTTGAGTGGGGCTAACAGAATTTAATTCTTTCTCGTTGTATAGTTGTTAATTAGTTATAGTAATCTTGATTTACTTCTTGGTTACTATATATTAGTTTCATTTTTCTTAGTTTAAGTAACTTTTGTAAAACGCTCATTTTGGTGCCGTTTCTGGCTTTAATAAAACATTTCTTGTTTTGCTTCCGTCTCCAAGAATCATTTCCCTTTTCCCAAATCAGAACCAAGAAATCCTAGAAAGTTAGATTTCAACAATATTCAAACTAAAAAATTCTTTAAAAAAGAACTTGTATGAATAGATGGGCATTGCTATTTTCGATTTGATTGTTAGTGAAATATCACCTTGATTAGGAAACAATGAAATAATAGTATAAGTTGAGAAGTTTCCTTAAGTATATATATTAGGCTAAGGATTATCGAGTTGAAGGAAAACTAAATATCGAGTAGAAACATTGGCTATTTCAAGTGGTTGGTAAATAAATGAGATGTTAAAAATCATAGTTTATATTTATACTATTAAATAAGGACTCTTGGTTGAAAAACAATTAGGAGGTGTTATGTTTATTGATGATAATGATAACTTGAGTTATAAGATCAAAATGGTAGAATTATTCTACGATATTAAATAGCTTGCATGGTAAGTAATCAAGGAACATTATATGTTATTAGTAATTCTGTAAATGCAAGATTGATTAATCCATTATAGAAACCTTTGTTTAAAGGGAAACTTAGTAAAAATATGGCTTAATAATAATAAGTTCTTGACAAGTCGTCGTTTAACCAGTCAAAAATAAATAAATAAATTAACCTCTTTCAATAAATAATAGAATAAAGAAATTAAATAGATATAGGGAAAAAGGGTCGATCCACAAGGAGATTAGTCAGAATTCTTGACTTGAATTTTGTCGGATTTGAATTCCAAGGAATATTTGTAAAAACAAGGAAATAAAAAAGCGGGTGATCAGATATTGAGTGTAGTAACAAAATAAAATGCAAGAATTAAAGAAAATAATAGGAAAACCCAAGTATGCAAATTAGCCTCGAACCAGCTCATTCAATTCTTTCGATCACTGAAATAGATTTTTATTTCGGGGATCATGTCGGTTACAGTCTACAAGGCCCAGCCCGTCGTAACTTGTTTCTCTCTCGAGTAACCATTCCTCCCAAGTCTATCTTTGAAAGATGGTTCTTAAATAAATCAACCACGTCTATCGCCGTTAAAATAATTAGAATAAAAGCAGGAAAAACCCGACTCAGAAATTGTCTAAAATAGAATCGCTTCTGATTTTATATTTCTTTAGCAGACCGCCGCTAAGAGTGTTCATAGGAAGTCGAAATTTGCCACAGGCCGATCCTTCCTCCCAACTATGTTTTTAAACGATTCCAGACCAACGGGCTCTTTTTGATTTGAAAAACGGTTAAAACCTTTAGTAAGGCCGATTGCCAAACTATCTAAGCAGAAAGATAAAAATGATTTCCCAAAAGAATTTAAGCAAGTTCAATTGTCACGAATCGAATTGACTTGGCTGGTTCTTGGCTTAAAAGATTTAGCTAAGCATGATATTGATTATCATGCTTAACTTGGTTTTGGAAAAATAATTAAATAACATAAAATAAACGAAACAAAGAAAATAAAGAAAAATAAGAACTTTTAATTAAAACTAGAAAAATGTTTACAAAGATTAAAAAAAAAACTCAAAGCTAGAAGATGATCTTAAGCCTTCACCAAAGGTTGGTATTTATAGGCTTAGATTACAAGGATAAGAGATAGGAAAATTTAAAATAATAAAGTAAAGATAAAACAATTCAAATGTTTTGAAATTTAAATGCAGGAAATCTAAACGGATAAGCTGATAAGATCTCTCAAAACGTTCCAGAAGCTTCTAAAAGTCGCCACGTCATTGCCACGTCACTGCCACGTCAGACGCGTCGTGCCTGGTTTCGTGCCCATGATGCCAGTCATGACAGAATTATAATAAAAATTGCAGTAATGCCCCTTTTTTACTGCTATTTCCAAAATTGGGTCCCTGCACAAAATATAACAAAAACAGCATGTATTAAGCAGCAAGAAGTCCTAATAACTAGAAAAATAGCAAATGAAGTATGTCATATTTGAGAACTCATCAAATTCCCCCTCACTTGTCTCATACTTGTCCTCAAGTATGTCCGAAAAAGCATAAACCAAAGAATGCATTTCTCAAGCCATCACAAGCATCAAACATAATCATAAGAGTTCTAGCGCAAAAGGAGTATCATGAAAGAAACATAATCTAACCAAATGGATGCAAGCAAAGAACAGCCCTTATCTCTTCCAAATACATATCAAGCATTAATCAAATCCTATCCTAGTCTTAATCCTCACCAAGATACACTCAAGAGCACTCATAGTGTTTATAGGTAAAAGTGAAACGAGAACACTCTAAGTCATACATGAACAAAAGTTTCCAAAGGCTTGTAACAAGTTCAATTCTCCACTACTTTATTAGAATCGAGGTGCAAAAATCATTAGGTCTTTTATTCAAGGTGTAATGTGGGTTTAGAAAAAAGGATAGAAAGATGGGAATAAAAAAACAAAAGAGGATGATCAATGCAAGATATCTCAAACATTAAGCAGTGAAGACATTAAAAAGGAGCTAAAAATGGGAAAGCAAACACACATTTTTTCTTTTCTTTTTTTCGAAACTGTTTTTCTTCTTTTTTTCTTCTCTTTTTTTCGAAGCAATTGCTTCCTTTTATTCTGTTTTTCTTTTTTCTCATTTTTTCTAGGAAAATTTATGCCCTTATTTGAAAAGTATCTCCTTCGTGTCTAATAAAGATTCTAGCATTTGATCAATTGAAATGGTTAAGTCAAATGAATAAGATGTAAGGCTAACAAAGGCTCACTAGGCGATGAGAAAGGGTAAATTAAAATGAAAGGGAAGGAAGAGGTTTAAATCCTAATGCCTAAATCATTTTAAAGCACCTCGTTCTTAGTGTAGTCTCGAATCGTAAGCAAGCCACAAGTTCTAGATTCCTAAAATTCAAGATGACACTCTCAAGCAAAAGAAATGAGCATAATATGAAGAATGCGTGCTCAAGGCTCAAAGACTCACAAAATTGGGCTAAGTTTGATTAAGCTAGGCGAGAAATCTAATCAACACAATCAAGAGAAATTAAAAGAGATGTCAAACTGCAGATTACCCATATCTTTTGATTATCAAAATGCTATAATTCAATCATTCCTAAGCACAAGAACAAGTACAACATGCTTGGACAGCATGTAATGGCAAGAACAAAAAATTCATCCCAAGGTTTATTCAAAATCAAAACATATTATCAAACAAGCAGACAAGTGGTAATTTACCCTCCCCCTCACTTAAGTGAATTGCCCCAATTCAAATGAAAAACATAAAAGTGTAAGGCAGAGAAAGAGTACTCCCCGTGGGTATTGATTGTAACGATGGTGATGGTGACCGTTGGGGAGGCGGACGGCGGACGAAGCTTGTCCAACAGTGCTGTTGGAGAGCTGCGAACGACGGACGATGGTTGGGGGTGAAGGCGTAGGTGTGGTGGAAGCCGTAGGAATGGGGGCTTGCCGTCGTCGACCACCGTGGCGGGGAGGAGGTGTGGAGCATGGTGAAGTTGATGCGGCTGAGTGAATTTTTGCGGCTGGGTGTGTGATGTTAGGGTTTGGTGTTGCGGGAAAGAAAGAAAGGGAAGTGGAAAGGGAAAATAAAATTGGACGGTATGCTAAGGGGAAAGGGCTTGGGCTATCATGCACCGTTCATTAAGTGTGCTAAAATGCACCGCATTAATGAAACGGTGCACTTCAGCTGGGGTTATGCTTTCCATTGTTGTTTGCGAAAAAGAGTCCTGCAGATGAAAAAGAAAAATTATTAAGGCAATTAAAAAATGAAACATAAATTAAATTATTAAAAAGGAAGTGAAAATTAACGAAAAATAAACCAATGGGTTGCCTCCCATTTAGCGCTTTGTTTAACGTCGTTTAGCTCGACGACCTTTGCTAAATTTTTGGTTCTTCAAAAGAAAGGTCTTCAAATAAACGGTGATGTCCATCCCTTGTCGTTTTAACGCCTTCCTTCATCTTTTTATTTGTGCGCAAAACAACGACTAAGCTTCTACCTCCTTACCAATGCGACAACTTACTCAAGATGATGATTGGCAAAGTTTGGTTGTCGCCTAAAAATATATAATTGAATTGATCTAACTTCGGCTTTGGTTCCTGCAAAATTGAGGGAAAATGTTTAGATCAAGATGGAATTAATCGAAAATCAGAAAGGGAAGAAAGAGTTGAAATGATTTCGCCTATATTTTCATCATCGAGATCCGCAAATTCCCTACAAAAGTCATAACACAAATCAGTTTCGATCAAATCATCAGCTAATGGATCTATAATATCAATGAAATCTAAACTTGCGACCGAATTAGGATACTTCATAGCTTTATACATATCAAATTTAACTATTTCCCCATCAAATTCCATAGTTAAGATGATGTCGCGGACATCAATCTTTGTATGCGCGGTTGATAGGAAAGGTCGGCCAGCAAGATTTCTGATCCGTTGTTGCTGCGATCATTTTCCATGTCAATAATGTAAAAATCAGCATGAAAAATAAGATTTTTTACCTGTACCAACACATTTTCTAGTACTCTCTTGGGGTAGATTACTGATCGATCGGCTAATTGAACCGTCACTCGCGTTTCTTTAAATGGTTCAGTCGAAATTTTGTTGTAAACACTTAACAGCATGACGTTGATAGATGCGCTTAAATCGCACATCGCTCTTTTTATCCCAACATTCCCAATTTTACAGGGAACCGCAAACATACCTTGGTCCTTGTACTTTGGCGGCAACGGCTTTTGAAAGATGGCCGAAATATTTTCACCAAGGTTAACTTTTTCATTTCCGGATAGTCGCCTTCGGTTTGTGCATAAGACCTTCAGAAACCTTGCGTATTTGGGCACTTTCCGAATAACATCAAGAAGTGGAATATTAATTTCTACCTTCTTGAATATATCCAAAATTTCCTTCTCTTCCTCCTTTTTGTCTCGTTTTGCCAATCTTCCTGGAAAAGGTGGAACAGGTTCGTAAGTAGAAACAGAAATTTTAGATTTGGCATTACCTGCGGTGGGAGGAGACTTGTCGTTATGGTCTTCCGAAGAGTTTCCCGGTTCTTCGGATTTTCGTTCATCTTGCTTGGGCGGTTTAGGCGTTATCACTGTTCCACTACGCAAAGTTATCGCACTAACGTTTTCCCTTGGGTTGTTTTGGGATGGTAACTTTCCCTGGGATTCTAGACGGCTAACGTCTTGAGCTAGTTGGCTTATTTGTTTGTCGATTTGCTGGAGATGGGATTGTGTTTGGGTTTGGAATTTTTCCTGCGAAACTGCCAATCTCTCAACAATAGACTCAAGCGAAGATTTTTGGGGTGCTTGGTTTTAGTGGGGAGGTTGCTGCCTAGGTTGGTAATTCGGGTTCTGATTACCATAGCTCAAGTTTGGGTGATCTCTCCAACCGGGATTGAACATATTGCTATGTGGGTTATAGGGTCTTTGGGGAGGTCCGGGAAAGTTGTGAATGGCGTTCACTTGGGCACCAGATGTATCCCGCAACAATGGGCATAAGTCGGTTGTGTGATCTGACATAGTGCATATTCCGCATACCTTAGCAGCTCCTATCTCCCCTGAAATAAGAGAATACACAATATTAGTCAAATTATCTATCTTATTCTCTAATGAAATTGTGCTTACTGTGTGAACCCGTCGGTTGGGTTCACTCGCAGAATTAAATTGCTGTGAATTCGCCGCCACCATAGATATCAGATTTCGAGCATTTTCGGGGGTCAAGTTGACAAGCGCTCCACAGCTTGCTGCATCTATCATTTTCTTATCCATCGGCAACATTCCTTCATAGAAATATTGAAGGAGCGTTTGCTCAGATAAGTTATGTTGCGGACAACTCGCGCACAACTTTTTGAATCTTTCCTAATAATCGTATAAGGACTCGTCATGCATTTGTTGGATACCCAAAATGCTTTGCCTAAGTTTAGTCGCTTTTGCTGCAGGGAAATACCTGCTAAGGAAAACACGAGAAAGATCAGCCCATGTATTAATAGAATTCAGAGGTAAATAAAATAACCATTCTTTAGCCATTCCGACTAAAGAAAAATGAAATGCCCTTAGTTTTATCTGATCCTCCGAAACTCCTTGCGGTTTCATGCTGCTGCACACCATGTGAAATTCGACAAGGTGTTTATGTGGGCTTTCAGTATGGAGGACATTAAAGGTGGGTAATAGGTGAATTAGGCCCATTTTAAGTTGGAAAGGGGTATCGCCGTGAGGAAAGGTGATACAAAGGGGTTGTTGTTCAACGGGGGCAATGTTGAGTTGTCTAATGGTTTGGTTAGCCATCGGGTTGGGTGTAGGTATAGATATCGGACTTGTGCTTTCTTCGGTTTGGTCGTGTAGTGGTTCAGATATGGATTCCGAATGGGATTGTTGTTGGTTTTGCTTTTTGTACTTTCTTTCGTCTGACAGTTTCACCGTGGTTCTTACGAGAGCTTGCTTCGATTTCCGAGTTGTATGGAACAAGATTACCCGGATTCCTCCTGGTCATAAAAAAAACAAAATCAGTCAAAAAGTGCTGAAAGTAAATCTCCCCAGCAACGGCGCCAATTTTGACAAGTCGTCGTTTAACCGGTCAAAAATAAATAAATAAATTAACCTCTTTCAATAAATAATAGAATAAAGAAATTAAATAGATATAGGGAAAGAGGGCCGATCCACAGAGAGATTAGTCGGAACTCTTGACTTGAATTTTTTCGGATTTGAATTCCCAGGAATATCTGTAAAAACAAATAAATAAAAAAGAGGGTGATCTAATATTGAGTGTAGTAACAAAATAAAATGCAAGAATTAAAGAAAATAATAGGAAAAACCAAGTATGCAAATTAGCCTCGAACCAGCTCCTTCAATTCTTTCGATCACTGAAATAGATTTTTATTTCGGGGATCATGTCGGTTACAGTCTACGAGGCCCAACCCGTCGTAACTTGTTTCTCTCTCGAGTAACCATTCCTCCCAAGTCTATCTTCGAAAGATGGTTCTTAAATAAATCAACCACATCTATCGCCGTTAAAATATTTAGAATAAAAGTAGGAAAAACATGACTCAGAAATTGTCTAAAATAGAATCGCTTCTGATTTTATCTTTCCTTAGCGGACTGCCACTAAGAGTGTTCATAGGAAGTCGAAATTTGCCACTGGCCGATCCTTCCTCCCAACTATGTTTTTAAATGATTCCAGACCAACGAGCTCTTTTTGATTTGAAAAACGGTTAAAAACCTTTAGTAAGGCCGATTGCCAAACTATCTAAGTAGAAAGATAAAAATGATTTCCCAAAAGAATTTAAGCAAGTTCAATTCTCACGAATCGAATTGACTTGGCTGGTTCTTGGCTTAAAAGATTTAGCAAAGCATGATATTGATTATCATGCTTAACTTGGTTTTGGAAAAATATTTAAATAACATAAAATAAACGAAACAAAGAAAATAAAGAAAAAGAAGAACTTTTAATTAAAACTAGAAAAATATTTACAAAGATAAAAAAACTCAAAGCTAGAAGATGATCTTAAGCCTTCACCAAAGGTTGGTATTTATAGGCTTAGATTACAAGGATAAGAGATAGGAAAATTTAAAATAATAAAGTAAAGATAAAACAATTCAAATGTTTTGAAATTTAAATGCAGGAAATCTAAATAGATAAGCTGATAAGATCTCTCAAAACGTTCCAGAAGCTTCTAGAAGTCGTCACGTCACTGCCACGTCAGACGTGTCGTGCCTGGTGTCGTGCCCATGATGTCACTCATGACAGAATTATAATAAAAACTACAGTAATGCCCCCTTTTTACTGCTATTTCCAGAATTGGGTCCCTGCACAAAATATAACAAAAACAGCATGTATTAAGCAGCAAGAAGTCCTACTAACTAGAAAAATAGCAAATGAAGTATGTCACATTTGAGAACTCATCAGTTCTTCATAAGGAAGAATGGCAGTTAAAAGATAGGTAGTAATTCGATTGTTAATTTGGCCTAATTGAGGTAAAACCTAAATAGTCACATGACGTGTCCATGAATGATAGAATGTTATAGCATACATGGAAAACAATAAGGTTATCACTAAGAAGTGATTTGTGGTTGAAGATCAATTTGGCTCTAGTATTAAGTGAAAATAATTAATAAATGGAATCTAGCTTACGAGGATATTATATACATGCAAGAGTGTTCAAACTTTATTCAAGTCATGCTTGAAAATCTTGTGTTTCATGTTCTTTCTTGTTTACTTAGAATGATTCGAATGGTTTTCTATTCAAGTATGAATGGCCTACTCGGTTATTAGATTCTTTTTGGGAATAAAATGATAGTTATTAATGTCATACTTTTTCCGGTTCTAAACTACCTCACTAAGTGATAGCTTACTGTTTCTTTCATCTCCTTGTAGAGTATCCATGCTTCTGCTTCTTTGTATTCGAGCTTAGACGAGATCACAATTGCCGGGAAATACACCTGTAATTCCTTATGTTCTCCTAAGTGGTGGCACATGTTTACACCTATAATTCCTTATGTTCTCCTAAGTGGTGGCACATGTTTACACCTATAATTCCTTATGTTCTCCTAAGTGGTGGCACATGTTTAGGGTGTAGTTAATTTGCATCATGAGCATCTCATGTTTTTATGTGTTAATCGATGGTCCTTTCTTTTCTGAGTTGTATAACCTTGAGAGTAATGAAGAAGACTTTAAGCTTTGCATGTTTTGATTGATGGTTAAAGTGTGCACGTATATAATATTGACTAAATGTTAAATCAAAGTATGAATCTTATTATTGTAATCTCTTAAAAAGTTTTAATTTATCTGCATTTTCTGAAAACTCGTTCTTTAATTCGAGGATAGTTTTATCGAAATGACTGTTTGTTTGCTTCGTAACACATTCTAATTCAGTTTATTCCTAAGCCGGGTTATGGGTGTTACAAACCTGGGGTTACCAGTCTCCATTGCACCATATAATATGTCTACAATCAAACTTAAGGAGTTGAAATCTTAGATACAAGCGTTACAGAACAAGGGTTTCATCTGACCGAGTTCCTCACCCTAGGGATCCTCGGTACTTTTTGTCAAGAAAAAGGGATGGCTCTATGCGTCTACGCATTGATTTTCGACAGCTGAATAAACTTACCATTAAGAATAAGTACCCTCTTCCAAGGATAGATGACTTGTTTGCTCAGTTGAAAGATGAAGCCATGTTTTCCAAGATCGATCTTTGATCAGGGTATTACCAAATGAAAGTTAAAGACTGTGATGTACCCAAGACCGCCTTTAGAATAAGGTATGGTCACTATGAATATCTAGTAATGCCCTTTGGGTTAACCAATGCCCCTACTGCATTAATGGATCTTATGAATCGGGTTTTTAGACCCTATTTGGACAAGTTTGTAGTAGTATTCATTGATGTCATATTGATCTACTCTAAGGATTAAGTTGAACATTGGAAACACCTTCAAATCGTGCTCCAAACTCTTCGAAAGAAGCGATTGTATGCCAATTTCAGCAAGTGTGAATTTTGGCTATCGGAGGTTTCTTTTTTGGGACATATTGTATCATCGGCAGGAATTCGGGTTGATCCAAAGAAGATTCAAGCTATTGTTGATTGGAGACCTCCAAAGAATGTTGAAGAGGTTAGAAGCATTCTCGTTCTCGTTGGCTATTATATAAGATTCGTTAAAGGATTTTCTATGTTAGCAGCACCATTGACTAGACTGCTCTAAAAGGAAACTCCCTTTGAATGGACCAAAAAATAACAATGAAGCTTTGATCTATTGAAACAAGTATTGACTCATGCCCCCGTCTTAACCCAACCTGAATCTTGAAAAGACTTCATTGTATACAGTGATGCATCGCATTTGGGTCTAGGATGTGTTCTCATGCAAAAAGGCAAAGGTATTGCTTATGCTTCCAGACAACTTAAGCCACATGAAGAGAGTTATCCCACTTAGATTTGGAATTGGCTACAATTGTCTTTGCATTGTGAATTTGGAGGCATTATCTTTACAGGAAGAAGTGGTACATGTTCACAAATCATAAAAGCTTGAAATGCCTTTTGAAACAGAAGGAATCAACCTTTGTCAAATAAGATGGATGGAACTTCTGAAATATTATTATTTGGCCATTGACTATCATCTAGGTAAGGCCAATGTTGTAGCAGATGTACTCAACCGCAAACCATTGCCTTGTAAACTTCTACATGTAGTCATTGAAACTTAATTAAGCTAACTATCGAACTCACGAATAACTTTTGCATTGTAGCCATCTACGCTATTAATGCTCACTTTAGACTCAAACGAAATCATAAGCTTGTAGCTGAACTGCAAGTTCAATATACCATTGTATCTAGGATCAAAGAATTACAAGAACAATATCAAAAACTCCATGACATTACTTATAAATAGTAGAATAACTCCAATCCTGGCTTTTCAGTTAATTGCGAGAGCTGGCATAGTTGGCCTATTGCTCCTCAATATCTTAACAGACTTGGGAGGCAACGATCAATTGCTGGATACTTGGGAGAGAAGCTTCGAGAGAAGTCATTTAAGTAGATGAACTTACTTCGGAAGTGATATATACCCCCTCGGAGTATAGATTGGTGCTTAATCAACTCGGTACATTTAAAAACATGTACTATAGAGATAAATGGGTTTTTACATAATCGACTTAGGGCAGTGACCATCGAGAGAGGCTTTACTAATGTTGAATATGCTCCGCAAACAATGTCAAGACAGTTTGCCAATAAAGGCTGGTATGAACAACCTTAAAACCAAGCATTCACTGCCAACACTTATCATTCATTAAAAGCACCCTCCTTGCCAACATTTTACTCCATTATTTTCTTTTCTTTTAAGTAGTTTTTAAAACAACTCCAAAAACAAATAATCTTTTTCCCAAGACAAGTAAACCATCAAAGCAATCGAATTCCAAATCAATCTCTGTGGGATCAATAACTCAGCTTACCAGGTTGTATTACTTGCAGACCGTGTATACTTGCACGCAAAGAAGTCTTGGCATACAATTGCCCCTTTTGCTAGCATTATTTTATACATCTTCCAAAGAGTCTACAAGTTTTTGGCGTCATTGCTGGGGATTGCAACGAAGTTTATTGTTTTGATTTTTACTTGTCTTTATTTTAGTTTATGATTATTTTCCTTTTATTATTTATTTTTCTAACATTATTTTTAGTTTCATTTATTTTAGGTACTTCTAGGAACATGGAGGATCAGAGAATGAGCATTAGAGACCCTATTGGAGGTTACAACCGATGGGATTACCAGCAAAATTTTCCATGGTATGATCAAGGGGCTGGCATCTTTGCTTACTATAATAGCATTACGGCTGCAATACAAATGTTATGGCAAAACAGACCTCAACAATAGCAAAGCTACTCGTGTGAAGATCAAGGAGATTTCTATGATGATTATAGTTGATGCTGCCACACACATGTCTTGGCAAGAGAACTTATACCCCATTGATGATATGAAAGCTAGGATGGATGCTCAATGTCAAGAGATTGAAGAAACAAGTAGAGAAATTGAAAATCGCGTGACACTGATTTTGAACATTCTAAACAGCACACCACAACAACTAATTTAAGGAAATTTTGAAACTCGACCATTCTTTCAAAAAGGGCAGATGAAAAGGATTTTTTTATTAAATAAAAATATTATATTTTTATTTCAAGATTCGAACCCATTAAAAAAGAAAGAATTTTTATTTATCATGTACACTTAAACCATGAGAGAATCACAGTTCCTTTTTACAAAAACGAAGGAGAAGTCCGTTGAGATGATTTAAACCTAATTACTCCAAATGTTACCATATCATTCTAATCAAGTAAAAATATCAAATACTTACTATATTAAATACTTACTCGAAGGGGTCCACCTCCACCACCAGTTTTTGACCGTTGATCAAAACCTAGATGGATCGGACGGTGTATCAAAGATGAGAAGACAAAAGGTGGAGAGATAATGTCGATACATTCGTGGTGGAAGAGAGCACCTCAGGCGTTACAATGGAAACGACTCGCACGAGATAAACACATGACGTAAGATTGTGACACGTGGATGGTTGATATTTAACTTCTCTCGTCTCTCCCGGTCTATAAATTCAAAGCCTTTTTTTTTGCCCTCTCACTGCTCACGTTCAAGTTCTCTTCATAGAATCGCTTAGATTTTTAATCAGAAGAGAAAGAAAAACAGTGAAAATGTCTTGCTGTGGTGGAAACTGTGGTTGCGGTTCTGGCTGCAAGTGCGGCAGCGGCTGTGGAGGGTAATTAATTTCCTCTGTTTCATTTCCCCTTTTTCAAACAATTTATTCCTTTTTTTTTCTTATGATTTGAAAATCTCGTTTATTTTTGCCACTGATCATGTCTTTTTGAACTTGTAGATGCAAGATGAACAGTGCCGAGATGACCAGAAGTGAGAGTCTCGTCCTCGGCGTGGCACCCCAGAAAGCGTGCGTAACAGTAGCAGAAAGTTTCAATCTTTTGTTTTCAAGGCTTCTGAATTCTGATCCCTGTTTTCTAATGCATGGCAGGCACTTGGAAGGAGCTGAGATGGAATCTGGGGCTGAAAACGACTGCAAGTGCAAGTGTGGAGGCAGCTGCTCCTGCAACCCTTGCAATTGCAAATGATCAGATAGAAAAACCAAGCAGAGCCCTTTTTTTTATTAACAAATAATATGTGTTTAGAATAAAGTAGCCATGGATTGCGTGGTGCTTACAATACTTATAGTTCAACTTACTAGTATTAAGTATTAACGTGTCTTTATTTCCGGTATGAGCCGTCTCTGCCACGAGTCCCACTAAATTTCTCATATTTTTATTAATAATATATATTTTTAAACTACTTAAATTGAAGATTTTTAAAAATACATTTTTTGACATTTTTACTAATAATAAATTTAAAACAAGTTAAAATTAACCAAAAAAATCAATAATATGACAGAAGGGTATTATAATGTAAAAAATGTGACTTGTTTAATACACAGAAAATGACGAAGGAATCCAAATTATTTACTGTGAATTTTGCAGTCAGAAACAGAATGATTGGATCAGATATCATACAATTGATACAAGTTGTCTATTTTACTACCATCTAAAAATTTACAAGCAGTACAAAAATGAATGTATTACACATCTATTCTGAAGTGACAGACCATCTACTACATTAATCTCACACCATTGCGGGTTCATGGTTAAACTGCTAGGATTTTGGAGGAGTAATATGCTCACTCAATAATTCCTTTTGCAGCTCTGCTGAACAAGTTATGAACCTGCTTTGATGAAAGAACAATCTTTTCCAACCAAAGCCAAACACTGGTAGCTTATCTTTTTACACATAATTCAAAAGACTTGTTGGCATAGAAATGATTTGCTTACCGATTTTAAAGGTGATGCTTCTCTAACTTCAATTATGTACTCTGTCATCTTCGATCCGATACAGCAAATTAAAATGATGCAGTTTTCAGAAAAAACCTGCTTAGTAATGCTTAGCTGAACAGTACCTCTAGGCCCAGTAATTCTTCTCTCCTGGCTGTATTTAGGAACTCAATATATTCTTGAATAAAAGTGCTCTACCAAATGATTTATGAAGTTAGAACAAATGGCTAAGATAGGGTCAAAAGAAATTTAGTAGGACATATATATATATATACCTTCAAGTTACAACTCCATGCGCTAAGTTTATCAAGTGGAGTGCCAACATTATGAAATTTGTTGGTTGCAGAGATTATCGGAGGCGATTGGGGAGTTTTCGGTTCATATGACAAGGAAATTTGATCCTTGATGGATTCTGGAATTATATTGGAACTGATGGGGACAAGACCTTTCTTAGAGGGCTTTGCATTGCGGTTTTCCTCTCATTAACTGGAGATAATCCCACGGCATCGACCAAGTTTTCTACTGTCCTAAACTCTTTCTTGCTAGATGATTCTTCTACAAATTGGATACCTTGAATAAGAATCTTTTTTACTAACAACTTAAACAAAAATGTTTGGACATATAGTTGTCAAATAGATTTCATACTTAAACAACATACCAGGCAAGTTCATAGCTGATTCCAGCATAATCTCCTCAACATCAATACCTCCTTCATTGCTGAATAAATTTCTGGAAGTCAAAGACATGTCCCTGCATATATGTTTTAAGTAGTGAGTTTATGAACTCAGGTAGTTTAGAAGGCATCCAAATGCTAGTCAAGTTAATCTGTACCTGGCTTTGGCATTACAAGGAATTTCTTTGGTAGAATTCATGGCTTTACAAGAGCTGTTATAATCAAGCTTCTTCACAGAACGTATGGAACTGGGCGTTTTGGCCATGATTCGAGAAACAAATGGTCCCATTCTTTGTGCACTCTTTGTCTTGCCTTTTGTTTTAAGCCAGGCTTTCAGTTTTGCTTCCATATCAACTTTTTTCCTTTGGGGTCTGTAGCTTTTGAGCTGAAGAAAGAACATTTGAAATATGACGAGACCTAGCAGCTAAGCTAACAGTGTGAACTGATTCTAGGTACTCTAGAGGATTCTGTTCATGAAACAAGGAAAAAATGATCAAAACTTTAGAAATTTGTGAATAAAAACATGCGCCGAAATGGTAAAAATTGAGAACCCTACCAAGCAAGCAACCATCAATGCACGGCTAGTTCCTCCGAGAGAGTCCTGCAATATTCGAGTTAATTTGCTTTCTCAATATGGTACTCGGGGCAGGTTGTTGTTCAATGCATAAATCACATTCGACAAAGCAAATAAAGACTGATTGATCTTAGCACTCTCTTGGAGACGAATGCCTTCATTGCAGGTTCTCCTATTATCCTCATTACCTAATAGAACTTAAACCAAATTAGTAATTCCAACTTCCTATACAAAAACCAATTCAAAATTCTCGGAAATCAACAACCTGCTAAGTGTATGAGGTTGAGCTTCCCCATCAAAACAGGCCTAGAACCATCATCACAAGGACGCTGTGGCTTCTACTAGAAACATCATTGAGACCAGTATGTGCAACTTTCCTTCTCTGAACTCCACAGTAGAAGACTTCATGAAATTCAGACATGGAATTAATAGGCACCCGGGACAGGCCCCTCAGATGAACGCGCCCATCTTTGTCGTCCGAAACCGAAATTTCTTCTGCTTTGACTTCTAAAAGATCATAACACCTATCCATGTAGACCTCGTAGTATGAAATCTCTGCTATGTGCCCTGTGCTTTGGCATATGGACAAAATTGTTGACATGGCCAAAGGATGCTCTTCTGTCCCCTGCATTTAGGACATCGAACATGTGCTTCAGATCTTCAATATAACTAAAGCTCCAGTAAATGATAGATATAAGAGGTTGCCCTTTTCACCGTACCTGCATGGTGTAAGTTTTTCCACTACCAGTTGCCCCATAAGCAAAAACGGTGGCGTTGAAGCCATGGAAGATTCCTGGAATCAAAGAATTCACTTCTCTGTACAATATCCTTCCGACATTATCATCTTCTTGGTCGAAGAAAGAATCCGATCTATAGCATTCATTTCGGCTACAATCCACAAAAAGAATAACAAAACCATAATCAAAAACCAAATGTATCTTTGCTCAAACATCAACCCTGCTCCACCCAGAAAAGAATCAATATCTCACCAAGTATTAGGATCTTTAAGATGAACAGAAACTTCATCGGAAGAGTCACTATCTTGATGGCCGAGAAGGAAAACGCAGGACTTTGAGTTTCCGTTTCTTGCCGTAATTTCTCGAGGTAGAAATGGACGGACTCTAACCACCACCATCACCTTGGAAACGGCGGCCTGTTTCGACAGAGTACCTAAGTTAACGCTTTGGGTTTCCATTCAAACAGAAAATTCTGGGAAATAAGAGAGAAATTTGGCTGAGAAATGTTAGAGAAAATGAAGAAAGTGGATTGGAGCAGTTGAAAGACATGAAACAACTTTGTTTAGATTTGGGGATTTTGGATTTTAAAATATCTGGCCGTTGGGAATCGCGAGGGAGGGCCAGACTTTTTTTTGACAATCATATTATTATAAAAGTCGCAATTTAATTACTTTTAATTTTTTTTGAAATAATTAAAATATCGTAATTTTAAATTGGATACAATTTAACCACTAACGGCAGGGTGACGTGCCCGTTAAAAAAAATAAAGATATAGTTACACATTTGGTCTTTACTATTTATACATACTTTTAATTTAGTTTTAATTTTAATTTAATAAATAAATTAATTATTTAATTAGTTGATGACACGTATCATTAATTTATTGAAAAAATTTAATTATTTAATTAGGTGGTGAAATGTCACCACCTAATTAAAAGAAAATGGCAAAAATCATAAATGCGGTTACATGGCTTCTATGGGAAATGGAAGTAGGGGACGCTACCGTGCTAGCCCTGGGTTTAGTTTCAAATATAAAACCACTCCAATTCAGCATAGAAAGAGCTTTCTCATAAGAACAAAGTATTTTTTCAAGCAAGACTTGGCGTGTTTCTGGGGTGAAGATCGATGCAGATGCTTCCTAAGCATATTAGTTAGCTCTCTCCCCTGTGTCAGCTCATTCAAAACCATGTTTCGCTCTCAATCCATTGCTTTTTCCATTAAAAAAACACAACTATTCTACACTATAAGCTCTCAAGTTTTAAGAAGTTAAAACAAAACAAATGGAGAAATACTAGATCATGTCAGATGAAAACAAATGCACAAAAATAAAGACCCAAACAAATGGTTTTAATATGTTTTAAAATTGATTTTGTATGTACAATACAACATTTGACGTGGTGGTAAGCAAGCATTTCTTGTTCTTGGGTGATATGAGTTTGATTCCCCCTAATCGCATTTGTATTTTTTGCCATTTTCTTTCATTAATCAGGTGGTGACACGTGTCACCACTTGATTGGAGGATGAAAATAAATTTATTTAATTAAATATAAATAATTAAATCCCTCCAATAAGATAGTGACATGTGTCATCAACTAATTAAATAATTAATTTATTTTATCAAATGAAAATTAAGACTAAATTGAAAGAATGTGTAAATAGCAAGGACCAAATGTGTAACCATACCCTTATTTTTTAACTGTCATGTCACCATGCTGTTAACCTCTAACGACTGGTGGTCAAATTGCACCCAATTTAATAGTATAATGGTTTAATTGCTTCGAAAAAAGTAAGTTGGTCAAATCGCGGCTTTTCTAATGGTATGAGGGTTATTTATGCAGTTTACCCTTCTTTTAATTTAAATTTGTCTCGCCGGTTGCCTTTGCGGGACCTACTGTTATTAAATATTTAGGGTCATTCGGTTCACAAAATGTAGCATTACCTTTGGGGATATGGTTTCTAAAATAATATGATATTACCTGATATATTATCAAAAATATTACATCATCTTCTTTGGTTTGTTTAGTAGGAATTTAAGATTATAATGTTTGGTTGAGAGAATCTAAGATTATCCTAATGAAAATTCATAGAAAACAATTCAACTTAATATATTTATTTTTAACAAGTTGGACTTCTAATATTGTATTAAAATATTTTTATTTTTTCTATTATTTTTTTATAAAATTCCTACGTAAATAATTTAATATATTTCAAGTGTTACATTACTATATTATATCATCTATTTATATACGATATTAATTACAACAAGGAATTTAAGATTTTCAGAACAAAATCAACGTAGAGAAAAATTTTGAGCATATTGATTAGAACAAGAAATAACTATATAATATTTTTAATCATTAATAAGAAATAACTATAGTTTCTATTGCAACGAATTAAATTTCGGGTTAGCGAATTAGGTCCTGGACCCGAATTTTAAGAGTCTAAATTAAGAATAATTAATTTGGGTCTATTGACAAAAGAAGAAGAAGATGTGTTTTATTAAATTATTTTATCCAAAAGTTGGAATAAGGGTTTTTGTATTTTAAAAGGGGTTGGTGGGTGGTTGGAAAAAGGAAAAAAGACATTACTCGAGAGAGTATAAAATGGTGAAAGAGAGAAAAAGTAAGGGGAGGAGCTTTGGACCTCGATTTGTCGTCGTCGGAGCCGCCATGGGTTCCACCGCCGCTGCCATCATCCCAAGGTTGTCGAGACAAGTCGACCGGTGGTCATCCCGTCGCCTTCGCCAATCGTCGGGTGGAACTCGTGAAGTTTCGAAAGTTGCAAACCATCACGATCAGTTGTTTTCGCCGCAAGTCGTCGTCACCATTGTGCTCGAGAGGTGCCAAAATACTGGACTAGAGCTCATCGGCTGCTTGCCGCAACTAGAGGCTGTCGCACCGCACTGGATTGCCCCCGTCTGGTGCAAATGCACCATGCTGAAACGGAATATCGCTCGCAAGTGCACCAAAGCTTTCATGCACCTGTGACGCACCGGATAACCAACTCTTTTGACCAGCCTTTGACCGTTGTTGATCGACTGTTGACTTTTTTCGGGGACCCTACCCGGGGGGGTTCGACGTTCTGAGTCTGTTGGTGCAATCCGTTTCGCCATATTTGAACTCAGTAAGTTGTTTTTACGCATTTGACCTTACGAATTACTTAGTGAATGAGGTTAATTAATATTTGTGGTATTCGTATATTTTTTAGGATTGTTCGGCTCGAATACCAGATCAAGAAGAGCAATTTAAGAGATCGAGAGAGGATTTAACAGTAATTGTTTGAGCTTCGTACAACTCGATCTTTGAAATGCATCATGAGCATCATAAATGTAATTTCTTTGCTTGTTATTGTTTGCAAAATAGGTAGACATATAACAAGCATGTTAGAGACCAATATTTTAAGACTTGGTATTTATGAGATGCATAATGAGTTTGAGAATATTTTCGAGGCTCGTATGAGCTTTAGAGACCGTCTAGGGTCGTTTGAATATTCGTATAATTATCTGATTGGTTGATTTACATGTTGTGTTCTTGAAATATGAAATTTGCATATTCGATAGAAATTATACTTAATGGACTGATAATTGGCAATATTCGAATAAATGATCATAAAGTCAGAAATTGATATTAATTAAATGCGCTAGCAAACAAACCCTAATGACTTTCATAAGCTTTAGAGATCGATTAAAGTCTAGTAAATATCGTGATTCGCCAATATGGTAGAAATCATGAGTGGGGTATCGGTTCGAACTTTAACTGTACCGGTATGTTGTTCGATGTCGTATTGGTAAGTGTCGACCCGTATCGATATTCAGGAAAATTGGAGATTTCTAGTAAGCAATTTTAGTATCAGTACACGTGTGAGTACTGGTACCTAAGGGTACCGTATCGATACCCGGGTTCGAAAGCTGGTACACGATACGTCAAATAATATAAATGCTAGTTAAAGATGGAAACCGACACAGAATATTAATGAATTTAGTTATTCCTTAATTAATGTGATAAATGTGGATTAATAAGATAATTAATGAGGATGATTAATGTACACTTCCATAATGTATTAACAAGCTAGTAAACTTAATTGGGTGACTTGATAATCGATAGAAACTGTAACCCCCTCGACCCAGCCTAGGCGAGAGACCGAATCGAACAGGTCACACGGGGAATATTAAAGAGGTGGTTAACGAGTATCGATACGATATAACCCGTATCGATACGAATTCCTCTAGTGAGCTATGTTGGAAAAATTGCATCGATATTGTCTTGCCCGTATCAAAACGGTTCCATAAACCATACCGATACGCCTGAACGCGTATCGATACGTTATAACACGTATCGATACGAATTCCTCGACTACCGATACGCTAGACTGCAGAAGTGCATTTATGGTGGTAAGAGAGTGTTCCAACAGCTATAATCAATTCCTTAACCACCTAAATGGCTATAATTAATGGAGAAGGTATAAAAACAAGCCTATTGAAGACCAACAATAACTATTGCATCCAAGAGAAACATCTACACAAAAAATCCAAGCTCAAGTGCCTAAATTCTCATTCTTGTAAAATCCCAAATTGTATTGAGTGAAATTCTTATCTTGTATTTCAATTTGGGTTGAATGCTTGTATTCAAAGGGGCAAGTTTGTATTGAGAGATATTCTTATTGCCTCAAATTTCTTCTTTGTAACCAAGTGAGGGTTTGGTCAATTTTGGGTAGAAAATTGACAGGTCTTGTTAAGGTTTCCTTCTAAGCCTAGAAAAGGGGAAGATCAATTAGTTGAATTGACCGATAGTGTATGTAGAGTTCATTTGGAACTTGAACCACTATAATTGCATTGTTCTTCATTTTTATTCATTCCACTTCACTTCCTAAATTTTAAAAACCCAATTCACCTCCTCTTGGCTTTGACCAATCCTTTGATTCACTCAACAATTGGTATTAGAGCCTACCTCTTTGAAGGATTAACAACCGAAAGAGGAGATTCTAGGAAGAGTGTGATCATATACAAAGCAAGCCATGACATCTACCTCCAGCTCTAGCATGTACCAGTCTTAATCGATCACCAAACCGCCTTTCTTCAACGGTGACAACTATTCTTTTTGGAAGAACCAGATGCGTCTCTTCAAAAAGCCAAGTGATTACCTTGTTTGGGATGCTATAGAGGATGGTCCCACCATTCCGATGAAGAGAGACGATGAAGGAAGACTTGTGCCGAAAAGAAAAGGTGAAATGAGTGAAGATGATCGAAAGAAGCTTCAAATCAATGACAAGGCTCTTCACATGCTATTTTTGTGCTTTCGGACTGGATATCTACTCCAAAGTTTCTTCCATCGAAAGTGCTAAAGAAGTGTGGGACACACTTGAGACAACCTATGAAGGGACAAGCGATGTGAAGGAAACAAATATTGGAATTCTCAATCTTAGCTATGAGAATTTCAAGATGGAGCCCGACGAAACCGTATCAAAGATGTTCGATTTCTTTTCAACCATCGTCGATGGGCTAAAAGGTTTTGGAGAGATCATCCCGGAGGACAAGCTAGTCCGGAAGCTACTCTACACTCTTCCCGAGTCTTAAGATGAGAAAAGAACCGCTATCATCGAGGAAAAGAACTTGAAGACACTAAAGCTTGATGAGCTAGTTGATTCTCTCCTAACTCATGAAATCATGAAGCAAGGAAGGGAAGATGAAAAGAAGAAAGAAGAGTGGGAAAGCTTGAGGTAGACAAGAAGAAGAAACTAAGAGCAACTCTCAAAGCTTCTCTACATGAGGAGAGCACTTCTAGTGAGGAGGAAGATCTTGAAGAATTGGCTATGATAGCCAAGAGATTCTCACGATTTATGAGGTCCAACCGAGGTAGAAAGTTTCAAAGAAAGATGGACTTCAAGACCAAGAACAAAGAAGAGGAAATGTAACACTCGGGTTTAGGGGTCGGGTGTTAGGTGAGTTAAATTGGGTTCAGGTCGTTGGGCTTGGTTTAAATAAAATGGGCTTGGTTTTAAATTAAAAAGGCCATGTGATTTCATTAAGGGCAAATGGGGAATTTTCTAATAAGGAAAAATAAAACAAGTAAAATAATGTTTTGAAGTCACTGTCTTCTTCTTCCTTGAAACTAAAACCACGACAAAAACCTCTCTTCAACCCAAGTTACTGTTCCATCACCTTCCTCATCGATTTCAAGTGTTTTTATCAAGGTAATGATGTTTTTGACTTCTCTTCTTCATCCTTAACGTTTCTATGGTTTTAGATTTTCATAAACTCAATTTTTGAATTTCTTAAAGTGTTCAAATATTAAGTAAAAGGAGGAAACTTTGTTGGGTTTTTAATGGGTTTTTGATTTGTAAAGTTAATATATGTTATAGTCTTGCCATTAAGTCCAACATATCTTAAAATGGTGGAGTTTTGTTGAAATCCCGAAATCGGTATTTGTGGGTGTGTTTGAGGGTAGAAATCTTGAGTTTTTGAGGTAGTTATGTGAGGGAAAGTTGGGCTGATGGTATGGTTATGCTTGGGGGTTGTTTTGAGCATGTTAGTGGTGATTTGGGAGATGAAATTGATGGGTATTTGCTGGGTTGTGTTCGAGTCCGAAAATGAAGAGTTTGGGGTTAGTTTTGGCTTGGAAATGTAGTGAAATAGTCTTGAGATTGTAATCTAATTTGTGACAGTGATTTTGTGGATAATTTGATGTGTAATGCACTGTTTTTGGTTGATTAGAAGCAAGGGAAAACGTTGGAGAAGCTTCGGGCTCAATTCCGGGGAACTTGGAGGCTTGATCGATATTCTTGGCTTGTTTCGGGGGTGTTTGGTGAGTGGATTGTTTTCAATGGTTTTAAATTGGTTCAAAGTATGTTGTTGGAGTTTTAGATTGTGCTTGGTAGGCCAATCTAATGTGAGGATTAAGTTGGTAGCTTAATCTCTTGTTTAGCTCTATATATTCCTTGTTAAATGTGCATAAATGTGGACTTGTGAGATATGTGTTTGATTATGCATGTTGCGATATATTTATGTTGCATGATGGTGGTTTGTATGTTGTGTTGCATGATTTGTGAAATCATGGTGATTCCTCGTTTAGTATGTTGGCACTAGTTATGTTACCAGATATAAATGACCGATCATTAGGATGAGTGTGCACACAATAAGAGTTAAATTCGCGCGTGGCCTTGGTTATGTGTAGTCACCAAGGAGGAGTACGGTGAAGTAACATTCCACCGAAAAGTGTGTTTATGTGTGATGATGAGTGGAATCCCATCCGTAAAAGAAAATGGTGATGAGTGAAATCCCACCGGAAGGTAATATTGTTGTTGTTGAGTACGTTGGGCGAGAATCCCAACAGAAGCTATTCGCATATCCGAGTAAGCTATATAGTTGTCAATATACCTTGTTTATGTGTGGTTGATGTGGTAAGATGTTTGGTTATATCTATGCTTAGCATAACATGAGGTAAGATGTCATGTTCATGTATTCTTGTAGCAGTTGGTTATGTTGTTATAATGGTGTAAATGTAAGCTTTGTTGATGATTATGGATACCATGCTTTGGACCTGTAACACCCTGAAAAGTACCCTAGTTCGAACGATAGAAAAATGACGATGATAACATAAATAATTATAATCTAACTAAGATTAAATTGGTAACTAATATATTCACATGTTGAATAGTATGAGATGTAAATTAGTGTATTCATAAATACATGTACAATTCGGTGAGATGATGAAAATATATATGTACAAGCTATATATATATATATGATTAAAATATGATAATTAAAGTATAAATGATTAATAGAAACAATGCATTAGTGGGCTGATGACTTCAATTAAAATAAACTAAAACTAAGTTAGTGGACATACATGGAGACTAAGCAATCCATGTGTCCTTAATAAGACCACATACGGACACTTAGATAAACATCACTTAGAGAGAAACACCAAAGTTATCACTATCTTCTTCTTCATTCTGCATTCTCACCGAAACTAAGAAGGGAAAACAAAATGGTTGCTGGAAATTAAACCATTCATACATGCATGTTTATTGGATTTAAAGTAAGTACACATCTATGCTATTCGGTCTTGTAATTTGAATTAGGATGATGTTTTGTTAGGTTTTGGTTATGAATGGTTGCTGGAAAATGTTTAAAAATGTGTTATAGTGATGTTAGATTTCTGGGTTCTTGAATTTATTGATGAATTTCTGGAAAAATTGCATGAACATGAACTTAGGTATGAATCTGCCCAGATTCGTACTTGTATGATACCCTGTAGAAATCTAGAAAATTGAGCATGTTAGAGTCATTTCTGGAAAAAGTGTTCTTATACAAAGTTGTAGAGGACAAAATTTTACATGGAATAGAGGTATGATTTGCTCAAAAATGTTAAGTATAGGTCTCTAAATTGTTGTTAGAAGTTGACTGGACTGAAACTGAATGAATTTGGAATCTGCTGGACTAAATTGTGAAATTCGAAATGTTTAGGAGTCAAAATGGTGTTAATAAATTCTGAAAATTTATTCTTGAAACAGGGGAATCATGGAATGAATAAAAATTAAATTACCAAGCTTGAATTAAGTCCCAATTGATAGGTTAAATGCATTTAGATCACATAGAGGATTAAAATGGATTAAAAGGGGACTGTTTTGTGAAATTGTTAAAAATGAGGACTTCAATGCTCTGTTTTTAAAGATGTTAGAACTTCATTGTTATGTTAATACATGTAGGTTAATGTGGTTAATAGATTAGAATCAAATGAATTGTGAAATATAGGATTTAAATGCACTAAAGTCACTAGGTTAAGCTTGGACAGATTAGGCCCTGAAATTGTCATGTTTTCAAATGTAAAACTGTATTAACTGGGAAATGATAAAATTATGTGCCATACATGGTTGTAAAGGTTTGTTTATAAGCTTTCTAGAATGGTAAAGAACTACTTATTTGGAGTTGTGAGTAAAAAGATATGACCAGTTTAGTAGAGGTTACTCAAACTGCCAGTTTAGGGGGCAGATTCACTTGTCTAGGTGATTATGCTTAAATAAATGAATTTATATGTTTGAATTAATTACTAATGGATATTGTATATGATATTTTATGTTTTAAGATCACATTGGTGAAGAATTTCAAGAGGATTCAAGGAGTGATCAAGCAAAGAGAAGGGGGAAAGGAATCATCATCAAGGATAACAACTAAGCTTGGAAGTATTTGTGAGTGTAGCTAGTTTAGGGTTGAGATTAGTGTCTCAACCAATGTGTTTATGTTTCTTGGATGATTTAAAATGAAGCATGTAATGAACTTAATAATGGATTGGTAAATTTAAATGCTAAGGAAGAAGGACTAAAGGAATGAACTATGAACTAGGTATATGATGCTATCTAGATATGCTAGTTGATGTCTATATGGGTTGCTTTGTGACATGAGTTGTTTGAGCCACTTGAATTGAATTTATGGATGATTTAGCTACTGTTTGAAGATGGTTATATGATTGAAATGATGCTAAATGCTTGCTGGAAATTTGATTGAGCATGGCTTGAATGTGCACAATGTAAACATGATTGAATGTGTACATGACTTTGTGATATGTGTTTGATAAACAAGTAAAATGCTATTGTTAATAAAGAAAGACAAGTAAAGTCCTTGGTTTGATTAGTGTCTATAGGTAGAAGGGCATGCCTTAGAGTCATTGAGCTCCTCTGGTCTTTGTTACAGGATGGTGGTTAGTCACCTATAAACCTGATAAGGTGGTTAGTCACCTTGATAATTGAATGGTGGTAAGTCACCATTGATGCCTATGCATCCTCTGTTATAAGTTGAAATGAGAAATTGATACTTTGAGTATCTAAAGTTACATGATACATGAAGACTTGATTACCTATTTCATTAATCATCCAAGGCAAAACATGATTAGAACAATGATATATGTTTGAATGAACAAGTTGGGTATTAGCCCTTATAACATGGAATGAATATGTGTACTTGGTTGAGATTTAAATGAACTATGTTGTGATGTGAAACTATGAAATGTTGCTGCCAAGATGACAATGAGATTACATGTTGTTTGTTGTCCAATTTAGCTTGAATTGTACATGTGCTTGCTGCCCAAATTTAGCTTGAATTGTACATGTGCTTGCTGCCCAAATTTGACTTGAATTGTATATGTTGCTTGTTGTCCAATTTAGTATGAAATGTACATGTAGCTTGCTGCCCAAATTGATATGTTTCATATGAATGCTTGCTGCCCTGTTGATTAGCTTATGAAACTAGTTAAGTTAACTTGATTTTGATGGAATAGCTAGGAGAACATATATATCCTAAGCTTAGCTAAGTAACCTTAAAGATGGAATAAGACTTTAAAAGATTGAAACTAGTAAAGTTTAGGGCTGCCTCACTAAGTACATTATGTGTACTTATCACTCTCTTTGTTTCCTTCTTCCAAAATAACAGGTCCGTTGATATCCGAAAGCCATCCGTTTTGTTCCGAGAGCTTCGCAAGCCAAGAACAAGTATGATATAATCTTGCTTAGTCTCCTAGTTGGTGGCATAGTCTAAGTTAGTTTGTCATGCATTATGGAACATGTAATTGATAAGTTTGGTTTGTATAAAACTAAGACAAGTTATATTACGTAATGACTTGATGAATGTTTATGTAAATATGGATATGATGATATGAATGAACTATGTTTGAAGTTAACTAAGCTTGATATGAATTTGAGTATCATTTATATGGTTCATGCCCTTGATGGATTTGAATGGTTGAATATGTATAAGTATGTTATCTTTATTTGAATTAGGAAGGTTGCATCTAGAATTGTTGTTGGATGATTTGTATAGTTCGAATGGTAATAGAATATTAGAATATAATGAATGCTGATTTCGAATACTATTGTATATGATTTAGGTTGTTTGAAAGTTGTTATATGTATTTGTATGGTTGTGTTGTAATATGAACTAAGATATGTATATAGATAATATTTGATTGTCTTATGTATTCGAATAAGAAGCACTGGTATACTTGAATCAAATGTTCATGAGTTTGATTGAATACATGTATGTTAGTTAGGCTTGTTAATATACATTTGCAATATGAATATAAGATTCATGTTAGAAAAGTTTTAAATTGGCTCACCTATATGTATTTATGATCTTGTTTTTGGATAAATGATTATATGATTGTTTGCTTTGATGCTTGTTAAGTATGAATTGAATCTCATATAATTGTATGTTTGATGTGTTGACATGTATGAATCTGTCCATCACCCGAATAGTAACATCGCTCGCTCGTAACCGGGTGAGGGGTGTTACATAAATTGGTATCAGAGCTTCGGTTTAGTCGATTCTTGGACTAAATCGGGTCTATTGCATCATATAGGTTAAACTATGCCACCTAGGAGTTTTATATCGAACTACTTGCGATTGCGCTCCCTAACTTCGATCTTTTCTGAAATCTTATTAGAATGTCCGAATCACGTTTGGCTCGTGATAATGGAAGTCCTCGGGAATCATCTAACGAGGATGGAAGCGTTAGGATGAAAACCAACGCTCCGGGACAATCTAATCCTCCCGAGCAAGCGGACCCTCCGATAAGATCGGAACCAAGAGAACCGACTCCACTCCCTGAACCTAATCAGACAACTCCGACAATTCCGACTGTTCAGAGTGCTCAGCGGGAATGTCTCCTAAGTATGAAGGAGATGTTCGATCAATTAGTAATGAACATTCGACGAGAACAACCGACTCCGGTGGTTGCTGCCCCGAGTCGAGCCCCTATCGACAAGCTCGCGCAACATCGAGCAACTACATTCACCGGTGAAAATGAGGAAAAGCCGGAAGAAGCTGAGAACTGGCTCGAAAGAACTACTCAAATCTTAACTCGTCAACTTCAATGTTCGGATGAACATAAACTTGAATGTGCGATTGCACTTCTAGCCGACGAAGCTCTAAGTTGGTGGGAAACCACAACTCTGACTGCCCCTGCCGAGTCAGTTACATGGAAATTCTTCGTTGATGAATTCAAAAAGAAATATATTAACGAACAATACCCTACATTGTCGATATTTGTTTTTGAGCTCCCTCACTAAGCTTTCAAGCTTACGCTCTCATTTCTGACAATGCAGATCATTAGTGTGAAAGTTAGCAAGGAGCAAGGAAGGGGCACCCAATAGCGTGTGTTGCTGCTCAAGTATAGTTTTTCTTAAATAATTTAATAGATAGCAATGGGGATGCTAAGTGTTGTAGGAGCATGTGTTAGACTCATATGTTGGCTTTTATGTTGCGGAATGCCTATGTTTTGTATTGAAGAGTGTAAACCTTGTTTTGTATGATGCTTATGTTATTGCATGTTTCCTTTGGTTAAATGGATTTGTTATGCATGCTTGTATGTTTAGTTATGCTCCGTAGTAGGATGTTTTTCCTCTAGATTGTATGTATGTTGGTTGCTTGTGATCTTTGATGTTTCAGGACAAATTTGGGGATGTTTGAGGATGAAGAAACCTATTTTCGGGTCACTCTGTGTGCAGGCGTTTCGAAACGCTCGAGGTGGACCGCATCGAAACGACTTGGTCTTGCTTTGAAACTGGAGCACGCGTTTTGGAACGAGCAAGCCTATTTTGAAACACATGCAAGTAAATTGGCATCTGTAATCACTAATATTGTCCGGGCTAATTTACTTTTATATATATGATTAAATAAAAAGGGACTTTTTATTCACATCGGGCTTTGTTTAACTTAAATTAAACCATATATATATATTATTCCTTAGAGTTATTGATCACTATTATTAATCTTCCTCTACTCCCATTATTATATCCTATTATCATGTGCCAAATATTAACATCATTATTAGTATTATTTACTTACTACTGTTGTTATCACTATCTTTATAATCTATATTATTATTATTATTATTATTATTATTGTTACTACTTACATTTATTGTCCGATATATTATTTACTATTATTGTATTATCAATTATTATCGCCATTATTATCTCTATCCATTACTACTACTATGTTATTATTATCACTATCATTATTCACGCCGTTACCGTATTATTATTATTATTATTATTATTATTATTATTATTATATTATTATTATTATTATTATTATTACTATTAAATCTGGAAAAACAAAACAAAAAACATTAAATAATAAAGCCCAATGTTTAATATAAATAAAAGCCCAGTTTATTTAATTATAATGTCCATTTACAACAGTTAAACCCAGGTATTACACGACCCGATGGCCCGATAGCCCAATCCTGGTTACAAGCCCTAACCCATTGTGTTGATGCAGGTAATTACCAACCGTCAGATCTGGATTAGATCTGACGGCCCAGATGAGAGCCGCAAGAAACCCTAGGAGGAAGGGTTCGACGAGGCCCGCGCCTCACGTTCAGAGTTGTTGGATCAGAGAAAGATCCAACGCTCTAGATTGCCCTCTTCGGAAACCCTAGAGTTCCCAGAATCATCTCGGGGCCGCCTCAAGCCTAGACCATTCGATCAAAATGCGATCTGACAGTCCGGATGCCACCAAGACTCCACGTGCGCCCACGCGTGACGTTTCAGATCACCTCACGCGCACATGATGCACACGTCCGACCCTTCGAATGCTCTCGAGAGCTCACCACATCGTCGCCGTCCGATCCAACGGCCGGTCCAGTGGCCACGTTGTCCGCCGTATGAGCCATGTACAAAAAGAAAAAGAAATCAGCAAATACCCAAAACGCATCAGACAAAAAAAGGAAAAACAAAAGGAAATAAAAGCAACATAATGGCAGGGAATGACAGAGTCACACATGAATCCGGCCAAATCAATGATACGAACCAATGAATATTTTCCGTCATATAAACAAAATGTAAAAAGTAGTCGAAATTCCGACTATCAAGTCGAATCGACAACTATTTGTATGGGATTCGTGATCTCCCGGAAAGAAAGCACGAAAAAGCAATACCAATTCCAGATTTCTCAGGTATATCATCTCCATTGTTGCATGCAAAGAAAAATAAAAAAGAAAAGGTTTCGGTTTCCTTTTTTTACCTCTTTCATCTCATCTTTTCGAACCGGCTTCTGTTCTCTTATCGACGATAATCCCATACTTACCATGGCTTCGAGGGGTGAGTCGAAGGAGAGGCATGAAGCCCATCCTTTTTGTAATCATTCTCGGGTCTGAAAAATGGGTTTTAAGGGTCTTTAGGTTCTGTTTTTTTGGGAACAAGGGAGAAGGTTTTGGTTTCCGAAGGGCTTAGTGTCGTAGGTTGCTTTTGGGGAGTGGTTTCTGCGTTTAGGGGGTTGGTTTTCTCTGGTCGAAGTGTATTTAGGGTTTGCCGGAGGTGAATATCACCGGCCGACGTTTGAGGTCAATAGAGAGAAGGAGTCATATAGGGTGAGGGCTAGGGTTTTAGTCTGGGCAAAATGGTGTCCAGTTTGTTTAGGTTGGGTATTTATAGGTGTTTTAGGTTTTAGTTTAGGGGTATATCCGCCACAGCTCCCTCCGTGTCGGGTCTGTCATAGTTTAGGGGTCTTCGTCCTTCTAAATTACACCCTAGGTCCTTAGGGTTTTAGGTCCGTGTTCGATTTCGTCCTGGGTCGAGTCTCTTTGGCTTTTTTGCTCATCCGGTCCCCCTCCTTTCGTCCCGCGTTCAATTTGGTCCCCGTGTCCAGTTCGAAACCTTTTTTTTTGCATTTTGCCACTGTTTTTTTACATGTTTATCAATTTGGTACGTTTTTCTTGTTTAATTGTCTTTAGTATGTTGATGATGCATGATGTTAACACCGTATGTTATTTTTGATCGACATACCAACGCTACCAACTAGGTTCTTGCCGCTTTGGAGAAGCAAATGTAGCTTCAGGCAAAGAATTTCATAATCGCCGCATCAGTATCTAAGAACAAAAGAGTTCAAGTATTTTCGGGCAGAGAAGCCAGAAGGCCTGTTCAGCTTGCTTTTGCCGCTCCGGGAAAGCAAGTCATTTAGGGTTCATTCTTTGCCGCTTCGGAGAAATGAATCAACTATGTCCTTTGCCGCTTCAGAAGGACGTACCAACGATATCAACTTTGTTCCTACCACTTCGAAGGAGCAAACGTAGCTTCAGGCGAAGAATTTCAGACTCGCCGCGCTAGAATCTAAGAGCAAAAGAGCTCAAGGATTTCTGAGAAGAAGAGCCAAAAGGCCTGCTCAGTGTGTTTTTGACCGCTACAGAAAAACGAGTTATTTGGGTTCTTTCTTTGCCGCTTCAGAGGAATGAATCCATCAAGTCCTCAGCCGCTCCGGGAGGACATGCCAACAATACCCATATTGTTTCTGCCACTTTGGAGGAGCAGATCACTCAAACATGGAAGTTGGACAAAATTAGTACTTATGATCTTTGCTTTATGCTTGTTGCTTTATGCTTGTTTCACAAGTACAAGCAAAGAGGGGCAACTGTAATCACTAATTTTGTCTGGGCTAATTTACTTTTATATATATGTTTAAATAAAAAAGGCTTTTTATTCACATCGGACTTTGCTTATCTTAAATTAATCCATATATATATATATATTATTCCTTAGAATTATTATCAGTATTATTAATCTTCCATTACTCCCATTATTATATCCTATTATCATGTGCCAAATATTAACATCATTATTAGTATTATTTACTTACTACTGTTATTATCACTATCTTTATAGTCTATTATTATTATTATTATTATTATTATTATTATTATTATTATTATTATTATTATTATTATTATTAATATTATTGTTATTGTTATTGTTACTACCTACATTTGTTGTCACATATATTATTTACTATTATTGTATTATCAATTATTATCACCATTATTATCTCTATCCATTACTACTACTATGTTATTATTATCACTATCATTATTCATGCCGTTACCGTATTATTATTATTATTATTATTATTATTATTATTATTATTATTAAATCTGGAAAAACAAAACAAAAAACATTAAATAATAAAGCCCAATGTTTAATATAAATAAAAGCCCAGTTTATTTAATTATAATGTTCATTTACAATAGTTAAACGCAAAGGTATTACACGACCCGATGGCTCGATAGCCCAATTCTGGTTACAAGCTCTAACCCATTGTGTTGATGCAGGTAATTACCAACCGTCAGATCTGGATTAGATCTGACGGCCCAGATGAGAGCCGCAAGAAACCCTAGGAGGAAGGGTTCGACGAGGCCCGCGCCGCACATTCAGAGTCGTTGGATCAGAGAAAGATCCAACGCTCCAGATTGCCCTCTTCGGAAACCCTAGAGTTCCCAGAATCATCTCGGGGCCGCCTCAAGCTTGGACCATTCGATCAAAATGCGATATGACAGTCCGGATGCCGCCAAGACTCTACGCGCGCCCACGCGTGACGTTTCAGATCACCTCACGCGCACATGATGCACACGTCCGACCCTTCGAATGCTCCCAGAGCTCACCACATCGTCGCCGTCCGATCTAACGATCGGTCCAGTGGCCACGTTGTCCGCCGTACGAGCCATGCACAAAAAGAAAAAGAAATCAACAAATACCCAAAACGCATCAGACAAAAAAAGGAAAAACAAAAGAAAATAAAAGCAAAAGAATGCCAGAGAATGACAGAGTCACACATGAATCCGACCAAATCAATGATACGAACCAATGAATATTTTCCGTCATATAAACAAAATGTAAAAAGAAGTCGAAATTCCGGCTATCAAGTCGAATCGACAACTATTTGTATGGGATTCGTGATCTCCCGGAAAAAAGCACGAAAAAGCAATACCAATTCCAGATTTCTCAGGTATATCATCTCCATTGTTGCATGCAAAGAAAAATAAAAAAGAAAAGGTTTCAGTTTCCTTTTTTTACCTCTTTCATCTCATCTTTTCGAACCGGCTTATGTTCTCTTATGGACGATAATCCCAGACTTACCATGGCTTCGAGGGGTGAGTCGAAGGAGAGGCATGAAGCCCATCCTTTTTGTAATCATTCTCGGGTCTGAAAAATGGGTTTTAAGGGTCTTTAGGTTCTGTTTTTTTGGGAACAAGGGAGAAGGTTTTGGTTTCCGAAGGGCTTAGTGTCGTAGGTTGCTTTTGGGGAGTGGTTTCTGCATTTAGGGGGTCGGTTTTCTCTGGTCGAAGTGCATTTAGGGTTTGCCGGAGGTGAATATCACCGGCCGACGTTTGAGGTCAAGAGAGAGAGGGAGTCATATAGGGTGACGGCTAGGGTTTATTCTGGGCAGAATGGTGTCCGGTTTGTTTAGGTTTGGTATTTATAGGCGTTTTAGGTTTTAGTTTAGGGGTATATCCGCCACAGGTCCCTCCGTGTCGGGTCTGTCACAGTTTAGGGGTCTTCGTCCTTCTGAATTACACCCTAGGTCCTTAGGGTTTTAGGTCCGTTTTCGATTTCGTCCTGGGTCGAGTCTTTTTAGCTTTTTTGCTCGTCCGATACCCCTCCTTTCGTCCCGCATTCAGTTTGGTCCCCGTGTCTAGTTCGAAACCTTTTTTTTTGCATTTTTGCCACTGTTTTTTACATGTTTATCAATTTGGTACGTTTTTCTTGTTTAATTGTCTTTAGTATGTTGATGATGCATGATGTTAACACCGTATGTTATTTTTGATCGACATACCAACGCTACCAACTAGGTTCCTGCCGCTTTGGAGGAGCAAATGTAGCTTCAGGCGAAGAAAACGTAGCTTCAGGCGATGTCACCCCCTCGTCCCGGTCTGGCCGGATGACCGGTCCGAGTGAGCCACACGGGGAAAACCGAGTGAAACCCCTTAAGGATTCCCCTCGGTTAGCAACCCTAGTTTTTCATTTTAAATCTTGTCTAGAGGAGTGTTAAATCCTATTTGATCATACAGCGGAACATCATTCACGAGACAAACGAACGAACTCAACCCAACACTTTACAGCCCAATTCTAAACTTAAACTGCAGGCGGTATCGATACACTTAAGGGGTGTATCGATACCCCTTGACTAGGTCAATTGGTCAGAGTCAACCCGTGGAGACCGTATCGATACGCCCAAGGAGTGTATCGATACTCTCCTCAATGGTTGACTTCCCACGGACAGCGCTAAGATGACCGCATCGATACGCCAGAGACCCGTATCGATACCAAAATGGACAGTAGCTCCAGTGACCAAAAAGGTATCGATACGCCCCCTGGCGTATCGAAACACGAGGCTGAAACAAGAAGGCTGTATCGATACGGGACCAACCGTATCGATACCCCTGCTACGAACTTACAGGTTTGAGCTGATTTAAGGCGCAAGGAGGCCTCTAAATCCCTCTAAAACCTCAACCAACACACCATCATCAATCCTGAGGCAAACCAACCATAAAAGCATGCTTTCACAAGAAACCAAAAGGCACAAATCAACACAAGGTGATGCACAAATCATACAAGGCATCCATACTTGGCATTCCAACAAAAGGCAATTCAACATATAAGGTCATACATGGAACTTAAAGGCCTTAAAAGGCACAAGATAAGCATATGAGGTTTGCACCATAACAAGGCAACCTAAACATCTAAGGGCATGCTACCACACACAAGCATACATCATAGCATAACATGTTTTACAACCCAAGGCCACAACAATTCATCAACATACATGAGTCACACATAGCTCATGAAAAACCCTTGCCACATTGCTATCTAATACAAAATTAACCACCGTACTTGAGCCACAAACTTGGAAAACCCTTCTTGCCTTGCTCCGAGCTAACACCACGCTAATGATCTGCATTGTTGAACATTGAGAGCGTAAGCTATAAGCTTAGTGAGGGTGCTCTAAAACGAAAAACATCAACAATGCAGGGTTCAAGCATGTAAATCCTAATCTCACATACATCAAACATTGGCATATAAACAAGTAGACCTAGCTAGTCTTTCAAGTGGCTTAATATGGCATCTTACCTCATACTAAGCATCAAACGTCAATATCAACAATCATGTATCCACATCATATATCACATTATATGAACAAGTTAATTGGACACTTTAAATTACCCCGATTGTGCGGATTTAAACCTCAACAACACTTTACCTCGGTGGGATTACACTCATCACCGGATCTTGCATGTGCGGGATTTCACTCATCGCCACATGCCCTACGGATGGGATTCCACTCATCATCCCGTAGAAATATATAAAAGCTTCCGGTGGAATATTACATCACCGTACTCCTCCTTGATGACTTAACGCCATCAAGGCCACGTACGTTTTGACTCAATTTGTGTGCACACTAACCCTAATGATCGATCATTTACAACCGGTAATTTAATTAGTGTCAATTATCATAACCACATTATATGTCATCAACCACTTCCCATGCTCATCACATATTTATACATTTCATGAATATACATGCACCAATTAACCACAATCACGAGAGCATAGCTAAATAGCACAATAGCATTTATGGAGAACAAAGGCTAAATTAACTACTTGAGTTAAATAGAAGTGGCCTACCAAGCACACTTTACACAAACACACTACACATACTCGAACCAAACTTTAAATCAAGTTTGAAACCACTCACCGCCCTTCCTTAGCTACCAAGCGAAACTCCTACGAACCCGGATTCGGTCCCAAAGCTTCTTCGACGACCCCTCTTGCTTCTAGCCAACCAAAAACACAACCAATAGCCACAATCAATGCTAATATTCAATCAACACATAACCTTTGAATTCAAACCAACTTCTTCCAAAATTTCCAATTCAATTTAAATCCCCAAATATCTCAAATTCGTACTCCCTACAACCCTAGCTGAAAACTCCACTTCCAATCATCCAAATGACACCCAAAAGGCCCCAAATCACCTTCTTAATATACCTAAACCAACAGCCCTTCAATTTCAACCTTAAACCTCCCAAAAACCCAAGTTTTGACACCTTAAAATTTGCCCTAAGACCCTTGTAACCCCCTTAACCCGGCACTAAACCATAACGGAATCTTTCGCACCTCGCACGCTCATCAGGTATCAGCTCAGGTGCATATTGACTGAGTCTAACAAACTGAACCTCATACTCAGCCACAGTCATGCTCCCCTGGGTAAGAGACTTGAACTCTCGCTTCTTTTCATCCAGGTACCTCACACCAAGATACCTCATCTTGAACACATTCTGGAAGAATGTCCAAGTTATATCAGCATCAGCCATCCCAGCTGTAGTGGTCGTCCACCACGTATAAGCATCATCCTGTAGCAAAGATACTACACAACCCAGCTTTTGCACATCAGTGCAACTCATCTGACCCAAGATCCTCTTGGTACTCTCCATCCAGGATTCAGAACCTTCAGCAGACAAACCCCTGAACTCAGTCCCACCAAGACTGCGTAAGCGCTCCAAGGGTAGTCTAACTCCAGCATCACCCTGATGCCCAGCTCCTTGAGCTCCAGCTACTGCCGCTCGAAAAGCACCAGCAATAGCTTGCACCAACATCGTCATGTCAGGCATAGCTTGCCCCTGACCAACCTCAGGTCCAACAGCTCCAGCACCAACTGCAGCTTCAGCTCTTTCTCCCTCAGCACCACCACCACCAGGTGGAGGAGGAGGTAACACCGAACTTCCCGCATTTTCCTCATTCTCATTCTCATTCGGAGCCGTAGCTCGCACATTACTTCTCAACTCTCTACGGGGTGCCATACTCTAACCATGCAATCACAATGCAAATAAACAAAGTCAGGTCCAGCAAGGTAAGCAATCCAAGTACTCAAGCTCAATTTCACATAAAATCAACATCATTTCATTAGCTTTGATTTGGTAATGGGTACCCCACAACATGCTTCACCACAGCATACAACTCAAATGCATCAAAAACACAAACCACTCATCATGCTTTCAATCAATCAAGCATACATAGCATACATACTTCAATCATGCATACATTCATTCCCAATTACTCGAGAACTCAGCTCTGATACCACCAAATGTAACCCCCTTAACCCGGCCTAGACGGTTGACCCGAATTAAGAAAGTCACACGGGGAAAACCAAAGTCAACCCGAAAGTAAACCTTGATTAACGACCCTTTTTTTTCTAAAACTTGTCTAGATGCACATTAACCCTAGTTATGATCATTCAAACAACATACTCAAAGATCATAAACATCAGAGATCAAACAGGGACCCAATTGAACAATTTACAACTTTAGGGACCAAATTGTAAATTCTGTAAGTTATAAGGTCTTAACCCAAATTAGAGTTACCATATTGAAATTAATCAGGTTTCATGCTTCACTGCCAAATTTCAGCTCAAACAGACATCCCAAACTCATACAATTGCACAAACAAGATTCAGGACCAAAATGCAAACATTCCAAAACATTTAACTGCCAATGTCAGCCCCCAACGGTCGGCTGTTCCGAAACAGGGAGAGCCTGTTTCAAAACACGGGGCCGTTCCGCAACGCGTACCGAAACGAGGGCTGGCAGAGGGCTTTCCGTTTCGAAACGGTGTCTTCCGTTTCGGACGCCTGGGCTGCTTCAAGGCACCCGTTCCGAAATGGTAGCCACTGTTCCGAAATGGCCTGCACAGAATGCAGAAAAATGCTTGCTTAAACATACAATCAATCAGCCATACATGCTCCAAATGCTACCAAACTTTACCAGCAACTCATAAAACATACAAGAGACATATTTGCATCAACCAATCAACATAATATCATCATATATGAAAAGCCCCAATTCTAATGGCATGCTTCCTACTCAAGCAAACCATTCAAGCATAAAACCTTCAAACCATGCACATAATGGTCAAATACAAAATCCAGCATTGTTAACAACATTAAACATACTTAGGGAGTTCAAAACATCTCCCAAAACATTCACATAGGTCCCCCATTGCCAAATGCCAAAAGCTAAAGGTGTACAAGAAAACCTTTCCATACTTGAGCTTAATTCCCACTTGATTGCTTGCCTTCCTTGCTGACCTCAATGCACCTTAATGCTCTGCATTATTGGTTTAAGAAAACGAAGAGAGCGTAAGCAAAAGCTTAGTGAGGAATGCTCATTAAAACCATTCAATAATGCATTTATAAAAACACTTTATAAATCATACTTCAAAACATCATTTATACATGCTTACAAGCATTCTTAAACAAGCAATACATGCTTCCATATCAATACATGTCATATTGTCCACAAGTGATAAATTCCATCTTTTTAAAACAAGATCAACATAAGACTCACACATGGACTTTTAAACACCATTGTGATCTTATAATTCACAAGGACCACACAAGGACTTTTAACCACCTTTGTGTCCTTTACAAGTTTCACCCCAAGGACTTTTAAACACCTTGGCCCCAAGGACTTTTAAACACCTTGGCCCATGGACTTTTAAACACCATGGCAAGGACCACACAAGGACTTTTAACCACCTTTGTGTCCTTAACAAGAACCATCCAAGGACTTTTAACCACCTTGATGTTCTTAAGTAACAAGGCTCACTCAAGGACTTTTAACCACCTTAGTGACCTTAACAAGAATCACTCATGGACTTTTAACCACCATGAAGTTCTTAGAATCCACAAGGCTCACTCAAGGACTTTTAACCACCTTAGTGACCTTAACCTTTTTCAAAACATCAGTTGCCAATATACATCATTATCATCAAATAATCCACTGTTTTAAAGCATTTATCCAAGCCATAAACATCATGCATTTTTAAGCATCAAACCACATTTAAACAATGTTCAAAAACAAGGAACTCTTACCTTGAGCTTCCTTCAACATATGGCTTACAAAATCAGCAATAACCATGCTAAATCATGCTTTCAAAACAGAATTTAAAACATGCAATAAACCACATTGCATAACAACCAAACCATGGCCACCACTAGAGAGTTTTTCCGAAAACTTACACTTGAGCTTAGTAAAGTTGTTTAGACTTAAACTAAGCTCCCAAGACATTGGTTTCAAAGCCGAAAACCCAATTTCACTCACCGATTCCACTTCGCCTCTTGCCGAAGCACCAATTCAAGCTTCCGGATCACCAACACTTGGATCCAAAGATGACTCCCCTGTTTTAACACATCAAAGCAGAGGATTAATGCATCATCATGCATTAATAGCTTCAATGAAAGCACCTAAACCCGCTGCTCTCATCCACACTCCATTTTCGGCCACCAAACACAACCGAAAATGCATCCAAACAACTCCTCAACAAAGCCCAGCCATAAACCATCAAAACTAAACATCCTTTAACATCATTCAACAACTAAAAAGGACCTAACAACATCCTTATACCTCCAACAACACCAGATCCACAAGATCACACCAAAAACAACCAAGAATCACAAGCTAAACTTAGGAAATTCAACCTATCCGGGATTGCATTAATTAAAACTCAATTCCTTATCAAATTAACATTCATTTAACATCAAAAACACACCTCAAATCACTGCTTTAACAGATCAAACGAAAATTCATCAAAAATCACCAAATCTTGCATTTTAAGCCAAGATCCATCACACAACTTTAAAAGCCATTTATAAAACATCAATTAAGGATTGAGAACTTAGGAATTTCAGTAAAGAACTGATAGTTTAGAGAAGAAGGACGTTCTTACCTCCAAACTTGAGTTTCTCCTCTTTTAGAACCAAAAAGCTTGAAGAATCAACTAGCAAATGGTGAGATTTTGTTGATGTGATGATTAGCAATCAAAAGAGAGTTGAAAAGAGAGATTTAAGTGACAAAATCAGAAAAAAATCTCTGGAGAAAAGGTGTTTGGGTTGAGAGAAAATGAGAGAAAAGAAAATGAGATTTTAGGAGAAAATTAGTTAGAAATAACTTCCCTCCACTTTCTTTATGTTTAAAAATCAGAATTAAAACATAAAATATCTTAGAAAAATCTGGAGAACTCCCTTTGGGTAAATAGCTCCTTAAAGATTCAAAGTTTCAATCCTTTCTAAAACAGTCACGCAACTTTCAAAAATTACATTTTCGTCACTAGCCAAAATGTCACCCTTCCAAACCTCATTTTGTAAAATTGATTTCACAGTTCACTTATATATATTAAAAGAGGATTTTAGAATATTTTCCATATTTTTAATGCAACCCGAACTAGGCTTCCCTAATTTCACCTTTTTAGATTCGAACAGCACTTTGACCAAACCGGTCAACGCCCAAAACTTCTAAGCCCAAAACCGGGGCGTTACAACTCTCCCCCCCTTAAGAAATTTCGTCCCCGAAATTTACCTGAAGGAAAGAGATAAGGAAACTGCTTCAGCATGTCATCCTTCTTCTCCCACGTGGCTTCCTCAACACCACGATGCTTCCGCAGCACCTTTACCAACTCGATGGTCTTGCCACGAAGAACCTTGCTATCCGCATCCAGAACCTTCACCGGTTCCTCATCATAGGTCAAATCCGGATTCAATTCCACTTCTTCCACAGGCATCACATGCGAAGGATCAGACCTATACTTCCAGAGCATAGAAACATGAAACACATCATGAATCTTCTCCAACTCTTGAGGTAGCCTCAACCGATACGCAACAGGACCCACACGCTCAACCACCTCATATGGTCCAATGTACCTAGGGCTCAACTTACCCTTCCAGCCAAACCTCATCACCTTCTTCCAAGGCGAAACCTTCAAGAACACACGGTCACCCACCGCATACTCAATCTCCTTACGCTTCAAATCCGCGTAAGACTTTTGCCGATCAGAGGCTGCCTTCAACCGCTCACAAATGAGCTTCACCTTCTCGGTGGTTCCTTTCAACAAAGCCGGCATCGAAACCAACTTTTGACCCGTTTCAGCCCAACAAAGAGGAGTCCTACACTTCCTCCCGTACAAAGCCTCATAAGGTGCCATTTGAATACTCGCCTGATAACTATTGTTATAAGCAAACTCCACCAAAGGCAAATGCTTCTCCCAAGAGCCCTGAAACTCAATCACGTAGCACCTCAACATATCCTCCAAAATCTGGATAACACGCTCTGACTGACCATCCGACTGAGGATGATAGGATGTACTGAAGTTCAACCTTGTACCCAAAGCTTGATGCAAACACTGCCAGAAACGCGATGTGAACCTCGGATCCCTATCCGACACAATCGACTTAGGCACACCATGCAGCCGCACAATCTCAGCAATGTATAGCTCTGCAAGCTTATCCAAAGAAAACGTAGTATGCACAGGCAAGAAATGTGCACACTTCGTCAGGCGATCTACAATCACCCAAACCGAATTCTTCTTTGATGGTGACAAAGGTAAACCAGATACAAAATCCATGGTAACCCTTTCCCACTTCCATTCAGGGATTCTCAACGGTTGCAACAACCCTGAAGGAACCTGATGCTCAGCCTTAACCCGCTAACACACCAAACACTTGCTCACAAACTCCGCAACATCCTTCTTCAAACCCACCCAATAGTACTCATCCCGAAGATCACGGTACATCTTAGTACTACCAGGGTGCATAGCAAAAGGACTACTATGACCTTCAGTCATAATAGCACGCCTCAACTCAACATCATTGGGCACTACTATTCGACTCCCAAAACACAACACACCATCATCATTAAAACAGAAATCCGAAGGCCTACCCTCCGCGATATCCTGAACATGAGACACCAAGGAATCATCCAGCAACTGCTTTTCCTTGATCAACTGAACCATAGATGGTTTCACTTGCAACTCAGCCACAAGACCACCATCTCGCGAAATACTCAAACTGGCAAACATAGCCCTCAGCTCAACAACTACCTTTCTACTTAAGGCATCCGCTACAACATTAGCCTTTCCAGGGTGATACTCAATCGTCAGATCATAATCCTTGAGCAACTCCAACCAACGCCGCTGCCTAAGATTCAACTCCTTCTGAGACATTAGATACCTCAAACTCTTGTGATCCGTGTACACAGTACACTTCTCACCATACAGATAATGTCTTCAGATCTTCAAAGCAAAAACCACTGCAGCCAACTCAATATCATGCGTAGAATAATTGCGCTCATGCACCTTCAACTGCCGCGATGCATAAGCTACCACCTTACCCTCTTGCATCAGCACACATCCCAAACCAACATAGGACGCATCACTATAGACCACAAACTTTTTCCCTGATTCAGGCTGAACCAAGATAGGAGCTTGCGTCAAAGCCGCCTTAAGCTTCTCAAAAGCCTGCTGTCTCGCTTCCGTCCACTCATACTTAACATCCTTTTGCAACAACTTTGTCAAAGGTGCAGCAGCAGCAATCTTAGAAAACCCATCCACAAACCTCCGGTAGTATCCCGCCAAACCAAGGAAACTACGGACCTCATGAACAGACTTAGGAACCTTCCAGTTCATCACCGCCTCAACCTTCTGAGGATCAACACGAATCCCCTCAGCAGAAACCACATGCCCAAGAAACACCACCTCCTTAAGCCAGAACTCACATTTGCTCAACTTAGCATAAAGCTGATTCTCCAACAAAGCTTGCAGCACAATCCTCAAATGCTCTTCATGCTCCTCCTCAGTACGCGAGTACACGAGGATATCATCAATGAACACCACAACGAACTTGTCTAGGTATTCATGAAACACACGATTCATCATGTCCATGAAAGCAGCAGGAGCATTTGTTAAACCAAACGGCATCACAAGGAACTCATAATGCCCATACCTTGTCCTGAAAGCTATCTTAGGCACATCCACATCCTTCACCTTCAACTGGTAATACCCTGACCTCAAGTCAATCTTAGAGAACACAGCTGCTCCCCGAAATTGATCAAAGAGATCATCAATTCTCGGCAAAGGATACCGATTCTTGATAGTCAACTTGTTCAGCTGACGGTAATCAATGCACATTCTCATAGTGCCATCCTTCTTCTTCACAAACAAGACCGGTGCACCCCAAGGTGACACACTTGGTCGGATGAACCCACGATCAAGCAACTCTTGCAACTGCGTCTTCAGCTCCTTCAGCTCCTTAGGTGCCATTCTATAAGGGGTAATGGACACATGAGTTGTATTCTCATACAGCTCAATTCCAAACTCCACCTCGCGATTAGGAGGGAAACCAGGCAACTCCTTCACAACTCTGATATCTTGCACCCTCAACTCCTTAGAGCTAGGATTCATCACAAAAGCTAGATAAGCTTCACAACCTTGCCTCAGCATCCTGCTCGCCTCCAAGGTAGACACCACATTTGCAAGAAACTTCACATTCTCACCAACCACAACAACATCATAATCATCCACAAGCTTCAGCGAAACTCACTTATTTTCACAATCCACAACAGCACGATGCTCAGCAAGCCAATCCATACCAAGGATCACATCAAAACCATAGAAAGACAACTCCATAAGGTCAACATGAAAAACATGTTCTTGAACAACCAAAGGACACCTTCTATACAACTTTCGAGTCACAACAGTCTCACCAAAAGAACTAGTGACACGAACACCAACATCCAAAGACTCAACAGGCAAACCAAGCAATTCAGCATGCTCACGCAAAATGTATGAATGCGTAGATCCAGAATCTATCAAGGAAATTAATGACAAGGATTGCAAAGTAAAGGTACCTGCAATCACATCCGCGTCATTCCTTCCCTCCCGCTGAGCATACACCCTCGCTTGACCTCCACCTTTAGGCTGAATAGCCACAACATGGGCCACTCCTCGACCACCTTCCTCTCTTCGCTTGAAATTACCACGGCCACGCCCACGACCTCTCTGCGGTGCAGCAACAACAGGAGCACGCACTTGGCCACCAGCCAACATAGGACACTCTCGCCTCAAGTGATCCGCAGATCCACAATTCCAGCACCCGTTACCAGCTGCCGCAACAGGAGCTTGCACCTCCCTCACAGCACGAGGACAGTCACGCTTCATGTGACCACGTGATCCACAAATCCAACAAGCACTCGGATCAGCTCTAGCATTGCCTCCCCTAGCAGGTGCTCTACCACCTCTCTTGGCCGAGGACTGATACTTCTGATCACGTCCCCTCTTGTTCCGTCCACCACCGGAACTATACTCAGCTGCTCGCTTTCCAGAACTTGCTCCAGCACCTCTAGCAGATAAACCCAAGTTCATCTCAATATCCTTGGCTCGGCCCACCAACACATCAAAATCATCATACTCGGTGGCCAGCACATACATCTTCACATCCGTCACTAAACCATAACATAATCTTTCGCACCTCGCACACTCATCAGGTATCAGCTCAGGTGCATATTGACTGAGTCTAACAAACTGAACCTCATACTCAGCCACAGTCATGCTCCCCTGGGTAAGAGACATGAACTCTCGCTTCTTTTCATCCAGGTACCTCACACCAAGATACCTCCTCTTGAACACATTCTGGAAGAATGTCCAAGTTATATCAGCATCAGCCATCCCAACTGTAGTGGTCGTCCACCACGTATAAGCATCTTCCTGTAGCAAAGATACTACACAACCCAGCTTTTGCACATCAGTGCAACTCATCTGACCCAAGATCCTCTTGGTACTCTCCATCCAGGATTCAGAACCTTCAGCAGACAAACCCCTGAACTCAGTCCCACCAAGACTGCGTAAGCGCTCCAAGGGTAGTCTAACTCCAGCATCACCCTGATGCCCAGCTCCTTGAGCTCCAGCTACTGCCGCTCGAAAAGCACCAGCAATAGCTTGCACCAACATCGTCATGTCAGGCATAGCTTGCCCCTGACCAACCTCAGGTCCAGCAGCTCCAGCACCAGCTGCAGCTTCAGCTCTTTCTCCCTCAGCACCACCACCACCAGGTGGAGGAGGAGGTAACACCGCACTTCCCGCATTTTCCTCATTCTCATTCTCATTCGGAGCCGTAGCTCGCACATTACTTCTCAACTCTCTACGTGGTGCCATACTCTAACCATGCAATCACAATGCAAATAAACAAAGTCAGGTCCAGCAAGGTAAGCAATCCAAGTACTCAAGCTCAATTTCACATAAAATCAACATCATTTCATTAGCTTTGAATTGGCAATGGGTACCCCACAACATGCTTCACCACAGCATACAACTCAATTGCATCAAAAACACAAACCACTCATCATGCTTTCAATCAATCAAGCATACATAGCATACATACTTCAATCATGCATACATTCATTCCCAATTACTCGAGAACTCAGCTCTGATACCACCAAATGTAACCCCCTTAACCCGACCTAGACGGTTGACCCGAATTAAGAAAGTCACACGGGGAAAACCAAAGTCAACCCGAAAGTCAACCTTGATTAACGACCCTTTTTTTTAAAAACTTGTCTAGATGCACATTAACCCTAGTTATGATCATTCAAACAACATACTCAAAGATCATAAACATCAGAGATCAAACAGGGACCCAATTGAACAATTTACAACTTTAGGGACCAAATTGTAAATTCTGTAAGTTATAAGGTCTTAACCCAAATTAGAGTTACCATATTGAAATTAATCAGGTTTCATGCTTCACTGCCAAATTTCAGCTCAAACAGACATCCCAAACTCATACAATTGCACAAACAAGATTCAGGACCAAAATGCAAACATTCCAAAACATTTAACTGCCAATGTCAGCCCCCAACGGTCGGCTGTTCCGAAACAGGGAGAGCCTGTTTCGAAACACGGGGCCGTTCCGCAACGCGTACCGAAACGAGGGCTAGCAGAGGGCTTTCCGTTTCGAAACGGTGTCTTCCGTTTCGGACGCCTGGGCTGCTTCAAGGCACCCGTTCCGAAATGGTAGCCACTGTTCCGAAACGGCCTGCACAGAATGTAGAAAAATGCTTGCTTAAACATACAATCAATCAGCCATACATGCTCCAAATGCTACCAAACTTTACCAGCAACTCATACAACATACAAGAGACATATTTGCATCAACCAATCAACATAATATCATCATATATGAAAAGCCCCAATTCTAATGGCATGCTTCCTACTCAAGCAAACCATTCAAGCATAAAACCTTCAAACCATGCACATAATGGTCAAATACAAAATCCAGCATTGTTAACAACATTAAACATACTTAGGGAGTTCAAAACATCTCCCAAAACATTCACATAGGTCCCCTATTGCCAAATGCCAAAAGCTAAAGGTGTACAAGAAAACCTTTCCATACTTGAGCTTAATTCCCACTTGATTGCTTGCCTTCCTTGCTGCCCTCAATGCACCTTAATGCTCTGCATTATTGGTTTAAGAAAACGAAGAGAGCGTAAGCAAAAGCTTAGTGAGGAATGCTCATTAAAACCATTCAATAATGCATTTATAAAAACACTTTATAAATCATACTTCAAAACATCATTTATACATGCTTACAAGCATTCTTAAACAAGCAATACATGCTTCCATATCAATACATGTCATATTGTCCACAAGTGATAAATTCCATCTTTTTAAAACAAGATCAACATAAGACTCACACATGGACTTTTAAACACCATTGTGATCTTATAATTCACAAGGACCACACAAGGACTTTTAACCACCTTTGTGTCCTTTACAAGTTTCACCCCAAGGACTTTTAAACACCTTGGCCCCAAGGACTTTTAAACACCTTGGCCCATGGACTTTTAAACACCATGGCAAGGACCACACAAGGACTTTTAACCACCTTTGTGTCCTTAACAAGAACCATCCAAGGACTTTTAACCACCTTGATGTTCTTAAGTAACAAGGCTCACTCAAGGACTTTTAACCACTTTAGTGACCTTAACAAGAATCACTCATGGACTTTTAACCACCATGAAGTTCTTAGAATCCACAAGGCTCACTCAAGGACTTTTAACCACCTTAGTGACCTTAACCTTTTTCAAAACATCACTTGCCAATATACATCATTATCATCAAATAATCCACTGTTTTAAAGCATTTATCCAAGCCATAAACATCATGCATTTTTAAGCATCAAACCACATTTAAACAATGTTCAAAAACAAGGAACTCTTACCTTGAGCTTCCTTCAACATATGGCTTAAAAAATCAGCAATAACCATGCTAAATCATGCTTTCAAAACAGAATTTAAAACATGCAATAAACCACATTGCATAACAACCAAACCATGGCCACCACTAGAGAGTTTTTCCGAAAACTTACACTTGAGCTTAGTAAAGTTGTTTAGACTTAAACTAAGCTCCCAAGACATTGGTTTCAAAGCCGAAAACCCAATTTCACTCACCGATTCCACTTCGCCTCTTGCCGAAGCACCAATTCAAGCTTCCGGATCACCAACACTTGGATCCAAAGATGACTCCCCTGTTTTAACACATCAAAGCAGAGGATTAATGCATCATCATGCATTAATAGCTTCAATGAAAGCACCTAAACCCGCTGCTCTCATCCACACTCCATTTTCGGCCACCAAACACAACAGAAAATGCATCCAAACAACTCCTCAACAAAGCCCAGCCATAAACCATCAAAACTAAACATCCTTTAACATCATTCAACAACTAAAAAGGCTCTAACAACATCCTTATACCTCCAGCAACACCAGATCCACAAGATCACACCAAAAACAACCAAGAATCACAAGCTAAACTTAGGAAATTCAACCTATCCGGGATTGCATTAATTAAAACTCAATTCCTTATCAAATTAACATTCATTTAACATCAAAAACACACCTCAAATCACTGCTTTAACAGATCAAACGAAAATTCATCAAAAATCACCAAATCTTGCATTTTAAGCCAAGATCCATCACACAACTTTAAAAGCCATTTATAAAACATCAATTAAGGATTGAGAACTTAGGAATTTCAGTAAAGAACTGATAGTTTAGAGGAGAAGGATGTTCTTACCTCCAAACTTGAGTTTCTCCTCTTTTAGAACCAAAAAGCTTGAAGAATCAACTAGCAAATGGTGAGATTTTGTTGATGTGATGATTAGCAATCAAAAGAGAGTTGAAAAGAGAGATTTAAGTGACAAAATCAGAAGAAAATCTCTGGAGAAAAGGTGTTTGGGTTGAGAGAAAATGAGAGAAAAGAAAATGAGATTTTAGGAGAAAATTAGTTAGAAATAACTTCCCTCCACTTTCTTTATGTTTAAAAATCAGAATTAAAACATAAAATATCTTAGAAAAATTTGGAGAACTCCCTTTGGGTAAATAGCTCCTTAAAGATTCAAAGTTTCAATCCTTTCTAAAACAGTCACGCAACTTTCAAAAATTACATTTTGGTCACTAGCCAAAATGTCACCCTTCCAAACCTCATTTTGTAAAATTGATTTCACAGTTCACTTATATATATTAAAAGAGGATTTTAGAACATTTTTCCATATTTTTAATGCAACCCGAACTAGGCTTCCCTAATTTCACCTTTTTAGATTCGAACAGCACTTTGACCAAACCGGTCAACGCCCAAAACTTCTAAGCCCAAAACCGGGGCGTTACAACCCTACTTCGGATTTTCGTCAAAATCAACCAAATTAACATATAATGTGTATTTCAACATGAGTAAACAAAGCCCCAACCCAATTTATCAAAACAAGATGAAAAACCCTTTAAAACTCAAACTTTAAAACAACCCTAATTTTCAAAACCCCATATCTTTAAAATCTAAAACCATGGGTTGATAGGGGATAAAGAGGAGAGTAAGAAAATGATTTTACCTTTCAAAAACACCTTGAATTGAGGTTACAATCCAATGGAATAGTAACCAAGCTTTGAGAGGGTGTTGGTGAGGGTTTGGGGTGTTTAACATTAAAGGTGAGAAAGATGACAACTTTATTTTAAAGTTGTCTTGCTTTTAAAACTTTTGGGTCCAATTACAACATTGGTCCCTCCCCTTTTTCCCAAAGCTCAATTAGATCCAATTTAGGTTGAATTGATTTTAATTTAAATTTTATTGACTCGAACTATAAACCCGGTTACTCCTAGGCCCAAAACACGGGTGTTACAACTCTCTCCCACTTAAGGAATTTCGTCCCCGAAATTACCTGACTGAAAGAGATACGAAAACTGCTTTTCCATATCCTTCTTCCTCTCCCAAGTGGCCTCGTCCACACCTCTACGTTGCCAACGCACCTTCACTAACTCAATCGATCTACCCCTCAACACCTTACTGTCAGAAGCTAAGATCTCAACGGGCTCTTCTTCATAAGTCAAATCCGGATTCAATTCAATCTCTTCTACGGGCATTACATGCGTCGGATAGGACCTATACTTACGAAGCATCGAAACATGGAACACATCGTGTATCTTCTCTAGCTCGGATGGCAAACGCAACTAATAAGCAACGAGACCAACCCTCTTCACAATCTCATACGGCCCTATGTACCTCGAACTCAACTTCCCCTTTCGGCCAAATCTCATCACTTTCTTCCACGGAGACACTTTCAAGAACACCTTCTCACCCACTGAGAACTTAACTTCCTTCCTCTTCAAGTCGGCATAGGACTTTTGCCTATCCGAAGCAGCCTTCAAACAATCACAAATCAATTTTACCTTGTCGGTTGTCCCCTTGAGAAAATCCGGCATGGGTAACAATTTCTGTCCTACCTCAGCCCAACACACTAGAGTCTTACACTTTCGGCCATACAAGGCCTCATACGGAGCCATCTGTATGCTCGACTGAAAGCTATTATTGTAAGCAAACTCTACTAGAGGCAAATGCTTCTCCCAAGTACCTTGAAAGTCAATGATACAACATCGCAACATATCCTCTAAGATCTGAATAACCCTCTCTGACTGACCATCTGACTGAGGATGATAAGAAGTGCTGAAGTTCAAACGGGTACCAAAAGGTGTATGCAGACACTCCCAAAATCTAGAAGTAAATCGCTGATCTCTATCTGACACAATGGACTTCGGCACACCATGCAGTCTAACAATCTCACCAATGTACAAGTCGGCCAATCTATCTAAGGTGTAAGTAGTATTGACTGCCAAGAAGTGAGCACACTTCGTAAAACGATCCACTATTACCCAAACTGAGTTCTTCTTCGTAGGAGTGAAAGGCAAACCCGAAACGAAATCCATGGTAATGTTCTCCCATTTCCATTCCGGAATTCTCAACAGCTGTAACAAACCTGAGTGAACCTGATGTTCCGCCTTCACTCTCTGACACACTAAGCACTTACTCACAAAGTCGGGTACATCTCTCTTCAAGCCAACCCAAAAGTACTCATTCTTCAAATCACGGTACATCTTCGTACTTCCAGGATGCATAGCAAACAGACTATTGTGGGCTTCAGTCAAGATCGTACGTCTCAAGTCACTGTCCTCTAGCACAACTATTCTATCTTTGAAACACAAAACCCCATCAGCACTGAAACTGTAGTCTGAAGATCTACCCTCGGCTATATCTTGCACGCGAGGTGCCAAAGATCTATCTTAGAGTTGTTTCTCTCTAATCAACTAACCTAGAGTAGGTCTAACCTGAAGCTCGACTATCAAGCCACCATCTCCGGACAAACTCAATCTAGCAAACATAGCTCTCAAGTCCACGACCATCTTCCTACTCAATGCATCGGCCACTACATTGGCCTTACCCGGATGGTACTCAATGGTAAGATCATAGTCCTTTAGCAGCTCTAGCCATCTACGCTGTCTGAGATTCAAATCTCGCTGAGTCATAATGTATTTCAAACTCTTGTGGTCGGTGTACACTGTGCATTTCTCACCGTACAAATAGTGCCTCCAAATCTTCAGAGCAAACACAACTGTCTTGAGGCATAAGCCACTACTCTTCAGAGCAAACACAATTGTCTTCAGAGCAAACACAAAGTCGGCTACATCTCTCTTCAAGCCAACCCAAAAGTACTCATTCTTCAAATCACGGTACATCTTCATACTTCCAGGATGCATAGCAAACAGACTACTGTGGGCTTCAGTCAAGATCGTACGTCTCAAGTCACTGTCCTCTGGCACAATTATTCTATCTTTGAAACACAAAACCCCATCAGCACTGAAACTGTAGTCTGAAGATCTACCCTCGGCTATATCTTGCACGTGAGGTGCCAAAGATCTATCTAAGAGCTGTTTCTCTCTAATCAACTGACCTAGAGAAGGTCTAATCTGAAGCTCGGCTATCAAGCCACCATCTCCGGACAAACTCAATCTAGCAAACATAGCTCTCAAGTCCACGACCATCTTCCTACTCAATGCATCAGCCACTACATTGGCCTTACCCGGATGGTACTCAATGGTAAGATCATAGTCCTTTAGCAGCTCTAGCCATCTACACTGTCTGAGATTCAAATCTCGCTGAGTCATAATGTATTTCCAACTCTTCTGGTCAGTGTACATTGTGCATTTCCCACCGTACAAATAGTGCCTCCAAATCTTCAGAGCAAACACAACTGCAGCTAATTCTATGTCATGGGTCGGATAGTTGCGCTCATGGGTCTTCAACTGTCTTGAGGCATAAGCCACTACTCTCTTGTCTTGCATCAGAACACATCCTAGCCCTACATAAGAAGCATCACTGTAGACTACATAGTCCTTCCCGGACTCAGGCTGAATCAAGATTGGTGCTTGGGTCAAAGCTCCTTTCAACTCCTCAAAGGCTCTCTGCCTTGCATCTGTCCACTCAAACTGAACACTCTTCTGAAGTAACTGTGTCAAAGGAGCGGCTAACTTAGAGAAACCCTCTACAAATCTCCTATAGTATCCGGCTAAGCCTAGGAAGCTACGTACCTCTGTCACAGACTTCGGTTGCTTCCACTCAACAATGACTTCAATATTCTTCGGATCAACTCTAATCCCATCGGCTGACACTACATGTCCTAAGAAGACTACCTCTCGGATCCAGAATTCACATTTGCTGAGCTTACAAACTGATCCAGATACTGATGAAAAATCATATTCATCATGTCCATGAAAGCAGCCGGTGCATTAGTCAACCCAAATGACATGACTAAGAACTCATAATGACCATATCTAGTCCTAAAGGCCGTCTTCGGTACATCAACTTCTCTTACCTTTAGCTGGTAGTAACCCGATCTCAAGTCAATCTTCGAAAAGACCGATGCTCCTCTCAACTGATCAAACAAGTCATCAATTCTAGGCAACGGATATTTGTTCTTCACTGTCAATTGATTTAACTGCCTGTAATCTATACACATTCTCATGCTTCCATCTTTCTTCTTCACAAACAACACTGGTGCACCCCAAGGTGAAGAACTAGGCCTAATAAAACCTCTATCTGTCAATTCTTGCAACTGAGTCTTCAACTCTTTCAATTCCTTCGGTGCCATGTGATACGGAGCAATCGAAACAGGAGCTGAATCAGAAAAGGTCTCAATGCTGAACTCTACCTCTCTGTCCGGTGGTAACCCTGGCAACTCTTCTTGAAACACACTAGGAAAGTCACATACTGTCTGGATGTCCTGAGGTCTTACCTCACTCATGTTAGGGTTCATCACATATGCTAAGTATGCTTCACATCCCAACTCAACTAATCTCTTAGCCTCTAACACTGAAACCACATTGGACAAGAACTTCATGTTCTCACCCACCACTACTATCTCATAGTCATCTGTGAGCGGCAAAGAAAACCGTTTAGTTTCAAAATCTATTCTAGCTCTATGCTCCGTGAGCCAGTCCATACCCAAAATCACATCAAAACCATAGAAAGGAAGTTCCATCATATCCACTGGAAACACATGCCCCTGAACCATCAACGGACACCTTCGGTACATCTTCCTAACTACTACCGTGTCCCCAAAGGAACTAGCAACACTAACTCCTACCTCTAACATCTCACATGGCAAATTCAAAGACCGTGCATGCTCACTCAATATGTAGGAATGTGTAGACCCAGAGTCAATCAAAGAAAGCAAACCTTAAGACTGTATCGAGAAGATACATGCGATCACATCGGTGTCATGCTGATCTCTACGCTGCGCATAAACTCTGGCTTGTCGTCCGCCCTCTGGCTGAACTGCAACTACATGTGCTATGTTCCTCTGACCATCGTTCCTCGGCTGGAAGTTACCTCTACCGCGCCCGCGGCCTCTCTCAAAGTCATTGGCTCTAGCAGGAGCCTGAGCTGGTGCCTGTCCCACCTGATGTGGACAGTCACGCCTAATGTGGTCTCTAGCACCACAACTCCAAAAAGAATGAAAATTTCCCCAACACTCACCGGTGTGGTTCCTCCCGCAAGTAGCACATGTGGGCAACTTCCAACCAGCTCTCTGACCCTGATGGCCCCTACCGTGGTTACCGCCACCACACCTATGATCATACTGATTCCTGTTGTCCCGATGCCTCTTGGCATCACCTCTATCAAAGTTACTGGACCTCTTACCTGAACTAGATCCACCTGACCGCCAGGTCAAACTCAAATTGTGCTCTAAGTCCTTGGCCCTCGCGACCAAGACATCAAAATCAGTGTAATCTGAAGCTAGAGTATACGTCTTGATCTCTTCACTCAGCCCATAACGGAAGCGGTTACAATGCTCCACCTCAGAAGGTACAAGCTCAGGTGCATTCTGACTCAATCTGACAAACTGGATCTCATAATCGGTCACGGACATACTCCCCTGAAGCAATGCCATAAACTCCCTCTTCCTCTCATCGAGGTATCGCGGACCCAAATACTTCTTATGAAAAGCTGTCTCAAAGAACTCCCATGTGATCTCGGCCTCATCCATACCCGAAGTAACGGTGACCCACCAGGTGTAGGCATCACCCTGAAGCAAAGACTCAACACATCCCAACTTGCGCTCACCAGCACACCCCATCTGAGCAAGGATACGGACAGTCTTCTCAAACCACAACTCTGACCTCTCCGGAGTAGCACCTCTGAACTCTTCGGCCCCTAGGCCCCGAAGTCTCTCTAAAGGCAATCTAATGCCCTCACCCTGATGATGAGCTGCCTGACCTGCAACTACTGCAGCTTGAAATGCCCCAGCTATCGCCTGAACCAACGGAGCTAAGTCTATCCCGGCCGGTCCATGGCCACCTTGACCTCCTTGTGGTCCCTCTCCTTCGGCCCTGGCCTTACCTCCCGCTCCCGCTGGAGGAGGTGGTGGAGGAGCTCCAACTCCAACCACATGCTCTCCCACTTGAGGCTCAACTCTCACTACTGGCTCAACTCCTGGAGCCGCTGCCCGTGGTTCAGGTCGAACCATCTTAGGCCTCCCACGTGGTCTCATGACACAGCTAGCAAGGTATAAACTACAACAAGAAACAAATAAGGATTACGTTAGTCAAAGCAAGGGTCCAATAGTGCTCAAATACTTCTTTTTCCAAAAATCTTTTTAAATTAAGTAATTGTAGCAATGGACACACACTCTACACCAGACTCAACAGTGCATGCTTCAAACATCATACGAACAGTCAAACATCAAGAATTCATCGCAAAACATGCATCGAACAACACAATAATTTAATGCATTAAGCTTACCTCACTTACCTGCCCGAGGTCTCGGTAACCTCAGGCTCTGATACCAACAAATGTCACCACCTCGTCCCGGTCTGGCCAGATGATCGGTCCGAGTGAGCCACACGGGGAAAACCGAGTGAAACCCCTTAAGGATTCCCCCTCGGTTAGCAACACTATTTTTTCATTTTAAATCTTGTCTAGAGGAGTGTTAATTCCTATGTGATCATACAGCGGAATAGCATTCACGAGACAAATGAACGAACTCAACCCAACACTTTATAGCCCAATTCTAAACTTAAACTGCAGGCGGTATCGATACACTTAAGGGGTGTATCGATACCCCTTGACTATGTCAACTGGTCAGAGTCAACCCGTGGAGACCGTATCAATACGCCTAAGGAGTGTATCGATACTCTCCCCAACTGTTGACATCCCACGGTCAGCGCTAAGATGACTGTATCGATACGCCAGAGACCCGTATCGATACCAAAATGGACAGTAGCTCGAGTGACCAAAAAGGTATCGATACGCCCCCTCGCGTATCGAAACACGAGGCCTGAAACAAGAAGGCCGTATCGATACGGGACCAACCGTATCGATACCCCTGCTACGAACTTACAGGTTTGAGCTGATTTAAGGCGCAAGGAGGCCTCTAAATCCCTCTAAAACCTCAACCAACACACCAGCATCAATCCTAAGGCAAACCAACCATAAAAGCATGCTTTCACAAGAAACCAAAGGGCACAAATCAACACAAGGTGATGCACAAATCATACAAGCAACATAGCATTCAAACTTGAACAAGGCATCCATACTTGGCATTCCAACAAAAGGCAATTCAACATATAAGGTCATACATGGAACTTAAAGGCCTTAAAAGGCAGAAGATAAGCATATGAGGTTTGCACCATAACAAGGCAACCTAAACATCTAAGGGCATGCCACCACACACAAGCATACATCATAGCATAACATGTTTTACAACCCAAGACCACAACAATTCATCAACATACATGAGTCACACATAGCTCATACAAAACCCTTGCCACATTGCTATCTAATACAAAATTAACCACCGTACTTGAGCCACAAACTTGGAAAACCCTTCTTTCCTTGCTCCGAGCTAACACCACGCTAATGATCTGCATTGTTGAACATTGAGAGCGTAAGCTATAAGCTTAGTGAGGGTGCTCTAAAACGAAAAACATCAACAATGCAGGGTTCAAGCATGTAAATCCTAATCTCACATACATCAAACATTGGCATATAAACAAGTAGACCTAGCTAATCTTTCAAGTGGCATAATATGGCATCTTACCTCATACTAAGCATCAAACGTCAATATCAACAATCATGTATCCACATCATATATCACATTATATGAACATGTTAATTGACCACTTTAAATTACCCTGATTGTGCGGATTTAAATCTCAACAACACTTTACCTCGGTGGGATTACACTCATCACCGGATCTTACATGTGCGGGATTCCACTCATCGCCACATGCCTTACAGATGGGATTCCACTCATCATCTCGTAGAAATATATAAAAGCTTCCGGTGGAATATTACATCACCGTACTCCTCCTTGATGACTTAACGCCATCAAGGCCACGTACGTTTTGACTCAATTTGTGTGCACACTAACCCTAATGATCGATCATTTACAACCGGTAATTTAACAAGTGCCAATTATCATAACCACATTATATGTCATCAACCACTTCCCATGCTCATCACATTTATATACATTTCATGAATATACATGCACCAATTAACCACAATCACGAGAGCATAGCTAAATAGCACAATAGCATTTATGGAGAGCAAAGGCTAAATTAACTACTTGAGTTAAATAGAAGTGGCCTACCAAGCACACTTTACACACACACACTACACATACCTGAACCAAACTTTAAATCAAGTTTGAAACCACTCACTGCGCTTCCTTAGCTACCAAGCGAAACTCCTACGAACCCGGATTTGGTCCCAAAGCTTCTTCGACGATCTCTCTTGCTTCTAGCCAACCAAAAACACAACCAATAGCCACAATCAATGCTAATATTCAATCAACACATAACCTTTGAATTCAAACCAACTTCTTCCAAAATTTCCAATTCAATTTAAATCCCCAAATATCTCAAATTCGTACTCCCTACAACCCTAGCTGAAAACTCCACTTCCAATCATCCAAATGACACCCAAAAGGCCCCAAATCACCTTCCTAATATACCTAAACCAACAACCCTTCAATTTCAACCTTAAACCTCCCAAAAACCCAAGTTTTGACACCTTAAAATTGCCCTAAGACCCTACTTCGGATTTTCATCAAAATTCAACCAAATTAACATATTATGTGTATTTCAACATGAGTAAACAAAGCCCCAACTCAATTTATCAAAACAAGATGAAAAACCCTTTAAAAACCCAAACTTTAAAACAACCCTAATTTTCAAAACCCCATATCTTTAAAATCTAAAACCATGGGTTGATAGGGGATAAAGAGGAGAGTAAGAAAATGATTTTACCTTTCAAAAACACCTAGAATTGAGGTTGCAATCCAATGGAATAGTAATCAAGCTTTGAGAGGGTTTTGGAGAGGGTTTGGGGTGTTTAACATTAAAGATGGGAAAAGGTTAGAAAGATGACAACTTTATTTTAAAGTTGTCTTGCTTTTAAAACTTTTGGGTCCAATTACAACATTGGTCCCTCCCCTTTTTCCCAAAGCTCAATTAGATCCAATTTAGATTGAATTGATTTTAATTTAAATTTTATTGACTCGAACTATAAACCTGGTAACTCCTAGGCCCAAAACACGGGTGTTACAACTCTTTCCCACATAAGGAATTTCGTCCCCAATATTACCTGACTGAAAGAGATACGGAAACTGCTTTTCCATATCCTCCTTCCTCTCCCAAGTGGCATCGTCCACACCTCTACGTTGCCACCACACCTTCACTAACTCAATCGATCTACCCCTCAACACCTTACTGTCAGAAGCTAAGATCTCAACGGGCTCTTCTTCATAAGTCACATCCGGATTCAATTCAATTTCTTCTACGGGCATTACAAGCGACAGATCGGACCTATACTTACGAAGCATCAAAACATGGAACACATCGTGTATCTTCTCTAGCTCAGATGGCAAACGCAACTGATAAGCAACGGGACCAACCCTCTTCACAATTTCATACGACCCTATGTAACTCGGACTCAACTTCTCCTTTCGGCCAAATCTCATCACTTTCTTCCACGGAGACACTTTCAAGAACACCTTCTCACCCACTGAGAACTCAACTTCCTTCCTCTTCAAGTCGGCATAGGACTTCTGGCTATCCGAAGCAGCCTTTAAACGATCACAAATCAATTTTACCTTGTCGGTTGTCCCCTTGAGCAAATCCGGCATGGGTAACAATTTCTGTCCTACCTCGGCCCAACACACTGGAGTCCTACACTTTCGGCCATACAAGGCCTCATACGGAGCCATCTGAATGCTCGACTGAAAGCTATTATTGTACGTAAACTCTACTAGAGGCAAATGCTTCTCCCAAGTACCTTGAAAGTCAATGATACAACATCACAACATATCCTCTAAGATCTGAATAACCCTCTCTGACTGACCATCTGACTGAGGATGATAAGAAGTGCTGAAGTTCAAACGGGTACCCAAAGCTGTATGCAGACACTCCCAAAATCTAGAAGTAAATCGCAGATCTCTATCTGACACAATGGACTTCGGCACACCATGCATTCTAACAATCTCACCAATGTACAAGTTGGTCAATCTATCTAAGGTGTAAGTAGTATTGACTGCCAAGAAGTGAGCACACTTCGTAAAACGATCCACTATTACCCAAACTGAGTTTTTTTCCTAGGATTCAAAGGCAAACCAGAAACGAAATCCATGGTAATGTTCTCCCATTTCCATTCCGGAATTCTCAACGGCTGTAACAAACCTGAGGGAATCTTATGTTCTGCCTTCACTCTCAGAGACACTAAGCACTTACTCACAAAGTCGGCTACATCTCTCTTCAAGCCAACCCAACTGTCCTCTGGCACAACTATTCTATCTTTGAAACATAAAACCCCATCAACACTGAAACTGTAGTCTGAAGATCTATCCTCGGCTATATCTTGCACGTGAGGTGCCAAAGATCTATCTAAGAGCTGTTTCTCTCTAATCAACTGACCTTGAGTAGGACTAACCTGAAGCTTGGCTATCAAGCCACCATCTCCCGACAAACTCAATCTAGCAAACATAGCTCTCAAGTCCACGACCATCTTCCTACTCAATGCATCGACCACTACATTAGCCTTACCCGGATGGTACTCAATGGTAAGATCATAGTCCTTTAGCAGCTCTAGCCATCTACGCTGTCTGAGATTCAAATCTCGGTGAGTCATAATGTATTTCAAACTCTTCTGGTCGGTGTACATTGTGCATTTCTCACCGTACAAATAGTGCCTCCAAATCTTCAGAGCAAACACAACTGCAGCTAATTCTATGTCATGGGTCGGATAGTTGCGCTCAAGGGTCTTCAATTGTCTTAAGGCATAAGTCACTACTCTCTTGTCTTGCATCAGAACACATCCTAGCCCTACATAAGAAGCATCACTGTAGACTACATAGTCCTTCCCGGACTCAGGCTGAATCAAGATCGGTGCTTGGGTCAAAGCTCCTTTCAACTCCTCAAAGGCTCTCTGCCTTGAATTTGTCCACTCAAACTGAACACTCTTCTGAAGTAACCGTGTCAAAGGAGCGGCTAACCTAGAGAAACCCTCTACAAATCTCCTATAGTATCCGGCTAAGCCTAGGAAGCTACGTACCTCTGTCACATACTTCGGTTGCTTCCACTCAACAATGGCTTCAATCTTCTTCGGATCAACTCTAATCCCATCGACTGACACTCCATGTTTTAAGAAGACTACCTCTCGGATCCAGAATTCACATTTTCTGAGCTTCGCAAACAACTGATGATCTAGCAAAGTCTTCAAAACAAGTCTCAAGTGTCGGTCATGGTCTTCTTCAGTTCCCGAGTACACCAAGATGTCATCAATAAACACAACTACAAACTGATCTAGATACTGATGAAAAATCCTATTCATCATGTCCATGAAAGCAGCCGGTGCATTAGTCAACCCAAATGGCATGACTAAGAACTCATAATGACCATATCTAGTCCTAAAGGCCGTCTTCGGTACATCAATTTCTCTTACCTTTAGCTGGTAGTAACCCGATCTCAAGTCAATCTTCGAAAAGACCGATGCTCCTCTCAACTGATCAAACAAGTCATCAATTCTAGGCAACGAATATTTGTTCTTCACTGTCAACTGATTTAACTGCCTGTAATCTATACACATTCTCATGGTTCCATCTTTCTTATTCACAAACAACACGGGTGCACCCCAAGGTGAAGAACTAGGCCTAATAAAACCTCTATATGTCAATTCTTGCAACTGAGTCTTCAACTCTTTCAATTCCTTCGGTGCCATGCGATTCGGAGCAATCGAAACAGGAGCTGAATCAGAAAAGGTCTCAATGCTGAACTCTACCTCTCTGTCCGGTGGTAACCTTAGCAACTCTTCCGGAAACACACTAGGAAAGTCACATATTGTCCGGATGTCCTGAGGTCTAACCTCACTCATGTTAGGGTTCATCACATACGCTAAGTATGCTTCACATCCCAACTCAACTAATCTCTTAGCCTCTAACACTGAAACCACATTGGACAAGAACTTCACGTTCTAACCCACCACTACTATCTCATAGTCATCTGTGAGCCGAAAAGAAATCCGTTTAGTTTCAAAATCTATTCTAGCTCTATGCTCCGTGAGCCAGTCCATACCCAAAATCACATCAAAACCATAGAAAGGAAGTTCCATCATATCCACTGGAAACACATGCCCCTGAACCATCAACGGACTCCTTCGGTACATCTTCCTAACTACTACCGTGTCCCAAAAAAAACTAGTAACACTAACTCCTACCTCTAACATCTCACATGGCAAATTCAAAGACCGTGCATGCTCACTCAATATGTAGGAATGTGTAGACCAAGAGTCAATAAAAGAAAGCAAACCCAAAGACTGTATCGAGAATTTACCTACGATCACATCGGTGTCATGCTGATCTCCACGCTGCGCATAAACTCTGGCTTGTCCTCCGCCCTCTGGCTGAACTGCAACTACATGTGCTATGTTCCTCTGACCATCGTTCCTCGGCTGGAAGTTACCTCTACCGCGCCCGCGACCTCTCTGAAAGTCATTGGATCTAGCAGGAGCCTGAGCTGGTGCCTATCCCACATGATGTGGACAGTCACGCCTAATGTGGTCTCTAGCACCACAACTCCAACAAGAATGAAAATTTCCCCAACACACACCGGTGTGGTTCCTCCCGCAAGTAGCACATGTGGGCAACTTCCAACCAGCTCTCTGACCCTGATGGCCCCTACCGTGGTTACCGCCACCACACCTATGATCATATTGATGCTTGTTGTCCGGATGCCTCTTGGCATCACCTCTATCAAAGTTACTGGACCTCTTACCTGAACTAGATCCACCTGACCGCCAGGTCAAACTCAAACTGTGCTCTAAGTCCTTAGCCCTCGCGACCAAGACATCAAAATCAGTGTAATATGAAGCTAGAGTATACGTCTTTATCTCTTCACTCAGCCCATAACGGAAGCGGTTACAATGCTCCACCTCAGTAGGTACAAGCTCAGGTGCATACTGACTCAATCTAACAAACCGGATCTTATAATCGGTCACGGACATACTCCCCTGAAGCAATGCCATAAACTCCCTCTTCCTCTCATCGAGGTATCGCGAACCCAGATACTTCTTACGGAACGCTATCTCAAAGAACTCCCAAGTGATCTCGGCCTCATCCATACCCGAAGTAACAGTGACCCACCAGGTGTAGGCATCACCTTGAAGCAAAGACTCAACACATCCCAACTTGCGCTCACCAGCGCACCCCATATGAGCAAGGATATAGATAGTCTTCTCAAACCACAACTCTGACCTCTCCGGAGTAGCACCTCTGAACTCTTCGGCCCCAAGGCCCCGAAGTCTCTCTAAAGGCAATCCAGTGCCCCTCACCCTGATGATGAGCTGCCTGACCTCCAGCTACTGCAGCCTGAAATGCCCCGGCTATCGCCTGAACCAACAGAGCTAAGTCTATCCCGGCCGGTCCTTGGCCACCTTGACCTCTTTGTGGTCCCTCTCCTTCGGCCCCGGCCTCACCTCTCGCTCCCGGTGGAGGAGGTGGTGGTGGTGGAGGTGGTGGAGGAGCTCCAACTCCAACCACAGGCTCTCCCACTTGAGCCTCAACTCTCACTACTGGCTCAACTCCTGGAGCCGCTGCCCGTGGTTTCGATCGAACCATCCTAGGCCTCCCACGTGGTCTCATGACACAGCTAGCAAGGTATAAACTACAACAAGAAACAAATAAGGATTACGTTAGTCAAAGAAAGGGTCCAATAGTGCTCAAGTACTCCTTTTACCAAAAATCTTTTTAAATTAAGTAATTGTAGCAATGGACACACACTCTACACCAGACTCAACAGCACATGCTTCAAACATCATACGAACAGTCAAACATCAAGAATTCATGGCAAAACATGCATCGAACAACACAATCATTTAATGCATTAAGCTTACCTCACTTACTTGCCCGAGGTCTCGGTAACCTCAGGCTTTGATACCAACAAATGTCACCCCCTCGTCCCGGTCTGGCTGGATGACCGGTCCGAGTGAGCCACACGGGGAAAACCAAGGGAAACCCTTTAAGGATTCCCCCTCGGTTAGCAACCCTATTTTTTCATTTTAAATCTTGTCTAGAGGAGTGTTAAATCCTATGTGATCATACAGCGGAACAACATTCACGAGACAAATGAACGAACTCAACCCAACACTTTACAGCCCAATTCTAAACTTAAACTACAGGCGGTATCGATACAGTTAAGGGGTGTATCGATCCCCTTGACTAGGTCAACTGGTCAGAGTCAACCCGTGGAGACCGTATCGATACACCCAAGGAGTGTATCGATACTCTCCCCAACGGTTAACTTCCCCCGGTCAACGCTAAGATGACCGTATCGATACGCCAGAGACCTGTATCGATACCAAAATGGACAATAGTTCCAGTGACCAAAAAGGTATCGATACGCCCCCTCGCGTAGCGAAACACGAGGCTTGAAACAAGAAGGCTGTATCGATACGGGACCAACCATATCGATACCCCTACTATGAACTTACAGGTTTGAGCTGATTTAAGGCGCAAGGAGGCCTCTAAATCCCTCTAAAACCTCAACCAACACACCAACATCAATCCTAAGGCAAACCAACCATAAAAGCATGCTTTCACAAGAAACCAAAGGGCACAAATCAACACAACGTGATGCACAAATCATACAAGCAACTTAGCATTCAAACTTGAACAAGGCATCCATACTTGGCATTCCAACAAAAGGCAATTCAACATATAAGGTCATACATGGAACTTAAAGGCCTTAAAAGGCACAAGATAAGCATATGAGGTTTGCACCATAACAAGGCAACCTAAACATCTAAGGGCATGCTACCACACACAAGCATACATCATAGCATAACATGTTTTACAACCCAAGGCCACAACAATTCATCAACATACATGAGTCACACATAGCTCATACAAAACCCTTGCCACATTGCTATCTAATACAAAATTAACCACCGTACTTGAGCCACAAACTTGGAAAACCCTTCTTGCCTTGCTCCGAGCTAACACCACGCTAATGATCTGCATTGTTGAACATTTAGAGCGTAAGCTATAAGCTTAGTGAGGGTGCTCTAAAACGAAAAACATCAACAATGCAGGGTTCAAGCATGTAAATCCTAATCTCACATACATCAAACATTGGCATATAAACAAGTAGACCTAGCTAGTCTTTCAAGTGGCATAATATGGCATCTTACCTCATACTAAGCATCAAGCGTCAATATCAACAATCATGTATCCACATCATATATCACATTATATGAACAAGTTAATTGGCCACTTTAAATTACCCCGATTGTGCGGATTTAAACCTCAACAACACTTTACCTCGGTGGGATTACACTCATCACCGGATCTTGCATGTGCGGGATTCCACTCATCGCCACATGCCCTACGGATGGGATTCCACTCATCATCCCGTAGAAATATATAAAAGCTTCCGGTGGAATATTACATGACCGTACTCCTCCTTGATGACTTAACGCCATCAAGGCCACGTACGTTTTGACTCAATTTGTGTGCACACTAACCCTAATGATCGATCATTTACAACCTGTAATTTAATTAGTGCCAATTATCATAACCACATTATATGTCATCAACCACTTCCCATGCTCATCACATATATATACATTTCATGAATATACATGCACCAATTAACCACAATCACGAGAGCATAGCTAAATAGCACAATAGCATTTATGGAGAACAAAGGCTAAATTAACTACTTGAGTTAAATAGAAGTGGCCTACCAAGCACACTTCACACACACACATTACACATACTCGAACCAAACTTTAAATCAAGTTTGAAACCACTCGCCGCCCTTCCTTAGCTACCAAGCGAAACTCCTACGAACCCGGATTGGGTCCCAAAGCTTCTTCGACGATCTCTCTTGCTTCTAGCCATCCAAAAACACAACCAATAGCCACAATCAATGCTAATATTCAATCAACACATAACCTTTGAATTCAAACCAACTTCTTCCAAAATTTCCAATTCAATTTAAATCCCCAAATATCTCAAATTCGTACTCCCTACAACCCTAGCTGAAAACTCCACTTCCAATCATCCAAATGACACCAAAAGGCCCCAAATCACCTTCCTAATATACCTAAACTAACAGACCTTCAATTTCAACCTTAAACCTCCCAAAAACCCAAGTTTTGACACCTTAAAATTTGCCCTAAGCCCCTACTTCGGATTTTCATCAAAATTCAACCAAATTAACATATAATGTGTATTTCAACATGAGTAAACAAAGCCCCAACTCAATTTATCAAAACAAGATGAAAAACCCTTTAAAAACCCAAACTTTAAAACAACCCTAATTTTCAAAACCCCATATCTTTAAATTCTAAAACCATGGGTTGATAGGGGATAAAGAGGAGAGTAAGAAAATGATTTTACCTTTTAAAAACACCTTGAATTGAGGTTGCAATCCAATGGAATAGTAACCAAGCTTTGAGAGGGTTTTGGAGAGGGTTTGGGGTGTTTACTATTAAAGATGGGAAAAGGTGAGAAAGATGACAACTTTATTTTAAAGTTGTCTTGCTTTTAAAACTTTTGGGTCCAATTACAACATTGGTCCCTCCCCTTTTCCCAAAGCTCAATTAGATGCAATTTAGGTTGAATTGATTTTAATTTAAATTTTATTGACTCGAACTATAAACCCGGTTACTCCTAGGCCCAAAACACGGGTGTTACAGGCGAAGAATTTCAGACTCGCCGCGCTAGAATCTAAGAGCAAAAGAGCTCAAGGATTTCTGAGCAGAAGAGCCAAAAGGCCTGCTCAGTGTGTTTTTGACCGCTACAGAAAAACGAGTTATTTGGGTTCTTTCTTTGCCGCTTCAGAGGAATGAATCCATCAAGTCCTCAGCCGCTCCGGGAGGACATGCCAACAATACCCACATTGTTTCTGCCACTTTGGAGGAGCATATCACTCAAACATGGAAGTTGGACAAAATTAGTACTTATAATCTTTGCTTTATGCTTGTTTCACAAGTACAAGCAAAGAGGGGCAACTGTAATCACTAATTTTGTCCGGGCTAATTTACTTTTATATATATGTTTAAATAAAAAAGGCTTTTTATTCACATCAGACTTTGCTTATCTGAAATTAATCCATATATATATATATATATATTATTCCTTAGAATTATTATCACTATTATTAATCTTCCATTACTCCCATTATTATATCCTATTATCATGTGCCAAATATTAACATCATTATTAGTATTATTTACTTACTACTGTTATTATCACTATCTTTATCATCTATTATTATTATTATTATTAATATTATTATTATTATTATTATTGTTACTACCTACATTTATTGTCCCATATATTATTTACTATTATTGTATTATCAATTATTATCACCATTATTATCTCTATCCATTACTACTACTATGGTATTATTATCACTATCATTATTCATGCCGTTACCGTATTATTATTATTATTATTATTATTATTATTATTATTATTAAATTTGGAAAAACCAAACAAAAAACATTAAATAATAAAGCCCAATGTTTAATATAAATAAAAGCCCAGTTTATTTAATTATAATGTCCATTTAAAACAATTAAACCCAAAGGTATTACATGGCCCGGTGGCCCGATAGCCCAATCCCGGTTACAAGCCCTAACCCATTGTGTTGATGCAGGTAATTACTAGCCGTCAGATCTGGATTAGATTTGACGGCCCAGATGAGAGCCGCAGGAAACCCTAGGAGGAAGGGTTCGACCAGGCCCGCGCCGCACGATCAGAGCCGTTGGATTAGAGAAAGATCCAACGCTCCAGATAGCCCTCTTCGGAAACCCTAGAGTTCCCAGAATCATCTTGGGGCCGCCTCGAGCCTGGACCGTTGGATCAAAATGCGATCTGGCGGTCTAGATGCCACCAAGACTCCACACGCGCCCACGCGAGACATTTCAGATCACCTCTCGCACGCGTGATGCACATGTCCGACCCTTCGAATGCTGCTGAGACCTCACCACACCGTCCCCTTCCGATCCAACGGCCGTTCCAGTGGCCACGTTGTCCACCGTACGAGCCATGTATGAAAAGAAAATAAATCAACAAATACCCAAAATGCAGCAGACAAAAAAAGGAAAAACAAAAGAAAACAAAAGCAACATAATGGCAGGGAGTGGCAGAGTCACACATGAATCCGGCCAAATCAATGATACGAACCAATGAATATTTTCCATCATATAAACAAAATGTAAAAAGCAGTCGAAATTCCGGCTATCAAGCTGAATCGACAACCATTTGTATGGGATTCATGATCTCCCGGAAAGAAAGCACGAAAAATCAATACCAATTCCAGATTTCTCAGGTATATCATCTCCATTGTTGCATGCAAAGAAAAATAAAAAAGAAAAGGTTTCAGTTTCCCTTTTCTTACCTCTTTCGTCTCATCTTTTCGAACCGGCTTCTGTTCTCTTATCGACGATAATCCCAGCCTTACCATGGCTTCGAAGGGTGAGTCGAATGAGAGGCATGAAGCCCATCCTTTTTGTAATCATTCTCGGGTCTAAAATATGGGTTTTAAGGGTCTTTAGGTTCTGTTTTTTGGGAACATGGCAGAAGGTTTTGGTTTCCGAAGGGCTTAGTGTCGTAGGTTGCTTTTGGGGAGTGGTTTCTGCATTTAGGGGGTTAGTTTTCTCTGGTCGGAGTGCATTTAGGGTTTGCTGGACGGTGAATATCACCAGCCGACGTTTGAGGTCAAGAGAGAGAGGGAGTCATATAGGGTGACAGCTAGGGTTTTAGTCTGGGAAAAAGGGTGTCCGATTTGTTTAGGCTGAGTATTTATAGGCATTTTAGGTTTTAGTTTAGGGGTAAATCCGCCACAGGTCCCTCTGTGTCCGATCCCCCTCATTTCGTCCCGCGTTCAGTTTGGTCCCCGTGTCTAGTTCGAAACCTTTTTTTTTTTGCATTTTTGCCACTGTTTTTTTTACATGTTTATCAATTTGGTACGTTTTTCTTGTTTAATTGCCTTTAGTATGTTGATGATGCATGATGTTAACACCGTATTTTATTTTTGATAAAAAATGTATGTTGATACGGTATTTGTTATAATTTTGTGGGTCCCACGTGAATCGTTGTTGTATCGAATATATGTTCTTTCTTTTGTTTTATGGTCTAGAATGATTAAATTTTTTTATGTTTTATTGCTTATGTCGATTGGTTGCATGAGTCGAATATATATATATATGTGTACTACCATGTTTTTTCTCCCCTAGTTTTATGTATTAAGGTGAATTAATGTTTTTAACTAAATGAACTAATAATTATTAAAGGATGGTAAAATTGGGCCTTAGGGTGTTCTAGATGTAGGTAGCCTTAAAGTGGGCCTTTTTGGGCCTTAGGATAGATAGGTTGGTTTAGCATCTTGTGGGCTTGTTTTTTTATGTGCCTTGGGTTAGTTAGTCTAGATAAGTCATCTCGATCGGTTTAATTATGTCGGTTTGTGCGCCCACCTTATAGGGGCATGATTCGAGTAATTAGGTCGGCTTGAGTTTAAGGCCTTTATTAGGTTTAATCACGCCTATTTCGACAAATTATAATTAATGCGACACTTAGACAAAATTAAACAAGATAATCCATGATTATACCGAACCTTTTAATTAGGGTATAAATAGTTAATTTTCACTGTCTCTAGGTAAGCGAAAGCATAAAAAGGAAAACAACACGCATCATCCCATATTTTTCTGCATCATGCATAAATGTGACGTACGAGATCCGAACCCTAAACTAACACGACAATCAGTCTAATATGATGTTGGTTTAGTCTATGGTCCGGTGTACCGTCATCCTTATTAATTTAACGTTTAATTAATTCTAAAGTCACAAATTCGCTAAAGCCCGTACAAATTAAGTCATATTTTCATTTAAGAATATTCTTATTAAACCCACTTCGGTTTTTAAATAATTTCTATCGATCAGGTAGACGACTCGAACAAGGAGGGAGAGACGGTCGCGTGGATTCTCAGGGAGGTTATGGAATTGAGCGCCAGGCTGGACCAATATGTAACACCTCAATTTTGGGCTTAGAAGTTTAGGGTTTGAACCGGACTGATATGAGAAACGGTTCGAATATAAAATGAGGTTTTAGGGAACGCTTAGTTCGGGATGCTTTAAAAATATAGAAAAATATTTAAAAATCCTCATTTAATATATATAAGAGAGTGGTGAAATCAATTTTACAAAATAAGGTTTGGAAATACTACATTTCGGTGTAGTGACCAAATTGCGATTTTTGCAAAGTTTAGTAGTGATTGTTTTGTAAAGGATTGAAACTTTGAATCTTTAAGGAGCTAATCTACCCAAAATGTTTTTCTCCAGATTTTCCCTTAATTTGGGTGAATTAATTAATGATTTAATTAAATAAAAGAAAGGTGAAAACTACTTTTGGATTTTCATAACTACCTTTCTCTAATTTTCCCTCATTCCCTTTTCTCTCAAAATCCTATCAACCAAACACCTTTTCTCCAGCAAAATTCACATTGTTTTTTTTTACTTCAATTGATGAGATTTCCATCACTCATTGGTTCCTAATCAATCTTGCAACAAATCCATTTGATTTCCATATTGTATTTTCATGGAATTTTGCCCAAATCAAGGAGAAATCATCTTTTAGAGGTAAGATTGTTCTTCTCCTCTAAATACTCAGTTCTTTACTGAAATTCCCAAGTTGTCAATCCTTTATTAAAGTTTTGTAAATGGTTTTAATGTTAGAAACAAGATTTTGGCTTAAAACTCAAGATTTTGGAAGAGATCTTGAAGATTTTCGTTGTAATTGATTGGGCTCTGTTTTGAGATAGTTCTCTAATGTATTTTGGATGTTAAATGATGTTAGAAATGATGTTTTATCAATCCAATCCCGAATAGGTTGTGTTTCATAAGTTTTTGCTTATGAAAATGGTGGTTTTTGAGGTGTTTTTGGTGTTATGTTATAGCTGGAGGTATAAGAACGAGTTTAGAGTTGTTTTTGATGTTAATTGATGTTTAGAAATGATTAGAAGTTATGGATCTTGGCTGGGTTAAGTTTTGGAAGAGTTTGGAGGTGATTTCGGTTGTGTTTGGTAGCCGAAATGTTGGTTTTAGGTAGAGCAGCGAGTTTAGGAGTGTTGGATGAAGATTTCAATGCATGATGATGCATTAATCCTCTGATTTTATGTGTCTAAAATAGGGGAGACATCTTCGGAAACTTTCGGTGTTAATCTGGAAGCTTAATTGGCGTTTCGGCAAGCAAGCGAAACGAAATCGGTGAGTGTGATATGGTTTGAAGTCCATGAGGACAAAAAAATACAAGGTTTGGAGATTTAGGAGAGGTTTAAAACACCATCCTAAATCCGGAAGTAAGTATGGCTTGATTTGATCTCTCTAAAGTGGTGTTTGCCCCTAAAATGCTTTTACATGCTCATGGTTTGAGATTGTTAAATTCTTACTGTTTTTATGCATGTTTTGGAGCATGAGATTATGCTTGTAGAGATGTTATGAGATGACATGTTGCATTGAATAGATTTGAGCTTTTGGTTTGAAGCAAAATATGATTTATGATTTGAAATGTGGTGAGAAAACCTTTGAGTTTTATTGCATGAAAAAAAGTAGATGTGATGATATTTTAACACATTATATTGGCATAGATGTTGAGAAACTTACCGGATATAATTGATCGATCAATAGGATGAAAGTGCACTATGAACTAAAATTCGTACGTGCTCTTTGGTTAAACCAAAGGGAGATATTCTGATGATGGGCATTCTATCGGGTAGGACTTGGTGAAATACCCAAGCTTTGTGGCGATGAGAGATTCTGCCATGTGAGTACGGTGACAAGAGATTCCACCGGAAGTTGTGTTGCTAGACAAGTGAGTACGGTGATGTGAGATTCCACCGGATGAGTCTAGTGTAGAAATGTGTCCGCATATCCGAGTATTAATGAGATGCTAAATGCCAATATAAATGATGAAATGGTTTTTGTTACACATGTACCTTTGATGAAATGATTTATGCTATGAGATATGCATATGTGTTTTGTTTAGAAATGCTTTGACAATACAAGCATGTGAATGGCCTTGCCATGATATTTGCATTGGTTTTAATGCATGAGATGGAATGAAGGTACATGTGATTTCAATGAGTTTTTGCTTGAAAGTTTTCCAAGCATGAGAAAGAGATGAGCATGTGGTTTAAAAGCTTTGATGAAAGTGTTTTCTAAATGTGCATTATTGTGTTGGTTTTCTTTAGAGCATGCCGCACTAAGTAATTGTGCTTACGCTCTCTTTTACCAATAATACATATATTTGAGGTGTTTAAGGGCATCAAGGAAGCTAAGCTCATCCAAGGAAATCTAAGCTCACGTATGGTGAAGTTTTCATACATTATTAGTTTTGATAAATTGGCAATGAGAACCTAAGATTTGTTTTGGGAGATGTGTTAAACTCCCTAAGGTTGTGCCATGTTTGCCTTGGTTGGTTTGAATTGTAAATGGCCTTGATTACTTGTTTTGAAGGTGGATAGCCTATTAGTGATTGGTAATAGGAAGCATGCCTCTAGATTTGTGAGTTTTCATGTTTGATGCTATGAAGGTGTTTAGGGGTTCTAGTTATGTACTTTATATGCTTAATGACTTGTTGGTATGTTTGGAGAGTCTTTTGGATGTGTTTGAATGAGTTTATGCATGAAAAACCGGCAATTGATGCAGTTTCTGGGCAATCCGTATCGAAACACCCTCTAGTGTTTCGAAACGGGGGCCTGAAATGGCCTTCGTGTAACGCCCCGATTTTGGGCTTAGAAGTTTTGGGCTTGGACCGGTTCGGTCAAAGTGCTGTTCGAATATAAGAGGGTGAAATTAGGAAAGCCTAGTTCGGGTTGCATTAAAAATATGGAAAAATGTTCTAAAATCTTCTTTTAATATATATAAGTGAACTGTGAAATCAATTTTACAAAATGAGGTTGGGAAGGGTGACATTTTGGCTAGTGACCAAAATGTAATTTTTGAAAACTGCGTGACTGTTTTAGAAAGGATTGAAACTTTGAATCTTTAAGGAGCTATTTACCCAAAGGGAGTTTCTCCAGATTTTTCTAAGATATTTAGTGATTTAATTCTGAGTTTTAAACAAAAGAAAAGTGGAGGGAAGTTATTTTCCATTTTCAACTAACTTTTCCAATTTTTCTTTTCTCTCATTTTCTCTCAAACCAAACATTCTCTCCAGAGCTTTTTCCTCTGATTTTGTCACCTAAATACCTCTTTTCAATTCTCTTTGGATTCCTAATCATCTCATCAACAAAACCTTACCAATTGCTAATTGGATTTTCAAGATTTTGGTTCTAAAAAGGGAGAAATTCAAGTTTGGAGGTAAGAACGTCCTTCTCCTCTAATCTCTCAATTCTTTACTGAAATTCCTAAGTTCTCAATCCTTAATTGATGATTTATAAGTGGTTTTAAAGTTGTGTAATGGATCTTGGCTTTAAATGCAAGATTTGGTGATTTTTGATGGATTTTTGTATGATCTGATTGGGCTGTGTTTTAAGGTGTTAAATTGATGTTAAATGAATGTTAATTTGATAAGGAATTGAGTTTTTATTAATGCAATCCCGGATAGGTTGAATTTCCTAAGTTTAGCTTGTGATTCTTGGTTGTTTTTGAGGTGATCTTGTGGATCTGTTGTTGCTGGAGATATAAGGATGTTGTTAGGTCCTTTTTAGATGTTGGATGATGTTAAAGGATGTTTAGTTTTGATGGTTCTTGGCTGGGCATTGTTGAGGAGTTGTTTGGATGCATTTTCGGTTGTGTTTGGTAGCCGAAAATGGAGTGTGGATGAGAGCAGCGAGTTTAGGTGCTTTCATTGAAGCTATTAATGCATGATGATGCATTAATCCTCTGCTTTGATGTGTTTAAAACAGGGGAGTCATCTTTGGATCCAAGTGGTGGTGATCCGGAAGCTTGATTGGTGTTTCGGCAAGAGGCGAAACGGAATCGGTGAGTGGAAATTTGGTTTTCGGCTTGAAACCAGTGTTTTGAAGGTTTGGGAGCTTAGTTTAAGTCTAAGCAACTTAGCTAAGCTCAAGAGTAAGTTTTCGGAAAAACTCTCTTGATGATGTCCATGGTTTTGGTTGTATGCAATGTGTTGTTTGCATGATTTTAAATCTGTTTTGAAAGCATATCTAGCATGTTTATTTGCTGAGATTATAAGCCATGTGTTAAAGGAAACTCAAGGTAAAAGTTCCTTGTTTTTGAACATTGTTTAAATGTGGTTTGATGCTTAAGATGCATGATGTTTATGGCTTTGTGAAATGCTTTAAAACAGTGAGATATTGATGATAATGATACATATTGGCAAGTGATGGTTAAGGTCACAAAGGTGGTTAAAAGTCCTTGTGTGAGCCTTGTATATTTAAGAACATCAAGGTGGTTAAAAGTCCTTGGATGGTTCTTGGTTAAGATCACAAAGGTGGTTAAAAGTCCTTGTGTGAATCTTGTGAACTCTAGGAACAACATGGTGTTTAAAAGTCCATGGTTGGTTCTTGTTTAAGGCTCAAGGTGGTTAAAAGTCCTTGTAAGCCTTGGTTACTTAAGAACTCCAAGGTGTTTAAAAGTCCTTGGGAGATTCTTGTTAAGGACACAAAGGTGGTTAAAAGTCCTTGTGTGGTCCTTGCCATGGTGTTTAAAAGTCCATGGGTCCATGGTGTTTAAAAGTCCATGGGGATAAGATCACAATGGTGTTTAAAAGTCCATGTGTGGATCTTATGGGAAATGTATCACTTGTTGCCAATATGACTTGTTATGAGCTTGAAGCATGAGATGCTTGTTTTAAATGTTTAAGAGCATGTTAATGTTACTTGAAGATTGATTTATAAATGAGTTTTATAAATGCATTATTGTATGGTTTTAAATGAGCATTCCTCACTAAGCTTTTGCTTACGCTCTCTCTCTTTTCTTAAACCAATAATGCAAAGCATTAGAGTGCATTGAGGGCAGCAAGGAAGGCAAGCAATCAAGTGGAAGCTAAGCTCAAGTATGGGAAGGTTTTCTTAAACACCTTTAGCTTTTGGCATTTGGCAATGGGGGACCTATGTGGATGTTTTGGGAGATGTTTTGAACTCCCTAAGTTTGTTTAATGTTGTTAATAATGATGGAACATGTAATTGGCCATTATGTGATTGATTTGGAGGTTTTATGCTTGAATGGCTTGCTAAGTAGGAAGCATGCCTCTAGATTTGAGGTTTTTCATATTTGATGTTATAATGATGATTGGTTGATGCAAATATGTTCCATACATGTTGAATGTCTTGCTGGTAAAGTTTGGTAGCATTTGGAGCATGTATGGTTGATCGATTGTGTGTTTAACCAAGCATTTTTCTGCATTCTGTGCAGGCCGTATCGGAACGGGAGCTACCGTTTCGGAACGGGTGCCCTGTAGTGGCCCAGGCGTCCGAAACGGAAGGTACCGTTCCGAAACGGAAAGTCCTCTGCCAGCCCTCGTTTCGGAACCCGTTGCGGAACGGTCCCGCGTTTCAGAACAGGTTCTCCCTGTTTCGGAACACCTGACCGTTGGAGGCTGACATGGGCGGTTATATGTTTTGAAATGTTTGCATTTTGGTCCTGAAACTTGTTTGTGCAATTGTATGAGTTTGGGATGTCCGTTTGAGCTGAAATTTGACAGAGAAGCATGAAACCTGCTTAATTATAAGATGGTAACTTTAATTTGAGTTAAGATCTCATAATTTACAGAATTTACATTTTGGTCCCTAAAGTTGTAAATTGTTCAATTGGGTCCCTGTTTGATCTCTGATGATTATGATCTTTGAGCATGGTGTTTTATAGATCATAACTAGGGTTAATATGCATCTAGACAAGTTTTTAAAAGAAAAAAAGGGTCGTTAATCAAGGTTGACTTTCGGGTTGACTTTGATTTTCCCCGTGTGACTTTCTTAATTCGGGTCAACCGTCTGGGCCGGGTTAAGGGGGTTACATTTGGTGGTATCAGAGCTGAGTTCTCGAGTAGTTGGGAATGAATGTGTGTATGATTGAAGTATGTATGCTATGTATGCTTGATTGTGTGAAAGCATGTTGAGTGGTTTGTGAATTTGATGCAATTGAGTTGTATGCTGTGGTGAAGCATGTTGTGGGTACCCATTGCCAAATCAAAGCTAATGAAATGATGTTGATTTTAAATGAAATTGAGCTTGAGTACTTGGATTGCTTACCTTGCTGGGCCTGACTTTGTTTGTTTGCATTGTGATTGCATTGTTAGAGTATGACACCTCGTAGAGAGTTGAGGAGTAATGTGCGAGCTACGGCTCCGAATGAGAATGAGAATGAGGAGAATGCGGGAAGCGCAGTATTACCTCCTCCACTTGGTGGTGGTGGTGCTGAGGGTGAAAGAGCTGAAGCTGCAGTTGGTGCTGGGGTCGCTGGACCGGAGGCTGGTCAGGGGCAAGCTATGCCTGATATGTCTATGTTAGTGCAAGCTATTGCTGGTGCTTTTCGAGCAGCAGTAGCTGGAGCTCAAGGAGCTGGGCATCAGGGAGATGCTGGTGTTAGGCTACCCTTGGAACGTCTATGCAGTCTTGGAGGGACTGAGTTCAAGGGTTTGTCTGCGGAAGGTTCTGAATCTTGGATGGAGAGTACCAAGAGGATCTTGGGTCAGATGGGTTGCACTGATGTGCAAAAGCTGGGTTGTGTAGTATCTTTGCTACAGGATGATGCTTATACGTGGTGGACAACCACTATTGCTGGGATGGCTGATGCTGATGTAACTTGGACATTCTTCCAGAATGTGTTCAAGAGAAGGTATCTTGGTGTGAGGTATCTTGATGAAAAGAAGCGGGAGTTCATGTCTCTTACCCAGGGGAACATGACTGTGGCTGAGTATGAAGTACAGTTTGTTTGACTCAGTCAATATGCGCCTGAGTTAGTCCCTGATGAGCGGGCGAGGTGCGAAAGATTCCGTTATGGTTTATTGACGGATGTGAAGATGTATGTGCTGGCTACCGAGTATGATGATTTTGATGTGCTGGTGGGCCGAGCAAAGGATATTGAGATGAACTTGGGTTTATCTGCTAGAGGTGCTGGTAAGCGGCCAGCTGAATATAGTTCCGGTGGTGGACGGAACAAGAGGGGACGTGATCAAAAGTATCAGTCCTCGGCCAAGAGAGGTGGTGGTGCATCTGCTCGGGGAGGCAATGCGAGAGCTGATCCGAGTGCGTGTTGGATTTGTTGGTCACGTGGTCATATGAAACGTGACTGTCCTCGTGCTGTGAGGGAGGTGCAAGCTCCTGTTGCGGCAGCTGGTAACGGGTGCTGGAATTGTGGATCTGCGGATCACTTGAGGCGAGAGTGTCCTATGTTGGCTGGTGGCCAAGTGCGTGCTCCTGTTGTTGCTGCACCGTAGAGAGGTCGTGGGCGCGGCCGTGGTAACTTTCAGCGAAGAGAGGAAGGTGGTCGAGGAGTGGCCCATGTTGTGGCTATTCAGCCTGAAGGTGGAGGTCAAGCTAGGGTGTATGCTCAGCGGGAGGGGAGGAATGACGCGGACGTGATTGCAGGTACCTTTACTTTGCAATCCTTGTCATTACTTTCCTTGGTTGATTCTGGATCTACGCATTCATACATTTTGCGTGAGCATGCTGAATTGCTTGGTTTGCCTGTTGAGTTTTTGGATGTTGGAGTTCGTGTCACTAGTTCTTTTGGTGAGACTGTTGTGACTCGAAAGCTGTATAGAAGGTGTCCTTTGGTTGTTCAAGAACATGTTTTTCATGTTGACCTTATGGAGTTGCCTTTCTATGGTTTTGATGTAATCCTTGGTATGGATTGGCTTGCTGAGCATCGAGCTGTTGTGGATTGTGAAAATAAGCGAGTTTCGCTGAGGCTTGCGGATGATTATGAAGTTGTTGTGGTTGGTGAGAATGTGAAGTTTCTTGCCAATATGGTGTCTACCTTGGAGGCGAGCAGGATGCTGAGGCAAGGTTGTGAAGCTTATCTAGATTTTGTGATGAATCCTAGCTCTAAGGAGTTTCGTGTGCAAGATATCAGAGTTGTGAAGGAGTTTCCTGGTGTGTTTCCTGAGGAGTTGCCTGGTTTGCCTCCTAATCGTGAGGTGGAGTTTGGAATTGAGCTGTATGAGAATACAACTCCTGTGTCCATTACCCCTTATAGAATGGCACCTAAGGAGCTGAAGACGCAGTTGCAAGAGTTGCTCGATCGTGGGTTCATTCGGCCGAGTGTGTCACCTTGGGGTGCACCGGTCTTGTTTGTGAAGAAGAAGGATGGCACTATGAGAATGTGCATTGATTACCGTCAGCTGAACAAGTTGACTATCAAGAATCAGTATCCTTTGCCGAGAATTGATGATCTCTTTGATCAATTTTGGGGAGCTGCTGTGTTCTCTAAGATTGACTTGAGGTCAGGGTATTACCAGTTGAAGGTGAAGGATGTGGATGTGCCTAAGACAGCTTTCAGGACAAGGTATGGGCATTATGAGTTCCTTGTGATGCCGTTTGGTTTGACAAATGCTCCTGATGCTTTCATGGACATGATGAACCGTGTGTTTCATGAATACCTGGACAAGTTCGTTGTGGTGTTCATTGATGATATCCTCGTGTACTCGCGTACTGAGGAGGAGCATGAAGAGCATTTGAGGGTTGTGCTGCAAGCTTTGTTGGAGAATCAACTTTATGCTAAGCTGAGCAAGTGCGAGTTTTGGCTTAAGGAGGTGGTGTTTCTTGGGCATGTGGTTTCTGCTGAGGGGATTCGTGTTGATCCTCAGAAGATTGAGGCGGTGATGAACTGGAAAGTTCCTAAGTCTGTTCATGAGGTTCGTAGTTTCCTTGGTTTGGCAGGATACTACCGGAGGTTTGTGGATGGGTTTTCTAAGATTGTTGCACCTTTGACGAAGTTGTTGCAAAAGGATGTTAAGTATGAGTGGACGGTGAAGTTTTCATACACTATTAGTTTTGATATATTGGCAATTGGAACCTAAGATTTGTTTTGGGAGATGTGTTAAACTCCCTAAGTTTGTGGTATGTTTGCCTTGGTTGGTTTGAATTGTAAATGGCCTTTATTACTTGTTTTGAGGGTGGATAGCCTATTAGTGATTGGTAATAGGAAGCATGCCTCTAGATTTGTGAGTTTTCATGTTTGATGCTATGAAGGTGTTTAGGGGTTCTAGTTATGTACCTTATATGCTTAATGACTTGTTGGTATGTTTGGAGAGTCTTTTGGATGTGTTTGAATGGGTTTATGCATGAAAAACCAGCAATTGATGCAGTTTCTGGGCTATCCGTATCGAAACTCCCTCTAGTGTTTCGAAACGGGGGCCTGAAATGGCCTACGTGTTTCGAAACACTAAAGGATGTTTTGAAACGATTTGGCTACTAGAATGCCACGTTTCGGAACTGGTCTCGAAACCAACCCGCGTATCGGAACGGTCAACGCCGTTTCGATCCAGTGTTCCGATATAGCAGGTGGATGTTTCGAAACGGGTGACCGTTGGGCACAGATTTGAAGGGTGCTGAAGTTTGCAAGCTTTACATTTTAGTCCCAAATGTTGAAGTTGCAATTGCTTGAATTTGAGATGTCCATTTAAGATGAAATTTGGCAGAGAAGCATGTAACGTGACTAATTTCATATTGGTAACATTAAAATCAATGAAGACCTTCTAATTTACAGAAATTACAATTTGGTCCCTTAACTTGTAATACGTACAATTGAGACCCCATATGTCACCCGATCGTTGTGCCTTTCTCAAATATGTTTTATGAGTACTCACTTAGGGTTAATGTGTATCTAGACAAGATTAAAAAGAAAAAAAGGGGTTGTGAATCAAGGTTGACTTTCGGGTTGACTTTAGTTTTCCCTGTGTAATCTTCGTAGTTCGGGTCAACCGTCTAGGCCGGGCTAAGGGGGTTACACAATATATATGAAGAAGAAGGGTGGAAGAAAGAATGAGTAGCGTTAGATTGACTAGATTTTTAGTGGTTGTTAATGTAGGACTTTTGATGTATTAGCTTCCCCAAAGATTTGTAATCAAACACATTCCACTTAATATGAGCTATTTGAGGATTATATTCGCCAAACCCAGTGTTGCTCTTCGTATTCATACATTCACGTATTATGCATTTATTCGAACATTCACACATTATACATTTATTCATTCATACAATATACATTTATTCATACATTACTTGAAGATTCATACAATATACATTTATCCATACATTATACATTTATCTGAACATTTACTTGCACATATTGTTTAAATAACTTGAACTTAACTAAAATACTTTGCATTTTAGATAACAATTGCATTTTGGTTCATTAAAATTTTCGACCATTCCACATTCGTATGGTACACGATCTCAGTATCGGGTCATGGAGGAAAGGTTGGCTAAAGTAGAACAGGGCCAGAAGGATTTGGAGAAGCGTTTAGATGGGGTTAACAGGAACATCATCGATCAGATAGCACAATCGCAGATTACCATCATTGCTTAGATGACTAGCTTGTTAACCGAGGTGAAGGGAAATGAAGGAGTTTCTATTGACGGCTAACATGTGGAGGAACACGAAGGTACTACGTCTCCCACGAAGTACAACCCGAAAGCGCCAGAGTTAGGGAAGAAGGTCTTCATTAACCTTACGGGGGCATCTGCTAGTCGCCCGGGGGGAGTGGCTGCAAGTCAACCTGTTGATATAGAAGGTGAGCGTGAGAATGAGGTGCCAGATTTGAGCATGTTAGAAGAGGTAGAAAGGATCAGAGTCGAGATAGAAAAGAAATACGAGGAGAAATTTCGGGCATTCGAGGAGAAGCTCAAAAGTATCCAAGAGATGGACGAACAAGGAAACAATGCTAGTGATTTGATTCTGGTGGCAGATTTAGTGCTTCCATCTAAGTTCAAGGTCCCTGACTTTGATAAATATGATGGCACCACCTGCCCATCAGCACACATCACTATGTACTGTCGGAAGATGGACGCTTTTATCAGGGATGAGAAGCTGCATATCCACTGTTTCCAAGATAGTTTGACCGACTCCGCTATCAGGTGGTATACTACACTCAGCCGAGTAAATATCAAGACTTGGAAGGACCTCTCCAAGGCCTTCATAGACCACTGTAACATGTCACATATATGACCCCGAACCAGGTTATGTTGGAAGGAATGGAGCAAAGAGTCAATGAGAGTTTGCGCTAATACGCCCAGAGATGGCGGGACGTGGATGCTTAGATCTAGCCCTCGATTCCAGAACACGAGATCACCCCAATGTTCATCAACACATTGAAGGGGACATTATTTGACCGCTTGATAAATAATACTACTCAGAACTTTGCAGACATGGTGAAGACTGGGGAATCCATTGAAGTGGCCATCAAAAGCGGGAGGATCGATAGCGGGGAAAGTCATCGCAAGAGCTATAAGAAGAAGGAAAACGAGGTTAATGTTGTGAACAGCTATACAACCCCAAAAAGTTTTACCCTTTCGGCACCGCAAGTTACATTAGGCGGGGGATAGAGTTCGAATAAGAAGGAAACTAGGGCTCTCAAGAAGGAGGATGAAAAGATGCACTTCACCCCGATCCCAATATCCTACGTTGACTTGTACACTCACTTGTATAAGGCAAAATTGGTTCGTCCCTATCATGTCACCCCATTCAAGCAGCCATTCTCGGCTTGGTATGATGAGAAAGCCAACTGCGAGTATCACGGTGGTGTTCCGGGGGATACAATTTAGAATTGCATAACCTTTAAGAAGTTTGTGCAACATTTGATTAAAACCGGGGTATTACAGCTAGTTGAGCCAAATACTACCACCAACCCATTGCCAAATCATGCGGGCCGAGGAGTGAATGCGATCGAGGAGGGTTACACCAGGAGGGCTAAAGCCAGTGTGTCTGAAATCAGACCCCCATTACGATGGGTGTTTCAACAGCTATGCATGCCCGTCTAATTGATCGAGGGATGGAGGTTGTGTTGAAAGGGTGTGGGCTCTACTGCGAATACCACCAGCATGAGGGACATGACATCCAGTGTTGTGGGGAGTTCAAGTAAGTGGTCCAAGGAATGATGGACAATAAAGAAATTGAGTTTTTTTGAGAAGGATGAGGAAAGTGGGGACCTAGAGGTGTGTGCGTCTGACGAAACCAAGGTCAAGTTTGGCTTAGACCGACCCTTCATCATACCTCGCAAAGCGAATGAGGGAGGCATATCTGAGGGAGAAAGCCCTAAACTGGCTCTGAAATTGAGGATATCTCACCCGACATCCTTCCCTTTTAAGGACTAAAAGAAGGTTCCATGGAACTATGCTGCACATGTCTCGGTGCCGGAGAATGAGAAGCCAATGAAAGAAAACAAATTGCCTAGGGAGCAAGAACCAAAGAAAGAGGATGGTCCGAAGAAGCCAGAAATCAAAGTAGTAAATGAGGTGGGGAATCTCACGAGAAGTGGGAGGTGTTACGCCCCAGAGGCTCCAAAAGAGACAGATCCAAAGGGAAAATAGAAGTCGTCCGAGCCAGAGACTGAAAAGTTGTTTGGAGAGGACCCCCCTCCCAAGATTAATGAACCAGTAACAGAAGCACGTGCTTAGGATTTTTTGAGATTCTTGAAGTACAACGAGTATAACATTGTCGATCAACTCCGGAAGCAGCAAGCCCGAATTTCAGTGTTAGAACTATTGTTGATTTCCGAGAAACACCGCGATGCACTCCTAAAGGTACTGAACCAAACATTTGTCCCGGACGACATTTCAATCAACAAAATAGATCGGATTGTAGGTCGCATTGCCGCGGATAATTTCATCTCCTTTAGTGATGACGAGATCCCAGATGGAGGAATGGGGTCAACAAAGGCTTTGAATATAACCACGCATTGCAAAGGGTATGTCTTACTGGGGGTAATTGTTGATAACGACTCGGCTTTGAATGTGATGCCGATGGCAACTTTCGAAAGGTTGCCCATAGACAACTCACACATGAAGCCTTGCCACAATTCAGTCAGAGCTTTTGATGGAACCCAAAGGGAAGTTGTCGGGAAGATTGAGGTACCATTGCTAATTGAACCTACTGAGTATGTGGTCGATTTCGTGGTGATGGATATCAAGCCAACCTATAATTGTCTATTAGGGAGGCCTTAGATCCATTCAGCGGGAGCTGTGCCCCCGTCATTGCACAAAAAGCTGAAGTTCATCATTGAGGGGAAGCTAGTGAGTGTGTCCGTCGAACATGACATTATAGCGTTCGTGGCTACCGACACCTCATATGTCCAAACTAATGAGGAAGTGGTTAAATGTGCTTTTAGGGCCCTTGAGTTCGTCAATGCAACTTTTGTGACGGAGGGGAGTAAGATCCCATGCCCAAAATTATCTAAATGCGCCAAGATGCAAGTGTGGCAGACTTTGGGGTGGGGAGCGAAGAAAGGAAGAGAGCTCGACAGAAACTTACAAGGATGTTTGCATGTCAGAGGTGTTATCAACAAACAAGACATATTTGAGCTTGGTTATAAGCCCACATTTCAGCAAAGAAAATTGGAATGGAAGAGGAAAGCCGAACAGAGAATGACTAGACTCCAATAAGAAGACATGTCATGGGAGCCAATTGTCTACACCGATATGAGAAACATGTTTGTGTCAGGTGGAGTCATTAACCCCGAACAGATGATACAAGAGGCCAATATGGAGAATGCCAAGCTCTGTGAGGAAGAGAAGATCAACGAGGCGCTAGGGGAATTGAACATTAATATGATATCCAAAGATGAGGGAGCTCGACCTTCTTAGCAGAAATTCGCCCTTGTCTTCAGGGAGAGGCTCTTAACAACTGGACTATTCAGGATGTGCATGTAGTCTTTAGGTCTATGCCAGAGTAATGCTCAGAACTCACTCTATTTTCTTGTGCCCGCGAGCAATAGGGATCTTTTGTAAATGGCACCTATGTTAATCTGCTCGTTTTAAGTTCAATAAAAAAGACGATTTTCAAAAATTGCAAGCATCCCATTCATTTCATTCATTATTCGTTTATTATTTATTCCACCTTCATTGTAAATAATATACATTTGTTGTCCCAATACACATTCATTTTATAAATGTTGTAGGACCCCTATTATTAACTTTGTGAATGATGCTGAATTTAATCCTGAGGTGGATTTTGAGAAACCATTGTATATGGCCGAAGTTGGCAAAGAAGAGGGTAATGAGGAAGAGTATGAAATTCCGGAAGAGTTCCTCAGACTAATGGAGAGTGAAGATAGACAGATAGTCCCCCACCAAGAGGAGATTGAAATCCTAAATTTGGGGAATGATGATGAAAACCGAAAGGAGGTCAGGATTGGTACAACACTTTCGTTCGCAACCAGGGTCGAGCTAAGGATCCTGATGTTAGAATTCAAGGACATTTTTGCATGGACCTACCAAGACATGCCAGGTCTAGACACGAGTATTGTGGTGCACAAACTACCGATCAAGCCATAGTGCAAGCCAGTCCAACATAAATTGAGAAGGATGAGAACAAATACCTTGTTGAAAGTCCGAGATGAAGTAAGAAAGTAGTATCAGGCCGGGTTCCTAAGGGTGGTTGAGTATTCATAATGGGTGGCCAACATAGTGCATGTCCCCAAAGAGGATGGAAAGGTTCGCATGTGTGTGACTATAGAGATCTCAACAAGGCAAGCCCGGAGGATAACTTCCCTCTGCCTCATATTGATACCCTAGTAGACAACACAACGAGCCATTCATGGTTCTCCTTCGTGGACGGTTTTTCAGGATACAACCAAATAAAAATGGATCCTGACGACATGACCAAGACAACATTTGTGACAATGTGGGGGACATTTTGTTATGAGGTAATGCCCTTTGGTTTGAAAAATGCCGGGGCAACGTATCAAAGGGCCATGGTGTCGCTCTTCAATGACATGATGCACAAAGAAATCGAGGTCTATGTGGACGGCATGATAGCAAAGTCCTAGACTGAAGGTGGGCATATCCAGAACTTGAGGAAACCATTCCAGAGGTTGAGAAAGTATCAGTTGAAACTCAACCAAACGAAATGCACTTTTGTCGTCACATCCGGTAAATTTCTAGGCTTTGTGGCCAGCAAGAAGGGGATTGAGATTGATCCCGACAAAGTAAAAGCTATCCAGAATCTCCCACCACCTCGGACCCAAAAAGAAGTCCGAGGGTTCTTAGGGAGGTTAAATTATATATCCCAGTTCATCTCCCAATTAACCGACAAATGCGACCCTGTCTTCAGACTACTTCGGAAGAATAACCCTGGCGTATGGGATGAAATGTGTCAAGAGGCCCTGGATAAGATCAAGGGGTATTTGACCAATGATCCAGTCTTAGTACCTCCAGTACCGAATAGACCGCTGATCCTATACTTGATAGTTTTTGAGAATTCGATGGGATGTGTCCTAGGGCAGCATGATGAGATCGGCAAGAAAGAAATGGTAGTCTACTACTTGAGTAAGAAGTTTACCGAGTGTGAGACGCGGTACCCGCAAATCCAGAAGTTATGTTGTGCCTTAGTATTGGCGACCAAGAGGCTCAGACATTACATGTTGTACCACACCACGTGGTTGATCTCCAAATTGGACCCTCTAAAGTTTCTGATGGAAATGCCAGCGCTCACAGGAAAGTTAGCCCGTTGGCAAATGTTGTTGTCCAAATTTGATATCATATATGTAAGTCAGAAGGCAGTAAAGGGGTGCGCTATTATGAACAATTAGATTTCAGCTTCCCGGACGAGGATCTGACGTGTATAACTAACGGGGAAAGTGACACCATTGAAGGAGAATCATGGAGGCTATACTTTGATGGGGCATCCAACAACCCATGCCATGGAGTTGGGGCAATGCTAGTCTTTCCGGAGGAGATACATTACCCTTTCACCAGTATACTGGACTTCTTCTGTACCAACAACATGGCTGAATATGAGGCGTGCATCATTGGGTTGCGTGCAACCATTGAAAGAATGGTTAAGAAACTCCATGTGTTTGGAGATTCTTCCTTGGTAATATATCAGCTCAAGGATGAATGGGAAACCAAGGATCCAAAGTTGGTCAAATATTACAACTTGGTCCAGGGACTGATGAAGAATTTTGAGAAGATCAGTTTTAATCACCCCTCAGGGAGGATAACCAGATGGCAGACGCCCTAGCAACCTTGGTTGCCATATTCAAGGCAGGCTCAGGTGCAGGGATGAGACCAATTAAGATGCGAATGTTGGAAGTACCGGCCCACTGTTACAACATAGAAGAAGAGAGGGACGGTAACCCGTGGCATCATGACATCTTGTAGTACATTAGATACCAGGCATACATCGCATAGGCTAACGAGAATGATAAGAGGACCATTAGGAGAATGGAGACCGGGTATGTCTTAGACGGGGAGACCTTGTATAAGAAGGGAAAGGACCAAGTGCTGCTAAGGTGCATTAATGCTCGGGAACCCAAAAACATTCTGGCAGAAGTTCACGATGGGTTGTGTGGGACTCATGCCAATGGCTTTTCAATGGCCTGAAAAATCATGAGGTATGACTACTTTTGGTCAACCATGGAGGGGGATTGTATTGACTACGCTAAGTGGTGTCATAAATGTCAGATATATGCTGATAAGATACATTCACCACCAATGCCATTACATACCATGAATTCCCCTTGGTCTTTTGCCATGTGGGAGATGGACGTGATCGACCAGATCCACCCCAAGGCTTCCAATGGACACCGCTTCATCCTTGTTGCCATCGACTACTTCACTAAGTGGGTAGAAGCCGCTTCCTATGCCAATGTCACCAGAAAAACGGTGTGCAAATTCCTGAAAAGGGAGATTATTTGCCGATACGGGATGCCAAAAAGGATCATTACTGATAATGGTTCTAATCTGAATAATAAGATGATGGACGGAGTATGCGAACAGTTCAAAATAAAACACCACAACTCCACGGCGTATCGCCCAAAAATGAATGGGGTGGTAGAGGCTGCAAATAAAAACATCAAGAAGATTATAGGAAAGACCACAGATACGTTCAAGGATTGGCATGAGAAGTTTCCATTTGCCCTTTTCGCATACCAGACGTCCATACGTACCTCGACTGGGGCAACACCGTACTCTCTGGTTTACGGTACATAAGTAGTTTTTCCTGGAGGTAGAAATCCCATCTCTCAGGATACTGAATGAAGTGAAACTGGAGGAAGCTGAGTGGATACATGCTCGATTTGATCAGTTCAATCTAGTTGAAGAGAAGCGACTGAGGGCCATTTGCCATGGTCAGATGTACCAGAAAAGAATGATGCGAGCCTATGAGAAGAAAGTTCGTCCGAGAGAGTTTCAGGAAGGAGACTTGGTACTGCGAAAGGTATTATCCACCCAATGAGATTCTCGAGGGAAATGGATGCCTAATTGGGAAGGGTCATATGTGTTTAAAAAGGCCTATTCTGGAGGGGCACTGATCCTGATGGAAATGGATGGGGAAGAGTTGGGCAATCCAGTGAATTTAGATTCGGTCAAGAAGTACGATGCGTGAAAAACGAAGTAAAGTGAAAACCTGAAAGGGCCCCTCGCGGGAAATAAATACCTAAACTGAAAACCCGAAAAGGGCACTTCAAGTATAAAAAAAGAGTGGAGTGAAAACTCGAAAGGGCGCTTCACAAAACAAAAAAAGTGGAGTGAAAACCCGAAAGGACGCTTCACAAAAAAAAGAAGAGAAAACATAGAAAAGGGGGAATCGAAGGACGAAAATCCGAAAAGGGCGTCTTACGATAAGAGGGGGAGTTAAGAATTGAAGGGCGATATCCACGACGGAGTACCGATAAGTACACGCTCAGAAAGTAAAATCTCTCAGGATCCAGAAACAGGCAGGACAATGCTAGCAAAGGGTCTGCCTATGGTCGATGGATTCCCACATCATTCACGAGGAAAATGCTTAGGCTATTGCATCATTTGTTCCCTCCATGCATGACATATGAATATTTCATGAACTTCGAAATATATTAATAAGTATTATATGGAGTCTTCATTTATCTTTTTTCAAATAATTACTCTAGCAATTTCAAATAGACTTACAAAGCAAAAGATTTCTTGGTATTTCTGTGGTTTGATCTCTTGAATGCAGGTGAACAAAGAAGCTAAGTCGGCCTGATATCGGATAAGAGACAAGGACCCTGAAGAAAGTTTCAAACAGCTGACCACAGGCCAAAAAGAAAAAAAAGAAGCAAAAAAAGAAGAAAATAAAAGAAGAAGAAAAAAAAGAAAAAAGAAAGAGAACAAAAGAAAAAGAAAAGAAATGGAGTGAAAACCCAGAAGGGCGCTTCATAAAAAGAAAATACCAAAGTGAAAACCTAAAAAGGCGCTTTGGGACGGAAATACCGAGGCTGGAATCTATAAAAAAGGCTTCCCAAAAGATCTACAGGCTAAACCTGAGTATGAGTCAAACATCGGCGTCGAAGAGAAAGTAAAAGGCCGAGGAAGGTCGGCAGAAGAAGTTCTGACACCAGGCCCATGCGTGGCATACTCATTCATGCATCATCATAGGCATACATGCACTAGGTTCATACTAACATATAGCATCATAACATTTTCCTTTTATAGATACGCAGAGGCATTTGTTGCCAAAAAGAAGCGAAAAACAAAAGAAGTGAAGTCCAGGTGAAGAATTTCAGACTCGCCACACCAGAATTTAAGGACGAAAGAGATCAAGGATTTTCGGGCAGCAAAGCCAGAGGGCCTGCTCAGTGTTTTTTCCGCTTCGGGAAAACAAATTATTTTAGGTTTATCCCTTGCCACTTCGGAGGAATAAATCAACTATGTCCTTTGCCTCTTCGAAAAGACATACCAACGCGACCAACTAGGTACATGCCACTTCGGAAGAGCAAATGTATCTTCATGCGAAGAATTTCATAATCGCCGCATCAGAATCCAAGAACGAAAGAGTTCAAGGATTTTCGGGCAGAGAAGTCAGAAGGCCTGCTCAGCTTGCTTTTGTCGCTTCGGGAAAACAAGTCATTTAGGGTTCATTCTTTGCCGCTTCGGAAGGACGTACCAATGCTATCAACTTTGTTCCTACAACTTCGGAGGAGCAAACATAGCTCCAGGCGAAGAATTTTAGACTCGTCGCGCCAGAATCTAAGAGCAAAAGAGCTCAAGGATTTCTGAGCAGAAGAGCCAGAAGGCCTGCTCAGTGTATTTTTGACCGCTTCAGAAAAACGAGTTATTTGGGTTCTTTCTTTGCCGCTTCAGAGGAATGAATCCATCAGGTCCTCAGCCGCTCCGGGAGGACATGCCAACAATACCCACATTGTTTCTGCCACTTTGGAGGAGCAGATCACTCAAACAGGGAAGTTGGACAAAATTAGTGCTTATGATCTTTGCTTTATGCTTGTTTCACAAGTACAAGCAAAGATGGGCAATTGTAATCACTAATTTTGTCCGGGCTAATTTACTTTTATATATATGTTTAAATAAAAAGGGGCTTTTTATTCACACCGGGCTTTGTTTAACTTAAATTAATCCATATATATATTATTCCTTAGAGTTATTGATCACTATTATTAATCTTCCATTACTCCCATTATTATATCCTATTATCATGTGCTAAATATTAACATCATTATTAGTATTATTTACTTACTACTGTTATTATCACTATCTTTATCATCTACTATATTATTATTATTATTATCGTTACTACCTACATTTATTGTCCCATATATTATTTACTATTATTGTATTATCAATTATTATCTCTATCCATTACTACTACTATGTTATTATTATCACTATCATTATTCATGCAGTTATCGTATTATTATTATTATTATTATTATTATTATTATTAAATCTGGAAAAACAAAACAAAAAACATTAAATAATAAAGCTCAATGTTTAATATAAATAAAATCCCAGTTTATTTAATTATAATGTCCATTTACAACAATTAAACCCAAAGGTATTACACAGCCCGATGGCCCGATAGCCCAATCCCAGTTACAAGCCCTAACCCATTGTGTTGATGCAAGTAATTACCAGTCATTAGATCTGACGGCCCAAATGAGAGCCGCATGAAACCCTAGAAGGAAGGGTTCGACCAGGCCCGCGCCGCACGATCAGAGCCGTTGGATCATAGAAAGATCCACTCTCAAGATTGCCCTCTTCGGAAACCCTAGAGTTCCCAGAATCATCTCGGGGCCGCCTCGAGCCTAGACCGTTGGATCAAAATACGATCTGGTAGTCCGGATGCCAGCAAGACTTCACGTGCACCCATGCGTGACGTTTTAGATCACCTCACGCGCGCGTGATGCACACGTCTGACCCTTCGAATGCTCCTGAGAGCTCACCACATCGTCCCCTTCCGATCCAACGACCGTTCCAGTGGCCACATCGTCCGTCGTACGAGCCATGCATGAAAAGAAAAAGAAATCAACAAATACCCAAAACGCAGTAGACAAAAAAAGGAAAAAACAAAAGAAAACAAAAGCAACGGAATGGCAGGGAATGACAGAGTCACACATGAATCGGCCAAATCAATGAGACGAACCAATGAATATTTTCTGTCATATAAACAAAATGTAAAAAGCTGTCGAAACTCTGGCTATAAAGCCGAATCGACAACCATTTGTAAGGGATTCGTGATCTCTCGAAAAGAAAGAACGAAAAAGAAATACCAATTCTAGATTTCTCAAGTATATCATCTCCATTGTTGCATGAAAAGAAAAATAAAAAAGAAAAGGTTTCGGTTTTCTTTTTTTTTTACCTCTTTCGTCTCATCTTTTCGAACCGGCTTCTGTTCTCTTATCGACGATAATCCCAGCGTTATCATGGCTTCGAGGGGTGAGTCGAAGGAGAGGCATGAAGCCCCTCATTTTTGTAATCATTCTCGGGTCTGAAAAATGGGTTTTAGGGGTCTTTAGGTTCTATTTTTTTGGGAACAAGGGAGAAGGTTTTGGTTTCCGAAGGGCTTAGTGTCGTAGGTTGCTTTTGGGGAGTGGTTTCTGGGTTTAGGGGGTCAGTTTTCTCTGGTTGGAGTGCATTTAGGGTTTGTCGGACTGTGAATATCACCGGCCGACATTTGAGGTCAAGAGAGAGAGGGAGTCATATAAGGTGAAGGCTAGGGTTTTAGTCTTGGCAAAAGGGTATCCGGTTTGTTTAGGCTAGGTATTTATAGGCGTTTTAGGTTTTAGTTTAGGGGTATATCCGCCACAGGTCCTTTTGTGTCGGGTCTGTCACAGTTTAGGGGTCTCCGTCCTTCTGAATTACACCCTAGGTCCTTAGGGTTTTAGGTCCGTGTTCGATTTCGTCCTGGGTCGAGTCTTTTTGGCTTTGTTGCTCGTCCGGTCCCCCTCCTTTCGTCTCGCGTTCAGTTTGGTCCCCGTGTCTAGTTCGAAACCTTTTTTTTGCATTTTTGCCACTATTTTTTACATGTTTATCAATTTGGTACGTTTTTTCTTGTTTAATTGCCTTTAGTATGTTGATGATGCATGATGTTAACACCGTATGTTATTTTTGATCGAAAATGTATGTTGATACAGTATTTGATATAGTTTTGTGGTTCCCATGTGAATCATTGTTGTATCAAATATATGTTATATCTTTTGTTTTATGGTCTAGAATGATTAAAGTTTTTTTTTTGTGTTTTATTGCTTATGTTGATTGGTTGCATGAGTCGAATATATATATATATATATATATATATATATATATATATATGTGTGTGTGTGTGTGTGTGTGTGTGTGTGTGTGTGTGTGTGTGTGTGTGTGTGTGTGTGTGTGTGTGTGTGTGTGTGTGTGTGTATTACCATGTTTTTTCTCACCTAGTTTTATGTATTAAGGTGAATTAATGTTTTTAACTAAATGAACTAATAATTATTAAAGGATGGTAAAATTGGGCCTTAGGGTGTTCTAGATGTAGGTAGCCTTAAAGTGGGCCTTTTTGGGCCTTAGGATAGATAGGTTGGTTTAGCATCTTGTGGGCTTGTTTTTTTTTATGTGGGCTTGGGTTAGTTAGTCTAGATAAGTCATCTCGACCGGTTTAATTATGTCGGTTTGTGCGCCCACCTTATAGGGGCATGATTCAAGTAATTAGGTCGGCTCGAGTTTAAGGCCTTTAATCACGCCCATTTCGACAAATTATAATTAATGCGACACTTAGACACAATTAAACAAGATAATCCATAACTGGACCGAACCTTTTAATTAGGGTATAAATGGTCTAGGGCTTAATATTAAGATTATGTGATAAGAAATTAAATCACTAATTAATATCCCATAATTTGGACATTTAAGTTAGAGCCTCGGGTGGGCTTTTTATGTGTTTATTTTGAGCACTTTTATGACATGCATATTTATTCTTGTCATTCATAAGGCCCGATAATTAAGCATGATAATCAGACTTAAAAATCAACCCCAAGAGAGGTATTAATTAGCCCCAATATCCGATAAACGACAATCCTAGCTTAATGGATGTCGATCGAATATTTAGGTTAATTTTCACCGTCTCTAGGTAAGCGGAAGCATAAAAAAGGAAAATAACACGCATCATCCCATATTTTTCTACGTCATACATAAAGGTGACGTACGAGATTTGAACCCTAAACTAACACGATAGTCAGTCTTATATGATGTCGGTTTAGTCTATGGTCTGGTGTACCGTCATCCTTATTAATTATGTAACCCCCTTAACCCGGCCTAGACGGTTGACCCGAATTAAGAAAGTCACACGGGGAAAACCAAAGTCAACCCGAAAGTCAACCTTGATTAACGACCTTTTTTTTTCTTTTTAAACTTGTCTAGATGCACATTAACCCTAGTTATGATCATTCAAACATCATACTCAAAGATCATAAACATCAGAGATCAAACAGGGTCCCAATTGAACAAGTTACAACTTTAGGGACCAAATTGTAAATTCTGTAAAATATGAGGACTTAACCCAAATTTGAGTTACCATCTTGAAATTAGTCAGGTTTCATGCTTCACTGCCAAATTTCAGCTCTAACGGACATTCCAAACTCATACAATTGCACAAACATGATTCAGGACTAAAATGCAAACAATACAAAACATTTAACCACCCATGTCAGCCCCCAATGGTCACGTGTTCCGAAACAGGCAGAGCCCGTTTCGAAACGCGGGGCCGTTCCGCAACGCGTACCGAAACACAGGCTGGCAGTGGCCTTTCCGTTTCGGAACGATCTCTCCCGTTTCGGACGCCTGGGCTGGTTTAGGGCACCCGTTCTGAAACGGTAGGCACTGTTCCGAAACACCCTGCACAGAATGCCACAAGATGCTCACTTAAACATGCAATTAAACATCCAATCATGCTCCAAATGCTACCAAACTTTACCAGCATGCAATTCAACATGTAAGAGACATGCTTGCATCAACAATTCAACATATTAGCATCATGAATGAAAAGCCGCAATTCTAATGGCATGCGTCCTACACAAGCAAACCACACAAGCATAAAACTTCCAAAACAAGCATATAATGGCCAATTACAAAACCAGCAATCTCAACAACATTTAACGTACTTAGGGAGTTCAAAACATCTCCCAAAACACACACATAGGTCCCCCATTGCCAAATTACCAAAAGCTAAAATGTACTTAAGAAAACCTTCCATACATTGAGCTCAACTTCCACTTGATTGCTTGCCTTCCTTGCTGCCCTTAGGTACCTTAATGATCTGCATTATTGGTTTAAGAAAACGAAAGAGAGCGTAAGCAAAAGCTTAGTGAGGAATGCTCCTAAAAACCATTCAATAATGCATTTATAAAACACTTTATAAATCATGCTTCAAATCATCCTTTACTCATGCTCAAAAGCAATTTAAACAAGCATTACATGCTTCCATATCATTACATGTCATATTGGCCACAAGTGATAAGTTTCATCTTTTTAAAACGAGTTTAACATAAGACTCACACATGGACTTTTAAACACCATTGTGATCTTATAAATTTCCAAGAGCCATACAAGGACTTTTAACCACCTTTGTGCTCTTCCCAAGGACTTTTAAACACCTTGGCCCCAAGGACTTTTAAACACCTTGGCCCATGGACTTTTAAACACCATGGCAAGGACCACACAAGGACTTTTAACCACCTTTGTGTCCTTAACAAGAACCATCCAAGGACTTTTAACCACCTTGATGTTCTTAAGTAACAAGGCTCACTCAAGGACTTTTAACCACCTTAGTGACCTTAACAAGAATCAACATGGACTTTTAACCACCATGAAGTTCTTAGAATCCACAAGGCTCACTCAAGGACTTTTAACCACCTTAGTGACCTTAACCTTTTCAAAGCATCACTTGCCAATATACATCATTTTCATCAATTAATCCACTGTTTTAAAGCATTAAACCAAGCCATATTCATCATGCATTTTAAAGCATCAAACCACATTTATTCAAAGTTCAAAAGCAAGGAACTCTTACCTTGAGCTTCCTTCAACATATGGCTTACAAAATCAGCAATTACCATGCTAAAACATGCTTTCAAAACAGAATTTAAAACATGCAATAAACCACATTGCACAACAATCAAACCATGGCCACCACTAGAGAGTATTTCCGAAAACTTACACTTGAGCTTAGCAAAGTTGTTTAGACTTAAACTAAGCTCCCAAGACATTGGTTTCAAAGCTGAAAACCCATTTTCACTCACCAATTCCACTTCGCCTCTTGCCGAAGCACCAATTCAAGCTTCCGGATCACCAACACTTAGATCCAAAGATGACTCCCCTCTTTTAAACACATCAAAGCAGAGGATTAATGCATCATCATGCATTAATAGCTTCAATGAAAGCACCTAAACTCGTTGCTCTCATCCGCACACCATTTTCGGCCACCAAACACAACCGAAAATGCATCCAAACAACTCCTCAACAAAGCCCAGCCATAAACCATCAAAACCAAACATCCTTTAACATCATTTAACATCTAAAAAGAGCTTAACAACATCCTTATACCTCCAGCAACATCAGATCCACAAGATCACACCAAAAACAACCTATAATCATAAGCTAAACTTAGGAATTTCAACCTATCCGGGATTGCATTAATCAAAACTCAATTCCTCATCAAATTATCATTCATTAATCATCATTTTAACACCTTAAATCACTGCTTAAACAGATCCAACGAAAATTCATCAAAAATCACCAAATCTTGCATTTTAAGCCATAATCCATTAAACAACTTAAAAGCCTTTAATAAAACATCAATTAAGGATTGAGAACTTAGGAATTTCAGTAAAGAACTGATAGTTTAGAGGAGAAGGACGTTCTTACCTCCAAACTTGAGTTTCTCCTCTTTTTAGAACCAAAAACCTTGGTGAATCAAGTAGCAAATGGTGAGGTTTTGTAGATATGATGATTAGAGATCAAAAGAGATTTGAAAGGAGAGATTTAGGTGACAAAATCAGAAGAAATTCTCTGGAGAGAAAGTGTTTGGATTGAGAGAAAATGAGAGAAGAAAATTGGAAGTTAGTTACAAAATAGCCAAAAATGATTTTCCCTCCTCTTTTCTTATGTTTTAAAATCAGAATTAAACCTTAAAATATCTTAGAAAAATCTGGAGAAACTCCTTTTGGAATAATAGCTCCTTAAAGATTCAAAGTTTCAACCCTTTCTAAAACAGTCACGCAACTTTCAAAAATTACATTTTGGTCACCAGCCAAAATGTCACCCTTCCAAAACTCATTTTGTAAAATTGATTTCACAGTTCACTTATATATATTAAAAGATGATTTTAGAACATTTTTTCCATATTTTTAATGCAACCCGAACTAGGCTTTCCTAATTTCACCTTTTTAGATTCGACCAGCACTTTGACCAAACCAGTCAACGCTCAAAACTACCAAGCCCAAAACCGGGGCGTTACAAATTAAACGTTTAATTAATTCTAAAGTCACAAATTCGCTAAAGCCTGTACAAATTAAGCCATATTTTCATTTAAGAATACTCTTATTAAACCCACTTCGGTTTTTAAATAATTTCTATTGATCAAAAGGCAACAAGCAATTTGGTACCGATTTCCGGGCGTGATGGGGGTGCTAATCCTTCCCCACGCGTAACCAACTCTCGAACCCGTTTTTAACGAATCTCTGGCTTTGTGGTGTCCGGCCTACCTTAGTGGCCAGTGGCGACTCCAAATTTTCACTTTTTTCCAAAATCTGAATTCCCCCCTTTTAAAGTAAAACCCTTTTCAAGAAGCGATAGTGATAAGGCCTAGTCACTTAGCGTTTTTCTCAAAAAAAAACTTATCACAACATCTTCATAGGTTCTCGAACGTTGTGTTTTAGTCCCTAATGTTTGTTTTCTTCCTTGATGAGTTCGTATGTATCTTTTATGAGTGTTTTGCTTCGTACACATGAAATTGGACTAATTAAGTTACTTGGTAAATTTAAGCCGCCTTATGTTCTGCTTGGATTGTTCGTCATCATTTTCCGTTGTCGTCTTCTCACTTAGGGTTAAATGTGATATTTAGACAAGACAATTAAATGAAAAAAATAGGGTTGCTAATTGGAGTGAGGCCTTAGCGGGTTTCGCCCCGATTTTCCCCGTGTAACCAGTTCGGACCGGCCTGTCGGCTAGACCGGGACGAGGAGGTTACATTTGTTGGTATCGAAGCTTGAGGTTTCCGCAACCTCGAGAAGGTAAGTAAGGTAAGTTTGAAGTGTTATGTTGCTAATTCTCAGTGTATGTCGTGCGGTGAATGCTTTTGCTATGTATGCTTGTTGTTCGCTTGCTTGCACGGTGTTTGAGAGCATGTGTTAGTATGGTTGTTGTGTTGAGGCGTAGTGTCGTGTTCCAATTGCTACTATTACTTTATTGGAAAAGATTTTAAGTAAATAAATACTTGATCACCTTGGACCCTTGTCTTTGCTAACTCAATCCTTGTGTGTTTATTTTGCTTGTAGTTGATATCTTGTTAGTCGTAAGATGAGACGTAGAGGCAGGCCTAGGATGGTTCATCCGGAACCACAGGCAGCAGCTCCTGAAGTTGAGCCGGTTGTAGAGGCGGAGGCTCCTCCACCTCTTCCTTCTCCTCCTTGTCAAGAGGGAGGTGAGGCGAGAGTTGAGGGTGTAGGACCTCAGGTTGGTCATGGTCTGGCTGGTATAGATTTGGCTCCGTTGGTTTAGGCTATAGCTGGGGCCTTCTAGGCAGCCATGGCCGGGGGACAAGCTGTGGCACAACCTCAGGGTGAGGGCACCGGTTTGCCACTTGAGAGGCTTCGTAGTTTGGGAGGAGAATAATTTAGAGGGTTGGTGCCCGAGAGATAAGAGGCTTGATTTGATAAGACAATTCATATCTTGTCTTAGATGGGTTGTACTGGGGCATGCAGACTGGGATGTGTTGTTTTTTTGCTACTGGGTGATGCCTACACTTGGTGGGTCACCATTACTACATGCATGCCATATGCTGAGATTACTTGGGAGTTCTTTGAGTCTGCTTTTCGCAAGAAGTATTTGGGTCCCCGTTGTCTTGATGAAAAGAAGAGAGAGTTCATGGCCTTACTTCAGGGTGACATGAAAGTGACTAAGTATGAGGTACGATTTGTCAGATTGAGTCAGTACGCGTCCGAGCTAGTTCCTATTGAGATGGAACAATGCGACCGTTTCCCTTACGTGTTGAGTGAGGAAGTGAATAGGAATACTTTGGCTACAGATTACACGCACTTCGATGTCTTGATCTCTGGGGCCAAGGATATAGAGCACAGTTTGAATCTGACCAAACGTTCAGGTGGGTATGGTTCATGGAAGAGGTCTGCTGACTTTGATAGAGGTGATGCCAAGAGGCATAGGGACAATAGGCATCATTTTGATCACAGACGTGGGGTGGTAACCACGGAAGAGGCCATCAGGGCTAGAGAGCTGGTGGGCGTTTACCAGAGTGTGCTAGGTGCGGGAGGCATCACAACGGAGAGTGCTGGGAAAACTTTCATGTGTGATGGAACTGTGGATCTAGAGATCACCTTAGGCGTGATTGTCCACATCAGGATGGGGTTGCACCGGTTCAGGTTCAGGCTCCTGCTAGAGCTAATGAGTATTTGAGAGGCCGTGGGTAAGGTTGAGGTAACTTTCAGCCGATTAACAATGGCCAGAAAAATGTAGCTCTTGTGCTTGCGGTTCAGTCGGAGGGTGGAGGTCAGGCTAGAGTTTATGCTCAGCGAGAGGGACAGAACGACACATATGTGATTGTATGTAATTTCTCGATACAGTCTCTGAGTTTTCTTTCCTTGATTGACTCTGGGTCTACGCATTCATACATATTGAGTGAGCATGCAAAGATGTTGAATATACCTTGTGAGGTATTAGAGGTAGGTGTTAGTGTTACTAGTTCCTTCAGGGATACATTAGTGGTTAGAAATATGTACAGAAGGTGTCCATTATTGGTTTAAGGGCATATATTTCCAGTGGACATGATGTAGTTACCGTTCTATGGCTTCGATGTGATTTTGGGTATGGATTGGCTTACAGAGCATAGAGCTAGGATAGATTTCGAAACAAAGAGAGTCTACTTGAAGCTTGCAAATGACTACGAGATTGTGGTAGTAGGGGAGAATGTAAAATTCTTATCGAATGTTGTTTCAGCCTTAGAGGCTTAGAGATTAGTTGAGTTGGGTTGTGAGGCGTACTTGGCCTACGTGATGAATCCGAACATGAATGAAGTTAGACCGCAAGATATTAGAATAGTGTGTGATTTTCCAAGTGTATTTCCGGAAGAGTTGTCTAGTTTGCCGCCTGAGAGAGAAGTAGAGTTTGCCATAGAGACATACTTAGATTCTGCTCATGTTTCGATTGCTCCATACCGTATGGCACCAAAAGAACTAAAAGAGTTGAAGACTCAGTTACAAGAGTTATCAGATAGAGGTTTTATCCGTCTGAGTTCTTCGCCTTGGGGCGCTCTGGTATTATTTTTGAAGAAGAAATACAGTGGTTTGAGGATATATATTGATTATAGATAGTTGAATCAGTTGACAGTGAAAAAAGTATCCCTTGTCGCGGATCGATGATTTTTTTTGATTAGTTGTGATGGGCATCAGTCTATTTGAAGATTGATTTGAGGTCTGGTTATTACCAGTTGAAGGTAAAAGAGGTTGATGTACCGAAGACAACCTTCATGACTATGTATGGTAACTATGAGTTATTGGTTATGCCGTTTGGGTTGACAAATGCACCGGCTGCTTTCATGTACATGATGAACAAAATCTTCCATCAGTACTTAGATCAGTTTGTGGTTGTATTCATAGATGATATTTTTGGTGTATTCGTATACCGAGGAAGATCATGACATGCATTTGAGGTTAGTTTTGCACAGTTTGCTAGACAATCAGTTGTATTGTAACCCCCTTAGCCAGGCCTAGACGGTTGACCCAAACTACGAAGGTTACACGGGGAAAACCAAAGTCAACCCGAAAGACAACCTTGATCCACGACCCTTTTTTTTAATTTTAATCTTGTCTAGATACACGTTAACCCTAGGTGAGTACTCATAATATATGATTGAGAAAGACACAGCGATCGGATAACATATAGGGACTCAATTGCATTTTATACGAGTTTAGGGACCAAAATGTAATTTCTATAAATTTGAAAGTCTTTATTGATTTTAAGGTTACCAATATGCAATTAGCCATGTTACATGCTTCTCTGCCAAATTTCATCTTAATTGGACATCTCAAGCTCAAGCAATTGCAATCTCAACATTTAGGACTAAAAAGTAAAACATGCAAACATCAGAACAATTCAAATTTGTGCCCAACGGTCACCTGTTTCGAAACACCTACCTGACGCATCGAAATGCTGGATCGAAACACACACATGTTTCGATACCCGTTCCGAAACATGACATTCCAGTAGCCAAAACGTTTCGGAACAACCTCCACCGTTTCGAAACACGAAGGCCATTACAGGCCCCCGTTTCGAAACACTAGAGGGTGTTTCGATACGGTCTGCCCAGAAACAACATCAAGGACTGGTTTTTTACTAGAAAACTTAATCTAACACATCTCAAAGACTCCCTAACCATACCAACAAGTCAACATACATATAAGGTACTCGTTTGGAACACACAAACACAAACATAACCTCAAACATGAAATCTCATTAGTCTAGAGGCATGCTTTCTAATATCAAAACACAAAAGCAATCCATCCTCAAAACAAGCAATCCAAACCATTTACAATCCAACAAGCCCAAAACAAACATGCCACAACCTTAGGGAGTTTAACATATCTCCCAAATACAAGATTTTGTTTCTCATTTATAATTTATCAAAACTAAAGTGTATGAAAACTTCACCATACGTGAGCTTAGATTTCCTTGGATGGACTTAGCTTCATTGATGCCCCAAAACACCTCAATTATCTGCATTATTGGTAAAAGAGAGAGCATAAACACAAATGCTTAGTGAGGCATGCTCTAAAAAGAACCAACACGATAATGCACATTTGAAAACACTTTCATTAAAAACTTTTAACCCACATGCTCATCACTTCCTCATGCTTGGAAAACTTTCAAAGCAATACTTATTAAAACCACGTGTACCTTCATTCTATCTCATGCATTAAAACCAATGCAAAACCCATAGCAAGGCCAAAATCATGCTTGTACTATAAAGCATTTCATAAACAAACTACATATGCATTTCTCATAACATAAATCATTATATCAAGGTACATGTGAATCAAAACCATAACATATTTTTATATTGGCATTTCACATCTATTGTAACCCCCTTAACCCGGCCTAGACGGTTGACCCGAATTAAGAAAGTCACACGGGGAAAACCAAAGTCAACCCGAAAGTCAACCTTGATTAACGACCTTTTTTTTTAATCTTATCTAGTTGCACATTAGTCCTAATTGTGATCACACAAACATCATACTCAAAGATCACAAACATCAGAGATCAAACAGGGACCCAATTGAACAAATTACAACTTTAGGGACCAAATTGTAATTTCTGATAATTAAAGGACTTAACCCAAATTAAAGTTACCAACTTGAAATTAATCAGGTTTCATGCTTCTCTGTGAAATTTCAGCTCAAAAGGACTTCCCAAGCTAATGCAATTGAACAAACAAGTTTCAGGACCAAAACGCAAACAAATCAAAACATATAACTGCCAATGTCAGCCTCCAACGGTCGACCGTTCCGGAATAGGTAGACCCCGTTCCGAAACACGGGCCGTTCCGCAACGGGTTCCGAAACATAGGCTTGGCAGAGACCAAACCGTTTCGAAACGGTGCATACCGTTTCGGACGCATGGGTTCATGAAAGGCACCCGTTCCGAAACGGTGCACACTATTCCGAAACGCCTGCACAGATTGCAGCAAATGGCATTCCAAATCATGCAATAGATCAATCAAACATGCTCCAAATGTCACCAAACTTTACCAGCATGCAATTCAACATATATATGACTTATAGGCATCATCCAATCAACAGAATAACATCATATGCAAAAAGCCCCAATTCTATAGGCATGCTTCCTACACAAGCTAGCTACTCAAGCACAAAACTTTCAAAACAAGCATATAATGATCCAATGCAAAAACCAGCAATCTTAACATCATTCAACATACTTAGGGAGTCCCAAACACCTCCCAAAACATACACATTGGTCCCCCATTGCCAAATTACGCAAAAGCTAAAAAGTACTTATAAAACCTTCCATACATTGAGCTTTACTTGTACTTGATTGCTTGCCCTTCCTTGCTGCCCTCAAGGTTCTTTAATGCTCTGCATTATTGAATTAAGAAAACGAAGAGAGCGTAAGCAAAAGCTTAGTGAGGAATGCTCTTAAAAACCATTCAATAATGCAATTAAAACCATTTATAAACATGCTTAAAATCAACCTTTGAACATGCTCAAAAGCATACTTAAAACAAGCAATCTCATGCTTCAACATAAACATTAAAACAAGCATCTCATGCTTCTTACATACATAACATGTCATATTGGCTCAAGTGATAAATTCCATTTCATTAAAACAAGTTCATCAACTTCCCAAGGACTTTTAAACACCTTGGCCATGGACTTTTAAACACCATGAATGAGGACCACACAAGGACTTTTAACCACCTTTGTGTCCAAAGCTTGAATCACCCCAAGGACTTTTAAACACCTTGGCCCCAAGGACTTTTAAACACCTTGGCCCCATGGACTTTTAAACACCATGGCCCCATGGACTTTTAAACACCATGGAAGGATCACCTAAGGACTTTTAACCACCTTAGTGTCCGCAACAAGAATCATCCAAGGACTTTTAACCACCTTGATGTTCTTAAGTAACAAGGCTCACTCAAGGACTTTTAACCACCTTAGTGACCTTAACCTTTTTCAAAACATCACTTGCCAATACACATCATTTTCTTCATTTAATCCACTGTTTTAAAGCATTAAACCAAGCCATTTTCATCATGCATTTCAAAGCATCAAACCACATTATTTCAATGTACAAAAGCAAGGAACTCCTACCTAGAGTTACCTTCAACATATGGCTTACATCATCAGCAAAAACCATGCTAAAACATGCTTTCAAAACAGTAATTAAAACATGCAAATCATCATTTTGCATCACATCAAAAATCATGGCCACCACTAGAGAGAAAATCCGAAAACTTACACTTGAGCTTAGCAAAGTTGTTTAGACTTAAACTAAGCTCCCAAAACCTTCAAACCTTGGTTTAAAAAGCAATAAACCCAACTTCACTCACCGATTTCCACTTTGCTTCAAGCCAAAGCACCAAATCAAGCTTCCAGATCAACAACTCTTGGATCCAAAGATGCCTCCCCTGTTTCAACACATCAAAGCAGAGGATTAATGCATCATTATGCATTAATTGCTTCAATGAAAGCACCTAAACTCGCTGCTCTCATCCAACCTCCATTTTCGGCCACCAAACACAACCGAAAATGCATCCAAACCACTTCTAAACAAAGCCCAGCCATAAACCAGCAAAACCTCACTTCCATAAACATCATAACACATCTAAAAACAACCTATAAACATCTGTATACCTCCAGCAACAACAGATCACCAAGATCACCTCAAAAACAACCTTGAAACACAAGCTAAACTTAGGAAACTCAACCTATCCGGGATTGCATCAATCAAAACTCAATTCCATATCAAATTAGAGTTCATTTAACATCAAAAACACATCTCAAATCACAGATTAATCAGATCTAACGAAAATCATCAAAAACCATCAAAATCTTGCATTATAAGCCAAGATCCATTAATCAACTTAAAAGCCTTTAATTAAACATCAATTTAGGATTGAAAACTTAGGAATTTCAGTAAAGAACTGATAGTTTAGAGGAGAAGGACGTTCTTACCTCCAAACTTGAGTTTCTCCTCTTTTTGCAATCAAAATCCTTGTTGAAACAATTAGCAATTGAAGAGGTTTTGAAGATACAATGATTAGGAATCAAATGAGAGTTGAAAGGAGGGATTTAGGTGAAGAAATCAAAACAAATTCTCTGGAAAAGTAGTGTTTGGGTTGAGAGAAAATGAGAGAAAGAAAATTGGAAAGTTAGTTAAGAAAATAGCCAAATGGCTTCCCTCCAATTTTAATATCCTTTAAAAATCAGATTTTAGACTTAAAATATCTTGGAAAAATCTGGAGAAACTCCCTTTGGGTAAATAGCTCCTTAAAGATTCAAAGTTTCAACCCTTTATAAAACAGCCACAAAACTTGCAAAAATTACATTTTGGTCACTAGCCAAAATGTCACACTTCCAAAACTCATTTTCCAAAATTGATTTCACAGTTCACTTAATTATATTAAAAGATGATTTTAGAACATTTTTCCATATTTTTAATGCAACCCGAACTAGGCTTTCCTAATTTCACCTCTTTAGATTCGAACAGCACTTTGACCAACCGGTCAACGCTCAAAACTCCTAAGCCCAAAACCGGGGAGTTACAACTCTCCCCCCCTTAAGAAATTTCGTCCTCGAAATTTACCTGAAGGAAAGAGATAAGGAAACTGCTTCAGCATGTCTTCCTTCCGCTCCCACGTGGCTTCCTCAACACCTCGATGCTTCCACAGCACCTTCACCAACTCAATGGTCTTGCCACGAAGAACCTTGCTATCCGAATCCAGAACCTTCACCGGTTCCTCATCATAGGTCAAATCCGGATTCAAAACCACTTCCTCCACAGGCATCACATGCGAAGGATCAGATCTATACTTCCGGAGCATAGAAACATGGAACACATCATGAATCTTCTCCAACTCCTGAGGTAACCTCAGCCGATACGCAACAGGACCCAGACGCTCAACCACCTCATATGGTCCAATGTACCGAGGGCTCAAGTTACCCTTCCGGCCAAACCTCACCACCTTCTTCCAAGGCGAAACCTTCAAGAACACACGGTCACCCACCGCATACTCTATCTCCTTACGCTTCAAATCTGCGTAAGACTTCTGCCGATCAGAGGCAGCCTTCAACCGCTCACAAATGTGCTTCACCTTCTCGGTGGTCCCTTTCAACAAAGCCGGCATCGAAACCAACTTTTGACCAGTTTCAGCCCAACATAGAGGAGTCCTACACTTCCTCCCATATAGAGCCTCATAAGGTGCCATCTGTATACTCGCCTGATAACTATTGTTATAAGCGAACTCAACCAAAGGCAGATGCTTCTCCCAAGAACCTTGGAACTCAATCACGCAACACCTCAACATATCCTCCAAAATCTGGATAACCCGCTCAGACTGACCATCCGACTGAGGATGATAGGATGTACTAAAATGCAACCTAGTACCCAAAGCTTGATGCAAACACTGCCAGAAACGCGATGTGAACCTCGGATCCCTATCCGACACAATCGACTTAGGCACACCATGCAGCTGCACAATCTCAGCAATGTACAGCTCTGCCAGCCTATCCAAAGAAAACGTAGTATGCACAGGCAAGAAATGCGCACACTTCGTCAAGCGATCCACAATCACCCAAACAGAATTCTTCTTCGATGGAGACAAAGGCAAACCAGATACAAAATCCATGGTAACCCTCTCCCACTTCCATTCCGGGATTTTCAACGGTTGCAACAAACCAGAAGGAACCTGATGTTCAGCCTTAACTCGCTGACACACCAAACACTTACTCACAAACTCTGCAACATCCTTCTTCAAACCCACCCAATAGTACTCATCACGAAGATCACGATACATCTTAGTACTACCAGGGTGCATAGCAAAAGGACTACTATGACCTTCAGTCAGAATAGCACGCCTCAACTCAGCATCAGCAGGCACTACTATCCGACTCCCAAAACACAACACACCATCCTCATTAAAACAGAAATCCGAAGGTCTACCCTCCGCGATATCCTGAACATGAGACACCAAGGAATCATCCAACAACTGCTTTTCCTTGATCAACTGAACCAAAGATGGCTTCACTTGCAACTCAGCAATAAGACCACCATCTCGCGATATGCTCAAGCTAGCAAACATAGCTCTCAGCTCAACAGCTACCTTCCTACTCAAGGCATCCGCAACAACATTAGCCTTTCCAGGGTGATACTCAATCGTCAGATCATAATCCTTGAGCAACTCCAACCAACGCCGTTGTCTAAGATTCAACTCTTTCTGAGACATCAGATACCTCAAACTCTTGTGATCCGTGTACACAGTACACTTCTCACCATACAGATAATGTCTCCAAATCTTCAGAGCAAAAACCACTGCAGCCAGCTCAATGTCATGCGTAGGATAGTTGCGCTCATGCACCTTCAACTGCCGCGACGCATAAGCCACAACCTTACCCTCTTGCATCAGCACACACCCCAAACCAACATAGGATGCATCACTATAGACCACAAACTCTTTCCCTGATTCAGGCTGAATCAAGATAGGAGCTTGCGTCAAAGCCGCCTTCAGCTTCTCAAAAGCTTGTTGTCTCGCTTCCGTCCACTCATACTTAACATCCTTCTGCAACAGCTTCGTCAAAGGAGCAGCAATCTTGGAAAAACCATCCACAAACCTCCGGTAGTATCCCGCCAAACCAAGGAAACTACGGACCTCATGACCAGACTTAGGAACCTTCCAGTTCATCACCGCCTCAATCTTCTGAGGATCAACACGAATCCCCTCAGCTGAGACCACATGCCCAAGAAACACCACCTCCTTAAGCCAGAACTCACACTTGCTCAGCTTAGCATAAAGCTGATTCTCCAACAAAGCTTGCAAAACAATCCTCAAATGCTCTTCGTGCTCCTCCTCAGTACGCGAGTACACGAGGATATCATCAATGAACACCACAACGAACTTGTCCAGGTATTCATGAAACACACGATTCATCATGTCCATGAAAGCAGCAGGAGCATTTGTCAAACCAAACGGCATCACAAGGAACTCATAATGCCCATACCTTGTCTTGAAAGCTATCTTAGGCACATCCACATCCTTCACCTTCAACTGATAATACCCTGACCTCAAGTCAATCTTAGAGAACACTGCAGCTCCCCGAAATTGATCAAAGAGATCATCAATCCTCGGCAAAGGATACCGATTCTTGATAGTCAACTTGTTCAGCTGACGGTAATCAATGCACATCCTCATAGTGCCATCTTTCTTCTTCACAAACAAGACAGGTGCTCCCCAAGGTGACACACTCGGCCGGATGAAACCACGATCCAGCAGCTCTTGCAACTGCGTCTTCAGCTCCTTCAGCTCCTTAGGTGCCATTCTATAGGGAGTAATGGACACAAGAGTTGTATTCTCATACAGCTCAATTCCAAACTCCACCTCACGATTAGGAGGTAAACCAGGCAACTCCTCAGGAAAAACACCAGGAAACTCCTTCACAACCTTGATATCTTGCACCCTCAACTCCTTAGAGCTAGGATTCATCACAAAAGCTAGATAAGCTTCGCAACCTTGCCTCAGCATCCTACTCGCCTCCAAGGTAGACACAACATTAGCAAGAAACTTCACATTCTCACCAACCACAACAACTTCATAATCATCCGCAAGCTTAAGGGAAACCCGCTTATTCTCACAATCCACAACAGCACGATGCTCAGCAAGCCAATCCATACCAAGGATCACATCAAAACCATAAAAGGGCAACTCCATAAGATCAACATGAAAGACATGTTCTTGAACAACCAAGGGACACCTTCTATAAAGCTTTCGAGTCACAACAGTTTCACCAAAAGAACTAGTGACACGAACACCAACATCCAAAGACTCAACAGGCAAACCAAGCAATTCAGCATGCTCACGCAAAATGTATGAATGCGTAGATCCAGAATCAATCAAAGAAAGCAATGACAAGGATTGCAAAGTAAAGGTACCTGCAATCACATCTGCATCATTCCTTCCCTCGCGCTGAGCATACACCCTAGCTTGGCCTCCACCCTCAGGCTGAATAGCCACTACATGGGCTACTCCACGGCCACCTTCCTCTCGCCTCTGGAAATTACCATAGCCGCGCCCACGACCTCTCTGCTGTGCAGCAACAACAGGAGCACGCTCTTGGCCACCAGCCAACCTCGGACAATCTCGCCTCAAATGGTCAACAGAACCACAATTCCAACATCCATTACCAGTTGCCGCAACAGGAGCTTGCACATCCCTCACAGCACGAGGACAGTCACGCTTCATGTGACCACGAGAACCACAGATCCAACAAGCACTAGGATCAGCTCTAGCATAACCACCTCTAGCAGGTGCACCACCACCTCTCTTGGCTGAGGACTGATACTTCTGGTCACGTCCCCTCTTGTTCCGCCCACCTCCGGAACTATACTAAGCAGCTCTCTTGCCAGAACTCGCTCCAGCACCTTTCGCAGATAAACCCAAGTTCATCTCAATGTCCTTGGATCGGCTCACCAACACATCAAAATCATCATATTCAGTGGCCAGCACATACATCTTTACATCCGTCACAAGACCATAACGGAACCTCTCGCACCTTGCTCGCTCATCAGGTATCAGCTCCGGTGCATACTGACTGAGTCGCACAAACTGCACTTCATACTCAGCCACACTCATGCTCCCTTGGGTAAGAGACATGAATTCACGCTTTTTCTCATCCAGATATCTCACTCCAAGATATCTCCTCTTGAACACATTCTGAAAGAATGTCCAAGTAACATCAGCTTCAGCCATCCCAGCTATGGTGGTCGTCCACCACGTATACGCATCGTCCTGCAGCAAGGACACAACACATCCCAACTTTTGCACATCCGTGCAGCTCATCTGACCCAAGATACGCTTGGTACTCTCTAGCCAAGCTTCCGAACTCTCAGCAGACATACCCCTGAACTCAGTCCCACCAAGACTGCGCAGACGCTCCAAAGGTAGTCTAACTCCAGCATCTCCCTGATGCCCAGCTCCTTGAGCTCCAGCTACTGCTGCTCGAAAAGCACCCGCAATAGCTTGTACCAGCATAGACATATCAGGCATAGCTTGCCCCTGACCAACCTCTGGTCCAGCAGCTCCAGCACCAGCTGCAGCTTCAGCTCTCTCACCTCTAGCACCACCACCACCAGGCGGAGGAGGGGGTAACACTGCACTACCCGTATTCTCTTCATTCTAGTTCTCATTGGGAGCCGTAGCTCGCACACTACCTCTTAACTCTCTACGTGGTGCCATACTTTTACCATGCAATCACAATGCAAAATAAAACAAGTCAGGCCAAGCAAGGTAAGCAATCCAAGTATTCAAGCTCAATTTCATTCAAAATCAACATCATTTCATTAGCTTTTGTTTGGCAATGAGTACCCTCAACATGCAACATCACAGCATACATCTCAATTGCATCCAAATCACAAGCCACTAAACATGCTTTCGAACCACAAGCATACAAGCCAAACATACTTCAATCATGCATACATTCATTCCCAATTACTCGCAAACTCAGCTCTGATACCACCAAATGTAACCCCCTTAACCCGGCCTAGACGGTTGACCCGAATTAAGAAAGTCACACGGGGAAAACCAAAGTCAACCCGAAAGTCAACCTTGATTAACGACCTTTTTTTTTCTTTTTAATCTTATCTAGTTGCACATTAGTCCTAACTGTGATCACACAAACATCATACTCAAAGATCACAAACATCAGAGATCAAACAGGGACCCAATTGAACAAATTACAACTTTAGGGACCAAATTGTAATTTCTGATAATTAAAGGACTTAACCCAAATTAAAGTTACCAACTTGAAATTAATCAGGTTTCATGCTTCTCTGTGAAATTTCAGCTCAAAAGGACTTCCCAAGCTCATGCACTTGAACAAACAAGTTTCAGGACCAAAACGCAAACAAATCAAAACATATAACTGCCAATGTCAGCCTCCAACGGTCGACCGTTCCGGAACAGGTAGACCCCGTTCCGAAACACGGGCCGTTCCACAACGGGTTCCGAAACATAGGCTTGGCAGAGACCAAACCGTTTCGAAACGGTGCATACCGTTTCGGACGCCTGGGTTCATGCAAGGCACCCGTTTCGAAACGGTGCACACTGTTCCGAAACGCCTGCACAGATTGCAGCAAATGGCATTCCAAATCATGCAATAGATCAATCAAACATGCTCCAAATGTCACCAAACTTTACCAGCATGCAATTCAACATATATATGACTTATAGGCATCATCCAATCAACAGAATAACATCATATGCAAAAAGCCCCAATTCTATAGGCATGCTTCCTACACAAGCTAGCTACTCAAGCACAAAACTTTCAAAACAAGCATATAATGATCCAATGCAAAAACCAGCAATCTTAACATCATTCAACATACTTAGGGAGTCCCAAACACCTCCCAAAACATACACATTGGTCCCCCATTGCCAAATTTCCCAAAAGCTAAAAAGTACTTATAAAACCTTCCATACATTGAGCTTTACTTGTACTTGATTGCTTGCCCTTCCTTGCTGCCCTCAAGGTTCTTTAATGCTCTACATTATTGAATTAAGAAAACAAAGAGAGCGTAAGCAAAAGCTTAGTGAGGAATGCTTTTAAAAAACATTCAATAATGCAATTAAAACCATTTATAAACATGCTTAAAATCAACCTTTGAACATGCTCAAAAGCATACTTAAAACAAGCAATCTCATGCTTCAACATAAACATTAAAACAAGCATCTCATGCTTCTTACATACATAACATGTCATATTGGCTCAAGTGATAAATTCCATTTCATTAAAACAAGTTCATCAACTTCCCAAGGACTTTTAAACACCTTGGCCCCAAGGACTTTTAAACACCTTGGCCATGGACTTTTAAACACCATGAATGAGGACCACACAAGGACTTTTAACCACCTTTGTGTCCAAAGCTTGAATCACCCCAAGGACTTTTAAACACCTTGGCCCCAAGGACTTTTAAACACCTTGGCCCCATGGACTTTTAAACACCATGGCCCCATGGACTTTTAAACACCATGGAAGGATCACCTAAGGACTTTTAACCACCTTAGTGTCCGCAACAAGAATCATCATAGGACTTTTAACCACCTTGATGTTCTTAAGTAACAAGGCTCACTAAAGGACTTTTAACCACCTTAGTGACCTTAACCTTTTTCAAAACATCACTTGCCAATACACATCATTTTCTTCATTTAATCCACTGTTTTAAAGCATTAAACCAAGCTATTTTCATCATGCATTTCAAAGCATCAAACCACATTATTTCAATGTACAAAAGCAAGGAACTCCTACCTAGAGTTACCTTCAACATATGGCTTACATCATCAGCAAAAACCATGCTAAAACATGCTTTCAAAACAGTAATTAAAACATGCAAATCATCATTTTGCATCACATCAAAAATCATGGCCACCACTAGAGAGAAAATCCGAAAAATTACACTTGAGCTTAGCAAAGTTGTTTAGACTTAAACTAAGCTCCCAAAACCTTCAAACCTTGGTTTAAAAGCAGTAAACCCAACTTCACTCACCGATTTCCACTTTGCTTCAAGCCAAAGCACCAAATCAAGCTTCCGGATCAACAACTCTTGGATCCAAAGATGCCTCCCCTGTTTCAACACATCAAAGCAGAGGATTAATGCATCATTATGCATTAATTGCTTCAATGAAAGCACCTAAACTCGCTGCTCTCATCCAACCTCCATTTTCGGCCACCAAACACAACCGAAAATGCATCCAAACCACTTCTAAACAAAGCCCAGCCATAAACCAGCAAAACCTCACTTCTATAAACATCATAACACATCTAAAAACAACCTATAAACATCCTTATACCTCCAGCAACAACAGATCACCTCAAAAACAACCTTGAAACACAAGCTAAACTTAGGAAACTCAACCTATCCGGGATTGCATCAATCAAAACTCAATTCCATATCAAATTAGAGTTCATTTAACATCAAAAACACATCTCAAATCACAGATTAATCAGATCTAACGAAAATCATCAAAAACCATCAAAATCTTGCATTATAAGCCAAGATCCATTAATCAACTTAAAAGCCTTTAATTAAACATCAATTTAGGATTGAAAACTTAGGAATTTCAGTAAAGAACTGATAGTTTAGAGGAGAAGGACGTTCTTACCTCCAAACTTGAGTTTCTCCTCTTTTTGCAATCAAAATCCTTGTTGAAACAATTAGCAATTGAAGAGGTTTTGAAGATACAATGATTAGGAATCAAATGAGAGTTGAAAGGAGGGATTTAGGTGAAGAAATTAGAACAAATTCTCTGGAAAAGTAGTGTTTGGGTTGAGAGAAAATGAGAGAAAGAAAATTGGAAAGTTAGTTAAGAAAATAGCCAAATGGCTTCCCTCCAATTTTAATATCCTTTAAAAATCAGATTTTAGACTTAAAATATCTTGGAAAAATCTGGAGAAACTCCCTTTGGGTAAATAGCTCCTTAAAGATTCAAAGTTTCAACCCTTTATAAAACAGCCACAAAACTTGCGAAAATTACATTTTGGTCACTAGCCAAAATGTCACACTTCCAAAACTCATTTTCCAAAATTGATTTCACAGTTCACTTAATTATATTAAAAGATGATTTTAGAACATTTTTCCATATTTTTAATGCAACCCAAACTAGGCTTTCCTAATTTCACCTCTTTAGATTCGAACAGCACTTTGACCAACCGGTCAACGCTCAAAACTCCTAAGCCCAAAACCGGGGCGTTACATCTATTTATTACTCGGATATGTGGACATCTCACTAGACACTTCCGGTGGCATCTCTCATCACCGTACCCACTCGTCTAGCAACATAGTTTCCGGTGGAATCTCTCGTCACCGTACTCACATGGCGGAATCTCTCATCGCCACCAAGCTTGGGTATTTTCCAAGTCCTACTCGATGGAATGCCCATCATCAGAATATCTCCCTTTGGCTTAACCAAAGAGCACGTACGGATTTTTAGTTTATAATGCACTATCATCCTATTGATCGATCAACTATATCCGATAAGTTTCTCAACATCTATGCCAATATATTATGTCAAATCAACATCTCACCTACTGTTTTTCATGCATTAAAACTCAACATTCTCATTTTTTTTTAAAACCATAACATTTGCTACACTTCAACATATAAGCTCAAATCTCAATTATGAAAAATTTTACTTATTGAAATCATTTCAAGTATCATCCCATCCTATAATTCATGCATAAAAACATTAGGAATTTATCAATCTAAAACCACGAGCATGTAAAAGCATTTAAAGGGGCAATCACCACATTCTAGAGAGAAATCTAGCCAATACTTACTTCTGGACTTAGGAAGGTGTTTCAAATCTTTCCTAAATCCCCAAACCTTGGTTCTTTGTCCCTCAAGGACTTGTAAAGCCATACGCACTCACCAATTTCGTTTCGCTTGCTTGCCGAAACGCCAATTAAGCTTCCGGATCAACTCCAAAAGTGTCCGAAGATGTCTACCCTGTTTTAGAAACATAAAAGCGGAGGATTAAGGCATCATCATGCATTGAAATCTTCAGCCACCACTCCTAAACTCGCTGCTCTACCTATAACCAACATTTTGGCTACCAAACACTACCGAAATCACCTCCAAACTCTTTCAAAACATAACCCAACCAAGATCCATCACTTCTAATCCTTTCTAAACATCAATTAACATCAAAAACAACCTTAATCTCGTCCTTATACCTCCAACCATAACAAAACACCAAAATCACCCCAAAAACCACCATTATCACAAGCAAAAACTTAGGAAAAACAACCTATTCGGGATTGGATTGATAAAACCTCATTTCTAACATCATTTAACATCCAAAATACATTAGAAAACCATCTCAAAACATAGCCCAATCAATTACCATGAAAATCTTCAAGATCTCTTCCAAAATTATGAGTTTTAAGCCAAAATCTTGTTTCTAACATTAAAACCATTCATAAAACTTTAATAAAGGATTGACAACTTGGGAATTTCAGTAAAGAACTGAGTATTTAGAGGAGAAGAACAATCTTACCTCTAAAAGATGATTTCTCCTTGATTTGGGTAAGTTTCCATGAAAATACAATGTAGAAATCAAGTGAATTTGTTGAAAGATTGATTAGGAATGAATGAGTGATGGAAATCTCATCAATTGAAGTAAAAATCAAAGTGAATTTTGCTGGAGAAAAAGTGTTTGGTTGATAGGATTTTGAGAGAAAATGAAATGAAAGATTATTAGAGAAAAGTGGTTATAAAAGTCAAAGGTAGTTTATCATCTTTCTTTTATTAAATTAAATCATTAATTAAATCACCCAAATTAAGGAAAAATCTGGTGAAAACATTTTTGGTAAATTAGCTCCTTAAAGATTCAAGGTTTAAATCCTTTACAAAATAGTCACTACTAAACTTTGCAAAAATCGCAATTTGGTCACTACACCGAAATGTAGTATTTCCAAACCCCATTTTGTAAAATTGATTTCACCATTCACCTTTATATATTAAATAAGGTTTTTTAGATATTTTTCTATATTTTTAAAGTATCCCGAACTAGGCTTTTTTTAAAACTCCCTTTTATATTTGAACCATTTGTCAGACCGATCCGGTTCAGACCCTAAACTTCTAAGCCCAAAATTGGGGTGTTACATGTACGCTAAGTTGAGTAAGTGTGAGTTCTGGATCAGAGAGGTACTCTTTCTAGGACATGTAGTATCAGCCGAGGGAATTAGAGTTGATCCGAAGAAGATAGAAGCCATTGTTGAGTGGAAGCAACCAAAGTCTATGATAGAGATACGTAGTTTCCTAGGCTTAGCAGGTTATTATAGGAGGTTTGTGAATGGTTTCTCGAAGATAGCCGCTCCTTTGACAAAATTGCTTCAGAAGAATGTTCAGTTTGAGTGGTCAGATGCGAGACATCAAGCTTTTGAGAAACTGAAAGAAGCTTTGACAGATGCACCGATTTTGATCCAGTCGAAGTCAGGGAAAGAGTATGTAGTCTACATATGTAGGATTAGGTTGTGTGCTCATGCAGAACGAATGAGTTTTAGCTTATGCCTCGAGACAGTTAAAGAATCACGAGCATAATTATCCAACACACGACATAGAGCTAGCCGCAGTTGTGTTTGCCTTGAAGATCTAGAAACATTATTTGTATGGTGAGAAATACATAGTGTATACGAATCACAAGAGTTTGAAGTATATAATGACACAAAGAGAGTTGAACCTTAAACAGCGTAGGTGGCTAGAGTTGCTTAAGGACTACGATCTCATGATTGAGTACCATCTGGGTAAAGCCAATGTAGTGGCATATGCTTTGAGTAGGAAGGTAGTTGTTGAGTTGAGAGCCATGTTTGCTTGTTTGAGTTTGTCCGGTGATGGTGTTTTAGTGGCCGAGCTTCAGGTTAGACCTACCTTAGGTCAGTTGATTAGAGAAAAACAGATGTTAGATAGATCTGTGGCACCTCACGTGCAAGATATAGCCGAGGGTAAACCATCGGACTACAATTTCAGTGTTGATGGGGTCTTGTGTTTCAGAGACAAAATAGTTGTGCCAGATGACCGTGATTTGAGATGTACTATCTTGACCGAAGCACACAGTAGCCCGTTTGCTATGCATCCTAGTAGTACAAAGATGTATCGTGATCTGAAGAAAGAATACTACTGGGTTGGTTTGAAGAAAGACGTAGCCGATTTCTTGAGTAAGTGTATGGTATGCCAGAGTGTTAAGGCAGAACATCAGGTTCCATCAGGTTTGTTGCAACCGTTGAGGATTCCGAAATAGAAGTTGGAAAATATCATCATGGACTTCGTTTCAGGTTTGCCTTTGACTTCTTCTTCGAAGAACTCAGTTTTGGTTATAGTTGACTGCTTCACGAAGTGTGCTCACTTTATAGATGTTCATACGACTTACTCCTTAGATAAATTGGCCGATTTATACATCAATGAGATTGTGAGATTTCATGGTGTGCTGAAGTCAATTGTGTCTGACAGAGATTCGAGATTTATAGCCAGATTTTGGGAGTGTTTGCATACAACTTTGGGTACCCAATTGAATTTTAGTACGTCATATCATCCTCAGTCAGATGGTCAGTCAGAAAGGGTTATACATATTTTGGAGGACATGGTGCGTTGTTGCATTATTGATTTTCAGGGTACTTGGGAGAAACACTTGTCATTGGTCGAGTTGGCATACAATAACAATTATCAGTTGAGCATTCAGATGGCTCCGTATGAGGCACTGTATGGTAAAAAATGTAGAACTATGATTTGTTGGGCCGAAGCAGGTAAGAAGTTGTTATCGATGTTGAATATGCTTAAGGGGACTACCGATAAGGTGAAGTTAATCTATGATCGTTTGAAGGAAGCTTTGGATAGACAGAAATCCTATGCCGATTTGAAGAGGAAGGAAGTTGAGTATGCCGTGGGAGATAGAGTGTTCTTGAAAGTCTCTTCGTGGAAGAAAGTTATGAGGTTTGGCAGAAAATGGAAGTTGAGTCCGAGATACATTGAGTCGTATGAGATTTCGAAGCAAATCGGCCCGGTTGCTTATCAGTTACGTTTTCCATCCGAGTTAGAGAAGATTCACAATGTGTTCCATGTTTCGATGCTTAGAAAGTATAGATCAGATCCGTCGCACGTTATGCCTGTGGAAGAGATTGAGTTGAACCCAAACTTGACGTACGATGAAGAACCAGTTGAGATCTTGACATCAGATAGCAAAGTGTTACGTGGTAGACAGATTGAGTTGGTCAAAGTGAAGTGGAAAGGCCGAGGTGTGGAAGAGGCAACTTGGGAAAGAAAAGAGGATATGGAGAGGTAGTTTCCATATCTCTTCCCGTCAGGTAATTTCGAGGATGAAATTTCCTTAAGTGGGGGAGAGTTGTAACACCCGAGTTTAGGGGTCGGGTGTTAGGTGAGTTAAATTGGGTTCGGGTCGTTGGGCTTGGTTTAAATAAAACGGGCTTGGTTTTAAATTAAAAAGGCCATGTGATTTCATTAAGGGTAAATGGGGAATTTTCTGAAAAGGAAAAATAAAACAAGTAAAATAATGTTTTGAAGTCACCATCTTCTTCTTCCTTGAAACTAAAACCACGACAAAAACCTCTCTTCAACCCAAGTTACTGTTCCATCATATTCATCATCGATTTCAAGTGTTTTTATCAAGGTAATGATGCTTTTGACTTCTCCTCTTCATCCTTAACGTTTCTATGGTTTTAGATTTTCATAAACTCCATTTTTGAATTTATCCAAATGTTCAAATTTTAAGTAAAAGGAGAAACTTTGTTGGGTTTTTAATGGGTTTTTGATTTGTAAAGTTAAAATATGTTATAGTCTTGCCTTTAAGTGTAACATATCTTAAAATGGTGGAGTTTTGTTGAAATCCTAAAATGGGTATTTGTTGTTGTGTTTAAGGGTAGAAATCTTGAGTTTTTGAGGTAGTTATGTGAGGGAAAGTTGGGCTGATGGTATGGTAATGCTTGGGGGTTGTTTTGAGCATGTTTAGTGATGATTTGGGTGATGAAATTGATGGGTATTTGATGGGTTGTGTTCAAGTCCGAAAGTGAAGAGTTTGGGTTAGTTTTGGCTTGGAAATTTAGTAAAATGGTCTTGAGATTGTAATATGATTTGTGACAGTGACTTTGTGGATGTTTTGATGTGTAATGCACTGTTTTTGGTTGATTAGATGCAAGGGAAAACGTTGGAGAAGCTTCGAGCTCAATTCCGGGGAACTTGAAGGCTTGATCGATATTTTTGGCTTGTTTCGGGAGTGTTTGGTGAGTGGGCTGTTTTCAATGGTTTTAAATTGGTTTAAGGTATGTTGTTGGAGTTTTAGATTGTGCTTGGTAGGCCAATCTAATGTGGGGATTAAGTTGGTAGCTTATCTCTTGTTTAGCTCTATATATTCCTTGTTAAATGTGCATAAATGTGGACTTGTGAGATATGTTTTCGATTATGCATGTTGCGATATATTTATGTTGCATGATGGTGGTTTGTATGTTGTGTTGCATGATTTGTGAAATCATGGTGATTCCTCGTTTAGTATGTTGGCACTAGTTATGTTACGGGTTATAAATGATCGATCATTAGGATGAGTGTGCACATGATAAGAGTCAAATTCATGCGTGGCCTCGGTGATGTGTAGTCACCAAGGAGGAGTACGGTGAAGTAACATTCCACCGAAAAGTGTGTTTATGTGTGATGATGAGGGAAATACCATCAGTAAAAGAAAACAATGATGAGTGAAATCCCACCGGAAGGTAATATTGTTGTTGCTGAGTACGTTGGGTGAGAATCCCATCGGAAGCTATCCGCATATCCGAGTAAGCTATATAGTTGCCAATATACCGTGTTTATGTGTGGTTGATGTGGTAAGATGTTCGGTTATATCTATGCTTAGCATAAAATGAGGTAAGATGCCATGTTCATGCATTCTTGTAGCGGTTGGTTATGTTGTTATGATGGTGTAAATGTAAGCCTTGTTGATGATTATGGATACCATGCTTTGGACCATTCATTGTCGATATTTGTTTTGAGCTCCCACACTAAGCTTTCAAGCTTACGCTCTCATTTCCGACAATGCAGATCATTAGTGTGGAAGTTAGCAAGGTTCAAGGAAGGGGCACCCAAGAGCGTGTGTTGCTGCTCAAGTATGGTTTTTCTTAAATAATGTAATTGATAGAAATGGGGATGCTAAGTGTTGTAGGAGCATGTGTTAGACTCCTATGTTGGCTTTTATGTTGTGGGATGCCTATGTTTTGTATTGAAGAGTGTAAACCTTGTTTTTTATAATGCTTATGTTGATGCATGTTTCCTTTGGTTAGATGGATTTGTTATGCACGATTGCATGTTTAATTATGCTCTGTAGTAGGATGTGTTGCCTCTAGATTGTATATATGTTGGTTGCTTGTAATTTTTGATGTTTCGGGATAAGTTTGGGGATATTTGAAGATGCATAAACCTAATTTTGGGTCACTCTGTGTGCAGGCGTTCCGAAACGCTCGAAGTAGTTTTGGAACGGTTGTAGCTCAAGGATACTCGTATCGGAACGAGGGTGGCGCCGTTTCGATACGATTTGACATTGTGAGCTCCCGTTTCGGTACGCGTTTCAATACAGTTTGCCATTGAGAACCCCTGTTTCGGAACAAGTTCCGAAACATTTCGTCAATGTAGACCCCCATTCCGGAACGAGGTGGACCGTATCAGAACGACTTGGTCTTACTTTTAAACTGGAGCCCACGTTTCGGAACAGGCAAGCCTGTTCCGAAACGCATGCAAGTAAATTGGCTAATTTGCATCTTCAAAGGTTCTCGAACATGTGTTTTAGTCCCTAATGTTTGTTTACTTCCTTGTTGAGTTCGTATGTATCTTTTATTAGTGGTTTTGCTTCGTACACATGAAATTGGACTATTTAAGTTACTTGGTAAATTTAAGTCGCCTTATGTTCTGCTTGGATTGTTCGTCATCATTTTCTGCTGTCGTCTTCGCATATAGGGATAAATGTGATATTTAGACAAGATAATTAAATGATAATATAGGGTTGCTAATCGGAGTGAGGCTTTAGCGGGTTTTGCCCCAATTTTCCCCGTGTAACCCGTTCGGACCGGCCTGTCGGCTAGACCGGAATGAGGGGGTTACAAGAAAAAGATCTGATAATATGCTATGAGTGCAAGAAACTGGGTCATATCCATTCTGAGTGTCCTTAACTCAAGAAGAAGGGATTTGAGAAGAAGAAGAAGCCCAAAGCCAAGCTTGCTACTTGGAGTGATGAGGAATAATTCGAGGATGAGGAACAAGAAGTGGCCAACCTTTGCCTCGTGGCTATTGAGGAGGATTATAAGGTAACCTCTAACTCATCTAATTTTGATTTTACCTATGATGAATTGCATGAAGCGTATGATGAGTTACAAGAGGTGTATGATGAGTTAGTTGAGAAGTATAAGGAGTCCATTTTGAAAAATAAAAGTCATTTCGGATTTAAATGCTAAAATGATTTAATTTCTCAAGCTAACATGGAATTTGATAAAAAGATTTTAGGTCTACAAGATGAACTTGAATACTTTCAAAAAGAAAATGTAGATTTAAATAATCTTATTTCTCAATGTAACATTGAACACCAAAAGGTGTTAGATGAGCTCAATGAGCTCAAAAAGTCTTTCAAGAGTGTTGGTACTTTGAAAAATGAAATAGGTGAATAATCCAGAACAAACTAACCTAAGATAAAGAACTATAACTACAAACAAAGTGGCTCCTATAGGCATACTAAAACTAAAATAATTAGAAGTGTATGGGTTCCTAAGGAACTTGTTAAATCTAATAATGTTGATGCCATGTCACCTTGGATTCCTAAGGGAACCAAGCTTTTGGGAGCTAACACTCGTGGACCTAAATGTATTTGGGTACCAAAAATCAAAGCTTAATCTCTTTGTTTGTAGGGGGAGCATTTCTACAAGGCCAAAGCATAAAGCCAAAACTCATGGTACCTTGATAGTGGATGCTTGAGGCACATGACCGGAGACAATAGTCGATTCATGGAATCAAAGCCAAAAAGTGAAGGAGTAGTGACATTTGGTGACAAATCCAAAGGCCACATTGAAGGTATTGGCTCCATAGGTAATCACTCTACCGTACTCATTGAAAATGTGTTGTATGTCAATGGTCTAAAATATAATTTATTGAGCATTAGTCAATTGTGTGATAAAGAGTTCAATGTCCTATTTGATAAAAATGGGTGCAAAATTGTTGACATTAACTCTAATAAAACAATGCTCATTGGTCATCGCATAGGAAATATATACATGGTGCATTTAGATGACATTCATACATCCCATGCATGTTTTGTTGCACAAAATGAAAATAATGCATGGTTGTGGCATAGGAAACTAGGACATGCTAGCATTAGTGTTTTAGAAAAAATATTTTCCCTAAATCTAGTTAGAGGTTTACCCAAGATTAAGTTCACAAATGATAAAATATGTGATGCATGCTCTAAGGGTGAACAACATAGATCATCCTTTAAATCCATTAATGATGTCTCTACTAGTAGATGTTTACAATTGATTCATATGGATCTTTTTGGGCCTATTAGAACTATGAGTTTGAGTGGTAAATCATATGCTTTTTTTTCTTGTAGATGACTATTCTAGGTTTACTTGGGTTCTATTCTTAAGTACAAAAGATGAGGCTTTAGAAATATTCATCACGTTTTCTAAATTAACTCAAAATGATCTTGAGCTTAAGATTTCTCACATTAGAAGTGATCATGGAACCGAGTTTCAAAATCTAGGTTTTGAATAGTTTTTAAATGAAAATGGTATTAGCCACAATTTTTTGGTACCTCGAACTCCTCAACAAAATGGGGTAGTTGAGAGGAAAAATAGGACTTTACAAGAAATGGCTAGAACCATGCTTTGTGAAAAGAATTTACCTAAATACTTTTGGGCAGAGGCCACAAATACCGCTTGCTACATTGTAATCGAGTAATGATTAGACCAATTTTAAAGAAAACACCATATGAGATTTTAAAATCTAAGAATCCTAACATTAGCTATTTTCATCGATTTGGTTGCAAGTGTTATGTTTTAAACAATGGAAAAGACAACTTAGGTAAATTTGATTCTAAAAGTGATGAAGCTATTTTCTTAGGGTATTCTTTAAACTCTAAAGCCTATCGTGTATTTAATAAAAGAACTTTAGTAGTAGAAGAGTCTATACATGTTGTTTTTGATGATAACCTCCTTCCGAGGAAAGATTCTTGTGATGATGATGATGTAGGGATCATAGAAGCTAATGATGGTGGAGAATCATCAAAAGTGGACGATATTCCAACTCAAGAAGACGATGCACAAGATCCACCTCTTGAAGCCTTGAAGGACTTAGCTCTTGAGGAAAATAAGGTATCTTACCCAAGGGAGTTCAACTATGTCAAAGGTGGTGAAATCTTAAGTGATCCTCTCTCAAACTAATGAATCATGTTGCATTTATCTCATGCATAGAGCCTAAAAATATTAAAGAAGCATTAAAAGATGAATTTTTGATTATGGCCATGCTAGATAAGTTAAATCAATTTGAGAGGAGTAATGTATGGGCATTAGTTGAAAGGCCTAGTAATAAATCTACTATAGGAACTAAATGGGTGTTTAGGAATAAACTAGATGAGAGTGGGAACATAGTGAAAAACAAAGCTAGGCTAGTTGCTCAAGGTTACACTCAAGAAGAGGGGATAGATTTTAATGAAACCTATGCACCCGTAGCTAGAATGGAAGCTATTAGGATGTTGTTTGCATATGCATGTTATCATGATTTCAAGCTTTTCAAATGGATGTAAAAAGTGCATTTTTAAATGGTTTTATAAATGAAGAAGTGTATGTGGAACAACCACCGGGTTTTGAGGATTCAAAATTTCCAAATCATGTTTTTAAGCTAACCAAAGCCCTTAATGGTTTAAAACAAGCTCCTAGAGCTTGGTACGAAAGGATTTCAAACTTTTTAATTGAAAATGGTTTTGAAAAAGGTAAGGTGGACACTACACTTTTCATAAAAAGATATAAAATTGACATCTTAGTAGTGCAAATATATGTTGATGATATTATCTTTGGCTCTACTAATGAATGTTATTGCAAAGAGATTGCTATGTTAATGCAAGGTGAATTTGAGATGAGCATGATGGAGGAGCTCTCATTCTTTTTGGGACTCCAAATCAAACAAAGGATGGATGACACCTTCATAAATCAAGCAAAGTACGTGAAAGATATGCTCAAGAAGTTTGTCTTGGAGCAAGCAAAACCTCAAGCTACACCAATGAGCTCATCTACAAAGCTTGACAAAGATGAAGGAGGTAAGTGTGTTGACTCTAAGCTTTATCGCTCTATTATTGGATCATTGCTTTACCTTACCGCAAGTAGACCGGATATGTTGTTTAGTGTTTGCTTGTGTGCTAGGTTTCAAGCTAGCCCTAGAGAGTCTCACCTTATAACCGTTAAAAGGATCTTTAGGTACCTTAGAGATATTCCTTGTTTAGGTCTTTGGAACCCTAGAGACTCAACCTTTAACCTTCATGCTTATTCGGATACGGATTATGGGGGTTGTAAAATAGATAGGAAAAGTACTTCCGGCACTTGCCAATTCTTAGGTAGTATGCTCATATCTTGGTTCTCTAATAAACAAAATACCGTAGCTTTATCTACCACCGAAGTCGAGTACATATCCTTAAGGAGTAGTTGTGCTGAAGTCCTTTGGATGAAGCAACAACTCTTAGATTATGGAGTTAAAGTAGAAACCATACCCCTTAAGTGTGATAACACTAGTGCAATTTGTCTTACTAAAATTCCCATCCAACACTGCATACATTTATGAGATGTTAAAGTTGAGCCTTTGGTTGTTCTAAAGACCAAAAATGCATTTCTCGGCATAGGGTAACGATACAACCTTATGCGTATCGATACAAGTACTTCATTAGCTTTCTAGATTGCATTTTCTCTCTTGCGGGTATTGATACAGTTAAATTTGTTTCGATACGAGTTGTGAGCATTTCGATACAAATGTATTTTGTTTTGATACGGTTCCTTGGTTCGTGGTTCCAATAAATTACCATTCTACCCCCGTATCGATACACCCTTTAGGCGTATCGATACTTGATCACGCAGAATCTATTAATTGTCATTAAAAGACTTTCACTTTTACCAAAACTCCTATTTCAAAACCCTAGCCAATTTTCATCTATAAAAAAGCCTCTCAATCCCTCATATTTTTATCACAAAACTTAAAGTTTCTTGAGGGTTTTTCAAAATCAAGCCAAGTCTTAAGGCTCTCCATCAATTTGGTGCAAAATCTTCATACATTCATCCCTCTCTCAATATCAAGGTACAAAACTCCTTTTCATTCTATTTTGTTTAAATTTTTTTTGTTGTTTTTGTCTTGTTTTGTTCTTTCAAAAGTTTTATCAAACTTTTTTTTGTTTTGTCTTTCAAAAAGTTTCCCTCTACCTTGATTATCGGTTTATCCATGGGATTGAATGCGAAAATTAATGCATACACACATTGTTTCAATCAATTTTTTTAGACTATGGCACCTAAAAAGAGAGCATGCATTACAAGCGAAGTTGGTGAAGGATCAACTCCCGACGATGGAACTCGTCCAAATTTGACATTGATTTATCAAAGGTGCTTTAGAACCCCCGCTGAACTCAACTAATTTCGATCTTTTCAAAACTACAAGATTCGACCAGAGAGAGTAATTTCCATTCCTTTTCTCAATTCTGAGCGTTTCAAGTTTGCTTATTTACTTTTGCTCTAAGAATGAAAGTTCATGGATTTTCTACAAATTCCGGGAGTTTTCTTTCGAAATCTAGTTTTGATCTTTTATGCCAATGCCAAGTGTGTTGCCAATGCTGAGGGTAATGTCATTGCTGTTAATTCCTATCTTATGGGCAAGAAGATTACCGTCGATATGCAAGCCCTTTGTGAAGTTTTTGGCTCTGAGAATTAGGGTATTGATGATGAAAATGCTCTTGGACATGTTTTGGGGGATCCGTGACCGTTCTAAATGCTCATGACCACATCTTACACTTGATGATCACTTGGTAGTTTAGGCCTTCCGGAGGAAAATACTCAACCATTCGCCAAGTTGATGACTTTTGGATTAGATGCTTTCACGAGAGGAAACAACCTAACCTTGCTCGCATTATGTTTGCGGAGATTGTCTTCCTCATTCAACATCGTCACACCTCTCTTGTTACGTCATTCACTTATGGCACCGCTATCAGCTACTTTTTCACTAAGAAGGAGATTGATTATTCTCATGATTATCCGACAAGTCTCACCGATCCTATTGATGGGAGGTCTCTTTCTCGGGGAAAATTTCACTACTTCAATGTTAATTGGCTTCGCCTTTCCGAGCTTCCTAGTGGTGCTATACCCAAAGAAATTGCAAGTCCTACCATAGCTCCTCAAGATCCTCCTCCTCCATCCATGGATTCACAAGCTTAGAAGATCGCATAACTAATGTGGAGAAGCATGTCTCTTCTATTGAGGTCGGACACAATTTGATGAATATCCCTCTTACGACCTTCCATGATGAGTGGCGTCAATCAAGGAAGAACGATGATGCCGATGAAGATGAAGACTATGGTGATGGAGACGAGTAGTAGATTTATCTTTGCATTTCATTCATGTCATATTCGGATTTCCTTTCATGCACTTTGTTTTATGATTTTAGGATTCAGTTTATCATTTAAAACTTATGTTTTGATTTGTATTGTTTGGATTTTATTTTGATGTTTCTTTAATCTATGAACTTCATGTTTATAGCCTATGTCTCTTATTTTTTATCTAACAAAAAGGGGGAGAGGGAAGTTCACAAGCTCACTTAAACTTAAACTTCAAATTTACCTAGCTAACATTAAGGGGGAGTTGTTTTCCAAAGTTTTTCAAAAGACTTAAAAATTTTAGGCTTTGGTTTTGTTATATCAAATAGGGGAGATTGTAAAACCTATGTTTGATTTTGATATAACAAAGTGTTTTAAGGACCAAATTGTAAAACTTGAAATGAATTTTTAAGTCCCCTAAAAGGTTTCAAATCAACAAGGCTTTGCTCTAGTTTGAAAAACTCAAACTCCAAAATATTTTCTAAGTGTTCCACGACCAAATTGCTCAAAAACGTCTATGTGTATCGATACCTTTTTTTTACAAACTTGGCTACTGAAGACAAACATTTCGATGCACTCTTTACCATATCGAAACAGGGTATCGAACGGATTCCATCTGTATTGATACGGTCTCTCTTAAAATCCCAAGGAGTTTGAATTGTGTATCGATACGGTTTCACCCGTATCGATACGGTTTAAAAGATTTTGAAAAATCAGAGCCTTAAATATTTCGACCGTTGCTTGTCAGTTGGTAGGTAACCAATTTTTAAAGGCTAATGAGTATCGATACGCTATAACTCGTATCGATACGAATTCCTCCAACGAGCTATGTTGGAAAATTGCATCGATACAGTCTTGCCGATATCGAGACGGTTCCCTAAACCGTACCGATACGCCTGAACCCGTATCGATATGCCTCTCTTATATTTGTGCAATGGCTCTTTCTTTTTTGATACATGTATCGATATGCTTCCTCGAGTACCGATACGGTAGGCTGTAAAAGTGCATTTATGGTTGTAAGAGAGGGTTCCAACGGCTATAATCAATTCCCTAAACACCCAAACGCCTAGAATTAATTTAGAATGTATAAAAACAAGCTTATTGAAGACTAACAATAACTGTTGCATCCAAGAGAAACATCTATCCAAAAATCCAAGCACAAGTGCCTACATTTTCATTCTTGTAAAATCCCAAATTGTATTGAGTGAAATTCTTATCTTGTATTTCAATTTGGGTTGAGTGCTTGTATTCAAAGGGGCAAATTTGTATTGAGAGATATTCTTATTGCCTTAAATTTCTTCTTTGTAACCAAGTGAGGGTTTGGTCAATTTTGGCTAGAAAATTGACCGGTCTTGTTAAGGTTTCCTCCTAAGCCTAGAAAAAGGGAAGATCAATTAGTGGAATTGTTGGAAAATCCTTAGTGGGAGCTAAGGTAGTGGATGTAGAGTTCATTTGGAACTTGAACCACTATAATTGCCTTGTTCTTCATTTTTATTCATTCCACTTCACTTCCTAAATTTTAAAAACCCAATTGACCCCCTCTTGACTTTGATCAATCCTTTGATCCACTCAACATTTACCTGAATAAACGACCCTATTTTTTCTTTTATCGTGTCTAGATGCTCGTTACAAACCTAAGTGTTTAATGTTGTAGCGGATTATACAAAACATCAGTCGAACATCAATTGCATGCGTAAACAGCTTTTAGGGACCAATTTGCAAATTTGGCAAATTATAGGTTTTTTTTCAATTTTAGATTACTATCTTTAGATTAATCATATTACATGCATCTCTGTCAAAACTCAACTCAAAATAATCATTCAAACTCATTTAATTGCATCCACAACATTCAGGGACCAAAACGTAAAGATTTAGAACTTCAAAAATATTCCATCAACTATCATAACCGCCATCCATTTTGGTACATGCTAGCCTTGTATTGAAAGGGGTGTATCGAAACGGTACTTCACGTCTCGAAACACGGGCCCATACCGAACGCCTTTGAGGGGTTTCAAAATTGTTGTTTCCAGTGGCAAAACGTACTGAAATAGACCTACCTCGTTTCAAAACACTAAGGCCATTTTCAGGCTCACCGTTTCGGAACAGGCTCGAGTGTACCGAAACACTTGGGCCTGTAATGACACTTTTTGCTGTTTTTTCACTCCTAAAACCATCTTAAACCAATCCAACATGTTTCCAACATGCATATGATGCTCGAGTAAAAGTGCCTCGCAATAGTTCAAGTGTACATGTCAAGTAATATAATGATAAGTATATCGAGTATCGTCTCCATAGGGATTGGGCTAGCCTTTTGGTCCTACTTCCTTGCACTAAAAAAATTAAAATAATAAAACAGATAAGTTGAGTTGTTGAGTAGACAAAAAAAATACTAAAGCTAAAGTAATCCAGAAGTAAAAGTAAAGAGAAGATCAAGTTGATATAATGAGCCAGATTAGAATGCGTCGTAGTGTGTGATCCTATTGACTTGATTCAGTTCTTCAATGCTGCAACACGAAAGTGCCATGGCAGTAACCTAAGTTACTGCCGCGGTCGCAAAGGTTGAGTCTCTACCGCGACAATCTCTTGCTCTTGGGCAGATGCTGTTAAGGTTCGACAAAACGTCCTTGAATGACTCCTCCTTATCTCTAAGCTCGAAACACTATTGATGGTTGAACTCTGACAATACCTATCGGCGTTAACCATAGACAATACACCAACGAATCACACGCTTCTCTTATCCGCAGAAATTCTTAACCTATCTCTAGGCCGAATTAGTTAACACCCTTGGATGAAAACCATGCTTACTCATTTCGTGAATTCAACTCTCTCGACATCGAATAAATGGATAATGTCACAAAATTTCTCTGGACAAGATTGCAAGAATGATTAACACCAAGAATAAGCAAACCTCAACTTAATTGCATTAAGAACAAAAAAAAAAGTATAATAGTCTTCACACAACTACTAAAAAAACTAATCCCGACCCTAAGGAAATTAGAACATAATGCATGAAAAAAGAAAACACAAACTAAAATCCTAAGCTCTTCTCTCTCGAACTCTCCTCTCTCTCTCTCTCTTTTCTTGTTGGTGGCAAGCCCCTTATATAGGGGAAGGTACAGACACATATCCTTCTTGGAGAGGAAGTTATGTTGGACTTGGACTAGACTTTATTAAAGAGGCAAATCTCTTTAATTTATTACAATATACACTTTTGGCCAAAAGTCCAACTTTACCCTTCCTTTCATGTTTTCGTCCGCTTCTCGAATTCCAACTGCCACACAAAGTGTGTAAAAAATCCGATGTTTAATGCTCTTCAAGTCGACTACCACTTTGCCTGATTTACCCTCCAGCGGGTACAGTAGTGCAAGGTCGCGACATGGCTTTCTACTGCCACGACATGGGTCTTTGAATGGCTATGCTCCGCAAGGCTTCATCAGCTTCCCTCAGTGGAAGCTGTCATGTGGCTTGGCTCGATCAAGGTATGTTGTCTACTAATTTTGCCTCATCTTCCCTCTCGCTTTCTGTGCTGTGGCGGTATCTTCCTACTCCAGGAGTATACATCTTGCAAAAATACCAATCATGCATTAAATGATACATTTTTCATAGAATAAACAGAATATAAGGCTCAAAGGCATAAATGATGAAATCTATACATGAAAGGCCATAATGCAGCTAAAATGCGTGTAGGTTGAGTGATAATTGCCATGAAAAAGGGGTCAAATGTAGGACTTTTGGGCACTTATCACACCCCCAAACTCGAACTATTGCTTATCCTCAAGCAATGCAAACTATTAATTGCCAAACCTTAGTTTTTATAAACTGTCTCCTAGGTCTTACTTTTCCTTCTCTCTCCAAACCATGGCAAAAACCTCTTCGGCTCTTAAGTCTTTGGGTGCCCTAGGAATTCCCTGGAATCAAACTATAAGATTTGTGAGTGTGGGCATGTATTGTGAACAAGATGATAACGAGGATTCTAAGTAAACACTTAAGCATTAACTTACTTAACTTGGGTAATAATTTTTTTAAGCAACCTAACAAACTAGAGCCAATTTCAGGCACCTATAGTGATTAGCCTAGAGCCAGTTTCGGGCATCTCTAGGGCTTTCTTAAGCTAGAGCCAGTAGTGGGCACCTCCAACTTTTTACCCAATTTTATTTCTAAGCTAGTCTATGTCCTAAGTGTACTAGAATTCCTTAAATCATGCAAGTCACAAAGGCGTTTAGAGTTCTAATCTCATATTGTGATCCTAATTTATCTTCCTTTAAACATCCTAAAAATAAAGGCTCTAAACAGTTCTTGTAACACCCCCTACCCGGCCTGGTCGAGAACCGGGTCGGATTGTGCTACCGACAAACAATACGATGAACGGTGCAAAAATTTTGTTCCATAACCGGCAAATAATTATACAAACAAAACATCACCAGATAAATATTTTAGTCCAATTTATTCATTAGAAACAATAACTAATCATTACATGAACCATACATAACACATAGTTTATACACATAAAAAACATAAAGATTAACTAGTTTAACCACTTTGCCACCATTCTAGAAGTTCATAAAGACAAAATACTTTACTCTTTACTTGTAGTGACTTGTCGATCTTTCAACTAATCCCGATCTCGAACCGATAACTCCTAACCTGAAATGTATGGACAATGAATGCATTAGACTTATATAGTCTAAGTGGAGTAGTCATAAACAATGTATAAACATGATATGCCATTTATCATGCTTTGGTGACAATCATAATATTAATTATGCAATAAACATAACATGCTCTTTATTCAAAATAAAAGCATAGTATCAATCATCATATCATCAATAACAAAGCAATACCAATAACCAATAATTTTCCTTTGGATCGATTCACGGTATATAGACACACGAATTCCATGGCAATGACAATGCTATGGCAATAATATTATGACAATAACAATATCATAGCAATAACAATATTACGGTAGTAACAATGCAATGGCCATATTCAATGCTATATTTATAATTCAATAATAGTTTTATTGTTGTCTTTATTAGTCTTTTAGCATCATTCACCTTGGAAAACTTTTAGACTTAGGTAATTTTTGTTCGATAGTCGGTAATAAACAAGCTCAAAGCGCAAATCAATGATTCAATGTTTCCAATGCCCATACTCATTCCAACCGAACCTCTGCCTCGCCTAGGGTCGTCACCCTTGAGCCGTGGCTCATGAACCGTAGTCCCGATAAATATACCAAGTACCAAGCTAAAGTATCCAGTGACTTTTCCTCAATAATATTTTATCAGTGTGATATCTTTATCAGAGTCTATTATACTGTCAATAACGAAGTCGGTAACAATGTCAATGACAATATTAATTCAAATATCTTCATATCGATATCGATAACGATGATTCATTGTCAACAACTTGATGACCATATGCACACATCAACACCAATATCTCAATAGCAATACGCAATATCCAATAATTAATGTTTGATGCTCAATGATTCATGTAGCAATATTTCAATGACTTCGATGACAACAACACAATGCTTCGAACGATGATGCGATGCAATACTTACCAAAAATTACTAACATGGCTTTCAATAATGCTTTATGCAAAATCCCTTTAATATAATGGTTAGTAAACAATCTAAATCAATAACGATGAATTCGGAAAGGCTCCTCGCCTAATTCCGAGACTCCGACTACACTCACCTCAATATTAAGATTCTCAGATAACGACGCCTTTACCCTTAATTTTCATAGGAGACGACGGTTGTTCTTTATTGAACTCTTGAACCCAACGATAATAGGGATTCAGTATCGCTAAACTGAATAATTCAGGCTACCAATCTAACACTGAACCGTAATTATTTTCTCACTTAATTAATTCACTCTTTCACAAATTCTTCTAAATTTTCCCTTATCCTTTTCGTTTTTCTTCCTCTCCTTATTTATAAGCTCGATCTGCCTCCCCTAAATGAATTTCCATGCCCTTAATTAAAGACACGTACTGGCTAACTCACCCTTTGAACTGGCTGAGTGTCCCAATACGTGGACATATTTTCCTTGGCCAATTGTGGCATTTTGCAACACTTTCACTAGAATGGCCGGGTGGCCTTACCTTACACATACGTGGAATGGCCTTAGCAATTCCTTCATTTTGAAGGAATTGCTTCCTTTACTCTTTTCTTCTTTTTGATAATAATAATAATAATAATAATAATAATAATAATAATAATAATAATAATAATAATAATAATAATAAACTATCATAAATTAATCCGAATAATATTTATTGGTTCAAATAAGATCGAATAAATTATTTAATCGATACAAAATATTCGGTCATCTAAACCTAATTCCAACTAGATCATTATTCGGGATGTGACGATTCTAAACAATAGTAAGAAGAGAGAGTTCTATTGCGAAGAAAGAAGATTTAATTAAAACCAAACTAAGGCAATTGATAGAAAGTATTGTCGTGGCATAAGTAAAATTCGGTTAACGCAATGCAATTAAAAAAATTTGACAAGTAAAAGCACAAAATAGCATGACAATTATATTTTACTACCGCGACATTGATGTGCCTCGACCTCTCAACCTATACCCCAAACTCGAACCAAGCATTTCCCTCAGTGCTTTACAAATCATGTATAAGATTAAATCGCAAAATATAAGGGCAAAAACTAATAAGCAGCTAAAAATGAAGAGTAATTTAAATGGATTTAGAGGTGGCAGAATCATCGTCCTCTTCACTGTTGGACTGCAAAAGTAGCCTCTTCGGTTTAGAAGCTGCTTGTTTGATTAGTTTGAATTCTCGGTGTGGCTGGATGCGGGATGCGGGATGCGGGGTGGGCGTTGCTGCAAGGGCATCCACTTCTTTAAGGGAGTCAAGGTCGATGTTGTCCATGTTCAGTCCCTTGCGGTTGATCAAGTCGAACACCCGGCTAACAGAGTGGTCACTATCTGAGGTTGTGTGGTCTATGAATCCGACTGGTCTATCCAGGCCCACCTTGTGTTTGCCTTTCCTTGTCGCGGCAGAAAGTGTATCATAGGTTGTAGCGGGCTGGGACTGGTGGTGTCTGGCAGTAGCGGCGACAGGGGTCTCTTAGGCTCTGCAATGAGGTGCGGTGACAGTAGGGAAAATGAACCTCTGGTTGCCATCTGAAAATTAAAGAGAGCGGTGAGAGACTTTGAGAGAATATATAAAATTAAGAGTAGAAAAGAGCACGAATGACTGTGAGATTCAAGAAAGTAAAAGAGAGTAGGAAGTGAAAAACAAAGGAGAATAGTGGCTCTTTTATAGAGTCTCGGCACATTGTGCCGTTGGAGCGCGAATTGCGGCCACGACTATTACTAGCCGTTGCGGCCCTTTGCGGCACACTGTGGGTTGACGGCGGACTCCTCTTCAACTGGCCGTGGGGGAACTAATAGTCATTCTTGGCCGTCCTGTTTAAAATTTCCATGGCCTCTTCCTGCTCTTTGTCTAGGAGTATGTCGTTTTCCGAGTCATCGAGCATCATCCTAGTGTCGTGTTAACCGCATTGTAAAACATGGTCACCTGCGTCTATATTGGGAACTCGTGCAAGGGGATTTTATTGTAATAGTTCTCGATATCGCTCCCAAGCCTCATGCATGGACTCGTCATCAGCCTGTCGAAAAGAAGTGATCTCGTTACACAATTTGTCAGTTAAATTTATAGGATTAAATCATACTAAGAAATCACGAAAAAGATCACTCTAGGATCCAATTGATCCTGCTGGGACAATGTTGAGCCAAGTTTTTGCCCTATCTCTCAGTGAATAGGGAAACTGCTTCAATCTCAGAATATCCTCATGTACACCTTGATTTTTAAATGAGTTACAGATCTGGAGGAAGGACTTGTGGTGCTGTCTGGCATCTTCAGCTGCGGAGCCACAAAATTGCCCTATAACGTTGATCATGTTAAACATCACGAGCTTCAGCTCAAAGTGGGCGGCCTCGATTTTGGGGTAACAACTCCAAGGTTTAGTTCGTTCATGTCCCTTTAATCTTGGACTGTGGGGTGTTGAACTGGTACGAATAGAGCTTGCAGATTTGCTCCATCTCATGTCGGGATCTGCTGCTCATCAACAAGTGGCTGCCCATCGACAGGATGTTGCCCGATGACATTATGTGCAGGGGCAACTTGGTTGATGTCTCGGCCGTGACCTCAGGGTTGGTCCATAGGTTGATGCATTGCGGCTTCGTTCTCCCGTCTAAGCCTTTGATAAGTGCGTTCGATTTCTGAATCTGGATCTCGTAATGGGCTTCCTAGGTTAGCTCTGGTCATTGTTGCGTGTAAAAGTGTCCTATCGCAAATAGTGCAAGTGTACACGACGCAAGTAGTAAAGTGATACTTGGAGTATCGGATATCGTCTCCACATGGACTAGAAATAACTTTATCCTTGAATTTCTGCATAAGAAAGAGAAATATTTTAATTGAATGGGTGTAATAATTTTGAAAAACAACTAAAGAAAAAGATGAAGAAATCAACTTTAAAGAATAGGCCGATATTGAATTGCTCAGTAGTGCAGGTGTTGCACTCTTAGAGAAACTTCTGTCTTCTGTCGTCATTCCTGTCGCGGCAGCACCTGTCGCAGTAGAGGTCTATTGTCGTCGCGGCAGCGATCAACATCTCTTTACTTCAAGCTTGGCAAGAATCCTTGTTATGACTTGTCTTATCCCTAGGCCCAAGATCTGTTGATGAACACTTCTTGGATGATACCTCCCGGCGTGAGTCAAAAGGTGAACAACAAAGTTTTTGAATTCTTCTTTAGCCACTTAACCTTGTACTTATCCCTAAGCCAAGATGGTTTATCCATAAGCTAGAAAACACATATTTATTTCGTTCGTATGCTTGACTCTCCCGATATCAATCAAATGGATAACCTCACAATGCTCTCCCGATACTCTTGTAAGATATGAAAAACCAAAATAAATAAACTTGAAGCTTTATTACTTGACAGAAATTTCCTAAAACAATACAATTCTTGCAACTACTTTACAGAATCAACCCTTAGCCGTAGGTTGAGTTTAGAACATGGTGAATAAGGGAAAACAACAATGGTTTTGGGGGAAGACGGCTAGGAATGAGATATCCTTCCCTAGGTCAAATTACATGCCTTTATATAGGCATTGGGTTCAAGTTTTCTAATATGGCAAGAATACAATTTTGAATTAAAGTGCAACTCTATTAAAGACTAAATCTTCTTAGTAGATGCCTTGAATTCGTCCTCTTTTCTTGCCTTGAGTTTCTTCCTTGAACTTTGGGCTTGGCCTTCATTCTGCCTCAGGGCTCATAAATATATGGGAGTGGTCCACGACAGACCGGGTTGAAATCCTCTATCTGTCGAGCTCCACTTCACTTTTCCACCTCATCATTCTATCGTCATGGCTGCCACGGCAGTAGTCACGGCATATTTTCTTCTCGAATCCAGCTCTGCGATCCGCCTATGCTCCTTTGCTACCCTGAGTCTGTCGCAGCAGATACCTGCAAAAGTAACCAAAATCAGTAGCAACTATGCTATTTTATCTAATTGTGATGTATATGCAAAACTCTATCCTAAATGCAATGAATTATGCTTAAATGCAATAGAAATATGGGTAAATGAGGGGTAAAATATAGAACTTTTATACACTCAACACACCCCCAAACTCAAGTTCTTGCTTGTCCTCAAGCAAATATGACCTAACTAAAAATAAAAACTTTTGGCTTGGCTTAATTCAGTGAACTTTTCATTACCTACCACACATTCACTATCAAGAGCAGTACCTTGTCGGGTGTTTCTGGATTTATCTGGAACAATTCTTCTTGTGCAGTGTGTGCAGGTTTTGTGAACAAATATGTGCCTAGACTTCTTTAGCTTACCAGAATAGTTATGCTTACAAACTTGTGCTTTATGCCAATTCATTTTTTCTGGAGGCAATTCGTAGGCTCCTTTAGTTTTTTCTGACCTTAGACTCGATTTCATTTTTTTGGAGGCAATTCTTAGGCTCCTTTAGTTTTTTCTGACCTTCAACTTCATCTTTTATGGAGTCAATTCTTAGGCTTATTTAGTTTTTTCTAACTTAAGCACAAAGAAAAATCTTCCTAAAATCACTGTAAGGCAATTTTGTGGGCAAGTGCGTCTAAAATTTTTTCTTTTCTTTTGTTCCTTTCCTAGAGCCAGTGTTAGGCACCTCTAGGGGCAACTCAAGTGGTTAAACCTTCATATTCTAGTTCACTACTGAAGTCTAGATAGCATAAGAGTCACAAAGGGTGTTATAAAGATCAGAACTGTAACACGGCTCTAAATAGTTCCTAAAAACATCCTAAAGGCACTGTCACGATTGAGTATGTCGCGGCAGGTAAGTTCAGTTCAAGGTCTTAAGCCAAATTTTTGTTTTGGTTTTTTTCATTTTTTTATTTTTGACACAAAAATAAACTTAAAATGAGACAAAAATTAAAGACATAACTAACAAGTTCATTAATGGAGGGATTCCCACCCCCAAACTCGAGGGTTGCATTGCCCTCAATACATGACAATAATTTAAAATAAAAAGCAGAAATTAACATCACAAAATAGATAAAACAACAGCAAAGACATCAAAATATAAGAAAAAGCAGTTAAGTTGAGGAGTTGTCGTCGCTGCTGACTAGGAGCTGCCGAGGGGCAGTAACCTTAACGACAAGGGCTGGCTTGTTGCTGGGAGACGAGGAGGCCATCTTCTTCTTTGCCTCTAAAGGCAGCTGGACTCTGGTAGGTGAGATGTGTGGGGGCTGGTCTAGAACCTCGAGATCATCATCGCTGCTGCTGCTCCCTGATCTTTCGTGGCAGTGTTCTTCGACAGTCTCGTTCAGCTTCTTCCTTTTCATCGGAGGGAAGCCCTTAGAGATGTTTCGGACAACTGACGACTCTGTGTCAGAATCTTGCCAGACGGAGGAAGAAGAGAACCCTTCAAAATATTTTGGGTCAATCTCTGGTAGGGGGTCCTTCCTTTTCTCTCCTCTGGGAGTGGCAGATCTTCTACCGCCATCTCCAGTCGTGGCAGGTGTGGGTGTAGAGATGGTAGAAGGGGTTTTGGGGCTAGAACCAGGTGTGGGTGCATCAAAGTGAGTTTCTGGGAAAACAAGGAAATGCACATTGGGAAAATTTAAATCAGACTTGATAAAATTTACTGTGGCGACAATGAAGTCCCTAGGAAATCCCATTAGGTCGAGCTGTCGTTCTTCCATCCTTTGCAGCATCGTCAGAATCTGGCTAGAGGTGTCTACTGGTAGTGCTACTGTCACCTGCTCTAGTTCTGCTGCGACAGGTTCGTGGGAGTCAGGGTCTGTCGTTGGTTTTGTAGCGGCAGAGGGGTTTACATACGACAGAGGAGTGACAACTTTCAATTCCATAAGGTTGTAGAGATTCTGCTGCGTCCATCCTTTCCCCTGGACCTTGACATCCTCTTTAATTTCTGGCGCGTTGTTGCCCCGACAGAGTGTGGTTATGAGATAGGGGAAGACTAGGGGGCATGAAGGTCGGAGAGCACACTCGAGGATTTCTATCTTGGATGTAGCGGCCGGCATTGATTTGCCTGTCGTTGGGAATGGAGTGAACGGGGGCTAATCTTTGTCGGTCGACAGTGGTGTTGTTAGAGGTAGGCATGAGGCGCTTTTTGACGAAATGGTTCCACAACTTGGCTTATGGGGTAAGTTGGGTCCTCCTCACAGTCCACCGGTGCTTGGGGTCATCATTCCACTCCGTACCCTCCTCTGTCACTTCTGCCATGATCGAGTCATAGTCTGCCGGCGATAGACTGTTCACGAACCTCCAGTGGGCGTCCTTCTTCTTGCTCACGTACAAACCATATAGCGTGTTGATGTACGCCGGCTCGAGGGAGATTTCTTTGCCTCGGATAGTCACTGTCGTGGCATCCTTATCGGTGACGGCATCGTAGAATTCACGAACAAGGGTTACGTTCATTTCTTCGGGCTGGGTAGTAAATTTCTGCCACTTGAGGGCGAGGATCATCTTGGCAATGAAGCTTTCGAGCCCTAGCTCTCCCGTCGTTTGGGTATAAATGAACCCTCGTTCTACCCACATTTCTCTCTTGTGGAAAGAACCATAGCACCTCTTTGCTAAGTCCGTGGATGCGAACCGGTTGGGTATGCCGCTGTGGCTTGGTGTTGACACTGCCGTGGCAGAGGTGGAGGCAGTGCTGCGTCGGGTTGTTCTGCTATCCATTGCAAGGAACTGTAGCAAAATGAAAGAGAGTTTGCGTGTTGAGAGAATGAAAATGAGATGAAAATGAAAAGGGAGTGGAGGTTTATATAGAACGGGGTTTTTCTGCCTGTTAGGACTGCAACGACAGACGCGAATAACGGAGCCAGCTGTTACGTAGTTTTTGACGCGTCTCTCACGCGTTTCCGTGTCTGTTGTGCGTCTGTTACACGTTTGCGTGTCTGTCGCGACAGCTCCATGACAGGTTGTCTTCTCCGCGTCTGTCATGACAGGTCGTGACAGGCTGTCACGACAGGCTCGTCCGTTGGGCTTTTTGGGCTGTTGTGAATGCAGTGGGCTGGTTCATTCCTCCTTTTTGCTTTGCTTCCTCTATTTCTTAAAAATAATTAAATAAATAAACGGAATTAAAATCTTATTTCCTAAAATAAATAAATAAATAAAAATCTTAATTCCTAATAAATTAATTAATTAATTAAATAAAACTAAGTTAAATTAGGGATGTCTTGAAGGGCATCTCCTAAAGTAACTACTTCCTGCATCCTTGGGGCTTCACTCCCATGATAATTCTTGAGCCTCTGTTCATTGATATTGAATTGGTGCCCATCCTTCATTGATTTGATTGTAATGGCACCGTGAGGAAAAACTTGGACAACCTGGAAAGGACCAGACCACCTAGATTTAAGCTTTCCTTTGAAAAGCTTCAACCTAGAATTGAACAACAACACATGTTGTCCTGGACAGAACTGTCGTGGCAGCAGCTTCCTGTCGTGCCACTTCTTGGTTTTGTCCTTGTAGATCTTGGCATTGTCGTTGGCCATTGCTCGAATTTCCTCAATCTCATTCAAGTCCAGTAGCCTTTTCTGTCCTGCCTTATCCAAGTCCATATTCACTGTCTTGATAGCCCAATAAGCTCTGTGTTCTATCTCAACATGTAAATGATAGGTTTTCCCATAGATGAGTCGATAGGGTGACATCCCCAATGGTGTCTTGAACACTGTTCCGTAGGCCTAGAGTGCATCATTGAGATGTAGAGATCAATCGTTTTGAGTGGGTTTAACCATCTTCTATAGTATGTTCTTTACTTCTCTGTTTGATATCTCGGCCTGCCCATTGGTTTAAGGGTGGTACGTTGTTGCAATTTGGTGCTTCACTCTGTAATTCCTTAATGCAACAGCAATTACCCTATTGTCGAAATGTCTCCCCTCAACGCTAATTATCGCCCTTGCGATGCTAAATCTGGAGAAGATGTTCTTGTGAAGAAATCTTTGCACATTCTTGGCGTCGTTCTTTTGAGTGTCGATAGCTTCTACCCACTTTGACACGTAGTCCACTGCCAGTAGAATGTACAAATTCCCACAAGATGCTGGGAATGGCCCCATGAAGTCGCTTCCCTATACATAAAAGATTTCGACCTCCAATATGTTCTGCAATGGCATCTCATGCCTTTTCGATATATTCCCAATCCTTTGGCATTTGTCACAGCTCTTGTAAAAAGCTTGTGCATCCTTGAACAGTGTGGGCCAATAGAGACCGGATTGCAGAACCTTGGTAGTATTTTTGTTCCCCCTAGGTGTCCTCCATAAGGGGAAGCATGTCAATGGTGAAGCACAACTTTCTGTTCGCCCCGTGGTATGCATCTCATGGTAAACTGATATGCACAGTGCTTGAAAGGAAGAGTTACATCCCAATAATAATGTTTTGCATCATTTTGGAACCTCTTCCTTGCTTGGTAGTTAATCTCTGGAGGTAATAACCCACTTACAGTGTATTAACAATGTCAGCATACCAAGGGGTTTAAGAAAGCTTACACACCGCCATGGCTGTCGAGGCAGTGCTGGTGGCAGCAAACAACTGCTCATCTGGGAAGGTCTCCAGTATGTTGGTCTTGTCTGTTGATTGACTCCTTCCCATCTCTAGCCTTAACAAGTGGTCTGCTACTTGGTTCCTTGTTCCTTTTTTATCCTTGATGTCAATGTCAAATTCTTACAGCAGCACAATCCAACGTATCAATCTAGGTTTTGCATCTTTCTTTGTGAACAAGTACTTTAGTGTTGAATGGTCTGTATGGACCACAACCTTCGTTCCAAGTATATACGGACGGAACTTGTCGATTGAAAACACCACTGCTAGTAGCTAATTCCCTTTCGTGGTGTAGTTGATTTGGGCATCATTCAGTGTTTTGTTAGCCTAGTAGATCACGTGGAAGAGCTTATCTTTCCTCTGCCCTAATGTTGCCCCGATAGCGTAATCACTGGCATCACACATTATTTCAAATGGAAAACTCTAGTCTGGTGGCTGTTCGATCGGGGCTGTTACCAGCTTCTCCTTTAGAATTCTGAATGCCTCAGTACATTCAGCATTAATATCAAAGGGGCGATTCTGTTCCAATAGGTTGCAAAGAGGCTTGGTAATCTTTGAAAAATTAGCTATAAATTGTCGATAAAACCCTGCATGCCCTAAGAAACTTCGAATACCTTTGACTGTGGTGGGTGGCGACAGCTTTTCAATAACCTCTATTTTGGCTCTGTCCACCTCTATGCCGCGGCAGCTCACCTTATGGCCCTGTACTATACCTTCATCAACCATGAAGTGGCATTTTTCCCATTTTAAAACCAATTTCGCCTCTTCGCATCTCTCAAGAACCTTCTGTAAATTGCCTAAACAATCCTCGAAGCTGTCTTCAAAGATAGAAAAGTCGTTCACGAAAATCTCTAGGAAATCCTCCACCATGCCGGAGAATATTGCCATCATACACCGTTGGAAGGTCGTTGGTGCATTGTACAGCCCAAATTGCATTCTTCGAAAGGTATAGGTGTCGTACGGGCATGTGAAGGTGGTTTTCTCTTGGTCCACCGGTGCGATTGCCATTTGGTTATAACCTGAGTAACCATCAAGAAAACAGTAGTAAGGTTTTCCCGCTAATTTATCAAGCATTTGATCTATAAAAGGTAAGGGGAAGTGGTCCTTCCAGGTAGCTTTGTTAAGCTTCCGGTAATCCATACAAACCTTCCAACCGATCACAGTCTTGGTTGGGATTAGTTCGTTTTCTTCATTGGTTATTACGGTTATGCCTCCCTTTTTGGGCACACATTGCACCGGGCTCACCCATTTTCTATCTGAGATGGCGTATATTATTCTGGCATCGAGCCACTTGATAATTTCTTTCCGCACTACCTCTCTCATAGCCTCGTTTAGTTGTCTTTGGGCATCAATGGTTGGCTTATGATCATCTTCCAAGAGTATCTTGTGCATGCACAACGTCGTAATGATGCCTTGGATATTAGCTATAGTCCATCCAATGGCCTTCTTATGCTGTCGTAGCATTTTGATTAGTCACTGCACATGTTCCTGCATTAACTTGGAAGAGATGATTATGGACAACGTATCATTTAAACCAAGAAAGACATATTTAAGGTTCCATGGCAGAGGTTTAAGGTCTAGAACATGTGGCTTTTTAATGGAAGGCTTTTGGATTACATGTTCATTCGAGGTATAATTTAAAGGCTCGAAGAACTTACTTGGGCGTGTGCCTATCCAATTTACCTCCTCAGGACCTTCAGTGTCGGATGTTTCTGTGTCTGAGGAGTCACTGTCATTGTTGCTGCCGTGACAGTCTTCTGGGTGACTGCAGTGGCAGTGACCAAACTGTATGTCGTGGCAGTTCGACCTGATGCAAGGTTAGTCAAGGACTACTTTAGAGATTGCCTTGTACTCTTCTTCTGCATCAGCCTGTTTTATAGAGTGGAGAATATTGAGTTTGATTTGCTGATCATTTACTCTCATCGTCAGTTCTCCTTTCTCAACATCGATAATAGTTCTGCCTGTGGCTAGGAGGGGTCACCCCAGGATGAATGGTGCGTTTTCATCTGCTTCACAGTCTAAAATAAGAAAGTCAGCAGGAAAAATAAATTTATCCACTCTTACCAGAATATCTTCGGTCTTCCCTTCTGCTGTACGTAAGAGCGGTCTACCAGCTGCAGAATGACTCTCGTGGGCCTTGCTTGTCCAATACCTAATTTCTAAAACAGAGATTTGGGCATTATATTTATGCTAGCACCAAGATCACAAAGTGCCTTACCCACGAACTTATCGCCAATTATGCACGGTATGATGAAGCTCCCAAGGTCCTTCTTCTTTTAGGGTGGATTCTTGTGCTAGATTGTCATGCATCATTCTGTCATCTTTACTGTCTCGAATTCCCCAAGTCTGGACCTTTTGGACATTGCGTCCTTGAGAAACTTAGCATATCCGGGCATCTGCTTGATGGCCTCTAGCAGTGGTATGTTAATGTGTACATGCTTAAGTATATCATAAATCTTCTTAAGCTGGTACTCCTATTTTTGCTTCTGTAACCGTTGTGGAAAAGGAGGTTGAGGACGGTAATCTTCAAGGCGCCCTTCATATGGAATTCGGATCTGAGGAGGCTTGAGTACTTCAGCATCTTCTGTCTGCTCCTCTGTCCCTTCTGCTGTCGCGGCAGGTGTGTTGACAGCAGGTTGTTTTTCCTCTACCGGGGCAGTGTTCACGGTACGTGTCTCTAGGTTCGGTTCCTTACTCGGTATGTCTTATTTCCAGCCCTTGTAATTGCTTTACACTGCTCATGTGTGGGTTTTCTAGTGACCTCAGTATCACTAGGGAATCCTCCGTTCTGTCTGTAGCCTCTTGGGTTGTCATCCTTGTCTCTGTCTTGTCCATGAATGACTCTATTTTCTTGAGAAAGTGATCCACATTCGCATGTATGCTCACGTCTGTGAAATAAATGTTGCCAAGGTCTGTTCCAGTATACTAGGTATTGCTGCTGACTGCCATTGTTGTTGATGTTGTGGCTGCTGTCGCGAAAGAATTCTGTGTACTCCTTGGTTTTGGTTGTTCTACACTGGAGGATTCAGTGCGTTGTTTGGATTACTCCAGGAAAAATTAGGATCTTTCCTCCAGTTGGGATTGTAATTATTGGAATCATAGTTTCTCGGCTTGTTATAGATCCCAACATACATTCATTCTTCCAACTATAAAGGGTAGTCTTCTAAACCGTGGTTCCCACTACAGGTTTCACATACCTCTTCTGCAGAATATACGGCTTTAGAATCTTTTCACTGCATATTTTCGACTATCTTTTTTAGGTATGCAACCTGTGATTTCATTGAGTTATCAGCTTCGTAATCCTTTACAGATATACCTCGTTTGCCTCCTCTCCGAGCTGTAGAAAATTGCTCATCGGGTAGTTCGGTAAAAGAATTGTAAATCTGTCCCACGCCTCGTGCATTGGTTCGTCATCTTCCAGTTGAAAAGTGGCAATCTCGTTACGCAATCTTTTAGACAAATGAGAAGGATTAAAACGTGAAAGGAATTCACGAGAGAGATCTGCCCAAGTTCTTATTGAACCCGACGTTAATTTGTTCCACCAAGTTTTAGCATTATCTCTCAATTAATGTTGAAATAACCGGAGCCTTAGTACTTGCGGATTTATTCCTAGCTGTCTGAACGATCCACAGATTTCTTGGAACATTTTTAGATGTTCTTGGGCATCCTCAGTAGAAGAACCACTAAACTGGCCAGCAGAATTTATCATGCTGAACATGACAGGTTTCAGTTTGAAATTTTCAGCTTCCACGTGTGGCAAGATAGTTTCCAGCTCAACATGGTCATTGTCCATGTAGTCTCGACAGGTCTACCGTGCGGCCGTTCGTTTCGAACATCTTGGGAAGGATCAACAATAACTCTCTGGTTATTTTTGTTGGGGTCATTTAGCCCGTCGCCTTGCCTTCCGTTCACCATTGCTTCTAGCATCTCCTCAAGATAAATGTTTCTCGCTATCAAGAGTCGGGCTTGGTTCCTCAATTGGTACGTGCGTTCGATTTCTGGATCTAATTTGTACTCAGGTTCTTTACCTCGTCTAGATCTGCGTATAAGCAAACAGAAAACCTTGTGAAAAGCACGAGGTAAATAACACCACTAAAAACAAAAAAAAAGAAAAAGAAAAGCTGCAGTAATAAAAAGGATAAAGATATGTTGCCAGTCCCCGGCAACATCGCCAAAAACTTGTTGCGTGTAAAAGAGTCCTATCGCAAATAGTGCAAGTGTACACGACGCAAGTAGTAAAGTGATACTTGGAGTATCGCATATCGTCTCCACAGGGACTGGAAATAACTCTATCCTAGAATTTCTGCACAAGAGAGAGAAATAGTTTAATTCTGAAAAACAACTAAAGTAAAAGATGAAGAAATCAAATTTAAAGAATAAGCCGATATTGAATTGCTCAGTAGTGCAGGTGTTGCACTGTTAGAGAAACTTCTGCCTTCTGTCGTCGTTATTGTCGTGGCAGGACCTGTCACGGTAGATGTCTGTTGTCGTCGCGACATCGATCAACAACTCTTTACTTCAAGCTTGGAAAGAATCTCTATTATGACTTGTCTTATCCCTAGGCCCAAGATATGTTGATGAACACTTCTTGGATGATACCTCCCGGCATGAATCAAAGGGTGAACACCAAAGTTGTTGAATTCCTCTTTAGCCACTTAACCTTTTACTTATCCCAAAGCCAAGATGGTTTAACCATAAGCTGGAAAACACATATTTATTCCATTCGTATGCTTGACTATCCCGATATCAAACAAATGGATAAACTCACAATGCTCTCCCGATACTCTTGTAAGATATGAAAAACCAGAATAAATAAACTTGAAGCTTTATTACTTGACAGAAAATTCCTAAAACAATACAATCCTTGCAACTACTATACAGAATCAACCCTTAGCCCTAGGGGAGTTTAGAACATGGTGAAGAAGGGAAAACGACAATGGTTTTGGGGGAAGACGGCTAGGAATGAGATATCCTTCCCTAAGTCGAATTACATGCCTTTATATAGGCCTTGGGTTCAAGTTTTCTAATATGGAAATAATACAATTTCGAATTAAAGTGCAACTCTATTAAAGACTAAATCTTCTGAGTAGATGCCTTGAATTCATCCTCTTTTCTTGCCTTGAGTTTCTTCCTTGAACTTTGGGCTTGGCCTTCATTCCGCCTCAGAGATCAGAAAAATATGGGAGTGGTCCACGACAGACCGACTTAAAATACTCTATATGTCGAGCTCCACTTCACTTTTCCACCTCAGCATTCTATCGTCATGGCTGCCAGGGCAGTAGTCACATCAGCGTTTTCTTCTCGACTCCAGCTCTGTGATCTGCCTCTGCTCATTTGCTGCCCTGAGTCTGTGGCAGTAGATACCTGCAAAAGGAACCAAAATCAGTAGCAACTGGTCTATTTTATCTAATTTTGATGTATATGCAAAACTCTATCCTAAATGCAATGAATTATGCTTGAATGCAACAGAAATATGGGTAAATGAGGGGTAAAATATATAAATTTTATACACTCAACAGTCATGCACCAAGATAAAACCAAGTTTTATTAATACTAAAATAAAAATAAAATAATTAAAGTAAATAAAATAGAAAGTGCAAGAAAATAAAAACAAAAGTTGCCAACCCCCAACAACGTCGTCAAAAATTTGATGCTCGCATAAAAGTGCCCTGCAATAGTGCAAGTGTACACGTCAAATAATATAATGATAAGAATATCGAGTATGGTTTCCACAGGGATTCGGCTAGCCTTTTGGTCCTACTTCCTTGCACATGAAAAGAATTATAATAAAAACACAGATGAGTTGGGTTGATGAGTAGACTAAAAAATACTAAAGCTTAAGTAATGCAGGAGTAAAATTAAAGAGAAGATCAATTCGATAGAATGGGTCGGATTAGAATGCGACGTAGTGTGGAATCCTATTGACTTCATTCAGTTCTTGAATGCTGCAACACTAAACTGTCGTGGTAGTAAGCTAAGTTCCTATCACGGCTGCAAAAGTTGAGTCTCTTCCGCGGCCGCAAAGGTTGAGTCTATGCCGCAGCCGCAGATGTTGTTAAGGTTCAACAAAGCATCTTTGAATGGCTCCTCCTTATCTCTATGCTTGGAACACTGTTTATGGCTGAACTCTGACCATACACCTCGGCGTAAACCAAAGACCATACATCATACCCATCTCTAGGCCGAATTAGTTAACACCCTTGGATGAAAACCATGCTTACTCGTTTCGTGAATTCAACTCTCTCGACATCGAATAAATGGACAATCTCACAAACTCTCTCGAAAAACCTACAAGAATGATTAACACCAAGAATAAGCAAACCTCAACTTAATTGCATTAAGAACAAAAACAAAGTACAATAGTCTTCACACAACTACTAAACAAACTAATCCTGACCCTAAGGAAATTAGAACATAATGAATAAAGAAAGAAAACACAAACTAAAATCCTAAGCTCTTCTCTCTTTAACTCTCCTCTCTCTCTCTCTTTTCTTGTTGGCGGCAAGCCCCTCATAAAAGGGAAGGTATAGGCACAAATCCTTCTTTGAGAGGAAGTTAAGTTGGACTTGGACTAGACTTTATTAAAGAGGTAAATCTCTTTAGTTTATTACAATATACACTTTTGGCCAAAAGTCCAACTTTACCCTTCCTTCCATTTTCCGCCCTCTTCTCGAATTCCAATTGCCACACAAAGTATATAGAAAAATCCGGCTTTTATAGCTCTTCAAGTCGACTACCACTTTGCCTGATTTGCCCTTCGATAGGTACATTAGTGCAAGGTCGTGGCATGGCTTTTTGCTGCCACGTCTTGGGTCTGTGAATGGCTCTGCTCCAAAAGGCTTCATCAGCTTCCTTCAGTGGAAGCTGCCATGTGGCTTGGCTTGATCAGGGTATGTTTTCTGCTAATTCTACCTCATCTTCCTTCCTGCTTTTTGTGTTGTGGCCGCATCTTCCTGCTCTAGCAGTATACATCATGCAAAAATACCAATCATGCATTAAATAGTACATTGTTTCATACAATAAACAAAATATAAGGCACAAAGGCATAATCGATGAAATCTATGCATGAAAGACCATAATGCAGCTCAAATGGGTGTAGGTTGAGTGATAATTTCCATGAAAACGAGTGTATCGAAACGGTACTTCACAGCTGGGAACACGAGCCCGTATCGAAAAGCCTTTAAGGGGTTTCAAAACTATGGTTCCTAGTGGCAAAACGTACCAGAATAGACCTACCCTGTTTCAAAACACTAAGGCCATTTTAGGCTCATCGTTTCGGTACATGCTCAAGTGTACCGAAACACCTGGTTGTGTAATGACACTTTTTTGTTGGTGTTTCACTCCTAAAACCATCCTAAACCAATCCAATATGTTTCCAACATGCATACATCATACTTACACATTAATCCACAAGCAATCATAGCATATTTAGCATCATATCAAGGAAATTAGCATCAATGGGAAACTAAAGGCGTGCAACCTAACAAATAAGCCACTCAAGAGTCAAAACTCAAACCAATACTCCAAACACCAAATATTGGCCTTTTACAAATATAAATCCATAAAGAAAACATGCTCAAAAGTGTGTACAAACACATCACCCAAGTAAACCATGGATCCTTGATTGCACTTATTAGCCTAGTCCAAAAACGTAACATGCATTGCATCGAAGTCTTTTACAAATCCCTTGCTAGTGCTGCCTCCAAGACATTAGTTTTCTGCATTGATGAATAAAAAGAGCGTAAGCATAAAAGGCTTAGTGAGGAATGCTCAAAACCAAAACATCATCAATGCATTTAAACCGGTTTCCAAACTACATTGAAATCTCATTTCAATTAACACAAGTATCATTTAAAATCCATCATGCCATCCAAAAACCATGCACTTTTTTCATTCAAATTCAGCATGAAAACCTCATGCAACATGTGTTAACCAACCAACAACAAATCCGATTTGCTAAACTCAATTTTAGCCTTCCCAAGCATTTCCACAAATGTTAAGCTTAAAGAATAAAAACATGCATTTTCAATATTATGCAACATAACACATTTTAAATTGTATCATTTCTCACATTGGCTCACAAGTGATTAGCAACAAGATCATTTCTCAAAAACCACATCGGATACAAGGATTACAAAGTGTTGTCCCAAACACTTCATACATTCTATCGGCATCTCAAGGCTCACACACGGGAGCTACACTCCACAGTTGTGACACCCGTGGTGGAGTATTCGGTACAATCCCAATCCCTCAACACCACTAATCGATAGATGTATAGCCCACTAACGAGAGACGAGACACTAAACAAGGTTCACACACGGGAGCTATCCTCCACCGTTGCGATACCTTAAACATTCCTCAATCGTTAGGGTACATGGATGGAGTATTCAGTACAATTCAACCCCTCAACATCCATGGCGACTTGTTTATAGTGCACTCAATCCTATAGCCGACTAACTATATCCGATAGTATTTTTAAAAGTATTTTCATTTCACCACTTGCCAATATGAACCACTTTTCATCACGTATTTCACTATTTTTAAAGCACCAATTAGCAATCCATATTCTCAAGCATCAAATCTTTCTTAAAACCGCAAGTATAAATGTATACTTAAAAGGATCACTTACCATGTGCACCCTTCATCATTATATCATCAAAATCAGTAATTCATTTACCTCAAATCATGCTTTAGCAGTGACGATATGCATTCTAAAACAAGTGCATCAACAAACTCATAATAGCACAATCTGAGGGTGAAAATCACTTTACTTACTTTCGAACATAGTAAAGCGTTTCAAGCTTACACTAAGTTCCAAAAACCACCTTTAAGCGTTTCAAAGCTAGAAATCTCACTTCCACTCACGACACGCGAAACCTTAATCGCCGACGTGAAAATCAAGCGTCCAAAGCCCCTGGAACTTCGCCAAATGCTTCCAAAGAATCATACCATGTTTATACCACACAAGAACAGAGGATTAATGCATTAAAACTACCAACAATCACTAAAAACCCGCTGCTCTACCCAATGGCACTTAAAAGCCTATCTGAAACAACCGAAAACTCAATCGATCTTACTCCAAACTTAGCCCAGCCATAACCCATCACTTCCATTCACTTTTAGCCATCAATCAACATCCAAAAACATCCTAATTACATATAATAACGCCCAGTGACACAAGATTCGCATTTCCAAGCCAAAAACCCATAATTAACAACCTAAACTTTTAGAGATCCAACCTGATATGGGATTCTTATGATTGAGCCATTATTTCAAAATCATTTAATATCCAAAACAACTTTAAAATCAATCTAAAATCAACCAAAACAGTGCCCAAACGAAAATATTGGAAAATCACAACATAAAGCCATTTTAGCCAATTTCCCATTAATCAACTATAAAACAAAGTTAATAAACATACTTAGGAGGCACAAGACTTGGACATTTCATTAAAGAACCTTGATTAGAGGAGTTAAACGAAATCTTACTTCTAACCCTGCCTTTTCTCCTAAAATGACAAGATTTTGATGAAATCTTCAAGTAAACTCAATGATATTTGATAAGAGAATCAAAGAACTCTTTAGCTATTTAAAAAAATTAGAAAAGATAGAAAATCTCTCTAATTTTTTTAGAAAAGAAAGAGTGTTTGGCTGAGTGCAAAATGAGAGAAATTAGTAACGTAAACTCTTATCTTATTTTAATTAAAATTCCCTTTTAATTTGAAACCCTTTTAAAAATCTTTTTATTAGAATAATTAAAATGGTCAATTTGAGAGAAAAGGCCCACAAAAATATATAAGCTCCCTAAATATTCTAAGTCTTACCCTCTTTTCATTTTAGCCCTTAAAATCCAACTTTGCACTTTTTACAAAATGGTCACTTTCTAAAATCTCGACTTTCCAAAACTCATGTTCCAAAATTGTTTTTACCAACCTTCAATATATATTTTTTAAATATTTGGCAATTTTCTCATAATTTTATCCCATCCCTGACTACATATTCCCTAAATCGCTTTAAAAGGCTTGAATCTCTAATTCTAGGTTCGACTAACCCAAACCGATGCCTAAAAGATCTAGGACCAAAATCGGGGCGTTACAACTCTCCCCCACTTAAGAAAATTCGTCCTACATGGCCTTACTTCCCAAAGGAGAAAGGTTCAAAAACTGCCTCAACATGTCGCCTTACTTCCTACGTGGCCTCTTCAACTTCTCGATGTCGCCACAACACCCTCACAAGTTCAATCGTCTTACCACGAAGAACTTTTCTACTAGAATGAAGAATCCCTACTGGTTCCTCATCATAAGAAAATATGGAGTCAACTCTATGTCCTCAATAGGCATAACATGAGATAAATCTAATCTATACATTCGCAACATCAAAATATGAAACACATAATGAATTTTCTCCAACTCGAGACGCAACCTCAACCGATACTCAACAATACCAACACACTCCACAACCTCATAAGGTCCCATAAACCTTGGACTAAGCTTACCCTTACGTCCAAACCACAACACCTTCTTCCAAGGCGATACCTTCAAGAACACACGATCTCCAACCGCAAACTCAATCTCCTTACGCTTTAAATCCGCGTAAGAGTTTTAACGATCCGATGCGGCCTTCAACCGCTCACAATTGATATTCAGTTTCTCAATTGTTCCCTTAAGCAAAACTGGCAAGGAAACAAACTTTTGCCCCGCCTCTGCCTAACAAAGAGCCATTTGTATGCTTGCCTGGAAACTATTATTATAGGCAAATTCCACTAAGGGTAACTGCTTTTCCCAAGAACTTTGGAAATCTATAACACACCATCTCAACATATACTCCAGCACTTGGATAACTTGCTCCAACTGTCCATCCGTCTGAGGATGATACGAGGTACTAAAATTAAGCCTTGTACCTAACGATTTAGGCACACCAGGCAAACACACATTCACAACCAAGAAATGAGCACACATCATAAGACGATCTAAAACCCAAATGGAGTTCTTCCTCGATGGTGGCAGAGGTAAATAACCCACAAAATCCATCGTATTCTTTTCCCATTTCTATTCCGGTATCCTCAAACGATGCAACAAACCGGAAGGAAACTAGTGCTTAGCTTTCACACGTTGACAAACCATACACTTGCTTACAAAATCTGCAACATCCTTTATAACCCCCCTAAGTCCGGCCAAGACGTTTGACCTGAACTACGAAGATTACACGGGGAAAACCAAAGTCAACCTTGATTAACGACCCTTTTTTCCTTTTTATCTTTTCTAGATGCTCAATATTAACCTATATGTTTAGAAAATTAATTCAGCGAAACGGCACAGCAAACGGAACCCAAACAAGGACTCAATTGAAAAGAATCATCTTTTAGGGACTAAAACATAAATTCTCAGATTTATAAGCACTAAACGAGTTTTAATGTTACCACTACAAAATTAATCACATAACATGCCATCAGGTCAAATTTCAACTCAAACGGATCATTCAAACTCATTGAATTAAGAAACCAACATTCAGCGACCAATATGCATGAAATAGAAACTCAAAACAGTTCAAAATTCAAACCCAACGGTCAGGCGTTTCGATACAGATGGCCCTATACCGAAATGGTCGTTTCGAAACAGGGTTGACCGTGTTGATACTCGGGTGAGTTCTGAGACCCGTATCGGAACACCCCCTTCCAGTAGCAAATTCGTTTTGATATGCCTTCACCCGTTCCGAAACCTTATGGCCATTTCAGGCCCATGTTCCGAAACAGGCAAGGGCATTTCGATACTCCTTGCCCTGCAACAACAGATTTTGCTGGTTTATCATGCTTAAATACATCCAAAACATTCTCGAGACATTCTACATCATACATACAACATGGATACATGTCAACAATCACCAATTTGAGGCATTAGCTAAAACATGGAAATCATCATGCAAGTAAAGGTACTAAAGGCATGCTCCCTAGTCCCCTAAAGAAATAACAAGCCAAAACCATCATCTATAACCATAATCAAACCATAAAGGCCAATTACATTTCAAAGGTAACTATCAAACATGCTCAAAGCAAAGGGGAAAACATTCTCAACCATGCAATAGCAAAAACCCCACCCATCACCTTTTATTACACCGAAGCAAAACCACATACTTTGCAAGATTAAAAGCTTGGATTCCTCTTGCCTACTTGTTGCCTTCAAAGCCTAGTCTTCTGCATTGAAGAAACAAAAGAGCATAAGCACAAAGCTTAGTTAGGACCGCTAAATAACATTCATCAATGCATGTCTCATATTTTGCAAAAATAACACTTTACAAACATGCCTTCACAAGACCTCAATGCACTTTTTAACCACATGCTCTTATGCATCATTTTAAAACAAAAAATAAACCTTTGCTCATGCTTTTACAAGCATCACATGCATTCTTGCATCATACACAAATATCTCATGCATCCTTGCATCATATACAAGCATCTCATGCTTCACACTATTCATTTACATTATATTGGCTCGCAAGTGATAATCAACAGGCCATTTCAACACAAGACACAATCGGATACACGGATTACAAGCGTTGTCCCTCACGCTTCATACTAACTACCGGACTATACAAGGTGGAGATTAATGGCACAATCACAACCCCTCAACACACGTGATAAAGATTAATGGCACAATCACAACCCCTCAACACCCGTGATAAAGATTAATGGCACAATCACAACCCCTCAACATCACTCATCGGTAGTTGTATAATTCCACTAACGAGAGTATGAGACACATACACAAGACTCACACCCGGGACTAACCATTCAATGTTGTGATCTTAACCTCAATCGTTAGGGTACTTGGATGGAGATTACGGCACAATCACAACCCCTCGACATCCAAGGCAACTTTATTCACGGTGCACCCAATCTTATAGCCGGCTAACTATATCCGATTTAAGTAACCAAAAACCATTTTCATCACTTGCCAATAAAATTATTTAACCACATTAATCCATTGTTTTAGAAGCATAACCACAATGCCATTTCAACAAGCATCACATGTTTAAATTCATATGCATTCAACACATGCAAACCAAGGATCGCTTACCTAGTGCACCCTCAACATAATGGCATTAAAATCTAGCATTAAATCATGCTTAAACATGCTTAAAAACAATAAACAAATCCACTCTTACATCAAGTGAAATTTCATCAAACATAGCACATTTCCTAGAGAGGGATTACCAGAACACTTACACTTGAGCTTAATTAAGTCTATCAAACTTACAATAAGCTCCCAAGACCACGCTCAAAGCGTTACAAAGCATGAAATTGCATTTCCACTCACCGATACGCGAAGCCTTGCTCGCCGACACGAAAAATACCCCTCCAGAGCCTCCAAAATCACCTCGTTTGCTTCTGGATCAAGATCCCCTGTTTTTAATTCATCAAAACAGAGATCTAAATGCATTAAAATACATTCTAACACCAGCAACAATTCACAAACTCGTTGCTCACCCAAACTACACCAAAATACCTATCCAAAACAACCGAAAACTCAATCGATTGCTTCCTACACAAAGCCCAGCCAACATACATCACTTCCAAAGCATTAACAACATCAAAACATATCTAATAAACAACCTAACTCATCCTTATACCTCCAGCAAGCAAGATTCCACCATTTCACCCCAAAACTTCACCTAAAACAACCAAGAACCTCAAGGATCTCAAGGATTTCGGGATCTATGTTATCAACACATCATTTTGACATATAAATAACTTAGAAATCAATTAATATCAACACAAAACATAGCCCAACTCATCAAGTCCGAAAATTTAGAATCACATCCCAATTTTACAAGATTTTTCTCTTAATTCAAAACTATAATAAAAATTCAGTTAAAAATCATAAATGAGAGTCAATAATCTTGGGAATTTCAATAAAGATCCTAGATTGAAGGTTAAGAGCGGGATTTACCTCCAATCCTTGCGCCCTTGCCAATTTGGCAAGTTTTCCTTCCAAAAATCTTGAAGAAAAAGAAGTGAATCTTTGAAAAAGAGTTTAGAGAAGAAGAGAGGAATTTGAGAGAAAAGAAATCTGATGAAAAGTTGTTTGACAAATATGTTTGGCTGAAATGAGAGAGGGAAAAGTAGTTACGTGATTAAAACCTCTCTAATTTCTCATTTATTTAATATTTAATAAAACCATTTTAATTCCATTATTAAAACCCTTTAAAAACACATGTAAATTGAAGGAAGGCTAAATTGTATAAAAGCTCCCTAAAGATTCTAAGATTTTGACTCTCTTCTTGAAAATAGCATTTTTCCACAGTTTTAAAACTTTACAATTTAGTCACTACTCAAAATGTCCATTTTCCAAAACCTTTTTTGTAAAATTGATTGGACCAATCTCTTAAACACACTTTTATAGGATTTTAGAAACTTTTATCACAATTTTATCCTATCATGATCCTTGATTTCCTTAAATCAACTTACACGATTCGAACCGTTCTCGACCGGTCTGATCCGATGTCTAAAACATCTAGACCCAAAACCGGGCGTTACAACTCTCCCCCACTTAGGAAATTTCATCCTCGAAATTCTTACATGATGGAAAGAGATGCGGAAACGGCCTCAGTATGTCCGCCTTGCTTTCCCACGTGGCCTCCTCAACTCCTCGGTGTCGCCACAACACCTTCACAAGTTCTATCGTCTTGCCACGAAGAACTTTGATACTCACATCCAGATCCTTCACTAGTTCCTCATCATATGACAGATCCGGATTCAACTCTATCTCCTCAACATGCATCACATGTGAAGGATCCGATCTGTACTTCCGTAACATGGAGACATGAAACACATCATGTATCTTCTCCAATTCTGCAGGCAATCTCAACTGATATGCCACAGGACCAATACGCTCGAAAATCTTGTAAGGTCTAATGAACCTTTGGCTAAGCTTACCCTTAGGCGATACTTTCAAGAACACATGTTTGCCAACCGCGAACTCAATTTCCTTACGCTTCAAGTGTGTGTAAGACTTTTGCCTATCTGTTGCCGCCTTTAAACGCTCACAAATGAGCTTCACCTTCTCAGTGGTTCCCTTTAGCATAGCCGACATTGAAATCAACTTTTTCCCAACTTCTGCCCAACAGAGAGGGGTTCTACATCTTCTCTCATACAAAGCCTCGTATAGAGCCATTTGAATACTTGCCTGGTAATTGTTATTATAGGCAAACTCAACCAACGACAAATGCTTCTCCCAAGAACCCTGAAAATCTATCACACAACATCTGAACATGTCCTCAAGTACATGGATTACACAATTCGACTGTCCATCCGTCTGTGGATGATAATAAGTATTGAAATTCAACCGTGTACCCAAAGCTTGATGCAAACATTCCCAAAATCGTGCTGTAAACCTCGGATCTCTATCCGACACAATGGACTTGGGCACACCGTGCAACCGCACAATCTAAGCTATATACAGCTCAGCCAACTTATCCAAGGTATATGTAGTATGCACAGGCAGAAAATGTGCACACTTGGTAAGCCGATCAACGATCACCCAAACTGAATTCTTCTTTGTTGGTGACAAAGGCAAACCAGACACAAAATCCATGGTGATTCTCTCCCACTTCCATTATGGGATTCTCAAAGGCTGCAACAACCCAGAAGGAACCTAATGCTTATCTTTCACTCGCTGACACACCTTACACTTACTAACGAACTCAGCCACGTCCTTTTCAACCCCACCCAATAGTATTCATCTTTCAGATCGCGATACATCTTTGTACTACCAGGGTGCATAGCAAAAGGACTACTATGAGCTTCAGTCAGAATAGTGTGCCTTAACTCAGCATCATCGGGCACCACTATTCGACTCTCAAAGTATAGAACCCCATCATCACTAAAGCTGAAATCCAAAGGTGTACCCTCCGGAATGTCCTGAACATGTGTAACAAGAGAATCATCAAGCAACTTTTTATCCTTGATCAACTGTATTAGGGATGGCTTCACTTGCAATTCCACAATAAGACAACCATCATGCGATATGCTCAAACGAGCAAACATCGCTCTCAACTCCACAGCTACTTTCCTGCTCAAATCATCGGCTACAACATTAGCCTTACCCGAGTGATACTCGATCGTCAGTTCATAATCTTGAAGCAACTCCACCCAACGTCGTTGCCTAAGATTCAACTTCTTCTGAGACATAAGATACTTCAAGCTATTGTGATCCGTGAACACAACACATTTCTCTCCATACAGGTAATGCCTTCAAATCTTCAAGGCAAACACCATAGCCGCAAGCTCAAGATCATGAGTAGGGTAGTTGCCCTCATGCACCTTCAACTTCCTAGATGCATAGGCCACTACCTCACCCTCCTGCATCAAAACACAGCCCAAACCAACAATGGACGCATCACTATAGACCACAAACTCCTTAGCGGATTCAGGTTGAATAAAACCATGAGCTTGTGTCAAAGCTTCTTTTAGCTTCTCAAAAGCTTGTTGTCTCGCATCCATCCACTCAAAGCGAACATTCTTTTGCATCAACTTGGTCAAAGGCGTTGCTATCTTTGAGAAACCCTCGACAAATCTACGATAGTACCCAACCAATCCAAGGAAACTTCATACCTCAGTCAAAAACTTAGGCACTTTCCAACTCATCACGACTTCTACCTTGTGCGGATCAACGCGAATACCCTCAGCTAATACAACATGCCCAAGGAAAACTACCTCCGTAAGCCAAAACTCACACTTACTCAGCTTGACATACAACTGATTCTCCAACAACGCTTGCAAAACAATTCTCAAGTGCCTATCATGATCATCCTCGGTACGGGAATACACCCGGATATCATCAATGAATACCACCACAAATTGATCCAAGAATTCATGGAATACACAATTCATCATGTTCATGAAAGCAGCAGGTGCGTTGGTCAAACCAAACGCCATCACCAGAAATTCATAATGCCAGTACCTCGTCCGAAAAGTTGTTTTAGGTACATCCACATCCTTCACCTTCAGCTAATAGTACCCCAATCTCAAGTCTATCTTAGAAAACACTGAGGCTCCTCGAAACTGATCAAAGAGATCATCGATTCTAGGCAAGGGGTACTTGTTCTTGATCGTCAACTTGTTCAGTTGCCGATAATCTATACACATTCTTATCGTCCCATCTTTCTTCTTCACAAACAAGACCGATGCACCCCAAGTTGACACACTCGGCCGAATGAAACCTCGATCCAACAACTACTGCAATTGCGTTTCAACTCTTTTAAATCTTTGGGTGCCATGCGATAAGGAGAGATGGACACCGGAGTTGTATTCTTGTACAACTCTATACCAAACTCAACTTCTCTGTTTGGTGGAAACCCATGCAATTCTTCCGGAAAGACACCCGGAAAATCGCAAACAGTTCGGATGTCTTGCACACGCTCATCCTTGGTGTCATGATTCATCACATAGGCAAGATAAGCCTCACAACCCAACCTCATCATACGATTTTCTTCCAAAGCCGATATCAAATTCGACAAGAATTTCACATTCTCGCCTACTACTACAACCTCATAATCATCGGCCAACTTTAAGGTGACCTGCTTGACCTCAAAGTCAACCACTGCCCTATGCTCCGACAACCAATCCATACCCAGGATTACATCAAATTCGTAGAATGGTAACTCCATCAGATCCACGGGAAAAACATGACCTTGCACAGACAAATGGCATCTTCTATATAACTTCCAAGTGACTACAGTCTCACCAAAAGAACTAGTCACTTGCATTCCTATTTCAAGCATCTAACCAAGTATATCAAGCAAATGCGCATGCTCACTCTAGATATAGGAATGTGTGGATCCAGAATCAATCAAAGCCAACAAAGAAAAAGACTGAAGAGAAAAGGTACCTGCGATAACATCGGTATCATTGCGCTCATCGCGCTTAGCATATACCATCGCTCGTCCACCTCCCTCAGGTCGAACAACTACAACATGAGCAATACCTCGATGCCTCTCATCTCTACTCTTGAAGTTCCCACGGCCGCGCCCATGGCCTCTCTGAGGTGCAGCTACTACAGGAGCACGTCCTTGGCCACCACCAGCCAACAAAGGACACTCTCTCCTCATATGGTCAGCCGAACCACAATTCCAACAAGAATTCCCTATCACCACAACAGGAGCTTAAACCTCTCCAGCTTCTCGAGGACAATCTCGCCTCAAATGGTCCCTTGAACCACATGTCCAGCATGTATCCTGCTCAGATCTCACACGACCTCCCTGAGTCTAACCACCTCGACCCGGAACACCACACCTTTCCTCAGGCTGATGTCTCCTATCACGGCCTCTTTTCTTCCGTCCACCGCCGGAACTATACTCAGCAACTCTCTTCCCAGAGCTAGAACCAACACCTATAGATGACAAACACAGATTCTTCTCGATGTCTTTGGCTCGACACACGAGCACATCGAAGTCAGTATAATCCACATCCAGCATATATTTCTTAACTTCCTATGACAGGCCGTACCGGAAGTGATCACATCAGTGTCACTCACTGGGTACTAGTTCAAGAGCATATTGGCTCAGGCGTACGAACTGGACCTCGTAGCAAAGAAAGGTTCCACTGAATAAGCGACATAAACTCATGTTTCTTTTCATCCAAGAATCTCACCCCTAGATACATTCTCCTGAAGGCACCTCTAAAGAACTCCCAATCAACTTCATTGGATTCCACACCAGCTGTGGTAGTCGTCCACCAGCTGTAAGCATCACCTTGTAGCAAAGAAACTGGGCATCCCATCTTGTGCACATCATTACAGCCCATTTGATCCATAATGTGAACCGTACTCGCTAACCAGGCCTCTGACGCCTTAGGAGACATACCAAAGAACTCTACAGTTCCCAAGCTCCTCAACCTCTCCAAAGGTAAGCCCACCTGCCCAGCTGCAGGGGCCTGTACATGCGCTCTAGCATCAGCAGCCTGAAATGCTCCTGTTATCGCCTAAACCAGAGGCGCCAAATCACCCAATCAAGGACTAGCTTGTCCTTGTTGCACCTATTCCCCACCTCCAGGTGGTGGCTGAGGAGGTAGATCTCCACCCGGAGGGACATCAGCCCCTTGCTCAGCCTGGTTACCCTGCTTAGCTACAAGCACTATCGTATTCGATCTTAACACTCCTCTTAGACCCACAATGCTTTTTAACAAGACATAACAACAAAGCAAGTCAAACCATTTAGGCCAGCTGCAAGCAAGAATCCAAGTTTACAAAACATTTGAGTAGTGTAATAAGGCAATGAGCACCCAATTTCCCCCATAGAGCATAGCATACATGAAACATCACGCTAACATACTTTCATCCCTAAATCAGCACATATCCACATAACATAATTGTAACGCCCCGGTTTTGGGCTTAGGAGTTTTGGGCGTTGACCGGTTTGGTCAAAGTGCTGTTCGAATCTTAAGAGGTTAAATTAGGAAAGCCTAGTTCGGGTTGCATTAAAAATATGGAAAAATGTTCTAAAATCATCTTTTAATATAATTAAGTGAACTGTGAAATCAATTTTGGAAAATGAGTTTTGGAAGTGTGACATTTTGGCTAGTGACCAAAATGTAATTTTCGCAAGTTTGGTGGCTGTTTTATAAAGGGTTGGAACTTTGAATCTTTAAGGAGCTATTAATCCAAAAGTGGTTTCTCCAGATTTTTCTAAGATATTATAAGCTATTTTCTGATTTTAAAGATATCAAAAAGGAGGGAAAAGCTCATTTGGCAATTTTCTCAACTAACTTCTCATTTTCCTTCTCTCATTTTCTCTCAACCCAAACACTACATTTCCAGAGATTTGTTTCTGATTTTCTCACCTAAATTCCTCCTTTCAACTCTCATTTGATTCCAAATCAACATATCTTCAAAACCTCTTCAATTGCTACAAGTTTCATCAAGGTTTTTCATTCCAAAAAGTGGAGAAACACAAGTTTGGAGGTAAGAACGTCCTTCTCCTCTAAACTATCAGTTCTTTACTGAAATTCCTAAGTTTTCAATCCTTAATTGATGTTTAATTAAAGGTTTTAAAGTGTTGAAATGGATCTTGGCTTATTATGCAAGATTTTGATGATTTTTGATGATTTTCGTTAGATCTGAGTAATCTGTGATTTAAGAGATGTTTTTGATGTTAAATGATCTCTAAAATGATGTGGAATTGAGTTTTGATTGATGCAATCCCGGATAGGTTGAGTTTCCTAAGTTTAGCTTGTGTTTCAAGGTAGTTTTTGAGGTGATCTTGGTGATCTGATGTTGCTGGAGGTATAAGGTTGTTAATAGATTGTTTTTAGATGTTATTTGATGTTAATGGAAGTGAGGTTTTGCTGGTTTATGGCTGGGCATTGTTTAGAAGTGGTTTGGATGCATTTTCGGTTGTGTTTGGTGGCCGAAAATGGAGGTTGGATGAGAGCAGCGAGTTTAGACGCTTTCATTGAAGCAATTAATGCATGATGATGCATTAATCCTCTGCTTTGATGTGTTGAAACAGGGGAGGCATCTTTGGATCCAAGTTTGGTTGATCCGGAAGCTTGATTTGGTGCTTTGGCTTGAAGCAAAGTGGAAATCGGTGAGTGAGTTTGTGGAAATTGGATTTCAGCTTTTAAAACCAAGGTTTGAAGGTTTTGGGAGCTTAGTTTAAGTCTAAACAACTTTGCTAAGCTCAAGTGTAAGTTTTCGGATTTTCTCTCTAGTGGTGGCCATGTTTTGATGTGATGCAAAATGATGATTTGCATGTTTTTAATTACTGTTTTGAAAGCATGTTTTAGCATGGATTTTGCTGATGATGTAAGCCATATGTTGAAGGTAAATCTAGGTAGGAGTACCTTGTTTTTATACATTGAAATGATGTGGTTTGATGCTTTGAAATGCATGATGAAAATGGCTTGGTTTAATGCTTTAAAACAGTGGATTAAATGATGATAATGATGTATATTGGCAAGTGATGTTTTGAAAATGTTAAGGTCACTAAGGTGGTTAAAAGTCCTTGAGTGAGCCTTGTTACTTAAGATCATCAAGGTGGTTAAAAGTCCTTGGATGAGTCTTGTTGCGGACACTAAGGTGGTTAAAAGTCCTTAGGTGATCCTTCCATGGTGTTTAAAAGTCCATGGGGCCATGGTGTTTAAAAGTCCATGGGGCCAAGGTGTTTAAAAGTCCTTGGGGCCAAGGTGTTTAAAAGTCCTTGGGGTGATTCAAGCATTGGACACAAACGTGGTTAAAAGTCCTTGTGTGGTCCTCATTCATGGTGTTTAAAAGTCCATGGCCAAGGTGTTTAAAAGTCCTTGGGGCCAAGGTGTTTAAAAGTCCTTGGGAAGTTGATGAACTTGTTTTAAGAAATGAAATGTATCACTTGAGCCAATATGACATGTTAAGTATTTTGTGAAGCATGAGATGCTTGTTTTAATGTTTATGATGAAGCATGAGATTGCTTGTTTAAAGTATGCTATTGAGCATGTGCAAAGGTTGATTTAAAGCATGTTTTGTAAATGTTTTGAATTGCATTATTGAATGGTTTTTAAGAGCTCTCCTCACTAAGCTTTTGCTTATGCTCTCTTCGTTTTCTTAATTCAATAATGCAGAGCATTAGAGTATATTGAAGGGCAGCAAGAGGGGCAAGAGTTCAAGTTCAAGTGAAGCTCAATGTATGAAAGTTTTATAAGTACATTTTAGCTTTTGTGAGATTTGGCAATGGGGGACCAATGTGTATGTTTTGGGAGGTGTTTGAGACTCCCTAAGCATGTTGAATGTTATTTTGAATGCTGGTTTTTGGATTGGATCATTGCATGCTTGCTTTGGAAGTTTGGTGTTTTGAATAGCTAGCTTGTGTAGGAAGCATGTCTATTGAATTGGGGCTTTTTGCATATGATGTTAGATTATTGTTTTGATGACTCCTATAAGTCATATATATGTTTAATTGCATGCTGGTAAAGTTTGGTGACATTTGGAGCATGTTTGAATGATCAATTGCATGTTTTGGTATGCTTGTTTGCTGCAATCTGTGCAGGCGTTTCGGAACAGTGTGCACCGTTTCGGAACGGGTGCCTTACATGAACCCAGGCGTCCGAAACGGTATGCACCGTTTCGAAACGGTTTGGTCTCTGCCAAGGCCATGTTTCGGAACCCGTTTCGGAACGGCCCGTGTTTCGGAACAGGGTCTACCTGTTTCGGAACGGTCGACCGTTGGGGGCTGACAGTGGCAGTTATATGTTTTGTTTTGTTTACGTTTTGGTCCTGAATCTTGTTTGTTCAATTGTGTGAGCTTGGGAAGTCCTTTTGAGCTGAAATTTCACAGAGAAGCATGAAACCTGATTAATTTCAAGATGGTAACTTCAATTTGGGTTAAGTCCTTTTAATTATCAGAAATTACAATTTGGTCCCTAAAGTTGTAATTTGTTCAATTGGGTCCCTGTTTGATCTCTGATGTTTGTGATCTTGAGTATGATATTTGTATGATCACAATTAGGATTAATGTGCATCTAGACAAGATTAAAAAGAAGAAAAAAAGGGTCGTTAATCAAGGTTGACTTTCGGGTTGACTTTGGTTTTCCCCGTGTGACTTTCTTAATTCGGGTCAACCGTCTAGGCCGGGTTAAGGGGGTTACATTTGGTGGTATCAGAGCTGAGTTTGCGAGTAATTGGGAATGAATGTATGCATGATTGAAGTATGTTTGGCTTGTATGCTTGTTGTTTTAAAGCATGTTCAGTGGCTTGTAATGTTGAGGCAATTGAGATGTATGTTATGATGATGCATGTTGAGGGTACCCATTGCCAAACAAAAGATAATGAAATGATGTTGATTTTGAATGAAATTGAGCTTGAATACTTGGATTGCTTACCTTGCTGGGCCTGACTTGTTTTATTTTGCATTGTGATTGCATGGTAAAAGTATGGCACCACGTAGAGAGTTAAGAGGTAGTGTGCGAGCTACGGCTCCTAATGAGAATGAGAATGAAGAGAATACGGGTAGTGCAGTGTTACCCCCTCCTCCGCCTGGTGGTGGTGCTGGAGGTGAGCGAGCTGAAGCTGCAGCTGGTGCTGGAGCTGCTGGACCAGAGGTTGGTCAGGGGCAAGCTATGCCTGATATGTCTATGCTGGTACAAGCTATTGCGGGTGCTTTTCGAGCAGCAGTAGCTGGAGCTCAAGGAGCTGGGCATCAGGGAGATGCTGGAGTCAGATTACCTTTGGAACGTCTACGCAGTCTTGGTGGGACTGAGTTCAGAGGTATGTCGGCTGAGAGTTCAGAAGCTTGGCTAGAGAGTACCAAGCGTATCTTGGGTCAGATGAGCTGCACGGATGTGCAAAAGTTGGGCTGTGTTGTGTCCTTGCTGCAGGACGATGCATATACGTGGTGGACGACCACCATAGCTGGGATGGCTGAAGTTGATGTTTCTTGGACATTCTTTCAGAATGCGTTCAAGAGGAGATATCTTGGAGTGAGATATCTGGATGAGAAAAAGCGTGAATTCATGTCTCTTACCCAGGGGAGCATGAGTGTGGCTGAGTATGAAGTGCAGTTTGTACGGCTCAGTCAGTATGCACCGGAGCTGATACCTGATGAGCGTGAGAGGTGCGAAAGGTTCCGTTATGGCTTGGTGACGGAAGTAAAGACCTACATGTTGGCTGCTGAGTACAATGATTTTGATGTGTTGGTTAGTCGATCCAAGGACATTGAGATGAACTTGGGTTTAGCTGCGAAAGGTGCTGGAGCAAGTTCTGGCAAGAGAGCTGCTGAGTATAGTTCCGGAGGTGGACGGAACAAGAGGGGACGTGATCAGAAGTATCAGTCCTCAGTCAAGAGAGGTGGTGGTGCACCTGCTAGAGGTGGTTTTGCTAGAGCTGAACCAAGTGCTTGCTGGATCTGTGGTTCTCGTGGTCACATGAAGCGTGACTGTCCTCGTGCTGTGAGGGAGGTGCAAGCTCCTGTTGCGGCTGCTGGTAATGGATGTTGGAACTGTGGTTCTGTTGACCATCTGAGGCGAGATTGTCCGAGGTTGGCTGGTGGCCAAGATCGTGCTCCTGTTGTTGCACCGCAGAGAGGTCGTGGGCGCGGCCGTGGTAATTTTCAGAGGAGAGAGGAAGGTGGTCGCGGAGTAGCTCATGTTGTGGCTATTCAGCCTGAGGGTGGAGGCCAAGCGAGGGTGTATGCTCAGCGCGAGGGAAGGAATGATGCTGATGTGATTGCAGGTACCTTTACTTTGCGATCCTTGTCATTGCTTTCTTTGATTGATTCTGGATCTACGCATTCATACATTTTGCGTGAGCATGCTGAATTGCTTGGTTTGCCTGTTGAGTCTTTGGATGTTGGAGTTCGTGTCACTAGTTCTTTTGGTGAAACTGTTGTGACTCGAAAGCTTTATAGAAGGTGTCCCTTGGTTGTTCAAGAACATGTCTTTCATGTTGATCTTATGGAGTTGCCTTTTTATGGTTTTGATGTGATCCTTGGTATGGATTGGCTTGCTGAGCATCGTGCTGTTGTGGATTGTGAGAATAAGCGGGTTTCGCTTAAGCTTGCGGATGATTATGAAGTGGTTGTAGTTGGCGAGAATGTGAAGTTTCTTGCTAATGTGGTGTCTACCTTGGAGGCGAGTAGGATGCTGAGGCAAGGTTGCGAAGCTTACCTAGCTTTTGTGATGAATCCTAGCTCTAAGGAGTTGAGGGTGCAAGATATCAAAGTTGTGAAGGAGTTTCCTGGTGTTTTTCCTGAAGAGTTGCCTGGGTTACCTCCTAATCGCGAGGTGGAGTTTGGAATTGAGCTGTATGAGAATACAACTCCTGTGTCCATTTCTCCCTATAGAATGGCACCTAAAGAGCTGAAGACGCAGTTGCAAGAGTTGCTTGATCGTGGTTTCATCCGGCCGAGTGTGTCGCCTTGGGGTGCTCCTGTCTTGTTTGTGAAGAAGAAGGATGGCACGATGAGGATGTGTATTGATTACCGTCAGCTGAACAAGTTGACTATCAAGAATCGGTATCCTTTGCCGAGGATTGATGATCTCTTTGATCAATTTAGGGGAGCTGCTGTGTTCTCTAAGATTGACTTGAGGTCAGGGTATTATCAGTTGAAGGTGAAGGATGTGGATGTGCCTAAGACAGCTTTCAGGACAAGGTATGGGCATTATGAGTTCCTTGTGATGCCGTTTGGTTTGACAAATGCTCCTGCTGCTTTCATGGACATGATGAATCGTGTGTTTCATGAATACCTAGACAAGTTCGTTGTGGTGTTCATTGATGATATCCTCGTGTACTCGCGTACTGAGGAGGAGCACGAAGAGCATTTGAGGGTTGTTTTGCAAGCTTTGTTGGAGAATCAACTTTATGCTAAGCTGAGCAAGTGTGAGTTTTGGCTTAAGGAGGTGGTGTTTCTTGGGCATGTGGTCTCAGCTGAGGGGATTCGTGTTGATCCTCAGAAGATTGAGGCGGTGATGAACTGGAAAGTTCCTAAGTCTGTTCATGAAGTCCGTAGTTTCCTTGGTTTGGCGGGATACTACCGGAGGTTTGTGGATGGTTTTTCCAAGATTGCTGCTCCTTTGACGAAGCTGTTGCAAAAGGATGTTAAGTATGAGTGGACGGAAGCGAGACAGCAGGCTTTTGAGAAGCTTAAGGCGGCTTTGACTCAAGCTCCTATCTTGATTCAGCCTGAATCAGGGAAAGAGTTTGTGGTCTATAGTGATGCATCCTATGTTGGTTTGGGATGTGTGCTGATGCAAGAGGGTAAGGTTGTGGCTTATGCGTCGCGGCAGTTGAAGGTGCATGAGCGCAACTATCCTACGCATGACATTGAGCTGGCTGCAGTGGTTTTTGCTCTGAAGATCTGGAGACATTATCTGTATGGTGAGAAGTGTACTGTGTACACGGATCACAAGAGTTTGAGGTATCTGATGTCTCAGAAGGAGTTGAATATTAGGCAGCGACGTTGGTTGGAGTTGCTCAAGGATTATGATCTGACGATTGAGTATCATCCTGGTAAAGCTAATGTTGTTGCGGATGCCTTGAGTAGGAAGGTAGCTGTTGAGCTGAGGGAGATGTTTGCTAGCTTGAGCATATCGCGAGATGGTGGTCTTGTTGCTGAGTTGCAAGTGAAACCATCTTTGGTTCAGTTGATCAAGGAAAAGCAGTTGTTGGATGATTCCTTGGTGTCTCATGTTCAGGATATCGCGGAGGGTAGACCTTCGGATTTCTGCTTTAATGAGGATGGTGTGTTGTGTTTTGGTAGTCGGATAGTAGTGCCTGCTGATGTTGAGTTGAGGCGTGCTATTCTGGCTGAAGGTCATAGTAGTCCTTTTGCTATGCACCCTGGTAGTACTAAGATGTATCGTGATCTACGTGATGAGTACTATTGGGTAGGTTTGAAGAAGGATGTTGCAGAGTTTGTGAGCAAGTGTTTGGTGTGTCAGCGAGTTAAGGCTGAACATCAGGTTCCTTCTGGTTTGTTGCAACCGTTGAAAATCCCTGAATGGAAGTGGGAGAGGGTTACCATGGATTTCGTATCTGGTTTGCCTTTGTCTCCATCAAAGAAGAATTCTGTTTGGGTGATTGTGGATCACTTGACGAAGTGTGCGCATTTCTTGCCTGTGCATACTACGTTCTCTTTGGATAAGCTGGCAGAGCTGTACATTGCTGAGATAGTGAGGTTGCATGGTGTGCCTAAGTCGATTGTGTCGGATAGGGATCCGAGGTTCACATCGCGTTTCTGGCAGTGTTTGCATCAAGCTCTGGGTACAAGGTTGCATTTCAGTACATCCTATCATCCTCAGTCGGATGGTCAGTCTGAGCGGGTTATTCAGATTTTGGAGGATATGTTGAGATGCTGCGTGATTGAGTTCCAAGGTTCTTGGGAGAAGCACCTGCCTTTGGTTGAGTTCGCTTATAACAATAGTTATCAGGCGAGTATACAGATGGCACCTTATGAGGCTCTGTATGGGAGGAAGTGTAGGACTCCTCTGTGTTGGGCTGAAACTGGTCAAAAGTTGGTTTCGATGCCTGCTTTGTTGAAAGGGACTACCGAGAAGGTGAAGCTCATTTGTGAGAGGTTGAAGGCTGCCTCTGATCGGCAAAAGTCTTACGCGGATTTGAAGCGTAAGGAGATAGAGTATGCGGTGGGTGACCGTGTGTTCTTGAAGGTTTCGCCTTGGAAGAAGGTGATGAGGTTTGGCCGGAAGGGTAAGTTGAGCCCTCGGTACATTGGACCATATGAGGTGGTTGAGCGTGTGGGTCCTGTTGCGTATCGGTTGAGGTTACCTCATGAGTTGGAGAAGATTCATGATGTGTTCCATGTTTCTATGCTCCAGAAGTATAGATCTGATCCTTCGCATGTGATGCCTGTAGAGGATGTGGTTTTGAATCCGAATTTGACCTATGATGAGGAACCGGTGAAGGTTCTGGATTCGGATTGCAAGGTTCTTCGTGGCAAGACCATTGAGTTGGTGAAGGTGCTGTGGAAGCATCGAGGTGTTGAGGAAGCCACGTGGGAGCGGAAGGAAGACATGCTGAAGCAGTTTCCTTATCTCTTTCCTTCAGGTAAATTTCGAGGACGAAATTTCTTAAAGGGGGAGAGTTGTAACGCCCCGGTTTTGGGCTTAGGAGTTTTGGGCGTTGACCGGTTTGGTCAAAGTGCTGTTCGAATCTTAAGAGGTTAAATTAGGAAAGCCTAGTTCGGGTTGCATTAAAAATATGGAAAAATGTTCTAAAATCATCTTTTAATATAATTAAGTGAACTGTGAAATCAATTTCGGAAAATGAGTTTTGGAAGTGTGACATTTTGGCTAGTGACCAAAATGTAATTTTCGCAAGTTTGGTGGCTGTTTTATAAAGGGTTGGAACTTTGAATCTTTAAGGAGCTATTAATCCAAAAGTGGTTTCTCCAGATTTTTCTAAGATATTATAAGCTATTTTCTGATTTTAAAGATATCAAAAAGGAGGGAAAAGCTCATTTGGCAATTTTCTCAACTAACTTCTCATTTTCCTTCTCTCATTTTCTCTCAACCCAAACACTACATTTCCAGAGATTTGTTTCTGATTTTCTCACCTAAATTCCTCCTTTCAACTCTCATTTGATTCCAAATCAACATATCTTCAAAACCTCTTCAATTGATACAAGTTTCATCAAGGTTTTTCATTCCAAAAAGTGGAGAAACACAAGTTTGGAGGTAAGAACGTCCTTCTCCTCTAAACTATCAGTTCTTTACTGAAATTCCTAAGTTTTCAATCCTTAATTGATGTTTAATTAAAGGTTTTAAAGTGTTGAAATGGATCTTGGCTTATTATGCAAGATTTTGATGATTTTTGATGATTTTCGTTAGATCTGAGTAATCTGTGATTTAAGAGATGTTTTTGATGTTAAATGATCTCTAAAATGATGTGGAATTGAGTTTTGATTGATGCAATCCCGGATAGGTTGAGTTTCCTAAGTTTAGCTTGTGTTTCAAGGTAGTTTTTGAGGTGATCTTGGTGATCTGATGTTGCTGGAGGTATAAGGTTGTTAATAGATTGTTTTTAGATGTTATTTGATGTTAATGGAAGTGAGGTTTTGCTGGTTTATGGCTGGGCATTGTTTGGAAGTGGTTTGGATGCATTTTCGGTTGTGTTTGGTGGCCGAAAATGGAGGTTGGATGAGAGCAGCGAGTTTAGACGCTTTCATTGAAGCAATTAATGCATGATGATGCATTAATCCTCTGCTTTGATGTGTTGAAACAAGGGAGGCATCTTTGGATCCAAGTTTGGTTGATCCGGAAGCTTGATTTGGTGCTTTGGCTTGAAGCAAAGTGGAAATCGGTGAGTGAGTTTGTGGAAATTGGATTTCAGCTTTTAAAACCAAGGTTTGAAGGTTTTGGGAGCTTAGTTTAAGTCTAAACAACTTTGCTAAGCTCAAGTGTAAGTTTTCGGATTTTCTCTCTAGTGGTGGCCATGTTTTGATGTGATGCAAAATGATGATTTGCATGTTTTTAATTACTGTTTTGAAAGCATGTTTTAGCATGGATTTTGCTGATGATGTAAGCCATATGTTGAAGGTAACTCTAGGTAGGAGTACCTTGTTTTTATACATTGAAATGATGTGGTTTGATGCTTTGAAATGCATGATGAAAATGGCTTGGTTTAATGCTTTAAAACAGTGGATTAAATGATGATAATGATGTATATTGGCAAGTGATGTTTTGAAAATGTTAAGGTCACTAAGGTGGTTAAAAGTCCTTGAGTGAGCCTTGTTACTTAAGATCATCAAGGTGGTTAAAAGTCCTTGGATGAGTCTTGTTGCGGACACTAAGGTGGTTAAAAGTCCTTAGGTGATCCTTCCATGGTGTTTAAAAGTCCATGGGGCCATGGTGTTTAAAAGTCCATGGGGCCAAGGTGTTTAAAAGTCCTTGGGGCCAAGGTGTTTAAAAGTCCTTGGGGTGATTCAAGCATTGGACACAAAGGTGGTTAAAAGTCCTTGTGTGGTCCTCATTCATGGTGTTTAAAAGTCCATGGCCAAGGTGTTTAAAAGTCCTTGGGGCCAAGGTGTTTAAAAGTCCTTGGGAAGTTGATGGACTTGTTTTAAGAAATGAAATGTATCACTTGAGCCAATATGACATGTTAAGTATTTTGTGAAGCATGAGATGCTTGTTTTAATGTTTATGATGAAGCATGAGATTGCTTGTTTAAAGTATGCTATTGAGCATGTGCAAAGGTTGATTTAAAGCATGTTTTGTAAATGTTTTGAATTGCATTATTGAATGGTTTTTAAGAGCTCTCCTCACTAAGCTTTTGCTTATGCTCTCTTCGTTTTCTTAATTCAATAATGCAGAGCATTAGAGTATATTGAAGGGCAGCAAGAGGGGCAAGAGTTCAAGTTCAAGTGAAGCTCAATGTATGAAAGTTTTATAAGTACATTTTAGCTTTTGTGAGATTTGGCAATGGGGGACCAATGTGTATGTTTTGGGAGGTGTTTGAGACTCCCTAAGCATGTTGAATGTTATTTTGAATGCTGGTTTTTGGATTGGATCATTGCATGCTTGCTTTGGAAGTTTGGTGTTTTGAATAGCTAGCTTGTGTAGGAAGCATGTCTATTGAATTGGGGCTTTTTGCATATGATGTTAGATTATTGTTTTGATGACTCGTATAAGTCATATATATGTTTAATTGCATGCTGGTAAAGTTTGGTGACATTTGGAGCATGTTTGAATGATCAATTGCATGTTTTGGTATGCTTGTTTGCTGCAATCTGTGCAGGCGTTTCGGAACAGTGTGCACCGTTTCGGAACGGGTGCCTTACATGAACCCAGGCGTCCGAAACGGTATGCACCGTTTCGAAACGGTTTGGTCTCTGCCAAGGCCATGTTTCGGAACCCATTTCGGAACGGCCCGTGTTTCGGAACAGGGTCTACCTGCTTCGGAACGGTCGACCGTTGGGGGCTGACAGTGGCAGTTATATGTTTTGTTTTGTTTACGTTTTGGTCCTGAATCTTGTTTGTTCAATTGTGTGAGCTTGGGAAGTCCTTTTGAGCTGAAATTTCACAGAGAAGCATGAAACCTGATTAATTTCAAGATGGTAACTTCAATTTGGGTTAAGTCCTTTTAATTATCAGAAATTACAATTTGGTCCCTAAAGTTGTAATTTGTTCAATTGGGTCCCTGTTTGATCTCTGATGTTTGTGATCTTGAGTATGATATTTGTGTGATCACAATTAGGATTAATGTGCATCTAGACAAGATTAAAAAGAAAAAAAAGGGTCGTTAATCAAGGTTGACTTTCGGGTTGACTTTGGTTTTCCCCGTGTAACTTTCTTAATTCGGGTCAACCGTCTAGGCCGGGTTAAGGGGGTTACAATCATCCTCACACAATATAATTCATTCAACATACGATTCGCATCAAACAAGCATGGCATAAGGTTCAGAATTCAACCAATAACATGCTTTTCAAACATCATACTTCAACACATATCAAATTCACATACCAACATCCCCAATTCTTTCGTAACCTGGCTCTGATACAAACAAATGTTACCCCTTATCCCGGCCTAGACGTTTGACCCGAACTACGAAGATTACACAGGGAAAACCAAAGTCAACCCGAAAGTCAACCTTGATTAACGACCCTTTTTTCCTTTTTATTTTTTCTAGATGCTCAATATTAACCTATATGTTTAGCAAATTAATTTAGCGAAAACGACACAGCGAACGGAACCCAAACATGGACTCAATTGATAAGAATCATCTTTTAGGGACTAAAATGTAAATCTTAGATTTATAAAGACTAAACGAGTTTTAATGTTACCACTCCAAAATTAATCACATAACATGCCATCAGGTCAAATTTCAACTCAAACGGATCATTCAAACTCATTGAATTAAGCAACCAACATTTAGGGACCAATATGCAAGAAACATAAACTCAAAACAGTTCAAAATTCAAACCCAACGGTCAGACGTTTCGATACGGATGGCCTTGTACCGAAACGGCCGTTTTGAAACATGGTTGACCGTTTCGATACTTGGGTGCGTTCCGAGACCCGTATCGAAACACCCCCTTCTAGTAGCAAATTCATTTTGATACGCCTTCACTCGTTCCAAAACAGGCAAGGGCGTTCCGATATGCCTTGCCTTGCAACAGCAGACTTTGCTGGTTTTTCATGCTTAAATACATCCAAAACATATCCGAGACATGCTACATCATACATACAACATGGATACATGTGAACAATCACCAATTCGAGGCATTAGCTATAACATGGCAACCATCATGCAAGTAAAGGTACTAAAGGCATGCTCCCTAGTCAACTAAAGCAATAACAAGCCAAAACCATCATCTATAACCATAATCAAACCACAAAGGCCAATTACATTCCAAAGGTAACTATCAAACATGCTCAAAGCAAAGGGGAAAACATTCTCAACCATGCAATAGCGTAAACCTCGACCATTGCCTTTTATTACACTGAAGCAAAACCACATACTTTGCAAGATTAAAAGCTTGGATTCCTCTTGCCTACTTGCTACCTTCAAAGCGTAGTTTTATGCATTAATGAAACAAAATAGCGTAAGCACAAAGCTTAGTGAGGATCGCTAAATAACATTCATCAATGCATGTCTCATATTTTGCAAAACCAATACTTTACATCTCATGCCATTTTATAAAACATGTCTTCACAAGACCTCAATGCACTTTTTAACCACATGCTCATATGCATCATTTTAAAACAACAAATAAACCTTTGCTCATGCTTTTACAAGCATCACATGCATTCTTGCATCATACACAAATATCTCATGCTTCATTGCATCATATACAAGCATCTCACGCTTCACACTATTCATTTACATTATATTGGCTCACAAGTGATAATCCACAAACCATTTCAACACAAGAGACAATCGGATACGCGGATTACAAGCGTTGTCCCTCACGCTTCATACAAACTCCCAGACTACATAAGGTGGAGATTAATGACACAATCACAACCCCTCAACATCACTCATCGGTAGTTGTATAATTCCACTAACGAGAGTATGGGACACATACACAAGACTCACACCCGAGACTAACCATTCACCGTTGTGATCTTAACCTCAATCGTTAGGGTACTTGGATGGAGATTACGACACAATCACAACCCCTCGACATCCGAGGTGCACCCAATCCTATAGTCGGCTAACTATATCGATTAAAGTTACCAAAAACCAATTTTTCACTTGCCAATATAATCATTTAACCACATTAATCCAATGTTTTACAAGCATAACCACAATATCATTTCCACAAGCATCACATGCTTAAATTCATATGCATCCAACACATGCAAACCAATGATCACTTACCTAGTGCATCCTTAACATAATGGCATTAAAATCCAGCATTAAACCATGCTTAAAAACAGTAATCAAACCCACTCTTACATCAAGTGCAATTTCATCAAACATAGCACATTTCCAAGAGAGGGATTACCGGAACAATTACAATTGAGCTTAGTTAAGTGTATCAAACTTACACTAAGCTCCCAAGACCACACTCAAAGTGTTACAAAGCAAGAAATTCCATTTCCACTCACCGATACACGAAACCTTGCTCGCCGACGCGAAAATCACCTCATTTGCTTCCAAATCAAGATCCCCTGTTTTCACATCATCAAAACAGAGATCTAAATGCATTAAAATGCATTCTAACACCAACAACAATTCACAAACTCGTTGCTCACCCAAACTACACCAAAATAACAATCCAAAACAACCAAAAACTCAATCAATTGCTTCCTAAACAAAGCCCAACCAACATACATCACTTCCAAAGCATTAACAACATCAAAACATATCCAATAAACAACCTAACTCATCCTTATACCTCCAGCAAGCAAGATTCCACCGTTTCACCCCAAAATCTCACCTAAAACCACCAAGAACCTCAAGGATCTCAAGGATTTCAAGGATTTCGGGATCTATGTTATCAACACATCATTTTGACATATAAATCAACTTAGAATTCAATTAAAATCAACACAAAACATAGCCCAACTCATCAAGTCCGAAAATTTAGAATCACATCCCAATTTTGCAAGATTTTGCTCTTAATTCAAAACTATAATCAAAATTTAGTTAAAAGTCATAAATGAGAGTCAATAATCTTGGGAATTTCAATAAAGAACCTAGATTGAAGGTTAAGAACGGGATTTACCTCCAATCCTTGCTCCCTTGACAATTTGGCAAGTTTTCCTTCCAAAAATCGTGAAGAAAAAGAAGTGAATCTTTGAAAAAGAGTTTAGAGAAGAAGAGAGGAATTTGAGAGAAAAGAAATCTGATGAAAATTTGTTTGACAAATGTTTTTGGCTGAAATGAATGAGGGGAAAGTAGTTACGTGATTAAAACCTCTCTAATTTCTCATTTATTTAATATTTAATTAAAACCAATTTATTCCTTTATGAAAACCCTTTAAAAACACATGTCAAATTGAAGGAAGGCTAAATTGTACAAAATCTCCCTAAAGATTCTAAGATTTTGACTCTCTTCTTGAAAATAGCATTTTTCCACAGTTTTAAAACTTTATAATTTGGTCACTACATAAAATGTCCATTTTCTAAAACCCTTTTTGTAAAACTGATTTGACCAACCTCTTAAACACATTTTTAGAGGATTTTAGCAATTTTTATCACAATTTTATCCTATCTTGATCATTGATATCCTTTAATCACCTTACGCGATTCGAACAATTTTCGACCGGTTCGATCCGATGTCTAAAACATCTAGGCCCAAAACCAGGGCATTACATCCTTTTTCAACCCAACCCAATAATACTCATCTTTCAAACCACTATACATATTTGTACTACAAGGATGCATAACAAAAGGACTGCTATGAGCTTCAGTCAAAATAGTACGCCTCAACTCAACATCCTCCAGCACAACTATTCGACTCTTAAAGCACAAAACACCATCATCATTGAAATAGAAATATGTTGCATTACCATCAGCTATATCGTGAACATGAGGCACCAAAGATTCATCAAGCAGCTGCTTATCCTTAATTAACTAAATTAAGGAAGGTTTCGCTTGCAACTCGTCTATCAACCCACCATAACGCGATATACTCAACCGAGCATACATCACTTTCAACTCAACAGCCACCTTCCTACTCAAGGCTTCGGCCACCACATTGGCCTTTCCCAGATGGTACTCTATCGTCAGATTATAACCCTTAAGAAACTCCAACCATCTTCGTTGCCTAAGATTCAACTCGCTCTGGGTCATTAGATACTTCAAACTCTTATGATTTTTGTGAACCACACGCCTATCACCGTAAAGGTGATGCCTCCAAATCTCCATGGCAAACACAACTGTGGAAAGCTCTAGATCATGAGTAGGATAGTTGCGCTTACGCACCATCAATTGCCTAGATGCATAGCCACAACCTTCCTTCCTTGCATCAACACACAACCTAGACCAACATACGATGCATCACTATAAACCACAAACTACTTACCCGATTTTGGTTGAATCAAGACAGGATCTCGCGTCAAAGCTTCCTTCAATTTCTCGAAAGCTTGTTGTCTAACATCCGTCCATTCATAGTGAACTTTATTTTGTAACAATTTAGTCAACAGAGCAGCAATCTTAGAGAAACCCTCAACAAACCTTCGATAATATCCAGCTAAACCAAGAAAACTACGCACTTTTGTCACTGATTTAGGCGTCTCCAATTCATCAACGCCACGATCTTGTGTGGGTCAACCTAGATACCTTCAGCCGACACCACATATCCAAGGAAGACAACTTCCCTGAGCCAAAACTCATACTTGCTCATTTTAGCATAAAGCTGGTTCTCCAGCAACACTTGCAGCACATGATTCATCTAATCCATGAGTGCAACCGGTACATTTGTCAAACCAAACGACATCACCAAGAATTCATATTGCCCGTACCTTATCCGAAAAGCTGTCTTAGGCACTTTTACATTCTTTACCTACAATTGATAATACCCAGATCTCAAATTAATCTTAGAGCTATCCTTCTTTACAAACAATACTGGTGCACCCCAAGGCGAAATACTTGGTCTCATGAACCCTCGATCTAGCAACTCCTGAAGTTGCATTTTCAATTCCTTCAACTCCTTAGGTGCCATCCTCCCTAAGTGCCATCTGATAAGGAGCAATTGAAATTGGAGTCATATTTTCATACAACTATATGCCAAGCACAACTTCTCTATTTGATGGCAGACCACACAACTCTTTCAGAAAGACACCCGAAAGGTCACATACCATCCGTATGTCTTATACTCGCACCTCCTTTGTTCCAGGGTTCATCACATAAGCTAAGAAAGCTTCACAATCCAACTCTCTCATGTGACTCGCTTCAAGAGCCGAAATTGCATTGGACAAGAATTTTACATTCTCGCCCATGATTACCACTTCGTAATCATCATCAAGTTTCAAGATAACTCGCTTAACATCAAAATCGACTACAACCCTATGCTCGATCAACTAATCCATTCCAAGGATTACATCAAAACAATAGAAAGGCAACACCATCAAATCAACTGAAAACACATGGCCTTAAACAGATAAAGGACATCTCCTATACAATTTTCTTGTAACAACAGTTTCACAAAAGAAACTAGTTCCTCACATTCCCACATCTAACACCTCTGAAACGAACGTTTAAGCCATAACTCCCAAAATCATTAGCAACAACAGGCGCAAAAAACTCTACCCCACCGATCAAACGTGGCCAATTTCCCCTCACGTGGTCACACATTCCACATACTTAATAGGTATCAAACGCTACTCAAGCCTTGACACACTGATCTTATGACCCTTGATCAACATTACTATAACCTCGCCTCAACCCAGGCAATACCCTCTTAGCATGACAATTCTTACACTGGCTACCACTAAAACTAGAGTACGCAACTCACTTTCTAGAGCTAGAACCTCTCGCACAAATTATTAAACCCAATTTCTGCTCAATGTACCTCGCCCGTATTACCAACACTTCTAGAACGATGTAGCCAAAATAAATAAAATATCTAGTCTATCATCATGCACGGACCCATAAAAGAGTCAATCACATCGATGTCTCACATCCAATTCCAATCCCAGAGCATACTCGCTCAACTAAACAATATGTTCTTTAACTCGACTACAAACTTATGATTTTGAACCCAAACCACAAATTCACATTTCTTGTCATCCAAGTATCTAACTCTCGGATACTTCTCCTTTAGAATAGTTCAAAAGAACTCACAAAACACAACATTGGGTCCCATGCCCACAACCACAGTTGTCCACCAACTATACACATCTCCTTATAACTTAGATATAACTCATCTTCACACTATGGGCATCATTACACCCCATTTGTTCCATAATCCTATTCTTACAGGTCATCCACTCCATGGATACCTCCGGTGACAACCCTTGAGCTCAAATTCTTCCAAAATATGTAAGCGCTCTAACCGCAGCTTACAATCATCGTCCACTAGCTAGTGCAGTCACATGCACTCCAGCATTAACAACTTTACAAGCTCCAGACATCGCTTATACCCTTGGCGCCATGTCATCCAACACTGGCCCGACCGACACATGTTGTACTTACATCGAGGCACATCGAGGTGTCAAGCCCCCAGGAGACATTACACACTCCTCAATTCCTTGCCCAACGACAATAACAATCATACCATATTGCTACTCTCTCCTCGGTTTATTGTGCTATTATAATTAGGGCATGATAAAAACTAAAAAAATAAAACAAACACTTAGGCCAGCTCCAAGCAAGGATCATAGACTTCAAAATTCAATTTAAAAACACTTGACTACAGTAATAAGGCAATGGGAATCCTAATTTCCCCCAATCATAGCATAAAGCATACAACGTACATATCACAGCCCTCGTGCATTAGAACCAATAATATTCAGTCCACAACATCATCATATATAACAACTCATACATACATCACATTCATCATACATACCATCACTATCATTTGATCAACATTAACATGCTTATAACATTCACCGTGGAAAGAAAACATCTCTAATCACTTAAAATTACATCACATCGACTTCCCATTAACTTCACATCATCTCATTCTTCTGAAACTTGGCTTTAATACCACATAATGTAACCCCCTCGACCTTGCCTAGGCGAGAGACCGAATCAAACTGGTCACACAGAGAATATTGAAGTAAACCGGGAAGGTTTACCCTAATAAATGACCCTATTTTTTTCTTTTATCTTGTCTAGATGCTCGTTACAAACCTAAGTGTTTAATGTTGCAGCGGATTATACAAAACATCAGTCGAACATCAATTGCATGCATAAAAGCTTTTAGGGACCAATTTGCAAACTTGGCAAATTACATGTAATTTTTTCCAATTTTAGATTACCATATTTAGATTAATCATATTACACGTATCTTTGTCAAAACTCAGCTCAAAATAATCACTCAAACTCATTTAATTGCATCCACAATGTTCAGGGACCAAAACGTAAAGATTCAGAACTTCAAAAATATTCCATCAACTAACATAATCACCATATGTTTCGGTACATGCTAGCCTTGTATCGAAACGATACTTCACGACTTAGAACACATGCTTGTATCGAAATGCCTTTGAAGGGTTTTGAAACTGTGGTTTCCAACGGTAAAACGTACCGAAACAGACTTACCCCGTTTCGAAACACTAAGGCCATTTCAGGCTCACCGTTTTGGTAGAGGCTCGAGTGTACCGAAACACCTGGGCCTGTAATGACACTTTTTGTTGTTTTTCACTCCTAAAACCATCCTAAACAAATCAAACATGTTTCCAACATGCATACATCATACTTACACATTAAACCATAAGCAATCATAGCATATTTAGCATCATATCATGGCAATTAGCATCAATGGGAAACTAAAGGCGTGTAACCTAACAAATAAGCCTCTCCAGAGGCAAAACTCAAACCAATAATCCAAACACAAAATATAGGCCTTTTACAAATATAAATCCATAAAGCAAACATGCTCAAAAGGGTGTTCAAATACATCACCCAAGTAAACCATGAATCCCCCATTACCCTTATTACTCTAGTCCAAAAACGAAACATATATTCAATCGAAGTCTTTCATCGATTCCTTGCTAGTGCTACCTCCAAAACTTTAGTTGTCTGCATTGATGAATAAAAAAAAGCGTAAGCACAAAAGGCTTAGTGAGGAATGCTCAAATCCAAAACATCATCAATTCATTTAAACCGTTTCCAAACTATATTAAAATCTCATTTCAATTAACACAAGTATCATTTAAAATCCATCATGCCATCCAAAAACCATGCACTCTTATCATTCAAATTCAGCATGAAAACCTCGTGCAACATGTGTTAAACAACCAACAACAAATCCCATTTGCTAAACTCAATTTAAGCCTTCCCAAGCATTTCCACACATGCTAAGCTTAAAGAGTAAAAACATGCATTTTCAATATTATGCAACATAACACATTTTAAATTACATAACTTCTCATATTGGCTCACAAGTGATTAGCAACAAGATCATTTCTCAAAAACCACAACGGATACATGGATTACCAAATGTTGTCCCAAACACTTCATACACTCTACCGGCATCTCAAGGCTCGCACACGGGAGCTACCCTCCACCGTTATGACACCCGTTGTGGAGTATTTGGTACAATCACAACACCTCAACACCACTCATCAGTAGATGTATAGCCCATTAACGAGAGATGAGACGCTAAACAAGGTTCACAAATGGGAGCTATCCTCCATCGTTGCGACACCTTAAACATTCCTCGATCGTTAGGGTACATGGATGGAGTATTCGGTAAAATTTCAACCCCTCAACATCCAAGGCGACTTGTTTATAGTGCACTATATCCGATAGGATTTTTAAAAGTATTTTCATATCATCACTTGCCAATATAAACCACATTTCATCACATATTTCACTATTTTCAAAGCATCAATTACCAATCCATATTCTCAAGCACCAAATCATGCTTAAAACCACAAGTATAAACATATAATTACAAGGATCACTTACCATGTGCATCCTTCATCATTATATTATCAAAATCAGTAATTCATTTACCTCAAATCATGCTTTAACAATGAAGATATGCATTCTAAAACAAGTGCATCAACAAACTAAAAATAGAACAATCCAAGGGAGAAAACCACTTCACTTACTTCTAGACTTAGTAAAGTGTTTCAAGCTTACACTAAGTTCCCAAAACCATCTTTTAAGCGTTTCAAAGCTGGAAATCCCATTTCCACTCATCGACTCGTGAAACCTCAATCGCCAACGTGAAAATCAAACATCCGAAGTCCCCAGAACTTTTCCAAATGCTTCCAAAGAATCCTCCCTTGTTTATACCACACAAGAATAGAGGATTAATGCATCTCAATGCATTAAAACCACCAGCAATCACTAAAAACTCGCAGCTATGCCCAGAGGCACTTAAAAGCCTATCCAAAACAACCGAAAACTCAATCTATCTTACTCGAAACTTAACCCAGGCATAATCCATCACTTCCATTCACGTTTAGCCATCAATCAACATCGAAAAACATCCTAATTACATCTAATAATGCCCATCAACACCAGATTCACATTTCCAAGCCAAAAAGCCATAATTAACAACCTAAACTTTTAGAGATCCAACCTAATCTAGGATTATTATGATTGAACCATTATTTCAACATCATTTAGTATCCAAAAAACTTTAAAATCAATCTAAAATCAACCAAAATAGTGCCCAAACGAAAATCTTGGAAAATCACCACATAAAGCCATTTTTAGCCAATTTCCCATTAATCAACTATAAAACAAAGTTAATAAATATATTTAGGAGGCACAAGACTTGGGAATTTCTTTAAAGAACCTTGATTAGAAAAGTTAAACAAAATCATACCTCTAACCCTACCTTTTCTCCTCAAGTGACAAGATTTTGATGAAATCTTCAAGTAAACTCAATGATATTTGATAAGAGAATCAAAGAACTCTTTAGCTATTCAAAAAGTATTAGAAAAGATGGAAAATCTCTCTATTTTTTTAGAAAAGAAAGAGTGTGTGTCTTAGTGCAAAATGAGAGAAATTAGTTACGTAAACTCTTATCTTGTTTTAATTAAAATTCTCTTTTTAATTTGAAACCATTTTTAAAATCTTTTTATTAGAATAATTAAAATGGTCAATTTGATAGAAAAATGCCCAAAAAAATATAAGCTCCCTAAAGATTTTAATTCTTGTCCTCTTTTCATTTTAGTCCATAAAATCCAACTTTACACTTATTACAAAATGGTCACTTTCTGAAATCTCGACTTTCCAAAACTCATTTTCTAAAATTGATTTTACCAACCTTCAATATATATTTTTAAATGATTTAGAAATTTTTCTCATAATTTTATCAGATTTCGGACAATGTTTTCCCTAAACCGCTTCAAAAGGCTCGAATATCTAATTCCAGGTTCGACTAACCCAAACCGATGCCTAAAACATCTAGGCCCAAAACCGGGGCATTACAGAAATCATAGAGTTATGGTAATTGTGTGGTAATCGTGTCAATATTGTGTGTTGCATGGACACTTGTGCGATTGAGTCGCTTTGATTGATGGTATTCGGATACCCAATGAGAGTATTGCAACATCATGGTTAGAGATGTTGAATGTATGTTCCTAATGCTGTGTGGCACTGGGTCTCATTCGAAGATACTCGAGGGGGATTCTAAGTATAGAGTGTACGTTCATGATACTATATGGACCCAAGTTTCACTAATGTATTTCATAGTGTAATGCATACGTTCTCGATGGTGTGTGGTCTCGGGTCTCGCTCAGAGTGTACGTTCCTGATGATGTGTGGCCCCGTGTCTCACACCAGGTTTGTGGCTCTACTTTGTGTGCTTTTGCCTAGTTGATCTGATGAGATCTTGGGTATGGTTGGGCCTTGTGTGCCATGTATGATGACTTGCATGATTTGAGCATGTGTTTAGGTGACTTGTGGTAGCGCCACGTGTTTTTTTGTTATCTCTCCTTATTACTCGTACTAGCTTGCATGCATATGTTTATGATTAGCATGAAGTATAATAGAGTAGATGTGTACACTGAGCTTTGTAAGCTTAGCACTCAGAATGTTCTGTCCGCGTGTAGGTTGATCGTTGGATTGTGAGATCGCTGAGCACTATCAGTATGGGATTCCAGCAAGCGATGTTTGCTAGAGTACATTACTTGTATTTAGTGGGTTGTGTATTCATAGAACATTACAGGGTCGAGTGTATAACTTTTATTTTTGAATTGTATTGATCTTGTCAAAGGTTCAAAATTTTTAAATTAATTTAGAGCTCCTTTATAATGATTTAATTATTTATTTATATTTTTCAACTATTTAATTTAAATATTTTGGAAAATACTTTGTTGTGCTAAACCGAGATGAGAAATTTTGTTGTAATGGGTTGGGCTTAAGGCCCAAAAGTGATATCTGGATTTAGGGTGTTATATTTAGTGGTATCAGAGCCATGTTTAGCCAGTTCTAAGAAACCACGGGGTGGTATAGGTGTTGTAGTAAGATATCTAGTGAGTACAAGCCCTTAAATCAAGTTCGTACTTTTTAAGAATAGAATCCTGATGGTGCGTCCAATGTTGTGACGCTAAGATGGTTACAATAGTGGCTGAAATGGCCGAGTTAAGTGTTGAGCCGCTCATGGGAGCGATTTCGGGGGCGAGGTCGCCCTGGACTATTGAGATGCGAAATTGTTGAATGATGCCAGAGTCGAGGATGTGTCCTTCTCCTGCCACTTGAATGGTGCCTTCATCGTGTGTAGTAGTCATTATGAAGCTTTCGGATACATTATGATAGTTCACGATAGAGAATCTTTATCATTATACGTGATTAGAATATGTGATACGAGTATGGATAAATCGCTCTCAAAGTTGATCAATGGATGCATGTTAACTGGAGGACTTCTTGTTTGCTTAAAAAGGAGTCTTGTTGATACTCAAGAAGTATCATCGCCCTTCTCAAGGGCATTTCTCGGAGATAGTGGACTTAGGATCCACTAGTTCGTCTGAGTGTGATTGAAGTTTGACGTTCTACATGTTTATTAGAGCTGCCTTCTTAAGAGTTGTTGCACCTCGAAAATTGATTTGGTTAATCAAGCACATCACTAGTCTGTGATGTCGAAAGTTGCGCTTGAGGCATCCAGACCTTGAGGGAACCAATCCTTTGGTAATAAAAATTTTGAACCATTGCCTTATTATCATGATTTTCACAGTGGTCATTTGTGAATGGTGCAATGGGTTTGTGAGACATGTCGACATGTGCGATAGATGTCAATGTAGAAAGTTCGACACTTGGGAGCTTTTGGATTGTCAGCATATTCGTTTATGCTTCCTAGAGGAGTCACCAAAACTTTGACGTGAATAGATGTTGAGGTAAGGCTGAGTTGGCGTCGATGTCCATAGCTCTTATCGGAAGACACTAGCTTAATTGAGAAAGTTAGAGGTTCAGTTGCGAGGGCATAACTCTAATGTGGTTTCTTTTATCTGAGTGTTTTGCCCATGGGCGAATTGGTGTAACCCCCTCGATTCGGTCTAGATGCGAGACCGAACCGAATGGGTCACACGAGGAATATTGAAGTAAAACGGTGAAGATTTACCTCAATAAATGACCCTAAATATTTTTCTTTTATCTTGTCTAGATGCTCATTATCATCCTATGTGATTACCAGTAGCTGCATAAGAAACTCCAATGCAACATATAACAATTTGGCATTCATTTGCTTATAGACATAAGTTAGGGACCAATTTGTAATTTTAACAAATTACAAAGACTTCAACAAAATTAGAGTTACCGATAGTCAATTAGTTAGGTTTCACGTTCACATGTCAATTTTCAACTTCTTTCAATCATCCAAACTCATTCAATTGAACATCCAATTATTAGTGACCAAAACGAAAGAAAATAGAACATAAAAAAGACTTAATTATCCTACTTAACAGCCAAGCGTATCAACAGACTTCAGGCTGTATCGATACTCCATTATCTCGTCAATTTCTCATATTTCTAGTAGCAAAAATGGGTATCGATAGGACCTTGTGTACCGGTACGGTTTCTCATTTTGCCCTTTAGCCGTTTCGATACGGTCTACCCTGTACCAAAAGGTAGCCCACGTATCGGTACGCCTGGGCCTATAGTGTCACATTTTGCTAGTTTAAGTCAAAATATATCAAATATCAATCCAACATGTTAACAAAGAATAAGAAATCACTTAGGTCATGATTCTAAAGGCAAATAACACCAAGACATGCTTTCAACATCAACACAACATATTTAGCAAATCTATAGGCATGGTCCCTAAGCATAAAAGTCATTTTTTGCTCGGCAAATAGCGTTTTTTATTATAGAAGAACCCCAGAGTTGTATGCCTCGTTAAAAACTCCCTAAACTTATTTGGAGGAAAAGAGTACATACAACTTGGGGAACGATACAACTGATTACACGGAGCTATCACCATCAAACACTAATTCAATACAACAAACTGAAATAAATAGGTTCAAGCTCTTATCCTGCTCCTCACTCACACCTTTTACCACAAACTACAACAAGGAAAAACAAAAGAAGTCTGTCCAACAAATCAAAATCCACACACACCTGCAGTTTCCAATCTGACCTTGCCATCATGCTTTGAATAGGGCTGAACGGTGCATCTCTTCCACTGCCAAGCAATCCTCCAAACATTCAAGTGTTTTGGTTTGAAAGAAAATTCGACATACTCTATCCTTCGAAACAAGCCATCAAATTCAGCCAAGATAGGCCACCAACACCATGATCTTTGCAGTACCTCTTTTATCCAATTCAACACAAACTTTGAGTCTGTTTCAACAAGAATGTCATTACCTAACCATTTAGCTTCCATAAATACTTCCAACGCTATTTTTACAACAGTTAACTCTGCATAAACAGCCCGCAAACCTTCCCTAGAGCCGAGACGAGCATTCTCAAACTCCCATCTTCATGCCTCAAAACACCTTTAAACCCAGCTTCCTTCATCTTGGCAGCACCGACGACATTAAAATGTCAATACCAGACTTAGGAGGTGATCATATGGAAACACCAACATCCAAATTAGATAAAACACCACGAGGGTTTTCCCACCTCTCATCCATATTAGGAGATCAATTTTCATTCGAGGCTAAAAGTTTGGATGTGAAACATTAGCTTTCCAAATAAGACTTGACTAGTCCCACATTATCACTATTCCTCCTATCCTTCCTTCAGAAAAAGACATAGTAAAACCAAACTAATCACCATATCAGATTTTGCTCTCCTCCACCCCTAGTCATATTCAACTCGACTCTACTTTAAAAATGCAGCCTTCCCTAGCCAACTTGCCTTTATGAAAAACATCTAAGGCAAAGTTAAAAGTTCTACAACCATCACTCCAATATCCCCTAATGGTCCCCTAAAAATTTACCCTGATGGCACCATTCTCCGAGTAGAGAATACTCATACAGTATGCACTTGTAATTTTATAAAACCAGTAATGCAAAACTACGATGATACCTGCAGAATAGACTTGCTAACAGTGTAATTGGCACTACGACTAGATCGATCCCACCACCCTTCATTTTCATTTAGTTGACCCACCTTTTTCGCCTGAGCTACCATCCGCATCTGCCAATCTAAAGTTTGCCTCTTCTCTCCCTATGTTCTATTTTTTTGGTATCGTGAATCAAAACCATGTCAACCCTCTAAATTCGAAAAAAACCTTCTCACTATTTGATTTTAGAAGAAAGACCAATATCCTCAGAAGTTCCAAGTAAGCACCCTCGTCTTGAAAGTTCTTTGATTCTAATTTCTAAATAACCTTATTTCTTCTAAAAGTGCAATATCTCTAACGGCTTGGCTTTCATCTCCTGCTATCTGTATACCCAAACTCTTCCCCAACTTCAAAGCTTTCCGGGCTTCTTTTGTTAAACGTTCCCACCTTGACACCAAATCAGAATCAGACAACGATCGCCCCGATAGTTCTGAGTCTACTTGAGATCTGATTTTCTTTTGTTCCCCTTTGACCGCATGATCCCTCTTTTTTCTTTCTACATCTGTCAACGCCTTGTCCTGGAATTCATTCAAAGAGCTATATCTTCTACCTTTGGGTTTCTTCTTTCCTAGTTCTGGAAAAAATGCCCTAGGCTCCTCACCCTCCTCCAAGGCAACGATTAACATAGGATTTTTTATCGTACCAAATGACTCCAAGTCCTTAACATTATTTTGGTTATCCACCATTTCCTCCCAGGCAGATTTGTGTGAAATTGGATCAATCGGATCCGGATTTACCTTGCAGGCCACATTTGGGTCTAACCTCATACGATTGATATCATCTACGACATGTGTGCTCATTATTTGAGGTCCACTAGAGTCTTCCATCCTTAACTGACCAGATTCATCTTCCAATCCCTTGGAGATCACTTCCTGCCAACTGTCAGCACTATTGTTTCTAAAAATTCTTTCTAAAAAAATGATTTTCCATAGGAATTGAGCTAGAAAAGCAAAGTAAGTGTACTCATGCTCTTGATTTTCGAATAGATGATAAAATTGATTGAATTGGATTTTTTGATGTTTGTTGATGGAATTAGTCATTGTATATACTTGTTAGAAGATTGAATGATGATGAGATTATATGAATTTGAGTAGTACATAACTAGACGATGATGATTAGACACATTGCCTATTGAATTAGTACACCTAGTAGCTTAGCTGAATTGAATTGGTGTATAAATTGGATAAGGGAAGGTATTAGCAAGAAATTACCTTATAAAAATCATGTGAAATGGATAATTTAAATCTTGAATGACTTGTATTGATAGTCAAATTGAAGAAATTGTATTAGTAGTGAAACTAGTCACCTAGCTAGCTTAATTTACTAATCTGGACTGTTTTGAATAAATTAGTGAATTTGGGACTGAATTGAATAAGATTAAGGGCTGGAAATGTTAGTTTAAAACAGGGCAAGGGTTACAATGAATGCTAGATAACTTGAATTGCATGAATTGTAGCTAAATGGATTGCTTAAAGTGTTAGCTGGCAGAATTAGCGAAATATGGACTGTTCTGGAAAAATTGTTCAATTGAGGACTAAAATGAATTGTTAGGGACCAATATTGACTTGTAAAAACAGGGTAAAAACAGAGGAAACTAAGGTTTGAAGGGCTGATTTCAATTTTTAAGGGTCTTAGGTTAATTAGCTCATAAAAGTGGACTTAAATGAAAACTTGCAGAATTGGCACTAGAAAAAATTGACCCGACTTTAACTGAAAAACTGTATTGATGCATATATGATAAAATTATGATCCATATATGGTTGAAAATATAATTGAATTAGCTTTCTAAAGGTGTAAACTAATTGAAATTCCGATGTATAGATTAAAAGATATAAGCAAAATAGTGAAGGGTATGCAAACTTCCAGAAAAACAATTTAGTGTTATAGTGTGAATGTGCTTAATTGTATAAGCTTAATTGATGAATTTAATGCTAACATGATTTTTATGATCTTGTATATGGCTTGTTAGAACAAGGGATAGAAGATCTGATGGGAGAAGAGTGGATTGGCCAATGTACTAGAAAGGATGTCTAAATGCTTGCTTGTGCTCTATACTTGAAATGAATCTAAGCTATATTTGTAACTTGACAATAAGGGAAGAAAAAAAGATAACCAAGACTTGCTAATCTAATAAGTTGGTAATGAAGCTTGATAATGAAAATGAATGAAATGTGCCTTCTTATCTTGATTGGCTTGTTCGAAATGCTTGAAGGTTTGAGTGACCTTGTTTGATGCTTGAAATATTTGATCACTTGTGAAATGAACTAAGGTTCACATAACTTAAAGGCTTAAAAATGAACTTGATCTTGTTATGCTTGATGTTTAATCACTTGTGTGTGATTTCTTGATAATAAAAGAACGAAACAAGTCCTTTATTGCTAGTTGGTCCTTGTTAGAACGATATGCCTTAGACTCTAGAGCTCGTCCTGTTAGGTACTTTGTGTACCATCATGTTTGGTGTTTTGGGCACCTTCTTGTTAGATACCTTGGGTATCGTCTTGCTAGGTAATCTATGTACCCTCTTGTGTGGTGTCTTGGGCACCTTCTTGTTAGATACTTTTTGTATCATATTGTTAGGTACTTTGTGTACCGTCTTGTGACTTGATTACCTAGTCCTAACTAACTACCAAGGCAAAACAAGATTAATTAAACTTGAAACAAAGACTTGTGAACATGAATGAAGAATGAGCAAACTTGACACTTGCTAATGAACTTGTAATGTAATGAAGTTACATGAATGGAATGATGTACATGCTATCTTGAATTTCTCATTACTTGAAACATAAGTCATAATTTAAAAAGGACCCTATTCGAATTGGACTTGGTGATCTCTTTGCTTGATATGCTTGATACTTGCCTAACATTGCTTGCTTGATTAATTAGTACTTGTAAATGGCTACTTCCTTGGGTGTATAATGTAATTTCTTGAAATGAAACCTTGATATTGCTTGTTTGAATGTAATTAGTACATTATGTACTTATCACTCTCGTTTTCCTTCTTCCTAAATCACAGGTCTAGATTGATCGATAGCTACCTTTCCTTTAGCTCGTAGCAGAACACAAGCAGAGCCTAATGTATGACTTGGTACTTTTTGTAATACTCCTAAATGGTGGCATTAGACTTGTATCTAGACTTGTTATTTCATGCATTTTGGGTTGTATATAGTATATATATAACTTGTTATCATGGTTGTAATGCTTAAAGACATCTTTGATTTGTATATATTTGTATAGGTGACTAAAGTTCTTGAGAAAAAGCGTCTTGGATTTTATATGGTAATTGATGTTAGACTTGTAATTTAGAAGAACATATATATGAATTGAATTATTAATATGCTTGAATTAGTAATAGGTAAACTTGCTTGAACTTGAACTATCATGTACCTACCTAAAGTCATCTATTTGAATGGTTTGGTGTATTAGGGGCTTGTATATTAAACTTGAGTATTGATAACTTGTAATGAACTTTAGTATGGTCTAGTTGAACATAATGGTAACGTGATAGCTAAGAAACTCATTGATTAGTGATGAGTTTTAAAAGACGATTCAAAATTACCCGGATTTTCATGTTTCTTGATTGAATCCTTGTATCGACACTCCTCGCTCCTAACCCGGGCGAGGGGTTTTACAAAAAAAAACACTTGGTGTGGTTGTTCCCACCTTACTGCTCGTAAAGATGTGGTTGTTCCCATCTTACGACACACATGATGTGGTTGTACTCATCATGTTTTATCATACGTACGTACGAATTTTGCTTACATTTTATAGTGCACTCTCATCCTATTAGTCGATCAATTATTTCTCATAGTATCAAGTCTCATCACTTTCCCAATATACACTTTTAAACAATGTTACTTCACTATTTTTCATATGCATCATTCAAACCAATTTCTATCAAAGTATCTCAAATACATTAAACCATGTATTTAGGCATTATCTCAAACATGTTGCATACCACTTTCTAAACACATGAATTATCAAAACATAAACATATGCAACATTTCTCACTTCCAAAATATGCATATAACATTATGTAAAGCAATTCTATCTTCAAAGCATGAATTTAATAAAACCATGGAAACTGAAAATGAGAGCGAAATCTTCCATACTTACTTCCGAGCTTAGATTAGCCTTTCAAGCTTAATCTAAACCCCCAAACCTTGCTTTCAAACCTTTGAAAATATTTTAAACCAGCCCCACTTACTGACAACACCTCGCTTGCTTTGCTGAGTCAAAATCAAGCTTCCAAATCAACTACAACTCCTTTTGAAGCTAACGAAACATCATCCCCTACTTCTAACCAAAGAAAAATAGAGGATTAATGCACAACATTGCATCAAAATCCCCAACAACATGAAACTACATTAATTTCTTTGAAAATGATTTGAGAAATGCTTTTGAGAAACAAGAATGTGTGGTTTTTCTTTAGATGATGCATTGGGGTTAATGCATGAGATAGATTGTACATGTGGTTTTAATGATGTGGTTTTGCTTTGAAAATGATTTCTAGCATGAGATAGATTGAGCACGATGAGATATAGTTTTCTACTTGAGAAATGGTATTAAAATGTATTGTCGTTGTTGGTTTGTTTTGAGCATCCCTCACTAGGAATTATTGCTTACGCTCTCTTTTCCAACAATGCAGAGAATTAGCATTTTTGGGGCAGCGGAGAAGCAAGAAGGAAACCAAGGAGTGAGACTTAAGTCAAGTATGTTTTTTGTTTGCTTATTAGTAATAATCGCCAATGGGAGGGTGCCTTAATGTTTTGGGAGTATGTGCTTTAAACTCCCTAGTGCTTATTGAAATGCTTTGGCATGGATTTAATCGGCAAGTTTCTGATGCCTTTAATGACTTGTAAATGGCCTTTACTTGTGGATATTTGACATGGATTGTGTTTTGGCTTTTGAATGGTCTTATTGCTGAGGTTGCATGCCTATAGATTTCCCTAGTGCTTATTGAAATGCTTTGATGTTGTAATTACCATGTATGATTGTTGTTTGATGCTTAGATATGTTGTATGCATGTTGGAAGCATGTTGGAATGTTATTGTATGTATTAAAGTATGAAAAAACCAGCAAAAAGTATCATTACAGGCCCAGTTGTTTTGGTACACCTAAGGCTGTTCCGAAACAGTGTGCCTAAAATGGCTTAAAAGTTTCAAAACATGGAAGGGGTGTTTCGATACGCTTTGCTATTGGAATCACATGTTCCGAAACACCCTTGAGGTTGTTTCGATACGAGCCCGAGCTTTGAGCCGTTTGACCCTGTTCCGATACTGGCGTTTCGATACATGGCAACATGTACTGAAACGACAAGCTGTTAAGTTGGTTATTGGAATCTTTTGAAGTTCTGTTTCTTTACGTTTTGGTCCCTGAATGTTGTGGATGCAATTAAATGAGCTTAAAAGATATTTTGAGCTTAGTTTTGATAGAGAGGCATGCAATGTGACTAATTAAAGGTTGATATCTTAAAAATGGAATAAGTCCCAGTATTTTGGTAAAGTTACAAAATGGTCCCTAAAATGTGATTGCATGCAATTGAGCCCCTAAACATTGTATGATCGAGTTGCAAAGAATTCCGCTACGATGTTTGTCAGATATGATAATAATGAGCATCTAGACAAGATAAAATGAAAAAATAGGATTGTTTATTGGGGTAAAATTCTCGGTTTACCTCAAATTCCCTGTGTGATCCGTTCATTTTGGTCTTTCACCCAGATTTAGTTGAAAGTGTTACATTTGGTGGTATCAAAGCTAGGTTTCGAAAGAATTGAGAGGTAGGGTTGGTGTGATATTGTTGCTTGGTTGTTTTAAATGATGAACGTTATGCTCAGTGATTGTTTATGCTATGAAATGACCATTGTTTGACTTGTATGAGATGCATAGTGTTTGATAACATGAATTATGATTGTTATGTGCTATTAAGGGAGAGGTTAAGGGTTTCCTTTTCCATATTATTACTAATATAGAGAGGATTTCGGTTTTAAAAGTAAAACTTGAGCACCTTGGATTCTTGCTTCGGCAAGCCTGATTGTTTTTAATGTTGCATTTTTAGCTCAAAGATTCATATCGTTTTGATAATGGGACCGAGACGAGAACTTAGAGCCAATGTGCAAAACATGGTTGAGAATGAGGCTAATTTTGTTGAGAATTTACTGCCTCTCCTCCTCCTCCTGTGGTTGAGCTGGTGCGGGAGCAGGTGTTGGACCTCAGGCAGCGCAAGGGCAAGTTGATGCCGATATGACACCGTTGATTCAAGCTATAGCTGGGGCTTTTCAGGCAGTGATAGCGGGTATGCATGTGCTGCACCTCAGCCTGGTGCTAATGCTGGTTTACCTTTGAAGCGTTTACGCAATTTGGGTGGAACTGAGTTTCGAGGTCCGTCTCTTGAGGGTTTTAAGGCTTGGTTTGAGAGCACCCAAATGATTATTGGTCATATGGGTTGCAATGATGTGAAAAAGTTGGTTTGTGTTGTATCCTTGCTTCATGGAGATGCTTATACGTGATGGATGACCATCACTACGAGTTTGGAACCTGTCGATGTGACTTGGGATTTCTTTGGAACTGCTTTCAAGATGAAGTATATGGGTGTTCGCTATCTTGATTAAAAGAAGCAAGAGTTCATGTCTTTGGTGCAAGGAAGTTTGATCCTTTTAGAGTATGAGGTTCAATTTGTTCGGTTGAGCCAATATGCTCTTGAACTAGTTCCAGATGAACAAAAGAGATGTAAAACATTTCCGTTATGGGCTTGAGAAGGAGGTTAAGACCTATATGTTGGCTTTGGATTACACAGATTTTGATGTCTTAGTCACTCGGGCTAAGGACATCGAGCAGAATTTGGGCTTGATTGCTCGTTCGGGTGGTTCTACTTATGGAAAGTGGTCGACTGAGTTTGATACTAATAGAGATCGTTATAAGAAGCTCAAGGATAGGTGATATCAACCTGATCCAAGGCGTGTTGGTGGTAACCCTGGTCGTGGTCAACAAGGCCAAAATGCTTTTGGTTGTACTCCAAAGTGTAACTGGTGTGGTAGGAGGCACACAAGAGAGTGTTGGGGTAATTTGGGTACGTGTTGGAAATATGGATCACGAGGACATATGAACCGTGATTGGCCACAAATTGATAGAGATGGACAAGCTCCAGCGCGAGCTGCTGAGCCACAGAGATGGTTGTGGACGCGGTCGTGGTAATTTTCAACATAGAGACGATGGACAGAGGAATGTTTCTCATGTTGTTGCTATTCAGCCTAAGGGAGGTGGACAAGATAAGGTATATGCACACTGAGAGGGAAGGAATGACACAAATGTTATCGCATGTACCTTTACTTTGCAATCCTTGTCATTGCTTTCTTTGATTGATTCCGGTTATACTCATTCATACATTTTGCGTGATCATGCACAAGCACTTGATTTACCTATTGGTTTGTTAGATGTTGGTATGCGTGTAACATGTTCTTTTGGTGAGACAATTGTTACGAGGAAGTTGTATAGGAGGTGTCCTTTTTCTATTCAAGGACATGTGTTTGAGGTTAATCTTAAGAAATTTCCTTTCTACGGTTTTGATGTAATTCTTGCAATGGATTGGTTATCTGAGCATAGGTCTGTGGTTGATTTTGAGACCAAGCGAGTTTCGATGAAACTTGCCTACGATTATGAGGTGGTAATTGTAGGCGAGAATTTGAAGTTCTTGTCTAATGTGGTTTCGACTCTTGAAGCAAGTCGGTTGATGCGTTTGGGATGTGAAGCTTTCTCGGCTTATGTAATGAATCCATGTACAAAAGAGGTACGAGTGTATTTCCGGAAGAGTTGCCTAGTTTACCATCGAACAGAGTGGTTGAGTTTGGCATTAAGTTGTATGAAAATTTGACTCCAGTGTCAATTGCTCCCTATCAAATGGCACCAAAAGAGTTAAAGGAGTTGCTTGATCGAGGTTTTATTAGGCCTAGTGTTTCACCTTGGGGTGCACCGGTCTTGTTTGTGAAGAAGAAAGATGGCACGATGTGAATATGTATAGATTATCAGCATCAGAACAAGTTGACGATCAAGAATAAGTATCCTTTGCCAAGGATTAATGTTCTTTTTGATCAATTTTGAGGTGCTTCGGTGTTTTCCAAGATTGATCTCAGGTCTGAATATTACTAGTTGAAGGTAAAGGATGTAGATGTGCGTAAGACTGCTTTTCGTACAAGGTACGACCATTATGAGATTTGGTGATGCCTTTTGGATTGACTAATGCCCCTGCTCCGTTTATGGAGATGATGAATCGTGTGTACATGAGTTTTTGGATAGGTTTGTGGTTGTGTTTATTGTTGACATTCTTGTGTACTCTCGGACTGAGGAGGATCACGATAAGCATTTGAAGATTGGGTTGCAAGTTTTGATGGAAAATCAACTTTATGCCAAGTTGATCAACTGCGAGTTTTAGATTAAGGAAGTTGTTTTCCTTGGTCATGTAGTGTCGATCGAAGGGATTTGTGTCGATTTCCGAAAGGTTGAGATGGTGATGAGTTGGAAATCGCCTAAGTCGGTCCATGAGGTGCGTAATTTCCTTGGTTTGGCAGGATACTATCGTAGGTTCGTGGATGGTTTTTCAAGGATTGTTGATCCTTTGACGAAGTTATTGCAAAAGGATGTTAAGTTTGAATGGATGGAGGTTAGGCAACAGGCTTTTGAGAAGTTGAAGGAAACATTGACACAAGCTCCTATCTTGATTCAACCCGAATTAGGGAAAGAGTTTGTTGTCTATAGTGATGCGTCCTATGTTTGTTTATGATTTGTATTGATGAAAGAAGGTAGAGTGGTAGCTTATTCATCTCGGCAGTTGAAGGTGCACGAGCGTAATAACCCTATGCCTAACATCGAGTTGGCTGTAGTAGTGTTTGGCTTGAAAATTTGGAGGCATTACCTTTATGGTGAAAAGTGTACGGTGTACACGGACCATAAAAGTTTGAAGTACTTAATATAACAAAAAGATTTGAATCTTAAGAATTACCTTTATGTGGTAGTTGATGCCTTGAATAGAAAGGTGGCTGTAGAGTTGAGGGCGATGTTTGCTCGGTTGAGTATATCGGGAGATGGTGGTTTAGTGGCTGAGTTGCAAGTGAATCCCTCGTTGGTAGAGTTGATTAAGAAGAAGAAGTTGTTGGATGATTCGTTGGTACCACATCTGCAGGATATTTCAAAAGGAAATCCAACAGACTTTTGTTTCAATGATGATGGTGTCTTGTGTTTTTAGAGTTCAATAGTTGTGCTAGAGGATGTTGAGTTGAGGCGCACTATTCTGACTGCGGCACATAGCAATCCTTTTGCCATGCATCCTGTTAGTACAAAGATATATCATGGGTTGAAGGATGAGTACTATTGGGTTGGTTTAAAGAAGGTTGTTGCTGATTTTGTTAGTAAGTGTATGGTTTGTCAGCGTGTTAAAGTTGAGCATCCATTTCCTTCTGGATTGATGCAACTGTTGAGGATTCCATAATGGAAATGGGAGAGAATCACTATAAATTTCGTGACTGGTTTGCCTTTGACACCATCCAAGAATAATTCTATTTGGGTGATTGTTGATCGTTTTACGAAGTGTGCACATTTTTTGGCGGCGCATACTACGTATACGTTAGAAAAGTTGGTGAATTTGTACATCGCGGAGATTGAGTTGAATCTGGATTTGTCATATGATGAAGAAACAGTTGAGATCTTGGATTCGGACAACAAGGTTCTTAGTGGTAAAACCATTGAGTTGGTCAAGTTCTTATTGCGACATCGTGGTGTAGAGGAAGCTACGTGGGAAAGGAAGAATGACATGAAGAAGTAGTTTCCTTATCTTTTTCTATCAAGTAAAATTTCGAGGACGAAATTTCCTAAGTGGGGGAGAATTGTAACACCCTGATTTTGGGCCTAGGAGTCTTTAAGGTTGACTCGGGGTTCGTAGGACCTAGACTCGAGATTCAAATTAGTTCGAGAGTGGTTCAGGGAAAACATGGTTCGGATTGTGGTAAAATTTTGAGAAAATTTCCTAAAATCCTTTAAAAATATATATATATATATATAAAGGTTTGGTGAAATCAATTTTGGAAAAATGGCTTTTGGAAAATGGACATTTCGGTTTGATGACTAAATTGTAAAAAATGTAAAATCTATTTTAAGGACTTTTTTGAAATTGGGCCGAAACTTAGAGTCTTTAGGGAGCTATTACACCAAGGTGTTATCAGCCTTTTCCCTTGATTTTGTTTTTTTAAGATTTAATAAATTGATTTATTAAATGAGTTTTGATAAAAAAGATTTTAACAAGCCAAAAACAGTTTCTTACGTAACTACTTTTCTCCTAACTTTTTCTCTCAACTTTCCTATCAGCCAAATTATCGTTTCACCACTAAAATCTCCAGAGATTTATCTCTTTTCACCTACTTTTGTTCTCTAAATGATTCTCATGGATTTCTACATCAACTAGCTATGGATTTCTTAAAGGTTTTCATCTAAATCATTGCAATCAAGGGGAAATGCTTGTGTTAGAGATGATCTTTATTTTCTCTCCTCTAATCAAGGTTCTTTAATGAAATTCCCAAGTCTCTGGCTCTCTAATTTTTTTTATTAATAAAGATTTATAATCTATTTGATGAAAATGGTGAGATCAAACTTTAAAAGATGATTTTCTAAGATTTTCATAATGGTACTGTTTTGATTGATTTGAGATTGATTTTAATAATGTTTTGGATGTTAAATGATGTTCAAATAAAGGTTTTACAATAGTAATCCCGAAAAGAGTTGGATCTCTAGTTGTTAGATTGCTAGATTTGGGGTTTTGTGGTTATATTATGGTTCTGGTGTTGCTAGAGATGTAAGGATACAATTAGGTTGTTTTTAGAAGTTATTTGATGATTAAAAGTGGATGGAAGTGTTAGGTTCTGGCCGGGTTGAGTTTGTAGAGTAATCGAAGGTGTTTTCGGTTGTTTCAGATAGACATTTTGTTGTTTGTGGGTAGAGAAGCGTGGTGGCTTTTGTTGATGGTGATTTTAATGCATTGAGATGCATTAATGCTCTGTATTTGTGTGGTATAAACAGGGGATAACGTATCGAAAGTAATCGGTGAAGTTTAGGGAGCTTCGGAAGCTTGATTACATTTCAACAAAGCAAGCGAGGCATTGTCGGGGAGTGGAATTGGTTTTAAAGACTTTCAAAGACTTAAATGCATGGTTTGGGGGTTTAGATTGAGTTCGAAACACTAATCTATGCCCGCAAGTAAGTTTGAGATGTTTTGCTCTCGTTTCTCGGTTTTGATCTCATTGTTTTACTTGATAATGCTCATGTTTTGAAGATAGATGTAAACCTACTATTTTATGAAAGTTTTGAGAAATGATTTGATGACTTATATGATCCCATGAGATATAATTATAATTTTGAAAAGATAGAACTTGTTGAGAAAATTCTATCCATGGTTATACTTTTGAAATGGGATGAGATAGATTTATGTTTATGCATTGAAAATAGTAGGTAAATGATGTTTAAAATGAGTATATTGGCATGAGATGAGATAATTGTTACCAGATATAATTGGTCGACCAATAGGATGAGAAGTGCACGATAATATACAAAATTCATACGTGCTCTTTGGTTCGGGCAATGTGGGTAGTGTAATCGCATTCCAATGTGAGTGTGTGGTGATGAGAGATTCCACCACGCTAGGTCTTGATGATGAGAGATATTGCCATGAGAGTTCGGTTATGTGAGATTCCACCGAGGTAGGACTTGACGATGTGAGATTCCACCGAGGTATGACTTGGCGATGTGAGATTCCGTCAAACTATCCGCATATCCGAGTAATGTTGCTAAAATTCCAATATATGAGATTCACATGTATCTTGATTATAAATGATTTTATGCATTGTGTTTTGCATATGAGATCATGATTTGAGAAATGCTTTTGAGAAACAAGCATGTGTGGTTTTTCTTTGGGATGATGCATTTGGGTTAATGATGAGATAGATGGTAAATGTGGTTTTAATGATGAAGTTTTGCATTTGGGTTAATGCATGAGATTGATCATGATTTGAGAAATGCGTTAGGGATAACGCGAAGGCATTGAATAACACTCCATCAAACATTAAAGAAGGTAACCCAGTTGCCACGACAATATACTTGCCACAACAATATACTTGCCGCAACAATCTTCTTGCTACATCAATCTACTTGCCAAAGCAGTTTACATGCTAAAACAATTGAGTTGCCCCATCAATTACTAGCCACAACAATTCTTTCGGAAATCACACCACTACTGACGATAGCCCGGCCTAATCTCTCATATCGATTACCTATTTCTATTTACTCTATTATTTAGTTTATTTTACTTATCACTATCTATCACCATCAATTTATTTCTTTTACAGTGAAATAACTTAAGAAAAGTGGCCCAAACAAATCCCTGTGGAGAGGATACATGATACTCATCACTTTATTACTTGCGACGTGTATACTTGCACCATTGCGCAACACTTAAATCATGCAACAAGTGTTTGGCATTGTTACCGGAGATTGACAATTGGAGTTAGTTATTTTTGTTATTGCATTTTTTCTTATTAATCTTACTAACTTTTCTTTTTCTTTATTTTATCAAAAAAATTCAGGTGTGCGATAAAGTTATGGGACATCAACATGTGGGGAAATAGAAATCAATCTATTTGAGAGTTGATGTGGGAATATAGGAATCAATCCATTCAAGAATTTCTTACACCCACCGATGATTACCTATACCAACCAAGAAAAGCCAATTGAGTCCATACCATGGAAAACTCTTGCGCTTGTTGCAGAGAACATCATGTGTTTGAAAATTGCCCTCACAATCCCCGTGCATATGGCTACATGAAGGACCATGGTTGGAACCAGCAACAAAATTCTTCATGGTATGATCAAAAAGCTCAAATTTTTTTACCATGACAGTTTTGTCGCGGAAATAGACATGCCATGACAATATATTCATCAAGAGCATTCAAATTCCCTTAAGGAAACATTTCAAGCTTTAATGGCTAGACCTAATTCTCTCATCGAATTCAATCAATTGCCTCCGCAATATGGTAACTTTCAAGAACTATCAAAATCTATGGATGCAAGGATAGCCATGATGGATGTACTCATGGGAGATTCAGAAGATCAATTGAGAAGATTCACATATGCATCGATAACATGTCCCGACAATTAATTCCTTGGGATACTAAAACCCCAAGGCAAGAGGACAAGGAGCAATGCAAAGAGAGCTCCCTAATGAGTTGGGAACAACTAGAACCTTCGAATCGAGAGCATGTCGATGAGAACAAATGTCAAACACTTGATGAGCCTAAACAACGAATTGCCACAACAACAATTGAGGAGCCTAGACAAAGCAATGTCGCGAAAAAATTCAGTGAGGTTGAGAAGAGTAATGCTAGAAAAATTTTGGGGAACCCAATGTCCAGAATATTACAACAACATTGATGCTAAGGCAGAAATTTATAGACTGCTCTTATCTACAATTGCCACGGCAATGGCACGACCACATGCATGATCATCAAGATGGTGATACTTTGCTAATGGAATATGAGCAGGTGATGGTTGATCCTCTTGAATTCTTTAAAAAATCACATCATCCATTGCAAGTATTTCTTGAGGAACCAACCATGTTAGTTTTGAAGCCATTAAAAGTAGCATATGATCGTTTGGGAGAAGACACTTTTAGTGATGCACCAACATCTCTATTGATGGAGATGTTTGTGTTAGAAAATAAGTGTTAATCCAAGAATAAATAATAAGATAAAATAATATTATTTAAATGAACAGTACAAAATTAAGAACAATACAACAATATATAAATCAAACCGATTTGGAACCAAAAAAAATGTGTTGAGGCCTGCACGAACACAATTTCCTTAAGACAGATTTTCTGCCACTCCTATAGTGCTCGAGCTCAGTGGTCGTCTATCTCCCAGGATACAACAACAAATGATCAGCCATAGTTGCACTATTGTGCAGATCACGAACTGACCCTTGCCTTCGTCTACCACCGAAAACTACTTGTAAAATCCACAGAATAAAATAATAAAATTTCTTGCGGTTTTTAGTTTTGTTTAAACGTATAAGGTTTATTCTCTATTTATAGGAGTATCATGAGAGTATAAGTGGAAATTTTGACCTAATTGAGCATTTAATATTGAGAATCAATTGATTCTCCTATAAAGCAATTTCCAAAATTATTATCTGAATTAAAGGTAACTTCCAATATTTACCCCTCTAATTCCAAGATAAAATTTGGCAAATTTATGCTTTTATTTGAGAAAATTTCATTTCAAATTTGGGTCAAAATATCTGCAAGCCCACGAAGAATCAGATCGGTTCAGACATTTGCGTTACCCACGTCGTGCATGTCTACACATTTACGAACCAACAATTGGTTCCACATTTTCCTCAACAACATTTGAATCAATTTCTTATTCAAAGCTCCAAAATTTTTGAATTTTTCCAACAGATTGAAAAGTGTAAAAAAAGCATTGGTTGGATGCCTTGATATTTTCAAAACGTTGGTCATTCCCTTGACTTACATTAAATTTTGGTAGAAGATTTCCATGGCAATTGGCTGGTGCATCATTTGCCACGACAACAAAGGCTACATCCAATCATGACAAATTTCAACAAGAATGAGGTAAATGAATGGTTGGGTGTTGATATAATTTTTCCTATTAATATATTCATGCCTTCAGGAACAATAGCAAGGTGGAAGGTATGCATGAACTAGAAATGAACATGGAAAAAAGGCACCTCGACCAAGGTAACGCACGTGGGAGTGGTTGCGAACATAGTGGCCCAACTCTTTTTGGGCAATATTTTCACTGGATGGGGGTGCGAATGGACTATAAAAGATATTGGAAACGACCCTCATCAAGCTTTATTTAAGGCAACCCTATTCTCTTCAACTTTTCTTTTCTTTTATGTTTATTTTGATTTTAGTTTTATTGTTATGTTTTCCATTCTAATAAGACCAGGGTGTTGAAAAAAGCCCAGACAATTAGACTTGTCACAACAAAAGAACATGCCAAGGTAAATGCTCCGATACAAGAAGAATTCTTGAGCCCACTATTGCAACGATTGGATCATATGGAAGCGAAACAAAAACTATTCTGCCACTTTGTGAAGGATCAAGATATCGCTCTATGATGCTGGGAACTCTGTGCCAGTCACAAGTGACATTGCCGCGACAATCCCCATAACACACAAAGGTAAAAACAAAACAGCTCAGAATCCTAAACTTACTGACTCTTGACATGATTTTTCAGATCTCAATGACACTACCTCTGCATCATTGAAGTCCCCACCTTCAGATGTGATATCAAAGTCAACATCAAAGTTGTGACGCCCCAAAAGTGGGTCTAGAAGTATTCCATCAATACAATAATTAAGTTGATCGTTAAATTTTGTGACATGAAAAATTGAATAAGAACTTAGGACAAAATAGGAAGAAAGAGACAAATCATTTTGGAATTCAATGTTGTGTACCATGATTTAATCATCTATTTGGCTAATTAAGCGGGATGTGAATAATTAATGTAAAGGAAAATTGTCAATCCCAATTGTGAGACCTAACCGAAGCCATTAAGAACCATATGGTTGCATGCTAAAATTTTAAGCTTTTAAGGACACATACATTAAACCCCAAAAATTATGGCCAAACTGTAAACCTTAAATTTGAAAATTCCCTAATTTAGAAACTTAATTTTGAAATTCCTAATTAAAAACCCTAACAATTGAAAATTTTCAATCAGAACCCTAACTTTTCTATGAGGGACTAAATAAGATTTTTTATCAAACTTAAAAATTAATATGAAATTTCTTGAAAGTTTAAGGATTGACTCCTTAAATAACCCTTTTATCAAATTGAATTTCAATTATTGCTCAAATATTTTTTTAATTTGTTTATTTTTTTCAATCTCTTATATTCAAATTGAATTCTAATTCCTCTTTTTCTTACTGAATTTACTCTCCTTTTTTCAACTAAAATTCTTGTTTTTACTATATTATTATTATTATTATTATTATTATTATTATTATTATTATTATTATTATTATTATTATTATTATTATTATTATTATTATTATTTAAACCTGATTTATTTAGATTACCGTCGCTCAACTATATATAAATAGTAATGCAAAGTTGCTACGTAAAGAAATAAACCTAAGCCTTAAGTTTTAAAGTGTTGTCGCTCTTAGTTATTCCAATGTTTTATGAATTCCTTTCGAATTGATATTGCCATCGCCTTACATTGAAGTCGCAACCGCCCTTTGTTCATCGTTAGGGCTTTATTTTTGCGAGGCGTGATTCTTGCGATGCTATAATTAAATTATATGTTATTTTTCTATGTGTTGCTGTTTTGCCCTTTATGTGATTATTTATATGTATTATGATTTTTATGGTTGACATCACATGCATATGATTTTAGAATATGTTTTTAATATGATTTACGAACTGTGATTTATGGACTACGATTTATGGACTTATGGACTATGATTTATGAATTACGTTTACGAAATATCAGATTTATGGAACTTTGTTTATGAAATTTTATTTTTAATCATCATGTATGTATGAGAATATGTTGAGATTTGTACGGAGGAAGTTCAGTGGTTTCACCCTTCAGGTTGAATTCCACTTCGGATTGGCGGATGTAGGGAGGAGGTTATGTGATCCTTCCTCATTTTTTGCGGACGTAGTTGGGTGTATTGCATTTCGCTTGTGATTTATGTGATATGCTTTAAATAATTTTAAGAAAATATTATTATGCTTTAACGACTATAATTTTATTTGCACTTTAGAGACACACTAAGCTCTCTATATTACTCCCCCTTAGTCTTTCTTTCAGATACTCAGACCATAGTCGAATCGGTACTTGGATGATCTCATATTTTATCCGGTTATTTTATTATACAGTACTAAACTATTTTTCGTTATTGAGATTATTATTTATTATTTTGAGACATATGTAATTTCATACTTTGAGAATAAATATATTTTGAGATTATTTTTCTAAAATCCTTTTACTATGATTTTATTTCAGAGATTTTATATAAACAATCTAATATTTATCGTGATATTTATATTTTTATTTACTATAAGATATTTATTAAATCACTATTATTTTATTTTAAGTTAAAGTATAATTTCCAAAATTGAATTTCTTGAGGATTAAGTTTTCAAACGTGACTTTCTAAATTCAGTATTTTTTCTAGGTTGGGTTTACGGGGTTAAATTTAGTGGTATTAGAGCTAAGTTCAAACCCTCGGACCGCGAGGCTCACATAAAAAAATTAAGTTGAAAATAATTTTTGCATGCATATTAGATAATTTTAGGGGGAAAAGGGATTTTATGATAAATTTAATATTTTAAAGAATTAAAGATTTATTTTAAATAGAAACTCTAAGTACCAACTCTAATGATAGGATTATCCCTTTTGTAGATAGATTACTATGTCACCTCGTAGGAGATCTAGATTAGCGACCGATAGTGATCATACTCGTTCTTATGAAATTTAGATCAAAGTCTACATGAAAACTTTGTGTTATCAATCGTAACCTAATCTAAAATGCCTTTTTAAAATTGTTATTAAAACCTCTGTTTTTTAAGTATGTCGTTAGTCTAAAAATTTTGAGGACAAAATTTCTTATAAGAGTGGGAGAGTTGTAACACCTCAAATTTTACGCCCAAATTGTAAACCCTAGATTTGAAAATTCTCTAATTTAGAAACCTAATTTTGAAATCCCTAATTGAAAACCCTAACAATTGAGAATTTTTAATTCAGAACCCTAACTTTTCTATGAGGGACTAAATAAGAATTTTTATCAAACTTAAAAATTAATAGGAAATTTCTTGAAAGTTTAAGGATTGACTCCATAAATTACTCATTTATCAAATTGAATTTCAATTATTGCTCAGCCTTTTTCTTAATTTGTTTAATTTTTTCAACCTTTTAGATTCAAATTGAATTCTAATTCCCCTTTTTCTTATTGAATTACTCTCCCTTTTCAACTTGAATTCTTGCTTTCACTATATTATTATTATTATTATTATTATTATTATTATTATTATTATTATTATTATTATTATTATTATTATTATATTCTAAACCTAATTTGTTTGGATTAACACCGTTCAACTATATATAAATAGTCATACATAGTTACTACGTATAGAAATAAACCTAAGCCTTAAGTTTTAAAGTGTTGTCGCTCTTAGTTATCCCCATGTTTTATGAATTCCGTTCGAATTGATGCTGCCATCACCTTACATCGAAGTCGCAACCGCCCTTTGTTCGTCGTTAGAGCTTTATTTTTATGAGGCATGTTTCTTCCGGTGCTATAATTAAATTATATGTTATTTTTATATGTGTTGGTGTTTTACCCTTTATGTGATTATTTATATGTATTATGATTTTTATGGTTGACATCACATGCATACATTTTCAAAATATGTTTTTACTTTGATTTACGAACCGTGATTTATGGACTACGATTTATGAACTATGATTTATGGACTATGATTTATGAATTATGTTTATGAAATATCAGATTTATGAAACTTTGTTTATAAAATTTTATTTTTAATCATCATGTATGTATGAGCATGGGTTGAGATTTGTACGGAGAAAGTTCAGTGGTTTCACCCTTCGAGTTGAATTCCACTTCGGATTGGCAGACGTATGGAGGAGGTTATGGGAACTTTTCTCATTTTTTTGTGGACATAGTTGGGTGCATTGTGCTTGTGATTTATGTGATATGCTTTAAAGAATTTTAAGAAAATATTATTATATTTTTACGACTATGATTTTATTAGCACTTTAGTGACACACTAAGCTCTCTAGCTTACTCCCACTTAGTCTTTCTTTCAGATACTCAAACCATAGTCAAAGCGGTACTTGGAAGATCTCATATTTCATCCGGTTATTTTATTATACAGTAGGAAACTATTTTTAGTTATTGAGATTATTATTTATTATTTTGAGACATTGATGTAATTTCATACTTTGAGAATAAATATGTTTTAGAATTATTTTTCTAAAATCCTTTTACTATGATTTTATTTTTTTCAAAGATTTTATATAAATTGTCTAATATTTATTATGATATTTATATTTTTATTTATTATAAGATATTTATTAAATCACTGTTATTTTATTTTAAGTTAAAGTATAATTTCCAAAATTGAATTTCTTGAGGATGAAATTTTCAAATATGACTTCCTAAATTCGGTCTTTTCTTCTAGGCCGGGTTTAGGGGTTACAATACACTTGTCCAAAGTTAATGGAAACATGTGTGGGGAGATTGAAGGCTTGACTCGACCTTGTGAGGGAAAGGCCACCAAATGCAATCTTCTTCTCTTTCCTTTCTTGGTTGAAGCCGAAGGATTAAGAGAGTAGTGTGAGAAAGAAAATTCAGCCGAAAGAGGATCAACAAATTGTGGATTTTGAGTTTAGATTTTAAGCAACATATAGTTTGAAGCTTAGATTTAGAATCCTATCTTCATATAAATATTTAGCTTTAAATTAGAATGGTGTAAGTGATGAATTTACATGCTATGAAACCTTTGAGGACTGTTCGAATGGATGAAGTTGGGGTAGAGAAATGAAAAATGCCTCGAATATATCTTTAAATTGATAATGCACTATGGTTTGAATTTCAGATTTAAGAATGTTGGTTGCTACTATTTCTATGGTGAGGGCTGCCTCTATGAACATGTGATCATGTGTACTTTAAAATGCCTGATGGGCATACACACATTTGTGACTGTTTTTTTTTTTACAGCATGTATGATTTTATTAGCCAAATAATCATACATAATCACATTACACAACGACCTCATTAAAAACCTCTCTAGGCCTAAGTAGAGGAAAAGAGTACCGCTGTGAATGTGCCAAAGGAAAATCAATCACGATAATTGCTATACAACCATACCCATTTACCCCTAACAATTCCACTCTTGGCCAAAGAATCCGCCAACCCATTTGCTTCTCGATAGATATGGTTGAAGCATACGCAAGGCAATACGGAAATGTCCTCATCAATCTGCTGGAACCATCGCCAAAGCTGCCAAGGACGATTCTCTGTACGATGCATCCATGATGTCGCTACCATTGAATCTGATTCCACCACAATCGACGACACCTTTCCCAAATGCATTTCGCGTAACAATCGCAATGCATAAGCTATCGCTTGAACCTCAGCCACATTTGAATCCGCAATGCCTATCGACCCTGAAAAAATTGCCATGATACGGCTATGGCAGTCCCGTAAAACTCCTCCACACCCTGCCCTTCCCGGTTTCCCCCTTGCAGCGCCATCGACATTGAATTTCCACACACCCTCCACCGGAGGCATCCATACACTGCGCGAACGGTTTGAATGTACTACCTGCTGCACCGACCAGCTTATCCGCGGACAATCCCACCAACTCGCCTCATTCACACAAGACCCTTGCATGAACGCTCGAGTCCAATACAACACTCGAAGTTGGGACAAAAAGAATACTGCTCGACTCGTCGCTCGGTGATCTTAGAAAATAAGTTCATTCCGTGCCAACCATAGAGACCATAACACGCTAGCACAACCAATCACCCACCACGCTCGAACCTCCCCCTTAAACCAACTCATCCAACACTGCTCAATAAATTCACTCACCGTTCGCGACCCCACCACAGCCACATCCCACCAAGAAAAGAAACAATACCATACCTCGGCAGCAAACCTACAGGACCATAGAATGTGATCGCCGCTGTCTTCACCATCCGCACACCACCAGCAAGCAAGAGACTCTACTGGAATTGGAATTCCACGATCACTTAGCATCCTTAAAGTCGGTAGACGATCAACCATAATGAACCATAAAAAACATTGAATTTTTGGTACAAGTGGCATGTTCCACACCATCCCCACATTCTTTGCATCGGGTAGACCAACAACACACATCAAATCATGTAGTTTACCCACCGAGAAAGCTCCCGAAACAACATGTTTCCAGATCAATCTATCTGATACACCCCCATGCAATTTCACGGCAGCCACGCATGCTTTCAATTCATCGAGCTATTTTGCTTCGAACACCCGCAATTCCCTTCGAAAACATGTTACCCAATCGCCGCTTGGGCAGTTCAACATCTCACTAACAAAACACAACTTATTAATTGCCAAGCCAAATAACCTTGGATATACGTTCTTCAACGGAGCCTCGATAGCCCAGCAATCCCACCAAAACAGCACCTTATTCCCCTCCCCCACAAGCCATATAAATTGATCTCCATTTGTAAACGCTGCCACTTATTCATCTTCTTGCACCTCGACAATTTGTTTCCACATTGCCGACATATGTCGTTTACCTTTATTCTAGATTTTCCATTGTTGAACCGCCGTACCATACTTCGCCGTTATCACCTCTTTCCACATAGACCCATTCGATTGTGCGTATCGCCAAACCCATTTGGCCAATAGGGCCAAATTTCTGGTATGTAAATTCACTACCCCAAGACCCCCCATCCTTTTCGGTTTACACACTACATCCCATCTAATCTGACTCATCTTCGATCTCTCTTTCGAACCACCCCACAGGAAATTTCGTCGGATGCAGTCAATACGCCTTATCACCTTTTTAGGCACCATAAAAATTCCAATATAATAAACGGGAATTGCCGATAGCACAGAGTTGATCAGTAACAATTTGCCCGCAAAGGAAAGTGATTTTCGCTTCCATCCAGCAAGTTTTCTCCGCACATTGCGGATCAAAGGTTCCCAAATTGCCTCCCCCCGCGGATGCACTCCCAACTTTACACCCAAATATGATATCGGTAGCTCCCCAATGGAACACCCGAGGATCGACGCAAATTCCATCGTCACCTCATTGTCTACCCCAATTCCATACAAACAAGACTTATCATAATTAATTTGTAAGCCTGAAGCATACTCAAAGCAAAGCAAAACTCGTTTAAGATTCCTCGCCCCCTCTACATCTCCTGCTAAAAATACTATAGTGTCGTCGGCAAATTGTAAATGCAACACCATAACCTCCCCTACCACTCGAACTCCTTTGACCAGTCCCACATGCTCCGCATTGACCATGAATTGATGGAATAACTCGGCGACAATCACAAACAAGAGAGGTGACAATGGGTCACCCTGCCTAATTCCCCTCCGCATCGGAAATTCCTTCGATGGACTCCCATTGATTAAAATCGATAGCCGGGATGAACTCACACACTCCATTATCCAATCCCGCCACCTCTCCCCAAATCCCATACAACACATAATTCTACTTAGGCATCCCAATCTATACAATCGTAGGCTTTCGCGAATTCTAGTTTTAGAATTAAACCGCCATTCGCCCAAGTAGCCTTTCTCATGGAATGGATTGCCTCTTTAGCTAATAAAATACCATCCAATATTTGTCTCACACAGATAAACGCTGATTGCACATCATTAATCAGAGAAGGCAGCACCTCCTGTAGTCGTGTCGCCAAACATTTCGCCAAAATTTTATAAACTGAATTCAATAAACAAATAGGGCGATAGTCCCCATTCGTGCGCGGACAATCTTTCTTCGCAATCACCACAACGAATGTTGAGTTAATACCTGGAGGTAAACGACTTGAATCATGAAACTCATTCATAAAGCTCATTACATCTTCCTTGAGAAAGGGCCAACCTCGCTTAAAAAATTCGAAGGGGAAGCCATTCGGGCCTGGTGCTTTTTCCCCCTCACAACTCCCAATCGCTACTCATACCTCCGTTTCCAAGAACGCCACTTCAAGGTCCCGCCGTTGGTCACTCGATAATCTACCAAACGTTACATTTGGCACCATGAAGCCCGCTGATTTGGGCTTATCAAAGTGCCGCTGGAATTCCTTTCGAACCATGATCTTCATTCTTTCCGGAATCGTTTCCCATCGGTCCTCAACTTGTATTCCCGCAATGTGATTATGTAATTGTCTAATCTTCACCATTTTGTGGTAAAAGCTCGTATTACGATCACCCTCCGCTAGCCAAATCATGCGTGATTTTTGTCACCAAATGGAGTCACGCATTTTTGATACCTTCCATAGCCGTTGATATAACTCCCTTGCCCGCAACACATCATCCCTCGACTGTCCCATATTACCTAACTTTGCATCCAACTCATCCAACTCCGCAACCACCTTTATGTACTGATTATCTATATCCGCAACCCCCCTATGCCAACCTTTCAACATCCTTTTTAATCCTTTTAGTTTCTGTGATATACTCGCACCCCCATCATCCATGGTTAAACGTTTCCATTCCTCCTCAATTGTTGCTATATCCTTCAGCCAAATATTGTAGAAACGGAATGGTTTTGGTCCGCTATCCAATACATCCCCCACCATTAAAATTGGCGAGTGGTCGGACAGCTCATTCGGCAAATTTACGACTGTCAACCCCTCGAACCTGTTCACCCATCCTTGTGTCACAAGGAATCGATCCAATCGACTTCCTTTACCCCCCGGACCGAACCAAGTGTATTTCTTCCCCTGCATTGGCACGTCAATTACCCCAATATGTTCTATGAATTCACAAAAAATACTCGTACCTTTAGCATTGTGTGTCAAGCCTGTACGTTCCTCCTCTTTAGTTACCACATTAAAATCTCCACAGATGCACCATTCAATGTGATGCTCCTTCACGACGTTTTTAATCTCCTCCCAATAGCTATTTTGCTCCAAACTCGTGCCCGGCGCATACACCCCAATCAAACCTGCCTCCCAATCATCATGTAACCACCGTCCAATTAGAATGATCATGTTCGCTCGCCTATCCTTTGATTCTAAATGATATCCCTTTGGATCCCAAATTGCGATCACCCCCCTGCTCTCCCATCCGAAGGTACATAACAAAATTCCACCACGTCTTCATACCACATTTGTCGGACCACCTCCACTGTTACATTTTCCATTTTGGTCTCCTGTAGAAGAGCCAAAATACACCTATGTTGACGTAGAACGCGTTGGATTGATCTCCTTTTCGACAACGCTCCTATCCTCCGGACATTCCACGACAACATTTTCATTGTTTGTTAGAGTTTTTGTTTGCGCGCTTCAATTAGGCGCGCAATATCACTGATAATTTCGTCTTCACGTCCCTCCGTTACCGCCCTAATTAAATTTCCCAGATCAATTGTCTCCCTAGCCTCACGCAACAATCCTTGTTTACGAATAACAAAATCAGAATCGGAGAGAGACCCGTTCACAATTACCTCATTTTCAGCATGCAACTCCTTCTTTTTCCGCGGTCTTCCACGCCCCCTTTTCGTTTGTTGATCAGTTGTCAGATGATTCCCACCCTTCGCCAAGCAAGCTTCTATTTCCTCTAATTGTCTGATACGTTTCTGTTCCCCATTTATTTCAACTACTGTTGCTTTATTTGCTCTTGGGATTTCTATACGTGGGTCATTTAAAACTGGGCTCAATTCTTTCCGGCACTCTTGCGACTGATTATCACATATTCTATCAATTTCCTGTACTGCGCCTAAGACCTCACCACTACTCTGTTCGCCCTCATCTCTACTAACCACACCCACCATTTCATCCTTCATCCAACTTGATGTCTCAACTACCCCCCATTCCTATCGTTGATTGTCCTTCCAAATGCGATCGAGGTAACTCCGATCAACTATGATGCCTTCCAATGTCTTCGTATCATGTAAAGAGATGGAGTTTGGTACCACCGTGTCCCCTATCGATTCCAAAAGCTGTATTAGTTTTCCAGTTTACCTCATTGTCCCCCTCCTCTGCATTACTCTCGCTTGGATCGACCTCGCAATTGCAATCGCATTTGGGGCCTATTGCTTCCTCAAATTCCATCACACGAACCTGATATATCTCCTTCCCCACTTCTAATTCAATTATCTCATCAATGTGGAAGGTCCAGTCTGTTTCGACTTGGATTCGCGCTCGTTCAAACGATGAAGGCGCTAATGTTTCAATGTCGATCCACGTCAAAACACCCCAAAGTGCCGCAATGTTTTTGAATGTTTCCTCTGACCAGGCATGTATCGGCATGTTCCCAATTGAGAGCCAAATTCTTCGACTTGGGATGACTGTCGTTGGCGACCATGGTGAAACACTCTCCAGCCACTGATCAAGCTGATTGGATTGTAAAACTGCTGCCCTATTTTCCATTGTGTCGAACATCAACAACACCACTACCCCCGCTACTCGCATTACGGAAAGATCCTTTAACCCTGCGCTCTGCAATTCTTTCGCTAATTCCGCAATTTGATATGGTCTTCAGCAGAATCCAATAGCACACGTTTGGAGGATTTCTGATTTTTCCGCATCAATTACCCCTATCGCTTTTTTACGAGGAGTCATGTCTTGTTTTTCCTCTTCTATTGAGTATCGTGCGAATCTGGGATACTTCCCTTACCTCCTCTATCTCCTATCGAATCCTGGCGATTGACGAATTTCTTAGGTTTTGGTTTTGGCTCCATCGGCCGCTGCTCTCTATCTAATTTGGGTTGGGATGCAGCCTTCTTCCTATAACGAAAATCCCTCCCCCCATCATATGCCATAGATATTCTAATCTTGGATCCATAAAGCCAGAAACCATCCAGCCGTTCAATCACTCTATCCGCGTCAATTGCATAGGCCATTCTCACAAAGCCAAATCGGGAGCCGTCTCTCACTCTTTTCCGGGGAACAAACACGTCGACCACCACCCCATGGCGATCAAATACTTGCCAAACACCCTGCCAGTGAAGCTGATTCGGCAGATTCGATACGAACAATGTCCATACTCGATTCCCAATTCCCTCTCGCCTTACCCCCATATTCGACATTTGTGACTGTTTTAGTGACTTAAAAATAGAGGAAACCTAATTTGTTGTTAAAAGGATTGTTTGGTAGAAAATAAAAACACTCGGAACTGTTTCGAATTGAACAATTCTGCACAAATTACTTAGGATTGAATTTGCAAATTTGTAGAGACCTTAGGGGCTGATTCGAAGCATGAAATTGTAAGGTTTTTACCAAAAAGGCTGTTAGCAACCATATAGAAGTAATCAAGTTTGTTTGCTTCGTATATGAATGTATGAGATTTTGGGGTTGTTGGAATGCATAATTAAGGATATAATTGAAATGGATTATTTAGATATGTTTTAAGGTTGGTAGAGAATTATTTAGAATGTGTAATTGTAATTAAAAGTAAAAATGGGACTGTTTTGATTGAACTTATGCTTATGCATGATTTGTGAGATTGTTTGGCAATGAATAGTTACATGTGTTTAATAAGGATCATTTCAAATGATGGAGAATGTTTGGAATATTTGTGTATGGACAATTGAAATATCTTGTAAGTAAGAGTTGTTGAGACATTTGATTATATTTTATTATGTTTAGACAAGGAAGGGGTGGAAGCATTAAGGACCAAAGTAAACTCAATCGTAGATAAGCAAAATAAAAAAGGGATTGTTACGGGAACAATTGTAGCTTGGAATGATCGGTGAGTCTAGGCTTAAGTCTCGAGATATATTGAAACTATCCCGAACATGTCATTTTTTATTCTATGTTTCTTTGTTCGACTAATTAAATCAAGTTATGAGAGTGCTTCTAATCTTGGATGATAAGGTAAGTACCAACCTACTAATGTTATGTGATTAGTTATACATGATATGCATGTTATGTTTGAAACGTAATGGAAATTGAAAATGTTTGATAAATTAAATAAGAGACCTAGTTGTCCAATGATATGTATGTGGAGTTATACTCCTCTTGATTTGAATAAGACATTAATGTTTGATTCTAAGATTAAAAATATATTTCCTGTAATTACTATGTGAATGTTGTTACATGATTGACAAGTAGAATTTCTCATAAGCTATAATTTAGCTAAAAATATGAATATGAATACTGGGCGAAATGAGCGAAAGGAAGGTGTGGACGGTTTTCATTGGCAATATCTCAACGTCGATTCACTGGAAAGGGGTTTGGCAGGTTTTTGATCGCCATGGGATAGTGGTGGACGTGTTTGTTACCCGGAAAGTCGATAGAAACGGCTGCAGATTTGGGTTCGTGCGGATGAACAGCCGCGAAGACGCCGAACGGGTGATCGAAAGGTTGAATGATAAATGGATTTATGGTTCGTGGATTACGGTGTGTAGAGTGAGATACAGAGAGCGAAACTCTTATTGGAAACGAAAACGATCCAAAGTCGATACAGATCAGTCCACTATGGCAGGGAAATTGGGTTCGAAGCCGCAGGGGACACAGCGATCAGAAGAGGAAGTAAATGATAGCAAGGCTTTGAATTTCACAGTGAATGGATCAGTGGATAGTGATAAGATGGAGATATTGCAAAATTGCGCAGTCGGATGGTGCAAGAAGCCGTGGAGTATCAAAGAATTGGCAGCGAATTTACACTTACCGGAGGTGGAGGGACTCTCAATTCTGCGCATAGCCGGGGCTGCAATTCTACTCATGTTTAAGGATTCGAGTACACACGAAAGGGTGTTGCAACTGGAGTCAGTTACAAGATGCTTTACGCGGATTGAACTTTGGACCCCTGCAACAGTATTGGATTCACGGAGGGTCTGGATTTCGATACAAGGGATGCCGATCCATGCTTGGTCCCAACAATCGTTCGAGAATATCGCAAGCCTATGGGGCAGTTTGGTTCGCGTGGCAGACTCTACCACCTCGCCTAAATCTTTCGAGTGTGGTTGGATTTTAATCGAGACGCGGACAATGACAACTATAGAGGCCACGCTAAAGATGGAGGTGGAGGGCAAATCATTCCCTATCCAAGTCCGAGAATACACACTTGGACCTTGGTTGGAGTGCGAGTGCACTTTGCTACACTCTGAGGATGAAGACGATGCATCTTCGACGCAGGGATCGGAAGGATCGGATGAGGGACACCATTGTAATAATAATCAAATTGAGGCTTTGACACAGGAGGTTTCAATCAGAAACCAGGTTCAATTGGCCGAGTCACGGCAGTGGCGTACAAATTCGCTATGGGATCATAGGATGGCGACCAGCCATGTGGAGGAGACTGGTTCGAAGGATCATTCGAATTCGGCACAACTACAGGAAGTTGGGGATACGGCTGCTCCGGTGGAGGCACAGGTCTCTGGCGAGGTGGCTGGCCTGGCGGTGGAGCAAGTTTCCGGGAGATCCACAGGTGAGGGGGGGAAGAGTCCTGGTTCTACAACACTAGCTGAGGTATTTCAATCCAAGTCGAATTCTGTGGATTTGAATGCAACAATTTTGGAATTGGTTAAACCTATCTCAAAGTCGATAGATTTGGTGGATAAAGTGGACTCAAAAGTTGAGAAAATAAGGGCTCTATCTGGCGATAATACGGGTGTTTCAGACAATGGCAATATCATTCGGATTAATGAAAAAAAAACAAAATCCATCAACGTTCTTTCAGGAGTGGTTTCGACAATGAAAACTGGTAGGGGCAGACCGCGCAAGTTATTAAATCCACAGCCTGTATCGACACAAGTAGCAAACGCGTCTCTTTCGGATTCAGATTTACAGAATCGGCAACGTTTGATCACTAAAGAAATAGAGGCGATAGTGGCCTTAGGCAGCATTGTGGGCGTGCGAACGGTGGGATGTGAAGCGGACATTATAAAATATCTTCAACAGGTTTTTACTGGGGACAGGCGATAGTTTTTGCAATGCGTATCGTGTCTTGGAATGTTCGGGGATTGTGATCGAATTTGAAACGTAGGGCAGTGGGTGATGTACTAAAGAAGCAACGGGTTGATATGGCAATGGTACATGAGTCGAAATTAGAGGAGGTATCAGCTCTAATGCTTACGTGTATGTGGGCATCGGATGGGTTTGATTTTGTTTTTTCACCGTCGATAGGTCCATCAGGGGGCTTGATCACGGTTTGGGAAACGTCACGATTCAATGTCGCTACTCTAGAGGTGGATCGCAATTTTATATTCATCAGAGGTAGATGGCGTGCGGAAGAGTTAAGTTGTTGCATGCTAAATGTCTATGCTCCTTGCGATGCGGAGGCACAGAAACAGTTGTGGCAACGGTTAGGGGAGATTATTCTGGGTATCAATGAACCTTGGTGTATCGCAGGTGATTTCAATTCCATACGTTGGCTATCGGAACGTGCAGGGTGTAGTTCAGTGGCGACAGGTATGAAAGAATTTTCTGATTTTATTGAACATGCTGGGCTTGTTGATTTGCCGTTGATAGGGAAGCAATTCACATGGTTTGGGAGGGGTTTTAGGCGTAGTCGAATCGATATATTTTTGATATCTTCTGCTTGGGTGGATGCTTTTAATAATATTGGTCAGCATGCCTTGCCGAGGGGGTGTCGGACCACACACCTCTACTATTGGCGTGTGATGAACAGGACTAGGGGCCTCGCCCTTTTTGCTTCATAAATTGTTGGTTGGAGGATAACAAAAATGTTCTTGAACTATCTAATGAATGGAGTAGATTGTCAGATCAGGGGGTTGGTAATGTTAATATTATGGTAAAGCTCCGAACCATGAAGAACTTCTTGCGCAATTGGAACCGGGTGGTGTTTGGTGATGTGGAACAGGAAATACAGTCGATGCAAACGAAATTGGATGGTGCAGATGCGGCGGGTTCGAATGTTGAACAGTGTGAATCGGAAGTTGCTTTGATTGAGTGGAAAAGGGAGTGGCTACAACGTTTGTGGCAGGCTATTAGGCGTAAGGAATCACTTTGGCGACAGAAATCAAGGGCGAGTTGGTTGCGGTTAGGTGATTGCAACACAGCATTTTTCCACCGTGCGGCAAAGCTTAGAGCTGTGCGGAATATGATTTTAGGGCTATTGATAAATGGTTGGTGGGAAACGAATGTTCATCGCCTTCGGAAACATATAGTGACAGATTTCACCATGCATTTTAAGGCAGCAAAACATCGTTGCACTTGGACTATAATGGGTCAGTTCGGCAGGGTTGATAGGAACATCAATGAAGCCTTAGTGGCACCTTTTTGTCGTGAGGAAGTGTGGGAGGTTATACGTGGCTGTGATGGCTCGAAAGCGCCAGGACCGGATGGGTTTAGCATGGCTTTCTTTAAAGTATGTTGGAACACAGTGAGCGAGGATGTGCTAAGGTTCCTAGGCGAGTTTAATGCAACCGGCAGGTTACCACCGGGTGTAAACTGTACATTCCTAGTCTTGATTCCTAAGATCAATTCACCTAAGGTACTCAGCGACTACCGTCCGATAAGCCTTGTTAATTCAGTCTATAAAATCCTCGCGAAATTGTTAGCTACAAGGTTGCAAAGAGTGCTAGGGTTGCTGATCAGTGAGCATCAGTCGGCTTTTATTCGTGGCCGACAGATAGTGGATGGCATTCTTCTTGAAAACGAGATTATTCACTCATTACGGAAGAGTTCGAGGGGTGGTTTGGTGCTTAAGCTAGACTTCGCTAAAGCCTATGATTGCGTGAGATGGGATTTTCTGGATCATATGCTGGTTTGTATGGGCTTTTGTGAGGTATGGCGTCACTGGATTATGGAATGTGCTTCAACGGTTCGAATGTCTGTGTTGTTAAATGGGTGTGCTACGACTGAGTTTACAATGGGGCGTGGATTGCGACAGGGCTGTCCATTGTCGCCATTGTTATTTGTTATCGTAGTGGAGGCGCTCCACAGCTTATTGGTTCAGGTTGAGACGGCGGGCTTAATTAAGGGCGTTTGTGTTGCACCGGGGGTATCCATATCGCATTTGCAATTCGCAGATGATACCGTTTTGTTTTTTGAGGCTTCTCCTGGCTGTGCTGACTCTATCAGACGTATTCTCAATTGCTTCCAAGTATGTTCAGGCTTGCAAATAAATTTCAGCAAGTCGTCATTATATGCTATTGGGGTTGAAGAGGAGTTCACCGATTTGTGTGCTAAGGCGTTGGGATGTAGACGCGGTTCTTTCCTTTTCACCTATTTGGGGATGTCGTTAGGCTCTAACCCGCGAAGTTTGGCGGTTTGGGAACCGGTTATTGCAAATGTTCGTCGGAAATTAGCAGGTTGGAAGCGTAATTCGATGTCATTTGCGGCACGAGTTACTTAGGTTAATGATGTCCTCTCTTCTTTGTCGATTTATTACATGGGCGTGTTCCGCATTCCCAAAGGAGTTATCGCAACAATTGATAAGATTCGCCGTGCTTTTCTTTGGGGTGGCGTAAACTTACATAGAAAAATGAGCAGAGTTAGCTGGAAGTTGGTGTGTAGACCGCGACATTTGGGTGGTCTGGGAATAGCGGATTTACAGGTGCGCAACACGGCTATGTTATCTAAATGGTCGTGGCGATATGCCACGGATGCATCGTCGCTATGGAGGGCCATTATAGTGGCTAAATATGGGGAGGATGTTCAATGATGGAGATTTAATTCCTCCCGTCAGCGTGCGATGTCGGTGGTGTGGAAACAGTTTGTGCAAACTGCTTGTTCGGCTGAAGTGCAGCGAAGTTTACATGAGAAGCTGTTATGGCAAGTGGGGGAGGGTAGTCGAGTTCTTTTTTGGTTTGATTCATGGTGTGCGAGCAAGCCCTTAAAAGATATATTTCTTCGGCTATTCTCTTGTGTTATCAATAAATTAGCAATGGTTGTAACGCCCCGGTTTTGGGCTTAGGAGTTTTGGGCGTTGACCGGTTGGTCAAAGTGCTGTTTGAATCTAAAGAGGTGAAATTAGGAAAGCCTAGTTCGGGTTGCATTAAAAATATGGAAAAATGTTCTAAAATCATCTTTTAATATAATTAAGTGAACTGTGAAATCAATTTTGGAAAATGAGTTTTGGAAGGGTGACATTTTGGCTAGTGACCAAAATGTAATTTTCGAAAGTTTGGTGACTGTTTTATAAAGGGTTGAAACTTTGAATCTTTAAGGAGCTATTTACCCAAAGGGAGTTTCTCCAGATTTTTCTAAGATATTTTATGACTTAATTCTGATTTTAAATGATATTAAAAGTGGAGGGAAAGCCATTTGGCTATTTTGGTTAACTAACTTTTCTCAATTTTCTTTCTCTCATTTTCTCTCAACCCAAACACTTTCTCTCCAGAGAATTTGATCTGATTTTCTCACCTAAATCCCTCCTTTCAACTCTCATTTGATTCCTAATCAACAAATTTACAAAACCTCTTCAATTGCTAATTGATTCAACAAGGTTTTTGATTCCAAAAAGAGGAGAAACTCAAGTTTGGAGGTAAGAACGTCCTTCTCCTCTAAACAATTATTTCTTTACTGAAATTATTAAGTTTTCAATCCTTAATTGATGTTTTATTAAAGGTTTTTAAGTGGTGAAATGGATCTTGGCTTATAATGCAAGATTTGGTAATTTTTTGATGATTTTCGTTAGATCTGATTAATCTGTGATTTGAGATGTGTTTTTGATGTTAAATGAACACTAAATTGATAAGGAATTGAGTTTTGATTAATGCAATCCCGGATAGGTTGAGTTTCCTAAGTTTAGCTTGTGATTCAAGGTTGTTTTTGAGGTGATCTTGTGGATCTGATGTTGCTGGAGGTATAAGGATGTTAATAGGTTGTTTTTAGATGTTATATGATGTTAAAGGATATGTGGTTTTGCTGGTTTATGGCTGGGCTTTGTTTAGAAGTGGTTTGGATGCATTTTCGGTTGTGTTTGGTGGCCGAAAATGGTGTGTGGATGAGAGCAGCGAGTTTAGGTGCTTTCATTGAAGCAATTAATGCATGATGATGCATTAATCCTCTGCTTTGATGTGTTGAAACAGGGGAGGCATCTTTGGATCCAAGAGTTGTTGATCCGGAAGCTTGATTTGGTGCTTTGGCTTGAAGCAAAGTGGAATCGGTGAGTGCGTGTGTGAAATTGGGTTTTCGGCTTTGAAACCAATGTCTTGGGAGCTTAGTTTAAGTCTAAACAACTTTGCTAAGCTCAAGTGTAAGTTTTCGGAATTACTCTCTAGTGGTGGCCATGATTTTGTTGTGATGCAAAGTGGTTTATTGCATGTTTTAATTACTGTTTTGAAAGCATGATTTAGCATGGTATTTGCTGATGTTGTAAGCCATATGTTGAAGGAAACTCTAGGTAAGAGTTCCTTGTTTTTGTACATTGATTAAATGTGGTTTGATGCTTTTAAATGCATGATGAATATGGCTTGGTTTAATGCTTAAAAACAGTGGATTAAATGATGAAAATGATGTATATTGGCAAGTGATGTTTTAAAAAGGTTAAGGTCACTAAGGTGGTTAAAAGTCCTTGAGTGAGCCTTGTTACTTAAGAACATCAAGGTGGTTAAAAGTCCTTGGATGGTTCTTGTTGCGGACACTAAGGTGGTTAAAAGTCCTTAGGTGATCCTTTCCATGGTGTTTAAAAGTCCATGGGGCCATGGTGTTTAAAAGTCCATGGGGCCAAGGTGTTTAAAAGTCCTTGGGGCCAAGGTGTTTAAAAGTCCTTGGGGTGAATCAAGCTATGGACACAAAGGTGGTTAAAAGTCCTTGTGTGGTCCTCTCTCATGGTGGTTAAAAGTCCATGGCCAAGGTGTTTAAAAGTCCTTGGGAAAGTTGATGAACTTGTTTTAAAGAAATGGAATCTATCACTTGAGCCAATATGACATGTTATGTTATGAAGCATGAGATGCTTGTTTTAAGTATGCTTTTGAGCATGTGCAAAGGTTGATTTAAAGCATGATTTGTAAATGTTTCTAAATGCATTATTGAATGGTTTTTAAGAGCATTCCTCACTAAGCTTTTGCTTACGCTCTCTTTCGTTTTCTTAATTCAATAATGCAGAGCATTAGAGAACCTTGAGGGCAGCAAGGAGGGCAAGCATTCAAGTTAAAGTAGAGCTCAATGTATGGAAGGTTTTGTTGGTACATTTTAGCTTTTGGTAATTTGGCAATGGGGGACCAATGTGTATGTTTTGGGAGGTGTTTGGAACTCCCTAAGTATGTTGAATGATGATAAGAATGCTAGTTTTTGTATTGGATCATTACATGCTTGTTTTGGAAGTTTGTGCTTGAATAGCTAGCTTGTGTAGGAAGCATGCCTATAAAATTGGGGCTTTTTGCATATGATGTTGTTTTGATGATTTGAAGATGCTTATAAGTCTTATATATGTTGAATTGCATGCTGGTAAAGTTTGGTAGCATTTGGAGCATGTTTGAATGATCAATTGCATGTTTAAGAATGCAATTTGCTGCAATCTGTGCAGGGCGTTTCGGAACAGTGCACACCGTTTCGGAACGGGTGCCTTGCATGAACCCAGGCGTCCGAAACGGTAGGCACCGTTTCGAAACGGTTTGGCCACTGCCAGCCCGTGTTCCGGAACCCGTTGCGGAACGGCCCGTGTTTCGAAACGGGGACTACCTGTTTCGGAACGGTCGACCGTTGGGGGCTGACATTGACAGTTATATGTTTTGAATTGTTTGCGTTTTAGTCCTGAAACTTGTTTGTGCAATTGTATGAGTTTGGGAAGTCCTTTTGAGCTGAAATTTCACAGAGAAGCATGAAACCTGATTAATTTCAAGTTGGTAAGATTAATTTGGGTTAAGTCCTTCTAATTATCAGAAATTACAATTTGGTCCCTAAAGTTGTAATTAGTTCAATTGGGTCCCTGTTTGATCTCTGATGTTTGTGATCTTTGAGTATGATGTTTGGGTGATCACAATTAGGACTAATGTGCATCTAGACAATATTAAAAAGAAAAAAAAGGTCGTTAATCAAGGTTGACTTTCGGGTTGACTTTGGTTTTCCCCGTGTGACCTTCTTAATTCGGGCCAACCGTCTAGGCCAGGTTAAGGGGGTTACATTTGGTGGTATCAAAGCTGAGTTCTTGAGTAATTGGGAATGAATGTATGCATGATTGAAGTATGTTTGGCTTGTATGCTTGTTGATCGAAAGCATGTTTAGTGGCTTGTGATTTGGATGCAATTGAGTTGTATGCTGTGATGTAGCATGATGTGGGTACCCATTGCCAAACAAAAGCTAATGAAATGTTGTTGATTTTGAATGAAATTGAGCTTGAATACTTGGATTGCTTACCTTGCTGGGCCTGACTTTGTTTTATTTGCATTGTGATTGCATGGTAAAAGTATTGCACCACGTAGAGAGTTACGAGGTAGTGTGCGAGCTACGGCTCCTAATGAGAATGAGAATGAAGAGAACACGGGTAGTGCGGTGTTACCCCCTCCTCCGCCTGGTGGTGGTGCTAGAGGTGAGAGAGCTGAAGCTGCAGCTGGTGCTGGAGCTGCTGGACCAGAGGTTGGTCAGGGGCAAGCTATGCCTGATATGTCTATGTTGGTACAAGCTATTGCGGGTGCTTTTCGAGCAGTAGTAGCTGGAGCTCAAGGAGCTGGGCATCAGGGAGATGCTGGAGTTAGACTACCTTTGGAACGTCTGCGCAGTCTTGGTGGGACTGAGTTCAGGGGTATGTCGGCTGAGAGTTCTGAAGCTTGGCTAGAGAGTACCAAGCGTATCTTGGGTCAGATGAGCTGCACGGATGTGCAAAAGCTGGGTTGTGTTGTGTCCTTGCTGTAGGACGATGCGTATACGTGGTGGACGACCACCATAGCTGGGATGGCTGAAGCTGATGTTACTTGGACATTCTTTCAGAATGTGTTTAAGAGGAGATATCTTGGAGTGAGAAATCTTGATGAGAAGAAGCGTGAATTCATGTCTCTTACCCAAGGGAGCATGAGTGTGGCTGAGTATGAGGTGCAGTTTGTGCGACTCAGTCAGTATGCACCGGAGCTGATACCTGATGAGCGATCAAGGTGAGAGAGGTTCCGTTACGGTCTTGTGACGGATGTGAAAATGTATGTGCTGGCCACTGAATATGATGATTTTGATGTGTTGGTGGGCCGAGCCAAGGACATTGAGATGAACTTGGGTTTATCTGCGAGAAGTGCTGGAGCAAGTGCTGGAAAGAGATCGGCTGAGTTTAGTTCTGGAGGTGGACGAAACAAGAGGGGACGTGATCAGAAGTATCAGTCCTCAGCCAAGAGAGGTGGTGGTGCACCTGCTAGAGGAGGTAATGCTAGAGCTGATCCTAGTGCTTGTTGGATCTGTGGTTCACGTGGTCACATGAAGCGTGACTGCCCTCGTGCTGTGAGGGAGGTGCAAGCTCCTGTAGCGGCAGCTGGTAATGGATGCTGGAATTGTGGTTCTGTAGACCATTTGAGGCGAGATTGTCCGAGGTTGGCTGGTGGCCAAGAGCGTGCTCCTGTTGTTGCTGCACCGCAGAGAGGTCGTGGGCGCGGCCGTGGTAATTTCCAGAGGAGAGAGGAAGGTGGTGGTGGAGTAGCCCATGTTGTGGCTATTCAGCCTGAAGGTGGAGGCCAAGCGAGGGTGTATGCTCAGCGTGAGGGAAGGAATGATGCAGATGTGATTGCAGGTACCTTTACTTTGCAATCCTTGTCATTGCTTTCTTTGATTGATTCTGGATCTACGCATTCATACATTTTGCGTGAGCATGCTGAATTGCTTGGTTTGCCTGTTGAGTCTTTGGATGTTGGTGTTCGTGTCACTAGTTCTTTTGGTGAAACTGTTGTGACTCGAAAGCTTTATAGAACGTGTCCTTTGGTTGTTCAAGAACATGTTTTTCATGTTGATCTTATGGAGTTGCCCTTTTATGGTTTTGATGTGATCCTTGGAATGGATTGGCTTGCTGAGCATCGTGCTGTGGTAGATTGTGAAAATAAGCGAGTTTTGCTTAAGCTTGCGGATGATTATGAAGTTGTTGTGGTTGGTGAGAATGTGAAGTTTCTTGCCAATGTGGTGTCTACCTTGGAGGCGAGTAGGATGCTGAGGCAGGGTTGCGAAGCTTATCTAGCTTCTGTGATGAATCCTAGCTCTAAGGAGTTGAGGGTGCAAGAAATCAGGGTTGTGAAGGAGTTTCCTGGTGTTTTTCCTGAGGAGTTGCCTAGTTTACCTCCTAATCGCGAGGTGGAGTTTGGAATTGAGCTGTATGGAATACAACTCCTGTGTCCATTACTCCCTATAGAATGGCACCTAAGGAGCTGAAGGAGCTGAAGACGCAGTTGCAAGAGTTGCTAGATCGTGGTTTCATCCGGCCGAGTGTGTCACCTTGGGGTGCCCCAGTCTTGTTTGTGAAGAAGAAAGATGGCACTATGAGGATGTGCATTGATTACCGTCAGCTGAACAAGTTGACTATCAAGAATCGGTATCCTTTGCCGAGGATTGATGATCTCTTTGATCAATTTCGGGGAGCTGCAGTGTTCTCTAAGATTGACTTTAGGTCAGGGTATTATCAGTTGAAGGTGAAGGATGTGGATGTGCCTAAGACAGCTTTCAGGACAAGGTATGGGCATTATGAGTTCCTTGTGATGCCGTTTGGTTTGACAAATGCTCCTGCTGCTTTCATGGACATGATGAATCGTGTGTTTCATGAATACCTGGACAAGTTCGTTGTGGTGTTCATTGATGATATTCTCGTGTACTCGCGTACTGAGGAGGAGCACGAAGAGCATTTGAGGATTGTGCTGCAATCCTTGTTGGAGAATCAGCTTTATGCTAAGCTGAGCAAGTGTGAGTTCTGGCTTAAGGAGGTGGTGTTTCTTGGGCATGTGGTCTCAGCTGAGGGGATTCGTGTTGATCCTCAGAAGATTGAGGCGGTGATGAACTGGAAAGTTCCTAAGTCTGTTCATGAGGTCCGTAGTTTCCTTGGTCTGGCGGGATACTACCGAAGGTTTGTGGATGGTTTTTCCAAGATTGCTGCTCCTTTGACGAAGCTGTTGCAAAAGGATGTTAAGTATGAGTGGACAGAAGCGAGACAGCAGGCTTTTGAGAAGCTTAAGGCGGCTTTGACGCAAGCTCCTATCTTGGTTCAGCCTGAATCAGGGAAAGAGTTTGTGGTCTATAGTGATGCATCCTATGTTGGTTTGGGATGTGTGCTGATGCAAGAGGGTAAGGTTGTGGCTTATGCATCGCGACAGTTGAAAGTGCATGAGCGCAACTATCCTACGCATGATATTGAGTTGGCTGCAGTGGTTTTTGCTCTGAAGATCTGGAGACATTATCTGTATGGTGAGAAGTGTACTGTGTACAAAGATCACAAGAGTTTGAGGTATCTGATGTCTGAGAAGGAGTTGAATCTTAGGCAGCGGCGTTGGTTGAAGTTGCTCAAGGATTATGATTTGACGATTGAGTATCATCCTGGAAAAGCTAATGTTGTTGCTGATGCCTTGAGTAGGAAGGTAGCTGTTGAGCTGAGGGCTATGTTTGCTAGCTTGAGCATATCGCGAGATGGTGGTCTTGTTGCTGAGTTGCAAGTGAAGCCATCTTTGGTTCAGTTGATCAAGGAAAAGCAGTTGCTGGATGATTCCTTGGTGTCTCATGTTCAGGATATCGCGGAGGGTAGGCCTTCGGATTTCTGCTTTAATGATGATGGTGTGCTGTGTTTTGGGAGTCGGATAGTAGTGCCTGCTGATGTTTAGTTGAGGCGTGCTATTCTGACTGAAGGTCATAGTCGTCCTTTTGCTATGCACCCTGGTAGTACTAAGATGTATCGTGATCTTCGTGATGAGTACTATTGGGTGGGTTTGAAGAAGGATGTTGCAGAGTTTGTGAGCAAGTGTTTGGTGTGTCAGCGAGTTAAGGCTGAACATCAGGTTCCTTCTGGTTTGTTGCAACCGTTGAAAATTCCTGAATGGAAGTGGGAAAGGGTTACCATGGATTTTGTATCTAGTTTACCTTTGTCTCCTTCGAAGAAGAATTCTGTTTGGGTGATTGTGGATCGCCTGACGAAGTGTGCGCATTTCTTGCCTGTGCATACTACGTTTTCTTTGGATAGGCTAGCAGAGCTGTACATTGCTGAGATTGTGAGGCTGCATGGTGTGCCTAAGTCGATTGTGTCGGATAGGGATCCGAGGTTCACATCGCGTTTCTGGCAGTGTTTGCATCAAGCTCTGGGTACAAGGTTTAATTTCAGTACATCCTATCATCCTCAGTCGGATGGTCAGTCTGAGCGGGTTATCCAGATTTTGGAGGATATGTTGAGGTGCTGCGTGATTGAGTTCCAAGGTTCTTGGGAGAAGCATCTGCCTTTGGTTGAGTTCGCTTATAACAATAGTTATCAGGCGAGTATACAGATGGCACCTTATGAGGCTCTGTATGGGAGGAAGTGTAGGACTCCTCTTTGTTGGGCTGAAACTGGTCAAAAGTTGGTTTCGATGCCGGCTTTGTTGAAAGGGACCACCGAGAAGGTGAAGCTCATTTGTGAGCGGTTGAAGGCTGCCTCTGATCGGCAAAAGTCTTACGCGGATTTGAAGCGTAAGGAGATAGAGTATGCGGTGGGTGACCGTGTGTTCTTGAAGGTTTCGCCTTGGAAGAAGGTGATGATGTTTGGCCGGAAGGGTAAGTTGAGCCCTCGGTACATTGGACCATACGAGGTGGTTGAGCGTGTGGGTCCTGTTGCGTATCGGTTGAGGTTACCTCAAGAGTTGGAGAAGATTCATGATGTGTTCCATGTTTCTATGCTCCGGAAGTATAGATCTGATCCTTCGCATGTGATGCCTGTGGAGGAAGTGGTTTTGAATCCGGAATTGACCTATGATGAGGAACCGGTGAAGGTTCTGAATTCGGATAGCAAGGTTCTTCGTGGCAAGACCATTGAATTGGTGAAGGTGCTGTGGAAGCATCGAGGTGTTGAGGAAGCCACGTGGGAGCGGAAGGAAGACATGCTGAAGCAGTTTCCTTATCTCTTTCCTTCAGGTAAATTTCAAGGATGAAATTTCTTAAGGGGGGGAGAGTTGTAACGCCCCGGTTTTGGGCTTAGGAGTTTTGGGCGTTGACCGGTTGGTCAAAGTGCTGTTTGAATCTAAAGAGGTGAAATTACGAAAGCCTAGTTCGGGTTGCATTAAAAATATGGAAAAATGTTCTAAAATCATCTTTTAATATAATTAAGTGAACTGTGAAATCAATTTTGGAAAATGAGTTTTGGAAGGGTGACATTTTGGCTAGTGACCAAAATGTAATTTTCGAAAGTTTGGTGACTGTTTTATAAAGGGTTGAAACTTTGAATCTTTAAGGAGCTATTTACCCAAAGGGAGTTTCTCCAGATTTTTCTAAGATATTTTATGACTTAATTCTGATTTTAAATGATATTAAAAGTGGAGGGAAAGCCATTTGGCTATTTTGGTTAACTAACTTTTCTCAATTTTCTTTCTCTCATTTTCTCTCAACCCAAACACTTTCTCTCCAGAGAATTTGATCTGATTTTCTCACCTAAATCCCTCCTTTCAACTCTCATTTGATTCCTAATCAACAAATTTACAAAACCTCTTCAATTGCTAATTGATTCAACAAGGTTTTTGATTCCAAAAAGAGGAGAAACTCAAGTTTGGAGGTAAGAACGTCCTTCTCCTCTAAACTATCAGTTCTTTACTGAAATTCCTAAGTTTTCAATCCTTAATTGATGTTTTATTAAAGGTTTTTAAGTGGTGAAATGGATCTTGGCTTATAATGCAAGATTTGGTAATTTTTTGATGATTTTCGTTAGATCTGATTAATCTGTGATTTGAGATGTGTTTTTGATGTTAAATGAACTCTAAATTGATAAGGAATTGAGTTTTGATTAATGCAATCCCGGATAGGTTGAGTTTCCTAAGTTTAGCTTGTGATTCAAGGTTGTTTTTGAGGTGATCTTGTGGATCTGATGTTGCTGGAGGTATAAGGATGTTAATAGGTTGTTTTTAGATGTTATATGATGTTAAAGGATATGTGGTTTTGCTGGTTTATGGCTGGGCTTTGTTTAGAAGTGGTTTGGATGCATTTTCGGTTGTGTTTGGTGGCCGAAAATGGTGTGTGGATGAGAGCAGCGAGTTTAGGTGCTTTCATTGAAGCAATTAATGCATGATGATGCATTAATCCGCTGCTTTGATGTGTTGAAACAGGGGAGGCATCTTTGGATCCAAGAGTTGTTGATCCGGAAGCTTGATTTGGTGCTTTGACTTGAAGCAAAGTGGAATCGGTGAGTGCGTGTGTGAAATTGGGTTTTCGGCTTTGAAACCAATGTCTTGGGAGCTTAGTTTAAGTCTAAACAACTTTGCTAAGCTCAAGTGTAAGTTTTCGGAATTACTCTCTAGTGGTGGCCATGATTTTGTTGTGATGCAAAGTGGTTTATTGCATGTTTTAATTACTGTTTTGAAAGCATGATTTAGCATGGTATTTGCTGATGTTGTAAGCCATATGTTGAAGGAAACTCTAGGTAAGAGTTCCTTGTTTTTGTACATTGATTAAATGTGGTTTGATGCTTTTAAATGCATGATGAATATGGCTTGGTTTAATGCTTAAAAACAGTGGATTAAATGATGAAAATGATGTATATTGGCAAGTGATGTTTTAAAAAGGTTAAGGTCACTAAGGTGGTTAAAAGTCCTTGAGTGAGCCTTGTTACTTAAGAACATCAAGGTGGTTAAAAGTCCTTGGATGGTTCTTGTTGCGGACACTAAGGTGGTTAAAAGTCCTTAGGTGATCCTTTCCATGGTGTTTAAAAGTCCATGGGGCCATGGTGTTTAAAAGTCCATGGGGCCAAGGTGTTTAAAAGTCCTTGGGGCCAAGGTGTTTAAAAGTCCTTGGGGTGAATCAAGCTATGGACACAAAGGTGGTTAAAAGTCCTTGTGTGGTCCTCTCTCATGGTGGTTAAAAGTCCATGGCCAAGGTGTTTAAAAGTCCTTGGGGCCAAGGTGTTTAAAAGTCCTTGGGAAAGTTGATGAACTTGTTTTAAAGAAATGGAATCTATCACTTGAGCCAATATGACATGTTATGTTATGAAGCATGAGATGCTTGTTTTAAGTATGCTTTTGAGCATGTGCAAAGGTTGATTTAAAGCATGATTTGTAAATGTTTCTAAATGCATTATTGAATGGTTTTTAAGAGCATTCCTCACTAAGCTTTTGCTTACGCTCTCTTTCGTTTTCTTAACTCAATAATGCAGAACATTAAAGAACCTTGAGGGCAGCAAGGAGGGCAAGCATTCAAGTTAAAGTAGAGCTCAATGTATGGAAGGTTTTGTTGGTACATTTTAGCTTTTGGTAATTTGGCAATGGGGGACCAATGTGTATGTTTTGGGAGGTGTTTGGAACTCCCTAAGTATGTTGAATGATGATAAGAATGCTGGTTTTTGTATTGGATCATTACATGCTTGTTTTGGAAGTTTGTGCTTGAATAGCTAGCTTGTGTAGGAAGCATGCCTATAGAATTGGGGCTTTTTGAATATGATGTTGTTTTGATGATTTGAAGATGCTTATAAGTCTTATATATGTTGAATTGCATGCTTGTAAAGTTTGGTAGCATTTGGAGCATGTTTGAATGATCAATTGCATGTTTAAGAATGCAATTTGCTGCAATCTGTGCAGGGCGTTTCGGAACAGTGCACACCGTTTCGGAACGGGTGCCTTGCATGAACCCAGGCGTCCGAAACGGTAGGCACCGTTTCGAAACGGTTTGGCCACTGCCAGCCCGTGTTCCGGAACCCGTTGCGGAACGGCCCGTGTTTCGAAACGGGGACTACCTGTTTCGGAACGGTCGACCGTTGGGGGCTGACATTGGTAGTTATATGTTTTGAATTGTTTGCGTTTTAGTCCTGAAACTTGTTTGTGCAATTGTATGAGTTTGGGAAGTTCTTTTGAGCTGAAATTTCACAGAGAAGCATGAAACCTGATTAATTTCAAGTTGGTAAGATTAATTTGGGTTAAGTCCTTCTAATTATCAGAAATTACAATTTGGTCCCTAAAGTTGTAATTAGTTCAATTGGGTCCCTGTTTGATCTCTGATGTTTGTGATCTTTGAGTATGATGTTTGGGTGATCACAATTAGGACTAATGTGCATCTAGACAAGATTAAAAAGAAAAAAAAAGGGTCGTTAATCAAGGTTGACTTTCGGGTTGACTTTGGTTTTCCCCGTGTGACCTTCTTAATTCGGGTCAACCGTCTAGGCCGGGTTAAGGGGGTTACAATGGTCGTGGATTATTCAGTACAAGGGGGTTTTCTTCACTCACGATGGGCAGAGTTTTTCCGTCGTCCGCTTCGCGCTTTTGAGGCGGGGTTGTTGCGAGATCTGCGGGCAGTGATAGGCGACATTCATATACATAGAGGTGTCCGCGATAAGCTGATTTGGACTCCGGATAGTATAGGTGTGTTCACGGTCAAAGCTGTTTCTCAGATTTTGATGTTAGATAAAGCTGGGGAGAGCGAGTTTGGGGCATGTTTCACGTGGAAAGTTTTGGTTCCACCGAAAGTACAGGCTTTCTTGTGGTTTGTTTGGTTGCGTCGCCTGCCGACGTTTGATTTTTTGAGCCGTAGGGGTGTTGTTTTCGAGGGGCAATGCACGTTGTGCTTCTGGTGTAGGGAATGGGAGGAAGACGCCGATCATCTATTGTACTCGTGCCTTGTGGTTCAGCGTATATGGGACTGGTTTCGCTGCTGGTGGAGAGTGTGTCTACCGCTGCCGCAAACTTTGTCTGATTTCTTTTTACCCGACTTCCATTGCTCGCTTTCGGGTACGCGTTGCTGCATGTGGGTGTCATGCGTAGCAGGGATGTTATGGTCGATTTGGTTAGCACGAAATGAGATGGTTTTCAACAAGAAATCCTTACCGGTCAAGGAGGTGTGCTTCTTGATTAAATTGCGCTCGTTTTATTGGATGCGTACTTTAAGGAATGATCTATGCATTGGCGAGGCGATGTGGTGGGAATGTCCGAGTCTTTACTCTGATCCATCACATTCGCGATCAGCACGGCTTGGTATTTTTTGGGAACCACCATCGCGGGGGATCTTGAAGTTTTCGGTGGATGGTTCTGCACGTGGTAAGCCGGGTCCTGCAGGCTTTGGGGACGTGTTACGCGATGAGCATGGTAGTATCTTGGCGCTATTTTCTGGCCCTCTTGGTTGTATTGACTCAAACGAGGCTGAACTGCGAGCGATTGCTTTTGCGTTATCGTACTTTCAGAAGTCAGCATGGGCAGCTCTTCCTTTGGTAGTAGAGTCGGATTCCATGGTTGCTATTAGTTGGGTGTTACATATGGACAAACGGCCATGGCGTTTTTGGGAGGTATTTCGTGAGATTGACAGTTGCTGCTCTACTCTACATTTGGTATGTTTTTCCCATATTTTCCGTGAGGCGAATGGCTTAGCAGGCGTGTTGGCAAAGGAGGGGGTAATGCGAATGGCTTGTTAGTGTTAGCGTTTTGGTTTTGCTTCCGATTGTGGTTCGTTAGACTCTTGTTTTACCACATACGGTTCGTACTCTTTTCCTCCATTAGGCTTTAGGGAGGTTTTTAACGAGGCGACCGTTGTGGCATTTTGGTTGTATATTGCTTCTTAATATACGACATCATTGAGCAAAAAAAATATGAATATGAATTGAGGGTCTTAAATGAACGGATTGGGTGATGGCTGTTCCTAGTAATGCTTTGAATGTCATATGGTATTTGTGTGATCCGAATGACATGCATGAAAGGAAAATATATGATGTGATTTGAATCAAACATTTGGAATGTTAAACCATAAGTGAAGTGGATAATTTGAATGGAAGAAATGCCATGTACTTGTAAAGTGACTAAGTGATTGTTGGCAATGAGGCCGTTTGAATGAAAATAGTGAAATGTTGAGTTCACATATGGTGAACATACTTGTGCACCCTTATTGAGAAAAAAAGGGTAAGATAACATGGTTATGATAACTCCGAATGGAGCTATGCTTTCTTTATAATTAAAAGACAATAAATGTGTAAGCCTTTATCTCGAGTCAGTCTTAAGTATAATTGGTATGTCATAGAGTCTATAGAGCTCAGTGTTGGGGTGGACTACGGTCCCTTGTTGATAAAGATCGAGTGATCTATTAGTACTACTAGTACCCTTTCTTAATGATGAATCGTTTGGTACTCTTCTGTACCCTTGTTCAGTACTTTATGTACCCTTGTTTGATACTTGTTGATAGGATTCGTGTATCTAGACTGAAGTTCGTTTCGCAAGGCTATATTAATAAATAAATATGAAAAAATATATTAAAACAAGAAAAATATGTGATAACTTGCTTATCAAGAAATGAAAACCTTTGAGAAAAGGATTTTCCCTTTCACCAAAGTTGTTTCGACTTTGATTATATTGTTTGTCACGTTGGAAAATTCTTTCGCATGAAACCCTAACACAAGAAACCCTAACGCGGTTGACAACCCTAGCATGACAGCTAGCATAGCCACTAACACCTCTAGTGGTCGCTCGCCTGACGATGGCGTGGTCTTGGATGCGCCATCAACTCTTGAATGCCCAGGTTCTCCGGTGGAGATGGAGCTTCATTCTAATACTAGGAAGGGACAAAACGACGGGTTTGTTTGGGTGATAAGGATCTATGAACAAGTTTGTTGGTAGAGGAAGGTGATGTGGCGATGGATGATGCTCGATAGGATACATCAGGTTTCCACATGGTGTAGGCTAAATCAGTGCCACTAGTTCCATCGAGTGCATGCGGAACTGAGGCTGAAGCATGTGAATTGTGCCCTCGTTCAGAGATACATTTTTAGGGTCCAAGGGTAAGTTGAAACAGGAAAAATCCATTAGTGACCTGGATGTGGAGGTTAGAGAGGAAGATGTGTTGCGTGGAGGAGGGGACACTTTACCGAAAATCAGGTTTTCCGATAGGGTGCATGATGCTATTGATGAGAAATTGGGTACATCGGTCGTTGTACTAGTTCTTGGCAAATCGATTGGATACAAGGCTCTTCTTTCCAGGATTCAATATTTGTGGAAGCCGGAGGGTGAGATAAGCCTTATTGATCTTGATAATGAGTACTACCTAGTTTGATTTGCAGATGAGAAGGATTTGCACAATGTTCTGGCGGGAGGTCCGTGGGTAATTTATAGGAGCTATTTAACGAGCCAACCCTAGAGTAGGTTTTTCTCTACGACTGCTGAATATTCGTCCCACATAGTGGTTTGGGTTTGACTACCAAAATTGCCATAACGTTATAATACAAAGAGTTTATTCAGACATATAGCGGGTGTGATCGGTAAAGTAGTCAGATTGATTATAATACAACGGAAGGTAAGCGAGTGTGATTTGCACGTCTGGAAATCATGGTAGACCTTAACAAGCCTCTGGTCTCTGGTATAATTATTGATGGACGTAAGCAAGATATCGAATATGAGGGATTACCGTCGATATGCTACAAGTGCGGGAAGTATGGACATTAAAAAGAAGTGTGGGGGTGGATTCGAGTCTGGGAACGAGAGATAATAGTGTTAAAGACCAGCGGGATCCGGATGAGCTCTATGGGCCCTGGATGCAAGTGGTTAACCGAAAGCGACATAACATGGTTAATAAGAAAGAAACAGATATAGAGGAGAAAATGGGGCAAGGTACGAGCAAGTTGGGCTCTCGACTTAGGGCTCTTATTGAAGATCAAGATCTTAGGGATAACCAGGATATTGATAGTTCTTTGGCGCATAAGGCGAAGGAAGAGGCAATTGTTGCTAATGCAGTGGTGGTCACAAAATCACCTAGAGGGAACAACGACATTACTATAGAGGGTGATAGTGGCATTAGGACCAACCCTGGGGAAGTGACGAGCCCTGCAAAGAGTGGCAAAATGCATACCAAAGCTACGGAGGGAACTCCTTTAAATAAGAGTGGAAAAATTGGGATGATCAATCATTAGGGGGAGGTTGCTTCGCATGATCAGGTGCTGGTGGCAAACACTTCCTTAAATTCAGACAAGCATGTTGCGGTTCAGGTACGAGATAGTGACATGAACCTAGTTGTTCAGGGAAACAAGGGTCGTGTGTTACTGAGCTCATTTCAGTCCATTATGAGTAAAACCAGGAATAGAAAGCTGAGGAATGTGCAGGGAGTCCAAAAGGTTAGTTTGAAACCGAAGAAGAGGGATGATAGGGGCACCTCTAAGGCATGACTTGACCCGCGCATCGCAGAGCTTGCTGTAGATCTTGATAGGGCCGAAGTGGTAGAGTATGCACGGTAGGTCGATCAGACTGTGAGTCACGTGGCAGGTGGAGATACAGTTCAATGGAAAGCTAACTCGGTCTTTGAGAAGCAGAGGATGCCAGATATACAGGTTTAATCATGTTGATCTTCTCTTCTTTTTTTAATGGTTAAAATTATTTTCTGGAATGTCCAGGGTGCTTTGAACCCTGGTTTTAATAGATCATTTAGACTGTTGATAAGGAAGCAGAAACCAGATATTGTTGCAGTTCTAGAACCTCGCATTAGTGGAAGGGGGCTGACATATTCATTAGAAGGTCTGGCTTTGAGAATTTTGATAGGGTTGAAGCGCATGGTTTTTCGTGAGGAATTTGGGTTTTGTGGGGTGGCTCGGTTTAGATGGATATTCTTGCGATCTCGAATTAGTACGTTCACAGTTTCTGTTCGCCAACAAATGGTGGTTCTGGGTTTTATGTCACCTTTGTTTATGATAGCTCGAACATGGCTAGGCGTAATGCTCTATAGGAACATTTGAAAGTTTTGGACCAAGAGAATGGCTCTGCTTGGGTGGTAGGGGTGATTTTAACGTCATTGGTAGTGTGTTGGAGTGAAAAGGTGGGTCCCAACGCCGCTCTGGTGTTTGCCCACAGTTTTGTTACTTCATGTTTGCGACATGGTTGATTGATATGGGCTATAGTGGTCCACAATTTACTTGGAGGAGGGGATCCTTATTTGAATGCCTTGATAGATGTATATTTAATTTTGGGTGGTATGAGATTTTTGCTATGTCAGAGGTGACACATCTTCTTAAGCTAGGGTCCGATCATAAGCCTATCTCGCTTGATACTAGGACTAATAGGGTGCATTTTGGGGTGCGACCGTTTCGTTATATTGCTGCATGGAATGAACATTCGGACTTTGGTAATATGTTGATAGGGTCGTGGGATCTGGATCAATCTTTACGGGCAAATGTATTACTCTTCCAGGAACGAAGTCGGGCTTGGAGCATGGAGATATTTTGGCATATAGGGCGTCGTAAGGCTGTGTTACAGGCTCGAATAAAAGGAGTGGAGCGTGCGCTAGAAGTTGCTGCTACCCCACATCTTGAACGCTTGGAGAACAAGCTGAAGTACGAATTAGATATTGTGCTTACACATGAAGAGATTTTTTTGCATCAACGAGCATGCAATAATTGGATTACGAATAGGGATCGTAACACTAGTTTCTTTCACATGGAAACAGTGGCTCGGCAAAAACAAAACTTTATCCGTAGGTTGCAAATTGAGGGTGAAAGATGGTGTGATGATCCTAGTCGGTTGCGTCACCATGCAACCTAGTTTTTTAAGGATTTGTTTACTAGTGATTGCAGACAGCCGAGAGGTAGGGATTTAACATGTACCTTTTTTCGTTTTGATGATACTACCTTTCGTCTGCTTGTAGCCAGAGTAACGATGGAGGAAGTGCGTAGGGTAGTTTTTTCTATGGTTCTGTTGAAAGCTCCGGGGGTTGATAGGCTACATGTTGCTTTTTATAAGAAGAATTAGGCGATAGTTGGTGAGCCAGTGTTTCAATTTGTTCAACTTTTCTTTGCGAAAGGATACTTGGAGGATTGGGTGAATCAGACTCTTCTTTTCTTAATCCCGAAAGTTGCGGCACCTAAATATTTCAGTCAGTTTCGGCCGATCAATCTCTGTGTAGTTCTTTATAAAATACTCACCAAAATTCTGGTTTGTCGATTAAAACCTTATCTTCCTAAGTGGGTTGCAAGTACACAGGCGAGCTTTGTTCCAGGTTGTCAGATCATAAACAATATTGTTATTGCGTAGGAGGTGATGCATTCCATGAGTTCCAAGGTGGGACGGAAAGCATAGATGACTATTAAGGTTGATTTGGAGAAAGCTTACGACCGATTAGAGTGGGAATATATTGAGGAAACTCTCTACGCGACAGGTTTGCCGACTTAAATTATTCTCCTCATTATGAGATGTGTTCGATCAGTGTCAACCCAGATCCTATGGAACAAGGAATTGGCTGAGAGCTTCAAATCTACCAGAGGTACACGGCAGGGCGATCCTTTATCACCGTAACTCTTTGTACTTTGTATGGATCGCTTGTCCCAGGCAATCGATGAACATGTAAGAATTGGTCGTTGGAATCCGATTTATCTTGCGCGATAGGGACCAGGTCTATCCCATCTCTTCTTCGTAGATGATATGGTACTTTTTGCGGAGGCGTCAATGGAGCAGGTGGAGGTAATTCGGGAAACCATGGAACTCTTTTGCAATTCGTCGGGGCATAGAGTCAGTGTGGCCAAGAGTCATATATGTTTTTCACGAAATTTTCGATCCTCGCTTCGTACTTAGATTGTCGGATCCTTTAGTTTTGAGGAAGTAGAGGATTTAAGGATGTATCTTGGAGTACCCCTTGTTCATTCCCGTGTAACTAAGGCCACTAACTCATTTCTCATTGAGCGAATGAGTGCACGTTTACCGGGTAGGGCGACAAAATCTTTGTCTCTTGCTGGCCGAATAACTTTGGCGAAAGCTGTGCTTTAGACAATTCCAGTTTATGTGATGCAATCTTCATGGTTGCCAAAAGGAAAGTGTGAACAGATGGAACAGATAATCCAAAATTTTGTGTGGGGTTCGGAGGATAGAAAGCCAGGCATTGGCTTGGTATCGTGGAAGGAGGTCCAACGTCCCATTGCAGAAGGTGGTTTAGGTTTTAAGGATTTGCACCAGCAGAATAGAACATTTCTTATGAATATGGGATTTCAACTTTTATCTAAAACGAATGAGAATAAGCTATGGGTTCAGGTGTTGAAAACGAAGTACAAAGTACATGAATCACTACCTATATCAATTTACTGACGGAATTGCTCTCGTGTATGGAATGGTCTGTGTAGTATTTGGGATGAGATTAAGGAAAGTGTTTGCTGGAATATTTGTGATGGAACAAGGACTGACTTTTGGTATGATAATTAGCTTGATAATATGGGTCGATTAGTTTTTTCCTGCACTATGGATACTTTTCCAAGGCCGACAATCGTTTCGTCTATGGTAACTCCATCAGGTGGTTGGGATTTAGAGCACATGTCTCTTAACTTGCCGAAATCTATTCTTGAGAGTATTTCTACGATGAAACCTCCACAAGCTAATCTAGGGACAAATACGATTGGATTGCGGTGGGAGGATAAGCGAAAGTTTACATCTAAGTCGACTTATGAGTTTTTGTTGAAAATGGTGAATCCTTTCATTGCTCACATTGGTCGCGTATATGGAAATTAAGAGTTCCACAACGGATACGGGTCTTTATGTGGCTTGCAGCACGTTAGCGACTTCTTACGAATACAGAACGAGTGAGACGTCATTTGGCTTATTCAGATGAGTGTATAATTTGTCATGAATGGCTGAAAGATATTGATCATGTTTTATGGGGGTGTCCTTCGGCTCGTAATTTATGGGCACAAGTGATGTCTGCCCCTCATCTTGATGCCTTTCTACATTTGCCGTTTGAGCTTTGGTTTATTTGGAATGCAACACAGAACGTACATGGAGTTTTGGAGGACGCGGAACGAAATATTCGTTTTTTGGTCTTCTGTTGGCTACTATGGAAGCAGCGGTGTGGACTTATCTTTGATGATGATTTTGTTCAATATGAGGATATCGTTGCACAAGGTAACCGGCTGGTAGAAGAGTGTCATCGCACTTTCGCTAGTTCCCTGCGTGACCAAGGTGATGTAATATTCGATGATTTATCATGGATAGGACCACCAGTGGGCTGGATTAAAGCCAACATTGATGTGGTAGTTAATAATTTGGACCGAAGAGTTGATGTTGGAGGAGTATTTAGGGACGATAAAGGTAATTGGGTTGGTGGTTTTTCCAGATTTGTAGGTCGTTGTTCCGTGTTAGTTTCTAAGCTCTGGGCGATCCATGATGCTTTAAGCACCGCATGATCGAAGGGGTATTGTCGGGTTGAGCTGGAATCAGATTGTTTGGAGACTGGTAAAATTGTTAATAATAATTCAATAGTGTTGGCAAACAATGCGTTAGTTGCGTCTATTAAGGAGCTTGTGCAACAGGATTGGTTGTTGGTGATTCAGCATATTAATCGTGAGCGGAATAGGATTGCAGACTTGCTTGCTGGATAGAGTCGAGATGGTGCACAAGAGGATATGATTTTGGACAATCCTCTACAGGTGGTTATGAGGATGGTGATTTCGGAACGAGAGCTGATGGGCTCGGCTACTGTTGCGCTACACGATCGACAACGAAGGCATGAGGACCCTGGAGGTTAAGTAGCTTGTTGTTTCGTTGTGCTGTTGGTTTAGGTCCTGTGTGGCCTCAGTTAGATTGTTGGTTTTCTTTTTCTTTTCATTGATTGTTATGTCTAGTCTTGTTTTGTTCTTGTAAGTATTTTATAGGTACTCTTTCCTCATTTAGGTTTAGTGGGGTTTTTAACGAGGCCTACAATAATACTACATTTCTTATAAAAAAAATGAAAACCTTTGTGGAACTTGAATGATTTACTTCGTAAGCTATGATCTAAAGTGAAAGCTATAGGAAAATGAACTTGTGGAGACTTTAAATAAGTAGATTGAATACATTTGTTTACATATTATTAATTGATTCTTAAAGATGTGATAATTGTGATGACCTATATTTATACACTACACGTTAGAAGAAGAAAAGATAATTGTGATATGCTACCTGTTACCAATGATGAAAAATCATATATATATTTATATATATGTTCTTGAGAATGTGCTTTGGTAATCAGTATGCTTGGAAATACATACTTTAGGCATTATATGATGCTATAAGGCTTGATAAAGAGAAACTAATGAATGCTTATTTCATCATTTATTAGATCATGGTAATATTTTGATAGACAAATACTATATAATTATTCAATTCTTGTTTTTTCCTATAAGCTATATTCTGATAGACAGCTATATTCGATTAGATACATATATATACTTGATCGAGTAATTTGACTTAAATGATGGTTGAATGACATGTTCATATAAGCACTTGTTTGTTCGACATGTAATGCCATATATGCCATATAAGCACTTCCGTGTTGTGGTACCTATGTCCAATGAACTAAAAAAGAGACATGCTAGTAAATTGGTTTACTGGTCAATCGAGCATAATAAGTTATACTTGCAATCCGAAATATTATTTTGTTGAGAATTTCGGTTTTAAGGTAGGACTGGCCATAGATGGCTAATATCGTGGAAGTGAAAGTCAAGAATGAAAGGAGTTAATTGAATTCTAGGATTTAAGAAGTTAGATTATACGATCGTAAGACGAAAGTAAATTGGGGTTATATTAACCTTCCATTCGAATCCATGTCTGTAATAAGGTGGGCCTATTTACTTATCGATTAAGTCTGTTATTAAATCAAGCTGATGGCTCGGAAGTCATAATCATTTACAAGAGTTCAAGATTATCTTATATGGATTTGATAGTTTTAAAGAGTTTGTCATGCTCGAACTCTAAGTGTTTACTTACTGGGTGATTTTTGTTATAAATTTTAGGTTATGTTAAAGATTCCTTGTCTCGGAGCTCGGTTAAGATCACAAGCACTTGAGTCATGCTTTGTAAGCTTTGTTAAATCTCCTAGTAGGGTGGTACATGATTAAAATTGCATGTAGATATTTGTTAAGCTCTGTGTTTGGCTAATAACCATTCGATTTGGTTGTATATCATTATTATAAGTTTTTAAAAAGTGGCCTCTATAAATGGAGATATACACACATCTCTATCATCTAATAAGAATTCTCCATTTGAGAATGAAGAAGAGCAAGATTACCTTCTCTTAAGCCCCCTTTCGACTTCAAGCTTAGAACAAAAGAATATTGCTAACAAAACAAAGCAATTCAAGCTTTCTCACACCCCTCTCCTTCTTGTTTTGACTATGGAAAATATTGAGAGGAAAAGTGATGAACGACCCATGTTCATCTTCTCACCCACACATGCCTCAAATTAGCATCGACAAGTGTACAAGGTCCCAAACTGAGGTAATGGTTACATGCAAGCTTTAAGCTTTATCAAAAAATCGGTTAAGTCATTATAAATTGGTCACCCAGTTTTTCCCTTGATTTGAATTTGTCCTTAAGATTTGATCACTCATTTCCTCAATGCTTTGATTTAATCCAAATCTATTTAATTTACCTAATAGATGACAAATTAAGACATTAATATTTGGTCACAAGATAGCTTATAATCAACCCTTACTTAGAATGTTACAAGAAATAAATGGGAATGTGCATCAGAATTGTAACATTCTACTCGACCAACTTTGGGATATTACAATAGCAAATATTTAAATCATGACCATAACTTTAACCTCATGCCTCGAAAGCAAAATTGATCACCACATAAATCAAGCATAAGACAATTAAACCAAGCATAAGACAACTTTCGACATGAATATAGTTTGATTATAGAAACTATTTAAATCATGACCATAACTTTAACCTCATGCCTTAAAAGCAAAGCTGATGGCCTCTATAAAAGCAAAACTCATTCTAGGAGTAATGTATGTGAAATTGAAAAATATACAAATGTGTTTGCTGCCATATTTTAAATTAGATTATTTGTGTATACACTCATAAGGTTGCACTAATTGGTTGATAAAGAGACTTGCTGAATTGTTTGCACAGTCAGAAATTGGTTAAGGCAGTTCTATGAAAAGATTGGATAATGGTTGAGAGCTGTTTTGTAACATGGAAATAGGGGTTGCTGGATTAAATTTAAAAAAGGCTGTTTTAAATTGAAATAAGGACTGTTCTACAAGAAAAGTTAATAATTGGATGCTTACTATTTAATATAATTGCTTAGTGAAATATAGACTGCTTTGAGAAATGGATATATGTTTACAAACATTCGGGACAGTTTTGGACTGTTTTTTATTACAGATTTTGTAACACCCAAAATCCGGTGTAGCTGGAATTGGGTTCCAGTGATCGGAAATCTCACAACCATAAAGTATAAATATTGTATTGACTTGTTAGTTAATTGATATTGGAATCTAATTGCGTTAAATCATTGTTATTGGACCCTATCGAATGATATCGAAACCTAATATGTGACTAAGTTATAGTCATTGGAAAGTTCGAGGGAAACCTATAATGAATTAGGAGTTGAGGAACTAACCTTGCAAATAGCCCCTCCTCAATCATAATTCCACTTTCGTGGATTAGTTTGAGAGCTTTCCTTTAATTGAAGGAAAGCCATTGGTTAGATATTATGGTAGAAAGAAATAAAAGAGATGAATAGAAAAGTGAGAGACTTACCCGATTTTAAGTCAAGCAAACACCTCTTTATCTCTTCATCTTCATCGTCTCCTACCTAAGCAAGCACCTCCATCGGAGCTAGCTTCAAGCTTTGTTTTTCTTTCGTTTTATTGCTATCGAATTATTGCTAGTGATTGGGTAAGCTATTTCCCTCAAACTATTATTGGAAATCCATGGAGCTTATAAGAATAATCTCAATGTTAGGTTTTGGCCATCCATGGAAATTCTTGAATAATAGCTATGTTGAGTTTAGATATCGATTTTGATATCCTTGTATTGATTTTGATATCGTAATATCGATCCTAATAATCTCCCTATTGATTTCCTAGCTCAAGATAACGAAAAGGAGTATCCATCGAATTCACCGAAGGCTAGGAACAAGGGAGTTATTATCCGAGAGCCTTGAAAGCTTCGGATTATCAAGGTGAGTGTAGTCGGAGTCTCGGGATTAGGCGGGGAGTTTTCCAGAATTCATTGGTCATAATTTCGATTAAAATAGCTAACATCGGTTGTAAGGATATTGTGTAGGATTATTGATCGGAAGCATTGGGTAAGTATTGGTAAGTAAAGCATTGTGCATCGATCATTGATATTGTCATGGCTATTGTACATCGGACTAATGCAGTTACTGATTATTGAAATATAGAAAATGAATTCATTGATCATAGTCGTTGATGATATGAATATTGGGAATCTATCGTTGTTGTTGTCATAGTTATTGAACATTGCTATTGGACATTGTTATTGAAATTAAAACATTGTAAGCTTTGGACTTCTTATTGATCATTGAACATTGATTTGATGTTAATACCGAACCTTGGATTTGAACGGACTTTAGATACAATTGGCATGCCATACAATTGTCAACTAATCCGATCTTTCATATAGATCATCTTCGTATCATGCTTCAAACCTTCCTCGAGCTTGCTGGCTATTATAGGAGATTCGTGAAAGGGTTCTCTATGATTGCCATTCCTTTGAATAAGTTATTGAGTAAAGAAGATCCTTTTGTTTGGGCTGAGGATCAACAACGGAGTTTCAATCAATTGAAGCATGTTTTGACTCATGCACCAGTTTTGATCCAACTCGAGTCCGGAAAAGACTACACAGTTTATAGTGATGCATCGCAGGTCGGGTTAGGATGTGTATTGATGCAAGAAGGCAAAGTCATCGCTTATGCTTCGAGACAACTTAAGCCGCACGAAATGAATTACCCTACTCATGACCTTGAATTGGTTGCAGTTGTCTTTGCATTGAAAATCTAGAGACATATCTCTACGGAGAAATATGTTATCTCTTTACCGATCATAAAAGCCTTAAGTACCTATTGACCCAAAAAGAGTTAAATCTTCGACAACGAAGGTGGATGTGACTTCTTAAAGATTACGATCTTTTCATTGATTACCATCCGTGCAAGGGCAACGTTGTAGCTGATGCACTCAGCCTCAAACCTTTGCATGGTAAGTAATGACAGTGAATATAGAGTTATATGTATTGTATGGTACATTAACTCATTGTAATATTACTATATTGTAGCTCCTCGAGAAATTAATGCTCACTTCCGGCTTCGGAAGCATCGTTGTCTTGTAGCTGAACTTCAAGTTCAGTCTACAATCGTTTCGCAAATCAAGATTTTGCAAGAGCAAGATCCTGAGCTTCAATCCATTGTTTCTAAGTTATCAGACAACCCCAACTTTAGAATTAATTCTGAAGGGCTCTTGTGTTATCATGATCGGGTCTGTGTACCTAATGATGAATCCCTCCGCACTGATATTCTCTCTGAATCTCATTCAAGTTCTTTTTCTTTTCACCCCGGGTCCGTGAAGATGTATAAGGACCTTCCTGAACTCTATTGGTGGTCGGGTATGAAGCAGGCCATAGTCGACTACATATCCAAGTGTTTCACGTGTCAACGTGTTAAAGCAGAACATTATTCTCCTACCGGACTATTGCAACCTATCGATCCACTAAAATGGAAGTGGGAGAAGATAACTATGGATTTTGTTAGTGGTCTACCTTTAACTCCCACGAAACATGATTCCATATGGGTCACTGTAGATCATTTCACCAAGTCAGCCCATTTCATACTGGTTAGAATGGATTACGATCTCCCTAAATTAGTTGGCTTGTACATCAAGGAAGTGATCCGACTCCATGGGGTACCCAAGTCTATTTTCTCTTATCGAGATCCTCGATTTGCATCTTGATTTTGGAGAACCTTACAAGGAGCTCTGGGCACCATAGTTAATCTTAACACAAACTTTCACCCTCAATCTGACAGCCAGTCAGAAATGGTAATTCAGGTAATTATTGAAAAACTCTTCCATTGAACCCTTAGAAATATGTATTGTTATTGAACCTTTCTATACTGATTTTGGAAGATATGCTTCGAGCATGTTTCATTAACTTTGGTGGAACTTGGGAGAAATCCCTACCCCTTGTTGAGTTCGCCTACTATAATAACTATCAGGCTTCAATCCAAATGGCTCCATTTGAGGCATTGTATGGCAGAAAAATGTCAAACTCCATTGTCTTGGTCTGAACTTGGTAAAGCAAGATGTTGGGCCCTTACTTACTTCGGTAAACTGAAGAATGAGTTACCATCATTCATGAATGCTTGAAAGCTGCCTTTGACCGGCAGAAAGCCTAAGTCGATCTCAAGAGAAGAGACATTCAATATGAAGTTGGTGAAAAATCATTTCTTAAAGTATCATTGTGGAAGAAAGTTTTGAGGTTTGGTAAGAAGGGAAAATTGAGTCCCCGATTCATTGAACCCTTTGAAGTCATTAAAAGAGTTGGCCTCGTGGTATATCGATTATTGTTACCTTCAGAATTGAGTAAAATACATGATATTTTCCATGTATCGATGCACTGGAAGTATCATTATGATCCTTCACACATCTTTGAACCTGAATCTGTAGAAATTCAGCCAAATTTGTCCTACAAAGAAGAATCGGTCCAGATTCTTGCAAGAGAAGTAAAAAAGCTTCGTAACAAGTCTGCACCATTGGTTAAAGTGCTCTAGAAATGCCACACTATCGAAGAAGCTACATGGGAACCGGAGGAGACCATGAAACCGCAAAATCCTCATTTCTTCGGTTCAGGTAAAATTCGAGGATGATTTTTTCTGAAGGGAGGAGAGTTGTAACACCCCAAAATCTATTCTAGTCGGAATTAGGTTCCGGTGATGGGAAATCTCACATCGAAAAAGTCCAAATATTTTATCGACTTGTTAATTAATTGATATTGGACTCTAATTGAGTTCAATCAATGTCATTAGACCCTATCGAATGATATCGAAACCTAATCCGTGACTAAATTATAGTTATTGGAAAGTTCGAGGGAAAACCTAAAAAAAATTAGGAGTTGAGGAACTAACCTTGCGATTAGCCCCTTCTCAATCAAAATTCCACTTACGTGGATTAGTTTGAGAGCTTTCCTTCAATTGAAGGAAAGCCATCAGTTAGATATTATGATAGAAAGAAATAAAAGAGAGGAATAGAAAAGTGAGAGACTTACCCGATTTTGAGTCAAGCAAGCACCTCTGTATTTCTTCATCTTCATCGTCTCCTACCTAAGCAAGCACCTCCAATGGAGTTAGCTTCAAGCTTTTTTATTCTTTCGTTTTATTGTTATCGAATCATTGCTAGTTATTGGGTAAACTATTTCCCTCAAACTATTATTGGAAATCAATGGAGTTTATGAGAATAATTTCAAAGTTAGGTTTTGGCCATCCATGGAAATTCTTGATTAATAGCTATGTTGAGTTTAGACATCGATTTGGATGTCGTTGTATTAATTTTTTTATCGTAATATCAATCCTTATAATCTACCTATTGATTTGCTAGCTCAAGATAATGAAAAGGAGTATCCATCGAATTCACCGAAGGCTAGGAACAAGGGAGTTATTATCCGAGAGCCTTGAAAGCTTCAGATTATCAAGGTGAGTCTAGTCGGAGTCTCAGGATTAGGCAAGGAGCCTTCCCAAATTCATTGGTCATAATTTCGATTAAAATAGCTAACATCGTTTGTAAGGATATTGTGTCGGATTATTGATCGGAAGCATTGGGTAAGTATTGGTAAGTAAAGGATTTTGCATCGATCATTGATATTGTCATGGGTATTGTACATCGAACTAATGTAGTAATTGATTATTCAAATATAGAAAATGAATTCATTGATCATAGTCATTAATGATATGAATATTAGGCCTCTATCGTTGTTGTTTTCATAGTCATTGAACATTACTATTGGACATTGTTATTAAAATTAAAACATTTTAAGCACGGGACTTCTTATTGATCATTGAACATTGATTTGATGTTAATATCGAACCTTGGATTTGACATGACTTTGGATACAATTGGGATGCCATAGAATTCATAAGCTCAGTGTACAGGTAGACTACGATCCTAAGGCTACGACCTATATTGATTTGACGAGGTGGAAGGATGTGTTTTGGTATTGGTCATATTGGCGAGGCGGACGGACTAGACTATTCATTCTTTGGCGAGGTGTAGGAATTCGCGTATCGACTATCTTGATTCAATCCAAGGGTTAATAATGAATATGAGATGTTAAACATTGTATATTGAAATATAACATTGATATTGATAAGCGTGAGAGTTTGTATGTGCATCATTCATTGATATTTACATTGTTTATGGCTACCTCACTAGGCAATGTATGCCTAACATGTCTTGTCTCATGCATTTCAGGCTAAGGAATTGACCGTTGTAGAAGATCGGAGAAGTCGAGGCAAGACAAGTCACTTCAAGCCAAGAGTAATGTATTTTGACTATGTGAACTCCTAAGAAGGTGGCAAAGTAGTTGAACTTGTAACACCCCGGTTTTGGGCCTAGAGGTTTTAAAAGCGGTTTATGGGTCAGCAAATATATATTAGAGATCCGAGTCGGTTTAGGGAAATCTTAATTTAGGATGTGATAAAATCATGTGGAAAATTTCTAAAATCCTAATTAAATATGTAGTGAAGGAAAGTGAAACTAATTTTGAAAAATAAGTTTTGGAAAGTCCACATTTTGACTTGGTGACTAAAATGTAAAAATTGAAAATTATGTCTTAATTGCTAAATCGAAGGGAGCCAAAACTTAGAATCCTTAGGGAGCTATTACACCATGTTGGTATCAGCTAACTCCCTTGATTTTGGAGTTTTAAATGTTTTAATTATGAGTTTAAATAAAGTTGTTTTAATAAAAAAAGATTTTATGAGCCAAATCATTTTCTCACATAACTTCTTTTCTTCAAACTTTTCTCTCAACTTTCCTAGCAGCCAAACTCTCTTTTCATCACTAGAATCTTCAGAGAAGTTTCTTATTTCATTAGCTTTTGATTCCTAAATGATGCCCATGAAATTCTACAACATTTAGCAAGAGTTTTCTTAAAGGATTTCACCAAAATCTTTACAAATCAATGGAAGGCTTGTGTTAGAGGTGATCTTTCTTTTCTCTCCTCTAATTAAGGTTCTTTATTAAAATTTCCAAGTCTTGATACAGGGGTATGTTGCTTCAGAAACAACGCTCCTTGTTCGTAAACGGATCTAGGATCGTAGCAAACATTTCTCTGCAATAAAACACAAGAATGGACGTTTTTAGATAGTTAAAATAACAAGAAAAATATAAAGAAATAAAAAGAAACAAAGAAAAAGGGTGTAGGAATTTCTAGACAGATTTGGACGACGAAAAGGACGAATGCTTCAAGTAGCGTTCATGGCTGTTTCGGTGTCCTAAAATGGCAGAAACGTTGCTGGAAAATTAGCGAAAGTTTGGCAACGTTAAACTCGAAAGAACTCGAAAAATCTGCTGAACGAACCTGAATCGAATATGTCTAACGTCAAAGATGAAAAGCTCAAAAGAACCTGCTCAATCTGCTGAGCAAACCCGAATCAAATATGCTTTACGTCGGAGGACTTGGACCCACTAGATAGCGACCTAGGAACCCGAAGTATCAAGTAAATTTGACAAATCAAAACAAAGTTTGAAATGTCAAAAGATAGTTCTAAAAAGAACCGAACAAGAGAAACTCTCTCAAAAATTTTATTTCCAAAATGTCTAACCAAATCACATTGTTTAAACACATATATATAGGTACAAGGGCTGCAAAATTCGTTTAAATTGTGTGGCTGATATTAAAAGGAGTTTAAAAAATTGAATTTGAGTGAAAATAACTCCTTTTGGGCGGACTCAATTGGCAGCCACAAGTTTAGGCGCCCAAAACACATGAAAATCACATTTAACATGTGATTTTTATGTTTGAAATTCAAACATAACCACTCGGGCTTATCCTTTCTTGCAAATGGCACATAATGAAGGAGAAAACGGGTTGATTCGGCTACAGATTCACACACATTTGTCAAGCTGCCACGTGGATGCTGGAGATGACCGAATGCCACCTAGGCTGTCACATGTGCACTAGCACACTCCCCGATATGCAAGACGCTTTTCACCTACTTCTGTAATTGTCAGCTGAAGTTGAGCTAGTGGAGCTAAAGTTGAGCTGACTAGAAATGAGCTGAGCTGAAACGAACTAGCTGAAAGTGTGATGAGCTGAAAATGAGCTGGTTGCACTCTCCTGAGCTAGATTTGAGTTGCATATGCTCACTTGAGCTGGAGTGGAGTTGTATATACTCACTTGAGCTAGTGTCCTCCTACGTACCTATGTAAAAAGGCAACAAACTTCCATCAAAGCATTGTAAACTTAATGGAAACAATAATACAAATCGTAAACAAGTGCACAATTATTTATTAACGCACAAACAAATATAAACACACAATAAGTTATATCAAACTTATTCAAAACACACCAAACATACTATATACATAGTAAACACACTAATATAAATAATATAAGTATAAGAAATGTTACACATCAGTATGTAACAAATGAAAAAGCAAACTTCCCTGAAAGTTTAAATTTGCATCGATGGGTGGCATAAACATGCTCACATCACCCCCCCTTCTTTAATGCGATTTGTCTCCAAATCAACCCTCATTAAAAAAGGGAACAATTTCGACTTTAGCTTGGCAGGGAACTTCCTCATCCTTCTTGCTCAGCATATATGCCATCCTCTAGAATCAAGTTCTCTTAAAAAGAACACAAATGGAAATGCCTTCTTTCTTGTACCTTTCCGAATAATGCACAACATAAAGTCAGACAATGCTCGTTGCACATTCGTAATCCTGCAAACAATTACATACAGAGGCAAATCCAAAGAACAACAAGAATCTCGACGATCATCCAGAATCACAACACAAGGTTGTTCACAATCCAATGTACAATCAAAGAAATCAGCATATATAAATGAAAAATCAATAATACAATGGAAATGAACACCAAACCGTGGAAAAGAAGATTGCTGAATTTCTGGAAAGAATTTAAATGCACTAGACATACCAATAGTAGCAACCTTGGGAACTTCACATGGCATCACCTTATTAACCTGCAAGTTAGAAGAAGAAATAGAAGAAAATGTCGAATCAGATAATACCTGTGAATTTGCTTTCTTCTTTTCGCATTCATTCTTCTCTTTGTTGGCCTTCCAAGCTGTAGTACTCGCTTTCAAACGAACTTCGTCTTCATATACTTCACTTGGAGTCATAGGTGCCAAAGTTACCTTTTTTCCCTCATGAGTAAAAGAGTATCGATTGGTGTAACAATCGTGCAAAACTCTCTTATCATACTGCCACGGTCTTCCTAACAACAAATGACAAGTATCCATAGAACAAACATCACAAGTTACCTCATCCTTGTACTTACCAATGAAAAATGGTATAAAAACTTGTTCGGTAACTTTGATTTCAACACCATCACTCAACCATTGTAACTTGTACGGATTGGGATGCGTGGTCGTCTTCAGTCCTAACTTGTTAACCATGAGAGTACTAGCAACGTTAGCACAACTACCACTATCAATAATCACAATACATACCTTGCCGTTCACGTTGCATCTCGTATGGAAGAGGTTGTTTCGTTGCGGTTCATCCTGTGATGGTTGATCATTCAGACTTCTCTTGTCAACAAGTACTTCATTGGTAGCCAATGTCTGCACATTGTCATCATTTATCTCTTCATGGACAGAATGGGAACCACCCCCATCTATTCTATCCAATTGATAATGTATAGGTTCAATGCATTAGCAATCACTCGTTGCATCATCCGCTCTAAGGCTTGCATCTGGAGATTCAGTGGTTGTTGTTCACCCGAATTATTATCAGAATCTGCCATGTTGAATAACCAAAACAACAACAAAAAATACACACACAATATATATATGTTAGTGAAATAAAATAAAAAAATGGACCTCAATGCACACTCAACAAAATCTCACAGATCGCTCCAAGGAAAGATCGCTCAACAATTGCACTCAAACACTCGTGTTTCACTCGGGAGAATACTTGAATGGCTCTTTTTGTCTCCCCTTCTGTTCTCACACGCTCAATTTCCTTTTCCACTTGATCTCTCGCATTCAGTTCTTTAAAGAACTAACTCGATCCTTCATACTTGTTAACTGTGTCAACTTTCAAGAAAACTTAAAGAGGTGCAAAAAACAAAGGTTAGGAATAATTTAGGGGCTGTTAGAATAAAAAAGGTTAGAAAGTAAAAGAAAGGTGGCTGGAATTTTGGTGATGAAACGAAGAACAAGGCTGAAAAATGAAATGAAGGAACGAAAACAAAGAACTTACTGCAATAGGAATGCTTGCAGCGACCCTATCACCGAACAAACAAGAAGAAGTTGTTTCAGGTGATTTCGAAGCATTCCATGGGAAATTTGATCATCCTTCATCATTTTCACGAACCAACAGCACATATGAACGTAAAAATACACCAAATATTTGAATCTGATTTTTTGAATTTTTTTGTTGACTTTGACTTTTTGGTCAAACTTTGACTTAGACTTTTTTTTCCAGAATTTCGAATTTTTTTTACTTTTGTATTTTTTTGATTTCTTGTAGTGCAGAAAGTGCTATAATCCGACCAAAGCTCTGATTACCATATGATACAGGGGTACGTTCCTTCAAAAACAACGCTCCTTGTTCGTAAACGGATCTAGGATCGTAGCAAACATTTCTCTGCAATAAAACACAAGAATGGACGTTTTAGATAGTTAAAATAACAAGAAAAATATAAAGAAATAAAAAGAAACAAAGAAAAAGGGTGTAGGAATTTCTAGACAGATTTGGACGACGAAAAGGACGAATGCTTCAAGTAGCGTTCATGGTTGTTTCGGTGTCCTAAAATGGCAGAAACGTTGCTGGAAAATCAGCGAAAGTTTGGCAACGTTAAACTCGAAAGAACTCGAACAATCTGCTGAACGAATCTGAATCGAATATGTCTAACGTCAAAGACGAAAAGCCAGAAAGAACCTGCTCAATCTGCTGAGCAAACCCGAATCGAATATGCTTTACGTCGGAGGACTTGGACCCACTAGATAGCGACCTAGGAACCCGAAGTATCAAGTAAATTTGACAAATCAAAACAAAGTTTGAAATGTTAAAAGATAGTTCTAAAAGGAACCGAACAAGAGAAACTCTCTCAAAAAATTTATTTCCAAAATGTCTAACCAAATCACATTGTTTAAACACATATATATAGGTACAAGGGCTGCCAAATTCGTTTAAGTTGTGTGGCTGATATTAAAAGGAGTTTAAAAAATTGAATTTGAGTGAAAATAACTCCTTTTGGGCGGACTCAATTGGCAGCCACAAGTTTAGGCGCCCAAAACACATGAAAATCACATTTAACATGTGTTTTTTATGTTTGAAATTCAAACATAACCACTCGGGATTATCCTTTCTTGCAAATGGCACATAATGAAGGAGAAAACGGGCTGATTCGGCTGCACATTCACACACATGTGTCAAGCTGCCACGTGGATGCTGGAGATGACCGAATGCCACCTAGGCTGTCACATGTGCACTAGCACACTCCCCGATATGCAAGACAATTTTCAGCTACTTCTGGAATTGTCAGCTGAAGTTGAGCTAGTGGAGCTAAAGTTGAGCTGACTGGAAATGAGCCGAGCTGAAACGAACTAGCTGAAAGTGTGATGAGCTGAAAATGAGCTGGTTGCACTCTCCTGAGCTAGATTTGAGTTGCATATGCTCACTTGAGCTGGAGTGGAGCTGTATATACTCACTTGAGTTAGTGTCCTCCTACGTACCTATGTCAAAAGGCAACAAACTTCCATCAAAGCATTGTAAACTTAATGGAAACAATAATACAAATCGTAAACAAGTGCACAATTATTTATTAACGCACAAACAAATATAAACACACCATAAGTTATATCAAACTTATTCAAAACACACCAAACATACTATATACATAGTAAACACACTAATATAAATAATATAAGTATAAGAAATGTTACACATCAGTATGTAACAAATGAAAAAGCAAACTTCCTTGAAAGTTTAAATTTGCATCGTTGGGTGGCATAAACATGCTCACATCACCCCTCCCCCCTTCTTTAATGCGATTTGTCTCCAAATCGACCCTCATTACAAAAGGGAACAATTTCGACTTTCGCTTGGCAGGGAACTTCCTCATCCTTCTTGCTCGGCATATATGCCATCCTCTAGAATCAAGTTCTCTTAAAAAGAACACAAATGGAAATGCCTTCTTTCTTGTACCTTTCCGAATAATGCACAACATAAAGTCAGACAATGCTCGTTGCACATTCGTAATCCTGCAAACAATTACATACAGAGGCAAATCCAAAGAACAACAAGAATCTCGACGATCATCCAGAATCACAACACAAGGTTGTTCACAATCCAATGTACAATCAAAGAAATCAGCATATATAAATGAAAAATCAATAATACAATGGAAATGAACACCAAACCGTGGAAAAGAAGATTGCTGAATTTCTGGAAAGAATTTAAATGCACTAGACATACCAATAGTAGATACCTTGGGAACTTCACATGGCATCACCTTATTAACCTGCAAGTTAGAAGAAGAAATAGAAGAAAATGTCGATTCAGATAATACCTGTGAATTTGCTTTCTTCTTTTCGCATTCATTCTTCTCTTTGTTGGCCTTCCAAGCTGTAGTACTCGCTTTCAAACGAACTTCGTCTTCATATACTTCACTTGGAGTCATAGGTGCCAAAGTTACCTTTTTTCCCTCATGAGTAAAAGAGTATCGATTGGTGTAACAATCGTGCAAAACTCTCTTATCATACTGCCACGGTCTTCCTAACAACAAATGACAAGTATCCATAGAACAAACATCACAAGTTACCTCATCCTTGTATTTACCAATGAAAAATGGTATAAAAACTTGTTCGGTAACTTTGATTTCAACACCATCACTCAACCATTGTAACTTGTTCGGATTGGGATGCGTGGTCGTCTTCAGTCCTAACTTGTTAACCATGAGAGTACTAGCAACGTTAGCACAACTACCACTATCAATAATCACAATACATACCTTGCCGTTCACGTTGCATCTCGTATGGAAGAGGTTGTTTCGTTGCGGTTCATCTTGTGATGGTTGATCATTCAGACTTCTCTTGTCAACAAGTACTTCATTGGTAGCCAATGTTTGCACATTGTCATCATTTATCTCTTCATGGACAGAATGGGAATCACCCCCATCTAATCTATCCAATTGATAATGTATAGGTTCAATGCATTAGCAATCACTCGTTGCATCATCCGCTCTAAGGCTTGCATCTGGAGATTCAGTGGTTGTTGTTCACCCGAATTATTATCAGAATCTGCCATGTTGAATAACCAAAACAACAACAAAAAAACACACACACAATATATATATATATATATATGTTAGTGAAATAAAATAAAAAAATGGACCTCACTACACACTCAACAAAATCTCACAGATCGCTCCAAGGAAAGATCGCTCAACAATTGCACTCAAACACTCGTGTTTCACTCGGGAGAATACTTGAATGGCTCTTTTTGTCTCCCCTTCTGTTCTCACACGCTCAATTTCCTTTTCCACTTGATCTCTCGCAATCAGTTCTTTAAAGAACTAACTCGATCCTTCATACTTGTTAACTGTGTCAACTTTCAAGAAAACTTAAAGAGGTGCAAAAAAACAAAGGTTAGGAATAATTTAGGGGCTGTTAGAATAAAAAAAGGTTAGAAAGTAAAAGAAAGGTGGCTGGAATTTTGGTGATGAAATGAAGAACAAGGCTGAAAAATGAAATGAAGGAACGGAAACAAAGAACTTACTGCAATAGGAATGCTTGCAGCGACCCTATCACCGAACAAACAAGAAGAAGTTGTTTCAGGTGATTTCGAAGCATTCCATGGCAAATTTGATCATCCTTCATCATTTTCACGAACCAACAGCACATATCAACGTAAAAATACACCAAATATTTGAATCTGATTTTTTGAATTTTTTTTTTGAATTTTTTTGTTGACTTTGACTTTTTGGTCAAACTTTGACTTTGACTTTTTTTTCCAGAATTTTGAATTTTTTTACTTTTGTATTTTTTTGATTTCTTGTAGTGCAGAAAGTGCTATAATCCGACCAAAGCTCTGATTACCATATGATACAGGGGTACGTTCCTTTAGAAACAACGCTCTTTGTTCGTAAACGGATCTAGGATCGTAGCAAACATTTCTCTGCAATAAAACACAAGAATGGACGTTTTTAGATAGTTAAAATAACAAGAAAAATATAAAGAAATAAAAAGAAACAAAGAAAAAGGGTGTAGGAATTTCTGGACAGATTTGGACGACGAAAAGGACGAATGCTTCAAGTAGCGTTCATGGTTGTTTCGGTGTCCTAAAATGGCAGAAACGTTGTTGGAAAATCAACGAAAGTTTGGCAACGTTAAACTCGAAAGAACTCGAACAATCTGCTGAACGAATCCGAATCGAATATGTCTAACGTCAAAGACGAAAAGCTCGAAAGAACCTGCTCAATCTGCTGAGCAAACCCGAATCGAATATGCTTTACGTCGGAGGACTTGGACCCACTAGATAGCGACCTAGGAACCCGAAGTATCAAGTAAATTTGACAAATCAAAACAAAGTTTGAAATGTCAAAAGATAGTTCTAAAAAGAACCGAACAAGAGAAACTCTCTCAAAAATTTTATTTCCAAAATGTCTAACCAAATCACATTGTTTAAACACATATATATATAGGTACAAGGGCTGCCAAATTCGTTTAAGTTGTGTGGCTGATATTAAAAGGAGTTTAAAAAATTGAATTTGAGTGAAAATAACTCCTTTTGGGCGGACTCAATTGGCAGCCACAAGTTTAGGCGCCTAAAACACATGAAAATCACATTTAACATGTGTTTTTTATGTTTGAAATTCAAACATAACCACTCGGGATTATCCTTTCTTGCAAATGGCACATAATGAAGGAGAAAATGGGCTGATTCGGCTGCACATTCACACACATGTATCAAGCTGCCACGTGGATGCTAGAGATGATCGGATGCCACCTAGCCTACCACATGTGCACTAGCACACTCCCCGATATGCAAGACAATTTTCAGCTACTTCTGGAATTGTCAGCTGAAGTTGAGCTAGTGGAGCTAAAGTTTAGCTGACTGGAAATGAGCCGAGCTGAAACGAACTAGCTGAAAGTGTGATAAGCTGAAAATGAGCTGGTTGCACTCTCCTGAGCTGGATTTGAGCTGCATATGCTCACTTGAGCTAGAGTGGAGCTGCATATACTCAATTGAGCTAGTGTCCTCCTACGTACCTATGTCAAAAGGCAACAAACTTCCATCAAAGCATTGTAAACTTAATGGAAACAATAATACAAATCGTAAACAAGTGCACAATTATTTATTAACACACAAACAAATATAAACACACCATAAGTTATATCAAACTTATTCAAAACACACCAAACATACTATATACATAGTAAACACACTAATATAAATAATATACGTATAAGAAGTGTTACACATCAGTATGTAACAAATGAAAAGGCAAACTTCCCTGAAAGTTTAAAGTTGCATCGTTGGGTGGCATAAACATGCTCACATCACTTTGGCTCTCTGGTTTTGTTTATCAACAAGATTTTTAAATGAATTGATGGAAATTGCTAGTTAAAGCTTTGAAATATGGATTTTTGGGAATGTTTGCATCAAGCATTGGGTACGCGGTTGAATTTCAGTACTTCTTATCATCCGCAGACGGATGGACAGTCGGAGCGTGTTATCCAAGTGCTTGAGGATATGTTGAGGTGATGTGTTATTGAATTTCAAGGCTCTTGGGAGAAGCACTTGCCTTTGGTGAAGTTTGCTTATAATAATAGTTACCAAGCAAGTATTCAAATGGCACCTTATGAAGCTTTATACGGGAGGAAGTGCAGAACTCCTCTTTGTTCGGTTGAAACGAGACAAAAGTTGGTCTCGATGCAGGCTTTGTTAAAAGGAACCACCAAAAAGGTGAAGTTCAATTGTGAGTGGTTGAAGGCAGCATCGGATCGGCAAAAGCCTTACACGGATTTGAAGCGTAAGGAGATAGAATTTGCTGTGGGCGAGCGTGTGTATTCGAAAGTTTCACCTTGGAAGAAGGTGATGAGATTTGGCCGGAAGGGCAAGTTGAGCCCAAGTATCATTGGACCATATGAAGTGGTACAACGTGTGGGCCTTGTTTCCTATAAGCTGAGACTACTTCAAGAGTTAGAAAAGATACATAATGAGTTTCATGTATCCATGCTTCGGAGGTATAGATCAGATCCGTCGCATGTTATGCATGTGCAAGAGGTTGAGTTGAATCCAGACTTGACATATGATGAGGAACCTGTTGAGATCCTGGATTTGGATAGTAAGTTTCTTCGAGGTATGACCATCGAGCTGGTCAAAGTCTTGTGGAGACATCATGGTGTTGAGGAAGCCACGTGGGAAAGGAAGGAAGACATGAAGAAGCAATTTCCTCACCTTTTTCCTCCAAGTAAATTTCGAGGATGAAATTTCTTAAGAGGGAAAGAGTTGTAACTCCCTGATTTTGGGCCTAAAAGTTTTAGAGTTTGAATCGGGCCGGTCGAGAACGGTTCAAATCTTTAAGGGAGATTTAGGGAACATCTAGTTCGGGATGCTTTAAAAATATGGAAAAATATCTAAAAATCATCATTTATTATATGAATGATTATGGTGAAAACAATTTTACAAAATATGGTTTGGAAATACTACATTTCGGCGTAGTCACCAAATTGCAGTTTTTGCAAAAGTTGACTAGTGACTGTTTAGTAAAGGATTGAAACTTTGAATCTTTAAGGAGCTAATTTTACCAAAATGTTTTAATCAGATGTCTCTTTATTTTGGGTATTTTAATAATGATTTAATAAAGAGAATTAAAAGAGAAAATCCTATTTTGACTTTCATAACTACTTTACGATCTTTTCCCTCTTTTCATTTTCTCTCAACTTCCACTCAGCAAAACACATTTCCTCCATCAATTAGCCTCTGATTTTCGTCCTTTTTTATGAGATTTAAATATCCTTTTGATTCCTAATCTTTTCCTCATAAAATCCTCTTGTTTTCACTTTGGATTTTCAAGGAAACTTGCCCAAATTAAGGAGAAATCAACCATTAAAGGTAAGCTTCGTCCTTCTCCTCTTGTTAGGCTCTGTGTTGAGGTTTATTTCTAATGTATTTTGGATGGTAATTGATGTTATAAATGAGGTTTTATCAAACAAATCCTGAATAGGTTTGGATTCCTAAGTTTTGCATGCTAGATTGGTGGTTTTTGGGGTGGTTTTGGTGTTCTGTTGTAGCTGAAGGTTTAAGGATGAGTTTATGGTGATTTTTGGTGTTGATTGAGGTTTAGAAATGTTTAGAAGTGATAGATCTTGGCTGGGATTTGTTTTGGAAGAGTTTGGAGGTGATTTTGGTTGTTTTTGGTGGCCGAAATGGTGCTTTTTAGTAGAGAAGGGAGTTTGTTTAGTTGGCTGATGATTTAAATGCATGATGATGCATTAATCCTCTGCTCTTATGTGTTTTAAGCAGAGGAGACATCTTCAGACGCCTTTGGTGTTGATCCAAAAGTGCCGAGAGCTTAGATATCATTTCGGCGAGCAAGCGAAACGTAATCGGTGAGTGCGAATGGTTTTAGAAATCCTTGGGGGAAAAAGAAACAAGGTTTGGGGATTTAGGTTTGGTTTGAAACACCATCCTAAGTCCGGAAGTAAGTATGGCTAGATTTGCTCTCAAATATATGGTTGTTGACCCTAAAACGCTTTTACATGCTCTTGTTTTGAGATAGACAAATTCCTATTGTTTTATGCATGATTTGTAGCATGAGATGATGCTTTGAAGAGATTGCATGAGATAGCATGTTGCATTGAAGAGTTTTGAGATTTTGATTTAATGCAAAACATGTGTTATGATTTTGAAATGAGATGAGAAAGATTTGAGAGAAGTTGCATTAAAAATAGAAGGTGAGATGATGTTTTGACATAATATATTGGCATAGAAGATGAGATACTTACCGAATGTAATTGATCGATCAATAGGATGAGAGTGCACTATAAACTAAAATTCGTACGTGCTCTTTGGAGTCGAGCAATGGGGGTAGTGCCATCTCGATCCAAAGTGAGAGTCCGATGGTGAGAGATACCATCGGGGTAGGACTTGGTGAAATACCCAAGCTTTGTGGCGATGAGAGATACCACCATGAGAGTCTAGTGATGAGAGATTCCACCGGGGTAGGACTTGACTTTAAGTCAAGCTAATCCGTATATTCGAGTAAAGATGAAATGTGAAATGCCAATGTAATACATATGAAAATGTATTTGATTCACATGTGCCAAATGAAGAGATGTTTTTATGCTATGAGAAATGTATATGAGAGTATGATATGAAATGCTTTTTTTTCATTTATCATGTGTATGGCCTTGCCATGAGGTTTGCATTGGTTTAATGCATGAGATAGAACAAGGGTACATGTGTTTTCAAATGGTGATTTTCTTTGAAATGGTTTTCAAGCATGAGATAGAATGAGCATGTTGTTGAAAATGGCTTTTGAGAAAGTGTTTTGAATAATGCATTGTTGTGTTGGTTTTCTTTAGAGCATGCCTCACTAAGCAAATGTGCTTACGCTCTCTTTTACTAACAATGCAGATAATTGAGACGATTTGGGCAGCGAGAAAGTTAAGAACATCCTAGGAAGTGAAAAGCTCATGTATGGTGATGTTTTTACATACACTAGTATTGATATTTGGCAATGGGGCTTCAAGGTTGTTTTTGGGAGATGTGTTTTGGAACTATCTATGTTTGTAGCAAGTTTGTTGTAGCTTTTGAAGTTTGTAAATGGTTTTATATGGTTTGGTTTGAAGTTTGAGGACCATATTTGGTTCATGTGGTTAGGAAGCATGCCTATAGATTAAATGTTCATGTGTTGATGCCATGTTTTGGCTTAGGCTTCTTTAATATGTTCTTTTATGTCTAATCATGTTGCCGGTATGTTATGGTATGATTTGGGATATGTTTGAGTGTGAAAGAATGTGAAAAACAAGAAAATTATGCTGTTACAAGGCAGGGTGTATCGAAACACCCTTATCTATTTCAAAATAGGGGCCCGAAATGGCGATAGTGTTTCCGAACGGATGAAGGTGTTTCGGAACACTTTGGCTACTGGTGATGCATGTTTCGATACTGGTCTCGGAACGCACCCGAGTACCGAAACAGTCAACTTTGTTTCGATACAATCGTTTCGATACCAGGGTCAGCGTTTCGAAACGGTTGACCGTTGGGCTGTGTTTTGAATGGTTTCAAGTTCTCATGTTTTACATTTTAGTCTTGGATGTTGTGCATGCAATTGATTGAGCTTGGAATGTCCTTTTAAGCAGAAATTTGACAGAGAGGCATGTAATATGACTAATTACATATTGGTAAGCTTAAAATCTACAAAGTCCTTATATTTTCCAAAATTTACGTTTTGGTCCCTAAAAGTGTAATCTTGCAATTGAGTCCTTAAATGATTTCCGATCGCTGTGCTTTTCTCTCCTGTGATTCTTGAGTAATCACATAAACTTAATGTGCATCTAGAAAAGATAAAAAGGAAAAAAAGGGTCATTAATCAAGGTTGACTTTCGGTTTGACTTTGGTTTTCCCCGTGTAATCTTTGTAGTTCGTGTCAAGCGTCTAGGTCGGGCTAAGGGGGTTACAGCCTCTCTGTCAAGTATCAATTTAATCAGACATTCCAAACTCAATCAATTGCATCCATAATCATCAAGGACTAAAATGTAAGAAAAAAGAACTTGAAACAGTTCAAAATCCAAACCAATTGTCGGACGTTTCAAAACACTAAGCCATGTATCGAAACGGCCGTATCGAAACTGGGTTGACTGTTTCGGTACTCGAGTGTGTTCCGAGACCCGTATCGAAACATGGCTTTCCAGTAGCTAAAGCGTTCTGAAACACTCTTACCCGTTCCGAAACATTAAGGCCATTTTCAGGCCCTCGTTTCGAAACAGATAAGGGTGTTTCGATACGCCCAGCCATGCAACTACAAACTTAGCTAGTTTTTCACACTTAAACATGTCCAGAAATGTCCCAAAGCATACCACACAACATACTAGCAATAAATTTAAGCATTAGAAATCATCACTATGAAGCATATACCAAAGCATGGTACAATCATGCAATCATTGGAACTATAGGTATGCTCACTAGTCATAAAAACCATATGAAAGCCACAAGCCACAAACCAAACAATAAAGGACATTTACAAACCACGTATGTTGTAATAAACTTGCAACAACCACAGGGAGTTCAAAATACATCTCCCAAAACTAACCATAGGTCCTCATTGCCAGTTATCAATACTAAAGTATATGTAAATGTCACCATACTTGAGCTTTTCACTTCCTTGGATTTCCTTGGCCTCCTTGCTGCCCAAAAGTGTCTCAAATATCTGCATTGTTGGAAACAATTTCAAAGCAATTCTCCATTTAAAAAGCACATGTACCTTCAATCTAACTCATGCATTTAACCAATGCAAATCTCATGGCAAAGCCATACACATGCTTAATGAAAACAAAAGCATTTCATAAACCACATTCTCATATGCATTTCTCATAGCATAAAACATCTAAACATTTGGTACATGTGAATCAAATAGAATCTCATATATTGGAATTTTATATTACATCTTTACACGAATATGCGGATTAGCTTGACTTAAAGCCAAGTCCTACCCTGGTGGAATCTCTCTGCACCAGACTCTCATGGTGGTATCTCTCTTCTCCACAAAGCTTGGGTGTTTCACCAAGACCTACCCCGATGGAATCTCTCATCATCAGATTCTCGCTTTGGATCGGGATGGCACTACCCTATTGCCCGACTCCAAAGAGCACGTATGAATTTTTAGTTTATCGTGCACTTTCATCCTATTGGTCGACCAATTATATCCGATAATTATCTCATCATTTATGCCAATATATTATATTAAAAACATCATCTCACCTACGGTTTTAATGCAACATTTCTCAAATCATTCTCATCCCATTTCAAAACCACAATTCATGCATTTCATCTAATCAAAATCTCAAAACTCTTTACATAGACATGCTATCACAAGAGATTAACACATAACATCTTTCCATGTTATAAATCATGCATAAAACAATAGGATTTTTGTCTAACACAAATCAAGAGCATGTTAAAAGCATTTAGGGGTATCAACCACATATTGAGAGCAAATCTAGCCATACTTACTTCCGGACTTAGGATGGTGTTTCAAACCAAACCTAAATCCCCAAACCTTGTTTCCTTGTCCCTCAAGGACTTCTAAAACCATTTTCACAAACCGATTACGTTTCGCTTGCTTGTCGAAATGATAACTAGGCTTCCGGCACTTCCGGATTAACACCAAAAGCGTTCGAAGATGTCTCCCATGTTTATTACACATAAGAGCAGAGGATTAATGCATCATCATGCATTGAAATCACCAGCCACTCATTCAAACTCGTTGCACTACCCAAAAGCACCATTTCGACCATCCGAAACAACCGAAATCACCTCCAAACTTTCTCAAATCAAAGCCCAGCCAAGATCTATCAATTCTAAACACTTCTAAACCTCAATCAACAACAAAAATCACCACAAACACGTCCTTATATCTCCAGCAATAACAGAACACCAGGAACACTCCAAAAACTTGTAACGCCCTGGTTTTGGGCCTAGATGTTTTAGACATCAGATTGGACCAGTCGGGAATGGTTCGAATCGCGTAAGGTGATTTTAAGGAATCAAGGATCGAGATAGGATAAAATTGTGATAAAAATTGCTAAAATCCTCTAAAAATATAATTAAGAGGTTGGTCAAATCAATTTTACAAAAAGGGATTTGGAAAATGGACATTTTGAGTAGTGACCAAATTGTATAGTTTCAAAACTGGGAAAATGTGATTTTAAAGCTGGAAGCCAAAATCTTAGAATCTTTAGGGGGCTTTAAGTCAATTTGACCTTTCTTCAAATATGACATATGTTTTAAATGGATTTTAATTAAAAGATTTTAATTAAAATAAGATATTAATTAATTGGTAGTTAGTGGATTTTCATTTTACGTAACTACCAATTCCCTCTCATTTTAGCCAAACACCATTTTCTCTCATCTTTTCCAGAATTCTTTCTCTCAAAAGTTCTCTCAACATTTTCTAAATCGATTTCAAGAGATCCTCCTTAATTCTTCAAGATTTTTGCAAGGAAAGCTTGTCATCTATTGAAGGAAGCAAGGATTGGAGATAAATCCTGTTTTTAACTTCTAATCTAAGTTCTTTATTGAAATTCCCAAGATATTTGGCTTCCAATAACTATTTTTGATTGAGTTTTTAATATAGTTTTGATTTGAGAGCAAAATCTTGTGAAAATGTGAGTGAAATCTTGATTTTCGGACTTGATGAGTTGGGCACTATTTTGTGTTGATTCTAATTGATTTTTAAGTTGATTTATATGTTAAGATGATGTGTTATTAACATAGATCCCGAAATCCTTGAGATCCTTGAGTTTCCTGGTAGTTTTATGTGTGATTTTGGGGTGTAATGGTGGAATTGTGATTGCTGGATGTATAAGGATGAGTTGGATGTTTAATAGATGTGTTTTGATGTTGTTAATGCTTTGGAAGTGTTGCTTGATGGCTGGGCTTGGTTTAGGAGGCAATCGAAATGTTTTCGGTTGTGTTTGAAGGGTATTTTGGTGTAGTTTGAGTGGGCAACGAGTCTATGGATTGTTGTTGGTGTTAGAATGCATTTAGATCTCTGTTTTGTTGATGTGAAAACATAGGATCTTGATCCGGAGGCTAACGATGTGATTTTGGAAGCTCCGGAGGTGTAATTTCCGTGTCGACGAACAAGGTTTCGCGTTCCGGTGAGTGGAAATGCAATTTCCTACTTTGTAACGCTTTGGCGTACTCTTGGGAGCTTAGTGTAAGCTTGATACGCTTAACTAAGCTCAAGTGTAAGTGTTTCAGTAATCCCTCTCTTGGAAATGTGTTAAGTTGGTTGAAAATGCAATTGATGTGAGAGTGGTTTTGTTTATTGTTTTAAGCATGTTTAAGCATGGTTTAATGCTAGATTTTAATGTCATTATGTTAAGGATGCACTAGGTAAGTGATCCTTGGTTTTCATATGAAAATGCATATGATGTTAAGCATGTGTGCTTGTGGAAATGACATTGTGGTTATGCTTGAAAAACAGTGAATTAATGTGGATAAATGATTATATTGGCAAGTGATGAAATGGTTTTTGGTTACTTTAATCAGATATAGTTAGTCAGCTATAGGATTGGGTGCACCGTGAATGAAGTTGCCTTGGATGTTGAGGAGTTGTGATTATGCCTTAATCTCCACCCAAGTACCCTAACGATTGAGGTTAAGATCACAACGGTGAATGGTTAGTCCCGTGTGTGAATATTGTGTATGTGTCCCATACTCTCGTTAGTGGAATTATACAACTACCGATGAGTGATGTTGAGGAGTTGTGATTGTGCCATTAGTCTCCATCACGGGTGTTGAGGGGTTGTGATTGTGCCATATGTCTCCACCTTGTGTAGTCCGGTAGTTTGTATGAAGCGTGAGGGACAACGCTTTTAATCCGCGTATCCGACCGTGTCTTGTGTTGAAATGATTTGTGGACTATCACTTGAAAGCTAATATAATGTAATTGAACTAAGTGAAGCATGAGATGCTTGTGAATGATGCAATGGTGCATGAGAAATATGTGTATGATGCAAGATTGCATGTGATGCTTGTTAAAGCATGAGCAAAGGTTTATTTGTTGTTGTAAATTGATGCATATATGCATGAGGTTTCAAAAGTGCATTGAAGTCTTGAGAAGACTTGTTTTATAAAGGGCATGTGTTGTAAAGTGTTGCTTTTGCAAATCATGAGTTATGCATTGATGAATGTTGTCTAGTGATCCTCACTAAGCTTATTGCTTACGCTCTTTCGTTTCATCAATGCAGAGAATTGAACATTTGGAGGCAGCTCACGAGCAAGAGGAATCCATGGTTTTTCTAAAGAAATGTATGTGGTTCACCCTTAGTGTAATAAGAAGCAATGGGTGGGAATTTATATTTTGGAATGTTTGAGAATGTTCCTTTACTTCGAGCATATTGGTTTGACTATATTTGAGTTGTAAATGGCCTTTGGAGTTTCGATTTTGGTTTATTTGGAGTTTTGACTTGTTGTGGTTTGGGTGAGCTAGGAAGCATGCCTTTAGTGCCTTTGATTGGGTATTTGTTGCTATTTTTAGTCTATAGCTTCGATATATTGATTGTTGATATGTATCCTTGATGTATGCATGTTGTGGCATGTCTCGAGGTTGATTCGAGTATGAAAAAGCATGAAAAACCAGCATTTTCTGCTGTCACGGTGCAGGGTGTATCGAAACACCCTTAACTATTTTGAAACGGAGGCCTGTAATGGCCATAGCGTTTCAGAACAGCTGATGGTGTTTCGGAAGAGTTTGGCCACTAGAGAGGCCTGTTTCAATACTGGTCTTGGAGCACACCCGAGTACCGAAACAGTCAACACTGTTTCGATACAGGAGTTTCGGTACGAAGGGTTGGTGTTCCGAAACGGATGACCGTTGGTTGATGATTTTGAATTGTTTTAAGTTTCCATGTTTTACGTTTTAGTCCTGAATGTTGTGGATGCAATTGCTTGAACTTGGAATGTCCTTTTTAGTAGTAATTTGACAGAGGAGCGTGTAATATGATTAATTGCAAAATGGTAAGCTTAAAATCTATCAAGTCCTTATATTTTCTAGAAATTACATTTTGGTCCCTAAAATGTGTAAATCTTGCAATTGAGTCCTTAAATGTTTTCTGATCGCTATGTCCTTCTCTCCTATGATTCTTGTGTAATCACATAGGTTTAATGTGCATTTAAAAAGGATAAGAAAAAAGGGTCGTTAATCAAGGTTGACTTTTGGGTTGACTTTGGTTTTCCCCGTGTAATCTTCGTAGTTCGGGTCAGAAGTCTAGGTCGGGCTAAGGGGGTTACAAAACTACAAATTTAGCATCTAAAACATAGGAATCCAAACCTATTCAGGAATCATTTGTTAAACCCTCATTCATAACATCAATTATCAACCAAAACACATTAGAAATCAACCTCAAAACAGAGGTTAACAAAGAGTTACGAAAATCATCAAGATCTCACCAAGAATCTTGAATTTTACAAAAACTTCATGCTTCTAACATTAAAGCAACTCAAAAATCATTAACAAAAGGATTGATAACTTGGGAATTTCAGTAAAGAACTGATCATTAGAGGAGAAGGACGAAGCTTACCTCTAATGGTTGATTTCTCCTCAATTTGGCAAGATTTCTTGAAAATCCAAAGTAAAAACAAAAGGATTTAATGAAGCAAAGGTTGGAAATCCTTAGGAGAATGAAATATCAGCAAAAGAGATGAAAACCAAAGATTATTTGATGAGGGAAATGTGTTTGGCTGAGTGGAAGTCGAGAGAAAATGGAAAGACTGAAAAAGTATCGTAAGGTAGTTATGAAAAGTCAAAATGGAATTATTCTCTTAATTCCTTTAATTAAATATTTATTAAAACTCCCAAATTAAAGAGAAATCTGATGAAAAACAATTGGTAAAATTATCTCCTTAAAGATTCAAAGTTTCAATCCTTTACAAAACAGTCACTAGTCAACTTTTGCAAAAACTACAATTTGGTCACTACACCGAAATCTAGTATTTCCAAATCACATTTTTGTAAAATTGTTTTCACCATAACCATTTATATAATAAATGAGGATTTTTAGATATTTTTTCCATATTTTTAAAGCATCCTGAACTAGGTGTTCCCTATACCACCCCTAAAGGGTTCGAATCGTTCACGACCGGCCCGATTCAACCTCTAAAACATCTAGGCCCAAAACCAGGGTGTTACAATCTTTGTTCACCATTTTGGTCTTTTGTCGGGTTCCGTAAGGGTGTTGAATCGATTGATTTTTTCCTTTATACAGTATCATTGTCATGAAACATCCTAAGAATTAATCTTAATATCTCCAAAATGAATGCATGTAAATGCAAGGTAAATGCCCTAAATGCAGAGGTTTATACATGGCTTCTACGAAAAGACTTCCAAAAACATACGAGATTAATTTGCAACCTTTGAAAATTGCGTTTAATTAATATCTAGGTTACTAGATTTTCCCTCGATTTTTGAATGCTTTCCGAATTGTCCACCATTCACGAGTCAATGCTTTGTGATGATGCAATGTGGATGAATGAATAATTAACATCTTATAATGTTTTCATGCAACTACCATGTCAATGGATATCATATGCTAATGTGATGCAAATGTCAAACACCAAAAAGAGTAAACTGGTTAGTACATATAAAATAGTTAACAGAATTAATAGAAAATTATTGCACAGAATAAAAATCCAACCCGACATGCTTTGGCACAAAATAAACCCTATCGCATGATATTCTAGATTTCTAGGGTTACCGCATCGCTTTAACAGGGTGGGCTTCTTAGGTTCTCATGCATGTGGGTTCGGTTCTAGACAAGGTACCTGAACCTATCTTATTACCTACTAAGGTAACAAGAACCCCAATTATAGCCCATTATAGGCTTGCGAATGGGATTCGGTTTGAGGGAAAGCATGACCTAGTGACGCGAAGGGCTACTCACGTGTCAAACAGCATGGATTCCGGGAGTGAATTACCGACCTATGAAGGGCTGCTCACATGGGTATGTTGTGTTTCACTCCCACTTAAGGGACAGAGCTCGGGTAGAAAGCTCGATGATTATGATACATGTAACCCCCTTGACTCGGCCTAGTCGTTAGACCCGAACCAAGAAGATCACATTGGGTTTGCTAGAACAAACCCAAACAATCTTACTCGAATTACAGTCCATTTTTTTCTTTTTACTTATCTTGATGCATTATTAAGACCTATGGCGTTCATACAAGCAGCGGTTCAATTTTCATTCCATACGAACATCAATAAGGCATAGAATGGCAATTACAAGCATTTTAGGGACCAAAATAAAAATATGAATAATTACGGGGACTTGTACAACTTTCAAGTTACCAATACTTAATTAATCATATTTCATGCTAGCGTGTCAAATTTAGCTGAAACGGATAACAAATAAGCATACAATTTAGCAAAATACGAAATTAAGGACTAAATCATAAAACTGCTAAAACACAAGGACTAACACGTTTATAAAAGCTTCTTAACGTATTGAGCTATACTATGAAAAACCTTGCAAAATCTCAGGTCATACAGACATCATTTACTTATTCAAACGATGCATGAACATATAGTGATCAAAATGCAAAGAACATAAACTTGGTAAAGCACTTTAACTGAATTAACTACCGGTCGTACCGGTACACGGGATACCGTATCGGTACAGACAAACATCGAAGCAAATATTAGAATTAGTACACAACAGGGTGTACCGATACTCGGTTACGCGTACCGAAACTCACATTCAATACTAAACACTAGAATGACCATGCGTACCGGTACTGGCTTTTAGTGTACCGATACGGGCTGCACTAAAATGCATCTTAGGGGATTCGAATCACAAACCGTACATGTCCAAATTCTTACATACAACATCAACATGCTTCTAATGTTATATGGTTGGGCTCGATGATCACTCAACCGTTGCTTGCCCAGTGGTGGAGAAGTTAAAGCTATTTGGGTGATTGGTGGTGGAAGCAAAAAATAAAAAGACACGAAGATTTAGAGTGGTTTAGCTTTCTAACCAAAGCCTACATCCACTATCTTAGCTTCCTCACTAAGAATTTCAACCAATTTCACTAAGAAATTCGCCCCCTTTTTCTAGGCTTAGGAGAAAATCCTTACAACGATCAAAGCTTTCTAACTCAATGCTTGATCAAACACTCTTTACAATAGATAAAGATAAGCAAACTAAAATCCCTCTTACAAGGTTGATGTTTGCACTCTTAAGCACTCACCCAAAACCTAATACACTTGAGCATACATAAACATTTAAGCTCACAAGTGCTTTGTCTATACAATAATGTCACAATTAGACACTAAGACATTTCTTTGATCATATTGTTGTTGACAATTGAAGCATTAGTCTACCATGGATGCTTGGAGGTTCCTTTTATACTCCCAATTGAGCTTCTAGCCGTTGTAGACCATTGGGATTGAATTGGAGCCATTTGGGTGCATTTTTTCAGCACTTAATGTTGTTCTGGAGCTTAACGTATCTATACTCAAATGATCGTATCGATACGGTCCTCGTCAGGAACTAGTTGTTGTGTTCTTCCAGCTAATGCGTATCGATACGCTTACGAGCGTATCGGTACGGCTTGCATTTCAAATAGTCGTTGAAAAAATGACTGTTGGGAGCGGTTAAGGCATATCGGTACGCGATACAACCGTATCAGTACACGAACTAGCCGTTGGGGAATTTTAATGCACTATGTATTGATACGGCAAAAGCGTATCAGTACAGGTTTTGGCTACTGAAATTTTCCTATAGCTGAAACCCTAAAGCGCATCGGTACAATATATACCGTATCGATACAGTGACATTAAAATCATAGGTTTAGCTACTATAAAAAATATTTTAAGTTATTCTTAAGCCTTGTAAAAATCTTTAAACATATTTTAAAATTTTTTGACTTACAAAATATTTTGAAATCTTTTTCAATTTAGTCCAAATCAATTTTTCAATTATTATATCAAAACAAACATCTCAACATATACCATTATTAAATAAATATGCTCAAATAATTACATGCCAATTATTCAACACAATTCATATTCGCACAATTAATCTAGAGGCATGCTTCCTAACAATATAAAGCATTATCCAAGAAGCACCAAAAGGTCAAGACCTCAAACATAGGCTATAGATCAAATAAGAAATAGAAGTACATAACCATAAGCACACTTAGAATACAAACAATCCATCCAATCATTATTTAAACCATTTTAAGTCATTAGATCATAACCAACAAATGTACTTGGCATTAAATAAAACCAACATCGTACACATTAAATAAAATCATCATCCAATATGATATAAACGCCAACCATATAATCAATCTTTACACAAAATAACATCCCAAGGATTAACTCACATTGCCTTAATACAAATAATGATTACACCATAAAACATACCTTTTAGAACGCTTGTCTTGGGATCACTCCTTGCCTCGAACCACAACCCCGCACTTGCTTAGTTCACTACATTGACGGAAGAAAAGAGAGCATAAGCATATAATGCCTAGTGAGTGCGCTTAAAAAGGATAAAACGTCAATGCATTTTCAAAATCAAAATCGTTATTAGAAACTCATAATAAAGCAAGTCAAACACATTGTTTCCAAAGCATTTAACTAAAACATGCTTATTCGAAACATTTACTTCATGCTTTCTTAACAATCTTTTCATTCCCAATGCAATTAAATAGATTGGAAATTGAAAATGAAGATTGAAAATGTGTTAGATAATCCCATAAAACCATCACTTTATTTTTTTACAACCTCTTGCAAAATAGTCATTATTTAATTTAATATTAAATCAACTCATTTAAAATTACCCAAGTTCATTTTCGTCCCTTGACAAACTCATTAAAATATTAACCACAATAAATTTATCGAAAACTAATTTAATCAACCAAAACTATTTTTTGAAATTAATTAATTAGCTAAAGCCTAACCAAAAATTCTAACGCAATTCTGATAATTCACCTGAATCTTCTAGCCCGTTTTCTGAGATATACAATGCAACACATGTCGGTGATTCCTTATAAATTAAATGAGCAATTAATGCAAAACTATTAATTATCAAATCCCACCTAATTAAAGTGTTGTCTTCAAGAAAGAACACATTAATTAAAGTCAAATTAAATTTCAAATTTTCTACGATAAAAGAAACGTATGATTTTTGGCTTAACTCTCAAAAATTAGTCTCAGCGGAGTCGCCATGTTGTAGCGACGTTTTGAAAAAAAATTGGTTTCGTTTGGAAGAACCGGTTTTGATTTTTTTGAAATAAAATTAGAGGACTCATGGGAGTCACCACCGGTCACTTGGTTTAGGTAGACGGGACAACGTAAAATTAGATATTAGTCAAAAATGATTTCGGGAGTTGGTTACGTGTGGGGAAGGATTATCACCCCATCACGCCCGAAATCGGTACCAAATCATGCGTTGCTTTTATTGATAGAAATTATTAAAATTTAAATTGAATTTCATTAAATGTTCCTAATCGAATACAATTTTTAATTAAGTGGACTTTAACATTTTGTGAGTTTGAATTAATTAGTCCTTTAATTAATAAGGGTGTCTATACATTTGGACCATAGATTAAACCGACATCGAATAAAACTAATTGTCATGTTAATTTATGGTTCGAATCAAGTACATCACTTTTACGCATGATGCAAACAGTTAAGAATGATGTTATGACTTGTCAAATTTTATTTATTTTTAAAATTTACCTTTAGACAATATAAATTAATTCAAATATTTGGTTAACATCAATTAAGTCAGATATTACGACACAAATATTTGAGTTAATAAATACCTCCTTTTTATATTTAAATTGACTAATTACCAAGGTATATGTGGAATTAAATAGTAAGGGTTGGATGGATGACAAGTTAAATACATGGCACAAAGAAGCTAACAAAAAGACATAGAATAAAATAAAGCATATATGTGCTAACAAATAAATAAGGCAAGAAAATAAATGCGGAATATAAAGAACAAGTAAATAAATAAGTGCGAAAATTAAAAGTTAGATGTTAGTTAAATTAAATGTGCCATGAATAATACGGATCATACCCTGTTGCGGGTCACCGTAAGCAGTGGTGGAGCCATATATAGTTTAGGGGGTCAATTGACCCTACTTGTTTGGTTGTGGTATGGGATTTTCAAAGAGTTAAATGAGGTTTTTAAGGAGTTAGTATAAAATTTTTCATGGAAATATTATAATTGACCCAACTTGATTTGTTTGGGTATGGGGTCAACAAAATCTATATTGTAGTGGTATGGAAATTCTCGTATTTCAAAGTCTACTCTAACCCTACTATATGAAAATCTTGACTCCGTCACTGACCGTAAGGCCAAAAGTGAATCGTGATTGAACAACCAAAATTAAAATATAATATATTATTATAATATATAATGTAACATATAAAATATATAGTATAACATATAAAATATAATATATATATATATATTACGAAACTAGCATATATAAATATATTTTTTAAACTAAGGTGATTACAAGTAGTATTTGTTCTGAATATACTCTCAACCATTTGACAATGCATGCTCAATCACCCTGCTGCATCTGCTGGTGCTCGAACTCGTGACCTCTAGGAACAACAATCGTTCCCTTAATCACTGAGGCAATTTGGTTCGTACTAACATATATTAATATATATATATATATATATATTATACTGTAAGTAACATAATATATATATATAACACACCCGTAATACTTATGTATATACATGCATATATAATGAATGAAAAACACGATAATAGCAGGAAGGAAAAGCAAGAAAATAAAACAAAAAGGACTAGGAGAGGGATTACGCCACCAGACTTGGACCAAAATAGATGAAAAACAAAATTTGAAACCGAAATTGAAAGAAATAAAGGATGAAATTAAAACATTTGAAAACATTTGAGGACCTTGGAAGAAAATAACCCAAAAACCAAAAAAAAACGCTTAGATCCTTCCCTCCGGTTTGGGTCGTCACACATATCAAAGGTTGCTAAAACGCAGCGTCTCAAGCGGCTTATAAAAGACAAAATTTTGACCAAAAAAAAGACATTTGTAAACATGGTTTTGAAAAAAAAAGTTGAAAACTCTCTAAAATCATCTCCCTCACTCTCTCAGTCTCTCAGAAATAGGCAAGAGTGTTGTTTCGTCGGTCTCTGTTAGACAGGGGCCGGCGAATTCTGAACCTTATCAAAAGACTCATTTTTCCTCTCTAGTTTTAAATTCTAACTTCAATTTTCAAAACAACACCTTGAAATCCTTTAAATCTCAAAACATCGAGAACCAAAACCCTCTTAATTTTTAAAATCCCTTTTAAAAACTTAAAAATTTAAAATCTTAAGGGGAAACGAGAAGACGAAGAGGTATAAAGAGGTGTCGATCATCGGCGACACCACCCTCGGCTGCCATGCAAGGCTGCGATTTCAAGGCTGAAAAGTAAAAAAGCCTAACTTTCTTTGTATTTATGTGATTCGAAAAGAAGGATGGAGAGAAAGAAAAATACCTTGCTTTTTTTGCTTTGTATATGTGAAACTAAAATTTATTTTGATATAAAAATTTGACTTATTGACTAAATTGTAAAATAAATAAATTTTTAAGTATCTTTCAAAGTCTCACATTTTGACAAGTCATTTTGAACCAAACTATATTTCAAGACAAAATATACTTAAAGGTTCAATTTTTACTAAGTCTTTTATGTGTTTTCAAGCCAAACTTCAACAAAATGCATAAGCTTATCGATGCCCTTATGCGTATCAATACGGTTTTTCAACACTGGAATTTTAATCGTTCATAGCGTACCGATACAGTTTGTACCCGTATCGATACGATATTCATCTGGCAAGACTTTAAGCTATAGCGTATCAATACGCATTAGAACCGTATCGATACAGTTTTCTTATTAAAGTATCATTTTGTTGTAGTGTACCGATACGGCACATCACCTATCGATACGATATGCTGACCTTTGTAAAATCCTTACATTTATTTTTCGACTGTTGGCTTGTCAGTTAGTTGGTATCCTAAATTTTAAATGACCGTTGAGTCATACCGATACGCTAAGGGAGTGTACCGATACGCTTTTTATTAAAACCAAACTCAGGATTTCAGTGAGAAAAATCTGTATCGATACGCCTATCTGTATCGATACACCCCTAAATATCGTACTGATACGCCCTCGAAGCGTATCGATACCCCATGTTTTTCAGTCACAACAGCTCTTTCTATTTGAGACAGGTACCGATAAGCCCACGAGCCGTACCGATACGGTAGGTTGTTGAGCAGCATTTATTACGGGAAATTGCAGCCCAACGACTCTATTGATGATATCAACCACCCAAACGACTAGAAATCAATACAAGGGTATAAAAACAAGTCTCAAATGCACCAGCAACAACTATTGAACCTACAAGCAAATCAAAGCACTCAAATCCAAACTTTGTTCTTTAGAGTCAAATCTTTGTACCCAGCTCCTTTGTGTTCTTCATTGTATTTCTTATTGTGAGTTTGGGGAGTTTGTGATTGCAATTGGGTAAACATCATCCTTAGAGAAGAATTTGTAAAGTTTACCAAAATCTCTTCTTTGTAAAAGTGAGTGAATTAAGCTTTGGGTAGAAAGCTTAATCAAATTGTAAGGTCCTCCTCATTCAAGAAAAGGGGAAGAATTCAATTAGTGGATTGGTTGAAAATCCTTAGTGAGAGCTAAGGTAGTGGATGTAGAGTTTATTGGAAAACTTGAACCACTCTAATTGCCTTGTGTCCAAAAAACAATTCTTCCAATTTTCACCCTTAAAATTTTTAGTGCCAATTCACCCCCTCTTGGGCATTTTCAATTGTTTAATCAACTCAACAGTATATTGATATCGCAATATGAGTTTACAATGCTTTGGTTCTCGGTTCATATCCAAGTTTGATTACAATTTTTTTAGAGAAATAAAAACCTAGGAAAAATTCTAGTAGATGCTTTTCATATTTGTTCTTATTCATGTGAGCCTATGACTTGTTGTAATTTTTTAATAACTACATTTGTTTGCATGCGTTGGTGAGAGTTGTACGGGAGGGGACCAACTTGCGTGGTTGTAGAGAGTTGATGGACGTGATTGCTAACGGGGCAGAAGTTGAAAGGGCCACAGGAACGGGAGAGGTTGTTGAGGGCATGTAAAGGGTTCGTGGTAGTTGGTGGCTTCATTATGGAATTAGGGTTAACTGCAGTTTCAGATATGGCAAAGGTTGTTGGGTCATTGGGCTCAATGGCGAATCTAGAAAAATATTATCGGCTGGGCCGATATAAATAAAAATTTATCTAACATATAGTTTTAAAATTTTAAATTTTCACTCTCCAATAATTAAAAAATATATTATCTATATTTTTTTTAAATAGAATTGAAGTATTTCTTAAAAAATTTAAATTTTTATCTATAACTTCATTAATTTGTCAAAAACATAAGTCATAAAAATGTGAATTTAAATTTATTTTTTAATATTAGCTTTTCTCGTAAGTTTCAACCAAAATAACCGAGAAATATATTATATTTTTATTTTCTTTTAGTTATATTTTTCTAAAGACATTAAAAATGATTTATATGTTTTTCCTTAAAAAACATTTTTAAAATTTTAATCTTATTTATTTTGTTTTATTGTTTACATTATATAGTATAGTGAAACCCTAGTTATGTTGGGGAAGTCAATTGTTTTTTAAAAAATATTTAATTATTTAGTATAAAATATGTTTTAATTATATTTATTAAAATTAAGTATATGTTATTTATAAAATATAATGAAATTAAAAATGACAATATTTTTTTACCTTTTATTTTACTTGAATTTTATTTTTCTAAACTAATTTAAGGCTTAAAAACTAAACTAAATTTTTATATTAGGTCATTTCTTGTTAGTTTTACTTACCTAAAAGCTCTATATATATAAATAAAGAACATTTTTAGAGCGTGGATTGGGCTATGACTTAGGTAGGCCTAGGCCCAGATCCGCCCCTAATTGGGCTTGGGTATTGGGTGTGTTGGCTATTGGGTTGAATGGGTCTAATATGTGTGTAACGAGTATTTAATTTAGGGTTTAATTGAAATGGGTTTGATACGTAATAAATATACTTTGATTATTTGGTTGTAATTTGAACTTGGTTTTAATAGAAAGGGATTTGGATTTTTAATATGGATTGAGTTAAAAAAAATTGTTTTTGAATTATGTGTGTGTATATATATATAAAGTTTAAATAAAAGGGTGAATTAAAATAAGTGATTACAACTCGAACAAAGAATCGTTCTAAGCAAACAAGAATTGATCAATACAAATGAGGTGGGAATGCCTCTATTTATAGTTGAATCCCCTTATAATGAACGGACGAGATCGTTTTACAACAACGGCTCATATCGAAAGCCACCTACCAAATCAAGCTAACTAAGGAAACTCTATCACGTTGGAATTCTTTCCTTAATTTTGCATTCACATTGATGGATATTCTGATCCTCTAGAATATTCCATGATAAGATGTCATCTATTAATTTACCAGGATCAATGTGTTCGGGCTTTCTTTCATCCTTCAACGGTCGGTTCAAGTCAGGTGGTTTTCTAAACAGGCCCAAGATCTTGCAAAGAATCTCTTAGGCACTCTGTTGTGCACATGTCTCGGTTGCAAACTCACGGATCGTGACATATTCCCACCGAAATTCTCAAGTGATTCATATACATATTATATAAACATATGTAAATGTAGATTCAACCAAGGCGTTAAAGCTAAGTCGGAATATTATTCAGCGCTCACCTTAGAATGTTGTTCAACATGTACTATAATTGATGTCTGCTCATGCTTTTTCACTGATGCTTGCTCACAATACTTTTTGGCATATGTAAGAATCCAAATTACATTCTTTAAAGGGTGTCGGGAGTCGAATTGAATATTTAAATTTGTTTCCTTTTTCTACCACTGTAAGTATGTTTGTTTCCCTCCAACTTCCTATTCAACGAGCGTAGGACTCAAAATGTAACCTCTGATTTTAGGCCTAGAAGTATTTGAGGTTGACTAGAGATTCGGGTTAGTTCGGGAGTAGTTTAGGGAAAACAAGGTTCAGGTTATGAAAACAAATATGAGAAAATGCTTAAAAATCATTATTAATTATATAAATATTTTTTGGTAAAATCAATTTTAAGAAAAGGAATTTGGAAGTGGGACATTTTCAGTTAGTGACCAAAACGCAATTTTTACAAAGTTGTTTTAGTGACTGTTTTGTAAAGGGATTGAAATTTTGAATCTTTAAGGAGTTGTTTTACCTATTTGTTTTTATCAGATTTCTCTCTTAATTCGGAGCATTTTAAAAAGGTTATAATTGACGATCGAAAGATTTAATAAAGGGAGAGTTGACTTTTTCATTAAAACATTTTTTACGTCATTTTCTCTCAAATTTTTCCTTCAGCCAAACACTCTCCATTTTCAAGAAACTTGAGGTAATGCTCTTGATTTACTGAGTTTTTAATTTCTAAAGGATTCTTTAATCTTGATTTACAAAACCTTATTGTTTTTCATTTGATTTTTCAAGAAAAACACATCCAATTGAGAGAGATTTCATCCATTAGAGGTAAGGTTCGTTCTTCTCCTCTAATGATCAGTTCTTTACTGAAATTCCCAAGTTATCAATCCTTTACATGTGTTTTCTAAGTTGTTTTGATGGATTAATTATAGAAATTTGGTTAAATTGAAGATTAATGATTGAAATCTATGATTTTCGTAATGTTACTATTTTACTTGATTTGAGGTTGATATTAATCAGGATTTTGATGTTATATGATGTTGAAATAAATATTTTATCATAATAATCCCGAATTTGATTGGATCTCTAGTTGTTAGATTGTTAGATTTGGGGTTTTTGTGGTGTTTGTGTGAAATATAGATTGTTGGAGGTATAAGGACGTGATTAGATAGTTTTTATATGTTATTTGATGATTAAAATCTTATGGAAGTGATAGATTATGGCTGGGTTGAGTTTGTGGAGCAATCGAAAGTGTTTTCGGTTGTTTTAGATGGGCGATTTGGTGTTTTTGGGTAGAGCAGCGAGATAACATTGGTTGCTGGTAATTTTAATGAATTGAGATGCATTAATTCTCTGTTTTTGTGTGGTATAAACAGAGGAGTTTGTATCGAACATGATTGGTGAAGTTTCAGAAGCTTCAAAAGCTTGATTTCGCTTCGGCAAAGCAAGTAAGGCGTGATCGGTAAGTGGAGTTGGTTTTAAAAGTCTTTGAATGACTTGAAAGCAAGGTTTGGGGGTTTAGATTGAGTTTGAAACACTAATCTAAGCCCGGAAGCAAGTTTGAGATGTTTCGCTCTCGTTTGTCGATTTTTGTCTCATTGGTTTTATGATCATGCTCTTGTTTTGAAGATAGAATTAAACCTACTATTTTATGCATGTTTTAAGAAATGATATGATGATTTACATGATCCCATGAGATAGAAATTTTATTTCAAAGAGAGAGAACTATTTGAGAAAATGTTATGCATTGTTTATGTTTTTAAAATTGGATGAGATAGATATGTGTTTATGCATTGAAAAACATTAGGTAATGATGTTTAAAAAGAGTATATTGGCATGAGATGAGATTATTGTTATCGGATATAATTGGTCGACCAATAAGATGAGAAGTGCACTATAAAATACACAATTTGTACGTGCTATTTGGTTCAGGCAATGGGGGTAGTGTCATTCTGTTCCAAAGTGAGAGTGTGGTGATGAGAGATTCTACCACGGTAGGTCTTGGTGAAACACCCAAGCTTTGTGGCAATGAGAGATGCCGCCATGAGAGTCTGGTGATGTGAGATTCCACCGGGGTAGGACTTGATGTGAGATTCCGTCAAGTTATCTGCATATCCGAGTAATGTTGTTAAAATGCCAATATGTGAGATTGTTTATGAGATTCACATGTACCTTGATTATAAATGATTTTATGCATTGTGTTTTACATATGAGAATATGATTGGAGAAATGATTTATGAGATTTAAGCATGTAAGGCTTTGCCTTGAGATTTTGCATTTTGATGAATGCATGAGATGGATGGTACATGTGTTTTAAATGATGTGGTTTTGCTTTGAAAATGATTTAAAGCATGAGATAGAAAGAGCATGATGAGATAGATATTTCTAAATGAGAAATGTTTTTAAAATGCATTGTTGTTGTTGGTTTGTTTTGAGCATCCCTCACTAAGCAATTGTGTTTACGCTCTCTTTTTCTATCAATGCAGAGACATAGCTTTTTGTTAGCAAGGAAGAATTACCAAGGAGTGGCACTTTGCTCAAGTATGGTTTTAAGTTTACACATTAGTAATAAATTTGCAATGGGAGGATGCTTTTTGTTTGAGAGATTGTGTTTTTGGAACTCCCTGGTTTGAGGCATGTTTGAAATTCCCTTAACGACTTGTAAAAGGCCTTTATTTGATGGATTGTGCTTTGGTTTGAGTTTTGACTCTTGAGTGGTTTATTTGCATAGAAAGCATGTCTATAGATTTAAATGTTGCATATCTTTATGCCAAGTTGTTGATATTGCTATGTTTGATTGTGGTTTGATATTTAAATATGTTGTATGCATGCTGGAAGTTCATTGGAATGCATTAGAATAGATTAAAGTATGAATACCAACAATAGAATGCATTTTTGGTACAGGCGTATTGATACTCAAGGAACCGTATCGGTACAGGTAAGCCATTTTGGGCTTGGCGTACCGGTACGGTGGGGAAGAGTACCGATACGGTCTCTATGAAAATTAAGGGACGTATCGATACACGGGGGCGTACCGATACAGGTTTTGGCTACTGGAAATTGGGGTATCAGTACGGTCCTAAAGGGTCTTTGAGGTTTGACTTTGAAAGCATGATTATCGAATGTGTATTGATACTGGCTTGAAGGTATTGATACGATTCGTTGTTATGTTAGTTTAAAGTATCTTTGAATGCTCTATTTCTTTACCTTATATCCCTGAATGTTGTTGATGCAATTAAATGAGCATGGATGGTTATTTTAAGCTGAGATTTGACAGTGATGCATGTTATGTGATTAATTAAAGGTTGGTAACTAAGAAAGTGAAGAAGTACTTGTAATTTGGTATAATTACAAAATGATCCCTAAAATGCATTAGTATGCAATCGAGTCTCAAATTGTTTCCTGGTTGCAATGTAAACCGTTCTGATGCGAAGTCTATCCCTTAGGATCATAATGAGCATCTAGACAAGATAAAATAAAAAAAAATTAATTAGGGTTGTTGTAAAACTAATGAATTGGTTTTCATATAACAAAGGATTTAAGGATTAAATTGAAAAAGATAAAATGAATTTTTAAGTCCTTAAAACTTTCCTAAGTGTTTAAGAAAAATATCCAAGTCAAGACCTAAGCTTACTCAAATTTTTCTAAGTGTTTACCAAGTCAAAATAGTGATTTTCAAGTCACCGTTTCGGAACGGCCTTCAGGCGTTTCGAAACGATTTGAAACTGTTAACCTCTGTTTCGGAACTAGCTTTCCCGTTTCGATACGGGTGTATCGAAACATGTCTTTATGTTTCAAAACGAATGAAGAACAACATAAAGGTTTGAATCGTTTTGATACGGTTGTATCGAAACGACATCAAATGTTTCGAAATGAATTTCAAACTTGGTTTCAAAATATGACCGTTGAATTTTTATAACTAATTTTAAAGATACAGTTCAAGCGTATCGAAATGCTACTAAGACGTTTCGATACAGGTTTTGATAGTATCAAATTATTTCAAAATAGGCTTCAGAACGTTTCGGAACAAACTCTTAGCGTATCGAAACGACCGTGTCCGTTTCGATACGGCCTATTTATTACACCTCAATAGCTATTTCTAGTTTGGTCTGTTTCAAAACAGGGTCGGGCGTTCTAAAACGGGTAGTTGCAGACTGCATTTATGGTGGGAAGATAACATCCCAACGGCTATAATAATGAAGGCAACAACCCAACGGCTAGAATTCAATGAGAAGGTATAAAAGGGAATTCTAAAAGCATCATCAACAACTATTGATCCCAAATGAAACATCCAAACATCAAATTCAAGCTATTATGCTAAAATCCCATATTTTCTTGTAAACCTCATTTGTAGAACCTTGTAGTTCCAATCTTATTTGTTCAATTGGGTTGAGTGCTTGTAAAAAGTGATACATTTGTATTGAGAGATACTAGTTATCAGCCTTAAACTTCTTTGTAATCTTTGAGTGAGGATTGAGTCAATTTTTTGGGTAGAAAAATTGACCATTTAGTAAAGGTTTCCTCTTAAGCCTAGAAAAGGGGAAGATTAACTAGTGGAGTTGTTGGAAAATCCTTAGTGGAGCTAAGGTTATATGAACCCGGTAATGTGACCCAAGTCATATAGATGTGCCCAATCGTGATTCTAGTAAGAAATATTCTTTGCTACGCATTGAACTATGAGATATCATAAAACATAAATGTGAGATGAATAGGAATATAATAAAAAAAATTAATGAAGAAAGGAATTGGATAGGTAATTTGAATAGTATGGTGGCTAAGGATAGCAAATTGTGACCCGCTAGATATAACGAGCTAGGAACCATCAATATACTTTGATGGAGTCGAGGTGGAGGAGTGTGGAACGTGACCCACAAGCTATAAGAGAGCTTGGAACCAGCGCTATAGTAAAATGAAATGGGTAGAAGACTACAAGCACAACTTGAAGCCGATAGAGTTCTCGCAAGAATAAGATAAAAACAATCTTTCAAAGGTTTATATTCTCCAAATAAAAAATAAAAGTCCTTACAAATGATCCTAAGGTGCCTATTTATAGTGTGGCTAGGCACCATATGAAAAGTCACACAAAAGAGAGATGAATGCTCATCTAAATGCTATTGAATACAAATAAATAAAATGTTTCTTTCTTATCCTTTTGATGGATGAATTTTACTTTAAATTGAGATGAATTTAGCCTTAAATTCGTCCAAAAGGAGTGGTGACTCTTGGGCTGCTTAATTTTTCTTGCAAATGGATAAAAGGGAATGAATGTGGACATAGGATGAATGTAGATATCCCACACGTCCAAATCAGATTGTCTCTTTGAATTCCTTGCTGATTTTATCACTTAATTTGATGATTAAATGACATTAAACCAGCCTTCATTGCTTGCCCATTTGTGGAATATGATCAGCCTTCAAAAAATGATAAATAAAGGCCTTGAATGCATAATTTGAATGTTGATTATTGCATGTCCCTTCTCTTGAACGTGAATGGCCTTCATTGGTTCATAATTTCAACCTTGAATAGGTGAATTATGAAGCTTAAATGCTTTGTTACTCTAAGAAGATGAACAGCCTTGAAAAGATTAAAAGAATTCAGCCTTGAATTGCCTTCAATTGCCTTGTTTGCATGAGTAAAGACGGTCAACAATTACTTGTTTCCAAGCTTAAGTTGAAAAGTCTCTTCTTTAATCCACACGTCACATGAACCTAGACACACACAAAGGATTTATTCAAACTTAAAATAATAGATGCATGAAACAATTAAAGAGTTAGTTAATTGAGTGAACTAGTTAAATGAATGAACTAGTTTAATTAAAGAACTAACTTTATTGAATTTAACTAAATGCATGAATGAAGTAGTTTAACGAATGATTTAAGATACATAATTAAACTACTTCCCTAAATGAACTAAAACTATAAATGAAGTGCATGCTTTAATGACCAGCACACTTTATCAATGCAATGGAAGTTATGAAATACTTAAATTCTCATGCAAATACATGCATGAGCAAGGTAAGGCATTCCTCCCTTATTATTTCTTCTTTCCACGTTCATGGCTTGTTGTAAACAAGCTTTCCATGGTTGATTGAAACTCCTTGGCCCGTGCACGTGTAATGGGGTCACTTGGGTACTTCTCTGGGTCCTTGTTCTTGATGGTCATATCAGTCCCTCTCTCTTTAAAGTGATTTGTCCCCAAATCGTCACCTACATCAAAAGGAGATAAATCAGCAACATTAAAGGTTGCACTAACATTAAACTCACTTAGGAGGTCTAGTTGATAAGCATTATCATTGATCCTCTTAACTACTTGAAATGGCTCATCTCTTTGAGGCATCAATTTAGATTTCCGTTGGGCTGGAAACCTTTCTTTTCTCATGTGCAACCACACCCAATCTCCCGGCTCAAAGACAACTCTCATTCGACCCTTGTTTGCTTGCTACTCATATTGCTTGGTTTTCTTTTCAATATTATCCCGCACTTGTTGATGAAGTTTCTTAACAAATTCAGCTTTGTTAAGTCCATCTTTATTCACAATTTGATCAGCGGGTAATGGCAATAAGTCCATCGGAGTTAATGGATTGAACACATACACAACTTCAAAAGGAGTGTGTCCCGAGGTGGTATGGACTGATCGGTTATATGCAAACTCCACATGTGGTAAGCACTCTTCCCATGTCTTTAGATTCTTCTTAATAATGCTCCTAAGCAACGTGGAGAGTACTCGATTCACCACTTCGGTTTGGCCATCCGTTTGAGGGTGACAAGTGGTGGAAAATAGCAGCTTCGTTCCAATCTTACTCCATAGGGCTCTCCAGAAGTGGCTTAAGAACTTCACGTCTCGATCGGAAATGATAGTTCTTGCCACACCATGTAATCTCAAGACTTCCCTGAAAAACAAGTTAGCAATATGTAAGGCATCATTAGTCTTGTTGCAATGAATAAAATGAGCCATTTTGGAAAATCTATCCACTACTACAAAGATGGAATATTTTTTATTCTTTGTGCGTGGAAGCACTAGCACAAAATCCATTGAAATGTCCATCCATGGTGCTTCTGGAATAGGTAGTGGCGTGTAGAGTCCATGTGGCATGGCTTTAGACTTAGCCTTCTTGCATGTGATGCAGCGTTCACATAACCTCTCTACATCTCGTCTCATCTTTGGCCAATATAAATGCTCTTGAAGTATGGCCAAAGTCTTCGCTATTCCAAAATGTCCCATTAAGCCTCCTCCATGGGCTTCTTTGATAAGTAATTCACGTGGAACCTTGTGGAATACAAAATCTTCCTTCCCTGAATAGGAACCCATTGTCCCTATAATAGTTTTCAAACGTTCCTTTCTCACAAGCTTTGTAATTTTTTTCAAAATCAGAATCAGATTCGTATAAATCCTTAATGAAAACAAAACCCAGCAACTTAGATTCTAAGGTGTTTAGAAGAGCGTACCTCCGAGACAATGCATCATCAACTATATTCTCCATACCTTTCTTATATTTGATCACATAGGGAAAAGATTCAAGAAACTCCACTCATTTGACATGTCGTTTGTTGAGTTTATGTTGCCCCCGAATGTGCTTCAATGCCTCATGGTCGGTGTGAATAATGAACTCCTTAGGTCATAGATAGTGTTGCCATGTTTCCATTGCGCGAACAAGGGCATACATCTCCTTATCATATGTTGGATAATTCAATGTAGCTCCACTTAATTTCTCACTGAAATATGTTATAGGACGTCCACCATGAGATAGTACCGCTCCAATTCCCACACCTGATGCATCACATTCAATTTCAAATGTTTTGTTAAAATCAGGTAAGGTAAGCAAAGGGGCATGAACTAAACATTCTTTAATGTCATTAAAAGATTTATCTTGGTCTCCCCCCAGAAAAAGTTAGCATTCTTCTTGATGACACTAGTTAAAGGGGCGGCAATGGTGCTGAAGTTTGGCACAAATCTACGGTAAAAGCTTGCAAGTCTATGGAAACTTCTAACTTAGGAAATGCTTACTGGTCGTGGCCATTCTTCAATGGCTTTAACCTTCTCTTTGTCAACCTCTAAGACATTAGAACTGACAACAAAACCAAGAAAGACAATGTTGAGATGTGTGGGGCTCGATTCGATCAACCGATGTTGCTCACCAAGTGGTGGAGAGGTGGATTTTGGGTGGAAGGGTTGTGGAAGCTAGAATGTAAATAGACACAATGATTTATAGTGGTTCAACCTTCTAACCAAGGTCTACATCCACTACCTTAGCTCCCCACTAAGGATTTCTCAATCAATCCACTATTGATTCGTCCCCTTTTCTAGGATTAGGAGGAAACCCTTACAACCGATCAAGCTTCTACCCAAAGCCTTGATCAAAACCCTCTTTACGAAGAGATAAATAAAGCAAACTTAAAATCCTCTAATAGGTGTTTGTTTGCACAATTAAGCACTCACCCAAAACCTAAAACACTTGAGCAAATTTGACAATTTTGGCTCACTAGTGTTTGTCTATACAAGAATTGAATATTTAAGCACTAAGACAATATTTGATCATTTGTTGTTTGACAATATGAGCATTAACCTTCTCTTGATGCTTGGAGGTCCCTTTTATACTCCCAATTGAGTTTGTGGCCGTTACTAGCCGTTGGGGATGAATTGGAGTCGTTGAGGACTTTATTTCCCTTCATAAATGTTGTTCTGCAGCTATCCGTATCGATACGCGTGGAACAGTATCGGTACGGCCTTCATCGGAACTAGATGTTGGGCTCTTGCCAGCCTGGGCGTATCGATACGCTTGAGGGCGTATCGGTACGGGTTCACATTTATATGGCCGTTGGGAAATAGCCGTTGGGGTAGTTGAAATGGGATCGGTACGCTTACCTGGCGTATCAAAACGACCCCACTGCGTATTGAAACGGCAAGGGCCTGTATCGTTACGGGTTTTGACAGTGGCCAAACTGGGACAAAAAGGTATCAGTACGGGGGTTTACCGTATCGATACTGGTACTCTGAAAACACAAGTTTGGCTATTAAAGACATGAAAAGTCTTTGCCAAAAACCTCTTAAAATACCTCAAACATAAATTCAAGTTGTTTGGACTTAAAAACAAGTTTTAAATTCTTTCCAAATTAGTCCAAAACTTTTTTCAATTATTATATCAAAACATTAGTTCTACAATCTCCCCCTTTTTGATGTAATAAAACTCACTTGAAAAATTGTTTGTGATTCTCCCCCTTTAACTTTAAAAATGTGAATAAGAGATTAAAGATATGAAATTAAATAAAGCTCCCCTTATTCATTTGAAAATTCAATTTTTCAAACCATTTCTCCCCCTTTTTGTTATATCAAAAAGAATTTAAAACATTAAGTTCATAATAACAATAGAGGTAAAAACTTTGACAAAAATAAGAATTTGATTTTAAAATGGCTCCCCCTTACTCAAAGCATCATTAAAAATGTTAGTCCAACATTTATGATCATCTAGTTGAATAAACTAAAAATAAAGCAAATAAATGCTAAAACAACTAGATTTTTACCAACACTTGGACTCAAGTTAGGATGTGAAGCCTTCCTTCTTCAAGTGTTCTTCCTTGTGTACATGGAGCTCCCCCTTAATGTTTGACTTGTTGAACATCTCCATCACACCTAGCAATAGACAATCAAGTAATTTTTGGTATCCAAATTGCTTTGGATCCATGAACATTAGTGGCACAAATTTTAGTCCCCTTAGGAATCCATTTTTCAATGTCATCATTTTTAATTGAAGTGGTTAGTCCTTTTGGGACCCAAAACACTTCTAAAACATTTACCTTTAATAAATCTAGGGGCACTAGATTGTCTAACATAAAAATTTGATTTTCCAAAATTGTTTTTCTTTTCAAGCTCTTTGGAAATCAAATCTTTTTCTTCTTGAACATTTTGAAGTAATTTTTGTAAATCAAAACATTTTAATTCAAACTCTTCAAGTTTTGCTTCAAGTTCAAGTTTGGTTTTAGAAAGCAAATCATTTTGAATTTTTAACTTTGAAATCAATTTATTGTTTTTCAAAATGTGGCTTTTAAAATCTAAAACCAAATCATCATAGACATCTTGTAATTCATCAAAGGAATAAGAACATGAAGTAGATGAATTAGAAGTTACCCTTGAATCTTCTTGGATGGCCATAAGGCAAAGGTTGGCTTGTTCATCGTCGGTGGAGTCCTCATCACTCCAAGTAGCAACATGTGCCTTCTTCTTATGGCTTGAAGTGCTTGCCCTCTCCTTTCTCTTAGGTTCTCGTTCAAGCTCTCTCAAGGCTTTCTTCATGAACGGGGCACACTTCATGAAGAGATGAACTATCTCTTTATCTTCATCCTCCTCTTCACTTGAGTAGACATGATGGAAAGTGGAGGATTTAAGAGTCATGGCACTTGCATTGATGCCTAGCCCTTTGATTTTCTTCTCTCCCATAGCTCTAATTTCTTCCCTCTTCTTCTCATCCTCTTTGTTCTTTTTCATGATTTGATGAGTAAGGAGTGACCCCATGAGTTCATCAAGCTTCAAAGTCTTCAAATTCTTTGCTTCGATGATGGCGGTCCTCTTTGAGTCCCAAGACTCGGGAAGTGAGTATATGAGCTTTCGAACAAGCTTCTCCTCCGGGATGGCTTCTCCATAGTTTGAGACCATTGGTGATTGTGGAGAACCTATCAAACATCTTCTCGATGTTCTCTTCCGAATCCATTTTGAAGTTCTCATACTCTAAGGTTAGGAGTCCAATCTTGGTCTCCTTGACTTCATTGGTTCCCTCGTATGTGACTTCAAGCTTGTCTCATACCTCCTTGGCACTCTCACAAGAAGACATCTTCTCATAGATGGATGGACCAAATGCACAAAATAGAATGTGCAAGGCTTTGCAATTTAGCTCCATCTTCTTGCGATCGTCGGCACTTCACTCCGCTTTACTTCTTTGAGGCACGAACGGACCATCTTCAACTACATCCCATATCTTGTAATCTTTTGATTTGATGAAGAAATTCATCTTTGTCTTCCAATGGGCATAGTGAGTTCCGTCAAAGAAAGGCGGTTTGTCGATTGATTGTGCCATTTGAGCCGGTTGATGAAATAGTGATCGAGCTTGCCGGATCTTCTCAATAGGATGTTAATCCTCTTCGATTGAGCCAAGCTCTGATACCAATTGTTGAGATGTGTGGGGCTCGATTCGATCAACCGATGTTGCTCACCAAGTGGTGGAGAGGTGGATTTTTGGGTGGAAGGGTTGTGGAAGCTAGAATGTAAATAGACACAATGATTTATAGTGGTTCAACCTTCTAACCAAGGTCTACATCCACTACCTTAGCTCCCCACAAAGGATTTCTCAATCAATCCACTATTGATTCGTCCCCTTTTCTAGGATTAGGAGGAAACCCTTACAACCGATCAAGCTTCTACCCAAAGCCTTGATCAAAACCCTCTTTACGAAGAGATAAATAAAGAAAACTTAAAACCCTCTAATAGGTGTTTGTTTGCACAATTAAGCACTCACCCAAAACCTAAAACACTTGAGCAAATTTGACAATTTTGGCTCACTAGTGTTTGTCTATACAAGAATTGACAATTTAAGCACTAAGACAATATTTGATCATTTGTTGTTTGATAATATGAGCATTAGCCTTCTCTTGATGCTTGGAGGTCCCTTTTATACTCCCAATTGAGTTTGTGGCCGTTACTAGCCGTTGGGGATGAATTGGAGCCGTTGAGGACTTTATTTCCCTTCATAAATGTTGTTCTGCAGCTATCCGTATTGATACGCGTGGAACAGTATCGGTACGGCCTTCATAGGAACTAGCCATTGGGCTCTTGCCAGCCTGGGCGTATCGATACGCTTGAGGGCGTATCGGTACGGGTTCACATTTAAATGGCCGTTGGGAAATAGCCGTTGGAGTAGTTGAAATGGGATCGGTACGCTCACCTGGCGTATCGAAACGACCCCACTCCGTATCGAAACGACAAGGGCCTGTATCGATACGGGTTTTGACAGTGGCCAAACTGGGACAAGAAGGTATCGGTACGGGGGTTTACCGTATCGATACTGGTACTCTGAAAACACAAGTTTGGCTATTAAAGACATGAAAAGTCTTTGCCAAAAACCTCTTAAAATACCTCAAACATAAATTCAAGTTGTTTGGACTTAAAAACAAGTTTTAAATTCTTTCCAAATTAGTCCAAACATTTTTCAATTATTATATCAAAACATTAGTTCTACAGACAACTTTGTCAGTACAAAATGTACACTTGTCTAAATTAGCATATAACTTATCCTTTCTTAAAACCAACAAAGCTGACCTCAAGTGTTGAACATGTTCTTCCATTGAATTACTATAGATTAAGATGTCATCAAAATAAACCAAACAAAATTTACCAAAAAACGGTCTAAGAAAATGGTTCATTAACCTCATGAAAGTACTTGGTGCGTTAGTTAAGCCAAAAGGCATAACCAACCATTCATAGAGTCCTTGCTTTGTTTCAAATGTTGTTTTCCATTCATCACCTTTCCGCATCCTTATTTGGTGATAACCACTCTTAAGATCAATCTTAGAGAAAAGGTTAGAACCACTAAGCTCATCTAACATATCATCTAAACGGGGAATAGGGTGATGATACTTTACCGTAATTTTGTTTACCGCTCGACAATCTACACACATTCGCCAAGTTCCATCCTTCTTTGGCACAAGTAATACCGGAACAGAACATGGGCTAAGGCTCTCCCTCACGTAGCCTTTGGCCATTAGTTCAGCCACTTTCCTTTGCAACTCCTTGGTTTCCTCAGGATTGCTTCGGTAAGCTGGACGGTTAGGAATGACGGCACCAGGAATGAAATCTATTTGATATTAAATGCCACAGATTGGTGGCAACCCACTTGGAATCTCCTCCAGAAATAATTCGTCAAATTCCTACAATAAAGACACAATAGAAGAAGGCAAAGTATGATCGAGTTGGTTAGTGTTCAATAAACTTTCCTTGTACACAAGTACAAGTAATTCCTTTCCTGGCAGCAAACACTTTCTCAACTCTCTTTCTTTGGTAAAAACACTCATTTTCGCACCCTCACTTTGCTCACTCTCACTTGCTTTTACCTCCATTTTTTATTCTCTCTCTTTGGCTCTTTCAATACTTTCTCTCATATGTATTTGGTCTTTGTGAATTTGTTTTGGTGAAAGAGGGGCTAAGGTAATCTTTCTTACTCCATGGGTGAGTGTATATCGATTGGTATATCCATCATGTATGACTCGTTTATCGAATTGTCATGGCCTCCCAAGTAGTAAATGGCCAGCGTGCATCGGAACAACATCGCAAAGAACTTCATCCTTATACTTTCCAATGGAGAAAGCAACAAGAACTTTCTTGGTAACCTTGAGTTCTCATCCATCATTAAGCCACTGCAGCTTGTAGGGATGTGGATGCTTTGTGGTTGCTAATCCAAGTTTTTCTACCATAAGAGTACTAGCAACATTAGTGCAACTACATCCATCAATAATGACAAAGCATACCTTTCCATTAACATGCCAGCGAGTATGAAAGATATTCTCGCGCTGCTCATTCCCTTCATTCGCTTGCACACTTAGGCTCCTTTTCACAATAAGGGCCTCTCCTTCTGTTGCATACTCTATATCATCATCTTCATCTTCTTGTATGGCAACAACTTCATCTTCCTCCTCTTGTTCCGATTCAACCTCTCCATCATCACGAAGAAGCATGGTGTTGCGATTTGGGCATTGGCTTTCAATATGCCCTCTTCCCAAGCACTTGAAGCATTGTATATCTCGGGAACAGTTTGGAACATTCGGAGCCTTACCTTTGCTAGTTTCGGCGATGGTCTTGCTTCCTTTGGGTGGTGCGCCTCTTTCATTGGGTGGTATTGGAGGACTCCGTTTGTAAGAACTTTGCCTCTATCTTGATGATGCTCCCCCATAGGTTCGTGTGGAACCCTTCCGTTTAAGTTGCTTTTCCACTTTTATGGCCATATGTACCATGTCTTTGATCTCCACATAATGTTGCAACTCAATGACGACCGCAATATTTAGGTCAAGGCCGGATAGAAATCTTGCCATGGTGGCTTCTCGATCCTCATCAATGTTAGCTTGGATCATGGCTACTTCCATCTCTTTAAAGTAGTCCTCGACACTACGGTTGCCTTGGGTGAGATTTTGAAGCTTGTTGAACAACTCCCTATGATAGTGAGTTGGAACGAACCTCCTACGCATAACGGCCTTCATCTCATTGCAAGTAGAATTTGGATGTTCGCCATTGTGTCTCCTGCTAGATGTCAACTGATCCCACCATATTAGTGCATAATCTGTAAATTCAATGGCTGCAAGTTTTACCTTCTTAAGCTCGGAGTAGTTGTGGCACTCAAAGATGTGCTCAACTTTTTTTGCCATGCAAGATAGGCTTCAGGATCCGTTCTTCCTTGGAAATGATGAATGTTTATTTTGATGTTGCTAAGATTATCATCAACTCTTAGCCGGGCTCTTTGGTACCTAGGTTCTTGACACCTCAAACATTGTTGGGAGGCTCGCTCGTCTATGAGTTCTTTCTCCACCTCTCCCTCATACTCTTCCTCGTGATCTGAATTATGCCTTCGTTGAGATCTTTCCTCCAAATGATCTAATCGTTCTTGCATCGTCCCCAACCTTTGTTGCAACAACCTGTCCATCTCTCGGATAACATCTTGAAGATTGGAGTTAGTTGCATCTACGTTAACATTATTACTTCCTCCAACGGAGTTTCTCACGAAATTTTGAGACATTATTAGTAACAAAAATAAAAAAAAATAAAAACCTCACAAAGACAAAACCTTACCTATTCCACTCCAAGAAAATGCACTCACATTCGTGTTTCACTCGGGATGGCTTTTACCCTTGATGTGCACTCTTGCCTTTTTTTCCACTCTTGCTCTCAATTAAAGAAGAATAGAGAATACGATGCCCCTCCCTCTTTAACTTTCTCTAATTTTTTTCGATTTTTTTCTCTTTTTTTCAGAAGAGAGACATCGACTATCTTACTGAATCAACCTCGCTCTGATACCAATTGATATGAACCCGGTAATGTGATATGATTCATATAGATGTGCCCAATCGTGATTCTAGTAAGAAATATTCTTTGCTACGCTTTGAACTCTGAGATATCATAAAACATACATGTGAGATGAATAGCAATATAATAAAAAAATTAATGAAGAAAGGAATTGGATAGGTAATTTGGACAGTATGGTGCCTAAGGATAGCGAATTGTGACCCGCTGGCTATAACGAGCTAGGAACCATCAATATACTTTGATGGAGTCGAGGTGGAGGAGCGTGGAACGTGGCCCACAAGCTATAAGAAAGCTTGGAACCAACGCTATAGTAAAATGAAATGGATAGAAGACTACAAGCACAACTTGAAGCCGATAGAGTTCTCGCAAGAACAAGATGAAAGCAATCTTTCAAAGGTTTATATTCTCCAAAGAAAAAATAGAAGTCCTTACAAATGATCCCAAGGTGCCTATTTATAGTGTGGCTAGGCACCATATGAAAAGTCACACAAAAGAGAGATGAATGCTCATCTAAATGCTATTGAATACAAATAAATGAAATGTTTCATTCTTATCCTTTTGATGGATGAATTTTGCTTTAAATTGAGATGAATTTAGCCTTAAATTCGTCCAAAAGGAGTGGTGACTCTTGGGATGCTTCATTTTGCTTGCAAATGGATAAAAGGGAATGAATGTGGACATATGATGAATGTAGACATCCCACACGTCCAAATCAGCTTGTCTCTTTGAATTCCTTTATGATTTTATCACTTAATTTGATGATTAAATGACATTAAACCAGCTTTCATTGCTTGCCCATTTGTGAAATATGATCAGCCTTCAAAAATGATAAATAAAGGCCTTAAATGCATAATTTGAATGCTGATTATTGCATGTCCCTTCTCTTGAACGTGAATGGCCTTCATTGGTTCATAATTTCAACCTTGAATAGGTGAATTATGAAGCTTAAATGCTTTGTTACTCTAAGAAGATGAACAACCTTGAAAAGATGAAAAGAATTCAGCCTTGAATTGCCTTCAATTGCCTTGTTTGCATGAGTAAAGATGGTCAACAATTACTTGTTTCCAAGCTTAAGTTGAAAAGTCTCTTCTTTAATCTACACGTCACATGAACCTAGACACACACAAAGGATTTATTCAAACTTAAAATAATAGATGCATGAAACAATTAAAGAGTTAGTTAATTGAGTGAACTAGTTAAATGAATGAACTAGTTAAATTAAAGAACTAACTTTATTGAATTTATCTAAATGCATGAATGAAGTAGTTTAACGAATGATTTAAGATACATAATTAAACTACTTCCCTAAATGAACTAAAACTATAAATGAAGTGCATTCTTTAATGACCAGCACACTTTATTTATGAAATACTTAAATTCTCATGCAAATGCATGCATGAGCAAGGTAAGGTATTCCTCCCTTGTTATTTCTTCTTTCCCACGTTCATGGCTTGTTGTAAACAAGCTTTCCATGGCTGATTGAAACTCCTTGGCCCGTGCACGTGTAATGGGGCCACTTGGGTACTTCTCCGGGTCCTTGTTCTTGATGGTCATATCATAAGGTAGTGGATGTAGAGTTCAATTGGAACCTGAATCACTCTAAATCTCTTGTCTAGCAAATTTTTATTTTCCACTCCACCCCTAAAATTTCTAAAAATCCAATTCACCCCCCCTCTTGGCTTAAATCGATTCTATGATCCACTCAACAATTGGTATCAGAGCTTACCTCTTTGAATGATTAACAACCATAAGAAGAGTTCCTAGGAGAGTGTGATCTATTCGAAAGACAAGCCATGGCATCTACTTCAACCTTCAACCTCTATGAGTCACAATAAACTACTAAACCACCCTTCTTTAATGGGAACAACTACACTTATTGGAAAAATCGGAGACGAACGAGGAAGATAAACGAAAGATGTAAGTCAAGGACAAAGCTCTACATATCATATTTTGTGCACTTGGTTCGAATATCTATTTAAAGGTTTCATCTATCGAAATTGCGAAGGAAGTGTGGGACACCTTGGAGACGGCTTATGAAGGCTCTAGCGATGTGAAAGAGACGAAGATTGGGTTGCTAAACTTAAGCTATGAGAATTTTAAGATGGACCTCGATGAGAGCGTCTCAAAGATGTTTGATCTTTTTTTATCATCGTCAATGGCCTTAAAGGATTCGGTGAAGTAATTCCTGAAGATAAGCTAGTGAGAAAGCTTCTATACTCTCTCCCGGAGTCTTAGGATGGTAAGAAGACGGCCATCATCGAAGCAAAGAATTTGAGAACTTTGAAGCTTGATGAGCTTGTTGGGTCTCTTCTTACACACGAGATCATGAAGCAAGGAAGAGAGGAAGAGAAGAAGAAAAAAGAGAGAAGGATAGAGAAGCATGAGGTAAAGAAGAAGAAGAAGAAGAAGAAGAAGAAGAAGAAGCTATGAGTTGCTCTCAAAGCCTCTCTACAAGAGGAGAGCTCTTCTAGTGAGGAGGAAGATTTAGAGGAATTGGCTATGATAGTCAAACGTTTCTCACGGTTCATGAAGTCCAACCGAGGGAGAAAATTTCAAAGAAAGATGGACTTCAAGAACAAAGACAAAGAAGAAGAAAGGGATCCGATCATTTGCTTTGAGTGCAAGAAGCCAGGTCACATACGTTCTGATTGCCCTCAACTAAAGAAGAATAAGCTCAAAGCCAAGCTTGCTACTTGGAGTGATGAGGAGTCATCCGAGGATGATGAACATGAAGTGGCCAACCTTTGCCTCATGGCTCTTGAGAAGGATTCTTCTATGGTAACCTCTAACTCATCTACTTTTGATTTTACATATGATGAACTTCTAGATGCTTATGATGAGTTGCAAGAGGTATATGATGAGTTGGTTGAGAAATACAATGAGTCAGTTTTAAAAAAATAAGAAAATGATTTCGGTTTTAAGGGCCCAAAATGACTCCATTTATAAAACCAACTCGGAATTAGAAAAGAAGGTCATGGTTTTACAAAATTCCTCAAATGAGTTTGAAAAGAAATCAAATGATTTAAATGACCTTCTTGAAAAATACCATGTTTACCACCAAGAGGAGGTGAGTAAACTCAAAGCTTCTCTAACCAATGTTGGGAAAACGGTTTTGAAAAAGCATCTTCTTCAAAATCCCAACATGTGAAGAGAAACTTTGTTGACCACAAACAAAGAGGCTCTCATAAGTATCATAAGAACAAGAAAGTTAGAAGTGTATGGGTTCCTAAGGAACTTGTAGTTTCTAACAATATTGTAGCCATTTCATCTTGGATTCCTAAGGGAACCAAGTATTTGGGAACTAACACTCATGGACCCAAAATGATTTGGGTACCAAAAATCAAAGCTTAACTCTTTGTTTGTAGGGGGCATTGCTACAAGGCCAAAGCACAAAGCCAAAACTCATGGTACCTTGATAGTGGATGCTCGAGGCACATGACCGGAGACAAGAGTCGGTTCATGGATTTAAAGCCAAAAAGTGGAGGAGTGGTGACATTTGGTGACAACTCCAAAGGCCACGTTGAAGGTATTGGCTTCATAGGTAATCACTCTACCATACTCATTGAAAATGTTTTGTATGTCAATGGTCTAAAACACAATTTATTTAGCATTAGTCAATTGTGTGATAAAGGGTTTAATGTCTTATTTGATAAAAATTGGTGTAAAATTGTTGACATTAAATCTAATAAAATAATGTTCATTGGTCATCGCATGGGAAATATATACATAGTGCATCTAGATGACATTCATACATCCCATGCATGTTCTGTTGCACAAAATGAAAATGATGCATGGTTATGGCATAGGAAACTAGGACATGCTAGCATTAGTGTTTTATAAAAATTAGTTTCCCTAAATCTAGTTAGAGGTTTACCCAAGATTAAGTTCTCAAATGATAAAAATATGTGATGCATGTTCTAAGGGTAAATAACATAGATCATCCTTTAAATCCATTAATGATATCTCTACTAGTAGATTTTACAATTAATTCACATGGATCTTTTTGGGCCTATTAGAACTATGAACTTGGGTGGTAAATCGTATGCTTTTGTACTTGTTGATGACTACACTAGGTTTACTTGGGTTCTATTCTTAAGTACAAAAGATGAGGCTTTAGAAAAATTCATCACATTTTCTAAACTAACTCAAAATGATCTTGAGCTTAAGATTTCTCACATTAGAAGTGATCATGGAATCGAGTTTCAAAATCTAGGTTTTGAAGAGTTTTTAAAGGAAAATGGTATTAGCCACAATTTTTCGGCACCTCGAACTCCTCAACAAAATAGAGTAGTTGAGAGGAAAAATAGGACTTTACAATAAATGGCTAGAACCATACTTTGTGAAAACAATTTACCTAAATACTTTTGGGAGGAAGCCACAAATACCGCTTGCTACATTGTAAATCGAGTAATGATTATGTCACTTTTAAAGAAAACACCATATGAGATTTTAAAATCTAAGAAGCCTAACATTAGCTATTTTCATCCATTTGGTTGCAAGTGTTTTGTTTTAAATAATGGAAAAGACAACTTAGGTAAATTTGATGCTAAAAGTGATGAAGCTATTTTCTTAGGGTATTCCTTAAACTCTAAAGCCTATCGTGTATTTAATAAAAGAACTTTAGTAGTAGAAGAGTCTATACATGTTGTTTTCGATGATAACCTCCTTTGAGGAAGGAATCTTGTGATGATGATGATGTAGGAATCCTTGACGCATTTGATAGAGGACAAACTTCAAAGGAGGATGAGATTCCAACTAAAGAAGAAGATGCACAAGATCCACCTCTTGAAGCCTTGAATGACTTGGCTCTTGAGGAAAAGGAAGTGAGCTACCCAAGGGAGTACAACTATGCCAAAGGTGGTGAAATCTTGGGTGATCCATCCATGGGGGTAACTACTAGATCCTCTCTCAAATTAATGAATAATGTTGCTTTTATCTCATGCATATAGCCTAAAAATATCAAAGAAGCTTTAAAAGGTGAATTTTGGATTTTGGCTATGCAAGAAGAATTAATCCAATTTGAGAGGAGTAATGTGTGGATATTAGTTGAAAGGCCTAGTAATCAATCTACAATATGAACAAAATGGGTATTTAGGAATAAACTAGATGAGAGTGGTAACATTGTCAGAAACAAAGCTAGACTAGTTGCTCAAGGTTACACTCAAGAAGAGGGAATAGATTTTGATGAAACCTATGCACTCGTAGCTAGAATGTAAGGTATTAGGATGTTGCTTGCATATGCATGTTATCATAATTTAAAGTTTTTTCAAATGGATGTGAAATATGCATTTTTAAATGGTTTTATAAATGAAGAAGTGTATGTGGAAAAACCACCGGGTTTGGAGGATTCAAAATTTCCAAATCATGTTTTTAAGCTAACCAAAGCCCTTTATGGTTTAAAACAAGCTCCTAGAGCTTGGTATGAAAGGCTTTCAAACTTTTTAATTGAAAAAAGGTTTTGAAAAAGGTAAGGTGGACACTACATTGTTCATAAAAAGATATAAAAATGACATCTTAGTAGTGCAAATATATGTTGATGATATTACTTTTGGATCTACTAATGAATGTCATTGCAAAGAGTTTGCTAAGTTAATGCAATGTGAATTCGAGATGAGTATGATGGGGGAGCTTTCATTCTTCTTGGGACTCCAAATCAAACAAAGGAAGGATGGCACCTTCATAAATCAAGCAAAGTACGTGAAAGATATGTTCAAAAAGTTTGGCTTGGAGAATGCAAAGCCTCAAGCCACACCTATGAGCTCATCTACAAAGCTTGACAAAGATGAAGGAGGTAAGTGTGTTGACTCTAAACTTTATCGCTCTATGACCGGATCATTGCTTTACCTTACCGGAAGTAGACCGAATATATTGTTTAGTGTTTGCTTGTGTGCTAGGTTTCAAGCTAGTCCTAGAGAGTCTCACCTTATAGCCTTTAAAGGGTCTTTAGGTACCTTAGGGATACTCCTTGTTTAGGTCTTTGGTATCATAGAGACTCAACCTTTAACCTTCATGCTTATTTGGATGCGGATTATGAGGGTTGGAAAATAGATAGAAAAAATACTTCCGGCACTTGCCAATTCTTAGGTAGTATGCTCATATCTTGGTTCTCTAAGAAACAAAATAGTGTAGCTTTATCTACCACTGAATCCGAGTACATATCCTTAGGGAGTTGTTGTGCTCAAGTCCTTTGGATGAAGCAAAAACTCTTAGATTATGGAGTTAAAGTTGAAATCATACCCCTTAAGTGTGACAACACTAGTGCTATATGCCTAACAAAAAATCCCATCCAACACTCTAGAACCAAACACATAGAAATAAGGCATCATTTCATTAGAGATCATGTCCTTAAGGAAGATGTTGTTTTAGAGTTCGTATACACCTTAAATCAATTAGCGGACATCTTTACAAAACCTCTAGATAATGAGCGTTTTTCATCCCTTAGGAGAGAGTTGGGTCTAACTAGCCTATCTTGACCTTTTAGGACATTTTTGTTCTTAAATTGCTTGATTTCTTGCAAAATGCCATGCTTATGTGTTTTTAATCCTAATTTCATCCATTCTTATAGTTAGGGGGAGTATGTTTATGTTTTTACATGTTTCTCTTGCTCATACATAGCATTTATGCAACTAGGACTTATTAGAATTCCCTTTTTCTGCATTTTAGAGCCTCATCTGCACCTTCAGGCCTGGGCGTATCGAAACGGGTCAATATGTTTCGATACGAGTGCCTTAAATGAATGCAATGTGACCAGGGTGTTTCGAAACACGCTAAAGGGTTTCAAAACATTTTGCCTCTGCCAAGGAATGTATCGAAACGGCCCAAATGCGTTTCGATACGGTATGTCTTGTGGGATTCGATACACTCAAACCCGTATCGAAACGGTCAATAGGGTTCGAAACATCAGTCAACGTTTCAGTACGTCTGTTTTGAAATGGTCGTGCCCGTTTCGAAACGCGTATCCGGGCAACTTTTTAAGGGCTTTAATTGCTAAAGTTTACTTTTCATTAAAATTCCCAAAAACCCTAAAAACACTAAACCCAATTCTTCTCTATAAAAACCCTCTAAACCTCATTGTTTTTCATCAAATCTTGAGGGCTTTTACTCACAAACTAACGTTTAAGCAAGCTTCAACAACTTCGTGCAATTTCTTCCATTCATTCATCCAAAAATCCCTTTTTGAGGTATTTTTCATCCTTTTCTTTTTCCTTTGATTTTATTCGTATCTTAGGTTAGAAAATATTAATTTTGTATAAATTATATGTTTTGCAACTTGGGTTCTTCAAATCTCGTAAAAAAATTCAAAATCTTCATTTTTTGATTCGTATATATTTGTTTTCACTCGTATTTTTTTTACTGTTTTTCAAAAGTTGTTTATTCTTCAATTTTTTTTTGTTATATGTATATACGTTTTTAAAGTATTTTTCTTTAAAACCTTAATGGGATTTTTCATTGGACTGAATTAAGGATTTAAATGCATACATTTAAATTCTTTTTGCTTGCTTTGTGTTTTTAGGAATTTCATGGAAAACGTTAACAAGAAACGCAAGACTCAAACGGGTGAAGGTTCAACCCAAGCAAATATCAGTCCTAACCTTACCCTCCTTTTTCAAAAGAGTCTAAGGAATCAAGAAACTAAGGACCGTTTCAAAATCATCAAAGATTTAGCCGTTCGCCGAGAGCGAGTTGTGGATATCGCGTTCCTTGACTCCGAGCGCTTTGAATTCCGCTATCTAGCTCTCTTGCGAGAAGGGAGCTTCTTGGCCTTTTTGAGCATTTCGGACATTGTCTACAAGCATATGGTTCTGCTATTCTACTCCAATGTCGTTCTTATTGATAATGAAGATCATACCGAGGTGATTGGCCTTGAGTCGTACCTTTTGGGTAGGAAGTTCACTATTGATATACTTGTTTTAGAGAAAGCTCTTGGGCTCAAAGATGAAGGCATTGAGGATGAGAACCACTTTGGTGCTCACACCGGATCCGTTCTCACATTGGATGCTCATGACCGGTTCCTCCATTTAATGATCTCTTGGTTCATCCGCCCTTCAGGAGGTAAATTTTCTCACGTTCGTCAAGTAGATTATTTTTTGTTGGAGTGTTTTCGCAAAGCACAACACACGAACTTGGTCAAAATCATGTTCGCCGAGATGATCCATCAAGTGAATATTCGCAACACCGATGCACTTACATCCTTCACTTATGGGGTTGTTTTAAGCTATGTCTTTGGTACCCTCAATTTTAATTGTTCTTATGATTCTCCGAAACCCCGCAAGCAAAAGATTGGTGAATCTTCTCTTATCAAGTTCGGGTTTCGCTATACTCTTGGCCAATGGGTTCGTGTTGATAGGTGAGCTTCGGTACCTCAAGTTGAGCCTCCACCTCAAGCTCCGGCTCCTAACAATGAGGCACTTATGGCTTTCCTTACCGAGCGGTTCAACTCGATCGATACAAACATGGCTTCAGGTTTTGATGCTCTCAACACTCGCATGCAATCTTTGGAGGAACACGTCTCCTCTCTTGAGAATCAACAATCATCTATGGATTTATCTTTCTCCATATTCTATGGTGATTGGAGGAATTATCGCCGTGCTCAAGATAAAGACAATGATGATTCTCTTGATGATGGTGGTGAAGATGATGACGAGGCGTAGGATTTATATTCCATATCATATTAGTCTATCATATTAGGATTAAGTTTGCACATATCTGACTTTTTATGTTTTAAAGACCTATGCTTTGATTATTTTCTTTGGGATTGAGCTTAAACTCTAATGCTTTAAGTAATTGTGTTTGGTTATTTGTTTCTTGAACTTAATGATATATATATTATGTTGTTTTGTTTCTTGCTTATAACCTTGGTTCTTCTCATGATTAGCCTTGATTATTGTTCTTTTTTATCTAACAAAAAGGGGGAGAAGTAATATAAGAGCCAAATTTTTTTATGTTAGTTTTGAGTTTCAAACACTTGAATTTCAAATCTCTTCAAAATTTTAAAACCCATCTTACATTGAGGGGGAGTTAGAACGTCTTCAAGATTTAAAAATTCTTAAAAATTCAAACTTGATTTTGTTATATAAAAAAGGGGAGATTGTAAAACTAATGAATTGGTTTTGATATAACAAAGGATTTAAGGACTAAATTGAAAAAGATAAAATGAATTTTTAAGTCCTCAAAACTTTCCTAAGTGTTTAAGAAAAATATCCAAGTCAAGACCTAAACTTACTCAAATTTTTCTAAGTGTTTACCAAGTCAAAACAGTGATTTTCGAGTCACCGTTTCGAAACGGCCTTCAGGCGTTTCGGAACGATTTGAAACTGTTAACCTCTGTTTTGGAACTAGCTTTTCCGTTTCGATACGGGTGTATCAAAACAGGTCTTTATATTTCGAAACGGATGAAGAACAACAGAACAGTTTGAACTGTTTCGATGCGGTTGTATCGAAACGACATCAAACGTTTCGAAACGAATTCCAAACTTGGTTTCAAAATATGACCGTTAAATTATTTTAACTAATTTTAAATATACAGTTAAAGCGTATCGAAACACTTCTAAGTCGTTTCGATACAGGTTTTGACAGTGACAAATTGTTTCGAAACAGGCTTCAAAACGTTTCGGAACAAGCTCTTAGCGTATAGAAACGATCGTGTCTGTTTCGGTACGGCCTATTTATTACACTCAACGACTATTTCTATTTTGGTCTGTTTCGAAACAAAGTCGGGCATTTCGGACCAGGTAGTTGCATACTGCATTTATGGTGTGAAGATAACATCCCAACGACTATAATAATGAAGGCAACAACCCCAACGGCTAGAATTCAATGAGAATGTATAAAAAGGACTTCTAAAAGCACCAGCAAAAACTATTGAACCCAAAAGAAACATTCAAACATCAAATTCAAGCTATTGTGCTAAAATCCCATATTTTCTTGTAAACCCCAATTGTAGAGCTTTGTAGTTTCAATCTCATTTGTTCAATTGGGTTGAGTGCTTGTAAAAAGGGCTACATTTGTATTGAAAGATACTAGTTATTAGCCTTAAACTTCTTTGTAATCTTTGAGTGAGGATTGCGTCAATTTTTTGGTAGAAAAATTGACCATTTTGTAAAAGTTTCCTCCTAAGCCTAGAAAAGGAGAAGATCAACTAGTGGAGTTGTTGGAAAATCCTTAGTGAAGCTAAGGTAGTGGATGTAGAGTTCAATTGGAACTTGAACTACTCTAAATCTCTTGTCTAGCAAATTTTTATTTTTCACTCTACCACTAAAATTTCTAAAAATCCAATTCACCTCTCTATTGGCTTAAATCGATTCTACGATCCACTAAACAATTGAGTTGTTTATTAGAGGGGTTACACAAAACATGTTATTTAACAAAAGTTGTAGGCATGAATTAAATTACGAGATATTTTGTTTCTAGACATTGAATGATTAAGGGATAGTTCAGTAAAAATAAAAATTGGGACTAGTAACATTGCTAGATCTGTTCTTCGATCTTGGTCTATCACTTTAGATATTTACAATGAACATATCGTAAGCATTATAGTTGAACGCCGTCACTAATAAAGTTTTGGCATTCCATTTTTAATGAACATATCTTAAGCACCCGAGTTGCAATGTGTGCAGTAAAACTTGGTAAGAACAGTTTGAATGGACCTTCAATAAATTCGTTTATTTCAGTACTCAAAACAGGTTGATAATCAACCTTTTCATCAGATTAGTTCATGCCTACATAGATGTGGAGAAATGATCAAATACATATATCTCACAGTCTAAAAAGGACTCAAAACAGTTTCGTCCAAGAGTTGGAATGTAAATTTAATATATTTTAGGAGATAAAGTGATAAACACAAAAGATAGAACAAGTTCAGCTAATGCTACCTTTCCATTCAGTGTGTCCTGTCAGACAAGTAGATAGCATCTATAGTAGAATAGAAGAGAATAGACGCATACTATCGGAGACAATGTGCAGCAATGCAGAGCTTGCTCACCGGCCATTAGGCTCGGCAACCTTCGGTCTGCACCCCATTTGTTCAAGAAACTTGCTGAGATGCAAATGCTTAGCAGCCCATTGCTCAGCTAATTTTTGCTCCTTCGCTTCCGCATCTCTCCTTAGCCCTTCTAGTTGTTCCCTATATTCAGCTTCGATCCTGTCAAGAGCGGTCTTCTGCTCTTCCCGTAGAGCCTTGATCTTCAACTCTATTTCTTCCATTTTCTCCCTTCTGCGGCAGGCCTTCTCTGATTCCAGTTGTAACTCTACCCTTCTTAACCTCCAGGCTGCTTCCTTTTTATGTGCAGCCCAAGCACGGTGCCCTTCTTCCAGCTCCCTGCAGCACTCCACCAGTTCAGATATCAGCAGGTTCTCACTACAAGAAGGAAATGATCCATGGGGCACCATATTTCCCATAACGGGGGTAGTTTCCGACATGCTCTCAGGTTGCAGCCATGGGATTCGGGGAGCAGCTGGCACTGTCGAGGGAGATAAACTTAACGTCACAGAAGGGGAAGGTGGCCTAACAACTGAGGTATTGCTGGAACTAGAAAGCCAAGGTGGAAGTAAAGTCGGTGCAGGTGAAGGTGGGTCGGTAGGAAGAAAACCACCATTGGATGTAGCCATGGGAAAGGCTGAGCTTTGCCTCTGTTTCACTAGTTTCTCGGCAAAAGTTTCTAATATCCTATCGTACTTGCCGTCCTCAACTGGCTCAACGGTCTTATGCTTCTCCTTGTGTTCCCTTTGTTGCTTCTCTTTGAATACCTCCCACCACTTGCCCAGTCTTTTAGCAGTTCTTCCAGGGACTTCAGAAGCGATTTTCTTCCATTTGTTCCCGTGTTTGGCTTGAAGACGGATTACAAGACGCTGCTCCTCTTCCGTTAGGGATCCCTTCTTGATACCAGGTTTGAGGTAGTTATTCCACCTTTCTAAGCAAGATTTTGCATCCCGGTTTAGGGGAGTGTTCATGCGGTGTGACACAAGGTTCCACTCCCTCGGTCCATACTGTTTTACGTAAGCACACAACAAAGCGTCTTCTTCAGCTCTCCAACGCTGTCTCTCCTTCATTTCCAGGGGTAAACACCACTTCCCATCGCTCTACGATCCTCATAATGTATCTGCAAGAAAATCAGTAAGTTTAACCATCGATTTCCTACTAGCCAACAGATAACAGGTGGATCAAACAGTAACAAACTCAGAAATAAGAGAAGACTAAATGCCACTAGTAAATTAATGATGAACTTATAACAATGTCATAGCACTTTCTAGACCTTAACTAAAGTATCATAAAACCAAGGGTACAACACATGGATGTTACGAAAACACTGGGTGCACGACACAAACCGGCAATCTTCATGCAGAATTATAACAACCACCTGGCACATAATTCGCCACCGTATAGGCTATATAATCTTCTCCAATATGACCCAACAAGACCAGGAGGGATTCAAGAATAAATCTCCAGACAATTTAAAACTAGGAATCAAGAACTCTAAATGACTCCCAAATTAGCTCGACTCGGATAGCTAACCGTTTACACTCTAAATGCCGGTAGACCAATAAAAAAGGGATGTCTAGCCAATCATCATAACAATGATTGCAGAAGCATGCAGTTAAATAGATGTGTCAATAATCGATAGTAACTGCTGCTGGTACCACTTGCCATTGATTATAAAGTAGGAAACTCAACCAGCACGATGCTACCAAACACTGCACAGAGAGACAAGTTGAAGGGGGGGAAAAAGAAATATTATAATATTAAAATAAGATGAAATATCAGCAGAGGAATGCTTTTAAGCAATGACTGAATACAAAGAACACAGTTCTGCCATAGCAAAAGCAATTATTATACATACAGGCAGTGATGACAATCAATATTGGAGTCAGCAAAAACAACGCGCCAAAAGGATTATAAATGGTACAATTATTGATAAAAACTCATATCCAGGACTATTTGATCCCGAAGTTTGTGTATGTAAAGCTCCCTAATCAGGGCCAAATTGTACTGCAACACCAGGTACATAATGCAATAGAGATAAGACTTTCGTCTTTAACACATCTGTAAACCAAACTAGATTTGCACCCTCATTTAAGCTGTTAATTAAAACTAATCTGCTAAAATATCCCACTAAAAATGTATAAAAAAACCAGATAAACAAGCCCAATGACAGTCTATTCAAGATGGTAAGTCAACAATCAATCGAACAGGTAAGATCTTATTCAAATCATATGCCATGTTTATGAGACAAAATCTTCAGAAAATTACAGTTTCAAGGCAAAAGAATATGGTTCATCAACAGGTTAGAACATTTCTGAAATTAGCAATTATGGATAACCCTTTAGTAGGTAATCATTTCTTTGAGAAACCCAATTTAAAGAACTAAACAAATACTATAATTTATGGTTAACAAACAAGCTAAAGAGCGTGGGGGCTTCCCTCAATATCTTAACGTTGAGGAAACGTTTGGCTGACGAGAAAACTAAGAAATGAAGGGGAAAAAATGAACAAAATTCATTAACAAAACAAGCTCACCATATTTTTGTTTGCTTCAAGTGCCCAAATTTAAACTCTGCCTTGATTGCATGTTCTAGCTTATAATCTCCGACAACAACAGCAAAATGAAAAGCAAAAACAAAACAACACTCTACCAAGAAACAAAAATAGAGCGGCTAGAAAGAGAAATGTGAGAGTGGAGAGGGACGAAAATGCAGAAATAAAAATGAAACAGAAAAGGAAAATGAAAACTCAGATTAGAGTGTTGTCAAACATACTGTAAAATTTAGACGGAAAAAAAAAGTCTGACAATAGGGGCGTGATGGAGGGGCATACACGCGAGTGGGACTGCCAACTAAAATTTTCGGACATCACCACGGATACTCTTACACTAACTAAATAATTAAATAACATCATATGATAAATATGTTATGAATATCTTTATTTAAATAATTATATAAAATTTTAATATATTTTAGTATTAGGTTTTAATACGTATTGAAATTAAGGTTTTTATCTTGTCTATAAATATAGAGTGGAAAAAGTATTGTACGCAATCCTACATTGAGAATGTAATATAAGTTTCTCTCTTTGTCTCTCATATTTATTCATGTTTATCTATTTTGTTTTTACTCTTTATTGTATTCACAACACGTTATCAGCACGATCTCGCTCCCAAAAAAATTAATAAGATATTAGTAACTACATCTACCATATATTCAACTTAGCTTGAAAAATCTGGTATATTTTAATTATTTATCTCGATATAGTGGATGATTAATTATTTTTAAATTAAGGTCAGTGTATTTTAATTTATTATTTCCTTGATGATATATCTAATATTAAATATATACATAATTATGACTTTTTAATGATGTGATTTTTTTTTCTTTACCATCTAGCGATGGTTGTTCAAAGCGGGGAATAATCATGTATTTAAAACACAATGGAACATACGTGTAGTGCTTTTGCACTTATTTTGAGATTTTTTTTAGTTATGACTAATATTTGTTTATTTTATTCTAATGATGAAAGTTTGTATTTTTAATCATGTTTTAAGTATTACATGATATTGGAACAAATATCAAACTTTCAATGAATCTACATAATCAATTTAGTTTGAAAAATATGATGATAGAATGATCAAGCGCTACTTCAAAAAAAAAGTAAAGAAAATGGTGGATTGGATATGCAGCTTAACAATGATATTTTTCAAGTTCCACATTCTCTCTCTCTCTCTCATTTTTATTATTATTTGTCTTACTTTGGCGTTTTGATTTTTTTAAGGTTCACAAAACAATGTAATCAAAATGTGTGATTGCTTCATGGTTCGCCGAGGATGAGCCAAGTTTCAGTACGGTGCTTTATTGGATTGAAAACCATAATAATAAATTGATTATATGTTTTGTTCTTTTAACACTTAAAACATATTTTATTATATTCATTTAACGCCTAAGGCATGTTCTTTAATTAGTTAATATTTTCTTTGTTATGTTGGTTTAATCTAAATATATTGGTTTAACATTTCGTTCTGCGAGGCTATTAGCCTCAAAGGAAGTTTCTAAATGGCCTTGTAAACTGGTTTAACAATGTCGCGTACGAGGATTAAATCTTTGTTCTCTGTTGGTTTGTATATATATATTTTTAAGGATATTGATATGACGTAAAATAATTTTTTTGGGTAGAATCATTATTATATTAATTTATAATTGATCTAATTTGTTTGTTTGTCTTTTATAGTACATCAACGAAAAATCTTGCAAAAAAATTGAGTTTGTGGCACTTGATATTTCCGGAGAATTATTTATCCTGGATCTTAGATGCCGAAATACACCTAGATGCAGATTGTCTGAAAAACACTATTAAAGAGAGGAATGCATAATCTGCTCAAAATAAGGCCAGAGCCATGATACTTCTTCACCACCACCTCAATGATGGGTTGAAATATGAATATTTAACGGTGAAAAATCTTCTTATTCTTTGGAATAATCTAAAGGAACGATATAACCACTAGAAAAATATTACTCTCTAAAGCTCGATATGATTGGTTGCGTCTGATATTGCAAGATTTTAAATTAGTAAGCGAGTATAACTCTGCTATGTTTCGAATTACTTCAAAATTGAGGTTATGTGGTCAAAATATTACTGATAAGGATATGTTAGAAGAAAAAAAACATACTCCATTTTTCACACAATTAATGTTGTCCTGTAAACACAATATCGTGAAAAGGTTTGGCCCCGCTCCATTCCCTGAAGTAAATGTAACATTTTAAAGGGAAAGAATAAATGTCACATTAGCAATTGTGGTCGCAATTGAGGCCATAAACATAGATATGAACAAGATGATTATTTTAAGCATGCTTATAACCACTAGAAGTGGGTTTATAAAGATGACAAGAATATATTAATAAAGTGATTTTTTATACAATAGTACAGACCATTGATCTCATACTTGTCACACACCAAAAAATTATGGATCTTTATCCACAATCATGAATGATAAAGGAAAGAAAATATAAACAATTTTTTTTATGAAAATGACGAAAATAATTATGGCGTTGTTGGTCCAACTCAATTGGATATTGTTAATTTCCCCATAACTCTTGAATGGAATAATTTGCCATTTATTTTATTTTCTTATAATCTATAAAGGGAATTACTGGTATTTTAATTTATTTTGTTTTATGTTAATTTGTTTTACATATTATATACATTTAAATATTTTAATTTGTTTTACATATTATCCTTTGAACAAATATTTACTTTTGAAATAAAATATGCAATGAATTGTGACGATTTATGCTTAGCAGACAATGCAAGTACTCATATTATACTTAAGCATAAGAAATATTTTGGGTAAACTACAACAGAGGTCACTCAATTATGGGTAAGATTACATTTGAGTCACTCAATTATAAAAAGTTACATTTGGGTCACTGAATTATGAGTAAGGTTACATTTAGGTCACTTAATTATGGATAAGGTTAAATTTGGGTCACCCTTCATATTTAAAAAAAAAGTATATCAATTTGTGCATTAGATTAATTAATGATTTCAAATGAAGTACTCTAATGGTAACAAGGGTATACAAGTGATTTGGAAGAAAAAATGACTAAATTGATGTACTTTTTTAAATATGAAGGGTGACCCAAACGTAATCTTACCCATTGTTGCGTGTAAATAAGACTATCGCAATTGAGTGCAAGTATACACGACGCAAGTAATATAGTGATACGAAGTATCGAATATCGTCTCCACATGGACTGGAAATACTTCTAACTTTAAAACTCTGCACAAGAAAAGAGATAGATTTAATAAAGTGTTTTGATAATTCTTGAAGATAAACTAGAATAGAGGAGGAAATGATATTGATAAAGTATGTTGGTACTGATTTGTTCTGTAGTGCAGGTATTGCAATGTTCAGAGGATTTCTGTTGCTTATGTCGCAGCACCTGTCGTGGCAGCACCTGTCGCGGCAGAGGTCTGTTGTTGTCGTGGAAGCGATCAACAACTTCGTTACTTCAAGTTCGGCAAGAACCCCTGGTGTGACTTGTCCTATCCCTAGGTCCAAGTTCTGTCGGCGAACACGTCTTGGATGATACCTCCCATCGTGAATCGAAGGATGAACACCGATGTTTGTGGATTCTTTTTTAGGTGCTTAACCTTGTACCTATCCCTAGGCCAAGATAGTTTAATCATAAACTGGAAAAATGTATTTACTCCTTTCTTATACTTAACTCTCCCAATATTAAGTAAATAGATAACCTCACAATGCTCTCCCAAAACCCTTATGAGATGTTGAAACCAGAGTAAATAAACTTGAAGTTTTATTGATTGAACAGAAAAACCTAAGAAACAGCATAACCCTTACAACTACTTTACAAGATCAACCCTTAGCCCTGGGGAAGATTTAGAACATGATGAAGAAGAGAACAACTAGGGTTTATGATGGAAGACGGCTAGGAGCCAAATATCTTCCCTATCTTCTTGCTTTGATTTTCTCCTCAAACTTTGGGCAAGGCCTTTCTTGTGCTTCTAGGCTCCAAAAATTATGCGAGTGGTCTACAAAAATCAGGCTTGAAATCCTCTATTAGTCGAACTCCACTTCGCATTTTCCATCTCTGTTGTCTTCACTATCGCCGCTTCTGTCACAGCAATTGTCACGATAGTGATGTATGAGGCAGTTTTCTTCAACCCTTCACTCCAGCTCTGCGATTATCTTCTGTTCCTCTACTGCCTTGGATGCTGCCACGACAGGTACCTGCTAGAATTGACCGAAATCAGCAGTATCTGTGCAAAATTATCTATTTGTGATGTTTATGCAAATTCTATCCTAAAATGCAACTAAACATGCTTGAGTGTGTCAATAATATGGATAAATGAGGGTTAAAATATAGAACATTTATGCACTCAACACACCCTCAAGCTCAAATTATTGCTTGTCCTCAAGCAAATACAATCAAACTAAGAATGAAACTTTTTGGCTTTGGCTTAACTCAATGAACAACCATTACCTACAAGACCTTCACCATCAAGATCAATACCTTTTTGGATGTTCACGGACTTATCCGGAGCAATACTATAACTCTCGTGTGAGTGTGTGCAGGTTTTGTGAACAAATATGAGTTTAGATTCTTTAGCAACCAGAAAAGTTACTCAACTCACTTGAGTTTTTCTTCAAAATAATTCTTAACTAGAGCCAATTTCGGGCACCTCTAGTTTACTTCCTAACTTAGATTAAAGTCTTTCTATTTCTACTAAAGTCTTGTTGATGATGTTGGCTGTTGTTGTGGCTGTTGTCGTAACAGTATTATGGGAACTTCTTGATTCTGATTATTTTGGGCTGGAGGATTTAAAGCATTTTCTTGATTACTCGAGGAGAATTTAGGGTTCTTCCTCCAATTCGGGTTGTAATTGTTGTAGTTGTAGCCTTTATTCTTGTTGTAGATTCCAACATACATTCTCGTTTCCAGCTGTAGGGGACACTTCTCTGTACTTTGGTTTCCGCTGCAAGTTTCACACATCTCCTCGGTAGAAAATACCGCCTTAGATTCGCTCTTCCGCTGTAGGTTTTCAACTACCTTGGTGATGTATGCTAATTGGGTTTTTACCGAGTTGTCAGATTCGTGTTCCTTTACAAATACTCCTTGTTTTCCTCCTCGTCGTTCTGTGGGGAACTGTTCGTCGTTCTTTGCCAACCTTTTCAACACAAGTATTGCATCTTCCGGCTCTTTGTCTAGTAACAAACTATTAGATGTCGAATCTATCCTCATTCGAGTGGGTGCATTGGTAGCTTTGTATAATTTGACGACCTGGTTCTATACGGGGAATCCGTGCATCGGGCAGTTTCGTAAGAGAGTTGTAAAACGGTCCCATGCCTCATGCATTGGTTCATCATCTTTATGTTGAAAAGTAGCAATTTCTTTATGTAATCTTTTAGTTAAAAGAGAATGATTAAAATGAGAGGAATTCACAACAAAAATCTGCCCAAATTCTTATTGAACCCGGCGTTAACTTATTCCACTAGGTTTTTACTCTATCCCTCAATGAATGAGGAAATAGTCGAAGTCTCAGCACTTCCGGGCTTATTCCTGGTAGTCTAAATGATCCACAGATCTCCTAGAAGGTTTTCAAATGCTCGCGTGCATCCTCTTTAGCAGAACCGCAAAATTGTCTGGCTTAATTTAACATGCTGAACATCACAGGTTTTAGTTCGAAGTGTTCAGCTTCCATGTCTGGCAGTGTAGTTTGCAGTTCAACTTGATCATTATCCATATACTCTCGGCATGTCTGTCGTGTTGTTGGGGTAGCAGGAGATTTCCGGTTGTCTTGAACATCAGCATGAGGAATATCATTATCCCTGGGGTTGTTGTTGTTGTTGTTGTTGTTGTTGTTGTTGTTACCTACCCCAACACCTTGTCCTAGGGTTTCCATTACTTTAATTTTTTCCTCAAGATAGCGGTTTCTCTCTATCAAGAGTTAGGCTTGGTTCCTGAGATGGTACGTATGATCAATTTCCGAGTCTAGTTCGTGTTCATGATCTGTACCGTGTCTCGATCTACGCATAAGCAAGAGAAAAAAACCTTGTTAAAAACACAGGGAAATATAACAACCAGAAATAGAAAAGAAATAAAAAAAAGTGCAGTAATTAAAGGTAAAGGTATGTTGCCTTTCTCCGGCAACGACACCAAAAACTTGTTACGTGCAAATAAGATTATCGCAATTGAGTGCAAGTATACACGACACAAGTAATATAGTGATGCAAAATATCGGATATCGTCTCCACAGAGACTGGAAATACTTCTAACTTTAAAACTCTGCACAAGAAAAGAGATAGATTTGATAAAGTGTTTTGAGAATTCTTGAAGATAAACTAGAATATATGAGGAAAACAGATTGATAAAGTAGGCTAGTATTGATTTGTTCTGTAGTGCAGGTATTGCACTGTTTAGAGGACTTATGTTGCTTATGTCGCAGAACCTATCGCGGCAGAGGTCTGTTGTTGTCGCGGCAGCGATCAACAACTCTGTCACTTCAATTTCGGCAAGAACCCCTGGTGTGACTTGTCATATCCCTAGGTCCAAGTTCTGTCGGTGAACACGTCTTGGATGATACCTCCCGGCGTGAATCGAAGGATGAACACTGATGTTTGTGAATTCTTTTTTAGCCGCTTAACCTTGTACCTATCCATAGGCCAAGATAGTTTAACCATAAACTGGAAAACTGTATTTACTCATTTCTTATACTTAACTCTCCCGATATAAAGTAAATAGATAACCTCACAATGCTCTCCCGATACCCTTATAAGATGTTGAAACTAGAGTAAATAAACTTGAAGTTTTATTGATTGAACAGAAAAACCTAAGAAACAACATAACCCTTACAACTACTTTACAAGATCAACCCCTAGCCATGGGGAAGATTTAGAACATGATGAAGAAGAGAACATCTAGGGTTTATGATCGAAGACGGCTAGGAGCCAAATATCTTCCCTTGTCGAAATACAAGCATATATATATAGGCCTTGGGTGTAAGCTTTCTTAATGGCCAAGAATACTAGTTTGAATTAAAGCACAATTTATTTAAAGAATAAATCTCTGAATAAACGTCCCTTAGTTCACCCTATCTTCTTGCTTTGACTTTCTTCTCAAACTTTGGGCAAGGCCTTCCTTGTGGTTTTGGGCTCCAAAAATTATGCGAGTGGTCTACAAAAATCAGGCTTGAAATCCTCTATCAGTCGAACTCCACTTCGCATTTTCCATCTTTGTTGTCTTCATTGTCGCCACTTTTGTCACAGCAATTGTCACGATAGTGATGTATGAGGCAGTTTTCTTCAACCCTTCACTCCAGCTCTACGATTATCTTCTGTTCCTCTGATGCCCTGGATGCTGCCACGATAGGTGCCTACAAGAATTGACCGAAATCAGCAGTATCTGTGCAAAATTATCTATTTGTGATGTTTATTCAAATTCTATCCTAAAATGCAACTAAACATGCTTGAGTGCATCAATAATATGGATAAATGAAGGTTAAAATATAGAACATTTATGCACTCAACACCCATAATTGAGTGACCCAAATGTAACCTTTAATAATTGGGTGATCCAGATGTAACATTACCCATAATCGAGTGATCCAAATGTAACTTTTAATGATTGGGTGACCCAAATGTAATCTTACCCATAATTGAATGACCTCTTTTGTAATTTACCCAAATATTTTCTTAATTAAATGCAAGGGGAAAATGTGAGTATTATATCTCAAAGTACTAAAATATCAATGCTCCGAAAGAGTTATAAGTTCTTGTGAGATTATCTTTGATAGATAATTGATTTGATATGTGCTATATTTAATATTTTTCATTCCCTGAAGTGAATGGTACAAAGCACATATTTTTCATTCCCCGAAGTGAATGGAACAAAGCACATATTGAAAGGTGCATAATTATGCATATTTTCCCATTTAACAATTTAAAAGAATAATGCGATCACTTTATCCGAAAGTACTAATATCATAGAAGGCTTCAGAAGAATAAATATGTTATTATCAAATGGAACTCAATTCCATATTCATAATGTGTTATACTCGTCAATGTCGAAAAGAGGCTTATTGAATTTTAAAGATATTCACAGAAATATATATCATATTGAGACTATCAGTCAAAGGGATGCTGATTGTCTCCATATTACCAGTATAACTCAAGGTAATAATAAAATCTTGACAAAATTACATGCACTATCATCCGAATTGTACTACACAAGAACTAGTACAAAATTGAAGCTCATGTTATTGTAAACCAGAAGTTTACTAATAATTTTATTATTTGGCATGACCGGTTAAACCATCTCGGTTTAATTATGATGCAAAATTTTATTGACACTTCATGTGGTCATTGATTGAAGAATGGACAGATTCTTCGAAATAATGTTTTTATGTGATGCTTAATCTCAAGGCAAACTAATTATTCGACCATCACTAGTTAAGATAGATTGTGAATATATTAATTTTCTAGAGTGAAATCAGGGTGATATATGTAAGCTCATACACCCTTCTTACAAACCATCTAGATATTTTATAGTTTTAATCGATGCATCGATTATATGGTCATATGTATCCTTCTTATCAACCCCAACTTGGCATTTGCAAGGTTACTTTCTCAGTTGATAAAATTATGAGCATATTTTCCAGATTACCACGTAAAGACAATCACTATTGGTAATGCTGGTGACATGTCATTTTACATGCAACATCACTAATTCGCATCAAGCCAACATATTATCATAAGTTCTCCCCATTACAAATAGTTTTTGGTCAGGAACCAAATACTTTTCATCTTAGAATTTTGTGTGTGTGTTATACATTATAAATTCTCCACCACAATGCAAAAAGATAGGTCCTCAAAAGAAGTTGGGAATATATTTCGAATTCGAATCTCATTCGATAATTAAATATCTCGAGCTTGATATGGGGAATTTATTTACAACTTGATTTACTGATTCTCATTTTAATGAGTCAGTTTTCCCAACATTAGTGGAGAAAATAGAATATATGAGTAAAGAAATAAGTTGAAATAAATTATCATTATGATCCACATACTCAACAATGTGAACTATATGTTTAAAGGATAATTCATTTATAAAACTTAGCAAATCAATTGCCAGATGATTTTTGTAGAACTAATGTTTTGATATAATATTTGAAAAATGTTTTGGACTGTTTAAAAAGTATTTAAAACATTTCCCAAGTCCAAATATATGTTTAGGGAATTTTTCAAAAGGGTTTTTCAAGTTTTCAAAGGCCAATTTTCACAAAATTGTCTTAGTGTTTCGAAACACCTTAGGGCGTTTCAAAACAGGTGCCTCCAGTGGCCAAAACGTTTCGATACTCGTATCGAAACGGGCCTTAGCGTTTCGAAACGGGCTAGGCCGTTCCGATACGCCCACGTGGCACTGACCACAACGGTCATAAACCCCAACGGCTCTTTCCCAACTAACTTTTAAATGCAGGTCGTTTCGATACGGGCTTATAGCGTTCCGATACGCGTTCCGAAACGGCAAGGGGGTGTTCCGAAACGGGTACCCTGACAGACTGCAACGGCTCTTTCTATATTGAGGGTGTTTCGAAACGGCTTCGAGCGTTTCGAAACGGGGAGCTGCAGAACTGCATTTATGGAGGGAATTAAAGGCTCCAACGACTCTATTTCAACCCCAACGGTCCTAAACGGCTATAAACTCAATTGGGAGTATAAAAGGGACCTCCAAGCATCAAGAGAAGGCTAATGCTCATATTGTCAAACATCAAATGATCAAGAAATTGTCTTAGTGCTTAATTTGTCATTTCTTGTATAGACAAACACTAGTGAGCCAAAATTGTCAAATTTGCTCAAGTGTTTTAGGTTTTGGGTGAGTGCTTCATTGTGCAAACAAACACCTATTAGAGGGTTTAAGTTTGCTTTCTTGTTTCTCTTTGTAAAGAGGGTTTTGATCAAGGCTTTGGGTAGAAGCTTGATCGTTGTAAGGGTTTCCTCCTAATCCTAGAAAAGGGGACGAATCAATTAGTGGATTGATTGTGAAATCCTTAGTGGGAAGCTAAGGTAGTGGATGTAGGTGCTTGTTAGAAGGCCGAACCACTATAAATCATTGTGTCTTTATTCTTTCTAGCTTCCACAACCCTTCCACCCAAAAATCCATCTCTCCACCACTTGGTGAGCAACTTTGGTTGATCGAATCGAGCCCCACACAACTCAACAATTTTGTTGACCCTAAAAGAGTGACTAAGTCACATATACCAGCTATGAATGCTCCGATTGAAAATTGATGTCTCAGGAGGACAAACTTTAGTTGTTAATAAGTCTAACTTATACCTGTAGTGTGGTAGACAAGTAGGTTCCAAAAATAAAAATTCTTGAAAAAAAAAGAGTTATATCTTATGATGGTCTGATCGAGGAATCAACGAATTATGAAAATCTATAGAACAGATCAAAAGGTCTTCAACATAGACATTATACATGGCTCATGTACTTGATATTAAAGAGATCTCAATAAATTATATTATGTTTGGTAATAAGTGGAACCTAAATCAAATCGACATCGATAATACATTTGCATGCAATATAGCACTAGAGATTTTGATGTGGATCATGAACCATTGTCAATTGGACAATGTAAACAAATAAATGATTGGCCAAAATAGAAAGAGGCAATTGAGGCGAAACTAAAATCTCTTTCAAGAGAGAAGTATTTGTGAGATATAAGTGGGTCTTTGTGAGAAAGAGAAATCAAAAAAGAGAAATTACGAGATATAATCTCATTTGGTTGCACAATGATTCTCACAAAGATATTAAATCGATTATGAAAAAAAAATATTCCTTGGTGCTGGATGCAACTACTTTTAGATTTTGATTAGTCTGGCAATAAATGAAATGACTTAATTTCTGCCTAATGGATGTTGTTACATCATATTTGTATGAGCCTCTTGATAACAACATTTACATGAAACTCCTTAAAGGATTTAGACTGTAGAAGCAGTTAATTCAAGTTCTCGAGAACATTATTGAATCAAAATTGAACATATCCATTAATGAATTAAAATAATTTGGGCGCATGTTGTATAATTGCCTCAATGAATACTTGTTAGCAAAAGGCTATAAGAAAGAATCAATTTCTCCGAGCATTTTTATTAAAAGGTTTAGCTCCATATTTATTTTTGTGTATGTTGACGATTTGAATATCTTTGGGACTCATGAAGAGATCTCCCTGACAATAAAATTTTTGTGCATAAATCAACATACAAAGAAAAATGTTGAAAGAGACTTTACATGCGTAACGCTCATCCGTTGAGCACGAGGCAAAGCTGAAAAATAATTGCTATGCATCATATCTTAGTTGGTCTAGAAGTACTATCTAAGTGCTACGATACCATTATTTTTAGATCTTTCAAAACTCGATACATCTTCAAATCATGTAAATAATTGCTATGCACGAGGCAAAGTCGAAATATGTGTTTGACTAAATATATTCAGAAGATATATGAGTTGTTTTCACAAGATAAGATGCAAGCTATCTTGTGTAAAGATAATGCAAAATTTATATCTCAATCAAAAGGTGGATACATCAAATGTGACAAAATGAAACATATTTCTTCAAAGTTTTGTCCCTCATGATCTTCAGAAGAATAGTATTCGATGAATCATTTCAAGCAGTAATTTGAAAGATCTATTCACTAGTGCATAGTTTACTTCAACATTTGAAGATTATATTCAAGATTTAATTATGAAGATTTAAAAATCTTATGTGATAATTTCATGAGGGGAGTAAATATGTGTTGCACTCTTTTTCTCCTTAACTGAAGTTTTGTCCCTATGGGTTTTCCTGGTAAGGTTTTTAATGAGGCAACATGTTATGCGTATCAAAGATGTGTGTACTCTTTTTCCTTCACTAAGAATTTTTTTCCTACAAGTTTTTTTTATTTTATTTTAGTAAGGTTTTAATGAGACACATTATCTTCATGGATATGCAAGAGGAGAGTTTTATGAATATCTTTATTTATGGTGAATATTCATATGTTAAATGAGACTTTAATGTACTAATGCCTATTGAAATTAGAGTTTCCATCTCATGCCTATAAATATAGAGTTTGAAGAAAGCATTGTACACAACCCTACATTGAGAATATAATAAAGTCTTTCTCCTTATCTTTCACATTTGTTCTTATTCATTTATTTTGTTTTTGCTCTTTACTTTATTTACAACAAAATAAATTTTATTGAGATTATTTTAAGGATTGAAACTTAGAATGGTTTAAATGTATGTTTGTATATTTATCCATATATATATATAATTATTTATTTAAAGGAGTCACAAACTCCACCGATCCTTTCATATATTTGTCCTGATTTTGAATATTATATAAAAGTATGTTGAAAAATGGATTATATTTTTTTATAATAATAACTTTGGAGGTTGAGCAAAATTTAAGAAGCGGTTTTGGTGATAGATAAGATATTTTCTCTTTGGAAAATTCTACAATGACGAACACCGCTGAATATTATTAACGTTGAACATTGCTGAACACCATAAAATTAATTAATAAAGATTAAAATTTTCAAAAACTCAACATACAATTAATAATTATTTAAAAATTAATTAAATTATTTTTCATATATATTATTTTTTATTTTTTTAAATTTTTTAATAAGGGTAAACTACATATTTAGTACCTCACATACTTCTTTATTTTCATTTCGCTACCCAAACTATTTTTTTAGCAAAATGGTACCTAACGTTACATATTGTTTCTATTTTGGTACCCTAACTGTTAAAAATAAACGAAAAATAGTGACATTACTTGGTCAAATAATAGTTTTAGTCCCTAAAACTTATACAATCTATCAATTTAAACATCATTTTTTAATTTTTGGATTCAAAATGTAAATTTATTTTTTCTTCTTCAATTCGAAGTATAAAAAACTAGGTATCGAACATCGTTTTCATTGTCACTACAGTTTCCTGCAAATTTTCACCGGTTACTTTTTTAATTTCTCCAAAACAATATCGACTTTAATAACAACAAAAAACAAATTATGAAAAAATAAAAATCAACTAAAATTTATAAAAGTAAGAAGCGCAAAAAATAATAACCACCGTGTCGTTATAGTCGATTCCCCAATAATGCTGGATTTCTTCAAAATTAAATTAAATTAACTCCCCAATGCAGAAGAGACTTGTACTAAGCGTATAGGAAATTTATATTTACAACTGTCAGAGGAGGGATTGGCTCTGCCGAGAATGGTTTTTAATAGTTGATTTTCATTTTCTTCATTTACAAAAATCACTAAATATCAAAACCAATAAAAAAATCAAGATGGGTATGGGATCTATAACAATTTCTGGGCATATAAAAACATCCCTTGAACCTAGAACACAGTTTCAACTCGAATATTTAGGTTTAGGCAACAGGGACTCCAAACCATAGACTAGAGAAAACTAGTTCATGAGGTTTAATTAAATTAAATTAAATTTTATTTTAATTTCGAAGAAACCAACATCATTGGAGAATCAGCTATGACATCACGATAGATATTATTTTTTACGCTTCTTCATCTTGTAGGTTTTAGTTAATTTTCAATTTTCATATATTGTTTTTTTTGTTATTAAAGTCGTTGGAGGAATTAAAAAAGTAATTGATGAAAATTTACTGGAAACTGTTGTGACAATGAAGAAGATGTTTGATACTTGATTTTTTATACTTCGAACGAAAGAAGAAGAAAGAATAAATTTAAATTGTTAATTCAAAAATTAAAAATATGTTTAAATTGATAATATTTTGGATTAAATTGATAGATTGTATAAGTTTTAAGGATTAAAACTATTATTTGACCAAGCAACGTCATTGTTTTCGTTTATTTTTAACAGTCAGGGTAACAAAATAGAAACAATACGTAATGTTAGGTGTCATTTTGCTAAAAAATTATTTTGGGTACCAAAATAGAAATACGAAAATAGGTGAGGTACTAAATATATAGTTATCCTTATTAAGAAATTCAAAATTTTAATATATATGACAAATAATTTAATTGAATTTTTTAAATAATTATTAATTGTATGTTGAGTTCTTAAAATTTTTAATATTTATTAATCAATTTAATGGTGTTCAACGATGTTCAACGTTAGTGATGTTCAGCGGTGTTCGCCGCACGTGGTAGACACTCATATTTTCTCTTTAGATAATTTGGAATTAATAAAAATAATTTCTGTAAAATATATACGAATTTTATTTAGTTTAAAAAAATTGTGGTCACATTAAAAGTACTTAAAAGAACTAATAACAAGATGGTTTAACGTGATAAAATGTTAAGTCTTTTAAATAAATTAAAAATTTAAATTTAATATTATAAAAGAAAAAAATATGTTAAGATAGTTGCACTCATAATGAGTACCTACAAAATTTAATTTAATTAAAATTAATCGGTGAATAAATTAAATATTAAAATGAGGAGATGTGGCCTCAACAAACCCCCTGCAAAAACCCAGGTCTCTAGTTTTTACTTCACTCAACCTTATGTTGGGTTTCCAATAGACGGACAAACAAAAAAGTTTTGAAATAAATAAAAATAAAACTCGATTGAAACCACCCACATAAAACCACTTCCACGGCGTACGCTCCATTTCAGCGCTTATAATGCGCCTCCTTTCATTGTTTTCTCCTTTTTGTTTCCTTTTTTTCTCTCCTTTTTTTCCCTTTTCCACCTAATTATTATTAGGGAAAATTACATCACTGACGACTAAACAAATTAAGAATATATATTTGGACTGTCGAATTATAGAAATTGTCCATTAAACTACTGAACTTATAAAATCAACATAGTTTGACCACCGTCATTAAAAACTTAACGGTGTAGCGACGGAACTGCCACGTGGCAATCGACGGAAAATTTTAAAATTTACACATTTGGTCCCCGTTATTGACATATTCTTTCAATTTAGTCCTAATTTTAAATTAATAAAATAATAAATTATTCAATTAAGTGGTGACATGTGTCAACACCTTATTGAAGGACTTTAATTATTTATATTTGATTTTATTAATTTATTTTCCCCTGTAATCAAGTGGTGACAGGTGTCACCATCAATTTAAAGGAGAAAAATAAAATTCTCTCCACTTGCACTAAACAAGATTCAAACCTAGATCTATCTATTGTAAAGACAATGGCTTTGCCACTGCACCAAGCACAACTTTATGCTATAATTCTCCAGATATAATATATATCTCTTATTAGTTTCTCATTTATAAGCCATAAACTCTAATTTAACATATATAAATCTTAAACCTTAATCTCTAACTCTAAATATTTCAAATTAATATCATGCTAAATATTTCAAATTAAACCCCAAACCCTAAACATTTCAAATTAATTCCACACTAAATATTTTAAATTAAACCCCAAACCCTAAAATTTCAAATTAATTTCACACTAAACATTTCAAATCAAACCCTAAACCCTAAATATTTTAAATTAATTTCACTATAAATATTTCAAATTAAACCCCAAACCCAAACATTAAACCCTAAAAATTTCAAATTAGTTCCACGCTAAATATTTTAAATTAAACCATAAACCATAAATATTTCAAATTAATTTCACGCTAAATATTTCAAATTAAACCACAAACCCTAAAAATTTCAAATTAATCGCACGCTAAATATTTTAAATTAAACCTTAAATCCTATTTTAGGGTTTAAGGTTTAGGGCTTAATTTGAAATATTTAGCGTGAAATTAATTTGAAATGTTTAGGGTTTAGAGTTTAATTTAAAATATTTAGTGTGGAATTAATTTGAATTTTTAGGGTTTAGGGTTTAATTTAAAATATTTAAATTGGAATCAATTTGAAAATTTTAGGGTTTAAGGTTTGGGTTTAGGGTTTAATTTGAAATATTTAGCATGAAATTAATTTGAAATATTCAGGGTTTAGGGTTTAATTTGAAATATTTAGCGTGAAATTAATTTGAAATTTTTAGGGTTTAGGGTTTAATTTAAATATTTAGCATGGAATTAATTTGAAATGTTTAGGGTTTAAGGTTTAATTTGAAATATCTAAGGTTAAAGTTTAAGGTTTAGGATTTATATATATAAAATTAGTGTTTAGGGTTTGAGCTTTTGGCTTATAAATATAGAAACTAATAAGAAGTATATATTATATCTGGAAAATTATAACATAAAGTTGTGCTTGTTACAGTGGCAAAGCCATTGACTTTACACTTGAAAGTCCCATGTTTAAACCTTGTTTAGCGTAAGCGAAGATAAATTTATTTTTCTCCTCTAAATTGGTGGTGACACGTGTCATCACCCGATTAGAGGGGGAAATAAATTAATAAAATCAAATATAAATAATTAAAGTTCTCCACGTGTCACCACTTAATTAAATAATTTATTAATTTAAAATTAGGATTAAATTGAAAGAATGCGTAAATAACAAGGACCAAATATGTAATTTTTAATTTTTTTCTGTCAATTGCCACGTGGTAGTTCCGTCACTCCACCGTTAGATTTTTAACGACAGTGATCAAAATAGGTTGATTTTATAAGTTCAATGGTCTGATTGACAATTTCTATAGTTCGGTAGTCCAAATAGGTATCCCAATTTGTTTAGTATTCAGTGGTATAATTTTCCCTTATTATTATTGTTATTATTATTATTATATTCTTCAAGTAAATAAAATTATTTAAATTTATAAAAAATAAAAAAATAACATATTTAACCGCTAAACTAATTAGTTATCCCAAATATAATATCAACATTAATTACATGTATTGAAGAGTGAAAAATTTTAATTGAAAACAGAAAAGAATCAGGACCGTTGATAGAGGAGATAATGATTGTGATGTGGGTAAGACGGGGAGTAGAGGAAAGAAAGGGTATGATTGGCCACGTAGGATGGTTTGGGGGGACTATAGTCCGCGTTTCGCGGCACAAGGAGACGAGTCTGATGTAGACTCGACCTTCTGCTCCGTTCAGAACCCCTATCTCAGATGTCAGTGATAAGTTACGTCCTTTTTTCTACTTTTTATTATTTTATTTTCTGTTATCTCTATATTTAAGTGTGTACCAATAATAATACCATGCTTTTCTCTGCTCCTTCTGTTTCACTTACTGTTCTCCTTTTACACAAAAACAATCAGAAATAGTTTTTTTTTTCTCTAAATTAATATATAAACTTTAAAACATTTTAATTTAATCCCTGAAGTATCGGGTTTCATATTAATCGGATCTTTCCATCAGTCTCTGATAGTTTGGGTATTCAATGTTAGCACGAACTTAACATAGAATATATTTGAAAACACTATTATCAAATTTTTTAAACACGAATGTACATATCGTGGAAATAGTTTGAATTTAACATATTGAATGAAAATAATCCTTCTAAATTTTATTTACATTATTTTTCAAACATATTAAGTCCAAACTATTACATTGATCAATTCTGATTGTATATTGTAAAATTTTATTATGAAGACGACACTCTTAATCTAATTTGTTTAACTTACCACGCAAGAATTTGTACATTGTTGAATTTATAGTTTTTTGATTTAGAGATTTGGAATGATTTCTTGATTTACGGTTGGAAGGTTTCAAAATTGGGAATTGGAAACGAGCCGAGAGAGAGAGAGAATTGGACGAGTGAAAAAGAAAGAAAAAAACTTTTATTAAAAGATAAAACTCACATGTGTAAAAAATACAAAAACGGTGCTTTTTATAGTAGAAGAAAAATAATAGGAAAGTCAAACTATGATGTCAGCTAGGATGTAACTAATTAACTAACTCCTACCTGTCAATTATTCTTATTAGCCCCCCTCAAGTTGGAGCATAAAGATCCTGAATGCCCAACTTGCACTTTGAATCTAAGAAAGCTGAAGTATGCAAAGCTTTTGTAAAGCAATCAACAACTTGATTTTGAGTTGTCACTGAAAGTAAAGTCAAAATATCTTGTTGAAGCTTCTCACGAACAAGGTGGCAGTCAATCTCTATATGTTTCGTTCTTTCATTGTAGACGGGATTTTCTGCAATTTTGATAGCAGAAAGGTTGTCACAAAAAAGATTTGCAGGATAGATATCAATATGCAAGTTTGAAAGAAGAAACAAAAGCCACTGAATTTCACAAGTGATAGAGACAAGAGCTCTATATTCAGCTTCACTAAATGACCTGGATATTATTTATTGTTTTTTAGATTTTCAAGAAACCAATGCAGTTTCAAGAAAAATACAAAATCCTGTTACAGATTTCTTTGAGTCTGGCAAGATGACCAATCAGATCAGAAAACGCATTGATTTTAAGAGAATTATTTGCAGGAAAGAAAAGACCATGTCCTGGAGATCCTTTAAGATAACGTAAAATCCTATGTGCAGCAATTAGATGGACATTAGTTGGAGCAGCAAGAAACTGTGAAAGTTGTTGGACAACATAGGATATGTCATGCCTAGTATTAGTAAGGTATAACAACTTACCTATTAATCTTCTATAAGAAGTTATATCAGAAAGAGGCTCAACATCAGATTTGGAAAGTTTAGACTTAGCTAGAATTGGTGTAGAGACAGGCTTTGAATCTATAAAATCAGTTTCTTACCAGGGGAAGAGGAACTAGTTTTCAAGTTTCATTTTTTTCTAAAGCAGCTATTTCTTCATGCATTGCTTGTTTTCAACAGTCATGAAGAATAGCTTGTTTATATGTTCTAGGCTCAGAGATAACAGACGCAGAATTAATATAAGCTTGATATGGAACAAAAAATTTGTCATAGGATAACACTTGAGCAATAGAATGAGGAGATGATTTGTGCTTTGGAAAAGTTACTTGAAAACCTCTGAACTTGGTAGGTAGCTGTGTTTCTCTTGAAGAACGGGCTCAAGATGAAACAACACCTTGTTGTTGTTGAGTATGAGTCAAAGGAACAGAAACCATAGGTTCTTGATGTTGCAAAGGTGGCCTTGATGAAACAAAGTCTGAATAATTTTGTTGGAAACAATTTCTATCGAGACCAGTTTCTACAAAAGCATTACTATCTAAAGCTAGACTATTAGTCACAACATCATCATTTTGAGGTACAGAGGAATCATAAAGATTTTTAGAAGAATCTAGAGTAAAAGGGATAATGTCATCCAAAAATTCATGTTCAACAGAATTAGGTAAAACAATATTATTTGGAGAGTCAATCTTGTTAAAGGGAAAACAAGTTTATGAAAAAACATCCCTGCTAATAAACACATCCTGATTTTCAATGTCAAAAAGTATGTACCCTTTAACATTCCTTGGATAACCTAAAAAGATGCATTTCTTAGCTCTAGGATCCATTTTAGTTTTAGGCTTAGGTAATATGGATGCAAAAGCCAGATAACTAAAAACTTTAAGGTGAGAAAGTTTGGGTTTCTGTTGAAAAAGGACTTCAAAAGGGGTCAAATTGTCTAAAACAGGGGTTGGAGTAAGATTAATAAGGTAAGCAACATGAAGAATGCAATCAATACAGAATTTTAAAGGCAAATTTGCTTGAATTCTTAGAGTTCTTGCTACAACAAGCAAGTGTTGATGTTTTCTCTCAACAACACTGTTTTGTTGAGGTGTGTGTATGCAAGAATTTTGATGAATTATGCCATTAGTCTTAAAGAATCTAACCATTTCAAACTCTTTAGCATTGTCAGATCTAATGCATTTAACCTTTTTTGAGAATTGAGTTTGAACTAAAGCACAAAATTGAGGAATTAGATCCCCAACATCATATTTGAATTTCATGGGATATATCCATACAAACCTACTTCTATCATCAACAATGGTTAAGAAGTATGCATGACCATAGATGCTCTTTATGGGAAAAGGACGCCATACATCTACATGTATTAAATCAAAAATAGAAACTAAAACAGAAGAGCTAACAGAAAATGGCAATCTTTTTTGCTTAGCAACGTGACAAACATCACAATCAGACACATAAGAAGAGGGTATATCATCACGTAAACAAGAAAAGAAACGTGTCCTTTGTCTAGAAGGATGCCCTAACCTAGCATGCCAAAGACTAGAAGAATGAGCAGAAGAACTATTTAAAACAATATGTAAATTGGAAACAGAATTATTAAAATTTTGAAATGGAACCTCTAATTCATACAACCCATTCACAAGCTTAGCTAAACCAATCATCTTCCATGCAGGGAGATCTTGTATACAACAGAAACTAGAAGAAAAAATTAGGCATAAAGAATTATTTTTAGTCAACTGAAAAAATAGACTAAATTAAAACTAAATTGATGAATGTAAAATACATTATGTAAAAGTAAATTTTCTGATATTTGAACAGTTCCAATGTGAGTAACAGTAACAACTTCATTATTAGGCAATCTAACATATTTATTTGCAACAAGAGAATATGATATGAAATAATTCAAAGAATTGATAATATGGTCAATGGCTACTGAATCTAATATCCTTTGTTACTGTAAAACATTTTACTAGGAGGATGCTTAGTCTATATCCTAGAAACATGTTGATCCATATTCTTTAAAGTATGCCTATCAGCCAGAAGGATGCTAGAGCCAGTAACAATAGGAACAACAGAACGCTCATACTGAATCATGATTGCAAACACATCATTAACAGAAGACAAAGATTTAGTCATTAAAATTTGTGACTTAGGGACAAAGAAATTTTCATTAAGGCCCATAAGGAAACAAAGTAGAAAATCCTCCTTTCTATACTTCGAAGCTAAACAATCACAGGCAGCCAAGGGACGAAGATTGCATATTTCATCCTAGAAAACCTTCAATTAAGTGTGATAAGCAGAGATTGAAAGTATACCTTGTTGCAAGGAATAAAATTCCTGGAGTAAATCGGAAACGCGAATTAGGTCTTCTTGATTGAATCGGTCGGAAATGTCTTTCCACAGCTCATAGGCACGATCAAACCAGAGTACACTTTGCCCAATTTCTTGATTCAACGCGCGCTGCAACCAAGATAGCACCAGATTATTGCACTTCATCCACGCCTGGTATTTGGGATCATCCTTCTTGGGTTCTTTAATCGAGCCATCAACGAAGGAAAATTTGTTCTTGGAGATGAGAGACATTCTCATCGAGCGTGTCCAACTGTGATAATTGCCATCGTTCAAAAGAGAAGAAGTTAGAAACAATGCCAGGTTCTTATTGGGATGAATGCAATATTCATCCGAAGGGTCATCGTTCTTGAATCGAATCAATTCAGAACGGGAATGCGAAGATTCATCTGATACCATGTTGAATTTACAGTTTCTTGATTTAGAGATTTGGAATGATTTCTTGATTTAGGGTTGGAAGGTTTCAGAATTGGGAATTGAGAACGAGCCGAGAGAGAGAGAATCAGACGAGTGAAAAAGAAAGGAAACACTTTTATTAAAAGATAAAACTCACATGTGTAAAAAATACAAAAACGGTGCTTTTTATAGTAGAAGAAAAATAATAGGAAAGTCAAACTATGATGCCAGCTAGGATGTAACTAATTAACTAACTCCTAGTTGTCAATTATTCTTATTATACATTCAATCTTGTTTAAGATATCTAGTGTCTTATCTCTCTAGAGATTTTTTATTTGACAACACATTAATATTTAAAATATAAATTCGTGATTAAAGATCTTCATAACTTATTCCGTTGAAAAAAATATATCTTCCTAATATAATTTAAACACATGAAAAGGTATCCGATTTCTTTACTTGTTTTTCTTAATCGGTAGGTCTGCGGAACAAAAGCCTAATTTAAGACTAAAAACGATAAAATTTGATATTTGTCCAAAATAACCTAAATTATTATAATTTTTTTATAATATCTTGAGTTAGTTTTTCTCAAGTTTCGAAACTTGTCGAAAAAACTACAAACCTAAAAACCAACTTTCGAAATTTGTTAAAAAAATCAACTTAAAATATATTTTTTAAAAATATAATATTTTAAATTACTGGATAAATTTCAAAATTCTCTTTTTGCCTTAAATTACACAGTTGTTCTTTAGACTAGCTCTTATTAATCTTTGCATGAATTAAATGATTTTCATTACAAAGGGAACTGCTACGCTAAAAGTGGGAAAAAAAATTAGAGGTGAAGGCTGAAGAGTGGTATCTTTGGCATGATAAAAGCTGATTTGACTTGTCAAACATGTGATAAAATTGAGGGAGATTCTCTTAATCTACTCTTACAACACTATCTCACACATTATGTATTTTTTTTATATTTATGATTATTGTGACGTAAATTTGAAAATTTTCATATTTAAATTTTATTTTTAGTGGTTTTATTAATGTGATTTTAATAGTGCCTGGGCCAGGAACATTTTCTTGTGGTGGGGAGTGAAGGGGGAATTGAGACTTTACATTTTCAACTTTCTACCTCTATTCTAACCTGTCTTTTGTAACCCTCTGATTGAAGCAAATCCATGGTCAGAATCAGACTCAATGGTCATGATTGATGGTTGCAGAGGTGGAGAGCATAGCAACCATGTGCAGCAGTGAAGTACAACAATAATACAAAATTCTAATAGTAGTCGTTATGGGTGAGTCTCGGATGCGATATGTCTAAGATGTCTAAAAACGACAAGTTTTGAATTTTTAGGGAGCTACTTGGCAATTATGCATTTTCCCTAATTTGACATGTGTTTTAAATGTTTATTAAATAATTAAAAAGGTTTTAATTAATTAAAGGAAAGTTAGTTAATCGGTTAACACAATTTTTGTCGAGCTTTTCATTTCTCCCTTTCACTTCATCCAAACACTCCATTTTCTCTCAATTTTCCAGAAATTCTTTTCTCTCAAATCCTCTTTTGATTTCTATTCTTTTCCTTATTGATTTCTTCCATTTTTCTTCAAGTTTCTTCAAGCAAATCTTGCCAAATTAGAGGAGAAGCAAGGATTGGAGGGAAATTTCGTGCTAAACCTCTAATCTAGGTTCTTTAATAAAATTCCAAAGATATTTGACTCTTTAATACTGATTTTGATTGAGGTTTTGTTGTTAGATTGATAAACTCTTGAAATCATGATTGAAAAATGGATTTTTAATGTGATTTTTGGAGTTCGATTTAAATGGCTGGTTTGAGATTGTTTCTAAATGAGTTTTGAAAGGTTTTTGGTGTTGAAGTGGAGTCTTAATCATATAGATCTTGAAATCCTAAGTTTTTGAAGTGCATTTGGTTGAGTTTTTGAGGTGTTCTTGAGGAATCCAAGTTGCTGGAGGTATAAGGATAGTTTTAGGTTGTTTTTTGATGTTGACTAATGCCTAAAATGTGTTGGATGAGTTGGGTAATGGCTGGGCTGAGATTAGAGGTTAACCGGTTGAGTTTTCAATTGTTTCAGATGTGTGTTTTGGTGCTTTAGAGCGGAGCTGCGGGATTTCTTGTGTGTGCTGGAGCTTTTGATGCATTTTAATGCATTGAACCTCTGTTTTGATGTGTTGAAAATATGGGATAATAGTCCGAAGTCAAACGAAGTGATTATGGAGGCTTCGGACGATCAATAGTTGCGTCGGCAAACGTGGTTTCGCAAGTTGCTGAGTGGAACTTGGTTTTCTAGCGTGGAAATGATTTAGAAAAGGTTTTGGGAACTTAGTAAGAGCTTGAAATGCTTTACTAAGTTCGAAAGTAAGTAAAGTGAATATTTCTCTCGGATTATGCTAGTTTTGAACCTTTGATTGCACTTGGTTTTAATTGCATTTACCTACTGTTTTAAATCATGTTTTGAATACGTGAAATGAGGTTGATGATGCCATGTGGTTTAAGGATGCACTAGGTAAGTGACCCTTGTATGCATGTGTTGATGCATGAGGTTTGAAGCATGGTTTAATGCTTGATTTATGGCTTATCATGAATGTTTTGTAAAAACATTGAGGTATGCATGTGCTATGGATTATATTGGCAAGTGATGTTCTATAAAATGTTTTATAAATGAAATCAGATATAGTTAGCCGGCTATAGGATTGAGTGCACTATAAACAAGTCTCCTTGGATGTTGAAGGGTTGTGATTGTACCGAATACTCCATCCAAGTACCCTAACGATTGAGGACTATTTAAGGTTTCAACGGTTGAGGGTAGCTCTCGGATGCAAACCTTGTGTGTGTCCCGTCTCTTGTTAGTGGGTTATACAACGATGGAGGTTTGCTCTCGTGTGTGAGCCTTGAAATGACGGTAGAGTGTATGAAGGGTGTGGGACAACCCTTGGTAATCCGTGTATCCGATATATGTTTTTGAGGTTGCTGTTTATCACTTGTGAGCCAATATAATGAAATGAGACATTGTGAAAAATGTTGTTAATGCATAATTTGAAAGATGCATGTTTTGGTTTAAGCTTAGCATAAAAGTGATTATGCTTGGAAGGCTTGTTTTATTAGTAGCAATGGTTTAAATGTTGGGTTTATAAGTATCATGCTACATGATGTTTATTACAATGGTTTTAAAGATAAAGTGCATGTTTTGTCAAAGGAAGCTTGATGGTTTTGAAAAGAGTGGAAAATGGTTTTGTACATTGATGATGTTTTTGGTTTTAGCAATCCTCACTAAGCTTGTATGCTTATGCTCTCTTTGTTCATCAATGTAGTCCATTTAAGCTTTGGAGGCATCACTTGCAAGGGGATTGGTGGAAGACCTTGGTTGAAGGTAAGCTTTGGTTTTTGAACTAGTGTAATAAGGGCAATGGGGGTGTCCAATGCTTTGAATGTTGTTAGTTTGATATTTTCTGGTTTTGTGCAAGTTTGAGATGCATAATTGGACTTATAAATGGCCTTTGAGTTTTGTTTTATGTTTGCATTTGGATTTTAGCCTTTTGGTGCTTTTAACTTTTAGGAAGCATGCCTTTAGTTCCATTTCTTTCGGGAATGATGCTATGATGTTGCTTATGCTTTGTATTGGTTGTCTTTGATGGGTATTTAAGTTGCCTATATGTTAGGGCATGTGTCGGGATTGTTTCGAAGGGTAAAAATTGACTTAAACCATCTTTTTAGAACATTGCAGACCCAAGTGTTTCGAAACACCCTTGCTTGTTTTGAAACGGTGGCCTGAAATGGCCTTGGTGTTTCGGAACAGTGGGGTCTGTTTCGGAACATTTTGCCTCTGTGAACCATCGTACCGAAACATGTCTTGAGGAGTTTTGAAATGAACCCGCATATCGAAATGATCAGCTATGTTTCGAAACGGCCGTTCTGATACGGGGCATTCTGTTCTGAAACGTTTGACCGTTTAACCTGTTTTGAATTACTCTGAATTTTTGTTTCTTATGTTTTGGTCCCTGTTTGCCTTGTATGCAATTGGAAGGGTTTTAAAGGTTGTTTTGAGCTGAAATTTCATCGAGAAGCATGTAACAAATCTAATTGAAGATTGGTAACCTGAATTTGGTGGTAACCCTTGTAATTTATCAAAATTACAAAATGGTCCCTTAACCTTAATCGACTTTAATTAATAAGCGGTTGTGTGGGTGTTTTATTTTCTGCTTGCGTATATACACTCAGAAACCTAATTGCATTTAGACAAGATAAAAGAAAAAAAGAGGGTCGTTTATTGAGGTAAACCTTCTCGGTTTACTTCAATATTCCCCTTGTGATCCGTTCAGTTCGGTCTATCGGCCAGGCCAGGTCGAGGGTGTTACATTTGGTGGTATTAGACCCAGGTTACGAAAGGTTGGGATAATGGTAAGTGGTTTTTAGGCGATGTTATTGTAATCATGTGTGGTTTGGTGATGTTTGCCTTGATCGGTGAATTGTTAAAGCATGTTAAGGTTAAATATGTAGGAGTGATGTGATTTATACGATGATTGAATATGAATACAAGTTGTTATAATGTTTGATGGGGCTGAATCTTGATGCTTGGATTGAATGATGGTTGAGATATGCATGTAGTGTGCTTTGTGCTATGTTGGGAAGAATTGGGTTGCCCATTGCCTTATTACCTAGTGAAATGTTTTAAGTTAAAATCAAAGTCTTGGATCCTTGCTTGGAGTTGGCCTAAGCAATTTTGTTGTTTGCTTTGTAAGTGGTTATCATGCTTTAAAAATAATAGCACAATAAACTGAGGAGAGAGTAGCGATCTGGTATGATTGCTGTTACCTTTGGGCAAGGAATAAAGGAGTGTAAAGTCTCCTGGGTGGGGGGGCTAAACGCCTCGACGTGCCTTGATCTAGTTACAACCTGTGTCGGTTGGGTAAGTGTTGGAAGGCATGGTTCCTGGAATATAGGCGATGTTTAGAGCTTGTGAAGATGTTACTGCTGAGGTGCATGTGACCGCACTAGCTGGTGGATGTTTGTGAGCTGCGGTTAGCGCTTACACAAGTTGAGTAGAAGTTGAGCTCGAAGGTCGTCACCGGAGGTATCCAGGGAGTGGATGACCCGTATGAATAAGGTTATGGAATAAATGGAGTGTAGTGATGCCCATAGCGTAAAGATGAGTTGTATCTCAGTTATATAGAGATGTGTTATAACGCCCTGGTTTTGGGCCTAGGTGTTTTAGACATCGGATCGAGCCAGTCAAAAACGATTCGAATTATATTAGGTGGTTCAGGGAAATCAAGGCTCGGGATAGGGTAAAAATATGATAAAAATTGCTAAAATCCTCTAAAAATCATGTTTAAAAGGTTGGTCAAATCAATTTTACAAAATGAGTTTTGTAAGTTGTACATTTTGGGCAGTGGCCAAAATGTAAAGTTTTAAAACTGTGGAAAAATGCAAATTTCAAAGGAGTCAAAATCTTAGAATATTTAGGGAGCTTTTGTGCAATTACACATTTCCTTAATTTGACACGTGTTTTAAATGAATTTTAAGTAATTGTTTAAAAAGATGATTTTATTTATTTATTTATCAAATAAAATCATTAATTTGGAAGTTTCATTTACGTAACTAACTTTTCACTCTTCATTTTCAGCAAAACACCTTTCTAAAGTCTTTTCTCTAGATTTCTTTTCTCCCAAACACTCTCACCTTGATCTCATAACCATTTTAAAGATTTCTCTTAATTTTCTTCAAGAATTGTGAAGCAAAAGTTGTCAAATCTTAAGGAAAGCAAGGACTGGAGGTAAATCCCATTCTAAACCTCTAATCCAGGTTCTTTATTTAAATTCCCAAGATTTTGACTCTCAATTGTTGTTTTTAACTAAGTTTTGATTATAGTTTTGATTTAAGATCAAAATCTTGCAAAACTAAGGTTTAATTCTTGATTTTCGGAGTGTTGTTGATGAGCTCTGTTTTAGATGGATTATAATTGAGTTTTGAGGTGATTATGATGTTGAAAAAGAGTTTTAATGATTTAGATCTCGAAATCCTTGAGATCCTTGAGTTTTATGATAGTTTTAGTTGTGTTTTTGAAGTGATTTGATGGTTAAATGATTTCTGGAGATATAAAGAAGGGTTTAGGTTGTTTTTGGATGTGATTTGATGAATATTAATGATTGGAAGTATTGATTGTTGGCTGGGCGTGGTTTAGGAAGCAATCAAATGAGTTTTCGGTTGTTTCGGATGGGTAAATTGACGTTGTTTTGCTGGGCAACGAGTTTGTGTTTAGTTGCTGGAGTTAGAATGTATTTTGATGCATTGGATCTCTGTTCTTGGTGCTCTAAAAGCAGGGGTCATTGATCCAGGAGCAAGCAAAGCGATTTTGGAAGCTTCGGACGAGTGATCTTCGCGTCGGCACATGAAGTTTTGCGTATCGGTGAGTGGATGTGTTTTAAAGCTTTGTTAAGCTTGGATATGAGGTGTTGGGAGGTTAGTTTAAGCTAGAAATGCTTAGCTAATCTCGGAAGTAAGTATGGTTACTTGAACTCTCGGTTTTCGGTTTTAAATGGACTCCATGGTTTATCATGTTCATGTTTTGATAATGGTTGTTACTCACTGTTATGCATGGATTTAAGCATGGTTTTTCTTATGTTTATCCCATGAAATGGTTTGGTTTGATACAAGATGGTATGATCTTGTGTGAGATGGTTTTTGCTATTTAAAAGCATGTTTAATTTTGGGATATGAGATGATTTTTAATGATGCATTGTAAGCAGTGGGTTAACATGGTTTTATGGGTATATTGGCAAGTGAATGATCTATTTTTAATATATGGATACATTGGTCGACCAATAGGATGTGAGTGCACTATAATCTATAAATCGTACGTGTGTCTAGCTATGTAACGTAATAGGGGTGAGCCTATTGCGGGTGGTAGAGGTGAGTCTATCACTATGGGTTAGGGGTGGGCCTAATTCCATATGTAGCCATTAAGATGGAGGTGAGCCCATCATTGAGTATATGGGTGAGCCCATCATTGAGTATAGGGGTGAGCCTATACAAGTTCGTGTATCCGATATTGTTTGTAAAAGTTATAAAGGCGAGTCCTTCACAACAGATAGGGGTGAGCCTATGCCATGATGTTGTAAGCCAATATATGTGTTTATTGTTGCCCATGTATCATGATTATGAATGTATAATGGATTATTGTTCATGAGATGCTTGATGATGAGATGTTGCATAGGAGAAATCTATGCATTTGAATTAAGCAAGTGGGGCTTAATGTGGATTTGCATTGTGAACAAAGCATGTGGCTAATGATACATGTGGAACACGGTTAAAGAATGGTATGCTTTGGTTTTGAAAGCTTGAATTGAGATTGAGCATGATATGGTTTCAACTTGTGTTTTAAAAACTGCATTGTTGATGTGTTTTGAGCTTTCCCTCAGTAAGCAAGAGTGCTTACGCTCCTTTTTCCAAAAATGCAGATAACTAAGCTTGAGGGATGAGGAGTAGCTTTCCCTCACTAAGCAAGAGCACCTAATTTGTCACTTAAACTCAAGTGTGAACTTTGGTGATTTTAAATAAGTAGATATTGGCAATGGGGAAAGAACCTCGGTTTGGGAGATTTGTTTTAGAACTTCCTGGTTGAGATAAGTTGATTTGTCTATTTGGGTTTGTAAAAGGGCCATTATATGTTGCTTGAGGAAGAATGATGCCTTTCGTATGTTTTATGGTATTGCTCATGAGATGCATGCTATAGCTTACTAGAATTACATGTGTTGGATTGGTAAAACCCTTGTAGTTGCATTTAAGCATGATTGACATGTAGTATATGCTTAGGGATGTTTATCTATTGATGCTTGAGCATGCTTGGCTGATTTAAATGCATTTTGGAGTTGTATGTGAAGCCTATCTGGTATGCGTTTTGATACTCGGGTTCGAGTATCGATACTCAAAGGCTTTTTGCAGGCTAAACAACACAGGGGTATTGATACGACTTGCCCGCATATCGATACACTTGGGCTATCTTTGAAGGGCGTACCGATACACGGGGAACGATATCGATACCTTCTTTACAATTTGAGCTATTGTCTTCCCGCGTATCGATACGGGCCTCAAGGGTACCGATACTCGACCGTTGTTTTCAGTTAAAATTACCTTTTAAAGTCTGAAAAGTTACATTTTTGTCCCTGAATTTTGTATGCGCAATTGGATGAGTTTGGATGGTCCGTTTGTGATGAAATTTGACATGGAAACATGTTTCATGACTAATTAATTGAAGGTAATCTTAAAATTGGATTGGTACCTATAATTTTCTAAAATTATAGTTTAGTGCTTAAGTGTGTAACTTGTACAATTGAATCCCTAAACGAACTCTGATCGCTGTGCCATTTTCTTGTAAGTGATTTGTTGAACACATAGGACTTAAAATGCATCTAGGGAAAAAGATAGAGAGAGAGAGAGAGAAAGGGTCATTAATCGAAGTCGACTTTAACGAGCTGGCTTCGGTTTTCCTCGTGTAATCTTCTTAGTTCGGGTCGAGCGTCTAGGCCGGGCTAAGGGGGTTACATTTGTTTAGTTGGTGGACAACTGTGGTCGTGGACATAGAACCTAATGTTGTGTTCTGAGAGTTCTTTTGAACTCTTTTAAAGGAGAAGTATCTGAGGGTTAGATACTTGGGTGACGAGAAATGCAAAATTGTGGTTCGAGTTCGAAACTGTAAGTTGTAGTGGAGTAAAGTGCAGACTGTTTAGTTGAGCTTGTGTGCTCCCAGATTGGAATTGGATATGAGACATCGATGTGTTTGCACTTTTATGGATTGGTGCATGATGTTAAACCATATCTGTTGATTTCTCCTGGCTACATTGTTCTTGACGTGTTGGCAACACGGGCGAGGTATTTTAGCAGAACCTGGGTTTAACTGCTCGTGTGCGAGAGGTTCTAGTGCTAAGGAGTGAGTTGTGAACTCTAGTGTAGTGGTAACCAGTGTACGTATGGTCATGCTTTAAGAGTATCGCACGGGTTGAGGCGAGGTTGTAGTAATGTTAGACAAAGATAGTGGGGTTAGTGTGCCAAGGCTTGAGTAACGTTTGATACCTATTAAGTAGGTGGATCATATGACCATGTCAGGGGAGCTTGTCCACGTTTGATCGGTGGGGTATAGCTTTTCGCGCCTATTGTTGTAAGTTGCTTTGGAAGTTGTGACTCGAATGTTCGCTTCAGAGGTGCTAGATGTGGGAGTGTGAGTAACTAGTTTCTTTGGTGAAACTGTTGTTACAAGGAAAATAGTATAGAAGATGTCTTTTATCTGTTCAAGGTCATGTGATTCGGTTGATTTGATGGAAATATCGTTTTATGGTTTGGTGTTATTCTTGGAATGGACTGGTTGGTTGAGCATCGAGCTGTGATGGATTTTGATGTTAAGCGAGTCACTTTGAAGCTTGCAGACGATTACGAGGTAGTAATCGTAGGCGAGAATGTGAGGTTCTTATCTAACGCAATTTTGGCTCTTGAAGCGAGTCAGATGTTGGAGTTAGGATGTGAAGCTTTCTTGGCGTATATGATGAATCTTGGTACGAAAGAGGTACATGTGCAAGACATACGAACCATATGCGAGTTTCTGGAAGATTTGCCTGAGTTGCCACCCAACCGAGAGGTTAAGTTTGGTAAAGAGTTGTATTAGAATATGACTCCAGTGTCCATTGCTCCTTATCGCATGGCACCTAAGGAGTTGAGGACGCAGCTCTAGGAGTTGCTTGACCGGGGGTTCATAAGGCCAAGTATTTTACCTTGAGGTGCGCCAGTCTTGTTTGTGAAGAAGAAGGATGGTACCATGCGTATGTGCATTGATTATCGGCAACTGAACAAGTTGACGGTTAAGAACAAGTACCCTTTGCCGAGGATCGATGATTTGTTTGACCAGTTTTGTGGTGCATCGGTGTTTTTGAAGATAGGTTTGAGGTATGTGTACTATCAGCTTAAGTTTAAGGATATAGATGTACCTAAAATGACTTTTCGGATGAGGTATGACCATTATGAGTTCTTGGTGATGCCGTTTGGTTTGACGAATGCACCGTCTGCATTCATGGACATGATGAATAGGGTGTTCTATGAGTTTCTGGATTAGTTTGTGGTGGTGTTTATCGATGATATTCTTATGTACTCGCGTACCGAGGAGGATTATGATAGACACTTGAGAATTGTGTTGCAAGTGTTGTTGGAGAATCAGCTTTATTCTAAGCTGAGCAAGTGTGAGTTTTGGCTCAAGGAAGTGGTTTTTCTTGGACATGTGGTGTCGGCTGAGGTATCCGGGTTGATCCACACAAGGTTGAGGCGGTGATGAGTTGGAAGACGCCTAAACCAGTGACAGAGGTGCATAGTTTCCTTGGGTTGGATGGATATTATCGAAGGATTGTTGAAGGTTTATCTAAGGTTGCTTCTACTTTGACCAAGTTGTTGCAAAGGAATGTTCGCTTTGAGGGGATGGATGTTAGACAGCAAGCTTTCGAAAAGTTAAAGGAGGATTTGACGCAAGCTCCTGTCTTGATTCAACCAGAATCGGGTAAGGAGTTTGTGGTCTATAGCGATGCATCATATGTTGGGTTGGGTTGCGTGTTGATGCATGGTGGGAAGGTTGTGGCTTATGCGTCTAGAGAGTCGAAGGTGCATGAGCACAACTATCTTACACGTGATCTTGAGCTCTCGGCAGTGGTGTTTGCTTTGAAGATTTGGAGACACTACCTTTAAGGTGAAAGGTGTGTGGTTTATACCGACCAAAAAAAAGTTTGAAGTATCTTATGTCACAGAGGGAGTTGAATCTTAAGAAACGAAGGTGGTTAGAGTTTCTTAAAGATTACGTTCTGACCATTGAGTATCAATTGAGAAAGGCCAATGTTGTGGCCAATGCTTTGAGTAGGAAGGTAGCTGTTGAGCTGAGAGCTATGTTTGCTCGTTTGAGTATAACGCGTGATGGGGGCTTGTAGGTGAAACCTTCCTTGATACAGTTGGTTAAGGAGAAGCAGTTGTTAGATGATTCATTGGTACCTCATGTTCAAGACATAGCTGATGATGGTAAGGTTGCAGATTTCTGCTTTAATGATGATAGAGTTCTATGTTTCAAAAGTCGGATAGTGGTGCCGGAAGATGTTGAGTTGAGGTGCACTATTTTGACCGAGGCTCATAGCAGTTCTTTTGCTATGCACCATGGTGGTACTAAGATGTATCGTGGCTTGAAGGATGAGTACTATTGGGTGGGGTTGAAAAAGGATGTTGCTGATTTGGTAAGCAAGTGTATGGTTTGCAAACGTGTGGAGGCTGGGCATCAGTTTCCTTCCGGTTTGTTACAGCCTTTGAGGATACCGGAGTGGAAATAGGAAAGGATTACGATGGATTTTGTGTCTGGTCTGCCTTTGAAAGCATCAGAGAAAAGCTCTGTATGGATGATTGTGGATCGTCTTGCGAATTGTGCGCATTTCTCGGCCGTGCATACCACGTATACATTGGATAAGTTAGTTGAGTTGTATATTGCTGAGATTGTGCGTTTACACGATGTGCCCAAGAATATACTGTCGGATAGGGATCCAAGGTTTACAGCACAATGAGGTTTTGGGGATGTTTGCATCAAGCATTGGGTACACAGTTAAATTTCAACACTTCATATCATCCTTAGTCAGATGGGCAGTCGGAACGAGTTATCCAGGTGTTGGAGGATATGTTGCATTGGTGTGTGATTGATTTCCAAGGTTCTTGGGAAAAGCATTTGACGTTGGTTGAGTTTGCTTGTAATAACAGTTTTCAGACAAGTATATAGATGGCACCGTATGAGGCCCTGTATGGGAGAAAGTGTAGAACGCCTCTTTGTTGGGCAGAGGCGGGGGAAAGGTTGCTTTCCTTGCCAGATTTGCTAGAGGGAACAACTGAAAAAATGAAGCCTATATGTGAGCGGTTGAAGGCTGCATCAGATCGTCAGAAGTCTTACGCGGATTTAGAGTGTAAAGAAATTGAGTTTGCAGTTGCAGATCGCATGTTTCTTAAGGTATCACCTTGGAAGAAGCTGCAGAGGTATAGATCAGATCCTTCGCATGTGATGCCAGTCGAGGAAATTGAGTTAAATCCGGATTCATCCTATGATGAAGAACCAGTGAGAATTCTGGAAACGAGTAGCAAAGTTCGTCGTAGCAAGACGATTGAGCTCGTGGAAGTATTGTTATGGCATTGAGGAGTTGAGGAGGTTGCGTGGGAAAAGTAAGGTGGATGGGTTGAGCCAGTTATGTGCCTTTCTCCTTCAGGAAAAAATTTCGAGGACGAAATTTCCTAAGTGGAGGAGAGTTGTAACGCCCCGGTTTTGGGCCTAGATGTTTTGGCGAGTCGCGTTGGGCCGGTGGAACCGGTGTCGATGGTTCGAACCGTTTAAAGGTGGTTTAGGGAAATCAAGGGTCGAGATAGGATAAAAATATGATAAAAATTCCTAAAATCCTCTAAAATGATGTTTAAGAGGTTGGTTACATCAATTTTACAAAATGGGTTTTCGAAAGTATACATTTCAGGTGGTGACCAAAATGTAAAGATTTAAAAGTTGGAAAAATGCATTTTTCTAGAAGAGTCAAAATCTTAGAATCTTTAGAGAGCTACTTGGCAATTATGCCTTTTCCCTAATTTGGCATGTGTTTTAAATGTTTATTAAATAATTAAAAAGGTTTTATTTAATTAAAGGAAAGTTAGTTAATCGATTAACAAAATTTTTGACGAGCTTTTCATTTCTCCCTTTCACTTTAGCCAAACACTCTCCATTTTCTCTCAATTTTCCAGAAATTCTTTTCTCTCAAATCCTCTTTTGATTTCTATTCTTTTCCTTATTGATTTCTTCCATTTTCCTTCAAGTTTCTTCAAGCAAATCTTGCCAAATTAGAGGAGAAGCAAGGATTGAGGTAAATTTCGTGCTAACCCTCTAATCTGGATGCTTTAATGAAATTCCAAAGATATTTGACCCTTTAATCCTGATTTTGATTGAAGTTTTGTTGTTAGATTGATAAAATCTTGAAATCTTGATTGAAAAATGGATTTTAATGTGATTTTCGGAGTTTGATTTAAATGGCTAGTTTGAGATTGTTTCTAAATGAGTTTCGAAAGGTTGTTGGTGTTGAAGTGGAGTCTTAATCATTTAGATCCCGAATTCCTTGAGATCCTTAGTTTTTGTAGTGCTTTTGGGTGAGTTTTTGAGGTGTTCTTGAGGAATCCGAGTTGCTGGAGGTATAAGAATGGTTTTAGGTTGTTTTTGGATGTTGACTAATGCCTAAAATGTGTTGGATGAGTTGGGTAATGGTTGGGCTGAGGTTAGACGTCAATCGATTGAGTTTTCGGTTGTTTCATATGGGTGTTTTGGTTCTTTAGAGCGAGGCTGCGGGATTTCTTGTGTGTGCTGGAGTTTTAGATGCATTTTAATGCATTGAACCTCTGTTTTGATGTGTTGAAAACATGGGATAATAGTCCGGAGTCAAGCGAAGTTATTTTGAAAGCTTCGGACGATCGACAGTTGCGTCGGCAAGCGTGGTTTTGCAAGTTGGTGAGTGGAACTTGGTTTTCCAGCGTGGAAACAATTTAGAAAAGGTTTTGGGAACTTAGTAAGAGCTTGAAACGCTTTACTAAGTTCGGAAGTAAGTAAAGTGAATTTCTCTCTCAGATTGTGCTAGTGTTGAACCTTTGATTGCACTTGGTTTTAAATGCATTTACCTACTATTTAAAGCATGTTTTGAATACATGAAATGAGGTTGATGATGCCATGTGGTTTAAGGATGCACTAGGTAAGTGATCCTTGTATGCATGTGTTGATGCATGAGGTTTGAAGCATGGTTTAATGCTTGATTTATGGCTTATCATGCATGCTTTGTAAAAACAGTGAGGTATGCATGTGATATAGATTATATTGGCAAGTGATGTTGTATAAAATGTTTTATACATGAAATCGGATATAGTTAACAGGCTATAGGATTGACTGCACTATAAACAAGTCGCCTTGGATGTTGAGGGGTTGTGATTGTACCAAATACTCCATCCAAGTACCCTAACGATTGATGATTGTTTAAGATTGCAACGGTTGAGGGTAGATCTCGGGTGCGGACCATGTGTGTGTCTCGTCTCTCGTTAGTGGGTTATACATCTACCGATGAGTGGTGTTGAGGGGTTGTGATTGTACCGAATACTCCACCACGAGTGTTACAATGATTGAGGGTTGCTCTCGTGTGTAAGCCTTGAAATGCCGGTAGAATGTATGAAGGGTGTGGGACAACCCTTGGTAATCTGTGTATCCGATATATGTTTTTGAAGTTGTTGTTTATCACTTGTGAGCCAATATAATGAAATGAAACATTGTAAAAAATGTTGTTAATGCATAATTTGAAAGATGCATGTTTTGGTTTAAGCTTAGCATAAAGATGATTATGCTTGGAAGGCTTGTTTTATGAGTAGCAATGGTTTAATTGCTGGGTTTATATGTATCATGTTACATGATGTTTATTACAATGGTTTTGAAGATAAAGTGCATGTTTTGTCAAAGGAAGCTTGATGGTTTTGAAAAGAGTGGAAAATGGTTTTGTGCATTGATGATGTTTTTGGTTTTAGCAATCCTCACCAAGCTTGTATGCTTATGCTCTCTTTGTTCATCAATGCAGTCAATTTAAGCTTTGGAGGCAGCACTTGCAAGGGGATCGTTGGAAGACTTTGATTGAAGGTAAGCTTTGGTTTTTGAACTAGTGTAATAAGGGCAATGGGGGTGTCCAATTCTTTGAATGTTGTTAGTTTTGTATTTTATGGTTTTGTGCAAGTTTGAGATGCATATTTGGACATGTAAATGACCTTTGAGTTATGTTTTATGTTTGCATTTGGATTTTAGCCTTTTGGTGCTTTTAACTTTTAGGAAGCATGCCATTAGTTCCATTTCTTCCGGGAATGATTCTATGATGTTGCTTATGCTTTGTATTGGTTGTCTTTGATGGGTATTTAAGTTGCCTATATGTTAGGGCTTGTGTCGGGATGGTTTCGGAGGGTAAAAATTGACTTAAACCAGCTTTTTAGAACATTCCAGGCCTAGGTATTTCGAAACACCCCTTCCTGTTTCGAAATAGTGGCCAGAAATGGCCTTGGTGTTTCAGAACAGTGGGGTCTATTTCAGAACATTTTGCCTCTGTAAACCATCGTACCGAAACATGTCTTGAGGAGTTTCGAAACAAACCCGCGTATTGAAATGGTCAACTATGTTTCGAAACGGCCGTTCCGATACGGGGCATTCTATTCCGAAACGTTTGACCGTTGAACCTATTTTTGAATTGCTCTGAATTTCTCTTTCTTACGTTTTGGTCCTTGTTTGCCTTGTATGCAATTGGAAGGGTTTTAAAGGTTGTTTTGAGCTGAGATTTCACCGAGAAGCATATAACGAATCTAATTAAAGATTGGTAACCTGAATTTGGTTGTAACCCTTTTAATTTATCAAAATTACGAAATGGTCCCTAAACCTTAATGGACATTAATTAATAAGCGGTTGTGTGGGTGTTTTATCTGTTGCTTGCGTATGTACACTCAGGAACCTAATTGCATTTAGACAAGATAAAAGAAAAAAAAGAGGGTCGTTTATTGAGGTAAACCTTCCCGATTTACTTCAATATTCCCCGTGTGATCTGTTTGGCTCGGTCTATCGGCCAAGCCAGGTCGAGGGGGTTACATGTACCGAAACACCTTGGCCTGTAATGACACTTCTTGCTGATTTTTCACACTTTATTCCATACTAAACCATTCTAACATGCTTCCAACATGCATACAACATATTTAGAACATCAAACCACAACATACATGGTAGAAACAACATCATAGCAAGTCCGTATGCATTAAGGGAATCTATATGCATGCAACCTATTCAAAAATAGCCACTTAGAAGTCAAATAACAAACCAAGGCATAAACCAAACATTAAAGGCCATTTACAAGTCATTAAGGGCATTTCAAACATGCCTCAAAACAAAGAGTTCCAAAACACAATATCTGAAACACAAGCATCCTCCCATTGCCAACTATTATTACTAATAAGCAAATAGAAAACCATATTTGAGCTAAATCCAAATCCTTGGAAACCTTCTTGTCTCTTTGCTGCCCACACACGTTAGTTCTCTACATTATTGGAAAAAGAGAGCGTAAGCATGATTGCTTAGTGAAGGATGCTCCGAAACAAACCAACAGAACAATGCATTTTAAAACCATTTCTCATTTAGAAAATCTCTATCACATCATGCTCTTTTTATCTCATTCCTGAAATCAATTTCACAGCAAAACCACATCATTTAAATCACATGTATCTATCTCATGCATTCACAAAATGCAAAGTCTCAAGGTATAGCCTTACATGCTTAAATCTCATAAAGCATTTCTCAAATCTTGTTCTCATATGAAAAAACACAATGCATAAAATCATCTATAAACAATGTACATGTGAATCTCATAATCAATCTCATATATTGGCATTTTAGCAACATTACTCGGATATGCGAAAAGCTTGACTAAATGTCAAGTCCTACCCGGTGGAATCTCACATCACCGGACTCTCATGGCGGCATCTCTCATCGCCACAAATCTTGGGTGTTTCACCAAGGCCTACCCCTATGGAAGCTCACATTCTCGGACTCTCACTTTGGAACAAGATGACACTACCCCCATTGCCTGAATCAAAGAGCACGTACGAATTTTGTATTTTATAGTGCACTTCTCATCCTATTGGTCGACCAATTATGTCTGGTAACAATAATCTCATCTCATGCCAATATATTCATTTTAAGCATCATTACCTACTATTTTTCAATGCATCAGTCTAAAACATTCTCACCCCTTTTCAAAAGTATGTACAATGCATAGCATTTTCACAAAAGTTCTATCTCATTGGAATATCAATTCTATCTCATGGGATCATTAAAATCATCATTTAATTTCTCAAAACATGCATAAAATAGTAGGTATAAGTCTATCTTCAAAACAAGAGCATGATCATAAAACCAATGGGACAATAACCGAGAAACGAGAGCGAAATATCTCAAACTTACTTCCGAGCTTAGATTAGTGTTTCAAACTCAATCTAAACCCCCAAACCTTGCTTTCTAGTCCTTCAAAGACTTCCAAAACAAGTTCCACTCACCGATCATGCCTCGCTTGCTTTGCCGAAGCGTAATAAGGATTCTGAAGCTTCTGAAACTTCACCAAACATGTCCGATACAAACTCTCTTGTTTATACCATACAAAAACAGAGAATTAATGCATCTTAATACATTAAAAACACCAACAACCACTGACATCTCGATGCTCTATCCAAAAACACCAAATCGCCCATCCGAAATAACCGAAAACACCTTCGATTACTCTCCAAACTTTACCCAGCCAAAATATCACACTTCTAACCACTTTTAATCATCAATTAACATTTAAAAACAACCCAATCCCATCCATAAACCTCCAGCAACACCAAAATCTCAAAACTTCACCAAAAACCCCAAATCTAGCCATCTACAACTAGAGATCCAAACCAATTCGGGATTAATATGATAAAACCTTTATTTTAACATCATTTAACATCCAAATCATAAATAAAATCAATCTCAAATCATACAAAACAATAGCAATACAAAATCCTTAGAAATCACCCTTTCAAAGCTTGATTCATAAATTTTCATCGATTAAATCACAAAATATTGTTAATAACTATATTTAGAGAGCCAAAGACTTGAGAATTTCATTAAAGAACCATGATTAGAGGATTTAAAGAATCCTTTGAGTTGAAGGGTAGAATCCTCAAGAAAATCATTTACAAATCAAAGTAAAGTAAGAAGAGAAAAATCTCTGGAAATTTGAGAGAAAAAGAAGTGTTTGGCTGATGACAAAATGAGAGAAAAGGAAGTTACGTCAAAATGGATTTTAGATGATTAAATCTCTTTTTAACAAAATCTCTTTTTAATAAACACATTTTTAAAATGGTCAATTAAAGGAAAAAGGCCCATTAAATATATATTAGCTCCCTAAAGATTCTAAGTTTTAGCCCTCTTTCAAAACAATCCTTAAAAACAGATTTTACATTTTTACAAAATAGTCTCTAAACCGAAATCTTGATCTTCCAAAAGTCATTTTCCAAAATTAGCTTTACCAAACCTTTCTTCACATTTTTAGAAGATTTTAGGAATTTTTTCTCATAATTTTATCATATCTGGAACTACATTTTCCTTGAACCGTTCCCGAAAACTCAAATGCATAGTTTAGGTTCTACTAACTCTGAACTAACGCTAAAAGCTTCTAGGCCCAAAATCGGGGCATTACAACTCTCCCCCACTTAGAAAATTTCGTCCTCAAAATTTTTACTTGGAGGAAAAATATGAGGAAACTGCTTCTTCATGTCATCCCTTCTTTCCCACGTGGCTTCTTCAACACCACGCTGTTGCCACAAGACCTTGACAAACTCAATGGTCTTACCACGAAGAACCTTGATGTCCGAATCCAAAATCCCAACTGGTTCTTCATCACAGGACATCTGGATTCAACTCAATCTCCTCAACAAGCATAACATGAGACGAATCCAGTCTATACTTACGAAGCATGGATACATGGAAAACATCATGTATCTTCTCTAACACGGAAGGCAACCTCAACCTATAAGCAACATGTCCAACACGCTCTAGCACTTAGTATGGTCCTATAAACGTCAGACTCAACTTGCCTTTTCGACCAAATCTCATCACCTTTTTCCAAGGTGAAACCTTTAGAAACACCTTATCTCCCATAACATACTCAATTTCCTTACGCTTCAAATCCGTGTAAGACTTTTGCTGATCTGAAGCCGCTTTCAACCTCTCACTAATGAGCTTCACTTTTTCCATAGTGCCCTTAAGCACATTAGGCAAAGAAACCAACTTTTGTCATGCTTCTGCCTAACAAAGAGGCGTTCTACACTTCCTTCCATACAAGGCCTCATAGAGAGCCATTTGAATACTCGCTTGATAACTGCTATTTTAAGCAAACTCCACTAAGAGTAATTGTTTCTCCCAAGAACCTTGGAAATCAATGATGCAACATCTTGACATATCCTCAAACACTTGGATAAGCCGTTCGGACTGACCATCCTTTTGAGGATGACACAAAGTGTTGAAATTCAAACGCGTACCCAACGCTTGATGTAGACACTCCCAAAACCTCACTGTGAAATGCGGATCTCGATCCGAAACAATGGACTTAGGCACTCCATGCAACCTCACAATCTCAGAGATGTACAAATCCACCAACTTGTCCAACGTATATGTAGTATGCACCGCCAAGAAATGAGCACACTTCGTAAAACGACCAACAATCACCCAAATGGAATTCTTTTTGGACGGTATCAAAGGCAAACCCGTCACGAAATCCATGGTAATTCTCTCCTATTTCCATTCTGGAATCTTCAAAGGTTGCAACGGTATAGAATGAAATTGATGCTCAACTTTTACTCGTTGACAAACCATGCACATACTAACAAAATTGGAACCGTCTCTCTTCAAACACAAAACACCATCATAATTGAAACAAAGTCCATTGGATTTCCTTCCGCAATGACCTGAACATGTGGTACCAACGAATCATTTAACAACTACTTCTCCTTAATCAACTCTACCAATGAGGGTTTCACTTGGAATTCAGCCACTAAACCATCATCTCGTGATACACTCAACCGAGCAAACATAACCCTTAACTCAACAACCACCTTCCTACTCAAGGCATCTGCTACAACATTAGCCTTCCCTAGATGGTACTCGATCGTCAAGTCATAATCTTTAAGCAACTCAAGCCATCTTCGTTACCTAAGATTCAAATCTCTTTGGGACATCAAGTACTTTAAACTTTTGTGATCTGTATACACCGTACACTTTTCACCATACAAGTAATGTCTCAAGATTTTCAAGGTAAACACCACAGCAGCCAACTCGTTGTCATGCGTAGGGTAATTACGCTCATGCACCTTCAACTGTCGAGATGCATAAGTTACCACCCTACCTCCTTACATCAGCACACATCCCAAACAACAATATGATACATCACTATAAACCACAAACTCTTTTCCCGATTCAGGTTGAATCAAGATAGGAGCTTGTGTCAATGCTTCCTTCAACTTCTCGAAAGCTTTTTGTTGAACCTCCGTCCACTCAAACCTAACATCCTTTTGTAACAACTTTGTCAAAGGAGCAGCAATCTTTGAAAAACCACCCAAGAACCTACGGTAGTACTCTGCCACACCAAGGAAACTACGCACCTCTTGAACTGACTTAGGTGACTTCCAATTCATCACCGCTTCGAAATTTTGAGGGTCAACTCCAATTGCTTCGGCCGACACCACATGACCAAGGAAAACAACTTCCTTAAGCTAAAACTCGCACTTACTCAACTTAGCATAAACCTAATTTTTCAACAAAATCCGCAAATGCTTATCATGATCCTCCTCGGTACGAGAGTACACTAGAATATCATCGATAAACACAACCACAAACCTATCCAAGAACTCATGAAACACAGAATTCATCATGTCCATGACTGCAGTAGAGGCATTAGTCAAACCAAAAGGAATCACCAAATGTTGGGTCACATCGGCATGCCCCGTGGCGCAGCGGAAAAATAATCCGACGTAATCCAGATAGGATCCATGTACATGAACGAATCCGGGGTGAAAAGATGAAGAGTTACCTTTTAAAACTCTAGAAACTGGAAAACTGACGGTATGTAAGAATAACCACGTCAAGTAAAACCAGAATTGTCATAGGTTCGCAACGACCTCTACGGAGTCCACCCGAACAAAACGAACAAAGTTTCCACCTCCCTAACACTTAGGGATAAATTTCGACAAGTTTGAACACCTTCCAGGGAGAAGTCGAAATCTCTCCAGGGATTCCTGAGGGAGTCTAAAATCGACCAGGAGTTCAACCGGGACTTGCAATCGAGCAAGGGAACCTTCAGGGATTTGCCAGGGGGCAAGTAGAACACCAGAAAAATATCGAACAACTTCTCAGAGAGCTTTCTGGGATATGTCGAATTCCAGTGGGGAATCCCTAATGGTGTTGTCGAAATCTTCAAGAGGAGGAAAAAGGATGATTTGGTTGCTAGCCCTTGTCCCTTTAAATAGTATTCAGAGACTTAATTTTAGTTGAATTTCTTAAATCCAAGTTCAACCAAAATTCATAGAATCTAATTCTACTTGAAATTGGTTTATATTAAATATACATTATATTTAATAATATTAAATGAAATATATATATTTAATTATGTAGAATCTTATTCTACATAAAACATGGATTTAAATATACATTATATATTAATCCAAATATATATATATATATATTTTATTATATAGAATCTCATTCTATCTTTACTTGGATTTAAATATATTTAAATATATATTTTTAATTATGTAGAATCTAATTCTATAATATTTAAGTCTCTAAATATTTTCCATACTCTAAATAATATTTGATAAATACAATATTTATCTAATATTATTCCCATTTAAGGGAGTTTCCGATCTCCCCTATCCTATAGGGGATTTTCGGCAACCTCCCTGAAATAAGGAGTATGGTTTCCAATTTTTGTTCGTTTCATTCGAAGGGTGTGACCCTTGTAGGTTCATGCAACGTTAGCAACAAAAATAGAACTGTTCTAATTTTACAAACAATGAGTGGCATCTAGCAATACATCATTGCTACCTAAGTTGCATGAAGTCATGGTTTGACTTTCCTAATTCCTGAATAAACTTCCTTTATGTATTTCATCTTTTTGTCCTTTATATCTTAGATGAACACAAGTCATGGGTTAGTCACACTTGCGTTGTCCATCTAGTGTTTCTTGATGTCTTGAGTAGATTATTGTAAACGAATCTCTATGATATCTCATACCATAATATTCGAGCATGGCCATGCATTTTCTAATCTCACTCAATCAAGTGGCCGAAGATATTTCTCCCATTATGTAGGAGGGACAAATCCTTTCTTGATCAACCATATTTCACTACATAGGTCATCACGTATCGAATCGTCAGTCTTTATAATGTAGTCAGTTACGACACACGTTTGACTATGTCAAAATACGTAAATCTTTATGTTGAAATCATGTTGATCTCAAGTCTGAGGATTATACATATGTTTATCATGGGCAATGTTGTGACTGTCACATAATTACCCAAGAAACATGCTCATAGCGGGTCAATCCAGTATGTTGTTCTCTAACAAATACTTATGTGTTGATTTTGACATCTCTATGTCAATGACAATACTTGTTATCAATCAACCACATATTAGTCTTTATATATTATCACTGTCCATACCCGTAATAATATTCGACTAAGGATCCTATTTAACAATAATCGTATTATTGTATGGATATTATTATCCAATGGTTAGTTTGATGCACAGAAACATACCAAATGATAATAACGACAATGCCATTACTTGATAAATCTAGTAAAATAGTATGTCTATTCAGTCATCATATGATTGGTCTTTGGGCATGCTCCAACAATCTCCCACTACTACTAAGACCAATCATTCTCGTATCTAATACGATATGGCTTAGTGTAACTGACATGCTTATGCTGTGTCAAAAGCTTTGTCAGGGAGTTGACTAAGTTATCAACTTTGTGCGTATGTTGCATACTTTCACATCTCCAAGATGTAAGCACTTTAGAATATGTTTGGATTTATTGATGAGATCTGGGTTTTATTTGCTTACGCAAAGGTTCCATCATAACAGAGTTATGTAGCATTTAATATGCTGGGAACAACCCTTAGTTCAGAAGTGAACCCTTTATATCCAAACATCCTTCTTTATTGGTATGTCGATTGTAATACATTCAACCTATGTTGTAGAGTTAGATGATGTCTCATGTTGCTAACTCGCAGTATCTTTTATTAATGCAAAACGAATTGCGATCTTTAGTTCCTTTTGATGAGTATGTCATCTACATACAATACTTAGGAAAGTAACAATGCTCCCACTAGCTCTTTTGAAAACAAGACTCCCCTTTGTTTCTAGAAAAACCAAACCTTTTGATTCTATCTTCTGAAACGAATATCCCAACTTCGAGAAGCTTTCCTTAGTCTACGGATAGACCTTTGTAGCTTACATACCTTCCAAGTGTTTATTGGATTGACAAAACCTTCTGGATGTGTCATGTACACATTTGTTTCAAGTTTTCCCTTAGGAAAGCGGTTTTGACATTCCTTTATTTGATTCCATAATCACGGTATGTAACTGCTTCCAAGTGAGATTACGATGGATTAAACATAGCTACAAGGAAGATACTTTATCATAGACTATACTATGAAGTTTGTCGAAAACTTTTAGCGACGAATCATCCTTTGTATGTTTTATCATTTATGTCGGTTTTTCCTTTTTGAAAAACTCATCCATACCTCTTAGGTTTTACCCTTTTAGGTAACCAAAGTCTATATTTGGTTTTAGACATGGATTCCATCTCATATCTCACGGCTCTTAGCCATTTCTCGAATTTTGGACTCACCATTGCTTTATGATAAGACCTAGTCTTTATCTTGATCCGAAAAAGAAGAGTGTTTCCATGTACGGATAGTGAGAAATCCATATTTCTCAAGTATATGGTATTCTCTTAAGGATCAACACAATGGCTATGTTCTGTTTTAATGTTCCTTGATCAATTGTGGAACATTCTCAATCTTTGGTTCATAAATTTGTTGTCTAAAATTTCTTCACATTCCAAATTCCATTTTTTTTCTTTTGTGAGACGTAATCTCTTTCGAGAGAAACTCTCGTTTGAGCAACAAACATTTTGTTCTCGTTGAAAAATGAAATCCCTTAGTGATAAGTATTCTCTTTCGAGATAAAATATCGTTTGAGCAACAAATATTTTGTTCTCGTTAAAGTTGAAGAAATAATATCCCTTTGTGAGAATTAATCTCTTTCAAGATAAACTCTCGTTTGAGAAACAAACGCTTTGTTCTCGTTAGGATAAACAACAAATGGAGTTTTTAAGGTTCAAACTTTGTAAACATTTTAACATGTAAGTAACCTTAAAACTTCAAAGGTATTCTAGAACAATTCTTAGTCCATATCTTATAGGGCGTTTCGAACCAAGTTAAAAAAATGATTAAGTATGAGAGTTGTTTTTCTATTGTGTAAAGAAGTCGAAAACGACTTGTTCTGAATCAAAACATATTTGATTCTCTTTCAAAGACTTTTCGTTCCACTTGTGGGATTTAATTATGGGACAATCCCATATTCTTTGAAAGTTCATCAAACTTTAAGTATTCTTGAATTTGATCTCATCAAATTACCTTAATACTTTTTACGAGTTTGAGATTAGTCATTTGTTTTATTTATCTTATAAATATTATTGATTTGATTAGTTTAAAGATCATTGATTCCTTGTGCCATAAGAGATTAAAAGAATAACATTTATTTAAATAATCTCAAAATTAAAATATCTTGTCCTTACAAGATAACTAAAACTTAGGCACAAAATAATAATCTTAAAAACTAAAACAAATCTATTTAATCAAAAACACATGTCCTAATGGATGATGTAGCAACTCTCGCTTTATTTCCATTCGCAGGTCCATGTCTATTTGGATGCCTTCTCTTTAGAAGCCTCTGAGGTTGATGCCTCACTCGTTTTTGCTTTCTTGACTTCTTGTAGGTGTGTGGGGCAGTTTCTCTTCCAATGTCCGGTCTTGCCGTAATGGAAACATTTTCCATCCTTTTTTATTCCCTTCTTAGGTTTCAATGCTCCTTTCCATCGGTTTTGGTCTTACCATAACCTTTAGACTTTGCTGCCAATTTACCTTTCTTCTTGCCCTTGCAGACCATTAGAACAGATTTAGGTCCTACCTTCTTTAGGTTGATTTCAGCAGTTCTCAACATGCCGAGCAACTGTGGCAGCGTCTTGTTAATTTCATTCATATTGAAATTAAGGATGAACTGATTGAAACTATCCGGCAACGATTGCAGGATGACATCAGTAGCTAATTCGTCTTTCAGCGGAGAGCCGAGCTTCTCCAACGTTTGGATATAGCCCATCATTTCGATGACGTGAGCTTCTTTGGGAGATCCCTCACTCATCTTGCATTGAAACAGAGCTTTAGAGGTCTCGTACCTCTCTTGACGAGCTTGCCCTTCATAAATATCCTTGAGATTTTGAATCATATCATAAGCTACCATGTCCTCATGTCGCTTCTGAAGCTTAGGGGTCATGGAGGCAAGCATAAGACAACCGACATCCAGCATGTCGTCCATGTGTTTCTTAAACTTGTCTTTGTCAGCTCTGGAAGCATTGGCAATCGGTTCATCAGGAACATGTTCTTCAATGACATATTCCTTCTTTTCCTGTTTGAGAACAATTCTCAAATTGCGGAACCAGTCAAGGAATTTTATGCCATTGAGCTTATCCTTCTCAAGGATAGATCGAAGAGATAGAGTATTATTTGCCATTAATTCTACAACAAAGAAAATATGCTACATAAGTTTTACTAAATTTTAAAATTTATAGATAGGTCTTTACTATAAATTTTCTCCCACTATTTTCTTCAAAATTAAAAACCATCTAGTTTTAATTTCGAAAAAACGTTTCGATAGTTTTCTAGTGAGTGAGGATCCGTATTTCACCATTCCTAAATCAGCTTTGGCCAGTCTTTTAGGAAATGGTTATTTAGGTAAGTAACACCTTACTAATTACATCTCATGTAATTCCTCATCTTTTGGCAAACAACTCTTGTTCTTTAAATCATCTTATGATTAACCAAAACTTTTAACCATTAGGTTTTCTAATCCTATTAGAATAACCCAGCTAAGTCAATACTAGTATCTCAACCGGCGAATATCACTAGCTTATTCTTCGCGTTTAACTAAGATATATAAATGTGACATTGCTTTGGCAAAGCTCGCATTATATCGATCAAAGCTTTAACGAGGTTAAATATTGGATGGTTAAAACAAACTTAGAACTATAGTGAGGGATTTACTTAATTATCTCATCATTTTAGCATTGATCCTATCAATAGAACTATGTTTAATCATGCTTATAAAACATCCATTGCTTCACATACAAGGTAAATATAAGCGGTAAAAAAATATGCATTGATTATAGCCCTTCTTAACCTAAGGCGACCCGTCCCAAGCTAATGGGAGGGCCATTCTACTGAAGATAGAATCTGCTTCTGAAACGCTTGGTCCACCAGGGAAGGCCCACCACGCTGCTATGTTGGTCCTTGCTTTATCTCCATGAGTATTTATAATTTTCAGAAACTCGCGTTGCATGTAAGGGAGTGAGATGAGCAGAGAAGTACAATAGAAGATAGAGAAAGGCACGACACGCAGGCCGTATTTATAAAAACCAAAACTATAAAGGCTATGGGCTATAACCATGCAAAACAAACACCGTGCAATCAAACATGCATTTCAAACATCGTGCGAACAAAGTAACGACGTGTTTACGAAGTTTTAAACTGATTATCCATATGTTGCGGTTAATGGGCCAAAGAAGGATCACGAGGTTTTATAAACCATTTGCGTTAACGAACAAATGCACCAGGTAGGTCAACATGAAAGAGAGGTGGCGCACTAGGCACACTTAAGTACCAAGTCTTTGATGATGCCAATCCTAGACATTCATTTTTCATAACGTCTAACCATAACTCTTATGGATTCACCGTGAAAGATAGTTTGATAACTTTTATCAAATTAGAAGCCCTTGCAGAGATTTCATAAATCTATGAAACTACGAACAACTACTTGTTCTCTAGACTAACTATTAGTCTCAACATGTTAACATTTAACATTGAAGCAACCTAACATAGTTATGATCAACTCTTAATCATTCAGTGATAATCGAAATAAGTCTTTATTAGGTGTGATACAATAAACGATAAATATCTAAATCGAATCAAACAACATGCATCTCATACATAAACATCACCCAAGAATTTAAGTCTGAATTCGTATGATACAAGTGGCTCTGATACCACTGTTGGGTCACGTCGGCACGCCCCGTGGCGCAGTGGAAAAATAATCCGACGTAATCCAGCCATGATCAATGTACAAGAACGAATCCGGGGTGAAAAGATGAAGAATTACCTTTTAAAACTCTGGAAACTGGAAAACCGACGGTATGTCGAAATAGCCACGTCAAGTAAAACCAGAATCGTCACAAGTTCGCAACGACCTCTACGGAGTCCACCCGAACAAAACGAACAAAGTTTCCGCCTCCCTAACACTTAGGGATAAATTTCGACAGGTTTGAACACCTTCTAGGGAGAAGTTAAAATCTCTCTAGGGATTCCTGAGGGAGTCTGAAATCGACCAAGAGTTCAATCGGGACTTGCAATTGAGCAAGGGAACCTTCAGGGATTTGCCAGGGGGCAAGTAGAACACCAGAAAAATATCGAACAGCTTCTCAGAGAGCTTTCTAGGATATGTCGAATTCTAGTGGGGAATCCCTAGAGGTGTTGTCGAAATCTTCAAGAGGAGGAAAATGGATGATTTGGTTGCTAGCCCTTGTCCCTTTAAATAGTATTCAGAGACTTAATTCTAGTTGAATTCCTTAAATCCAAGTTCAACCAAAATTCATAAAATCTAATTCTACTTGAAATTGGTTTATATTAAATATACATTATATTTAATAATATTAAATGAAATATATATATTTAATTATGTAGAATCTTATTCTACATAAAACATGGATTTAAATATACATTATATTTAAGCCAAATATATATATATATATTATAGAATCTCATTCTATCTTTACTTGGATTTAAATATATTTAAATATATATTTTTAATTATGTAGAAACTAATTCTACATAAACATGGAATTAAATATACATTATATAAATTCCACACATATATTTAAATTTCTAGAATCTTATTCTATAACATTTAAGTCTCTAAATATTTTCCATACTCTAAATAATATTTGATAAATACAATATTTATCCAACATTATTCCCATTTAAGGGAGTTTCCGATTTCCCCTATCCCATAGGGGATTTTCGGCAATCTCCCTGAAATAGGGAGTATGGTTTCCAATTTTTGTTCGTTTCATTCGAAGGGTGTGACCCTTGTAGGTTCATGCAACGTTAGCAACAAAATTAGAACTGTTCTAATTTTACAAACAATGAGTGGCATCTAGCAATACATCATTGCTACCTAAGTTGCATGAAGTCATGGTTTGACTTTCCTAATTCCTGAATAAACTTCCTTTATGTATTTCATCCTTTTGTCCTTTATATCTTAGATGAACACAAGTCATGGGTTAGTCACACTTGCGTTGTCCATCTAGTGTTTCTTGATGTCTTGAGTAGATTGTGATAAACGAATCTCTATGATATCTCATACCATAATATTCGAGCATGACCATGCATTTTCTAATCTCACTCAATCAAGTGGCCGAAGATATTTCTCCCATTATGTAGGAGGGACAAATCCTTTCTTGATCAACCATATTTCACTACATAGGTCATCACGTATCGAATCATCAGTCTTTATAATGTAGTCAGTTACGACACACGTTTGACTATGTCAAAATACGTAAATCTTTATGTTGAAATCATGTTGGTCTGAGGAATATACATATGTTTATCATGGGCAATGTTGTGACTGTCACATAATTACTCAAGAAACATGCTCATAGCGGGTCAATCCAGTATGTTGTTCTGTAACAAATACTTATGTGTTGATTTTGACATCTCTATGTCAATGACAATACTTGTTATCAATCAACCACATATTAGTCTTTATATATTATCACTGTCCATACCCGTAATAATATTCGACTAAGGATCCTATTTAACAATAATCGTATTATTGTATGGACATTATTATCCAATGGTTAGTTTGATGCACAGAAACATACCAAATGATAATAACGGTAATGCCATTACTTGATAAATCTAGTAAAATAGTATGTCTATTCAATCATCATATGATTGGTCTTTGGGCATACTCCAACACCAAAAACTTCTAATGTTCGTACCTTGTGCGAAAAGCAGTCTTAGGCACATCCACATCCTTTACCTTCAACTGATAGTATCCATATCTTAGATCAATCTTAGAAAACAATAAAGCACCTCGAAACTGTTAAAAAAGATCATCAATCTTTGGCAAAAGATATTTGTTCTTGATTGTCAACTTGTTCAATTGACGATAATATTTACACATTCTCATTATGCCATCCTTCTTCTTCACAAACAAGACCGGTGCACCCCAAGGCGAAACACTAGGCCTAATGAAACCTCGATCGAGCAACTCCTGAAGTTGCGTCTTCAACTCTTTCACCTCTTTCGGAGCCATTCGACAGGGAGCAATAGACAATGGAGTCATATTTTCGTACAACTCAATGCCAAACTCAACCTCTCTGTTCGGCGGAAAACTAGACAACTCTTCTGGAAATACACCCAGAAACTCACATATTGTACGTATGTCTTGTACTCGCACCACCTTTTTACTAGGATTCATCATATAAGCTAGGAAAGCTTCACATCCCAAATGCATCAACCGACTCGCTTCAAGAGCTGAAACCACATTAGATAAGAATTTCACATTCTCACCTACAACCACCACCTCATAATCATCGACAAGTTTCAACGAAACTCGCTTGGTCTCAAAATCAACCAAAGCCCTATGCTCAGTTAACCAATCCATACCAAGAATTACATCGAAACCATAGAAAGGCAATTCCATAAGATCAACCTCAAACACATGTCCTTGAACCATCAAAGGACATCTCTTATACAACTTTCTTCTAACAATTCGTAGAACTAATGTTTTGATATAATAATTGAAAAATGTTTTGGACTGATTTAAAAAGAATTCAAAACTATTTCCAAAGTCCAAATAACTTGAAACTATGTTTAGGGGATGTTTTTAAAGGTTTTTTACATGTTTTCAAAAGCCAAACTTAATAAAACCATCCAGGTGTATCGAAACACCTTTAGGTGTTTCGATACGGTGTCTTCCAGTGTCAAAACGTTTCGATACGGGTATCGAAACGGGTCTTTTCTGGAAGAGGTTTTTCCCCAGCATTTCGATACGGGCTATGCCGTTTCGATACGCCTACGTGGCATCGATAACAATGGTCATAAACCCCAACGGCTATTTTCCAACTAACATTTAAATGAAGAGTGTTTCAATACGGTGCCTAGCATTTCGATACGGATGGTCATCAGACTGCAACTACTCTTTCTACTTGAAGAGCGTATCGAAACGAGTTCGAGCGTTTCGATACGGGTAGCAATAGAACTGCATTTATGGTGGGAAATAAAGTCCTCAACGGCTCTAATTCAACCCTAACGGCTAGTAACGTCTACAAACTCATTAAGGAGTATAAAAGAGACCTTTAAGCATCAAGATATGAAAAATGCTTCAATTGTCAATCAACAAATGATCAAAAAGTGTCTTTGTACTTAAATTGTCATTTCTTGTATAAACAAACGCTAGTGAGCTAAAATTGTCAAATTTGCTCAAGTGTTTTAGGTTTTGGGTGAGTGCATTATTGAGCAAACAAATACCTATTAGAGGGATTTAAGTTTGCATATTTATTTTCTCTTGTAAAGAGGGTTTGATCAAGGCTTTGGGTAGAAAGCTTGGTCGGTGTATAAGGGTTTCCTCCTAAGCCTAGAAAAGGGGACGAATCAATAGTGGATTGATTGGAAATCCTTAGTGGGAAGCTAAGGTAGTGGATGTTGACCTTGGTTAGAAGGTTGAACCACTATAAAATCATTGTGTTATTTATATTTTAGCTTCCACACCACATCCACCCAAAACTCCACCTCTCCACCACTTGGTGAGAAAGATCGGTTGAAGAAATCGAGCACCCTACAACTCAACAATTAGTATCAGAGCTTGACTCAATCGAAGAGGATTAACATCCTATTGAGAAGATCCGGCAAGCTCGATCATCATTTCACACAACCGGATCAATGGCGCAATCCATAGACAAATCGCCATTCTTCGACGGAACCCACTATGCCCATTGGAAGATAAAGATGAAGTTTTTCATTAAGTCAAGAGACTAGAAGCTATGGGACATAGTTGAAGATGATTCGTTCGTGCCTCAACGAAGCAAAGCGGAGTGGAGTGCCGACAATCGCAAGAAGATGAAGCTAAATTGTAAAGCCTTGCACATCCTCTTTTGTGCATTTGGCCCAACCATCTATGAAAAGATGTCTTCTTGTGAGAGTGCCAAGAAGGTATGGGACAAGCTTGAAGTCACATACGAGGAAACCGATGAATTTAAGGAGACTAAGATTGGGCTCCTCACCTTAGAGTATGAGAACTTCAAGATGGATCCGGAAGAGAACATCGAGAAGATGTTTGATAGGTTCTCCACTATCACCAATGGTCTTAAAGGCTATGGAGAAGCCATCCCGGAAGAAAAGCTTGTCCGAAAGCTCATCTACTCACTTCCCGAGTCTTGGGACTCAAAGAGGACCGCCATCATCGAAGCCAAGAATTTGAAGACCTTAAAGCTTGATGAACTCATGGGGTCACTTCTTACTCATCAAATCATGAAGAAGAACAAAGAAGATGAGAAGAAGAGGGAAGAAATTAAAGCTATGGGGGGAGAAGAAGATCAAAGGGCTTGGCATTAACACAAATGCCATTGCTCTCAAGTCCTCCACTTGTCATCATGTAGATTCTAGTGAGAAGGAAAGTGAAGATGAAGAGATGACCTATCTTTTCAACAAATTTGCCCGGTTCATGAAGAGCGAAATGGAAAATTCCAAGCATGAATTGAGGAAGAAGATGAAGAGTGTAATGACAAGGACTGGTTACACGCATACCAACATCTAACAACTTAACAGGCAAACCAAGCACTTGTGCATGCTCACGCAAAATGTATGAATGAGTAGAACCAGAATCAATCAAAGAATGTAATGACAAGGATTGCAAAGTAAAAGTGCATACGATCACATCCGTGTCATTCCTTCCCTCACGGTGCGCATACACTCTAGCCTATCTACCTCCCTCCAAATGAACAACAACCACATGTGCAACATTCCTCTGACCATCATCCCTATGCTGAAAATTACCATGACCGCACCCACGGCCTCTCTGTGGCTCAGTAGCTTGCACCAGAGCTTGTCCATCTCTAATGGGCTGTGAATAATCATGCTTCATGTGTTCTCGTGATCCACAGTTCCAGCAAGTACCCAAGTTACCCCAACACTCTCCTGTATGCCTCTTATCGCATCAGTTACAATTTGGAGTACGAATGAAAGCATTTTGGCCTTGATGACCAAAACCAAGGTTACCACCACCCCGCTTAAGATTAAGTTGATACCTCTGATCCTTATGCTTCTTATAATGATACTTTCCACCATCATACTCTGTAGCCCTCTTTCCAGAGCTAGAACCACTTGAACGAGTAGCCAAACCCAAACTCTATTCGATGTCCTTAGCTCGAGTGACTAAGACATCAAAGTCGGTGTAGTCCGAAGCCAACATGTAGGTCTTAACATCCTTCACCAGCCCATAGAGAAAACAATCGCATCTCTTCTATTCATCGGGAACCAGCTCAGGAGCATACTGGCTCAACCGAACAAACTGAACTTCGTACTCAGAAATAGTCAAGTTTCCTTGCACCAATGACATGAATTCTCTCTTCTTCTCATCTAGATAATGAACACCCAAATACTTCTTCTTGAAAGCATTTACAAAGAAGGCCCAAGTGACCTCAACAGGTTCCATACCTACAGTGATAGTCATCCACCATGTATAAGCATCTCCATGAAGCAAGGAGACAACATAACCCAACTTTTGCACATCATTGCAACTCATCTGACCCTGAATCCTTTTGGTACTCTCAAACCAAGCCTCCGAACTCTCATGAGATAGGCCTCTAAACTCAGTTCCACCCAAACTGCAAAGACGTTCTAAAGGTAAACCATCATTAGCACCAAGCTGGGGTGCGGCCACATGCATCACCGCTATCGCTGCTTGAAAAGCCCCAGCTATAACCTGAATCAAAGGCTTCATATCAGCAACAGCTTGTCCTTGCGCTGCTTGAGGTCCAACACCTCTAACACCAGCTCCCGCTCCAGCTCCACCACCACTAGGAGGAGGAGGCGACAAATTCTCATCATTCTCATGAATCTCATTCTCAACCATGTTGCGTACATTGGCTCTAAGCTCTCGTCTCAGTCCCATTTCAAAATGTATGCAAATCTAAAACGTGATAATATTATAACAAAACAATTAGTCAAACCTAAAAGCAAGAATCCAAGGTGCTCAAGTTTCACTTTAAAACCAAAAATCTTCTTTTACATTAGTAATAATATGGAAATGGGCACCCTTAATTTCCTCACCCCTACAACATATAACAATCACAATTCATGTTATCAAACACCGTGCATCTCACATCGATAAAACAATGATCAAAACATAACATAATCAATCACCGTGCATAGCATTCATCAAGGATTCAACCAAACAACAATATCACATCAACCTTACCTCCCAATTCTTTCGAAACCTGGCTCTGATACTACCAAATGTAACCCCCTTAACCCGGTCTGGGCGAAAGATCGAACCGAACAAATCACACGCTGAATAATGAAGTAAACCGGAAGGTTTACCTCAATAAGCAACCCTATTTTTTAAAAAAAATTTACCTTGTCTAAATGCTCAATTGCATTTCGATCAAACAACGAATTGAGACTCAATTGCATTTGAATACAATTTAGGGACCACTTTGTAATTTTAACCTAGTATAGGGACTTATCCAGTTTTACAGTTTACCAACCTTTAATTAAACATATTTCATGCTTCGTTTCCAAAACTCAGCTCAAAATAAACATTCATGCTCATTTAATTACATACACAACATTTAGGGACTAAAACGTAAGAAATCAGAACTTCAGAATATTCCATGAACTAACATAACAACTTGCTGTTTTGGTACAGGCTAGCCCTATATGAAAACAGGCGTACTGAAATAGGTTCACATGGCTCAGAACACGGGCCCGTATAAAGGGTGTTTCGAAACAGAAGCTTCTAGTGGCAAAATGTACTAGAATAGTCCCCTTGTTTCGAAACCCTTAGGCCATTTCAGGCTCACTGTTTCGGTACAAGCTCGAGTGTACCGAAACACCTGGGCATGTAGTGACACTTTTTGCTGTTTTTTCACACTTTAATCCATACAAAACCATTCTAACATGCTTCCAACATGCATACAACATATTTAGAACATCAAACCACAACATACATGGTAGAAACAACATCATAGCAAGTCCATATGCATTAAAGGAAATATATATGCATGCAACCTATGAAAAAATAACCACTTAAAGTCAAAACACAAACCAAGGCATAAACCAGACATTAAAGGCCATTTACAAGTCATTAAGGGCATTTCAAACATGCCTCAAAACAAGGAGATCCAAAACACAATCTCCCAAACACAAGCATCCTCCCATTGCCAACTATTATTACTAATAAGCAAATATAAAACCATACTTGAGCTTAATCCAAATATTTGGAAAGCTTCTTGTCTCTTTGCTGCCCACACACGCTAATTCTCTGCATTATTGGAAAAAGAGAGCGTAAACATGATTGCTTAGTGAGGGATGCTCCAAAACAAACCAACACAACAATTCATTTTAAAACCATTTATCATTTAGAAAATCTCTATCTCATCATGCTCTTTTTATCTCATGCTTGAAATCATTTTCATAGCAAAATCACATCATTTAAATCACATGTACCATCTATCTCATGCATTCACAAAATGCAAATTCTCAAGGCATATCCTTACATGCTTAAATAAGGACCAACCACGATGGAATCTCACATCATCGGACTCTCACTTTGGAACGGGATGGCACTACCCCCATTGCCCGAACCAAATAGCACGTACGAATTTTGTATTTTATAGTGCACTTCTCATCCTATAGGTTGACCAATTATATCCGATAACAATAATCTCTTCTCATGCCAATATATTCATTTTAAGCATCATTACCTATTGTTTTACAATGCATCAGTCTAAAACATTTTCACCCCATTTCAAAAGCATGTACAATGCATAACATTTTCACAAAAGTTCTATCTCATTGGAATATCAATTCTATCTCATGGGATCATTAAAATCATCATTTAATTTCTCAAAACATGCATAAAATAGTAGGTATAAGTCTATGTTCCAAACAAGAGCATGATCATAAAACCAATAGGACAATAACCAAGAAATTAGAGCGAAATATCTCAAACTTACTTTCGGGATTAGATTAGTGTTTCAAACACAATATAAACCCCCAAACCTTGCTTTCAAGTCCTTCAAATACTTTTAAAACAATTTCCACTCACCGATCACGCATCGCTTGCTTTACCGAAGCGAAATCAAGCTTCTGAAACTTCACCAAACATGTCCGATATAAACTCACCTGTTTATACCACACAAAAACAGAGAATTAATGCATCTCAATGCATTAAAAACACCAACAACCACTTACAACTCACTACTCTACCCAAGAACACCAAATCACCCATCCGAAACAACCGAAAACACCGTCGACTACTCTCCAAAATCTACCCATCCAAAATTAACACTTCTAACCACTTTTAATCATCAATTAACATTTAAAAACAACCCAATCCCATCCATAAACCTCCAGCAACACCAAAATCTCAAAACTTCACCAAAAACCCCAAATCTAGCCATCTACATCTAGAGATTCAAACCAATTCAGGATTAATATGATAAAACCTTTATTTTAACATTATTTAACATCCGAATCATAACTAAAATCAATCTCAAATCATACAAAACAGTAGCAATACGAAATCCTTAGAAATCACCCTTTCAAAGCTTGATTCATAAATTTTCATCGATTAAATCACAAAACATTTTTAATAACCATATTTAGAGAGCCAAAGACTTGGGAATTTCATTAAAGAACATTGATTAGAGAAGTTAAACGAAATTTACCTCTAACCCTTTCCTATTCCTTCAATTGACAAGTTTAGATGATAAATCTTCAAGAATCCTTTGAGTTGAAGGGTAGAATCCTCAAGAAAATCATTTACAAATCAAGGTGAAGTAAAAAGAGGAAAATATATGGAAATTTGAGAGATAAAGAAGTGTTTGGCTGATGACAAAAATTGGAGAAAAGAAAGTTACGTCAAAATGGATTTTAGATGATTAAATCTTTTTTAACAAACTCTTTTTAATTCCTTTTTAATAAATACCTTTTTAGAATGGTTAATTAAATGAAAAAAGCCCATTAAATATACATTAGCTCCCTAAAGATTCTAAGTTTTGGCCCTCTTTCAAAACAATCCTTAAAAATAGATTTTACATTTTTACAAAATAGTCACTAAACCGAAATCTCGATCTTCTAGAAGCCATTTTCCAAAATTGGTTTTACCAAATATTTCTACACTTTTTTAGAAGATTTTAGGATTTTTTCTCATAATTTTATCATATATGAAACTACGTTTTCCTTGAACTGTTCTCGAAACCTCGGATCTTTATTTTAGGTTCTACTAACTCCAAACTAAATCTAAAAGCTTCTAGGCCCAAAATTAGGGCGTTACATTTAATTAAAGTGGGGTACTCTTTTTCATGCCCATTTAAAGCCCCAACGGCTGACCGTATCGATCCACCGTATCAATACAATTTTCATACCGTATCGATATGTGTGACCGTATCGATACAATTAAGACTGTATCGAAGCCCATTCAGCAACCCGTATCGATATGATGTTACCCGTATTGGAGTTCAAAAATTGGATTTTAATCGATCTTAAATGCATGTGTATGAAGAATGAGCAAAGATTATAGACTAAAACAGATACATACTCCCCCTAGCAATAAGCATAGATGCATCAAGAAGCAAAATTACATAAACATGATCATCATTCAAACTCAAGCAAATTTTAGACACTTAAGGGCTCTAAAGGTCAAGATAGGCTACTTAGACCTAACTCTCTCCTAAGAGTCCAAAAACGATCTTTGTCTAATGGTTTTGTAAAGATATCCCCTAGTTGTTTTGAGGTATCAACATACTCTAGAACAACATCATTCTTTAAGACATGATACCTAAAGAAATGATGTCTTATCTCTATGTGCTTTGTTCTAGAATGTTCATACGACACTAGTGTTGTAACACTTAAGGGTTATGGTACCTACATCAATTCCATGGTCTAGAAGTTGTTGCTTCATCCAAAGGACTTGAGCACAACAACTTCCGGCTGATATATATTCCGCTTCAGTGGTAGATAAAGCTACACTATTTTGTTTCTTAAAGAACCAAGATATGAGCATTCTACTTAGGAATTGGTAAGTGCCAGAGGTACTTTTTCTATCTATCTTACAACCCCCATAATCCGCATCGGAATAAGCATGTAGGTTAAAGGAAGAGTCTCAAGGATACCAAAGGCCTAGAAAGGCGTGCCTCTAAGGTATATAAAGATTCTCTTAATGACTATAAGGTGTGATTCTCTAGAACTAGCTTGGAACCTAGCACACAAGCAAACACTAAACATAATGTCGGGTCTACTTGCAGTAAGGTAAAGCAAAGAACCAATCATTGAATGATAAATCTTAGAATCAACACAATTACCTCATTCATATTTGTCAAGCTTAATTGATGAGCTCATTAGAGTGTCTTGGGGCTTCACATTTAAAAACTTGTTGCGTGTAAAAGAGTCTATCGCAATTGTAGTGCAAGTGTACACGACGCAAGTAGTAAAGTGATACGAAGTATCGGATATCGTCTCCACAGGGATTGGGCTAATAGCTTCACCTTGTTTACTGCACGAAGTAAAGAAAATAATTTAGAAAGTTGTCACGAAAATAATAAGGAAAAACGTAAATAAAAGAGTTTGAATATCAAGAGAGAGAGAATGGGCTGGTATTGAATTCCTCAGTAGTGCAGGTATTGAATTGCTTAGGAACTCCAGTTCTGTCGTCGTGCCCGTCGCGGCAGCACCTGTCGCGGCGGCTGTCCGTTGGCTGTCGCGGCAGCAGACACACCAACTCCGTACTTCAAGTTTGGCAAGAATCCCAGATCTGCCTTGGCCTATCCCTAGGTCCAAGTCTGTCGATGATCACGTCTTTGATGATACCTCCCGGCGTGAATCGAAGGATGAACACCGATGTGTATGAATTCTTCCTTAGCCACTTAACCTTGCCCTATCCCTAGGCACAAGATAGTTCAACTATAAACTAGAGAACTCGCTCTTATCTCTTTCGTATACTTAACTCTCCCGATGCGAAGTAAATGGATAACCTCACAATGCTCTCTCGATGCTCTTGCAAGATATTAAAACCAAAATAAGAGAACTTGAAGTTTATTTTATTGAACTTGGAAAATCCTAAAACACAACAACCCTTGCAACTACTTTACAAAACAACCCGTGGCCCTAGGGGGAATTTAGAACATGTCGGTGACGGGTAAACGACAGAGGGGTTTAGGTTATCGGTTATGGGGTTTAATCTATGATGTCTCTCTAGGTCAAAATCTATGCACTTATATAAGCTTTGGGCTCAACTATTCTAAGTTAACAAGGATTACAACTTTAATTAAAAGTAAGATTCTAATAAAGACTTAATCTCTAAAGTTCCTACTTTGCAGCCGCCATCCTTGTTTCTAGGAATTTCCTCTCCTTGAGCTTTGGCTTGTCATATCTTTTGATCCGGGGCTTGGAAAAATATTTGGCTTTCACACGACAGACGAGCAGATTTTTCTCTATCTATCGAGGTCCACTTTACTTTTCCTCTTCATTAGGTTGCTGCCACCTTGCTGTCACGACAGCTCCATGGCAGCTTCGTCCTCGTCGTCTGCTTGTCCAGTTCAGCTTTCCTGCTTCTCTGCCCTGCGCCTGCCATCTTCGTCAACTATGGCCGCTACTTGCAAAATTAGCCATCTTTTAGTAGAATCCGTGCCTTTTACATATTTGTGATGTTTTACTGAAAACTAACCTAAATGTGATGCAATGATGCTTGAATGCAGTAGAAATATGGGTTAAAAAGGGTGTAAATAATAGAACTTTTACACACTCAACATACCCCCAAACTCAAGTTTTTGCTTGCCCTCAAGCAATCAAGACTTAAAAGAAAAATGAAATTTTTTGTGTTGGCCTTCAAACAGTGAACTGTCCCTTACCCGTCGCTCATTCTCTGTGGCGGCAGCAATATGTCGGAAAGGTTAGGATCTGTCCGGAATCTCCCTATAGCTCTCGTGCAGTGTGTGCATGCTTGTGAACAGTTATATGCTAAGACTCTCTTAGTTTCACTAGAATATTCAACTTTTTAACTCGAATTTTTATGCCAAAGTTTATTTTTTTAGAAGGCACATTTTCATGCTTCTTTTTCTTTCTATTTTCAAGCTAAGTTTTTCTAGAGCCAGTTTTGGGCACCTCTAGTTAGCTTTCCTAGAGCCGGTTTCGGGCACCTCTAGGTTTTTGAGTTTCTTTTGCGAAACTTCTTTCCTAGAGCCAGTGTTAGGCACCTCTAGGGGCTATTCAAGTACTAAGCATCCTATTCTAGTTTGGCTAAAAGAAATCTAAGCAATATAACAGTCACAAAGGTGTTTAAGTTTTCAGAACTATAGAAAGGCTCTAAACTTCTCCTTAAACTGTCCTAAAGATGCTGCCACGACAGAGCTGTCATGACAGGTAAGTTAACTTCACAGTTTTAAGCCAACAGTTTTAAATTTTCTAATTTTTTTAAGAGAACTTATTTAAAAAGAAGACACAACAATTAAAAAAAATGTACTTAAGACTCCATTAATGATGGAGGGTTGCCACCCCCAAACTCGAGGGTTGCATTGCCCTCAATGCAAAATGACAGAAAAAACAAAAATATGAAGACAAGTACATCACAAAAGATATAAGCAGGCAGCAATAAAAGGAAAATAAAAGACTTAAATTTTTCAATCGTTGTCCTCGCTGCTGCTGCTGACACGGATCTGACGGCGACGTCTAGGCTGTGGAGGAGGCTAGGAAGGTTCAGGGGCAGGTTGCTCCACGAGCTGGACATCGGAACTGCTGCCACTGTCCCAAGTGCTGCTGGTGGTGGTGCTAGCCTTGGGCATCAGCTTCCTGTCTGCCACGTGCTTCTGCCTCTTGACAGGCGTAAACTCTCTCGCCAAATTCCTTCTAATCAGAGGGCTGTCATCGGAGGCAGGTCTTTTTGTTCCTCTGGCAGAGGTGTCGGCCGGTGGACTGCCTGCTGCCGTCGGGGCAGGTGATGGGGTGGAAGCAGTAGAGTGGGAATGTGGGGAGGCAGGTGGTGTAGGTGTGTGCACAGGGGTGTGAACAGGGGTGGGGATGTGGAAAAAATGGGCAGGAAAACTAGGGAAATTAACATCGGGAAAATTTAAAGTGTTGGTAATAAAATTTACCGTCGCATTCGTGAAATCCCGGATGAAGGTCATCAATCCCAGTTGTCTCTCTTCCACCCGTTGTATCGCAGCAAGGATGTGGGCAGACTGGTCTGTCGGAGCGGTGGTGGCGGCAGGTTCAGGGGCAGGCTCCTCTGATGATTCTGCTGGGGAGCCGGCTGAGTTGAAGGAGGAGATAGGTGTGGCCACGACCAGCTCCATGAGACTATTGATGTTGTTGTCTGTCCATCCTCTGCCCTTGATTATTTTGTCGGAGGAGTCCTCGGGGACAGCAGCACAGCGGCATAAGGAGGTTATTGTGAACGGCAGACAGAGGCGGGAGTCGGAGCGGAAGGTGCAGTCTAGGATGCTTTCCCTCATATAGAGGCCCACATTGATAGGCCTGTCTTGCATGATGGAATGAATGAGGGCGAGCCGCTGCTGGTTAACCGTCGTGTGGTGGGAAGAAGGCATGATACGCTTTTTGATGAAAGCGTTCTAGAGTTTGGCTTCTGGGAGGAGCTGCCCCCTTTTTACAGAGTGGGGGTTCTTTTTGCTGGTTGTCCATGTTGTTCCTTCCTCTGTCACCTCCGCCATGACAGCACCATAGGCGGCAGCATCGAGGGTGTCGAGAAATTTCTGGTGGGCATCATCATCAGGGCCAAAGTAGAGGCCAAACATGTGGTTGATGCTGTCGGCCATGAAGGGCACTTTTACTCCTCGAACGGTGACAGATGTTGCCGTTCTGCTGTCTATGGCAGCATAGAACTCCCGGACTAATGTGTCGTTTAGTTCTGCCGGTTGTTCAGCGAAGTGCTCCCATAGTTGAGCCGTGATGGCCTTTGTGATGAATGGGCGGAGTCCCATGTTGGGTGCCTTTCGGATGTAAACGAAACCCATTTCTTCCCATAACTCCTTTGTGGCGAAGGGCGTCGCTGCCGCTGAAGAAGAGGCTGAGGCAGTACCACGGTGGGTCTGTCTAGACGACATATTAGTTGCAAGGGTTGTGGAAAATGAAGAAAGCAAATGAAAACTAGAGGAGAAAGCAAGGAAGAATAAGCAGAAGTGAGAAAAAATGAAAATGAAAACGGGGTTTTATAGCGGTCGAGTTGCTGCCCGTTTAATGCTGTAACCGCAGGCGTGAATAACGGGGCGACGGATGGGATTTAGCGTGTCTGACGCGTCTGACACGCATTTATGTGTCTGTTACGCGTCTGCCACACGCTTCTGCGTCTGCCGTGTCAGTCTGTTGACAGCCTGTCTTATCCGTCTGCGGCGGCAGCCGAAACGACAGGCTTCAATAAATGGGCTTTATTGGGCTGATGGGTGGATGGTGGGCTTGGGTCACTTCTCCTTTTCTCCTTGACTCCTTTATTTCCTAAGAACAGAAACAAAACATTATTCGAATAAAATAACCTAATTTCCTAATAGATAATAATAATAATAATAAAATAAAAATAAAATAAAAATAAAATTTAGGTTAAATTAGGGGTGCCTTGTGGGGCATCTCCTAAAGTAACCACTTCCTGTATTCCTGGGGCTTCAGTCCCCTGATAGTGCTTGAGGCGCTGTCCATTGACTTTGAATTGGTGCCTGTCTTTTAATGATCGTATAGTGATGGCACCATGGGGAAAAACTTGTACCACTTGGAATAGGCCAGACCATCTAGACTTTAGCTTTCCTGGGAAGAGTTTAAGTCTAGAATTAAACAACAACACAAGCTGCCCTGGGCAGAACTGTCGTGGCAGCAACTTCCTGTCATGCCACTTCTTAGTCTTTTCCTTGTAGATTCTCGCATTGTCGTAGGCCATTGTCCGTAATTCCTCAATCTCGTTCAGATCTAATAGCCTTTTCTGACCTGCCTTGTCTAAGTCCATATTCACTGCCTTGATTGCCCAATATGCTTTGTGTTCGATCTCGACAGGCAAGTGACAGGTTTTCCCATAAATTAATCGGTATGGAGACATGCCCAATGGAGTCATTCTTTTGAGTGGCGATAGCTTCAACCCACTTAGAGACATAGTCCACTGCTAGGAGGATGTAAAGATTTCCACATGAAGATGGAAAAGGTCCCATAAAATCAATCCCCCAAACGTCGAAGATCTCGACTTCTAAAACGTTCTGCAGTGGCATCTCGTTTCTCCTCGAGATGTTACCTGTCCGCTGGCACCTGTCACAGTTCTTGTAAAAGTCCTGTGCATCCTTATATAGTGTCGGCCAGTAGAACCCTGACTGCAGCACCTTGGTAGTAGTTTTATTGCCTCCTAAGTGACCTCCATATTGTGAAGCATGGCAGTGATGGAGAATGTCTTCTTGCTCTTCTTGTGGTACACACCTCCTTATAACCTGATCTGCGCACATTTTGAAAAGAAGAGGTTCGTCCCAATAATAATGTTTAACATCATTTTGGAACCTCTTCCTGGCTTGGTAATTAAGATCAGAAGGTAGTATTCCGCTAACTATAAAATTAACGAAATCAACATACCAAGGAAGTTCAGAAGACTTACCTGCCGCCATGGCTGTCGCGGCAGCGATTGCGGCAGCAAAGAGCTGCTCATCAGGGAAGGTCTCCAGTATGTTTGTCTCGTCGATTGGTAGACTCTGTCCCTTCTCCAACCTTGACAAGTGGTCTGCCACCTGATTTTCTGTCCCCTTTTTGTCCTTGATTTCGAGGTCGAACTCTTGTAATAGTAGGATCCACCGTATTAGTCTAGGCTTTGCGTCCTTTTTCGCGAACAGGTACTTGAGGGCAGAATGGTCTGTGTGCACTATTACTTTCGTCCCAAGTATGTAAGAACGAAACTTGTCGATGGAGAACACCACAGCTAACAGCTCCTTTTCTGTGGTGGTGTAGTTCACTTGGGCGTCATTTAATGTTTTGCTGGCATAGTATATGACATGAAACAGCTTATCTCTGCGCTGCCCAAGTGCTGCCCCGACAGCATAGTCACTAGCATCACACATAATCTCAAATGGCTGTGTCCAGTCTGGTGGTTGTACTATGGGGGCTGTTACTAGTTTTTCTTTCAGAACCTTGAATGCTTCAGTACATTCATCATTAAAGTCAAAGGGTCGGTTCTGCTGCAAAAGATGGCATAGCGGTTTGGTGATTTTTGAAAAATTTGCAATGAATCTCCGATAAAAACCATCATGCCCTAGAAAACTCCTTATGCCCTTGACTGTGGTCGGCGGCGACAGCTTCTCTATGACTTCTATTTTGGCCCTGTCGACTTCTATCCCACAGCAGCTAATCTTATGGCCAAGGACTATCCCTTCGTCCACCATAAAGTGGCATTTTTTCCAATTTAGAACAAGATTAGCTTTTTCACATCTTTCAAGTACCTTTTTAAGATTGCCGAGGCAGCTCTCAAAATCGTCTCCAAAGACGGAAAAATCATCCATGAAAATCTCAGGGAAGTCCTCTACCATGTCGGAGAATATAGCCATCATGCACCTTTGGAAGGTGGCAGGTGCATTACATAGTCCAAACGGCATCCTCCTAAATGCGTATGTTCCGTAGGGGCATGTAAAAGTCGTCTTCTCTTGATCCTCCGGTGCAATAGCAATTTGGTTGTAACCTGAATAACCATCAAGAAATCAATAGTAAGGTTTACCCGCTAATCTATCAAGCATTTGATCAATAAAGGGTAAAGGAAAGTGGTCCTTTCGGGTAGCTTTGTTAAGCTTCCGATAGTCCATACAAACCCTCCAACCGGTCACAGTCCTGGTTGGGATTAACTCATTGCTCTCGTTGGTTATCACGGTCATCCCTCCTTTCTTTGGAACGCATTGCACCGGGCTCACCCATTTGCTGTCGGAGATGGTGTAAATAAAACCAGCATCTAACCACTTGATTATCTCTTTACGCACTACCTCTTTCATCGCATGGTTTAGCCGCCTTTGGGCATCAATAGTCGGCTTATGATCTTCCTCTAGGAAGATTTTGTGCATGCATAACGCTGGACTAATGCCTTGAATGTCTGCTATCGTCCATCCAATCACCTTTTTGTGCTGCCTTAGCATGCCGATCAGCTTCCGTTCTTGTTCCTGCGGCAGCTTAGCAGAGATGATTACGGGCAGTGTGTCATTGGAACCAAGATAAGCATATTTTAACTGCCCTGGCAGGGGCTTAAGTTCTAAGGCAGGTGGTTCAACAGTAGATGGCTTTTGGATTAAATGGTTATCCGAAGTGTAATTCAACGGTTCGAATAACTTACCTGGACGATGGCCTAACCAGTTTACCTCCTCCTGACCTTCAGTATCAGATGTATCGGATTCAGAGGAGTCGCTGTCGTCGGTGCTGTCGTGACAGGCCTGTAGGTGGCTGTCGCGGCAGTGACCAAATTTTATATCACGGCAGCCCGACCTGATGCAGGGGTGATCAAGGGTCACCTCGATGATGGCCTTGCATTCCTCGTCCACATCAGCATGTTTCATCGCTTGGAGAACATTCAACTTAATCTCTTGATCGTTTACTCGCATGGTGAGTTCTCCTTTCTCCACATCAATCAATGATCTTCCCGTGGCTAAGAAGGGTTGCCCAAGGATGACTGGTGCGTTTTCATCTGCCTCACAATCTAAGATAAGAAAGTCAGCAGGAAAAATAAGCTTATCCACTCTTACCAGAATATCTTCAATTTTTCCCTCGGGATGAACGTAAGAGCGGTCGGCCAACTGCAGAGTTACTGTCGTGGGCCGCGCCTTGCCAATACCTAGTTTCTGAAAAACAGATTTGGGCATTAGATTAACACTAGCACCAAGATCACAAAGTGCCTTACCCACAAATTTATTTCCGATTACGCAAGGTATGACGAAACTCCCCGGATCCTTCTTTTTCTGGGGCGGCTGCCGATGAAGAATACTCATGCAACCTTCTGTCATCTTTACCGTTTCAAATTCCCCAAGTTTAGATTTTTTCGACATAACATCCTTGAGAAATTTAGCATAACCGGGCATCTCCCTAACAACATCTAACAATGGAATATTAATATGAACCTGCTTAAAAATATCATAAATCTTTTTAAGGTGAGATTCATGCTTAGCTTGCTGTATCCGTTGAGGAAAAGGCGGTGGCGGACGATAATCAGCAATACGTCTTTCCTACTGCATGCGAATCTGAGGACGGTAATCATCTTTTTTCTCCTCTGTCGCTTTTGATGTCGTGACAGGCTCATCGGCAGCAGTCTGTTTATCACCTGTCAGGGCTGCTTCCTCGGCAGGTTTATCCAAGGTAGGTTCCTTTTCTGTTTCAGCTTCTTTTTCTGGCCCTGATAGTTTCTTCCCACTCCTAGTAGTAATTGCCTTACATTGCTCATGTGGGGGCGGTCTAGCATTTTCAGTATTGCTAGGGAATCCTCCATTCTGCCTCGGCTTAATATGTTGAGAAACCTGTCCCATTTGTGTCTCTAGAGATTTCAAGGTAGCTTCATGATTTGTCATCCTCATCTCGGTTTTATCCATAAAGGTTTCCGTCTTTTTGACAAACTGATTCATATTCTCCATATACGTACCGGTCTGAGACATAAAAGTGGCCAGGGTCTGCTCCAATATACTGCTCGTGGCAGGTGGTGGCTGCTGTTGCTGCTGCGGCGGCAGGTGCTGCGGCAGTTGCTGTCGCGTCAGCAATCTAGGTCCTCCCTGATTCTGATTATGTGCTTGCGGATTCAGGGCATTGTTAGGATTACTCCAGGAAAATTTGGGATCTTTCCTCCAATTAGGGTTATAATTGTTGGAATTGTAGTTCGGCTTGTAATTTCCAACATATTTTCCCTCTTCTATTTGTATTGGGCACTCATCCCGACTATGATTTCCCTCACAGATAGTACAAACTTCCTCGACAGCAAATCCTTGTAATTCATCTTCATTTAATAACCGTTTCATTGCTTTAGTAAGGAATGCTACCTGTGATTTCATAGTACTGTCGGCTTCATAGTCCTTGACAGCAAGTACCCGTTTACCCCCTCTTATAGCTGCCGGAAACTGCTCCTCATTCTTGGCCAAATTTTTCAAAACTTGCAATGCCTCGTCCGGATCTTTATCCAATAATAGTCCGTTCGCTGCAGAATCAATTCGAATGCGAGTTTGTAAGTTAGCAGCATTATAGAATTTAGTTACCTGATTCCAGACAGGAAATCCATGCATTGGGCAGTTCCGTAGAAGAGTAGTAAATCTGTCCCAGGCCTCGTGCATTGGCTCGTCATCTTCCTGTTGAAAAGTAGCAATTTTGTTACGTAATCGCTCAGATGAATGCGAAGGATTAAAACGAGATAAGAATTCACGAGATAAATCTGCCCAAGTTCTAATTGAACCCGGCTTAAGTTTATTCCACCAAGTTTTAGCTCTGTCCCTCAATGAATGGGGAAATAACCGAAGCCTCAGTATCTCCGGACTAACTCCTGGTAGTCTAAACGAACCACAGATCTCCTGGAACGTTTTGAGATGCTCTCTAGCATCTTCTGTCACAGCACCACTAAACTGCCCGGCATTGTTGATCATACTAAACATGACAGGCTTAAGCTCGAAGTTGTCAACATCAATATCCGGCAGCGTGGTCTCCAGTTCTACATGATCGTTCAGCATGTAGTCACGACAGGATCGTCGTCTGTCGGCGGCAGGGTTATCGATAGGCTGTATAACTTCGCCGACAGGCGGGTCGTTTCCAACGTGGGCCATCTTCTCTAGCTGTTCCTCAAGGTACTCGTTTCTGGCTAAAAGGTGGCGAAGTTGTTTCTTGAGATTGAAGGAACGTTTGATTTCCGGATCTAATTTATACTCAGGATCTTCGCCTCTTTTAGATCTGCGCATAAACAGGGAAACCTTGTGAAAAGCAAGAGTCGAAAGTACTAACAAAAAATAGAAAAAGAAAAATTAAAAGAAAAATAAAAACAAAAACGAAAAGTGCAATAAAAGAAAGGTGTAGTTATGTTGCCAATCCCCGACAACGGCGCCAAAAACTTGTTGCGTGTAAAAGAGTCTATCGCAATTGTAGTGCAAGTGTACACGACGCAAGTAGTAAAGTGATACGAAGTATCGGATATCGTCTCCACAGGGATTGGGCTAATAGCTTCACCTTGTTTACTACACGAAGTAAAGAAAATAATTTAGAAAGTTGTCACGAAAATAATAAGGAAAAACGTAAATAAAAGAGTTTGAATATCAAGAGAGAGAGAATGGGCTGGTATTGAATTGCTCAGTAGTGCAGGTATTGAATTGCTTAGGAACTCCAGTTCTGTCGTCGTGCCCGTCGCGGCAGCACCTGTCGCGGCGGCTGTCCGTTGGCTGTCGTGGCAGCAGACACACCAACTCCGTACTTCAAGTTTGGCAAGAATTCCAGATCTGCCTTGGCCTATCCCTAGGTCCAAGTCTGTCGATGATCACGTCTTTGATGATACCTCCCGGCGTGAATCGAAGGATGAACACCGATGTGTATGAATTCTTCCTTAGCCACTTAACCTTGCCCTATCCCTAGGCACAAGATAGTTCAACTATAAACTAGAGAACTCACTCTTATCTCTTTCGTATACTTAACTCTCCCGATGCTAAGTAAATGGATAACCTCACAATGCTCTCCCGATGCTCTTGCAAGATATTAAAACCAAAATAAGAGAACATGTCGGTGAATTTAGGGGTAATTTAGAACAATGCTCTCCCGATGCTCTTTACAAAACAACCCGTGGCCCTAGGGGGAATTTAGAACATGTCGGTGACGGGTAAACGACAGAGGGGTTTAGGTTATCGGTTATGGGGTTTAATCTATGATGTCTCTCTAGGTCAAAATCTATGCCCTTATATAAGCTTTGGGCTCAAGTATTCTAAGTTAACAAGGATTACAACTTTAATTAAAAGTAAGATTCTAATAAAGACTTAATCTCTAAAGTTCCTACTTTGCAGCCGCCATCCTTGTTTCTAGGAATTTCCTCTCCTTGAGCTTTGGCTTGTCATATCTTTTGATCCGGGGCTTGGAAAAATATTTGGCTTTCACACGACAGACGAGCAGATTTTTCTCTATCTATCGAGGTCCACTTTACTTTTCCTCTTCATTAGGTTGCTGTCACCTTGTTGTCACGACAGCTCCATGGCAGCTTCGTCCTCGTCATCTGCTTGTCCAGTTCAGCTTTCCTGCTTCTCTGCCCTGCGCCTGCCGTCTTCGTCAACTATGGCCGCTACCTGCAAAATTAGCCATCTTTTAGTAGAATCCGTGCCTTTTACATATTTGTGATGTTTTTACTGAAAACTAACCTAAATGTGATGCAATGATGCTTGAATGCAGCAGAAATATGGGTTAAAAAGGGTGTAAATAATAGAACTTTTACACACTCAACAACATTCTCCAAGCCAAACTTCTTGAGCATATCCTTGATGTACTTAGCTTGATTGATGAAGATGCCATCCTTCCTTTGCTTGATTTGGAGCCCTAGGAAGAATGAGAGCTCCCCCATAATGCTCATCTCAAACTCACCTTGCATTAGCTTAGAAATTTCTTGGCAATAAAACTCATTAGTAGAACCAAAAATTATATCATCAACATGAATTTGTACTACTAAGATGTATGATAAGTGCCCAAATGTCCTATATTTTGACCCATTTTACATGGAAATTATCACTCAACCTACACCCATTTGAGCTGCATTATGGCCCTTCATGCATGGATTTTATCATTTATGCCTTTGATCCTTATATTTTGTTTATCCTATGGAAAAGATACTATTTGATGAATGTTTGGTGCTTCTGCAGATTTGCACGATGCAAGGGCATGATGACGCTGTGACAACACTAGAGGAAAAGGGAAGAATGAGGCAGAACCAGCTAGTAGCAGACCTTGATCGAGCCAAGCCACAAGAGATAGCTTATACTGAGAGAAGCTGATTTAGGATAAAGCCTTGCGGAGCAGAACCAGTCACAGACCCATGCCGAGGCAACGAAATGCCATGCCGCGGCCGTGCACTACTCTACGTGCTGGAGGGCAAATCAGGAAAAGTGGTAGCCGATTTGAAGAGCTTTAAATGCCATATTTTTTACACACCATGCGTGGCAGCTGGAGCTCGAGAAGAGGACGAAAACATGGAAGGAAGGATAAATTTGGACTTTTGGCTAAAAGTGTATATTGCATTAAATTAAAGAGATTCGCCACTTTAATAAAGTTAAGTCCAAGTCCAACTTAAATTCCTCTCCAAGAAGGTTTTATGCCTACACCTTCCCCTATATAAAGAGGCTTGCCGTCATCACAAGAAGAGAGAAGAGGGGGAGAGTTTGAAAGACGAGTTCGAGAGGAGAGAGCTTAGGATTAGTTTGTGTTTTCTTTTTATTCACTATGTTTTAATTTACTTAAGGTTAGGATTAGTTTGTTTAAGTAGTTATGTAAAGACTATTGTACTTTGTTTTTAATTTCTTAATGCAATTAAGTTGATGTTTTCTTATTCTTGGCTTTAATCATTCTTGCATTCTTGTCGATAGAGAGTTTGTGAGTATCCATTTATTCGATGTCGAGAGAGTTGAATTCACGGAACGAGTAAGCACAGTTTTCATCCATGTGGTGTTAACTAATTCGGACTATAGATATGTTAAATATTTTAGCGGCTAAGAGAAGCGTGTGATTGGTTGGTGTTTGTGTTTGGTTTATGCCGAGAGGTATGGTCAGAGTTCTGCCATCAACAATGTTCTAAGCTTAGAGATAAGGAGGAGCCATTTAAGGACGCTTTGTCGAACCTTAACAACATCTGCCCAAGAGTAAGAGATTGTCGCGATAGAGAATCAACCTTTGCGGCTGCCGTAGGAACTTTGGTTACAGCCACGTCAGTTTGGTGTTGCAGCATTTAAGAACAGAGACAAGTCAATAGGATTCCACACTACGACACATTCTAATCCGACCCATTCTCTCAACCTTGATATTCTATTTTTATTTCTGGCTTATTTTAGTTTTATTATTTTTAGATTGCTCAACAACCCAACTCATCTGCGTTTTTACTTTAATTATTTTGTAGTGCAAGGAAGTGGAATCAAAAGGCTAGCTCAATCCCTGCGGAGACGATACTCGATATACTTATCCTTATATTACTTGAGACGTGTACACTTGCACTATTGCGGGGCACTTTTACGCGAGCATTAAGTTTTGTGATAAGTGCCCAAAAGTCCTATATTTTGACCCCTTTTACATGGAAATTATCACTCAACCTACACAAATTTGAGATGCATTATGGCCCTTCATGCATGGATTTCATCATTTATGCCTTTGATCCTTATATTTTGTTTATCCTATGGAAAAGGTACTGTTTGATGCATGTTTGGTGCTTTTGCAGATTTGCACGATGTGAGGGCAGGATGATGTCGTGACGGCAGTAGAAGACAAGGGAAGAATGAGGCAGTACTAGCTAGTAGTAGACCCTGATCGAGCCAAGCCACAACATATAGTTTCAACTAAAGGAAGCTGATTTATGATGAAGCCTTGCAGAGCAGAATTGGTCACAAACCCATGCCGAGGCAGCAGAATGCCATGTCGCGGCCGTGCAATACTCTACGTGTCGGAGGGCAAATCAGGCAAAGTTGTAGCCAATTTGAAGAGCTTTAAACACCAATTTTTTTTACACACTTTGTGTGGTAGCTGGAGTAAGAGAAGTGGACAAAAACATGGAAGGAAGGATAAAGTTGAACTTTTGGCTAAAAGTGTATATTGCATTAAATTAAAGACATTAACCTCTTTAATAAAGTAAGTCCAAGTCCAACTTAACTTCCTATATGTAAAGTGTCTATAAGTTCTATATTTTGTGCACATTCCATCTCACATTATTTCTATTTTAAGTACATTTTAGGCATAATTAGGATCATGCATTGCATTTTATAGTATTTTTTACTTTGCCATGCTTTTTATGGATTATTTGTTATTAGGTAAGAAAAAGGTACTATTTTAGTTTAATTTTAGTGTCAGGTGCTAGAGGCTGGTAGAAGGAGAGAGGAGTTGAGGACATGATGCTGAGGCAGCAAACCAAGGAGCTGTACTGATGCAATTGCAGACAAAGACAACAACTACCGAGTAGGTACCGCCGCTATACCTGCCGCCCAGGGTAGCAAGTTGAGGAATTGGAGAACTGGAGTGTTATCTGTAGAGTAGAAAATCCCGATTCTAACGAGGCCATCCACTCTAGTTTCTGATAACTGTAGGAGCATGCAAAGCCGCAGAAGGAGGAGTTCGAGATTACTTGCGGAGCAAGGCAATGTGAAGAAGTCCATATTCAACTCAAAGAAGTCAAAATAAAAGGTTGCATTTAATGCAAAAGCTACTTTGGAGACTTCTAATACAAGAAGTACTAGACCTAGCTAATGCCTATATATACTCAATGTATTTTTACTTCAAAAAAACTTAGGTTTTCCCTTGGGCATAGTTTAGGTTTTTTTGCCGCCATTATGTTATAAATTCTTCTTTGGGTTTGGGTTATGTTGTAAACTAGTGTGAGAACGGTTGTTTAGGATTTTAAGTTTGTTTTTGCAATAAAACTTCAAGGTTTGCTTATTCCACATTCTTCATAGTTTTCAATTAAGGCGAAATATTAGTTGATTACTATTCATTTGTTCGATATAGAGAGAGTCGAACTCATGAAAGGAGTAAGTACAATCCTCACCTTAATCCAGTGTTGATGAATCTAGCCCAGGCATAGGTTAGGGTTTAAGGCGGCGAAAAGAGAACGAACCAAACATTGTTGTCTTTGCACGATTCACACCGCGACTTGTATTTCATGTAGTGAGCATCAACAACATTCTGATTTAGACATAAGCGAGATCACTTTCGAAACGTTCTGCCGAACCTTGAATTATTGTCGAGTTTGCCGCCGAGACACTCATCCATTCCACTACCGAGGCAGTGAAAGCGTCACAACAGCTAATCTGTCATCTCTCGCCGAGGTAGCAAAGTCTGGCAGCGCAAAGCAACTTATCCTATTCAACGCAGTTTCACACTAGGGAGCAGCACAACCCCGCCCATTCCATCAATCTGATCTCTTCTCTTTTATTTACTTGTGTTTTATTTACCTTTCTTCTTAAACAATTCAACTTATTTGTGCATTTAATTTCCCCTTGTGCAAGAATTACGATTCGAGTTAAACTGTCCAATCCCTGTGGGAGACGATATCTTATATACTATAACTTGACAGGAGTGTGCACTTGCGCTCATATTTAGAGAACACCTAAACGCTCTACAAGTTTTTGGCTCCATTGACGAGGATTGGTAACAACGAAATTCGTATTTAAATTTCTGCACTTTTGTTTTTACTTGCATTTAATTTTTAGTTTTATTATTTTTTATTTTTTTTGAAAAAAAGAATTTTACAGTTTTCTTTGCTAGTGCATGACCAGAGTAAATCCGAAGGGCAAAATCGTTACTTTGACGATATCGAACGGAGAGAAAGAGAACTCAAAAAGGAAATCAGAACAACCCTCGGGAAAGCTAAGGAAGAAGGAAAACCAGAGGCAAACATGGCCTAAATAGACAACAACCCTGCCAATGATGCCCGGAACGGCAGGGATGGGCAACAAGACCCACCGCCTAGAGAACAACAACAAGTCCCACCTAGGCAGCAACCCCTTATTCCGTCCATGCAACCACAATATGTTCGAACCACCAAAGACTACTTGGAGCATGACTTCAGAGGGTTTGATCCTACTGTGATGGAGCCTGAGATTGAGGCGGATCACTTTGAATTAAAACCCGTGATGTTCAACATGATCACCACTTTGGGGAAATTAGGAGGGACTGCCACAGAAGATGCTCGACAACACTTAAGAGGATTCCTTGACATATGCAGAGCATTCAAAATACACGAAGTCCACCAAGATGTGCTAAGGTTGAGGTTATTCCCCTATTCACTGAGGGAGAGGGCAAAGCAGTGGTTGAACAACCAGTCGCCAGGGTCATTCAATACATGGACAGAGCTGTGCAAGGACTTTTTGGATCGTTTCAGCCCATCTAACGTCACAGACAAATTAAGAAACGACATTACAACCTTCAAACAAGGGGATGATGAGCCAATGTATGAAGCATGGGAGCGGTACCAACATATGCTAAATAATTGCCCGCTTCATGGTTTTCCGGCTTGGACACAGGTGTCAATGTTTTACAATGGGGTGAACTACCCAACTCGAATGATGATCGATGCCTCAGCCAACGGAATCATCGTTGGCAGACCACTAGATGAGGCACCACGGATCCTAAACCAAGCCTCCAAGAATGACTATAAGTACCCCACAACCCGCCGATGCGGCATTAGGCGACCAACAACTGTGAACGAAGTTGAAGCCTCAGAATCTGTCAATGCCCACCTCAACAAACTGACACAACTGGTTATGAACATGGTAAAACCCACTGGAAAAGTCTATGAGGCCAAGGCTTTAGAGCCATTCTTTGATGAGTGTGGGGGCAACCATGATTCCTCCGAATGTACCGCATCTACCAATTTCATGGAAGGATACGAGAGGAACAACAGGCCCGCCCCGAACACATACAACCCTGGGTGGAGGAATCATCTAAACTTTTCATGGAGTAATCCTAAAACTGCTACTAACCCTAAACATCAACAAGGAGATTACCAGTAGAACCAGTCTAGACAGCAAGCTCAGCAACCACAAAACAATTCACTAGAAGCAACTTTACAAACTTTTATGTCTAACACTAATGAATTTATTGTTCGTACTAATAAGTTTATTGATAAAACTGAGTCATTTATGGACAAGACGGAGATGAGGATGAACAACCAGGAAGCTGCGATAAAGAACCTTGAGACCCAGTTTGGGCAATTCACGGAGATCTTTAGCCGCAAGACAATGAGTGCAACATCCAACAGTACAGAGGTAGTAGCTAAACCCACATATGAGCAATGCAAAGCTATATCAACTAGAAGTGGGAAATAGTTGGATGAGCCCAGAGTGGAAAAACCAGTAGAGGAACATCCAACACAGAAGGAAGTGCCTGCTGCGGCAGCATAAATACCAGTCGTCCCGGCAGATGAGCCTGACAGCAGCCATGCGGCAGATGACCATCCACAGATAAAGTTCCCATGCAAGGAGCATATAGAGGATATCCGCCTACCGACACCTTTCCCCTAGAGACTGAAGCAACAGAAGCAAGAGCACCAGTTCAGGAAATTCTTGGATATTTTAATGTAGGTGCACATAAATATCCATCTCATCGAAGCCATCCATAACATCCCAACTATGAAAAATACCTAAGGGACATGGTTTCCAAGAGGAAAAGAATTCCGGAGTTCAAAACAATTGCTGTGACAAAGGAGTGTATAGCTATGCTACACAATCAGCTGCCACCCAAGCAAACAGATCCAAGCAGCTTCATAATACCATGCAAAATCGGCAGCAACCATGCAGCCAAGGCCCTATTCGACAAGATAGGAATTGGGCAATCCAAACCCACCTCCATCATGCTGAAACTTTCTGATCACTCATTCGTACAACCGGAGGGCAAGATCGAAGACATCTTAGTCTGAGTGGGCAGCCTTATTTTTCCAGCAGACTCCCTCATCTTAGATTGTGAGGCTGATGAAAATGCCCCTATCATCCTTGGGCGACCATTTTTGGCCACATGCACAACATTAATAGATGTGGAGCATGGGGAGCTAATCATGAGGTTAGACAATCAGAGCATCAAGCTAAATGTGTTGCAATTCTCATCAAAGGAAAAGGAAGGATGCTCGGATGCTCATGCAACCAAAATCAGCACGGAGACAGGTCAAGACAGTAGTTGTCACGACAGACTTAAGGGAAGGCTGAAGGACCCAACAACACACCACCTTACAGAACATGAGGACCCCCAGGAGGGAAATACAAGAAACACCACCTCAGGAAGTGGTTCTGTCTGGGAGATGGACGCAAATGCACTCCCAACATAACTTAATTAATTATATTATATTTTAAGAATAGAATTTAATTTATTGCAATTTATTTTCCTTAGGATTAGATTTTAAATTAGTTAAATTTATTTTTCACATTTCTATTTTTCTGAATTTATATTTTATTATTTAATTATCTTTACTTTTATTTCATGCTTTAGGAATAAAAAGCCAGACCAAGAAGAGGCCCAACAAGGAGCCCGCCCACCATCCCGCCAAGATAGCTGAGGGCGGCCCAACGTAGGAACCATATAACGACTAGTTGCCCGCTAACGGCTAGCTGCCAACGGCTACAGAAGTAACTGACAGAAATCTCGTAACATGCACGAGACAACTTGCCTGTTGGACATTTCATGCTGCCACGACACCTCTCGACAGCCTTTTATTTAAACCTCACTCCTCTCATCCATTCACTTTACTTTCACCTCCTTGTTATCTTATTCTTGAATCCACTGCTCTCTTTCTAATTACTTTCTTTTTAAGTTTCAGTTTACATCTAAGTCATCTCACACATGGCATCAACATCCCAATCCAAACCCACCTTCCAACGCTTCTTCTCTCGTGATGATGAAAAGAGGTACAGAACCTAGTTCGCAAAGCAAGCCATTTGGGAGGAACAAGGGTTCCATTACTCCAAGCAGACATGAGATCTTGGCCTAGAGCCCGCCCTATTCAAGAAGATACACAACAAAAGTTGGGAGATGTTCGCACGACAGTCGGAGGCAGCAAACATCACGATGGTCTAGGAATTCTACGCCCACAACCCCCGCTCAGAGATTCCATTCGTGTTTGTATGAGAGGAGCCAGTCAAGTTAAACATTGCCGTCATCAATAGCTTTTATAGATTAGAGATGGACGACAACCCTCACGAGGAATAAAGGCAGTCACTGACGGCTGTCGACTACGACAGGATCAAATCTAGGTTGTGCGTGCCCAATACGCCTTGGTTGGCAGGAAAGCATGGCAGCTCCGTCCAACGCTACCGACTACTGCCTGAGCCCATGCTTTGGAACACTTTCATCAAACGGCGTATGCTGCTCACCTCCCACAACTCCACCGTAGACCGACCGCGCCTCACACTCATCCACAACATCATGTTTAACATGCCGATCAACATTGGGGAGATCATTTGCAAGGAGATCTATAAATGTTTCCGCAATACAAAGGGCATGCTATACTTCCCGTCTCTCATCACCGGCCTATGTGCTAACTTCAACGTCTCCTTCGACCCAGAAGATGAGATGATAGCTGGCAAGGAAGGTTGGACAAGGAAAGTCCTCTTGCAGATGATGCAGGCCTAAGAGACAGATCCCATCACCCCCAGCTAGCCCTCCATCGCCCAGCCAGCCACACCAGCTGCCCCCGATAGTACTAAAGCAACCCCGAATAATGAAGTCATCACGCTGCTGCACACTCTCATCGACAACAATAAGCAGCTTCTCGCCACGCCGCCTTCCGCCGATAGATGTCGTCTCTGACGCACTACCTATCGTATTCCACCACCTCCGCTTCTAACAAGGTGGCAAACAGTTCCGAGAGGCATCATCAACACCTTTCCCCCGCCTGCACAGTGGCAACGGTGGCCAACACCTCCTCATCTAATAAGGTCGAGCAACAGCTGACAACAACAACAGAAGCAGTAGCCCCAATGGCGATAAACCCTCTGGAAGCACCAACAGAAGAAGCATCAAGGAAGAAGAAGCGACACATCATCTCTACCGAGTCAGAGGACGAGGAATATGAATCTGAGACAGAAGAAAAGGAAGAGCCTCGTGAAGAACCTCGCCCCACTCCAAAGAGAATCATGCCGCCGCGGACAGCAAAGGTATCACCTGCCAAGTCTGCCGCCCAAACATCTACCGGCCACCGCCTAGTAATCTAATCCTTCTCTTCCTCCTGTGCCGCCAAGACCCAAGCCTCCTCTCAGCCCTTAACAAACTTTTAGAGTTTTCTTTCTTTTCTTCTCTTTATTTTGTTTTTCTATTTTTATCTTAATTGTATTTATCTTTCTGTTTTTATTTTGTATTTTATTTTGTGCATTGAGAGCAATGCCCATCTCGAGTTTGGGGGGGTTAGCACTCATCATATTTAGGCATAACTAGTGCATATTAGGTTGCATTATGTACTTGCCTTAGAAAATTAATCAATTTTTTTGTTAGAACTTATTCCTATGATAGGATAGCCGACTTTAAAAATTTCGCACCAATTAAAATGACTTTAAATTTGGGGAATGAATGAAGTAAACTTATGATTTTTCTATAATTTCCAAAAAATAAAAACACTACTGTTACTTGTTGAATTTGATTGAATTTCTAGTAGACATTGCCTACTTGAATTATTTGAAAAAAAATTCTAACATTGGTTGCAGGAAGCGGCCGCAACATGCAACAAATAGGAAAAACAAAAGCACTGCCAAGGCAGGAAAAGAAAGTTTTTGTGTTGTCTATCCCTAGAGGTGCCTGAAATAGGCTCTATGAAGAATCATGTGCAAGGACACTCTGCTGCTATCAAAGTCCATGAATCTGAAAATCTTGAAGTGACAGACAAATTAGCATGAGTGAATAAAAGTCTTCACGGGATGACTCTATTCAATGAGTTCGGGGCTTTTTAGTTTGCTCCTATCTTAATTTCAGACCTATGAGAGTAGTTGTGATAAGCTGAAGCCTGTATTGCCATGATTATTAATTGTGCTTAGCTATGCTGCCTCGACAGCAACCTTATATACCATGATATCATCTTTGTTTACTTAGAATGTTCTTCATATACAGCCTGTACACAGTTCTGCACACACTTCACTAGCATTATAGTTTAATTCTGAGGTAATTTATGCTATTCCCCTCTCAATAATCTAATGAAAGGTGCCACGGCCTTGAGGTGTTAAATCAAGTTTAAAACATTTTTTTTTCTTTTTGATTAGTTTAAAGGGCAAGTATGTTTAGGCTGCATTGCTTGATGACAAGCAATTATTCGATTTTGGGGGAGTGTAAAGTGTCTATAAGTTATATATTTTTTGCACATTCCATCTCATATTATTACTGTTTTTATGTACATTTTAGGCATAACTAGGATCATGCATTGCATTTTACAATATCCTTTACTTTGCCATGCTTTTTATTAATTATTTATTATTTGGTAAGGAAAAGGTACTGTTTTAGTTTAGTTTTAGTCTCAGGTGCTAGAGGCTGGTAGAAGGAGAGAGGAGCTGAGGACATGATGCTGAGGTAGCAAACCAAGGAGTTGTACTGATACAGTTCCAGACAGAGACAACATTTGTCAAGTAGATGCTGCCACCATACCTACCACCCAGGCCAGCAAGCTGATGAATTGGAGAACTGAAGTGCGATCTATAGAGCAAAAAATCATGATTCTAACGAGGCCATCCACTTTATTTTTCGATAACTGTAACAGCAGGCAGAGCCGCCGAAGGAGGAGTTCGGGATTACTTGCGGAGTAAGGCAACGTGAAGAAGTCCACATTCAACTCAAAGAAGTCAGAATTAACGGTTGCATTTAATGCAAAAGCTACTTTGAAGACTTCTACTCCAAGAAGGACTAGACCTAGCTAATGCCTATATATACTTAATGTATTTTTTACTTCAAAACAACTTAGGTTTTCCCTTAGACATAGTATAGGTTTTCTTGCCGCCATTATGTTCTAAATTCTTCTTTGGGTTTGGGTTATGTTGTAAACTAGTGTGAGAATGATTGTTTAGGATTTTAAGTTTGTTTTTGCAATAAAACTTCAAGGTTTTCTTATTCCATGTTCTTCATTGTTTTCAATTAAGGCGAAAGATTAGTTGATTACTATCCATTTGTTCGGTATCGAGAGAGTCGAACTCACGAAAGGAGTAAGTACGGTCCTCACCTTAATTAAGTGTTGATCGATCGAGCCTATACATAGGTTAGGTGTAATTCCCTAGTTTTGGGCCTAGATGTTTTAGACATCGGATCGGTCGGGAACGGTTCGAATCGTGTAAGGTGATTTAAGGAAATCAAGGATCGGGATAGGATAAAAATGTGGTAAAAATTGCTAAAATCCTATAAAAATATGTTTAAGAGGTTGGTCAAATCAATTTTACAAAAAAGTTTCGAAAGTGGGTCATTTTGAGTGGTGACCAAATTGTAAAGTTTCAAAACTGTGGAAAATGTGATTTTTAAAGGAGAAGCCAAAATCTTAGAATCTTAGTGGGCTTTATAGTGATTTAACATTTCCTTAATATGACATGTGTTTAAAATGGTTTTAATTAAATAGCTTTAATTGATTTTTATTTCATTTAATTAATTAGGTAGTTAATTAGTGAGATTCCATCACATAACTACCATTCTCTTATCATTTTCAACCAAACACAATTTTAATCCATTTCTCTCCAGAATTCTTTTCTCCCAAACACTCTCTCAATATTTCCTAAACAATTTTCAAGAAATCCTTTCTAGTTCTTCAATATTTTGCTATGAAAAACTTGTCATTCATTGAGGAAAGCAAGGATTGGAGGTAAATCCCATTCTCAACCTCTAATCAAAGTTCTTTATTGAAATTCCCAAGATCTTTGGCTTCTAATTAATATTTTTGGTTGAGTTTTCATTATAGTTTTGATTTGAGATCAAAATCTTGTAAAAATATGGTTGAAATTTTGATTTTCGGATTTGTTTTGCTAAGCTCTATTTTGGATTGATTTTAATTGAGTTTTAAGTTGGTTATTATGTTAAAATGAGGTTTTGATAACATAGATCCTGAAATCCTTGAGATCCTTGAGTTTCTTGTTAGTTTTAAGTGAGTTTTTGAGGTGAAATGGTGGAATCATGCTTGCTGGAGGTATAAGGATGGATTAGGTTGTTTGTTTGATGTGTTTTGGTGTTTTTAATTGCTTGGAAGTGATGTAAGTTGGCTGGGCTTGGTTTAGCAAGCAATCGATTGAGTTTTCAGTTGTTTCGGTTGGGTAAATTGCTATAGTTTGGGTGAGCAACGAGTTTGTGATTTGTTGCTGGGTGTTGAAATGCATTTAATGCATTTAGATCTTTGTTTTGATGATGTGAAAACAGAAGATCTTGATCCAGGAGCAAACGAGGCGTTGTTGGAGGCACCAGTAGAGTAATTTTTGTGTCGGCAAGCGAGGCTTTGCGCATCGGTGAGTGGAAATGGATTTTCCAGCTTTATAATGCTTTGAGCGTGGTCTTGGGAGCTTATTGTAAGTTTAAAACACTTAGCTAAGCTCAAGAGTAAGTGATTCGAAAGTCTCTCTCTCGGAAATGTACTATGTTTAGATGAAAATGCACTTGGGTTAATTATGGTTTTGATTACTGTTTTAAAGCATGTTAGAAGCATGAGTAATGCTGGATTTTAATGCCATTGTATTAAGGATGCACTAGGTAAGTGATCCTTGGTTTTATGTGATAAATGCATATGATGTTAAGCATGGTTATGCTTGTGGTAATGGCATTGTGTTTATGCTTGTAAAACAGTGGAGTATTGATGTTAAATGATTATATTGGCAAGTGATGAAAGTGGTTTTTGGTTCTTGTAATCGGATATAGTTAGCCGGCTATAGGATTGGGTGCACCGTGAATAAAGTCGCCTTGGATGTCGAGGGGTTGTGATTGTGCCGTAATCTCCATCCAAGTACTCTAAAGATTGAGGTTAAGATCACAACGGTGAATGATTTAATCCCGTTTGTGTGTCTTGTGGTATGTGTCTTGTACTCTCGTTACTGGATTTATACAACTACCGATGAGTGATGTTGAGGAGTGATGTTGAGGGGTTGTGATTGTGCCATTAATCTCCATCACGGGTGTTCAGGGGTTGTGATTGTGCCATTGATCTCCACCTTGTGTAGTCTGGTAGTATGTATGAAGTGTGTAGGACAACGCTTGTAATCCGCGTATCCGATTGTGTCTATTGAGTTGGTTTTGGTATGGTTTGAGAAATGATCACTTGTAAGCCAATATAATGTTGCTGCCTAATGGTTTAAGCATGAGATGCTTGTGATTTATGCTAGAATGCATGTGATGCTTGGTAAAGCATGAGCAAAGGTTTATTTGATGTTTTTAAGTAATGCATATGAGCATGTATTTAAAAAAGTCCATTGATGCCATGAGATGGCATGTTTTAAGTAAAGGCATGTGTTGATAAATGATGTTTTGCCGGTTATGTGAAAAGTATTGATGAATGTTGTTTTAGCGAACCTCACTATGCTTTGTGCTTACGCTCATTTGTTTTATCAATGTAGAGAATTAGGCATTTGAGGCAGCGAGTAAGCAAGGGGAATCCAAGCACTTTGGTCTAGCAAAGTACGTGGTTTTACTTTGGTGTAATAAGATGTTGTTAATTACCTTGAGCATGTTTGGTTGCTTAACTTTGGTTTGTAAATGGCCTTTGAGGATTGATTGTTGTTTGAATGTTGATTTTAGCTTTGTATGGCTTTGGAAGACTAGAGAGCATGCCTATAGTTCCAACGCTTGCATGAATGATGCCATGTTTCAGCTTATGCTTCGTATAGTTGTTCTTTGATGCTTATACATGTTGTATGTATGCCGTGGCATGAATTGGAATGTTTTCGAGGGGTGTTTATGAGTGAAAAACACGTAATTTGTGTAGTTGCAGGGCAAGGTGTATCGGAACACCCTTATATGTTTCGGAATAGTGGCCTGAAATGGCCATGGGGTCTCGGAACGGGTAGGAACGTTTCGGAACGATTTGCTACTGGAATGATGTGTTTCGATACGGGTTTCAGAACACACCTGAGTATCGAAACAGTCAACCTGTTTTCGAAACGACCGTTCCGATGCAGGGCCTTGTGTTTCGAAACACCCGACCGTTGGAGTTGAATTTGAATTGTTTTAGGTTTCTGTTTCTTACGTTTTAGTCCCTGAGTCTTCAATGCTTAATTAAATGAGTTTGGATGATCCGTTTAAGATGAAATTCGACATGTTGGTATATTATAAGTTTAATTTTGGATTGGTTACGTTAAAATTTGTTTAGTCCTTATAATTCTATAAATTTATATTTTAGTCCCTAAAAGACATTTGTATGGAACTGAAGTCCTAAATGAGCTTCGTTCGATGTGTCGTTTCCGCTAAAATGATTTGCTATTCACATAGGTTAATAATGTGCATATATAAAAGTTAAAAAGAAAAAGGTCGTTAATAGAGGTTGACTTTCACGAGTTGACTTTGGTTTTCCCCGTGTAATCTTCTTAGTTCGGGTCGGGCGTCTTGGCCGGGTGAAAGGGTTTACATTAGGGTTTAAGGCGGCTAAAAGAGAACGAACCAAACATTGCTGTCTTTGCACGATTCACACCATGACAAGTATTATATGCAGTGGGCATCAACAACATTTTGGCTTAGACATAAGCGGGATCACTTTCGAAGCGTTCTGCCAAGCCTTGAAGTACTACCGAGTTTGCCACCGAGACACTCATCCGTTCCACTACCGAGGCAGCGAAAGCGTCACATCAGCTAATCTATCATCTCCCGCCGAGGCAACAAAGTCTGGTAGCGCAAAACAACTTATCCTATTTAACGCAGTTTCACACTAGGGAGCTGCACAACCCGGCCCATTCCATCAATCTGATATCTTCTCTTTTATTTAGTTGTGTTTTATTTACCTTTCTTCCTAAAGAATTCAACTTATTTGTGCATTTATTTTTCCCTTGTGCAGGAATTACGATTCGAGTTAAGCTGTCCAATCCATGTGGGAGACGATATCTTATATACTATAACTTGACAGGAGTGTGCACTTGCACTCATATTTAGAGAACACCTAAACGCTCTATGTTGAGTGTGTAAAAGTTCTACTATTTACACCCTTTTAACCCATATTTCTGCTGCATTCAAGCATTATTCATTGCATTTAGGTTAGTTTACAGCAAAACATCACAAATATATTAAAAGCACAGATTCTACTAAAGAATGGCTGATTTTGCAGGTTGCTGCCATAGTAGTCAGAGAAGGCAGGTGCTGGGCAGAGAAGCAGAAGAGCTGAACTGGACAAGCAGACAAAGAGGACGATGCTGCCATGGTGCTGCCGTGACAGCAGAGGACGACAGCAAGTTAGTGGAGAAAAAGCAAAGTGGACCTCGACAGATAGAGAAAATTCAGCTCGTCTGTCGTGTGAAAACCATATATTTTTCCAAGCTCCGTGTAACCCCCTTAACCCGGCCTAGACGGTTGACCCGAATTAAGAAAGTCACACGGGGAAAATCAAAGTCAACTCGAAAGTCAACCTTGATTAACGACCCTTTTTTTTCTTTTTAATCTTGTCTAGATGCACATTAATCCTAATTGTGATCATACAAACATCATACTCACAGATCACAAACATCAGAGATCAAACAAGGACCCAATTGAACAATTTACAACTTTAGGGACCAAATTGTAATTTCTGATAATTAAAAGGACTTAACCCGAATTGAAGTTAGCATCTTGAAATTAATCAGGTTTCATGCTTCTCTGTGAAATTTCAGCTCAAAAGAACTTCCCAAGCTCACACAATTGAACAAACAAGATTCAGGACCAAAACGTAAACAAATCAAAACATATAACTGCCAATGTCAGCCCCCAACGGTCGACCGTTCCGAAACACGGGCCGTTCCGAAACGGGTTCCGAAACACAGGCTTGGCAGAGGCCAAACCGTTTCGAAACGGTGCATACCGTTTGGGACGCCTGGGTTCATGTAAGGCACCCGTTCCGAAACGGTTCACACTGTTCCGAAACGCCTGCACAGATTGCAGCAAACAAGCATACCAAAACATGCAATTGATGATTCAAACATGCTCCAAATGTCACCAAACTTTACCAGCATGCAATTCAACATATATATGACTTATAGGAGTCATCAAAACAATAATCTAACATCACATGCAAAAAACCCCAATTCAATAGTCATGCTTCCTACACAAGCTAGCTATTCAAAACACCAAACTTCCAAAACAAGCATGCAATGATCCAAACCAAAAACCAGCATTCAAAACAACATTCAACATACTTAGGGAGTCTCAAACATCTCCCAAAACATACACATTGGTCCCCCATTGCCAAATCACCCAAAAGCTAAATGTTTAACAAAAATCTTCCATACATTGAGCTTTACTTGAACTTGAACTCTTGCCCCTCTTGCTGCCCTTCAAGATACTCTAATGCTCTGCATTATTGAATTAAGAAAACGAAGAGAGCATAAGCAAAAGCTTAGTGAGGAAAGCTCTTAAAAACCATTCAATAATGCAACTCAAAACATTTACAAAACATGCTTTAAATCAACCTTTGCACATGCTCAAAAGCATACTTAAAACAAGCAATCTCATGCTTCAACATAAACATTAAACAAGCATCTCATGCTTCATAAAATACTTAACATGTCATATTGGCTCAAGTGATACATTTCATTTCTTAAAACAAGTTCATCAACTTCCCAAGGACTTTTAAACACCTTGGCCCCAAGGACTTTTAAACACCTTGGCCATGGACTTTTAAACACCATGAATGAGGACCACACAAGGACTTTTAACCACCTTTGTGTCCAATGCTTGAATCACCCCAAGGACTTTTAAACACCTTGGCCCCAAGGACTTTTAAACACCTTGGCCCCATGGACTTTTAAACACCATGGAAAGGATCACCTAAGGACTTTTAACCACCTTAGTGTCCGCAACAAGACTCATCCAAGGACTTTTAACCACCTTGATGATCTTAAGTAACAAGGCTCACTCAAGGACTTTTAACCACCTTAGTGACCTTAATCTTTTCAAAACATCACTTGCCAATATACATCATTATCATCATTTAATCCACTGTTTTAAAGCATTAAACCAAGCCATTTTCATCATGCATTTCAAAGCATCAAACCACATCATTTCAATGTATAAAAACAAGGTACTCCTACCTAGAGTTACCTTCAACATATGGCTTACATCATCAGCAAAATCCATGCTAAAACATGCTTTCAAAACAGTAATTAAAAACATGCAAATCATCATTTTGCATCACATCAAAACATGGCCACCACTAGAGAGAAAATCCGAAAACTTACACTTGAGCTTAGCAAAGATGTTTAGACTTAAACTAAGCTCCCAAAACCTTCAAACCTTGGTTTTAAAAGCTGAAATCCAATTTCCACAAACTCACTCACCGATTTCCACTTTGCTTCAAGCCAAAGCACCAAATCAAGCTTCCGGATCAACCAATCTTGGATCCAAAGATGCCTCCCCTGTTTCAACACATCAAAGCAGAGGATTAATGCATCATCATGCATTAATTGCTTCAATGAAAGCATCTAAACTCGCTGCTCTCATCCAACCTCCATTTTCGGCCACCAAACACAACCGAAAATGCATCCAAACCACTTCTAAACAAAGCCCAGCCATAAACCAGCAAAACCTCACTTCCATTAACATCATATAACATCTAAAAACAACCTATTAACAACCTTATACCTCCAGCAACATCAGATCACCAAGATCACCTCAAAAACTACCTTGAAACACAAGCTAAACTTAGGAAACTCAACCTATCCGGGATTGCATCAATCAAAACTCAATTCCACATCATTTTAGAGATCATTTAACATCAAAAACACCTCTTAAATCACAGATTACTCAGATCTAACGAAAATCATCAAAAATCATCAAAATCTTGCATATTAAGCCAAGATCCATTTCAACACTTAAAAACCTTTAATTAAACATCAATTAAGGATTGAAAACTTAGGAATTTCAGTAAAGAACTGATAGTTTAGAGGAGAAGGACGTTCTTACCTCCAAACTTGTGTTTCTCCACTTTTTGGAATGAAAAACCTTGATGAATCAAGAAGCAATTGAAGAGGTTTTGAAGATATGTTGATTTGGAATCAAATGAGAGTTGAAAGGAGGAATTTAGGTGAGAAAATCAGAAACAAATCTCTGGAAATGTAGTGTTTGGTTTGAGAGAAAATGAGAGAAGGAAAATGAGAAGTTAGTTGAGAAAATTGCCAAATGAGCTTTTCCCTCCTTTTTGATATCTTTAAAATCAGAAAATAGCTTATAATATCTTGGAAAAATCTGGAGAAACCACTTTTGGATTAATAGCTCCTTAAAGATTCAAAGTTCCAACCCTTTATAAAACAGCCACCAAACTTGCGAAAATTACATTTTGGTCACTAGCCAAAATGTCACACTTCCAAAACTCATTTTCCAAAATTGATTTCACAGTTCACTTAATTATATTAAAAGATGATTTTAGAACATTTTCCCATATTTTTAATGCAACCCGAACTAGGCTTTCCTAATTTAACCTCTTAAGATTCGAACAGCACTTTGACCAACCGGTCAACGCCCAAAACTCCTAAGCCCAAAACCGGGGCGTTACAACTCTCCCCCCTTAAGAAATTTCGTCCTCGAAATTTACCTGAAGGAAAGAGATAAGGAAACTGCTTCAGCATGTCTTCCTTCCGCTCCCACGTGGCTTCCTCAACACCTCGATGCTTCCACAGCACCTTCACCAACTCAATGGTCTTGCCACGAAGAACCTTGCAATCCGAATCCAGAACCTTCACCGGTTCCTCATCATAGGTCAAATCCGGATTCAAAACCACTTCCTCCACAGGCATCACATGCGAAGGATCAGATCTATACTTCCGGAGCATAGAAACATGGAACACATCATGAATCTTCTCCAACTCCTGAGGTAACCTCAGCCGATACGCAACAGGACCCACACGCTCCACCACCTCATATGGTCCAATGTACCGAGGGCTCAACTTACCCTTCCGGCCAAACCTCATCACCTTCTTCCAAGGCGAAACCTTCAAGAACACACGGTCACCCACCGCATACTCTATCTCCTTACGCTTCAAATCCGCGAAAGACTTTTGCCGATCAGAGGTAGCCTTCAACCTCTCACAAATGAGCTTCACCTTCTCGGTAGTCCCTTTCAACAAAGCAGGCATCGAAACCAACTTTTGACCAGTTTCAGCCCAACAAAGAGGAGTCCTACACTTCCTCCCATACAGAGCCTCATAAGGTGCCATCTGTATACTCGCCTGATAACTATTGTTATAAGCGAACTCAACCAAAGGCAGATGCTTCTCCCAAGAACCTTGGAACTCAATCACGCAGCATCTCAACATATCCTCCAAAATCTGAATAACTCGCTCAGACTGACCATCCGACTGAGGATGATAGGATGTACTGAAATGCAACCTTGTACCCAGAGCTTGATGCAAACACTGCCAGAAACGCGATGTGAACCTCGGATCCCTATCCGACACAATCGACTTAGGCACACCATGCAACCTCACAATCTCAGCAATGTACAGCTCTGCCAGCCTATCCAAAGAGAACGTAGTATGCACAGGCAAGAAATGTGCACACTTCGTCAAGCGATCCACAATCACCCAAACAGAATTCTTCTTTGATGGAGACAAAGGCAACCCAGATACAAAATCCATGGTAACCCTCTCCCACTTCCATTCAGGGATTTTCAACGGTTGCAACAAACCAGAAGGAACCTGATGTTCAGCCTTAACTCGCTGACACACCAAACACTTGCTCACAAACTCCGCAACATCCTTCTTCAAACCCACCCAATAGTACTCATCACGAAGATCACGATACATCTTAGTACTACCAGGGTGCATAGCAAAAGGACTACTATGACCTTCAGTCAGAATAGCACGCCTCAACTTAACATCAGCAGGCACTACTATCCGACTACCAAAACACAACACACCATCCTCATTAAAGCAGAAATCCGAAGGTCTACCCTCCACGATATCCTGAACATGAGACACCAAGGAATCATCCAGCAACTGCTTTTCCTTGATCAACTGAACCAAAGATGGTTTCACTTGCAACTCAGCAACAAGACCACCATCTCGCGATATGCTCAAGCTAGCAAACATCGCCCTCAGCTCAACAGCTACCTTCCTACTCAAGGCATCAGCAACAACATTAGCCTTTCCAGGATGATACTCAATCGTCAGATCATAATCCTTGAGCAACTCCAACCAACGTCGCTGCCTAAGATTCAACTCCTTCTGAGACATCAGATACCTCAAACTCTTGTGATCCGTGTACACAGTACACTTCTCACCATACAGATAATGTCTCCAGATCTTCAGAGCAAACACCACCGCAGCCAGCTCAATGTCATGCGTAGGATAGTTGCGCTCATGCACCTTCAACTGCCGCGACGCATAAGCCACAACCTTACCCTCCTGCATCAGCACACACCCCAAACCAACATAGGATGCATCACTATAGACCACAAACTCTTTCCCTGATTCAGGCTGAATCAAGATAGGAGCTTGAGTCAAAGCCGCCTTCAGCTTCTCAAAAGCTTGCTGTCTCGCTTCCGTCCACTCATACTTAACATCCTTTTGCAACAGCTTCGTCAAAGGAGCAGCAATCTTGGAAAAACCATCCACAAACCTCCGGTAGTATCCAGCCAAACCAAGGAAACTACGGACCTCATGAACAGACTTAGGAACTTTCCAGTTCATCACCGCTTCAATCTTCTTAGGATCAACACGAATCCCCTCAGCTGAGACCACATGCCCAAGAAACACCACCTCCTTAAGCCAAAACTCACACTTGCTCAACTTAGCATAAAGCTGATTCTCCAACAAAGCTTGCAGCACAATCCTCAAATGCTCTTCGTGCTCCTCCTCAGTACGCGAGTACACGAGGATATCATCAATGAACACCACAACAAACTTGTCCAGGTATTCATGAAACACACGATTCATCATGTCCATGAAAGCAGCAGGGGCATTTGTCAAACCAAACGGCATCACAAGGAACTCATAATGCCCTTACCTTGTCCTGAAAGCTGTCTTAGGCACATCCACATCCTTTACCTTCAACTGATAATACCCTGACCTCAAGTCAATCTTAGAGAACACTGCAGCTCCCCGAAATTGATCAAAGAGATCATCAATCCTCGGCAAAGGATACCGATTCTTGATAGTCAACTTGTTCAGCTGACGGTAATCAATACACATCCTCATCGTGCCATCCTTCTTCTTCACAAACAAGACAGGAGAACCCCAAGGCGACACACTCGGCCGGATGAAACCACGATCAAGCAGCTCTTGCAACTGCGTCTTCAGCTCCTTCAGCTCCTTAGGTGCCATTCTATAGGGAGTAATGGACACAGGAGTTGTATTCTCATACAGCTCAATTCCAAACTCCACCTCGCGATTGGGAGGTAAACTAGGCAACTCTTCAGGAAAAACACCAGGAAACTCCTTCACAACCTTGATATCTTGCACCCTCAACTCCTTAGAGCTAGGATTCATCACAAAAGCTAGGTAAGCTTCGCAACCTTGCCTCAGCATCCTACTCGCCTCCAAGGTAGACACCACATTAGCAAGAAACTTCACATTCTCGCCAACTACAACAACTTCATAATCATCCGCAAGCTTAAGCGAAACCCGCTTATTCTCATAATCCACAACAGCACGATGCTCAGCAAGCCAATCCATACCAAGGATCACATCAAAACCATAGAAAGGCAACTCCATAAGATCAACATGAAAGACATGTTCTTGAACAACCAAGGGACACCTTCTATAAAGCTTTCGAGTCACAACAGTTTCACCAAAAGAACTAGTGACACGAACTCCAACATCCAAAGACTCAACAGGCAAACCACGCAATTCAGCATGCTCACGCAAAATGTATGAATGCGTAGATCCAGAATCAATCAAAGAAAGCAATGACAAGGATTGCAAAGTAAAGGTACCTGCAATCACATCAGCATCATTCCTTCCCTCGCGCTGAGCATACACCCTCGCTTGGCCTCCACCCTCAGGTTGAATAGCCACAACATGAGCTACTCCGCGACCACCTTCCTCTCTCCTCTGAAAATTACCACGGCCGCGCCCACGACCTCTCTGCGGTGCAACAACAGGAGCACGATCTTGGCCACCAGCCAACCTCGGACAATCTCGCCTCAGATGGTCAACAAAACCACAGTTCCAACATCCATTACCAGCAGCCGCAACAGGAGCTTGCACCTCCCTCACAGCTCGAGGACAGTCACGCTTCATGTGACCACGCGAACCACAGATCCAACAAGCACTTGGTTCAGCTCTAGCAAAACCACCTCTAGCAGGTGCACCACCACCTCTCTTGGCTGAGGACTGATACTTCTGATCACGTCCCCTCTTGTTCCGTCCACCTCCGGAACTATACTCAGCAGCTCTCTTGCCAGAACTTGCTCCAGCACCTTTCGCAGCTAAACCCAAGTTCATCTCAATGTCCTTGGATCGACTAACCAACACATTAAAATCATTGTACTCAGCAGCCAACATGTAGGTCTTTACTTCCGTCACCAAGCCATAACGGAACCTTGGCACCTCTCTCGCTCATCAGGTATCAGCTCCGGTGCATACTGACTGAGCCGTACAAACTGCACTTCATACTCAGCCACACTCATGCTCCCTTGGGTAAGAGACATGAATTCACGCTTTTTCTCATCCAGATATCTCACTCCAAGATATCTCCTCTTGAACGCATTCTGGAAGAATGTCCAAGAAACATCAACTTCAGCCATCCCAGCTATTGTGGTCGTCCACCACGTATATGCATCGTCCTGCAGCAAGGACACAACACAACCCAACTTTTGCACATCCGTGCAGCTCATCTGACCCAAGATACGCTTGGTACTCTCTAGCCAAGCTTCCGAACTCTCAGCCGACATACCTCTGAACTCAGTCCCACCAAGACTGCGCAGACGCTCCAAAGGTAATCTGACTCCAGCATCTCCCTGATGCCCAGCTCCTTGAGCTCCAGCTACTGCTGCTCGAAAAGCACCCGCAATAGCTTGTACCAGCATAGACATATCAGGCATAGCTTGCCCCTGACCAACCTCTGGTCCTGCAGCTCCAGCACCAGCTGCAGCTTCAGCTCTTTCACCTCTAGCACCACCACTACCAGGCGGAGGAGGGGGTAACACAGCACTACCCGTATTCTCTTCATTCTCGTTCTCATTAGGAGCCGTAGCTCGCACACTACCTCTTAACTCTCTACGTGGTGCCATACTTTTACCATGCAATCACAATGCAAAATAAAACAAGTCAGGCCCAGCAAGGTAAGCAATCCAAGTATTCAAGCTCAATTTCATTCAAAATCAACATCATTTCATTAGCTTTTGTTTGGCAATGGGTACCCTCAACATGCAACATCACAGCATACATCTCAATTGCATCCAAATCACAAACCACTGAACATGCTTTCAAACAACAAGCATACAAGCCAAACATACTTCAATCATGCATACATTCGTTCCCAATTACTCGCAAACCTGGCTCTGATACCACCAAATGTAACCCCCTTAACCCGGCCTAGACGGTTGACCCGAATTAAGAAAGTCACACGGGGAAAATCAAAGTCAACCCGAAAGTCAACCTTGATTAACGACCCTTTTTTCTTTCTTTTTAATCTTGTCTAGATGCACATTAATCCTAATTGTGATCATACAAACATCATACTCACAGATCACAAACATCAGAGATCAAACAGGGACCCAATTGAACAATTTACAACTTTAGGGACCAAATTGTAATTTCTGATAATTAAAAGGACTTAACCCAAATTGAAGTTAGCATCTTGAAATTAATCAGGTTTCATGCTTCTCTGTGAAATTTCAGCTCAAAAGGACTTCCCAAGCTCACACAATTGAACAAACAAGATTCAGGACCAAAACGTAAACAAATCAAAACATATAACTGCCAATGTCAGCCCCCAACGGTCGACCGTTCCGAAACAGGTAGACCCCGTTCCGAAACACGGGCCGTTCCGAAACGGGTTCCGAAACACAGGCTTGGCAGAGGCCAAACCGTTTCGGACGCCTGGGTTCATGTAAGGCACCCGTTCCGAAACGGTTCACACTGTTCCGAAACGCCTGCACAGATTGCAGCAAACAAGCATACCAAAACATGCAATTGATCATTCAAACATGCTCCAAATGTCACCAAACTTTACCAGCATGCAATTCAACATATATATGACTTATAGGAGTCATCAAAACAATAATCTAACATCACATGCAAAAAACCCCAATTCAATAGTCATGCTTCCTACACAAGCTAGCTATTCAAAACACCAAACTTCCAAAACAAGCATGCAATGATCCAAACCAAAAACCAGCATTCAAAACAACATTCAACATACTTAGGGAGTCTCAAACATCTCCCAAAACATACACATTGGTCCCCCATTGCCAAATCACCCAAAAGCTAAATGTTTAACAAAAATCTTCCATACATTGAGCTTTACTTGAACTTGAACTCTTGCCCCTCTTGCTGCCCTTCAAGATACTCTAATGCTCTGCATTATTGAATTAAGAAAACGAAGAGAGCATAAGCAAAAGCTTAGTGAGGAAAGCTCTTAAAAACCATTCAATAATGCAACTCAAAACATTTACAAAACATGCTTTAAATCAACCTTTGCACATGCTCAAAAGCATACTTAAAACAAGCAATCTCATGCTTCAACATAAACATTAAACAAGCATCTCATGCTTCACAAAATACTTAACATGTCATATTGGCTCAAGTGATACATTTCATTTCTTAAAACAAGTTCATCAACTTCCCAAGGACTTTTAAACACCTTGGCCCCAAGGACTTTTAAACACCTTGGCCATGGACTTTTAAACACCATGAATGAGGACCACACAAGGACTTTTAACCACCTTTGTGTCCAATGCTTGAATCACCCCAAGGACTTTTAAACACCTTGGCCCCAAGGACTTTTAAACACCTTGGCCCCATGGACTTTTAAACACCATGGCCCCATGGACTTTTAAACACCATGGAAAGGATCACCTAAGGACTTTTAACCACCTTAGTGTCCGCAACAAGACTCATCCAAGGACTTTTAACCACCTTGATGATCTTAAGTAACAAGGCTCACTCAAGGACTTTTAACCACCTTAGTGACCTTAATCTTTTCAAAACATCACTTGCCAATATACATCATTATCATCATTTAATCCACTGTTTTAAAGCATTAAACCAAGCCATTTTCATCATGCATTTCAAAGCATCAAACCACATCATTTCAATGTATAAAAACAAGGTACTCCTACCTAGAGTTACCTTCAACATATGGCTTACATCATCAGCAAAATCCATGCTAAAACATGCTTTCAAAACAGTAATTAAAAACATGCAAATCATCATTTTGCATCACATCAAAACATGGCCACCACTAGAGAGAAAATCCGAAAACTTACACTTGAGCTTAGCAAAGATGTTTAGACTTAAACTAAGCTCCCAAAACCTTCAAACCTTGGTTTTAAAAGCTGAAATCCAATTTCCACAAACTCACTCACCGATTTCCACTTTGCTTCAAGCCAAAGCACCAAATCAAGCTTCCGGATCAACCAATCTTGGATCCAAAGATGCCTCCCCTGTTTCAACACATCAAAGCAGAGGATTAATGCATCATCATGCATTAATTGCTTCAATGAAAGCATCTAAACTCGCTGCTCTCATCCAACCTCCATTTTCGGCCACCAAACACAACCGAAAATGCATCCAAACCACTTCTAAACAAAGCCCAGCCATAAACCAGCAAAACCTCACTTCCATTAACATCATATAACATCTAAAAACAACCTATTAACAACCTTATACCTCCAGCAACATCAGATCACCAAGATCACCTCAAAAACTACCTTGAAACACAAGCTAAACTTAGGAAACTCAACCTATCCGGGATTGCATCAATCAAAACTCAATTCCACATCATTTTAGAGATCATTTAACATCAAAAACACCTCTTAAATCACAGATTACTCAGATCTAACGAAAATCATCAAAAATCATCAAAATCTTGCATATTAAGCCAAGATCCATTTCAACACTTAAAAACCTTTAATTAAACATCAATTAAGGATTGAAAACTTAGGAATTTCAGTAAATAACTGATAGTTTAGAGGAGAAGGACGTTCTTACCTCCAAACTTGTGTTTCTCCACTTTTTGGAATGAAAAACCTTGATGAATCAAGAAGCAATTGAAGAGGTTTTGAAGATATGTTGATTTGGAATCAAATGAGAGTTGAAAGGAGGAATTTAGGTGAGAAAATCAGAAACAAATCTCTGGAAATGTAGTGTTTGGTTTGAGAGAAAATGAGAGAAGGAAAATGAGAAGTTAGTTGAGAAAATTGCCAAATGAGCTTTTCCCTCCTTTTTGATATCTTTAAAATCAGAAAATAGCTTATAATATCTTAGAAAAATCTAGAGAAACCACTTTTGGATTAATAGCTCCTTAAAGATTCAAAGTTCCAACCCTTTATAAAACAGCCACCAAACTTGCGAAAATTACATTTTGGTCACTAGCCAAAATGTCACACTTCCAAAACTCATTTTCCAAAATTGATTTCACAGTTCACTTAATTATATTAAAAGATGATTTTAGAACATTTTTCCATATTTTTAATGCAACCCGAACTAGGCTTTCCTAATTTAACCTCTTAAGATTCGAACAGCACTTTGACCAACCGGTCAACGCCCAAAACTCCTAAGCCCAAAACCGGGGCGTTACACTCCGAATCAAAAGATATGTCAAGCCCAAAGCTCAAGGAGAGAAAATCCCATGAAACAAGGAAGACGGCTGGAAAGTAGATTCCTTGAAGATTTAGTCTTTATTAGAATCATACTTTTAATTAAAGTTGTAATCCTTGTTAACTTAGATAACTTGAGCCCAAAGCTTATATAAGGGCATGTAGTTTAACCTAGGGCATATCTCATATCCAGTTTCCCCATAATCGATAACGAAAACCCCTAGCCGTTTTCCCGCCGCCGACATGTTCTAATACCTTCTTAGGGCCACGGGTTGATTTGTAAAGTAGTTGCAAGGGTTGTTTTGTTTTAGGAATTTTCAATTCAATAAAATAAACTTCAAGTTCTCTTATTTTGGTTATTAATATCTTCCAAGAGCATCAGGAGATCACTGTGAGGTTATCTATTTACTTAGCATCAGGAGAGTTAAGTATACGAAAGAAATAAGAGCAAGTTCTCTAGTTTATAGTTGAACTATCTCGTGCCTAGGGATAGGGCGAGGTTAAGTGGCTAAAGAAGAATTCATACACATCAGTGTTCATCCTTCGATTAACACCGGGAGGTATCATCAAGACGTGATCATCGACAGACTTGGACCTAGGGATAGGCCAAGGCAGATCTGGGATTCTTGCCAAACTTGAAAGTACTGAGTTGAGTGTTTGCTGCCGCAACAATCAACGGACTGTCGCCGTGACAGGTGCTGCCGCGACGGGTGACGACAACAGAACTGGATTTTCTAAACTCTGCAATACCTGCACTACTGAGCAATTCAATACCAGCCCATTCTCTCTATCTTGATATCTTTACTCTTTTATTTACGATTACTTCTTTATTTTCGTGAAAACTCTCAATTATTTCCTTTACTTTCGTGCAGTGAATTAAGGTGAAGCTATTAGCCCAATCCTTGTGGAGACGATATCCGATACTTCGTATCACTTTACTACTTGCGTCGTGTATACTTGCACTACCATTGCGATAGACTATTTTACACGCAACAAGTTTTTTTTGGCGCCGTTGCCGGGGATTGGCAACATAACTCTACCTTTCTTTTATTGCACTCTTCGTTTTTATTTTTATTTTATTTTTATTTTTCTGTTTTTCTTTGGTGCATTCAACTCTTGCTTTTCACAAGGTTTTCTTGTTTATGCGCAGATCAAATCGAGGTATAGATCCCGAATATCCATTAGATCCGGAAATCGAACGATCATTCAACCTCAAGAAACAACTTCGTCACCTTCTAGCCAGGAACGAGTTCCTTGAGGAACAGCTAGAGAAGATGGCCCACAATGGAGATGACCCGCCAGTCGGCGATATTATACCGCCTGTCGGCAACCCTGCCGCCGCCGGACGACGGTCCTGTCGTGACTACATGTTGAACGATCATGTAGAGCTGGAAACCACGCTGCCAGACATTGATGTTGACAACTTCGAGCTGAAACCTGTCATGTTTAGTATGATCAATAATGCCGGGCAGTTTAGTGGTGCTGTTACAGAGGATGCTAGGGAGCATCTCAAAACGTTCCAGGAGATCTGTGGTTCGTTTAGACTACCAGGAGTTAATCCAGAGATACTGAGGCTTCGGTTATTTCCTCATTCATTGAGGGACAGAGCAAAAACTTGGTGGAATAAACTTACGCCAGGTTCAATTAGAACTTGGGCAGACTTATCTCGTGAATTTTTATCTCGTTTTAATCCTTCGCATTTATCTGAGCGATTACGTAATGAAATTGCTACTTTTCAACAGGAAGATGACGAGCCGATGCACGAGGCCTGGGACAGATTTACTACTCTTTTACGGAACTGCCCAATGCATGGATTCCCCGTCTGGAATCGGGTAACAAAGTTTTATAATGCTGCCAACTTACAAACTTGTATTCGAATTGATTCAGCAGCAAACAGACTATTATTGGATAAAGATCCGGACGAGGCAATGCAAGTATTGAAAAATCTGGCTAAGAATGAGGAGCAGTTTCCGACAGCAAGAAGAGGGGGTAAATATGTTGGATTATGAAGCGGACAGCACGATGAAATCACAGGTAGCATTCCTTACTAAAGCAATGAAAAGGTTATTGAATGATGATGGACAACATGGATTTGTTGTTGAGGAGGTTTGTGAAATCTGTGAGGGGAATCATAGTTCGGATGAGTGCCCGATACAGTTAGAAGAGGGAAAATATGTTTGAAATTACAAGCCGAATTACAATGCCAACAACTATAATCCCAACTGGAGGAAGGATCCCAAGTTTTCTTGGAGTAATCCTAATAATGCCTTGAATCCTTAAGCACACAATCAGAATCAGGGAGGACCTAGACTGCTGACGCGACAACAACTGCCGCCGCAACTGCTGCCGCAGCGGCAACAACAGCAACCAGCTGCCACGGGCAGTATACTGGAACAAACTCTGGCCACCTTTATGTCTCAGACAGGTACTTATATTGAGAATATGAATCAGTTTGTTAAGAAAACAGAGAATTTCATGGACAAAACAGAGATGAGGATGACGAATCATGAAGCTACTCTGAAATCTCTGGAGACACAAACGGGTCAGGTTTCCCAACATATTTAGCCAAGGTAGACTGAAGGATTTCCTAGTAATACTGAAAATGCTAGGCAGCCCACACATGAGCAGTGTAAAGCTATTACTACTAGGAGTGGGAAGAAACTACCAGGGCCGGAAAAGGAAGCTAAAACAGTAAGAAAACCTACCTTGGATAAACCTGCCGAGGAAGCTGCCCCGACATGTACTAAACAGACTGCTACCGATGAGCCTGTCACGACAGCAGAAGCGACAGAGGAGAAAATTGATGAACCTAAACCTCCTCAGATTCGTATGCAGTGGGAAGGACGTATTGCTGATTATCGTCCCCCACCTTCTTTTCCTCAACGGATACAACAAGCTAAGCAAGAATCTCAACTCAAAAAGATTTATGATATTTTTAAGCAGGTTCATATTAATATTCCGCTGTTAGATGCCGTTAGGGAGATGCCCGGTTATGCTAAATTTCTCAAGGATGCCATGTCAAAGAAATCTAAACTTGGGGAATTTGAAACGGTAAAGATGACAGAAGGTTGCATGAGTATTCTTCATCGGCAACCACCCCAGAAAAAGAAGGATCTGGGGAGCTTCATCATACCTTGTGTAATCGGAAATAAATATGTGGGTAAGGCACTTTGTGATCTTGGTGCTAGTGTTAATTTAATGCCAAAGTCTGTTTTTCAGAAATTAGGTATTGGAAAGGCGCGGCCCACGACAGTAACTCTGCAGCTGGCAGACCGCTCTTATGTTCATCCGAAAGGAAAAATCGAAGATATTCTGGTAAGAGTGGATAAATTTACTTTTCCTGCTGACTTTCTTGTTTTAGATTGTGAAGCAGATGAAAACGCACCAATCATCCTTGGGCGACCCTTCTTAGCCACGGGAAGATCACTGATTGATGTGGAGAAATGAGAACTCACCATGCGAGTGAACGATCAAGAAATTAAGTTGAATGTTCTCCAAGCTATGAAACATGCTGATGCAGACGAGGAATGCAAGGCTATCACTGACGTTGCCTTTGATCAACCCTGCATCAGGTCGGGCTGTCACGATATAAAAATTGGTCACTACCGCGGCAGCCACTTACAGGACTGTCACGACAGCATTGACGACATCAACTCCTCTAAATCTGATACATCTGATACTGAAGATTAGGAGGACGTAAACTGGATAGGCAATCGTCCAAGTAAGTTATTCAAACCTTTAAATTATACTTCGGATAACCATTTAATCCAAAAGCCATCTACTGTTGAACCACCTGCCTTAGAACTGAAGCCCCTGCCAGGGCAGCTAAAATATGCTTTTCTTGGTTCAAATGATACGTTGCCCGTAATCATCTCTTCTAAGCTGCCGCAGAAACAGCAACGGCAGCTAATAGGCATGCTACGGCAACACAAAAAGGCAATTGGATGGACGATAGCCGATATTCAAGGCATTAGTCCGGCGTTATGCATGCACAAAATCCTTTTAGAGGACGATCATAAGCCGACTATAGATGCCCAAAGGCGGCTAAACCATGCGATGAAAGAGGTGGTGCGTAAAGAGATAATCAAATGGTTAGATGCTGGTATTATTTACGCCATCTCCGACAGCAAATGGGTGAGCCCGGCGCAATGTGTTCCAAAGAAAGGAGGAATGACCGTGGTGACCAACAAAAACAATGAGTTAATCCCAACCAGGACTGTGACCGGTTGGAGGGTTTGTATGGACTATCGGAAGCTTAACAAAGCTACCCGAAAGGACCACTTTCCTTTACCCTTTATTGATCAAATGCTTGATAGATTAGCGGGTAAACCTTACTATTGTTTTCTTGATGGTTATTCAGATTATAATCAAATTACTATCGCACCAGAGGATCAAGAAAAGACGACCTTCACATGCCCATACGGAACGTATGCTTTTAGGAGAATGCCTTTTGGACTATGCAATGCACCCGCCACCTTCCAAAGGTGCATGATGGCCATATTCTCCGATATGGTGGAGGACTTCCTTGAGATTTTTATGGATGATTTTTCCGTCTTTGAAGACGATTTTGAGAGCTGCCTCGGCAATCTACAAAAGGTACTTGAAAGATGTGAAAAAACAAACCTGGTCTTAAATAGGGAAAAATGCCACTTTATGGTGGATGAAGGGATAGTCCTTGGCCATAAGATTATCTGTCGTGGGATAGAAGTCGACAGGGCTAAAATAGAAGTGATCGAGAAGCTGCCGCCGCCGACCACAGTCAAGGGCATTAGAAGTTTCTTGGGACATGCTGGTTTCTATCGGAGATTTATTGCAAATTTCTCAAAAATCACCAAGCCCCTATGAGATAACTTAGGATCACACTATGAGATTAGGACTTTAAAACACCTTTGTGACTTGCATGATTTAAGGAATTCTAGTACACTTAGGGCATAGACTAGCTTAGAAAGAAACTTTTTGGGTAAAAAGATAAAGGCTCCTAACACTGGCTCTAGCTTAAGGAAGCCCTATGGGTACCCGAAACCGGCTCTAGGCTAATCACTAGAGGTGCCCGAAACTGGCTCTAGTAGGTTGGATTGCTTAAAAAAGAAAAAAAGAAAAAACCCAAGTTAAGTAGGTTAATGCTTAAGTGTTTGCTTAGAATCCTTATAATCATCTTGTTCATAATACATGCACACACTCGCAAATCTTATAGTTTGATTCCAGGGAATTCCTAAGGGATCCAAAGATTTAAGGGTCGAGCATTCTTTGCTATGGTTTTGAAGAGAGAAGGAAAAGTTAGACCAAGGAGATGGTTTATAAAAATTAAGGTTTGGCAATTGATGGTTTGCATTGCTTGAGGACAAGCAATAGTTCGAGTTTTGGGGTGTGATAAGTGCCAAAAAGTCCTATATTTTGACCCCTTTTACATGGCAATTATCACTCAACCTACACCCATTTGAGCTGCATTATGGCCCTTCATGCATGGATTTCATCATTTATGCCTTTGATCCTTATATTCTGTTTATCTTAAGGAAAATGTACTATTTGATGCATGTTTGGTGCTTTTGCATATTTGCACGATGTGAGGTTAGGATGATGCCGTAATGGCACTAGAAGACAAGGGAAGAATGAGGCATAATCAATAAGTAGCAGACCTTGATCGAGCCAAGCCACAACAGATAGTTTCTACCGACGAAAGCTAATTTATGATGAAGCCTTGCAGAGCAGAACCAATCACAGACCCATGCTGATGCAACAGAATGCCATGCCGCGGCCGTGCACTACTCTACGTGCTAGAGGGCAAATCAGGCAAAGTGGTAGCTGATTTGAAGAGCTTTAAACACCAGATTTTTTACACACTTTGCGTGGCAGCTTGAGCTCGAGAAGAGGACGAAAACATGGAAGGAAGGATAAAGTTAGACTTTTGGCTAAGAGTGTATATTGCATTAAATTAAAGAGATTCACCTCTTTAATAAAGTTAAATCCAAGTCCAACTTAACTTCCTCTCCAAGAAGGATTTGTGCCTACACCTTCCCCTATATAAAGAGGCTTGTCGTCGTCATAAGAAGAGAGGAGAGGGGGAAGAGTTCGAAAGATGAGTTCAAGAGGAGAGAGCTTAGGATTAGTTTGTGTTTTCTTTTAATTCATTATGTTCCAATTTCCTTAGGTTTAGGATTAGTTTGTTTAAGTAGTTGTGTGAAGACTATTGTACTTTTTTTATGTTCTTAATGCAATTAAGTTGAGGTTTGCTTATTCTTGGCTTTAATCATTCTTGCATTCTTGTCAAGAGAGAGTTTGTGAGATTATCCATTTATTCGATGTCGAGAGAGTTGAATTCACGAAACGAGTAAGCACGGTTTTCATCCAAGTAGTGTTAACTAGTTCGGCCTAGAGATAGGTTAAGAATTTCAACGATTTTTTCAAAACCTTTTTCAACCCAAAAGTTTGAAAACCTTTCATATCAAGCTCTAGAAGCTTGTCTTTTAATGAAAAGTGTAGTGTCCACCTTGCCTTTTTCAAAACCTTAGTCAACCCAAAAGTTTGAAATACTTTCATACCAAGCTCTAGGAGCTTGTTTCAAACCATATAAAGCTTTGGTTAATTTAAAAACATGGTTTGGAAAATTTGGATCTTCAAAACCGGGTGGTTGTTCAACATACATATCTTCATTAATGAAACCATTTAAAAATTCACTTTTAACATCCATTTGAAAAATCTTGAATTCATGATAACATGCAAATGCAAGAAGCATCCTAATAACTTCCATTCTAGTTATGGGTGTATAAGTTTCATCAAAATTGATTCCTTCTTCTTGAGTGTAACCTTGAGCAACAAGTCTAACCTTGTTCATCACTAAGTTACCACTCTCATCTAGTTTGTTTCTAAAAATCCATTTAGTTCATATAGTAGACTTATTATTATGCCTATCAACTAATGTCCAAACTTTACTCTTCTCAAATTGATTAAGCTCTTCTAGCATGGCCTATATCAAAAAATCATCTTTTAATGCTTCTTTGATATTTTTAGGCTCAATGCATGAAATGAATGCAACATTATTAAGCAATTTAAGAGAGGATCTAGTGGTTACCCCCTTGGATGGATTGCCCAAAATTTCACCATCTTTAACATAGTTGAGTTCCCTTGGGTAGCTCACTTCCTTTTCACCAAGATTCATGTCCTTCAAATCTTCTATGGGAGGATCTTGTGCTTCTTCTTCTTTAGTTGGAACCTCATCCACTTTTGATGATTGTCCACCATCATTGGCTTCAATGATCCCTACATCATCATCATCACAAGAATCCTTCCTCGGAAGGAGGATATCATCGAGAACCAAGGTTCTTTCGTTAAAAACTCGATAGGCTTTAGAGTTTAAAGAATAACCTAAGAAAATAGCTTCATCACTTTTTGCATCAAATTTACCTAAATGATCTTTTCCATTGTTTAAAACAAAACACTTGCATCCAAAAGGATGAAAATAGTTAATGTTAGGATTCTTTGATTTTAAAATCTCATAAGGAGTTTTTTTTAAAATTGGCCTAATCATTACTCGATTTATGATATAACAAGCGGTGTTTGTGGCCTTTGCCCAAAAATACTTAGGTAAATTGTTTTCACAAAGCTTGCTTCTAGCCATTTCTTCTAAATTACGATTTTTCCTCTCAACTACCCCATTTTTTTGAGAAATGCGAGGTGCAGAAAAATTATGGCTAATACCATTAGTGTTACAAAAAACATCAAAACCTATATTTTAAAATTCCATTACATGGTCACTTCTAATATGAGAAATGTTTTGACCAATGTCATTTTGAGTAATTTTTGAAAATCTGATGAATTTTTCCTAAGCCTCATCTTTTGTACTTAAAAAGAGAACCCAAGTGTATCTAGAGAAGTCTGCAACTAAAACATATGCATATGATTTTTCTAAAATCTGATGATTTTCCACCCAAGCCTCATCAATTGTTACACCTTACTAGTTGAAACATCATTAATGGATTTAAATGAAGTTCGTTTTTGTTTACCCTTAGCACAAGCATCACACATTTTATCTAAGGAAAATTTTAGCTTAGGTAAACCTCTAACTAGATTTTGGGAAACCAATTTCTCCAAAACACTTCTGCTAGCATGCCCTAGTTTCCTATGCCATAACCATGCATCATTTTCATTTTAAGTAACCAAACATGTTTGAGATGTATGAATGTAATCTAAATGCACCATGTATATGTTACCTATGCGATGGCCAATGAGCATTATTTTATTTCTTTTAATGTTCACAATTTTGCAACCATTGACATCAAAAAGAACTTTAAAACCCTTATCACATAATTGACTAATTTTCAACAAATCATGCTTAAACCATTGACATATAAGACATCTTCAATGAGAATAGATGATAGATTACCAATAGAACCAATACCCTCAATGTGGCTTTCGGAGTTGACACCAAATGTCACAACTCCACCACTCTTTGGCTTTAGTTCGATGAATCTACTCTTATCGTCTATCATGTGTCTTGAGCATCCACTATCAAGGTACCAAGTGTTTTGACTTGAAGCTTTGGCCTTGTAGCAATGCTCCCCCTACAAACAAAGACTAGTTCTTGATTTTTGGTACCCAAATCATTTTGGGTCCATACGAGTTAGCTCCTAAATACTTGGTTCCCTTATGAATCCAAGAAGCAATAGCATGACTATTATTAGAGGCTACTAGTTCCTTAGGAACCTATACTCTTATTTATTTGTGGTTCACAAAGTTTCTTTTCACATAGTTGGTTTTAGAAGATTAACCTTTTTCAAAAGCCAAAGTACCAACTTTGTTCAAAGAAGCTTTGTAACCCCCTCAACCCGGCCTAGCCGTTAGACCAAACCGAACGAGTCACACAGGGAATATTGAAGTAAACCGAGAAAGTTTAACTCAATAAACGACCCTATTTTTTTTCCTTTTTAACTTGTCTAGATACAATTTAGAATCCTAAGTGATCAATCAAAGCAGCGGATAAAACAACATATCGATCGCATCTCGATTTTTACCAAATTCAATTTTAGGGACCAATTCGTAAAATCAACATTTTGTAAGGACCATTACCAAAGTCGAATTACCAATCTTTGATTAAGTTCATTACATGCTTGTCTATAAAAACTCAGCTCAAGATACCCTTTGGAACTCAATTAACTGGATACATGACAAGTAGAGACCAAAATGCAAAGAAATAGAAACTCAGAATATTCCAAAAACTGTATTAACAACCAAATGTTTCGGAACAGTTGGCCTTGTATTAGAACGGTCGTATCAAAAAATTGATGACCGTTTTGAAACGCGGGGTCATATCGAAACCATGTAAGACCCGTTTCAGAACAGGGTTTTACAGAGGCAAAATGTATCGAAACAGGCCTCACCGTTTTGAAACCATAAGGCATTTTCAAGCCCCTATTTCGAAACGGTCGAGGGCGTTTCAAAATACCTGAGCCTGCAATGTTTAAATTAGCTGATTTAACTCGAGTTTAACCATCCAAAGCCACTCTAACATATACCCAAACATGCTTGCAACTTAAATACACAACAACAATCAAGAAGTCATGGCAGAACTATCATCATAGCATCATTAGCATTATCAAAGAGATCTAAAGGCATGCATCCTAAGGAAACAAGCACCGAAAGGGTCAAATCTCAAATCCAAGCATAAACCAAAACTTAAAGGCCATTCACATAACCAAATGTGCATATCAAACTTGCACCAAACTAGAAAATACCAAGCAATCAACATTCGTAGTATTGGACACACACATTGCCTTTACTACTCTAGTTCATAACCAAACATACCTTCAATCAAAAGTCTTTCACCGACCCCTTGCAAGTGCTGCCTCCAAAACTTGATTTGACTGCATTGATGGACAAAGAGAGCATATGTAACGCCCTAGTTTTGGGCCTAGATGTTTTAGACATCGGATCGGACCGATCGAGAATGGTTCGAATCACGTAAGGTGATTTAAGGAAATCAAGGACCGAGATAAGATAAAATTATGATAAAAATTGCTAAAATCCTCTAAAAATATGTTTAAGAGGTTGGTCAAATCAATTTTACAAAAAGGTTTTTAGAAAATGGACATTTTGAGTAGTGACCAAATTGTAAAGTTTTAAAACTGTGGAAAATGCTATTTTCAAGAAGAGAGTCAAAATCTTAGAATCTTTAGGGAGCTTTTGTACAAGTTATCCTTCCTTCAATTGACACGTGTTTTTAAAAGGGTTTTAATAAAGGAATTAAAACGGTTTTAATTAAATATTAAATAAATAAGAAATTAGAGAGGTTTTAATCAGGTAACTACTTTTCCCTCTCTCATTTCAGCCAAACACATTTGTCAAACAACTTTTCATCAGATTTCTTTTCTCTCAAATTCCTCCCTTCTTCTCTAAACTCTTTTTCAAAGATTCACTTTTTTTCTTCAAGATTTTTGGAAGGAAAACTTGCCAAATTGTCAAGGGAGCAAGGATTGGAGGTAAATCTCGTTCTTAACCTTCAATCTAGGTTCTTTATTGAAATTACCAAGATTATTGACTCTCATTTATGATTTTTAACTGAATTTTGATTATAGTTTTGAATTAAGAGCAAAATCTTGCAAAATTGGGATGTGATTCTTGTTTTTCGAACTTGATGAGTTGGGCTCTATTTTGTGTTGATTTTAATTGAGTTCTAAGTTGATTTATATGTCAAAATGATGTGTTGATAACATAGATCCCAAAATCCTTGAGATACTTGATGTTCTTGGTTGTTTTAGGTGAGATTTTGGGGTGAAATGGTGGAATCTTGCTTGCTGGAGTTATAAGGTTGGGTTAGGATGTTTGTTAGATGTATTTTGATGTTTATAATGCGTTGGAAGTGATGTATATTGGCCGAGCTTGGTTTAGGAAGCAATCGATTGAGTTTTCGGTTGCTTTGGATGGGTATTTTGGTGTTGTTTGGGTGAGCAACGAGTGTGTGAATTGTTGCTGGTGTTAGAATGCATTTAGATCTCTGTTTTGATGATGTGAAAATAGGGGATCTTAATCCAGAAGCAAATTAGTTGATTTTGGAGGCTCCGAAGGTGTAATTTCTATGTCGGCGAACAAGGCTTCGCGTATCTGTGAGTGGAAATGTAATTTCCTACTTTGTAACGCTTTGAGCGTGATCTTGGGAGCTTAGTGTAAGTTTGATACACTTAACTAAGCTCAAGTGTAAGTGTTTCGGTAATCCTTCTCTTGGAAATGTGCTACGTTTGATGAAATTGCACTTGAAGTAAGAGTGGATTTGCTTACTGTTTTTAAGCATGTTTAAGCATGGTTTAATGCTGGATTTTAATGCCATTATGTTAAGGATGCAGTAGGTAGTGATCCTTGGTTTGCATGTGTTGAATGCATATGATATTAAGCATGTGATTCTTGTAAAAGTGGCATTGTGGTTATGCTTGTAAAACAGTGGATTAATGTGGTTAAATGATTATATTGGCAAGTGATGGAAATGGTTTTTGGTTACTTTAATCGGATATAGTTAGCCGGCTATAGGATTGGGTGCACCGTGAATAAAGTTGCCTTGGATGTCGAGGGGTTGTGATTGTACCGTATACTCCATCCAAGTACCCTAACGATTGAGGTTAAGATCACAATGGTGGTGGTTAATTCCGTGTGTGGATCTTATGTTATGTGTCTCGTGCTCTCGTTAGTGGAATTAAATAACTACTGATGAGTGGTGTTGAGGGGTTGCGATTGTACCGTTATACTGTATCGATTAGTGGTGTTGAGGGTTGAGATTGTGTGAGCCTTTGGTCACATACTTTTTATAAACCATGTCTTTTCAACACAACAATTCATTTAATAAACACAAGCTCATATGTATAACTTTAGAACAACAATTAAATCATTGCTCATGCTTTACCAAGCATCTCATGCATACTTGCCTCATTTACAAGCATCTCATGCTTCATATTATACATTACCGGACTACACAAGGCTAACACACGAGAGCAACCCTCCATCATTGTGACACCCGTGGTGGAGTATTCGGTACAATTACAACCCCTCAACACCATTCATCGGTAGATGTATAACCCACTAACGAGAGACGGGACACACAAAATGCTCACACCCGGGAGCTACTCTCAACCATTGCAACCTTAAACAATCCTCAATCGTTAGGGTACTTGGATGGAGTTTTCGGTACAATCACAACACCTCAACATCCAAGGTGACTTGTTTATAGTGTACTCAATCCTATAGCCGGCTAACTATATCCAATTTCATTTACAAACCACTTTATTCAACATCACTTGCCAATATAATCCACATTTTAGGCATACCTCACCGTTTTTACAAAACATTCGTGATAAGCCATAACTCAAGCATTAAACCATGCTTCAAAACTCATGAATCAAAACATGCGTACAAGGATCATTGACCTAGTGCATCTTTAAACCATATGGCATCATCAACACATTTATATACTCAAGAAAATGCTTTAAAACAGTAGGTTAATGCAGTTAAAATCAAGTGTAACCAAAGGCTCAAACTAGCACAATCCGAGAGAGAAATCCACTTTACTTACTTCCAAACTTAGTAAAGCTTTTGAAGCTCTTGCTAAGTTCCCAAAATCTTTTCCAAAACGTTTCCACGCTGGAAAATCAGTTTCCACAGATTGACTTGCAAAACCACACTTGCCTATGCAACAATCACCCGCCCAAAGCCTCCAAAACCACACTATACCCTGTTTTCAACACATTAAAACATAGGTTCAATGCATTAAAATGAATCCAAAACACCAACACTCAAAAGGAAACCCGCAGCCCTGCTCTAAAGCATCAATTTACCCAATCGATACGACTGAAAACTCAATCGATTGATCTCTAACCTCAGCCCAGCCATCAACCAACACATTCAACACATTTTAAGCATCAATCAACATCAAAAAGAAACCTAAAACCATCCTTATACCTCCAGCAACTCAGATTCCACATTAAACCCCAAAATCCAAACTATAAACACCTTAAAAACCAAGGATCTCAAGGATTTAGGGATTAACATGATTAAGACTCTATTTCAACATCATAAACCTTTCAAAACCTATTTAGAAACCATCTCAAACAAATCAAATCAAGACTCCTCCAAAAATCACATTAAAACCATATTTTCTAACAAGATTTCACCATTTTATCAAAAAAAAAAAAAACAAAACCTCAATTAAAAAAATAAATAAAGAGCCAAATACCTTTGGAATTTCATTAAAGAACCTTGATTAGAGGGTTAGCATGAATTTTACCTCCAATCCTTACTTCTCTTCTAATTTTGCAAGTTTAGCTCTTAAGAATCTTGAAGAATTTTGAGAGAAATAACAAAGATGAAGTTGGAAATCAAGAGAGAAATTGAGAGTAAAGAAAATATGGAATTTGAGAATAAATGGAGAGTGTTTGGCTAAAGTGAAAGTAAGAGAAAGAAAATGATCGTCAAAATCTTTTAACCAATTAATTAACTCCTTAATTAGATCAATTAAAGCCATTTAAATATTTAATAAACCATTTAAGTATTTAATAAACCATCTAAGATCTTGACTCTTTTTGAAAAACGCATTTTTTCCACAACTTTAAACTTTACGTTTTGGTCATTGCCGAAAATGAATACTTTGTAAAACCCGTTTTGCAAAATTGATTTAACCAACATCTTAAATATAATTGTAGAGGATTTTAGGAATTTTTGTCATATTTTTATCCCACTCCGAACCTTGATTTCCCTGAATAACCATTTAATGATTCGAACAACCCATTGACGGTTCCACCGACCCAACCCGACTCGCAAAACACCTAGGCCCAAACCGAGGCGTTACAACTCTCCCCCATTTAAGAAATTTCATCCTCAAAATTTTATCTAAAGGAAAAAGGTGCGAAACTGCCTCAACATGTCCATCTTACTTCCCCACGCATCCTCCTCAACTCTTCAATGTAACCACAATACCTTCACAAGTTCAATCATCTTACCAAGAAGAACTTTACTACAGGAATAAAAAACACCATTCAGGTCCTAACCATAGGACAAATCCGGATTCAAATCTATCTCCTCAACAAACATAACATGAGATAAAAAAACATATACCTTCTCAACATAGAAACATGAATCGCTTCATGGATCTTCTCCAACTCGGGAGGCATCCTCAACCAATAAGCTACAAAACCAACCGGCTCCAAAACCTCATGAGGTCCAACAAACCTCGGACTAAGCTTTCCCTTACGTCCGAACCCCATCACCTTCTTCCATGGAGATACCTTTAGGAACACGCGACCTACAACCACAGACTCGATCTCTCTCTCTACAACCACAGACTCGACCTACAACTACAGATTCAAAACAGCTTTCAAATGCTCACACATAAGTTTCACTTTCTTAGTTATTTAGTTAAGCATATCTGGAAAGGAAACCAACTTTTGCCCCGCCTCAACCCAACCAAGAGGCGTCCTTAACTTGCCCCGCACATAGAGGACATCCGTCTGCCAGCACCTTCCTCCAAAAGCTCAAGCAACATCATCAAGAGCACCAGTTCTGAAAATTCCTGGATATTCTGAAAAATAGGTGCATATCAATATACCTCTTATAGAAGCCATTCAAAGCATGCCAAACATCTCAGGGACTTGGTTTCTAAGAAGAAGAGGATTTGGGAGTTTGAGACAACGGCTGTCACTTAAGAGTGCATGGCTATGCTGCATAACAAGCTGCCACCAAAGTAGATAGATCCAGGAAGTTTTGTTATCCCATGCAGGCTAGGCATCAAACATGAGACCTGTAACCCCCTTAGCCCGGCCTAGACAGTTGACCCGAACTACGAAGATTACACGGGGAAAACCAAAGTCAACCCGAAAGTCAACCTTGATTAACGACCCTTTTTTTCTTTTTAAACATGTCTAGATGCACATTAACCCTAGGCGTACTCTTGAGATAAGCATACTCAAAAATCACAGCAATCGGAAAGCATTAAGGGACTCAATTGCACAACATACAAATTTAGGGACCAAATTGTAAATTCTGGAAATTAAGAGAACATAACTGATTTTTAAGATACCATTATGAAATTAGTCATATTACATGCTTCTCTGTCAAATTTCACCTTAAACGGACACCCCAAGCTCAAGCAATTGCATATACAAAGTTCAGGACTAAAACGTGAAGATTGCAAAACATAAACCATACAAATCAGTGCCCAACGGTCAAGTGTTTCGGAACGGGGGTTAACAGTTTCGAAACGTGGGACCGTTCCGAAACCTGTTCCGAAACAGGGCTTGGCAGTAGCAAAGGTGTTTTGGAACGGCCTCTACTCGTTTCGAAACACCAAGGCCATTTCAGGTCCCTGTTTCGAAACGGTAGTGCACGTCCCGATACGAACTGCCTAGAAAGTGCAGAATTTTCTGGTTTAACATTCATTCGACCAAGCAAACACATCCCTATGACCTCCTAATCATGCCAACAAGTCATCATACATTAAAGGAACATATTTGCATCATCAAAACACATCCATAGCATCAATTAGGGAAAAGCTCAATCTATAGGCATGCAACCTAATACTCAAAGCCAACCAAACATCAAATCATCAAAGCAACCACCAAAAAGGCCAATTACATATCCAAAACATCATAGGCATCATGCCAAACTTAGGGAGTCCAAAACATCTCCCAAAAACACAACCTAGGTTCCCATTGCCAAATACCAAAAGCTAATAATGTTGTAAAAATTGTCATCATACATGAGCTTAGTCTTTTCCTTGGATTACTTGCCCTCCTTGCTGCCCACAAACACCTCAATTATCTGCATTATTGGTTCAAGAAAGAGAGCGTAAGCACAAATGCTTAGTGAGGCATGCTCTAAAGAAACAACTCAATAATGCATTTTGTAAAACACCTTTCGCAAGGCCTTTTCAACACATTTCATCAATTCTCATGCAGCAATGCATATACAACAAGCATCTCATGCTTAAATAACATAAACATGTCATATTGGCTTCCAAGTGATAGCATAACCATTTTCCAACACAAAACACAATCGGATACGCAGATTACAAGCGTTGTCCCATACGCTTCATACACATTACCAAACACACAAGGTGGAGTTTACCGGTACAATCACAACCCCTCTACACCTGTGATGGAGTCTAACGGTACAATCACAACCCCTCCACATCACTCATTGGTAGTTGTATAACATCACTAACGAGAACACGAGACACACAACACAAGATCGTCACATGGTATTTCAACCACCATTATGATCTTAGACATCTCCTTAGTGTACATGGATGGAGTTTACGGTACCATTACAACCCCTCAACATCCAAGTAGGCTTTATTCACGGTGCACCAAATCCTATAGCCGGCTAACTATATCCGATTCAAGTAATTTTAAACCAACACATCACTTGCCAATATACATCATTTACCATCATCAATCCACTGTTTTAAAGCATTAAACAAAGCAATTAAACCATCATGCATCACTATGCATCAATACCACATTTTTCAATGTCAATCCAAGGATCTCTTACCTTGAGCATCCTTCAACACATGGCTTTCAAAACCAGCATTAAACATGCTAAAATATGCTTTCAAAACAGAATTTAAACATGCAAATTAAAAACATTGCATCCAACCATCTCATGGTTCATCAAAGAGAGAGTTTCTCCAAAAACTTACTCTTGAGCTTAGTTAAGTTGCTTAGACTTAAACTAAGCTCCCAAAACCTTCAAACATTGGTTTCAAAGCTGAAAACCAAACTTCACTCACCAATTCCGTTTCGCAAGCTTGTCGAAACGCCGATCAAGCCTCCGGATCAACACCACAAGGATCCGAAGATGTCTCCCCTGTTTTAAGCACATCAAAGCAGAGGATTAATGCATCATCATGCATTAAAATCTTCAACCATTACACCTAAACTCACTTCTCTCTCCAAAACTCACATTTCGGCTACCAAACACAACCGAAATCACATCCAAACACTTCCACAACATTAGCCAGCCTAGATCCATCACTTTTAATCATTCTTAGACATCAATTAACATCCAAAAAGGACCTAATCACATCCTTATACCTCCAGCTATAACAGAACACCAAAATCACCCCCAAAAACCACTATTTTCACAAGTAAAAACTTAGGAAAATCAACCTATTCGGGATTACATTGATTAAACCTCCATTTCACATCATTTAAACATCCAAAATACATTAAAAAGACATCTCAAAACATAGCCCAAACATCCAATACGAATTTCTTCAAAATTAAATCCAAATCTTGAATTTTAAGCCAAAATCAAGATCACAACATTAAAACCTTTAATAAAACTTAATTTAAGGATTGAGAACTTGGGAATTTCAGTAAATAACTGAGTATTTAGAGAAGAAGGACGTTCATACCTCTAAATGTGGATTTCTCCTTGTTTAGAGCCAAAATCCTTGAAAATTCAATATGCAAATGATGAAGATTTGATGTAGAAATGATTAGGAATCATTTGGGGATTGAAATCTCATCATTTGGTCTGAAAATAAAAAAAGTTGCTGTGGAAATGTGTTTGGCTGAGGGAATTTTGAGAGAAAATGAAATGGGAAATTTTTTAGCAAAAGTTAGTTTTGAAACTAAAATATGGTTTTCCCTCTTTTCTTTTTATTAATTAAACATTAAATGAGTCATTAAAATCAAGAAAAATTTGGAGAAATCCTTCCTTGGATAAATTAGCTCCTTTAAGATTCAAAGTTTCAATCCTTTCAAAACAGTCAGGAACCTTTCAAAAATTACATTTTAGTCACCAATTCGAAATGTCATATTTCCAAGCCTTATTTTGTAAAATTGATTTCACCACTCTCTTATATATATTAAAAGAGGATTTTTCGATATTTTTCCATATTTTTAATGCATCCCGAACTAGGCTTTCCCTAAAACCACCTTTTATATTCGAACCGAAAATCAAACCGGTCCGGTTCAGACCCTAAACTTCCAAGCCCAAAATTGGGGTGTTACAACTCTCCCCCTAAAGAAATTTCGTCCTCAAAATTTACCTGGAGGAAAAAGGTACGGAAACTGCTTCATCATGTCAATCTTCCGTTCCCACGTGGCTTCATCAACACCACGATGCTTCCACAACACCTTTACCAAATCAATGGTCTTGCCTCGAAGAACTTTACTGTCTGAATCAAGAATTTCCACCGGTTCCTCATCATAGGTCAAATCTGGATTCAACTCCACTTCCTCCACATGCATAACATGCGAAGGATCCGATCTATACCTCCGAAGCATAGAAACATGGAACACATCATGAATCTTTTCCAACTCTCGTGGCAATCTCAACTTGTACGCAACATGACCCACACGCTCAATCACCTCGTATGGTCCAATGTACCTAGGGCTCAACTTACCCTTTCGGCCAAACCTCATCACCTTTTTCCAAGGCGAAACTTTCAAAAACACACGGTCACCTACCGCATACTCAATCTCCTTACGCTTCAAATCCGCGTAAGACTTTTGCCGATCAGAAGCTGCCTTCAATCGCTCACAAATAAGCTTCACCTTCTCGGTGGCTCCTTTCAACAAAGCTGGCATCGAAACCAACTTCTGACCTGTTTCAGCCCAACAAAGAGGAGTCCTACACTTCCTCTCGTACAAGGCTTCATAAGGGGCCATTTGAATACTTGCCTGGTAACTATTGTTATAGGCAAACTCCACCAAAGGCAAATGTTTCTCCCAAGAGCCTTGAAACTCAATTACACAGCACCTCAACATATCCTCCAGCACTTGAATAACACGCTCAGACTGTCCATCCGACTGCGGATGATAATATGTACTGAAATTCAGCCGTGTACTGAAAGCCTGATGCAAACACTCCCAGAAACGCGATGTGAACCTCGGATCTCTATCCGACACAATCGACTTTGGCACACCATGAAGCCGCACAATCTCAGCAATGTATAGCTCCGCAAGCTTATCCAAAGTATACGCAGTATGCACAGGCAAGAAATGCGCACACTTCGTCAGACAATCCATAATCACCCACACCGAATTCTTCTTCGATGGCGACAAAGGAAAACCAGACACGAAGTCAATGGTAATCCTTTCCCACTTCCATTCAGGAATCCTCAACGGTTGCAACAACCCAGAAGGAAACTGATGCTCAGCCTTAACTCGCTGACACACCATGCACTTGCTCACATACTCAACAACATCCTTCTTTAAACCCACCCAATAGTACTCATCACGAAGATCACGATATATCTTAGTACTACCAGGGTGCATAGCAAAAGGACTACTATGAGCTTCAGTCAGAATAGTACGCCTCAAATCAACATCATTGGGCACTACTATCCGACTCTCAAACCATAAAACCCCATCATCATTAAATCAGAAATTCGATGGCCTATCCTCAGCAATATCCTGAACATGTGGCACCAAGGAATCATCCAACAACAGCTTATCCTTAATCAACTGAACCAAGGATGGTTTCACTTGCAACTCAGCCACAAGACCACCATCACGCGAAATACTCAAGCTGGAAAACATAGCCTTCAACTCCACTGCTACCTTCCTACTTAAGGCATCTGCTACAACATTAGCTTTACCCGGATGGTACTCGATCGTCAAATCGTAATCCTTAAGCAACTCCACCCAACGTCGTTGCCTAAGATTCAACTCTTTCTGAGACATCAGATACTTCAAACTCTTGTGATCCGTGTACACAGTACAATTCTCACCATACAGGTAATGTCTCCAAATTTTCAAAGCAAAAACCACCGCAGCTAACTCAATGTCATGCGTAGGATAATTGCGCTCATGCACCTTCAAATGGCGCGATGCATAAGCCACCACCTTACCCTCCTGCATCAACACACATCCCAAACCAACATAGGACGCGTCACTATACACCACAAACTCTTTCCCTGATTCAGGCTGAACCAAGATAGGAGCTTGCGTCAAAGCTGCCTTAAGCTTCTCAAAAGCATGCTGTCTCGCTTCCGTCCACTCATACTTAACATCCTTCTGCAACAACTTCGTCAAGGGTGCAGCAATCTTCGAAAATCCATCCACGAACCTCCGATAGTATCCCGCCAAACCAAGTAAACTACGGACTTCATGAACAGACTTAGGAGGCTTCCAATTCATCACTGCCTTAATCTTCTGAGGATCAACACAAATCCCCTCAGCAGAAACCACATGACCAAGGAACACAACTTCCCTGAGCCAGAACTCACACTTGCTCAGCTTAGCATAAAGCTGATTCTCCAACAAAGCCTGCAACACAATCCTCAAATGTCCCTCATGCTCCTCCTCAGTACGAGAGTACACGAGAATATCATCAATGAACACCAAAACAAATTTATCCAAGTATTCATGGAACACTCTATTCATCATGTCCATAAAAGCTGCAGGAGCATTTGTCAAACCAAACGGCATCGCAAGAAACTCATAATGCCCATACCTCATTCTAAAGGCTGTTTTTGGCACATCCACATCTTTCACCTTCAACTGGTAATACCCTGACCTTAAGTCAATTTTAGAGAACACAGCCGCTCCCCGAAATTGATCAAAAAGATCATCAATCCTCGGCAATGGATACCGATTCTTGATAGTCAACTTGTTAAGATGACGGTAATCGATGCACATTCTCATAGTGCCATCCTTTTTCTTCACAAATAAGACCGGTGCACCCCAAGGTGACACACTTGGCCGAATGAAACCAGGATCAAGCAACTCCTGAAGTTGCGTCTTTAGCTCCTTCAACTCTTTAGGTGCCATTCGATAAGGAGTAATAGACACTAGAGTTGTGTTTTCATACAGCTCAATTCCAAACTCCACTTCACGATTAGGAGGCAATCCAGGTAACTCCTCCGGAAACACACCAGGAAACTCTCGCACAGTCATGATATCATGAACTCGCAACTCCTTAGAGCTCGGATTCATCACAAAGGCTAGGTAGGCTTCACAACCTTGCCTCAGCATTCGGCTCGCCTCCAACGTAGACACCACATTGGCAAGAAACTTCACATTCTCACCCACCACCACTACCTCATAATCATCCGCAAGCTTCAACGAAACTCGCTTATTCTCAAAATCCACCACAGCTCGATGTTCAACAAGCCAATCCATACCAAGTATTACATCAAAACCATAGAAAGGCAATTCCATGAGATCAACATGAAAAACATGGTTTTGCACAACCAAAGGACATCTTCTATAAAGCTTTCGTGTCACAACAGTCTCACCAGAAGAACTAGTTACACGCATACCAACATCCAAACACTCAACAGGCAAACCAAGCAATTGAGCATGTTCACACAATATGTATGAGTGTGTAGATCCAGAATCAATCAAGGAGAGTAATGACAAGGATTGCAAAGTGAAGGTACTTGCGATCACATCCGTGTCATTTCTTCCCTCCCGCTGTGCATACACTCGAGCCTGGCCTCCACCCTCAGGTTGAACAGCCACCACATGAGCCACATTCCGTCCACCATCCTCTATGCGCTGGAAGTTACCACGGCCGCGCCCACGACCTCTCTGTGGTGCAACAACTTCAGGAGCACGTCCCTGACCACCACCGGCCAACAGAGGACACTCTCTCCTCACGTGATTCGCCGAACCACAGTTCGAGCACGAATTACCGGTCACCACAACAGGAGCCTGCACCTCTCTCGCTGCCCGAGGACAATCACGCCTCAAATGACCACGCGATCCACACGCCCAGCATGTGTTCTGATCAGCTCTCGCCCTGTCTCCCTGAACAGCCGCACCTTGCCCTCCACCACCACGCCTAGCCGAAGACTGATACCTCCTATCACGTCCTCTCTTGTTCCGTCCACCACCGGAACTATACTCAGCAGCTCGCTTGCTCGAGCTAGAACCAACACCTCTAGAAGATAAACCCAGGTTCTGCTCAATATCCTTCGCCCTACTAACCAGCACATCAAAATTACTGTACTCAGCGGCCAGCATATAGGTCTTTACATCCGTCACCAAACCATAACGGAAACGTTCACACCTCTCCCGCTCATCAGGGATAAGCTCAGGTGCGTACTGACTGAGACGGACAAACTGGATCTCGTACTCAGCTACTGTCATACTTCCTTGTGTCAGAGACCTGAACTCTCTTTTCTTTTCATCCAGGTATCGCACACCCAGATACCTACGCTTGAACGCGTTCAGAAAGAACGTCCAAGTCACATCAGCATCCTCCATTCCGGAGATAGTGGTCGTCCACCAAGTGTACGCATCATCATGCAACAACGATACCACACATCCTAGCTTCTGCACATCATTGCAGTTCATTTGTCCCAAAATTCTCTTGGTACTTTCCAACCAAGACTCGGAACCCTCCGCAGACAAACCCCTGAACTCACTCCCTCCCAGACTGCATAAACGTTCCAAAGGTAGTCTAGCATTAGCATCTCCCTGATGCCCAGCTCCATGAGCCCGAGCTACTGCCGCCTGAAAGGCTCCAGCAATAGCCTGTATCAACACTGTCATGTCAGGAGCTGCTTGCCCCTGCCCAGCTTCAGGTCCAACGACCCCAGCACCAGCACCAGCACCGGCTCCATCACCTCCAGCACCACCACCACTGGGTGGAGGAGGTAAATCCACTACATTCTCAGCATTCTCTTCATTCTCGTTTTGAGCCATAGCTCGCGTATTAATCCTCGTCTCTCTACGAGGTCCCATTCACTAACAATGCACTAACACAATGCAATAAACATAATCAGGCTCAGCAAGGTAAGAAATCCAAGTACTCAAGCTCATTTTCAAATAAAAACAAGTCATTTCATTAGTTTTGATATGGCAATGGGTCCCTCTAACATGCTTCATCCCAGCATACATCACAATTGTAACATACTTACAATTCACACATCATACTTTCACTCAAAAAAACATACAAAGCAATCATACACATATCACTCACATAACCATTCCCAATTACTCGAGAACTCAGCTATGATACCACCAAATGTAACCCCCTTAGCCCGGCCTGGACGGTTGACCCGAACTACGAAGATTACACGGGGAAAACCAAAGTCAACCTTGATTAACGACCCTTTTTTCCTTTTTAAACTTGTCTAGATGCACATTAACCCTAGGCGTACTCTTGAGATAAGCATACTTAAAAATCATAGCAATCGGAAAGCATTAAGGGACTCAATTGCACAACATACGAATTTAGGGACCAAATTGTAAATTCTGGAAATTAAGAAGACTTAACTGATTTTTAAGATACCATTATGAAATTAGTCATATTACATGCTTCTCTGTCAAATTTCACCTTAAACGGACATCCCAAGCTCAGGCAATTGCATATACAAAGTTCAGGACTAAAACGTGAAGATTGCAAAACATAAACCATACAAATCAGTGCCCAACGGTCAAGTGTTTCGGAACGGGGGTTAACCATTTCGAAACGCGGGACCGTTCCGAAACCTGTTCCGAAACAGGTCTTGGCAGTAGCAAAAGTGTTTCGGAAAGGCCTTTACCCGTTTCGAAACACCAAGGCCATTTCAGGCCCCTGTTTCGAAACGGTAGTGCCCGTTCCGATACGGACTGCCCAGAAAGTGCAGAATTTTCTGGTTTAACATACATTCGACCAACCAAACACATCCCTATGACCTCCTAATTATGCCAACAAGTCATCATACATTAAAGGAACATATTTGCATCATCAAAACACATCCATAGCATCAATTAGGGAAAACCTCAATCTATAGGCATGCAACCTAATACTGAAAGCCAACCAAACATCAAATCATCAAAGCAACCACCAAAAAAGCCAATTACATATCCAAAACATCATAGGCATCATGCCAAACTTAGGGAGTCCAAAACATCTCCCAAAAACACAACCTAGGTTCCCATTGCCAAATACCAAAAGCTAATAATGTTGTAAAAATAGTCACCATACATGAGCTTAGTCTTTTCCTTGGATTACTTGCCCTCCTTGCTGCCCACAAACACCTCAATTATCTGCATTATTGGTTCAAGAAAGAGAGCGTAAGAAAAAATGCTTAGTGAGGCATGCTCTAAAGAAACAACTCAATAATGCTTTTTGTAAAACAACTTTCACAAGAACTTTTCAACACATTTCATCAATTCTCATGCAACAATGCATATACAACAAGCATCTCATGCTTAAATAACATAAATATGTCATATTGGCTTCCAAGTGATACCATAACCATTTTTCAACACAAAACACAATCGGATACGCGGATTACAAGCGTTGTCCCATACGCTTCATACACATTACCAAACACACAAGGTGGAGTTTACCGGTACAATCACAACCCCTCTACACCCGTGATGGAGTCTAACAGTACAATCACAACCCCTCCACATCACTCATTGGTAGTTGTATAACATCACTAACGAGAACACGAGACACACAACACAAGATCCTCACATGGCATTTTAACCACCATTATGATCTTAGACATCTCGTTAGTTTACTTGGATAGAGTTTACGGTACCATTACAACCCCTGAACATCCAAGGCGACTTTATTCACGGTGCACCCAATCCTATAGCCGGCTAACTATATCTGATTCAAGTACTTTTAAACCAACACATCACTTGCCAATATACATCATTTACCATCATCAATCCACTGTTTTCAAGCATTAAACAAAGCCATTAAACCATCATGCATCACTATGCATCAAAACAACATTTTTCAATGTCAAACCAAGGATCTCTTACCTTGAGCATCCTTCAACACATGACTTTCAAAACCAACATTAAACATGCTAAAATATGCTTTCAAAACAGAATTTAAACATGCAAATTAAACACATTGCATCCAACCATCTCATGGTTCATCAAAGAGAGAGTTTCTCCGAAAACTTACTCTTGAGCTTAGTTAAGTTGCTTAGACTTAAACTAAGCTCCCAAAACCTTCAAACATTGGTTTCAAAGCTGAAAACCAAACTTCACTCACCAATTCCGTTTCGCAAGCTTGCCGAAACGCCGATCAAGCCTCCGGATCAACACCACAAGGATCCGAAGATGTCTCCCATGTTTTAAACACATCAAAGCAGAGGATTAATGCATCATCATGCATTAAAATCTTCAGCCATTACACCTAAACTCGTTGCTCTCACCAAAACTCACATTTCGGCTACCAAACACAACCCAAATCACATCCAAACACTTCTACAACATTACCCAGCCTAGATCCATCACTTCTAATCATTCTTAGACATCAATTAACATCCAAAAGGACCTAATCACATCCTTATACCTCCAGCTATAACAGAACACCAAAATCACCCCAAAACCACCATTTTCACAAGTAAAAACTTACGAAAATCAACCTATTCGGGATTGCATTGATTAAACCTCCATTTCACATCATTTAAACATCCAAAATACATTAAAAAGACATCTCAAAACAGAGCCCAAACATCCAATACGAATTTCTTCAAAATTAAATCCAAATCTTGAATTTTAAGCCAAAATCAAGATCACAACATCAAAACCTTTAATAAAACTTAATTTAAGCATTGAGAACTTGCGAATTTCAGTAATGAACTAAGTATTTAGAGGAGAAGGACGTTCATACCTCTAAATGTGGAGTTCTCATTGTTTAGAGCCAAAATCCTTGAAAATTCAATATGCAAATGAAGAGGATTTGATGTAGAAATGATTAGGAATCATTTGGGGATTGAAATCTCATCATTTGGTGTGAAAATAAAAAGAAAAGTTGTTGTGGAAATGTGTTTGGCTGAGGGAATTTTGAGAGAAAATGAAATGGGAAAATTTTAGCAAAAGTTAGTTATGAAACTAAAATATGGTTTTCCCTCTTTTCTTTTTATTAATTAAACATTAAATGAGTCATTAAAATCAAGAAAAATCTGGAGAAATCCTTCCTTGGGTGAATTAGCTCCTTAAAGATTCAAAGTTTCAATCCTTTCAAAACAGTCACAAACCTTTCAAAAATTACATTTTAGTCACCAATTCGAAATGTCATATTTCCAAGCCTTATTTTGTAAAATTGATTTCACCACTCTCTTATATATATTAAAAGAGGATTTTTAGATATTTTTAATGCATTCCGAACTAGGCTTTCCCTAAAACCACCTTTTATATTCGAACCGAAAATCAGACCGGTCCGGTTCAGACCCTAAACTTTCAAGCCCAAAATTGGGGTGTTACAAGACCAGAACCCTGTGTGACTTAGTAGCCAACATCAATATGATGCCAAAAGTTGTCTTCGATAAACTAGGTATTGGGCCTGCCAAACCCACCTCTGTCATGCTTAAACTCGCTGACCACTCATTTGTACAACCGGAAGGAAAGATGGAAGACATCTTGGTAAAGGTGGGCAACCTAATTCTCCCCACCGACTTCCTCATCTTAGATTGTGAGGCCGACTAAAAAGCCCCTATCATACTTGGGCGACTATTCTTGGCCACGAGCAGAACGAGGACGAGGAGAGATATAAAAATAAGTTCTCTAAGCAGGCAATATGGGAGGAGCAAGGCTTCCATTTCACACGACAAACGAGAGATCGTGGTCTAGAGCCCGCCTTGTTCCCAACCATCCACTACAAGGGATGGGAAATGTTCGGTCAACAGCAAGAGATAGCGAACATCACTATAGTCAAGAAATTCTACTCCCATGAGCCTTGCTCGGAGAAGACATTTGTCTATGTCCGTGGGGAGCCGGTCAAACTAAATGTTGTTGTCATCAACAGGTACTATGGCCTTGATATGGACAACAACCCTCACGATGAGTGGAAACAGTCACTGACGGCTGCTAACGATGAGGAAATCAAGGCCAAACTCTGCAAGCCCAACACGCCATAGCTGGGAGGCAAACAAGTGGGATCTATTCAGTGCCACAACCTACTGTCAGAGGCCATGCTATGGAACACCTTTGTAAAAAGGCGTCTGCTGCCCACATCCCACAACTCAACATTGATCGGTCGCGCCTCGAATTAATTCACATTATCCTGATGAACCGACCGATAAACGTAAGGGAAATTATCTACACAGAAATCCAAAACTGCTTCAAAAAGAAGAAAGGCATGTCGTACTTCTCGTCGCTCATCATAGGTCTCTGCACCAACTTCGGCGTCCCGACAGAACCAATAGATGAATTAACAACTGCTAAAGAGGGCTGGACTAAAAAGATATGCATTCAGATGATGCAAGATGCGGAGAAAGAGCCAGCAACGCCCAGCCAGCCTTCAGCCACACAGCCTGAAGCCCCAGCCGCCCCCGGTAGTACTGACGTTGCCCTAGACAAATAAGTCCTCCCACTGCTACACACCCTTCTAGACATCATAAAGCGCATCGTGCAACAGCAATTGGCCTTCATGAACTATGTGGGGGAGGCTCAAGAAGCCTTTGTGGCTTATTTTTTGCAGAAATTTCCCGGTGATGTGCCTACCATACCATCATACCCTGCGGAGCTTGCAGCAGCAGCCCAAGCACAAAGAACTCCACCAGCCGCCGTTGCCCGCCAGACTGATCACCAGGTGCCCTCTCCTACGCATTCTCTGACTTATTCAGCCGCCACCCCATCCAACACAGTGACAGACTCGCCAGAGAGGCACCAACAACATATCTTCTCTGCTTGCACAGCAAACACAGTGGCAGGCACCTTCTCATTAGAGGAGATTGAGCAGTCGCCGCTGGAGCCAGAAACAATAGTGGTAGCAGCAAAATCATCCATTCCAATGGCATTCATCCCTCCGACAATACCCACTGAGGAAGGAACCAGGAAGAGAGAGCGGCACATAATAACCGAAGAACCTGTTGACTTTGAGATTGAGTCAGAAGAGAGTGATGCATCTCCGGCTGTTTCTCCTGCCAAACCCCAAGAAGAGCCACGACATATGCCAAAAAGAGTCCAGCCGCCGCGGAAAGCAAAAACCTCGCCTGCCAAGACCGCGGCCAAGGCATCTGCCGGCCGCCGCTTCATCATCCAAACATCTTCCTCCTTCTCAGCTGACAAGAATCCAACCTCCTCCCACCCCTCAGCAAACTTTTAGTTTATTTTATTTTATTTTCTTTTCTTTTATTCTTTCTATTTTCTTCTACTTTTATCTTTAACTTGTATTTTTTATTATTTATATCTTATCTATTTTGGGCAGTGAGGGCAATGCCCATCTCGAGTTTGGGGGGATAGCTCTCGCATCATTTTTTCTAGGCATATTTAGTTTCATTTTTAGGTTGCATTGTACTTGACTTAGTAATAACCGGAAAAGAAAAATTTGTTATGACTTGTGCCTATGATAGGATAGCCGACTAACTTATTTTTGCACATAACTAAAAATGAACTTAATCTTGGGGAAAAGCATAAATTATGACTTAGAATTTTTTTTCTTTATGACTGAAAATGTTAACCACCTCTGTTACTTGCTGAATGTGTTAGAATATTTTATGAACAATGCCTGTTTGTTTTTAGAATTCTTTGCAAAATTCTAACGATGATTACAAGTAGCCACCGAGGCAGACAAAAGAAACAAAAAAATGCAGTACTGCCACGGCAGCAGAATCAAAAACAAGGAAAAATGTTGTTTACCCTAGAGGTGCCTGTAACAGGCTTTAGGAAGAATCAAGTGCGAGGACACTCCACTGCTATCAAAGTCCATGAATCTGAATGCCTTAAAATGATGGACAAATTAACATGAGTGAATGAAAGCCTTCACCGGATGACTCTACTCCACGGGTTCAGGGTTTTGTAGTTTGCTCCTATCTCAATGTCAGACCTAGAAGAGTAGTTGTGATAAGTTGAAGCCCTCATTGCCATGATTAAAAATATTATGCTTAAATTGTGTTACCTCGGCAGCAACCTTCATATCACAACAACATCTTTGTTTATTTATTTATTCTGCATATTCAACCTGTTTACAGATATGCAAACACCACACATGCATGAGAAAGTTAATTATGAGTTATTTTCTTGCTTATTTCCCTTCATTAATTTAATATAGGTGCCACAACCTCGAGGCATAAAATCAGGTTAAAAACAAGTTTTTCTTCCTGACTATTATTAGAGCAAGTATTTTAGGTTGCATTGCTGGAGGACAAGAAATAGTTCGAGTTTGGGGGTGTGTAAAGTGTCCATAAGTCTTATATTTCATGCACATTCCAACTCGTATTATTACCGTTTTAAGCACATTTTAAGCATAAGTAGGTGCATGCATGGCATTTTATAGTATTTCTTTGTTTTACCTTGCTTTTATAGATTATCGTTTATTTGATAAACAAGAGATATTGTTTTAGTGTGTTTTTGTTTGTAGGTACTAACGGCTGAAAGAGGGAACTGAGGAGCTGAGGAGTCAAGGCTGAAAGAAAAAACCTAGGAGTTGTACTAATGCAGTTCCAGCAGAAGACAGTTGCCACCGACCTTGCTGTCAAGTAGAGTTGCAACCGACCTTGCTGCCCATGCCAGCTGACTATGGAAGTTGGAGAACCAGAGTGCGATCTGAAGAGCTAAAAATCCCGAGTCTATCGCGTGCATCCACTTAATTTTCTGACACCTGTAGCAGCGGCCAGGGCTGCTGAAGCATAAATCTCAAGATGACTTGTGGGCTAAGGCAAACGGGATAAAGTCCATACTCCACGCAAAGAAGTCAGAGTTTAAAGTCATATTAAAGATGGAAAGCTACTTTCGAGGACTTCTACTTTAAGGAGGACTTAACCTAGTCTTGAGTCTATAAATACCCGTTGTACTCCTAATTCAAATCATCTTAGGTTTTATATAGATTTCTCTACTATTCTCTGCTGTCGCCATGTTCTAAACTCCACTTGGGTTAGGGTTATGTTGTAAACTAGTTGTGAAACTCCACTATCCGACTCCCAAAACATAAAACACCATCATCATTGAAACAGAAATCCGATGGCTTACCCTCTACAATATCCTGAACATGTCGCACTAAAGAATCATCCAACAGTTGTTTGTCCTTTATCAACTACACTAGAGACGGTTTCACTTGCAACTCAGCAACAAGACCACCATCCCGCGATATGCTCAAGCTAGCAAACATCGCTCTCAACTCCACTACCACCTTCCTACTCAAAGCATCGGCCAAAACATTGGCCTTCCCCGGATGATACTCGATCATTAGATCGTAATCCTTAAGCAACTCTACTCAGCGTCGTTGTCTAAGATTCAACTCGTTCTGAGACATCAGATGCTTCAAACTCTTATGATCCGTATACACAGTACACTTCTCACCATAGAGATAATGTCTCCAGATCTTTAAAGCAAAAACCACTGCTGCTAGCTCAATGTCATGCGTAGGATAGTTGCGCTCATGCACTTTCAACTGTCGCGATGCATAAGCCACTACCTTACCCTCTTGCATTAACACACACCCCAACCCAACATAGGACGCGTCACTAAACACCACAAACTCTTTCCCTGATTCAGGTTGAACCAAGATAGGAGCTTGTGTCAAAGCTGCTTTAAGCTTCTCAAAAGCTTGTTGTCTAGCTTCCGTCCACTCATACTTGACATCCTTTTGCAACAACTTCGTCAAAGGGGCATCAATCTTAGAAAATCCATCCACGTATCTCTGATAGTAACCTGCCAACCCAAGGAAACTACGATTCTCATGAACAGATCTATGAGGCTTCCAATTCATCACCGCCCCAATCTTCTGAGGATCAACTCGAATCCCTTTAGCCGAAACCAGATGACCAAGGAAAACAACTTCCTTTAGCCAAAACTCATATTTTCTTAGGTTAGCATAAAGCTGATTTTCCAACAGCGCTTGCAAAACGATCCTCAAATGACCTTCATGTTCCTCCTCAGTACGCGAGTACACAAGGATATCAACGATGAATGCCACATCGAACTTGTCCAAGAATTCATGAAACACCCTATTCATCATATCCATGAAAGCAACATGAGCATTTGTCAATCCAAAAGGCATCGCTAGAAATTCATAATGCCCATACCTCGTTAGAAAGGCTATTTTCGGCACGTCCACATCCTTCACCTTTAACTGATAGTATCCTGACCTAAAATCTATCTTTGAAAACACAGCCGATCTTCGAAACTGATCAAAGAGATCATCGATCCTCGGCAAATGATACTTGTTTTTTATGGTCAACTTATTCCGCCGACGATAATCAATGCACATCCTCATCGTGACATCTTTCTTTTTAACAAATAAGACCGGTGCACCCCAAGGTGACACACTAGGCCGAATAAAGCCTCGGTCAAGCAACTCTTGAAGTTGCGTCTTCAACTCCTTCAAATTTTGGTTGTCATGCGATAAGGAGCAATGAACACCGGAGTTGTATTCTCGTACAACTTAATTCCAAATTTAACTTCTCGACTAGGCAGCAAACTATGTAATTCCTCCGGAAACACTCCAGGGAACTCACACACGGTCCTTACATCTTGTACACGAACCTCCTTTGTTTTAGGATTCATAACAAAGGCTAGATAAGCCTCAAATCCTTGACGCAACATCCGACTTGCTTCAAGCGTAGACACCACATTAGATAGAAACATCACATTTTCTCTGTAACACCCCAAATTTGGGCCTAGATGTTTTAGAGACCAAGTTTGACCGGTCAGAAAACGGTTCGAATCTTAAAGGGAGCTTTACGGAACACCTAGTTCGAGATGCTTTAAAAATATGGAAAAATATCTAAAAAATCCTCATTTAGTATATGAAAGGTTATGGTGAAATCAATTTTACAAAATAAGGTTTGTAAATACTACATTTCGGTGTAGTGACCAAATCGCAGTTTTTGCAAAAGTTAAATAGTGACTGTTTTGTAAAGGATTGAAACTTTGAATCTTTAAGGAGCTAATTTTACCAAAATGTTTTTAATCATATTTCTTCTTAATTTGGGTGATTTTATTAATGTTTTAATTAAAGGAAAAAGAAGATTAATTAAAAGAAAACTACCTTTGACTATTCATAACTACATTTCACAAATTTTCTCTCAAATTCTTTTCAGCCAAACACATTCTCTCCATCATTTATAGTTTGATTTTCACTTCATTTGATGAGATTTCAATCTTCTTTTGATTCTTAATCAATTCCTCATCAAATCCTTTTGATTTCTACATTGAATTTTCAAGAAAACTTGCCCAAATCAAGGAGAAGTCATCCATTAGAGGTAAGCTTCGTCCTTCTCCTCTAATGATCAGTTCTTTACTGAAATTCCCAAGTTATCAATCCTTTGTTAATGGTTTTTGAGTGGTTTTAATGTTAGAAACAAGAAATTGTATTAAAACTCAAGATTTTGGAAGAGATCTTGAAGATTTTTGTGGTGAATGATTGGGCTCTATTTTGAGGTGGTTTTCTAATGTATTTTGGATGTTAATTGATGTTACAAATGAGGTTTTATCAATCAAATCCCGAATAGGTTTAGTTTCCTAAGTTTTATATGCTAGAATGATGGTTTTGGGGGTGATTTTGGTGTTCTGTCATAGATGGAGGTATAACGACGAGTTTTAGTGGTTTTTGATGTTAATTGATGTTTAGAAATGATTAGAAGTGATGGATCTTTGGCGGGCTTTGTTTTGGAAGAGTTTGGAGATGTTTCCGGTTGTGTTTGGTAGTCGAAATGAGGTGTTTCAGTAGAGCAGCGAGTTTAGGTGTGTGGCTAATGATTTCAATGTATGATGATGCATTAATCCTCTGCTCTTATGTGTTTAAAATAGGGGAGACATCTTCGGACGCCTTTGGTGTTGATCCGGGAGCCTAGATAGTGTTTCGGCGAGCAAGCAAAACGTAATTGGTGAGTGCGTATGGTTTTAGATGTCCTTGAGGGACAAAGAATCAAGGTTTGGAAATTTAAGAATGGTTTGAAACACCTTCCTAAGTCTGGAAGTAAGTATTGGGTAGATTGCTCTCTTAAATGTGGTGGTTGCCACTAAAACTATTTTACATGATCATGGTTTGAGATAGATAAATTCCTATTGTTTTTTTATCCATGATTTGTGGCATGAGATGATGCTTGAAATGATTTCATAAGATAACATGTTGCATAGTTGAGATTTGAGCTTTTGTTTTAAAGCATGAGAAATGTTATGGTTTTGAAATGATATGAAAATGATTTGCAAATGTTGCATGAAAAACAGTAGGTGAGATGATGATTTGACATAATATATTGGCATAGATGTTGAGATACTTACTGGATATAATTGATTGATCAATAGGATGAGAGTGGACTATAAACTAAAAATTTGTACGTGCTCTTTGGTTAATCCAAAGGGAGAGAACCGATGATAGGCATTCCATCGGGTAGGACTTGGTGGAATACCCAAGCTTTGTGGCGATGAGAGATTCCGCCATGTGAGTACAGTGATGTGAGATTCCACCAGAAATTAAGTTACTAGACGAGTGAGTACGGTGATGGTAGATGCCACCAGAAGTGTCTAGTGAGTTGTTCGCGTATCTTAGTAATAATGAAATGTGAAATGCCAATATAATACATGAAAATGCTTTTGATTCACATGTACCTTTGATGAAATGATTTATGTTATGAGAAATGCATATGAGATTTTGTATATGAAATGCTTTGGTGTTATAAGCATGAGTGTGGCTTTGCCATGAGTTTTGCATTGGTTTAAATGCATGAGATAGAATTGAGGTACATGTGTTTTCAAGAAGATGTTGCTTTGAATGGTTTTCAAGCATGATGTAACCCCCTTAACCCGGCCTAGACGGTTGACCCGAATTAAGAAAGTCACACAGGGAAAACCAAAGTCAACCCGGAAGTCAACCTTGATTAACGACCTTTTTTTTCCTTTTTAACCTTGTCTAGATGCGCATTAACCCTAGATATGATCATACATACAACATGCTCAAAGATCATAATCATCAGAGATTAAACAGGGACCCAATTGAACAATTTACAACTTTAGGGACCAAATTGTAATTTCTGCAGAAAGTAAGGACTTAACTCAAATTAAAGTTACCAACTTGTAATTAGTCAGGTTTCATGCTTCTCTGTCAAATTTCAGCTCAATCGGACATCCCAAACTCATACAATTGCAAAAACAAGTTTCAGGACCAAAATGCAAACATTTCAAAACATATAACCGCCCATGTCAGCCTCCAACGGTCAGGTGTTCCGAAACAGGGAGAGCCTGTTTCGAAACGCGGGACCGTTCCGCAACGTGTTCCGGAACGGGGCCTGGCAGAGGCAATTCCGTTTCAGAACGGTACCTTCCGTTTCGGACGCCTGGGCCACTACAGGGCACCCGTTCCGAAACGGTAGCTCCCGTTCCGATACACCCTGCACAGAATGTAGAGAAATGGCTGCTAAAACACACAATTGACTTAACATACATGCTCCAAATGCAACCAAACTTTACCAGCAACTCATACAACATACAAGAGACATATTTGCATCAACCAATCAACATTATATCATCATATATGAAAAGCCCCAAATCTAAAGGCATGCTTCCTACTTAGCAAACCATTCAAGCATAAAACCTCCAAATCAATCACATAATGGCCAATTACATGCACCATCGTTATTATCAACATTAAACAAACTTAGGGAGTTCAAAACATCTCCCAAAACATCCACATTGGTCCCCCATTGCCAAATGCCAAAAGCTAAAAGTGTATAAGAAAACCTTCCCATACTTAAGCTTAGTTTCCACTTGATTGCTTGCCTTCCTTGCTGCCCTCAATGCACCTTAATGCTCTGCATTATTGATTTAAGAAAAGAGAGAGAGCGTAAGCAAAAGCTTAGTGAGGAATGCTCATTTAAAACCTTTCAATAATGCATTTATAAACTCATTTATAAATCATACTTCAAGCAACTTTACACATGCTCTTAAAACCATTAAAACAAGCAATACATGCTTCCATTCCATTACAAGTCATATTGGCAACAAGTGATACATTTCCCATAAGATTCACACAAGGACTTTTAAACACCATTGTAATCTTATAATAACCAAGGAACACACATGGACTTTTAAACACCATTGTGTCCTTAACCCCATGGACTTTTAAACACCATGGACCCATGGACTTTTAAACACCATGGCAAGGACCACACAAAGACTTTTAAACACCTTTGTGTCCTTAACAAGAATCTCCCAAGGACTTTTAAACACCTTGGAGTTCTTAAGTAACCAAGGCTTACACAAGGAATTTTAACCACCTTGAGCCTTAACCAAGAACCAACCATGGACTTTTAAACACCATGTTGTTCTTAAATTTCACAAGATTCACACAAGGACTTTTAACCACCTTTGTGATCTTAACCAAGAACCATCCAAGGACTTTTAACCACCTTGATGTTCTTAAATATACAAGGCTCACACAAGGACTTTTAACCACCTTTGTGACCTTAACCATCACTTGCCAATATGTATCATAATCATCAATTTTCCACTGTTTTAAAGCATTTAATCAAGCCATAAACATCATGCATCTTTAAGCATAAAACCACATTTAAACAATGTTCAAAAACATGGAACTCTTACCTTGAGTTTCCTTTAACACATGGCTTATAATCTCAGCAATTAAACATGCTAGATATGCTTTCAAAACAGATTTAAAATCATGCAAACAACACATTGCATTACAACCAAAACCATGGCCACCACCAAGAGAGTTTTTCCGAAAACTTACTCTTGAGCTTAGCTAAGTTGCTTAGACTTAAACTAAGCTCCCAAACCTTCAAAACACTGGTTTCAAAGCCGAAAACCAAATTCCACTCACCGATTCCGTTTCGCTTCTTGCCGAAACACCAATCAAGCTTCCGGATCACCACCACTTGGATCCAAAGATGACTCCCCTGTTTAAAACACATCAAAGCAGAGGATTAATGCATCATCATGCATTAATAGCTTCAATGAAAGCACCTAAACTCGCTGCTCTCATCCACACTCCATTTTCGGCCACCAAACACAACCGAAAATGCATCCAAACAACTCCTCAACAATGCCCAGCCAAAATCCATCAAAACTAAACATCCTTTAACATCATTCAACATCTAAAAAGAGCCTAACAACATCCTTATACCTCCAGCAACAACAGATCCACAAGATCACTCCAAAACAACCAAGAATCACAAGCTAAACTTAGGAAATTCAACCTATCCGGGATTGCATTAATTAAAACTCAATTCCTTATCAATTTAACATTCATTTATCATCAAATTAACACCTTAAAACACAGCCCAATCAGATCAAACGAAAATCCGTCAAAAATCACCAAATCTTGCATTTTAAGCCAAGATCCATTACACAACTTTAAAACCACTTATAAAACATCAATTAAGGATTGAGAACTTAGGAATTTCAGTAAAGAACTGAGAGTTTAGAGGAGAAGGACGTTCTTACCTCCAAACTTGAATTTCTCCCTTTTTAGAACCAAAATCTTGAAAATCCAATTAGAAATTGGTGAGGTTTTGTTGATGAGATGATTAGGAATCCAAAGAGAATTGAAAAGAGGTATTTAGGTGACAAAATCAGAGGAAAAAGCTCTGGAGAGAATGTTTGGTTTGAGAGAAAATGAGAGAAAAGGAAAATTGGAAAAGTTAGTTGAAAATGGAAAATAACTTCCCTCCACTTTTCTTTTGTTTAAAACTCAGAATTAAATCACTAAATATCTTAGAAAAATCTGGAGAAACTCCCTTTGGGTAAATAGCTCCTTAAAGATTCAAAGTTTCAATCCTTTCTAAAACAGTCACGCAGTTTTCAAAATTTACATTTTGGTCACTAGCCAAAATGTCACCCTTCCAAACCTCATTTTGTAAAATTGATTTCACAGATCACTTATATATATTAAAAGAGGATTTTAGAACATTTTTCCATATTTTTAATGCAACCCGAACTAGACTTTCCTAATTTCACCTTTTTACATTCGAACAACACTTTGACCAAACCGGTCCAAGCCCAAAACTTTTAAGCCCAAAACCGGGGCGTTACACATGAGATAGAATGAGCATGTTGTTTAAAAGCTTTTGAGGAAGTGTTTTCAAGAAACGCATTATTGTGTTGGTTTTCTTTAGAGCATACCTCACTAAGCATTTGTGCTTACAGTCTCTTTTACCAATAATGCAGATAATTGAGGTGTTTTCGGGCATCAAAAAGGATAAGAACATACAAGGAAGTACAAGCTCATGTATGGTGATGTTTTCATACACTTTAGTTTTGATAAATGGCAATGGGAAACCAAGGTTGTATTTGGGAGATGTGTTTTGAACTCCCTAAGTTTGTGGCATGTTATGTAGGCATTTATAGGTTGTAATTGGTCTTAAATGTTTGGTTCGTGGTTTGGTTTCTTATATTGGTTTTGAGACTAGGGAGCATGCCTTTAGACTATGTGATTTTGTGTTTGATGCCATGCTTTTGTTAGAGAGTCTTAATTTTGTTCCTTAATAGTAAAACGAGTTGCTGGTATGGTTTGAGAATCTTTGACGCATGTTTGAATGTATTGAAGGGTAAAAACCAACAATTTCTGCTGTCACCGGGCATAGTGTATCGAAACGGCTTCAACAGTTTCGAAACGGGGGCCTGTAATGGCCACAACGTATCAGAACGAGTTGCAGAGGTTTCGAAACAGTTTGGCCACTAGAATGACCTGTTTCGATTCCGGTCTCGGAACATACCCGCGTACCGAAATGGTCATCACTGTTTCGATACGGGTGTTTCGGTACGGAGAGTGAGTGTTTCGATACGGTTGACCGTTGGAGGGTGATTTTAACTGTTTAAAGTTTCATGTTTTACATTTTAGTCCTAAATGTTGTGGATGCAATTGCTTGAGCTTGGAATGTCTTTTTAAGATGAACTTGACAGAGAAGCATGTAACATGATTAATTTCATACTAGTAATTCTAAAATCAGTAAAGTCCTTCTAATTTCTAAAAATTACATTTTGGTCCCTAAATGCGTAATTTAAGCAATCGAGTCCCTAAATGTTATTTGATCGTCGTGCCTTCCTCTTTCATAATTCGTGAGTGCTCACAAAGGCTTAATGTGCATCTAGAAAAGATTAAAAATAAAAAAGGGTCGTGAATCAAGGTTGACTTTAGGGTTGTCTTTGGTTTTCCCCGTGTAATCTTCGTAGTTCGGGTCAAACGTCTAGGCCGGGCTAAGGGGGTTACATTTGTTGGTATCAGAGCCAAGTTATCGAATAATTGGGGTTTGGTATGTGGTTGTTTTATGTTTTTATGCATGATTGTGTCTTTTCATTGAAAGTTGATGTATGAACATTGATGTGTGATTAAATTGAGATGAAATGGTGATGCTATGTTATGTTTGGAGTGTGGTTGGGGATCCCATTGCATTATCAAAACTAATGAGGATAATTGTTTTCGAAAATGAGTCTGAGTACTTGGATTACTTACCTTGTTATGCTTAATTGTGTTTATTGTATTTTTATCAATGCATTGTTTTTATGGGGCCACGTAGAGAGCTGAGAATCAATACTAGATCTATGGCTGCTAATGAGAACGCGGAGAATGCTGAGGATTTGCCTCCTCCTCCCCTGGTGGACCACCTGGTGGTGGTGGAGCTGGGGCTGGTGCTGCTGGAGTTGGTGCTGGGGTTGCTGGACCCGAGGGTGTTCAGGGGCAAGCTGCTCCTGACATGACCATGTTGATACAAGCTATTGTTGGAGCTTTCCAGGCAGCAATAGTCGGAGCTCATGAAGCTGCACCTTAGGATGGTGCTAATGTGAGATTGCCGTTAGAGCGTATCCGCAGTCTGGGAGGGACTGAGTTCAAAGGTTTGTCACTGGAAGGATCTGATTCCTGGTTGGAGAGCACCAAGAGGATTCTTGGTCAATTGAATTTCAATAATGTGCAAAAGATGGGATGCATTGCGTCACTATTGCATGGTGATGCTTATACGTGGTGGACGACCACAATCTCCAAAATGGAGGATGATGAGGTGACTTGGACATTCTTCTTGAATACTTTCAAGCGTAAATATCTGGAGTTCGCTACCTCAACGAGAAGAAGAGGGAGTTTATGTTTCTTATGCAAGGGAACATGTATGCAGCTGAATATGAGATTCAGTTTGTTCACCTTAGCCAGTATGCAGCTGAGTTGATTCCCAGCGAGAAGGAAAGGTGCGAACGGTTCCGTTATGGGCTGGTAGCGGATGTCAAGACCTATATGCTTGCAGCTGATTACACTGATTTCGATGTCTTGGTCACTAGAGCTAAGGACATTGAATTGAATCTTGGGTTGGCGAGCCGAGCTGGTGGATCTAGTTCTGGAAAGCTAGCTGCGGAATGCAATTATGGTAGAGATCGCAACAAGAGGCATAAGGATAGGAAGCCGCACTATGATGCTAGACGTGGGGGTGGTAACCCTGGTAGAGGTCAGCAAGGACCTAATGTTGTCTTAAGGACTCCTGAGTGTAACCGTTGTGGTAGGAGACACAGTGGTGAGTGTTGGGGTAACCTTGGGACATGCTGTAATTGTGGAAACCGAGGGAATTTGAAGAAAGATTGTCCTTAGCCGCTGAGAGAGGGACATGCTCCGGTGAGAGCAGCTGAGCCACATAGAGGTCGTGGGCGCGGCCGTGGTAATTTTTAGCGTAGGGATGATGGTGGAAGGAACGTGGCGCATGTTGTGGTTGTCCAACCTGAGGGTGGTGGTCAAGCTCGAGTGTATGCCCATCGTGAGGGAAGGAATGATACGGATGTGATCGCATGTACCTTTACTTTGCAGTCCTTGTCATTACTTTCTTTGATTGATTCTAGATCTACACACTCGCACATATTGCGTGAACATGCTCAAATGCTTGGTTTACCTATTGAGTCTTTGGATGTTGGTATCCGTGTGAATAGTTCCTTTGGTGAGACGATTGTAACAAGGAAGTTGTATAGGAGATGTCCCTTATGGGTGCAAGATCATGTTTTTCTTGTTGATCTTATGGAATTGCCATTCTATGGTTTTGATGTAATCCTTGGCATGGATTGGCTTGTTGAGCATAGAGCCGTTGTGGATTTCGAAAGTAAGCGAGTTTTGTTGAAACTTGCATATGATTATGAGGTGGTGGTAGTGGGTGAGACTGTGAAGTTTCTTGCCAATGTGGTGTCTACGTTGGAAGCGAACTGGATGTTGCGGCAAGGATGTGAGGCTTACCTAGCCTTTGTTATGAATCCTAGTTCAAAGAAGGTACACGTTCAGGATATATGGACCGTGTGTGAGTTCCCTGGAGTGTTTCCGGAGGAATTACATGGTTTGTCGCCTAGTAGAGAGGTTCAATTTGGAATTGAGTTGTTTGAGAACACAACTCCGGTGTCCATTGCTCCCTATCGCATGGCACCGAAAGAGTTGAAGACGCAACTTCATGAGTTGTTTAACTCTGGCTTCATTCGGCCTAATGTGTCACCTTGGGGTGCACCGGTCTTGTTTGTGAAAAAGAAGGATGGTATGATGAGAATGTGCATCAACTATCGTCAGCTGAATAAGTTGACCGTCAAGAACAAGTATCCTTTTTCGAGGATTGATGATCTTTTTGATCAGTTTCGGGGAGCGGCTGTGTTTTCAAAAATTGATTTGAGGTCAGGGTACTATCAGTTAAAGGTGAAAGATGTGGATGTGCCGAAAACAGCCTTTAGAACGAGGTATGGGCATTATGAGTTCCTTGTAATGTCGTTTGGCTTGACGAATGCTCCTGATGCTTTCATGGAAATGATGAATAGGGTGTTCCATGAATTCTTGGACAAGTTCGTTGTGGTGTTCATCGACGATATCCTTTTGTACTCTCGTACTGAGGATGAGCACGAAGGGATTTGAGAATTGTTTTGCAAGCGCTGTTGGAAAATCAGCTTTATGCTAAGTTGAGCAAATGTGGTTTTGGCTGAAGGGGTTCGAGTTGATCCCCAGAAGGTTGAGGCAGTGATGAATTGGAAGCCTCCTAAGTCTGTTCATGAAGTCCGTAGTTTCCTTGGGTTGGCAGGATACTACCGGAGGTTTGTGGATGGATTTTCTAAGATTGATGCCCCATTGACGAAGTTGTTGCAAAAAGATGTTAAGTATGAGTGGACGGAAGCAAGACATCAAGCTTTTGAGAAGCTTAAAGCAGCTTTGACGCAAGCTCCTATCTTGGTTCAACCTAAATCAGGGAAAGAGTTTGTGGTGTATAGTGACGCATTCTATGTTGGTTTGGGGTGTGTGTTAATGCAAGAGGGTAAGGTGGTGGCTTATGCATCGCGTCAGTTGAAAGTGCATGAGCGCAATTATCCTACGCATGATATTGAGTTAGATGCGGTGTTTTTTGCTCTGAAGATCTGGAGACATTATCTTTATGGTGAGAAGTGTATTGTGTACACATATCACAAGAGTTTGAAGTATTTGATGTCTCAGAAAGAGCTGAATCTTAGGCAATGGCGATGGGTGGAGTTGCTTAAGGATTACGATATGACGATCGAGTATCATTCGAGAAAAGCCAATGTTGTGGCCGATGCTCTGAGCAGGAAAGTGGCGGTGGAGTTAAGGGTGATGTTTGCTAGCTTGAGCATATCACGTGATGGGGGTCTTGTTGCTGAGTTGCAAGTGAAACCATCTCTAGTTCAGTTGATAAAGGAGAACCAGTTGTTGGATGATTCCTTGGTGTCACATGTTCAGGATATTGCTGAGGAAAGACCATCGGATTTCTGTTTTAATGATGATGGTGTTCTATGTTTTGGAAGCCGGATAGTGGTGTCGAATGATGTTGAGTTGAGGCGTACTATTCTGACACAAGCTCATAGTAGTCCTTTTTCTATGCATCCTAGTAGTACAAAGATGTACCGTGATATGAAGGATGTGTACTATTGGGTGGGTTTGAAGAAGGATGTCATTGAGTATGTGAGCAAGTGCATGGTTTGTCAGCGGGTTAAGGCTGAGCATCAGTTTCCTTTGGGGTTGTTGTAGCCGTTGAGGATCCCTGAATGGAAATGGGAGAGGATCACCATGGACTTTGTGTCTGGTTTGCCTCTATCGCCATCAAAGAAGAATTCTGTTTGGGTGATTGTGGATCGCCTTACGAAGTGTGCGCATTTCTTACATGTGCATACTACGTACAACTTGGAAAAGCTTGCAAAGTTGTACATGCTGAGATTGTACGTTTGCATGGCGTACCAAAATCTTTATAGTCGGATAGAGATCCGAGGTTCATTGCAAGGTTTTGGGAGTGTTTACATCAATCATTGGGTACGCGGCTGAATTTCAGTACTTCTTATCATCCGCAGACGGATGGGCAGTCGGAGCGTGTTATCCAAGTGCTTGAGGATATGTTGTGGTGTTGTGTTATTGAGTTTCAAGGCTCTTGAGAGAAGCACTTGCCTTTGGTAGAGTTTGCTTATAATAATAGTCACTAGGCGAGTATTCAAATGGCACCTTATGAAGCTTTGTACGGAAGGAAGTGCAGAACTCCTTTTTGCTGGGCTGAAACGGGACAAAAGTTGGTCTCGATGCCAGCTTTGTTGAAAGGAACCACCGAGAAGGTGAAGTTCAATTGTGAGTGATTGAAGGCAGCATTGGATCGGCAAAATTCTTACGCGGATTTGAAGCGTAAGGAGATAGAATTTGCGGTGGGTGACCGTGTGTTCTTGAAAGTTTCACCTTGGAAGAACGTGATGAGATTTGGCCGGAATGGCAAGCTGAGCCCGAGGTACATTGGACCATACGAGGGGATGGAATGTGTGGGTCATGTTGCTTATATGCTGAGGCTACCACAAGAGCTAGAAATGATACATAATGTGTTTCATGTATCCATGCTTCGGAGATATAGATCGGATCCTTCGCATGTTATGCATGTGGAGGAAGTTGAGTTGAATACAGATTTGACATATGATGAGGAACCAGTTGAGATTTTGGATTGCGACGGTAAGGTTCTTCGTGGTAAGACCATTGAGCTGGTTAAGGTGTTGTGGGGACATCGTGGTGTTGAGGAAGCCACGTGGGAAAGAAAGGAAGATATGAAGAAGCAGTTTCCTTACCTTTTTCCTCCAGGTAAATTTCGAGGACGAAATTTCTTAAGAGGGGGAGAGTTGTAACACCCCAAATTTGGGCCTAGATGTTTTAGAGTCCAAGTCGGACCGATCAGAAAATGGTTCGAATCTTAAAGGGTGCTTTAGGGAACACCTAGTTCGGGATGCTTTAAAAATATGGAAAAATATCTATAAATCCTCATTTAATATATGAAAGGTTATGGTGAAATCAATTTTACAAAATAAGGTTTGGAAATACTACATTTCAGTGTAGTGACCAAATCATAGTTTTTTGCCAAAGTTAAATAGTGATTGTTTTGTAAAGGATTGAAACTTTGAATCTTTAAGGAGCTAATTTTACCAAAATGTTTTTAATCAGATTTCTTCTTAATTTGGGTTATTTTTTTAATGTTTTAATTAAAGGAAAATGAAGATTAATTAAAAGAAAACTACTTTTGACTATTCATAACTACTTTTCACAAATTTTCTCTCATTTCATTTTCTCTCTAATTATTTTCAGCCAAACACATTCTCTCCAGCAATTATACTTTGATTTTCACTTTATTTAATGAGATTTCAATCTTCTTTTGGTTCTTAATCAATTCCACATCAAATCTATTTGATTTCTACATTTAATTTTCAAGAAAACTTGCCCAAATCAAGGAGAAATCATCCATTAGAGGTAAGCTTCGTTCTTCTCCTCTAATGATAAGTTCTTTATTGAAATTCCTAAGTTATCAATCCTTTGTTAATGGTTTTTGAGTGGTTTTAATGTTAGAAACAAGAAATTGTATTAAAACTCAAGATTTTGGAAGTGATCTTGAAGATTTTCGTGGTGAATGATTGAGCTCTGTTTTGAGGTGGTTTTTTCTAATGTATTTTGGATGTTAATTGATGTTACAAGTGAGGTTTTATCAATCAAATCCCGAATAGGTTTGGTTTCCCAAGTTTTGTATGCTAGAATGATGGTTTTTGGGGTGATTTTGGTGTTATGTCATAGCTGGAGGTATAAGGACGATTTTGTAGTGGTTTTTTATGTTAATTGGTGTTTAGAATTGTTTAGAAGTGATGGAACTTGGCTGGGCCTTGTTTTGGAAGAGTTTGGAGATGTTTTCAGTTGTGTTTGGTAGCCGAAATGAGGTGTTTGAGTAGAGAAGCGAGTTTAGGTTTGTGGCTAATGATTTCAATGCATGATGATGCATTAATCCTCTGCTCTTATGTGTTTAAAACAGGGGAGACATCTTCGGACGCCTTTGGTGTTGATCCGGGAGCATTGATAGTGTTTCGGCGAGCAAGCGAAACGTAATCGGTGAGTGTGTATGGTTTTAGAAGTCCTTGAGGGACAAAGAATCAAGATTTGGGGATTTGGGAATGGTTTGAAACACCCTCCTAAGTCTGGAAGTAAGTATTGGCTAGATTGCTCTTTTAAATGTGGTGGTTGCCCCTAAAATGCTTTTACATGCTTATGGTTTGAGATAGATAAATTCCTACCGTTTTTATGCATGATTTGTAGCATGAGATGATGCTTGAAATGATTTCATAAGATAACATGTTGCATAGTTGAGATTTGAGCTTTTGTTTTAAAGCATGGCAAATGTTATGGTTTTGAAATGAGATGAGAATGATTTGGAAATGTTGCATGAAAAACAGTAGGTGAGATGATGATTTGACATAATATATTGGAATAGATGTTGAGATATTACCGGATATAATTGATCGATCAATAGGATGAGAGTGCACTATAAACTAAAAATTCGTACGTGCTCTTTGGTTAATCCAAATGGAGAGAACCGATGATGGGCATTCCATCGGGTAGGACTTGGTGAAATACCCAAGCTTTGTGGCGATGAGAGATTCCGCCATGTGAGTACGATGATGTGAGATTCCACCAGAAATTATGTTACTAGACGAGTGAGTACGGTGATGGTAGATGCCACCGGAACTGTATAGTGAGTTGTCCGCATATCCGAGTAATAATGAAATGTGAAATGCCAATATAATACATGAAAATGCTTTTGATTCACCTGTACCTTTGATGAAATGATTTATGCTATGAGAAATGCATATGAGATTTTGTATATGAAATGCCAATATAATATATGTGTTTTCAAGAAGATGTTTCTTTGAATGGTTTTCAAGCATGAGATAGAATGAGCATGTTGTTTAAAAGCTTTTGAGGAAGAGATTTCAAGAAACGCATTATTGTGTTGGTTTTCTTTAGAGCATGCCTCACTAAGCATTTGTGCTTACGCTCTCTTTTTCCAATAATGCAGATAATTAAGGTGTTTTCGGGCATCAAGAAGGATAAGAACATCCAAGGAAGTACAAGCTCATGTATGGTGATGTTTTCATACACTTTAGTTTTGATAAATGGCAATGGGAAACCAAGGTTGTATTTGGGAGATGTGTTTTGAACTCCCTAAGTTTGTAGCATGTTATGTTGGCATTTATGGGTTGTAATTGGTCTTAAATGTTTGGTTTGAGGTTTGGTTGCTTATATTGGTCTTGAGACTAAGGAGCATGCCTTTAGACTATGTGATTTTGTGTTTGATGCCATGCTCTTGTTAGAGAGTCTTAATTGTGTTCCTCAATAGTAAAATGAGTTGCTGGTATGGTTTGAGAATCTTTGAGGCATGTTTGAAAGGGTTAAAGGGTGAAAACCAGCAATTTTTGCTGTCACTGGGCATAGTGTATCGAAACGGCTTCAACAGTTTCGAAACGGGGGCCTGTAATGGCCACAACGTTTCGGAACATGTTGTAGAGGTTTCGAAACATTTTGGCCACTAGAGTGACATGTTTCGATACCGGTGTCGGAACATACCCGCATACCGAAACGGTCAACACCGTTTCGATATGGGCGTTTCGGTACGGAGGGTGGGTGTTCCGATACTGTTGACCGTTGGAGGGTGATTTGAATTGTGTAAAGTTTCATGCTTTACATTTTAGTCCTAAATGTTGTGGATGCAATTGCTTGAGCTTGGAATGTCTTTTTAAGCTGAAACTTGACAGAGAAGCATGTAACATGATTCATTTCATACTGGTAATTCTAAAATCAGTAAAATTCTTTCTAATTTCTAAAAATTACATTTTGGTCCCTAAACGCGTAATTTAAGCAATTGAGTCCCTAAATGTTATCCGATCGCTGTGCCTTCCTCTTTTATGATTCGTGAGTGCTCACATAGGCTTAATGTGCATCTAGACAAGATTAAAAATAAAAGAGGGTCGTGAATCAAGGTTGACTTTCGGGTTGACTTTTGTTTTCCCCGTGTAATCTTCGTAGTTCGGGTCAAACGTCTAGGCCAGGCTAAGGGGGTTACATTCTCCCACCACCACAACCTCATAATAATCCGCAAGTTTCAACGAAACTCGCTTTCTTTCAAAATCCACAACGGCTCTATGCTCAACAAGCCAATCCATGCCAAGAATTACGTCAAAACCATAGAATGGCAATTCCATAAGATCGACAAGAAACACATGATCTTGCACCATTAAGGGGCATCTCCTATACAACCTTCTTGTTACAACCGTCTCACCAAAGGAACTAGTCACACGCATACCCACATCCAAATACTCAACAGGAAAACCAAGCATTTGAGCATGTTCACGCAATATGTACGAGTGTGTAGATCCAGAATCAATCAAAGAAAGTAATGACAAGGATTGCAAAGTAAAGGTACATGCGATCACGTCTGTGTCATTCCTCCCCTCTCGATGAGTGTACACTCGAGCTTGGCCACCACCCTCAAGTTGAACGGCCACCACATGTGCTACATTCCTTCCACCCTCATCTCTGCGCTGGAAATTACCACGGCCCCGCCCACGACCTCTATGTGGTTCAGCTACTCTCACTAAAGCCTGACCTTCTCTCAACGGCTGAGGACAATCTTTCTTCATATGCCCTTGGTTACCACAGTTCCAACATGTACCCAGATTACCCTAACATTCACCAGCATGTCTCCTACCACACTGGTTACACTCAGGAGTCCTCAAGAAAGCATTCGGTCCTTGCTGACCTCTTCCAGGGTTACCACCCCCACGTCTAGCATCACCATGTGGTCTCCTATCCTTATGCCTCTTATAGCGATCTCTACCTAGATCACACTCTGTGGCTCGCTCCCCGAGCTAGATCCTCCTGCTCGACTCGCAAAACCCAGATTCAGCTCAATATCCTTGGCTCGAGTGACCAAGACATCGAAATTAGTATAATCGGCTATGAGCATATAGGTTTTCACATCCGCCACCAGCCCGTAACGGAATCGTTCACATCTTTCTCGCTCGCTAAAAATTAGCTCAGGTGCATATTGGCTTAGGTGTACAAATTGCACCTCATACTCCGCTACCGTCATGCTCTCTTGCAAAAGGGACATGAATTCCCTCTTTTTCTCATCGAGGTAGCGAACTCCCAAATATTTTCGCTTGAAAGCATTCAAGAAGAATGTTCAAGTCACATCATCATCTTACATTCCCGCAATTGTGGTCGTCCACCACGTATATGCATCACAATGCAACAGTGACACAATGCATCCCAGCTTCTTAACATTGTTGCAATTCAGTTGTCCAAGTATCCTCTTGGTGCTTTCCAACCAAGACTCGGAACCTTCCGGGGTCAAACCCCTAAACCCAGTCCCTCCTAGACTACGGAGACGCTCCAACGACAATCTCACATTAGCACCATCCTGAGGTGCAGCTCCATGAGCTCCAGCTACTACTGCCTGGAAAGCCCCAGCAATAGCTTGTATCAAAACAGACATATCAGGAGCAGCTTGCCCCTGAACTCCCTCAGGTCCAGCAACCCAAACACCAACTCCAACAGCACCAACCCCAGCTCCACCACCACCAGGTGGTCCACCAGGGGAGGGGGAGGTAGATCCCCAACATTCTCCACATTCTTGTTCTCAGTCGTAGAACGAGTATTGATTCTAAGCTCTCTATGTGGCCCATAATAAAACAATGCAACTGACAAAATACAATAAATCCAATTAGTCATAGTAAGGTAAGTAATTCAAGTACTCAAGCTCATTTTTGAAAACAATTCTTCTCATTAGTAATGATATGGCAATGGGGTACCCAACTATACCCCCAAACACAACATAGCATCACAATTCCATCTCAACAGAACCATACATCAATAACTACACATCATGCTTTCACCGCAAAATCACAAACATACATAACTACATACAATCACCACCAACCAAGCCCCAATTATTCACAAACCTGGCTCTGATACCAACAAATGTAAACCCCTTACCCTGGCCTAGACGATTGACCCGAACTACGAAGATTACATTGGGAAAACCAAAGTCAACCCGAAAGTCAACCTCGATTAACGACCCTTTTTGACTTTTTAACTTTTCTAGATGCACATTAAGCTTATGTGATTACTTAAGAAACATGGGAGAGAAAAGCACATCGATCAGAAATCATTTAAGGACTCAATTGCATGAATTACACTTTTAGGGACCAAAATGTAAATTTTGGAAAAATATAAGGACTTTGCAGATTTTAAGTTTACCAACATGTAATTAGTCGAATTACATGCCTCTCTGTCAAATTTCAGCTTAAAAAGAAAACCCAAGCTCATGCAATTGCAAGCACTACATTCAGGACTAAAATGTAAAGCTTGAAAACCTGAAACAATTCAAATGCACAGACCAACGGTCAACCATTTCGGAATGCTGACCTTCGTACCGAAACGCCCGTATCGAAACGGTGTTGACCGTTTCGAAACTCGGGGGGGGGGGGGTTCCAAGACCAGTATCGGAACATGCCTCTCCAGTAGCCAAAGTGTTCCGAAACACCTTCATCCGTTCCGAAACACTATGACCTTTTCGGGCCCCTGTTTCGAAACAGATAAGGGTGTTTCGATACACCCTTCCATGCAACAACATTAATTGATGGTTTTTCACATCTTAACACTATCAAACATGCTCCAATACATTCCCTAACATACTAGCAATTAGATTAAACATTAGAGAACATGTTTGAGAAGCTTAAGCTAAAGCATGGCATCAAACACATGAACATTAAAACTAAAGGCATGCTCCCTAGTCAACAAAACCAAATATAAACTTCAATCCTCAAGAAAACCATGTAAGACCAATTACAACCTTCCAAAGCCAACACAAACATGCCACAAACTTAGGGAGTTCAAAACTCATCTCCCAAATACAACCTTGGAGCCCCATTGCCAAATATCAAAACTAAAGTATGTAAAACATCACCATACATGAGCTTTGCACTTCCTTGGATGTTATTAACCTTCTTGTTGCCCAAAACACCTCAATTATCTGCATTATTGGTAAAAGAGAGCGTAAGCATGTTTGCTTAGTGAGGCATGCTCTAAAGAAAACCAACACAATAATGCATTAATCAAAACACTTGCTCAAAAGCCATTTTCAACAACATGCCCATTCTATCTCATGCTTGAAAACCATTTCAAAGCAATTCTTCATTTCAAACCACATGTACCTCTATTCTATCTCATGCATTTTAACCAATGCAAACCTCATGGCAAAGCCATACACATGATAAATGAAAACAAAAGCACTTCATATCATAATCTCATATGCATTTCTCATAGCATAAAACATCTCTTCATTTGGTACATGTGAATGAAATACATTTCCATATTTTATATTGGCATTTTACATTTCATCATTACTCGGATATGCGGATTAGCTTGACTCAAGGTCAAGTCCTACCCCGGTGGAATCTCTCATCACCGAAAAGCTTGGGTATTTCACCAAGTCCTACCCGATGGAATGACCATCATCGGTTTCTCATGGCGGTATCTCTCATCGCCAAAAAGCATGGGTGTTTCACCAAGTCCTACTTGATGCAATGCCCATCATCGGTCTCTCCCTTTGGATTGAATCCAAAGAGCACGTATGGATTTTTAGTTTATAGTGCACTCCCATCCTATTGATCGATCAATTATATCCGGTAAGTATCTCATCTTCTATGCCAATATATTATGTCAAAACATCATCTCACGTACTGTTTTTAATGCAACATTTCTCAAATCTTTCTCATCTCATTTCAAAATCAAAACACGTGCTTGCATTAAATCAATATCTCAAAACTCATCAATGCAACATGCTATCTCTTCAAGCATCATCTCATGCTACAAATCATGCATAAAAATAGTAGGAATTTGTCTATCTCAAAGCAAAAGCATGTAAAAGCATTTTTGGGGCAACAACCACATAATTGAGAGCAAATCTAGCCATACTTACTTCTGGACTAAGGAAGGTGTTTCAAACCATTCCTAAATCCCCAAACCTTGTTTCTTTGTCCCTCAAGGACTTCTAAAACCATTCACACTCACCGATTACGTTTCGCTTGCTCGCCGAAACGCTATCTAAGCTCCCGGCACTCCCAGATCAACACCAAAGGTGTCCGAAGATGTCTCCCTTGTTCATAACACATAAGAGAAGAGGATTAATGCATCATCATGCATTGAAATCATCGGCCACACATCTAAACTCGTTGCTCTACTCAAGAGCCTCATTTCGGCCACAAAAAACAACCGAAATCACCTCCAAACTCTTCCAAAACAAAGCCCAGCCAAGATCTATCACTTCTAATCATTTCTAAACATCAATCAACACCAAAAATCGCCATACACTCGTCCTTCTACCTCCAGCTATAACAGAACACCAAAACCACCCCAAAAACCGCCATTCTAGCATGCAAAACTTAGGAATCCAAACTGATTCGGGATTTTGTTTGATAAAATCTCATTTATATCATCAATTACCATCCAAAATACATTAGAAAACAACCTCAAAACAGAGCCTAACCAATAACCACGAAAATCATCAAGATCTCTCCAAGAATCTTGAGTTTTAACACAATTCCATGTTTCTAACATTAAAGCAACTCAAAAACCATTAACAAAGGATTGATAACTTGGGAATTTCAGTAAAGAACTGATCATTAGAGGAGAAGGACGAAGCTTACCTCTAATGGCTGATTTCTCCTTGATTTGGGCAAGTTTTCTTGAAAATTCAATGTAGATATCAAAAGGATTTGATGAGGAATTGATTAAGAACCAAAAGAAGATTGAAATCTCATTAAATAAAGTGAAAATCAAAGTATAATTGTTGGAGAGAATGTGTTTGGCTGAAAATAATTGATGAGAATGGATTTGATGAGGAAAAGATTAAAAATCAAAAGGAGATTGAAATCTCATCAAAAGAAATGAAAATCAGAGGCTAATTGATGGAGGAAATGTGTTTGGCTGAAAAGAAATTGAGAGAAAATGAAATGAGAGAAAATTAACGTAAGGTAGTTATGAAAAGTCAAAGATAATTTTTCTTTTTAATAATCCTTATTTCCCTTAATTAAAACATTAATAAAATCACCCAAAATAAAGAGAAATCTGATTAAAAATTTGGTAAAATTAGCTCCTTAAAGATTCAAAGTTTCAATCCTTTACAAAACAGTCACTATTCCACTTTTGCAAAAACTGCGATTTGGTCACTACACTGAAATGTAGTATTTCCAAACCTTTTTTGTTAAATTGTTTCCACCATAATCATTCATATAATAAATGCGGATTTTTAGATATTTTTCATAATTTTAAAGCATCCCTAACTAGGTATTCCCTAAATCTCCCTTAAAGATTCGAACCGTTCTCGATCGGTCCGATTCAAACTGTAAAACATCTAGGCCAAAATCGGGGCGTTACACAGAGGCATGGGAGCATGTCGTCTGAACGGCTGGTAGCAAGGGGAGAAGGAAATGGACTTTGTTTTTATCCAATTTTGGAGGGACGCAAGAAAAGGGGAGAGATAATGATAAAGGTGGTTTTATTCGAAAAGTGGGGAGTTGAATTAAAAGAGAGAGAGAGAGAGAAAAATACAAAAAGCATGAGAGAGAATATTCATCTACTTAATGAGGAGAAACCCTAGCCACATAAACCCATATTCTCTCTCCAGTCGTCTGCCATTGCATTAACTCCAAAAAAGAAATTCTCTCTCCCTTAAAGCCGACACACGTCCCCATCACCTCTCATCTCCCATTAACTCATCAGTTTTCCCCACCTTTTTCAACTCCCAACATTTTCTTCATCATCCGTCGCCTCACCTTCTTCGTTGATGAGTGTGTAAAAGTTCTATTATTTACACCCTATTTAACCCATATTTCTGCTGCATTCAAGCATTATTTATTGCATTTAGAACAGTTTACATCAAAACATCACAAATATATTAAAAGGCACAGTTTCTACTAAAAATGGTTGTTTTTGCAGGTTGCTGCCGTAGCAGACGAAATGGGCAGGCGCTGGGCAGTGAAGCAGAAGAGCTGGAATTGGACAAGCAATCAAGGAGGACGATGCTGCCAAGGTTGCCGTCGTGACAGCAGAGGACGACAGCAGTTTTGAGGAAAAGAAGCAAAGTGGACCTCGACAGATAGTGAAAATTCAGCCCGTCTGTCGTGTGAAATCCCCATATTTTTCCAAGCCCCAGATCAAAAGGAATGTCAAGCCCAAAGTTCAAAGAGAGAAAATCCCAAGCAAGAAGATGACGGCTGGAAAGTAGATTCCTTGAAGATTTAGTCTTTATTAGAATTATACATTCATTTAAAGTTGTATTCTTGCTATTTTAGATAACTTGGACCCAAAGCTTATATAAGGGCATATATTTTGACCTAGGAGGCATAGTTGATTACCCTAGCTTCTTTCCCAAAAAATCTAGCCATTTTCCTTCCCACAACATGTTCTAAATTCCCCCTAGGGCCACAGGTTGATTTGTAAAGTAGTTGCAAGGGTTGTTTTGTTTTAGGAATTTTCAGTTCAATAAATTAAACTTCAAGTTCTCTTATTTTGGTTATTAATATCTTGTAAGAGCATCGGGAGAGCATTGTGAGGTTATCTATTTACTTAGCACCGGGAGAGTTAAGTATACGAAAGGAATAAGAGCAAGTTCTCTAGTTTATAGTTGAAATATCTCGGACCTAGGGATAGGACGAGGTTAAGTGGCTAAAGAAGAATTCATCCACATCGGTGTTCATCCTGCGATTCACGTCGGGAGGTATCATCAAAGACGTGATCATCGACAGACTTGGATCTAGGGATAGGCCAAGGCACATCTGGGATTCTTGCCAAACTTGAAGTACTGAGTTGATTGTTCGCTGCCGCGACAAGCAATGGAATGCTGCTGCGACAGGTGCTACCGCGACGGGGGACGACGACAGAACTGGAGTTCCGAGACTTAGCAATACCTGCACTACTGAGCAATTCAATACCAGCCCATTCTCTCTATCTTGATTTCCCTACTCTTTTTTAAGTTCTCTTTATTATTTTCGTGACAACTTCTCAAATATTTTCTTTACTTTCGTGCAGTGAATTAAGGTGAAGCTATTAGCCCAATCCCTGTGGAGACGATATCCGATACTTCGTATCACTTTTCTACTTGCGTCGTGTATACTTGCACTACCATTGCAATAGACTCTTTTACACGCAACATTCGTATTCTTCAAACACTCAAATACTTTTCCCCCAACTTTTCTATTCTCTCCCCAAACACAGAAAACCCTCACCATTTTCTTTCCTACACATTCACTCCTCCCAACTTCTCAGAAAAAAACTCCATGGCTTGTTGCAAAAATGCCCCTGAGACTTCTGACCATCCCACACAACGTCCAGTCCTAGAAATTCCCAAAATTTTTGACGAGGCAGCCAAGGAGAGATGGGAAAAGCTCAAGGACAGAAACGTTCTTCCAGAAATAGGGTTCAAATACCCTCAAGAAGAACAAGATCAGTTCGACCAGTCCATAATGGACGTCATTGGCACCCATGGATGGAAAAACTTCGTTGCCTATCTTGAAGAAATTTGCTCTTCACTGGTGAAGGAGTTTTATGCCCACTTGACGAGTCCAACCCAGTCCACAGTTCATGTGGGCGGAGAGCAAATCAAATTTACTGTTGCAGCAATCAACAAGTTCTATGGACTGAAGCATATTGTGGACCGTCACACTTCTTTTGTGATGACAATGGACGCACAGACGCAAGGAGAGGTGCTGGAGGACATTTGCTTTCAAGGAACAATGTTGGATAATAACAAGTCGGTTGAGAGAGGACGCCTCAAACCAGAGGCTAAGATACATCTGTTTCAAAAAGATAGGTTTGACCCCAGCACTTGTGACGGAACTCCGGGGATTTAACGAAGACATGCCTCAGCAAGCATTTGAGGGTGGAGCTAGAAGTTTTGCTGCAGCAAGAGTGGCAGCACTGGTGGCAACTACAAAGGAACTGAGCTCTGAGCTCAATCTGATGAAGCCACATCAGCGGGTGTACTTCAAATACGCCCAACACCGTGATAGTGCCATAACATCCTACTTGAGCAAACTCTTGCCAGATCAGAATGTCTCTTTTCCATTATTTTCAATGGAGTTAATGCAAGCCCCCGCCTCTGCTATAGCACAAACAATGTCTCCCAGTGAACCCAGCTCCGCCCCACCTGCTGCAAAGAGAAAGACCTCACGAAAGAAAGCATCAACAACTCCAACTGCCCAGTCAGATCAAGAAACTCCATCTGTCCAGCCTACTGTTGAAGAAACTGACCCAGCAACCTCTCCAGCCAAGAAGAAGAAACGCACCCGAAAGGCAACAAATCCTAAGCCTTCAAGACCAGAAATCCCACTCCCAGAACCAGAGCACGTACTAAATGACCCTGAGGAAACCCCTCAGAAGGAAGCTGCTACAGCACATGCAACCGAGCCAACTCCAGCACAATTATAGGATGCCACAACATCCAGACTGAGAACTCGCATCAAGCACACAGCTGGACGTATCAATCCCTCGTCTAGTGCTCAATCAGTCTCATCCGAGAGCGTGGATGATGTGGCAGACCCACACCACTCCTCCTCCGAGACGTCGATAGACCACACCAGCAGCACCACCTAGCCTCTGCACCCAGGAGGTACTAACCGTTTTCTTTTCAATTTTTCATTTTTCATGGCATATAGTGTAGATTAATTTATACATTGCGGACACTGCATTTCTCAAGTTTGGGGGTGTTAGTCTTCATAGTTAATATTTTGCTTTAGCATGTGCATTATAGAATAGAACAAAATTTTTACTATGGCATTCTGTTTAGTCTAGAGTCAGCCTATGAACATATTTATGATGTCTGACGACGAAATTGCTAAGGCCTGAATTAAAGTAGAAAAAACACAACTAGTTCAGATCTGTAGAACTGACTTTAGGATCTAGTTGTTAAGAAAAAATACACAGTTGCCCTCTTTCTATATGTAAGGTTGTTAGAAAAAAATTTCAGGAAGAACCTTAGTAAACTCTTATATGTAGACTCTAAAGAACTTAAAAAAAGTTAGACGACCCTGTGCTAAAAGAAACGAATAAATGCTACGGCATATCTGGAGAAGGACACTCCGCTTTGCTATAGCTGGTTTAGAAATATATATATATATATATATATATATATATATATATATATATATATATATATATATATATACAAAAAAAGCCTTGCTATAGCATATGAGTGAGTGAAAGTTGTCACGAGATGACTCTGCCTACTAGCTCGGGGGTGATAGGTTTAATCACTGCTCATCTAGAGTTAAGGACGGCAGGTGTGATGAGCCGACACCATTCGTAACAGAAAACTTATAACTTTGGCAGTCTAAAAATTGGAAATGAGCTAGAGAACATAGTTAGGGTATAACTAGGGAGCTTCCTTGAAAATTTGTCTCACCAGCTTAAGTATAGGAGAAAGGCAGCCACGCGCACACACGCACACAGCTTAGTCTTAAGGAATGTTCTTAAGGATCTCATGTCTGGTTGTGTACGTTTATTTATCTGCCTAAGTTATTTTTTAGGACTGAAATATTGCCATAGCAATCTCTAGGTTAAATCTTTGCCATAGTAGCTCTTTTGTTCTGTTCTATTCATTGCTTGAGGACAAACAATAGCTTAAGTTTGGGGGTGTGATAACTACATAAATATCCTTGTTTTCATACCTTTTTTCTATAGCATTTGCATGTTCTTGAGTTCATACCATAGCATTTAGACTGCATTTAGGTTGCATTTTCTTCTTCTGGGTGCATATATATCTTGGATGGTTGTTGGTCCATATCGAGGGATACTGCTTGGAAGGTTGGTTTTTGGATTTGTGGTATGCAGGAAAGGAGTTAAGAGAAAGCCGGTGCCGAGAATTGCTATAGCATGATGGAAGCATACATTTGCCAGCACGTGAGATACACGTGAGCTGCAGAAACATGTGAACATGCAGAAAAGGACGATCTGACATTGCAGTAGCCGGTGCTCACCTGCAGATTGTCTCCCTTGTCCCCTCGTAGCAGACCTTGTCGGTAGATATTCCTTGGGAATATTCAGGCAACTTTAGGGCACCAAACCCTAGAAGACTCCACTATATAACGGGGAGAGAAGCTTGGAGCAAGGGGGTAATCTGAGCATTGCAAAAAGAGAGACGGAAGAGAGAGAAAAGGAGAGAGAAGTTTCCACCTTCATCTTCTCCAGCTTGGTGTCCTCCATCGTTGAAGCTCCAAGGAGTGGCCTCACCGGCCTCGAGAGAAGCAGTGGGCCTAAGACAATTGGGCAGTCCATGGTAGAGAGAGACTTCACCTTTCTTTCTGTCGTTATAGAAATTTCTTGTTATATCTTTATATTTGGTGATGTTATCGCAATGATACATTTGATGATATTGCCCAGACACGAACTGTTTTAGGTGGCTTGGGTTTGATGGATGATGTTTTTTGAGTACATTTTAATGCATGTTATGGCTTTTTCAGTGTTTATCATGATTCTATGCTTTGCTTATGCTTTATCATTTCCTTAAAGTTGTAAGAGCTTAGGGTTGTAAGTGCTTCGAGAGTTAAGCCCTACCTTAAGCGCCTTCGAGAGTTAGTCGTTCTTTAGGTGTATGTTGGGGTTAGTAATCGAGAGAGCTAGCCCTAGAACCCTCATAAGCAATGGAGTGACTGTTGAGAGGCAGACTCTAACCTACCTTAGAGATAAGTGATAGGTTTCAAGGGCTAAAAAGGATAGTACGTGAAGGGTAGGGGAGTGTTATGAGTTTACGCCGAGAGGTATGGCTGTAGCATTTCTGACTCCCAGTTTCCTGGCTATAGATAGTTTAGAGGCATTCTTAGTAAATCCCGCCTAGCATAGAAGATAGCTGAAAAGCCTTAGCATTGTTAAGGAGCTTAAGTTAGATTGTCCATCATTACCAGCCAGTCATTCCGTAGTGAGTTTCGCATACGAAAGGGGACCTGTCTATTATATTGTTATCTTATCTTTCTCTGCACTGTTTTGCTTCAGCATTATTATACACCATCTCTTTTACTATAGCATTGTCACCTGCAAAAAAGTTCAAGCTTTATTGTTACAGTAACAGTGAATACCTCCAATCCATGTGGAGACGATACTCACTCATCACTTTATTACTCGTTCAACGTGTATATTTGCACCATTTGTGTATCATTTATAGTCACTGCACGAATGCAACAAGTTTTTAACGCTGTTACCGGGGATCTGCAATTGGTTGTTTACGATTTTTGTTTTTATCGTTTGTTCTTTTTGTTTTAGTATAATCTTATTTTAGGTTTTTTGTTTTTCTTTTCAGGTGTCTTGTTAGTGTGTGACTAGAAGGCAACCTAGAGGACCCTTGCTATCACCTATTTCTGAGATCGAGCATTTCTTGAGACTTAGAAGACGTGTTCGACGAGAAGAGACTAGAAACATGGATGGAGAAATACCACCACCTCAAGGTAACGGAGATGCTATGGAAAATGGCCAGGGAGCAGCAGCTCGACCACGAGCTATTAGGGATCATTTGGCTCCTAACTTGGATAATCTCTATCCCGGATCAATAGCTCGAGAAATTCAGGCAGCCCAATTCGAGCTTAAACCTGTTATGTTCAACATGTTGAACACTATTGGTCAGTTTGGAGGTATTTCGATATAGCAGCATAGCCGCCGAGTGCTGCCCAGACAGGAGTTAAACCTACTTAGTCAAGATGGGTTGCGATTGAAAGAGGGCAATTCCCTGAGCCCAATGAGCCCAGTCTTGCAATTATCTAAAGCCTGTAGCAGCCTGTAGAACTAATTGAAGAAGGATAAGTAGGAGTACTTATCCTTACTCGCGGGAGAAGGCAACATCCAAAATAGTCAATATTCAAGTAAAAAAGGAGTCAACATTTAATGTAAAGTTATTTTAAGGACTTCTACTCCAAGGAGGACTCAAACTTAAGCCATAAGCCATATATATACCCATATATGTGAGGGTATATGGGCATGGAGGGATACATGGATGCGTAGATGCGTATCAGAGAGGTAGATAGATAGATTGGAGGTGTTGGAGGTCACGACCCAACTCTCCTAGGGTTTAGGTTTTTGTATGTAAAGTGGTTGTGAGAAACGGTTGTAATAATTTAAATGTGTTTTCAATAAAATATTCTTAAGTTTGCTTAATTCATGTTCTTCACTTCTTCAATTAGTTCCAAAAGTCCAGTTGAGGAAATTCATTTGTCAGGCACGAGGGTGTCAAACTCACGAAATGGTTAAGCACGGTCTCATCATGTCGAGGTGTTGACTAATTTGGCTTAGACATAAGTTAGAATTTCAGCGGCTAAAAGGAGCAACCAAACGTCGATTGCATGTGTTAGGTTTACGCTTAGATTGCTAGGTATTGCCTACATCACGTGGTGACAGAATCCTTTCCTAGACATATGGAGGATCACTTCAGAATTGCTCTGCCGAGCTTAGGAGTATCTGCCAGACTTGCCGCCAGGACTTATCTCCATTCTACCTGCCGAGACAACGAAAGTTGCAAGAGTAGAGACCCGTTGCGGTCGCGTAACAGGGTCACAGCTTCAGTCCGCAATTACCCGCTGAGGCAGCTGATCATGGCAGCGTAAAAACACACTTAGGCTTTACAACGCAGTCTACACACTACTGAGCTGCAAATATCTTACCCGATCTATCGACCTTATATTTCCCTATCATCCTTATCATCTTTATCTTAAATTACTTGTGTTTTTATTTTTCCACATTAAGGAATTTAATTGTGCATTTACTAAATCCTTGTGCAGGAAAACATTCATAGGAGCCGCTCCAATCCCTGTGGAAGATGATATCTTTTATACTATAATTTGACAAGAGTGTGCACTTGCGCTCATAAATAGAGAACACCCAAACGCTCTGCAGTAGCAGTAGGGGACAACACGAATATGTGTCTAACATTACTCATTCTATTTGTGGCTGCGCAAAAGATCATAGAAAGAATGAGGAATCCTTTGCTTAGGATTAGATTAACTCGGCAGATAAGAGAAGAGAGAATGACTCGAGTGGTCTTGGTCCTAAGGTCCCGAGGTTAGTTCTTTGTGACTTTTTATTTGCATGTCAATTATTGGTCCTTGAAGGACCGAAACTCATGTGATGAACCTCTTGCCGGAGCTTCTTTTCCTCACTCAGTAACGAGATTAGTTTGATTTTCTTTAAGCAAGTTACCGTCAAAATAAGGTTTATTTTCTCCGAGGTGGTCACGTATATAAGTTCAAGAAAGAGATGTCACGTATAGAAAGAAGAATGTTAGTCTCTCGAGTGTGTCTCTAGGAAAGGAACTCAAACGCTATGATGTCCACTCCGACTTTGATTTCCTGTGTTCCCCACGGGCTAAAATGAAAATGGGGAAACTCATTATGGCAGGGTGTTGTCTATTCTAGACTTTATTACTTTATTTGAAGCTGGCATCGAGTGGCTGACTCACATGCGGCCTTCAGGTCTCTAAGGAAAGATGACATACTCCTCGATTCTTAGGGGATACGCATTGCGGATTGGTTGCGTCTATGCTTCTAATCCCAAAATTCAGTTAGTATTGCAAGATGAAGTTAGTGTGTCGGCCATACGACCCTAGCTACTTTCCTTCCTCCCAGCCGAGGGCAATAACCTTGTTCTTTGTTTGAACGAGGAGAACGGTGTTACTCTAACCTTTTGAGTGTGGATTTCATAGTTTCTTTTGGGAGCAGGTTTCGGATCGACACAAGGGACAAATCAACTGTGAGACCCTTACACCAAAAGCGCTTCTCAAACTCAGCATACCCCGAGTGTAATATTAGAGACTTTGACATTGATATGTGAACTCCAAACTCTTCTAGAGTATGTTTATAAATCTTGGTGATCTTGATGTCGTATATAGCAACATCATCCCCCAGGATCGCATACTTATCAAACTTCTGTCCAGGGTGCAATCGCTCTGCACAATACATCACCAATAAATGGTGAGTAAGAGTGAAGATAGGCCAAGAGGAGCAAAGTAATAACCCAAATTAGTGCCACAACTTTGAGGTAATAAATCAAGTAAAAGGCTAAGTTCTATTAATTTTGTGCAAGGGGAGGTTTACTAGTTAGGTTACATTGCTTGAGAACAAGCAATAGTTCAAGTTTGGGGGTGTGTAGAGTGTCCACGAGTTCTATATTTTGTACACAATCTTGCCCTTATTACTGATGTTCTTAAGCTCATTTAGGCATATTTAGGTGCATTGCATGCATAATAACAGTATTTTCTCTTTTATCATGCTTTTATTGAATATATTATGTTTGGTTAAGAAAAGATATTGTTTTAGTTTAATTTTTATTTTCAGGTGTTGTAGCTGTGTAGAGAAGGAGAGGACAAGAAATCTGGGAGCAAAAGGAGCTGTACTGGAGCAGTTGCAGATGCCGCCAAGGATGCCACCGTAGTAGCATAGCAGCCGAGTGCCACCCGGACAGGAGTTAAACCGACTTAGCCAAGATGGGCTGCGATTGAAAGAGGGAGATTCCCTAAGCCCAATCTTGCAATTATTTAAAGCCTGTAGCGGCCAATAGAACTGATCGAAGAGGGATAAGTAGGAGTACTTATCCTTACTTGCGGGAGAAGTGAACATCCAAAATAGTCCACATTCAAGTCAAAAAGGGGTCAACATTTAATGTAAAGTTACTTTAAGGACTTCTACTCCAAGGAGGACTCAAACTTAGCCATAAGCCCTATATATACCCATGTATGTGAGGGTATAGGGGCTTAGAGGGATGCATGGATGCGTAGATGCATAGCGGAGAGGTAGATAGATAGATTGGAGGTGTTGGAGGTCGCGACCTAACTCTTCTAGGGTTTAGGTTTTTGTATGTAAAGTAGTTGTGAGAAACGGTTGTAATAGTTTAAGTGTGTTTTCAATAAAATATTCTCAAGTTTGCTTAATTTATGTTCTTCACTTCTTCAATTAGTTCCAAAAGTCCAGTTGAGGAAATCCATTTGTCAGGCACGAGAGTGTCAAACTCACGAAAGGGTTAAGCACAGTCTCATCATGTCGAGGTGTTGACTAATTCGGCTTAGACATAAGTTAGAATTTCAGTGGCTAAATGGACCAACCAAACGTCGACTACCTGTGTTAGGTTTACACTGAGATTGTTAGGTATTGCCTACATCACGTGGTGACAGAATCCTTGCCTAGACATAGGGAAGATCACTTTAGATTGCTCTCCCGAACTTAGAAGTATCTGCCAGACTTGCCGCCAAGACTTATCTCCATTCCACCTTCCGAGCAGCAAAAGTTGCAAGAGTAGAGACCCGCTGCGGCAACATGACAGGGTCGCAGCTTCAGTTCACCATTACCCGTCGAGGCAGCAGATCGTGGCAGCGTAAAAACACACTTAGGCTTTACAACACAGTCTACACACTACTGAGCTCAAAATATCTTACCCGATCTATCGACCTTATCTCTCCCTATCATCCCTATCATCCTTATCTTAAATTACTTGTGTTTTTATTTTTCCATATTAAGGAATTTAATTGTGCATTTACAAAATCCTTGTGCAAGAAAACATTCATAGGAGCTGCTCCAATCCTTGTGGGAGACGATGTCTTTTATACTATAACTTGACAAGAGTGTGCACTTGCGCTCATAAATAGAGAACACCCAAACACCTTGCAAGTTTTTGGCGCTGTTGCCAGGGATTGGCAGCAGCAACTACGTTTGAAATTCTGCACTTTTTAGTTTTTGCACTTAAATTTCCGTTTATTTTATTTTTCAAAAAAAATATGCCTCTTGTTTGTCTTTGGTGTATATCCCGCCAGGGCAGCAAAGGTGGCAACTAACATCCACTTGAGGAGGGGAAGGACATACCTAGACGAAATGTTAAACGCAAAACCCTTAGGAAGTGGTTATGCTTGGGAAATGAGTTGACGATTTTTAGAACGGTTCTGCTCGTTGTCAGGGAAGAAAGTGAATGTATCCAAGTCCAGGCTTTTGACCTATCCACGTGTGATTGATAAAGGGTACTTTTACATAGTTATAAAATAAAGAGGTTTAGCACTTTCTGTAGGCTTCATGGTGCTGGATTTAGAGTAATCGTGTGACTCTCTAGCACTCTCTTAAAACTGTATGAACGTTTGAGGAATGTTTGGATTAAGTCTTTCTTACCGTTTGAGGAATGACTCTCCAGCACTCTTAGTCCTTATCTGAAGTAAGCTTATTAAGACAGACATATAAGCCCAAAGACCTAGCAGTCCCGCCAGACTTGTATAAGTCTGAGTCTATGGTGTATCTCATTGAGGTCACCCTTTTACATTCATGGACATCCAATTGGCTCCAGTACGTTAAATGGTATTAAACTCAAGCACTTCTGCCTAGTATACTTCTTAAGGACTTCTTCGATGCACATGTCTTCACTCGACACTGGAAGGTTAAGAGTGAGGACCCTGAGTTAATTTGATTTGGATGGCTCTGGCGTCTTTACGATGAGGTAGCAAAGAAAGGTCCATCCTATATGGGTTTTATCCTTGCGGACAATAAGTTAACTCATCCGCTAACTTTACTTAGAGGGGTCTCCAGTACGGAGTTCCTTTGGTTTGCTTCTAGGGCAACCTAGAGCAAGGGATCGTCATAAGACTTTCACGTTGGTTTTTATAATCAATCCACATCTGTCGGCCATAAGACTTTGGACATCAAGATAGATTCATAGTCCCGAGATGAGTAATTTCTTGAGGAAGAAGGGGAAGACAAGAATGGTTGTTCATTGTTCGACCGTCCAATCCGATACTCGTATTTACTGGCCAGTTCGAGCATTTCCTCTGACCGGACTGCATTGAATCAACTCGATGGTTCCGGAAAGAGCAGTAAAGGCAGAATCCCGCAGAAGAGGAAAACCGTCCATGGTGTGACCTCTCTGCGGCCAACACTCGACTCTGGCTCCCACCGATGGAGCTGTTGTCGAATATCCAGATCGTACGCTAAGGTTTGATCCATTCCATGGTAGAAAGGTAAAGAGATAGGAGAGTGAGGGTAGGTTTGGGCAACCCCTAAGCCCTGATGTGCCTACAACGAAACTTTTAGACCTTTTTTGATGTACATGAATTTTTTTTCTAGCTGGCGGAGCTAAGACAAGAGGCCTTTAGAAAGCGGATCTATTACCGCTGCCCACCCAAAAGAGCACGAAAAGTTGTGCCTACTTCCTGCCTAAAACCCCCAAAAGAGCAAAGCTGACTAAGATCAGCGGGCTTGGTTTTCATCACAAACGAAGGTTGCATACAAGTAAAGTACAGAGAAAAGAAACGAGGGCAAGCTTTGATGTACTAGGAATTAGGAGAAAGAGAGAGAAAGTAGCTCCTCTTCCCCTTTTCATCCATTCATCTCTTATCTTATTCCTTAATTATTCATTTTCTTCTTTACTAGAAAGTTTTTCTCCTTCATAGACTATCTCGATGTACCGAGAGATGAGCAAACCATAGGGACAAAGCTTAAAAGAGCTGCTGGCGGGCTTACCCCGGATACGAACAAAAGGACGACTGGTTCGCCTAGAACAGGAGTGGGTCGCCAAAAGGAGTAGACAAACTAAGTTAAAAGTTTGTTGAAGACCAGATGCCCTAACGTCATAACAATTCTATGTAACAACACGACTAGAAAGAAATAATTACATTGACCAAAAACAATGACATGATGAAATCACTGACCCGAAAGAGATGTATCGAAGCTCTCAAGCGGCCTAGCCTATGCCGAGAGGGTTACATCGGGCAATCATTAATACGCCTTGGGGAAAGTCATGCACCTGGCTGAGACATATAAAGGAAAGATTCTCTCACTGAAAACAAGTAAACGAAATAATTACTAGTGCCCGATCAAAATGTCACGTAAGGTACTACCGCTCTCAGAAGAGCTAATTCGGATAGTGAGGGAAGAAAGAGAAAGGAGTGGCTGTAATTCGAAAACGGAAAAAGAGTGCTTACTCATTCAGCAGTCCTCGGCAAAAGAAGAAAGGGTCCCGACTGGAAAGTTAAAAAGTGATCAAGATGGGAACATCTCACTAAGCAGTTAGGCGTGATCTTACCAAGTCCGTAGCTTTCTCACTCATGCTTCACACAAAATCGAGATGAAAGAAGATCAGACGTTGCATTGAATCTTTGTATCGTCTTGTCCTACTCTACTTTACTTTTACTAGGCATTGATTCCCATCTCGGTCAATCAATCGGCTCTACTAGGCGAGGAGGAGCAGCTAACTACTTTCTACATAGCACACGTTCGGGATAGGGGACTTTAGCAAGTACTGTTGTGATCTTTGCCCTTAGCCTAGCAGTAGGATGATTCTATATTACCGCTTTCATATGACCATGAATGGCTCTTGTTCTCAGACCGGGAATCCTATCTTCCTATATGGCGATAATCCGTCTAACTCTTTTCAAGTCAAGAATGTGTAAACCGATGCCATAGCCTTACCACATCGCAATAGGAGCTGCTATTGAATCTGGTGATGTAAGGCCTAGGCTGCATCTCCTTGGGCCTCAGTAACAGTTATTCATTCTTCTTCTTTTTGCTCCTATTGTGAAGAGCTTTTTCAACCTCCCCGAGGAAAGCCCTACCTCTACCTAATAGCTAGGGTTTCAGTTTTGTTAGCGCCAGGTGAAAGAAAAGAAGGTAGCACTTGAGTTGCCTCTGATACCATAGGGAAGCGGCCATAAAGTCTTGTAGGCAAGGGAACAAGTCTATTGTATCTACTGTTCCAGTCACTCACTTGCTTACTGTACTCAATTACTAAGTGTTATATCAAATATGATGTGTTAATGGTGATGTGGCTACTAACCCACCAACATATATCAGTCTGGAATGTACAACTGGAGCACAAACTCCTATTTATATACTTTCTTTCTTGCCATGCCAGCTGGAAGAGAAAGAAGCTATCTTTACGGAATGAAAAAGTGCTTCACTGTGCAAATGCATATGCTATAGCTGATATGCGATTGTTAGTATAATTGAACAATATTTTATCCACTTGAAGCTGATACGCTGCTAGAGTTGACTTGCAAGGTTTTCGCAGATGAGTTGTAGCTTTCTTTGTCCTTCTCTTCCCCTCCGAGCAGTAGCAAGAGATACTTCAATTGGGATATTAGGGGACGGTGCTTCGGGTTAGCACTCTCTCTCTTTCCGTTAGTGAACAAGTCTCATTTGTTTTGCCGGCCGCATCAAAATCCTTTTTTTCAAGGTCATAGAATGATTGTGACTTACGAGTAATAGGGTCTGAAGGAGGTTAATCAACAACGGAGGATCCATTAGCATTCCCTCACCTGAAATTGGTGAGCTACTTATAGCCTCATAAGTCAAGAGCTAGTAGTACTATCAGCAAGCAAAGGATATCGTAACTATGGCGAATACGTTTTTCTTGCTTCTACCTATCCCTTACGATCCTAATTTCTTTCCCTATTTTACTGTACTGTAAGAAAGTCTAAGGGTGTAAGCCCCTAAGGCAGTCCTAATAGACTATCTTACCAGGCCAATCCCAATTGAATGCACTAGTGCCTTCTTATCCAAGCGAACCAAGAAGAGATTTTTCTTTTGCAGGACATCAAACTAGAAAGCAGTTTTTTATACACGAGAGTAGTAGGCTATCTTGACTATCCCATTAGAAAGAAATCCAGTGGAAAAAAGTTGAAAGCATTATCTTACTTAAGTAAGTGAGATAAAAGGGAAAGGAAAGAAAGAGACTTTACTTTGGTAATAAAGTGGGCAATAAGGAAGTCAAATAGACGGGGTTATAAATCAAAAGTGTGTTTCTCGGTCTATCAGTTTAAATCTTAAAGGTAGTAGTTATATTATAGCTAAATCTTTCTATGTCAATCTAGGTGAGCGAAGATGGTCTTCTCTGCTAGTTATCTTGCAGCAAGTAGTAAGTTTGTTCAGTGCGAATTCCTTTCTTTCTTTTTTCTTTCTCCCCTCCTGGGGCTTACTTCCCCTTTATGGAAGGAGGAGACAAATAGATTAGAGCGGTGAGACAATGTCCCTTACCACAATAAAGGATGCGGACTACGCAGACACCTCTTCACGTACCTCCGCTGCTTAACCAATGCCTTACTTATACCAGAATAGAACTCAAGGCAATAAGGCAAGAAGAAAATTCACTTCATGAGTTACAAAAGATCAAATCAAGCTTACGACTTAAAGAAACTATCGGGAATGGGAACACAACCACATAAGCCACTTCTCATACTGCCAATCCTTACAACAAGAATGAAAATTGTACATTGAAAAGGCTCTTCCCACACCCACGACAACTCATCCTGGGATGAAAGAAAAGTTGACACTTCCTTCTTTTTCTGGTACAACAACTAAAGCAAGAATCAAATGTTTTAGAGCCTTCTTGACACACAAGAGTGAGTCACTTCATTTGGAAAAGAATAAATAAAGAGGGAAAGTAGTTTTTCTAACCAAAGTCAAAGCAAATGTCGCGCCATAAAGGCTAGGGGATGGTCTGATACCTCTTAACTCAAAATCGAATATTCAAGAGACAAAGACAATAAAGTAAAGGATCATGAAGCGAACCATCAATCATGAGAGGCTCGCTAAAAGAAAAAAGATAAATGATAGGGGATAGAGGACAGACGGAAAGAGAAGGAATAGCGGGCAAAGAGATGTTCCGATTGTAATGCTTAACGAATGGACCAATACAAGACTTGGAATGTTACCATAATCGACAATTGTTCTTACCTTACTAGCACAATACCGAAATGGCTCTTAGCCAACTGAAGGCTACAAGACTGCTTCTACACCTACAACCCTCGCTCTCAGAGAAAGAAAGAATGGACAAGAACAAATTTTATTTTAATCCTCAAGCTACAAAGAGGATATGCTACTGGAGCTTCCACGCGGGTAGAGCTAGAAATAATAACATAAGAAAAGACCCTTTCTAATTGCAATCATTGAAAAGCAGTACAAGTAATACACGAACACACTAAAAGGATAAAAAAAAACCGAGACTAGGGGAATTTCTCAAGGGATGCACCCACAAAGAAAGCATAGGCGAGTAGTCACTTCACGCAATACAAAGGATAACTTGAAAACAGAGAGGAATTTCTACAAATTAGGAAAGGCCTTCCAATCCTAGTTTCTAACAGAAGAGAAAGGATCAGACCTGCAACCCCATCACATACAGCAAAGACTTCGAATGATAGACCGACGAAAGTGACCTATAACTAATGGTGCACTTCGCTCGTCAAGCAAGAGAAATGAAAATAAGCCCTTGACGCGTGAGAGTTGTTAAAAACCAGCAAAGACAAAGGCATTGCACCTCACTAAGAGGCTACCGAAAGGGTCCTACTTCTCGCATTGACTCCATCGACAAAAAGAACTCAAGGACTCGATACGAGAATCCGAAGAAAAAGGAAATGGGATTATCCCTGATTCACTCGATATGATGCCCTTAGGCCGATTCTCACTTCTTCAACAAAAAAATAAAATAAGTACTTTCGCCGAGCTCTTATACTCAAGGAAGAAGAAAATGGTTTGACATCGCTCCTGCAAGACAAAGACCTACTAAAGAAGCGGCAGAGAAAGAAAGAAGAAAGATAAAATATAAATCTGCACTTTCTGCAGCATGGGTTTAAAAGGCTAATGTAAAAGGAAAGGGCCATGACACCACCCACTTATTACACTTCAAATCCCTAAGGGAAAGACATTTCGTTAAGAGTGCTTTACAATACTTTCACTTCTTTTTCCGTTGGGCGGAGTCAAGTGACATCTTCACTCTACTCATGGTGATGTATATGCTTCATATCCCTTGAGATAGTGCATACATGGCTACATGGTATAAATTTTCCTACCTAAGAAGTTGGGAAAATGTATCTCCTATTTCGGTTAACAAGTTGATACTGCATAAAAAAAATATGGATTTCGTAATATAGGGTTGTCTAGTTTCTAATTAATTATCTCTCGACGAACCACCTTATCCCTTTAAGGTAGGTGTCATGCTACTCTGGGAGTCTCACTTAGTGAACGTAGTTAGGAAAAAGGGTTTTCCATCATGTTTATGGAATTTCATATCCCATAGTGAGGAGTTCCTCTATTGAATGAGGTCTTTCTCGTTTGAGCTCATGAACGGTCATTGGCTTAATAATATAAACCCCAGCTAGCTTCTTTGCCAATTACCTACCTTCCCTTACTCGTTACATATATATAGGCTGGTTATGAAATTTTTTTGTCCTTTTGACAATGCGTCTAGTCTTGTGCCTTCAACCTGCATGGTTCCAGTCAAGCAAGAATTCTAGGAAATATTGTTGGTATGAATGGTGAGAAAGTAGACCATTAGGAGAGAAGAAAACAATGCCTGCTCCCGCGCCACCTTGCGTACTAGAGCCATCGAAATACATTTTCCATGGAGTTGTAGTCAAACGCATAACCTCACCATCATCCTGATTGGGGAACTGCTTGCCTAAGTTCGACAACAGATGATTTATCAAAAATCCGTTGCTCAATGAGCACCTTTGACCGGTAAATAATTGAATTAAATTAAATTACAAGACTATGGTCGAAGTTGGGGGAGGCTGGATGGATTTGGGGTTTAAATAAGTGTAATAGAGAGATCATTGAAGCTAAGTGCCAGCCTATCATTAGAGGAAGCTGAACAATACGTCCAGCTCCTTAAGGAATACTTGGATTTGCCTGGAATTGGGCTGAGATGCTTAGGCTAGACCCTGAAATCGTCGTCCACATTCTTAGAGAAAACTCTCCTCTAGACTAAGATTTCCCCTAGGCTAAGAGAAAAAAGGCTTAGAAAGCTATAGGAAAGCATATAAATCCCCTTTTCTTAGATAAAGGATAAAGAGAAGATGAAGAACTCATAGTCGGCTCTAAGAGTAGAGTACAACTACTCTTCTTATTTTCTTAAATGAAAGGGGACTCAAGGATATAGAGAGAAATTCCAAATACAAAAAACAAGGGTGTCGAAACAAAACAAGAGAAGTAAGAGCACCAAGGTAAACAACCAGAGAGAGTTTTTCTTACGAATGCAGGATGCGCAAATACAGGGTGCTTCTAAGATCCCATAGCGAGGTCAGAAGAAGCAGTAGAATAGTCTGATTTCCTAGCGAATGGAAGGGGAAATAGGGTGCAGCTACAACCAAGGCACGGGAAACCTCCCACTCCTAATCGACAAAGGCGTGGAAAATACCAATAGCCCTGCCACTCGCTCACATGTCCTAAAACTAAAAGCTCGCTTCGTTGCTTATTAGTAGCATGCGGGTGTCTTGGTCTCTCTTCTCTACGCATAGGGATACTTATTTCCTTTCATATCACAATTCCTAGGTAGAGCACGTACTCCATCATTGACTCCTTAGTCAATCAATCTCTGTAAGAGCGGGTCGGGAACAAGCAGATATAGGCTCTTTCTTTCTTTGGCAAACTAAGTACAAGAAGCTTTCATCTTCTCTTTTCTGAAGAAAGTACGTGCTTCGCTCTGTCTATGAATAAAAGTCGCATGGCACACTAAAAAGAAATTCATGAGGTGCCACATCGGCTAAATCGACGACAGCGCCTCGCTAGCACGGATATGAAGACACTTTGATGCAAACGCTGTGCCCCTTCGGGTTAACTAATAGCAGTTAGTAATGCCACATCAAAGGAAAGTTCTAAAGACAGACCGTAAGCAAAACCAACAGTCTTACTACGCATGCCCCTATCTCACAAATTGTTTAGTCTTACCCTATGACTTCCTTTTCCATCTTCGTTGAGTGAGCTAATAAGTTCAATGCGTTTTATTCTATCCTAGCTTTTAGGACTGTTATCATTCCAGTCCTTTCTGTCGAGCGAGTCATTTTGGTTGCAGGCGGATCACCATTCACCCTACTTTTCTTTTTAGGGCCTTTTTTGCTATTGTCATTGTCCTAGGAGGGGTAATAGCTCATAGCTCAAATATACAATTACAAGAAAGTTGAGCTCTTATATACATAAAAGGATTTTGACACTAGGTAATAGGGAGTTGGCACGTACCTCGCTTTCGGGGATACCTACTTTAAGGCTTATATAATATATAAAGAAGTAAGGCACGAAGGCACCACAACTAGCTCGCCTGCCCAAAGAAGTAAGAAATAGAAGAGTGTGTCTAAGAGGAATGGATTGACCTAGCTTATATCGCATTGGATCTCCTTCTTTTGAATTTCTATTAATTGCATTGCATAACTGCAGGACGGCTCCTATTTCCTTTCCAGTTTAGCACTAGCTAGACGTCTTTATCAACGTAGTCTTCCACATTGCCTACTTTCTTTCATCGATCTACAGAACCGACTGAGCTCATGGACAGAGACAAGGTTGCCCTCCTTCTCTGCTCAACGACTTTACGGAACCAACTCAGCTGACTAGCTCTATTTAATCTACTCAACTACGTCAAACATGTTCTAAAGAACTTTCTTCAATTCTATCGCTTCTTGATCATAATAGGTCTGTGACATTTACAAGAAAAAGTATTGACTTATGAAATAGGCTCGCTGGACAGCTTTTCTTAGGAAGACTGGTCTCTCATGTCGAAAATCAGACATAGAGGGTCGAGTGCACATAGTAAGAGTCTTCACTTTAAGTTGACCCCCCTTGACGGTTTGTTTCCGTGCTTTCCAGAGAATATTTTATTTTATTGATTATATCATTTTTATTCTCGTCCCCCCACCTATCGAATCCTTCTATTAGAGGGGAGGTGAGTTGAGTATCAAATCTCTCTCTCTCGTGCCTTGATGAAGAAGAAAGATGGAGGTTCAAGAGTTTGGTCTCTTTGCCCCCGAGTCTCCTCTTCGTTCTCTGCGGTTAGAATGAGTGAGAGAGAGTTTGTGCTTGCGCATGTGATGTTTTCAATCGGACTCATGCGTAGAACGACCTTTTTTGAAAATGAATTTATTTATATATGGTTATGAAGTCGAACTTCAGTACCTCAAAATCCATAGATAGTGGAGTCGAAGAAATCAACATTCCTGAGCAAAGTGGAAGTGTACAAATCTGGTAGGAATTGTTCAAGTAGAATCCGGAATGGCGACCTTTAGCCTTTAAGAAAGATTGTTTGCTTGAAGGCTTAGATGCGTATACGCATGTAATGCATTGTATGTCCCATAATAGGTCCCATTCTTCTACTCTTTCCAGAGAGTCGATGACTATTCATAGCTATTACCTTGACACCAAAGAAGAGTTCGACCCAATCCTTTATTTATGTCCTAGTTGATCCTGATTCGACATTAGAAGTATATTGATTTTTTTTCACCAATAACCACATACTTTTGTCTGTAACTACTACATATTTGATTCCATCCATAAATATACTTTCTTCCTTATGAGTTAGCGGGATATATGAAGTGAACCAGATAGGGCCCCGGGTTTCGTTCCACCTTGTTCCAATCTTAGTTCAGTTCAGTAAAATGCGGGTCTCCAAAACCCGATGTCGTAGGTTCAAATCCTATAGAGCGTGATTCAATTCTTGTTAGATCGAGAATGATAATGAAATAATTGAATAGAAGGCTAAAGTCTGAATTTGACTAGTAGGCAATCTCTCTGATTAGGTTGGTGGTCCAAAAGAGTTTGAGAAACCCAGGAATGCGCCGAAAGCCGAACGACAATCAGAGTTTTTGTAAAATGTTCAAGCCGTTCGAAGCATTCAGAGTTATTATTCACTACCGAGAAAGCGCTCGTTGCATCCTATTAATATTGCATTACAGCCTTGGATTGTGTTAGTGTTCAGTTGGAGCGAGAGAAGATTGAATCACTAGAATGCATTCGGGAGGGATCGTAAAACGTTTTCATGTTTGATCATAAAAGTCAACGATCTCTAGAACTTATTATATTTTAAATTTCAGAATACAATGTTTAAAAGAAACATAAAATCTTTCTAAAAGCACTTTTTACTAACAATACCAAACAATTAAGATTTACACTCGACTCTTTTCAAAAGCAATGCCAAATTGGTTGTGGTGTGAAGTTACTATGTTTTATTCTTTTTTTGTTGTTGTGGGATTTTACTGATTACATTGTCTTGATAGTTGGTGGAGTACTCCTACCTGCTAGATATGACTGATGAATTCGAGGATCCCTACATGCGAATGGTTTGGGACAATTTTCATGTATTCAATTTATACCATCTGGTTATGTCACACAATTTAACATTCTTTCTTGGTTGTTCACAGAGCTGATCAATACGAGATTAATGGTTATGCGTATAATGCATTTGAGGAGCCAATGGTTTTGATGACCAGGAAATGGAATGAACCCATGAGTTATATCAACCTTGGGACAGTGAAGGTGAACCATTTCTTGGAACTGAACTAAAGGAGAATCAAGTTAGTTTTCTTTCAACACATTAGTTAGTTCAGTTCCAAGAAGCTATTAGCATACAAGTATGAAGAACACCGGTCTACCATCGATAGCTCAAGTAGCAGTGACGAAGTCGATGTTAAGTCGACTGAATTCAATCCATGGCAGTATGAAGATTTGGAGGGTAATTAAGCCTATGCCCCTTCACATTCGCAAAAGTGTTGCCTGCAATGCATTCTTTCTATTTCTTTTATTATTAACATAATATGTTTACATTTACGAGCTTGTGGCAAAGGGAGCATAAAATCAGTTTTCATTTCAAAATTCAGATAATATGAGACATTACTACCTCAATAAAACCGAAACAAAACATATCATTATTTTGTTAGCTTTTCCTTGTCAAAACACCTCGGAGGATCAAATCCCGACCCACCTTAAATCTGAAAGCCCATCCCTGAGGGTACGCCATTAGCGCAACGGCCCAGGGCCCAGCCATCACAAAGGCCCACGGCTCATATTTTTCTAATATTTATTATTAGGTCTAATTTTTCAATACTTGTTATTAGGATCTACTATTAACATTTATTTATTTATTAATAGTTGTTATTATTATAGACTCATTTTTTTAATAGGGGCCATTTTTTCTACTATTTGTTAGTAAAGGTCTACTCTCAAAATGTGTTTTATTTCAATATTTTTATTAGAGGTCTAATTTTTTTTCCAATAATTTTTATTATAGTCCAATTTTTCCAGTATTTGTTATTAAATATTGTAGAGCGTCTGAGTGTTCTCTATTTATGAGCACAAGTGCACACTCTTGTCAAGTTATAGTATAAAAGATATCGTCTCCGACAGGGATTGGAGCAACTTCTATGAATGGTTTCCTGCACAAAGATTTAGTAAATGCGCAATTAAATCTCACGATGTGGAAATATAAAAACATAAGTAAAACAAAGATAGTGATGAGAGGGATGATAGGGAGAGATTTGGTAGATAGACTGGGTAAGACAATTGCAGCTCATTAGCATGAAGACTGCATTGTAAAGCCTGAGTGTGTTTTGCGCTTCCATGATTTACTGCCTCAGCGGGTATGGCGGGCGGCAGGCTACGACCCTGTCACGCGGCCGCAGCGGGTCACTACCCCTATAACTTTCACTATCTCGGCAGGAGGAACCGAAATAGGTCTTGGCGGCAAGTCTGGCAGACATTCCAAGTTCGGCAGGATAGTCGACAATGATCCTCCCTATTTCGAGGCAAGGATGCTCGAACACTCACGTGATGTAGGCAATACCTAGCAATCTCAGCGTAAACCTAACACAAGTAAGTCCGTTCAATTGGTGATCCCTTTTAGCCGCTGAAACTTGTGAACTTGGTAGGAACCAAGTTAGTCAGGCACCATCATGTTATGTCTATGCTTAACCCTTTCATGAGCCTTACACTTTCGTGACCGACAAATGCATTCTCTCAACTGACTGGTGTAGACTAATTGAGAGAATGAAGTGCATAGATTAAGCAAACTTTGGAATTTTATTGAAAACTACTCAAAAACTATTACAATCGTTTCTCACATCTACGTTACATACAAGCACCTAAACCCTAGGAGAGTTGGGCCGCGACCCCCAACAACTCCAATCTACCTAGCTACATCCCCGATGTGCGGCTATTTAAGCACACATCCCCTCATACCTCGGCATGCCCATATACATTGGGTATATATAGGGCTTATGGCCAAAGTTTGAGTCCTCCTTGAAGTAGAAGTTCTTAAAGTATATTTACATTAAATACAAACTCTTTATTCATTTAAATGTGGACTCTTTGGACGTTGCCTTCTTCCGCAAGTAAAGATAAGTACTCCTACTCATCGATCTTGGATCAGCTCTACCGGCCGCTACAGGCTTCAGAAATTTGCAAGACTGAGCTCGTTGGGCTTAGGGAATTGCCCTCTTTCAATCGCGACCCATCTTGACTAAGTCCGTGTAACTCCTGCCTGGGCGCCACTTGGCGACAATGCTGCTTCGACAGCGTCCTTTGCGGCATCTGGAACTGCTTCAGTACAACTCCTGTTGTTCCAATTGTCCTATCTTCTCCTGTCCTCTAATCTCCTCTCCCTGCTACAACACCTGAAAATAAAGACTAAACTAAAATAATATCTTTTCTTTATCAATCATAAAATATTCAATAAAAGCATGGTGAAAGAGAAAATATTGTTATTATGCATGCAATGCACCTAAATATGCCAAAATGAGCTTAAGAACAACAATAATAAGGGCAAGAATGTGTACAAAATATAGAACTCATGGACACTCTACACACCCCCAAACTCGAACTATTGCTTGTCCTCAAGCAATGCAACATAACTAGTAAATCTGCCCTTTTGCACAAAATTAATAAAAACATTAGCCATTAACTTGATTTCATACCTCAAGGCCGTGGCACCTGTTTTTATGTTAGAGATAGGGAATGGCATGAAATAACTTAGATTTAATTTTCTTAATACCAGTGCAGTGTGTGCAGGTCTGTGTCCATGCTAAAATATGCCAAGATATCGAATTAACAAAAAATGCCTAAAATGATGAAATTACTAAAAAGGATACGAGTTGCTGCCATGGCAGCATAGTTAGGCACTTTCATCTTCTTTTTCTTCTGATCATGGCTTTAAGGGCTTCAGCTCATCGCAACTATTCTATGGGTCTGAAGCTAAGATATATGCACTCTACGAAACTTCGAACCCTTTGAATAGAGTCATCCCGTGAAGGCTTTCATTCACTCTTGCTAATTTGTCGGTCACTTGGTTTAGATACGTGGACTTTGATAGCAGCGGAGTGTCCTTGCTCATGATCCTTCCTAAAGCATGTTTCGGGCACCTCTAGGGTATTTAAATTTCCTGCCTAGAGCCTGTTTCGGGCACCTTTAGGGTTTCCATCATCTTTGTTTTGCTGCCCTATGCTGCCATGGCGGCAGACCTGTATCCAATCAAGGAATTTTTATTAAGTAAGGCAGGCAGTGTTAAACTTAAAACTCAAGCAAAAATTCAGCATTTATCAGACAAGTGTAAAGATAGTTGGCAGAAAGAAAATATTTCTAAGTATTTTTCATGCTTTTTCCCATATTTAGGTTAAAAAGTTTTTAGAATGGTGCGAATATAAGTAGTCGGCTAATCTATCATAGTCACAAGTTTTAAACTAAAAATTCTACTTCAATAAGTGCTAGGGGCAGAATTTACATATGTTCCTATAAGCTACTAATTGAACCTAAAAACAAAGAGGACTATCCCCCCCCAAACTCAAGGTTGGTATTGTCCTCAATGCCTTTACACAAAACAAAAATTAAAAAACAGAAAATAAAACATAAAAAGAAAAAGAAAAAGAAAAAAAGAAAAAAAAATAAAACATAAAAAATAAAAATAAAAGAAAAGAAAATGGTGCTATAGATTGGGGGAGTTCCCCTCTGTTGCTGCTGCGTTAGAGGAGGATGCTGAGGAGGCGGTCAGGACTAGGCGGCGCGTGGCAGATGGTCTGTCGGTTCGGCTCTTTTTCTTGCTACGTGGCGGCTGGGGGTGGGTTTCTTTGGTGCTCCTTTAGGTCCTCCACCATGGGGCTCTATTGCTGGTCGCTTTCTTTTTCATACTGCCTCAGGCAGTTTGTCATCAGGGAGTCTGAGACCTCCATGTCTAAGTCGTCGGCGTCTTTGGCAGTAGCCTCTTTTGCTACTGGGGAGGTAGCGGTGGTCTCCTTCTCCTTTCCCGATTCGGATGAGAAGGAGAGGTCGTATGGCTGGATGGGAGTAGGAGAGGTTCTTCTCTTGGGGCGGTAGTGTGGCCCTTCGCTGTCGTTGGCGGTAGAAGTAGCAGCTGGTCTTGGTGTGATATGGATCGGCTTGGACGCTGCTAACTCTGTTAGGAAGGCAGACAACTGTGGGCCACCGTCTTGGTATTTGTCCAACAAGTAGGCCACAAAGGCCTCTTGCACATCCACAACATATTTGGTGAAGATCACCTGTTTATGCTCGATCCTTTGGCAGCTTTCGACTAGGCTACGTAGCAGGGGGACCACGGCGGACGGGAGGGCAGCTTCAGTACTGCCTGCTGCGGCTGGGGTGGCGGCAGTTTGGGACGGCGGCTGGGCGGTTGAAGGTGTGTCTGGCTCCAGGTTCTGGATCATCAGCTGGCGTGCTCTTCTTGTCCATCCTTCCTTGGGAGGAAGAATTTTGTCCTTAGGGTACGGCGGCACGCAAAAAATGGCACACAGGCCCGTGATGAGTGCATGGAAGAAGAGGGGTCCCTTGGCATTTGGCTTTTCTGCATGGGCATAGATCTCCCTTAGGATCACTTCGCCAACATTGATTTGTTGCCCCTTCATGGTACTGTAGATAAGGGCAAGCCGCAGCCTGTTGACTGTCGATCTGTGTGTGGTGGGCATCAGGCGGTGTTGGATGAAGTTAATCCAAAGGGCTGCCTTTGGCAGCAAGTCTCGGCGGTTGACTAACCCATTATTCTTGCCTGTTAGCCACATGGTGTTGGGCTTACAGATCTCTTTCTTGATCTTGTTGTAGTCAGTTGTCGTCTGATAGGACTCCCATTCTTCATGTGGGTTGCCGCAGACATCTATGTTGTAGAAGTTGTTGATCATATCCGCTGTGAACTTGACACCTTCTCCACGAACATACACGAAAGGATTTCCTGGTGTAGGTTTGTGGGCATAGAACTTTCGCACATGGTTGTTGTTTATTCCTTCTGGCTGCCATGCGAAGAGGTCCCAGCCCATGTTGTGTATCCTTTCAAACATGAAAGGTTTGAGGCCAAAATCCCCATCAAGCTGGGTGTATTAGAATCCCATTTCATCACATAGTTGCCGCTCTTTGTAGTATTCTTTGTAGGTTGCCTCGATAGTTGGGTTCAAGAGCCTCTTGAACAGAGGTTTGGTGGTGGCGGCGGGCTGTTGCGATGTGGCTATAGTTGTTAGAAGGTTTTATTTCCTAAAGAATGAAAAAGAACGTGAAAGAAAGTAACGCAATAGAAATCTCGAAGGCAAAGATAGCATAAAGAATTTAGACTATAGAAGAAAGCAAAGTGAAGAACGGGAAGAGGATAGTTGGGCTTATATAGCCGCTTCTTTCTGCTGCCTTGGCAGGCACACTGTCAACGGGCGGCAATTATTGCGGCGCGAATAACGGGATTCTAGCCATTACGCAAATATCCATTCCGCTCGTTGTGGCAAATGTAGTCGTGGCGGCTAGCCATTATGAAGCTGCTAGACATTATGCTCTTCTGCCTTGGCCGCTGGTTGGGCTTCTCCTTTATTCTTTCATCTTTCTTGGTCTTGCCTTCATTCCTAACTTGAAATAAATTAAATACAAAATTTTAAACAAAAATTAAATCTAATCCCAATCCATAAAAATAAAAATTAAAGTTAAAAATTAGGTTATGTCGGGTTGCGCTTTTCCCAAGCATAACCACTTCCTGAGGGCTTTGTGTTTGGCTTTTCATCTGGGCATGTCCTTCCCATCTTCAGGTGGATGTTACTGCCATCTTTACCACCCTGGCGGGACATACACCAAAGAAAACAAGGAGGCATTTTTTAGGCATAAAATGGACAAAGGTTTAATGTGCAAAAACTAAAATAGAAGTGCAGAAATTCAAACCTAGTTGTTGTTGCCAATCCCCGAAAACGGTGCCAAAAACATGTAGAGCGTCTGTATGTTCTCTATTTATAAGCACAAGTGAACACTCTTGTCAAGTTATAGTATAAAAGATATCATCTCCCACAGGGATCGAGGCAACTTCTATGAAAGGTTTCCTGCACAAAGATTTAGTAAATGTGCAATTAAATCTCACGATGTGGAAATATAAAAACATAAGTAAAATAAAGATAGTGATGAGAGGGATGATAGGGAGAGATTTGATCGTTAGACTGGGTAAGACAATTGCCTATCAGTAGTGCGAAGGCTGCATTGTAAAACCTGAGTGTGTTTTGCGCTGCCATGATTTGCTGCCTCAGCATGTATGACGGGCGGCAAGCTACAACCATATCACGCGGCCGCAGCAGGTCACTACCCCTTCAACTTTTGCTGTCTCGGCAGGTGGAACGGAAATAGGTCATGGCGGCAAGTCTAGCAGACATTCCAAGTTCGGCGGGATAGTCGACAGTGATCCTCCCTATTTCTAGGCAAGGATGCTCGAACACTCACGTGATGCAGGCAATACCTAGCAATCTCAGCGTAAACCTAACACAGGCAAGTTCATTCGATTGGTGATCCCTTTTAGCTGGTGAAACTTGTGAACTTGTTAGGAACCAAGTTAGTCACGCCTTAACATGTTGTGATCGTGCTTAACCCTTTCGTGAGCCTTACACTTTCGTGCCCGACAAATGGATTCTCTCAATTGACTGGTGTAGACTAATTGAAAGAAGGAAGTGCATAGATTAAGAAAAGTTTGGAATTTTATTGAAAACTACTCAAAAAGTATTACAGTCGTTTCTCACATCTACTTTACATACAAGCGCCTAAACCTTAGGAGTGTTGGGCCGCGACCCCCAACAATTCCCATCTACCTAGCTACATCTCTGTTGTGCGGCTATTTAAGCACGCATCCCCTCATACCTCGTCATGCCCCTATACCCTTACATAAATTAGGTATATATAGGGCTCATGGCCTAAGTTTGAGTCCTCCTCGAAGTAGAAGTTCTTAAAGTATATTTACAGAATGTGGACTCTTTGGACGTTGCGTTCTTTCGCAAGTAAAGATAAGTACTTCTACTTATTGATCTTGGATCAGCTCTACTGACCGCTACATGCTTCAGAAAATTGCAAGACTAGGCTCATTGGGCTCAGGGAATTGCCCTCTTTCAATCGCGACCCATCTTGACTAAGTCGGTGTAACTCCTACTTGGGCGGCACTTGACGATAATGCTGCTTCGGCAGCGTCTTTGTCGGCATTTGAAACTGCTTTAGTACAACTCCTGTTGTTCCAGCTATCATATCTTCTCCTATCGTCTAATCTCCTCTCCCTGCTACAGAACCTGAAAATAAAAACTAAACTAAAACAATATGTTTTCTTTATCAAACATAAAATATTCAATAAAAGCATGGTGAAAGAGAAAATATTGTTATTATGCATGCAATGCACCTAAATATTCTTCTAATAATCGTTATTAGAGCCTGTTTTTTTAATACTTATTATTATAGGCCTAGTCTTAAAATTCATTTTTTTTCTGATACATGCTATTAAGGAGATAGAGAGAGTTGAATTTCGATACGTGCCCTTTACAGCCAGGGATGGACCGAGGGTGGCTGGCAGGGGCAGTCACCCCCTAAAACTTAAAATTACTATACGACTTAAGAAATTTTAAAAAAATCAATGTATTTTCAATTAAAAATCTATTTTTGCTACATAAATTTTTATAAACTCGTCCCCCTAAAAATTTATAGATTCACCCCTAGCCTAAAGTCTTGCGTCCGTCCCTATTTACAACCCCATATTTCTTGTATGCTTCCATCGAGTACTCACTACACGTGGGAACAAAATGGGAAATTTTTGGTAGTACATGCGAGATTTCCCCTGTTTCCATCCAATTACTAAGCAAGAATCATTAAGAATTGTTAAAAGAGAAAGAAAGAAAGAAGGGGAAAAGGACTTATTTTTGTAGAATTTGAGCGTGGACAAAGCATCTTTAACTCCTAAATTCTCAACTTCATCATCTGAATTGAAAAAATAAAACCCACTTACCTAATTGTGAAACTTGGTATCGGGAGAGACAGAGGGAAAAAAGGGATCTTCGGCCTCGGGGGTATTTTGGCAGGGGTGTTTGACGCTGCCATAAACGAGAACACTGCGACGGTTGGGAAAAGCTTGATTTGGGGATTTCATAACGGGACTAAAATTAGGGTTTTTGGGTTGAGTTGATAAGGAAAGCATGGGTGTTTTGGTATTGAAGGGAGTTAACGACGGCCATTGTTGTTTCACTTCCCTTCGTTTCTTTGTGTAAACTAGGGGTGTACAAAAATCTAATCTGAATAATTCGAATAGTTTATTGATCTGAATTTTTTTTGGATAGTTTATATTGAATACCCGTTAAAACAATTGGATGATTGGATACGAATCGAAAAAATTTAAATTTCAAATTATTCGGAAATTAAAAAAAATAGGCATTTAGCCCTAGCCCGATCTTTCACGGGAAGCTTTCCCAAAGGCCCAATTGCAACCTGCATCAGTTCTCCACTGTCCAAAGTGTCATACTCAATCTGGATATTGTAGTTTGCCCTTTATCTTAGACGAAAAACAGAAAACAGAGTAAATGGAAGTCGGAAGGTGTCAAAGTCGAATAATAAGGTCAAAGCTTTAGTTTATAGTATAATCATCTACTTGAAGGAAGACCATCAACAAATAATGCAGTCAACTAAATTGAAAAATTAAGCATAAAAAGAGAAAAAATTCAAAGATCCCCTTTAAAAATCTTCGTTTTTCAAATAAATCATTTTTAGAACAAATATTATTATTTTTAGCAAATGATGCTCAGAAACCAAAAAAGTGTCAAATAAAAAGATAAAAGTTTTGATCACTTCTCATCTAGCAAGAACAAAAGAAAAATCCCCAAATTGCCAAGGTCAACAATTCAACAAGGGTTCTTCACAAAATTCTTCAATTAATTAAAAAACGGTAAAGTACACCAATGGTCACCGAACTTTTAGGGCAAGTTCATTGTGGTCACCAAACTTTTAAAATTTTTATCGGAGTCTCTCAACTTTTAGTCCGCTTTTATTTTGGTCCCTCCTATTAACTTTCGTTTAAAAATACTGATGTCACACGTTATGTCCTTCTTCAACCTCTTTCTTTTTCCCCTGTTTTTCCTATGTTTTTTTTTCTGCAACTAAAGCTGCTTTGTTGGAAACAAAATTGCTTCTTTTATTGGTGCACAATCTAGTGCTGTATCAAAACATTGTGATTCTTTCATTGAATAAAAATTTTCAAGAAATGAAGCTCTTTTCTGTTAGTCTTGAAATGGCACTCAACAGAGTCAAAACAGTCAAGAGTCTGCTGGTGTTCTACTGATATACACCATGTGCTAGTGCTACTACCCTTGTGTGTTGGATTAAAATCTGCAATTGTGGGCATATATGTAAAATATATGTTGTTATTATAAAGTATGACAAAAAATAAAGTGACCAATTAAGTTAAGCGTGTCATAGGTATTAAAATGTCATGAAAATAAAAGTGTAGATACCGTAAGATATATTTATAATTCAATGAGGGGAAGAATTATAAATATTTAATAGTTGATTTAATAAATCAACTATATAAAGAGGTAGCGGTCCCCAAGAAATAGGTTAACTTGTTTTCTCTCTCCTTCCTCGTCAGAGAGTTTTACTTCAAGAGATAACATATCTTCTTGGAAGACCAATACCAAAGATTTGGGATTTCAACATCAAGATTTAAGGTTTTTAGTTTATCGATTAATTCAGGTACGCTTTCGCATTCAGTTTATTATTCTTGATGATTTGACAGGATAGATCCTGGGTTTTAGGTTTCATATCTATTATTATTTGGTTCTAACAAGTAGCATCATAGTCTCGTCATGTCGGATCATTAAAAACTAATTGATATTTTTTTTTGATTGATTCATCGTGAAAATTTTATATTTTCATGATTTAGGGGTTTGGTTTTGGTACTAATCGCATACATGTTTTTAGTATATATATTTGTGTGATTAATTTCAGATCTCTATTGAATATATATGCGACTGGATTGCAATTATTCAAATGTTGTAAACTGCTTTGGTTTGTTAATTTCAATTGATTAACATTTTTCCCCTATTCGCTGCATGAAAAGAATCTCGTGCATATATAGTTAATCATTAAATTTATGTTCAGCAATCGATGTTTTTATGTGATTCGTTAATAAAGTTTATTAATAATATATGGGTTACAGTAAAATTAAGCTTTCTGATTAAAAGGTAATAAGGAATAGGGGCACGTGAAGTCTGACATTTTTTTAAACTTAGACCACACATTTTTTAAGGAAAAATTGAAAAATCTGCATTAATGCCCCCTTATTTTAAGTTTGTTCAGTTTAGTAAAAGGAAAATAGTTGGTTTTGATTTTATGTGACTTCATATTTGAGAATTTTTTTTTGGTATTAATCACTCTAATTTTTATGTTTGGTTATAAACTGATTTGGTATTTTGATTTGATTAAAAGTTGGTGTTGAAGTTTTAGGTATAATTTTCTTTCCTCTATTCCGTTTTAATTTTTGGGAAAACTACACCGGTGGTCCCCTAACTATTACCGTCTTCCTATTTTGGTCCCACAACTATGTTTTTTGGCAAAATCGTCCCTTCCGTTACATAGTTTTCCTGTTTTGGTCCCGTCGTTAAAAACTAACAGAATTGCTGATGTGGATTTTTTTTTTGATTTTTTTATTATTTTCTCTCTCCTATATATGTATTATTTAAATTTTTTATTCAGACTAATGTGGTGGTGACACGTGTCACCACCATAACAAAGCAAATGAATTAAAAATAGAAAGGGAGAGCTAGGAATTGAACCCACGTCCATAGCTTCCCAAGCCAATGGATTAACCATTGGGCTAAACTCCAATTATTAAGCTGTTTTAACACAAGTTACATGTATTATTGTCAAATTAATAAAGAAGAATCTTAGTCCACGGCATAATGCTCACGATAATTTATATTTACCTGTTGAGAAATAACCAGCAGAATCAGCATAGGCATGCCGATTTCCACACAATTACTGAGCTGTATCATAAGTTAATTGCATCAAAGCACAGTTCGTTTTGGAATATTATCAGCCCCAATGAAGCAAAGAGGTGTTCAAAGAAAATTACCAATGGGAAGCCTCTTGTAAACAGATCGAGACCGACTAAAGAAACCACCGGCACAACAACCATGGGACTAAAGAATCTAGAGAAGAAGAGGTTAAAGAGAAAGCTATTAGAAAAATCAGTGATGAGAACCAAACAAACATCTTAAGCTATAAGCCTATAATTGACAAGCAGTGGAGGAGCTTGATACATGAAAACTAAAAACTACATTCGATATTACCTTGTCAGCTCCCCCCACGCCCTGCCATACCCGAGGATGATGTTGACAAATGAAGAAACAATTAGTGATCCTTGAATGGTTCTCATACCATGAACAAACCGCTGCATAAGAAAGCACCCGGATCATAGTCATTAAGAAATAAGGTCATAGACAATGATGCGCAAGGACTATAGGAAGACTATACAAGCAATGAACAAATCTATCGAACATGTACAGCGACTTAGATATATTTTGGTTTTCAAAATAAAAGCAAATTTATAACCTGTTCGCCATTGCAGTTTTCTGCAATGTTGCAGCCTCTTTGGTTTTTGGGTTCATTTGATTGTTTTAAATGTAACTTGTGTTAAAACAACTCAATAATTGGAGTTTAGCCCAATGTTAACCCATTGGCTTGGGAAGCTAAGGACGTGGGTTTGATTCCCAGCTCTCCCCCTTTATTTTGAATTTATTTGCTTTGTTATGGTGGTGACACGTGTCACCACCATATTAGTCTGAATAAAAAATTTAAATAATACATATATAGGAGAGAGAAAATAATAAAAAAATAAAAAAAAATCCACATCAGCAATTCTGTTAGTTTTTAACGACGGGGGACCAAAACAGGAAAACTATGTAACGAAAGGGACGAATTTGCCAAAAAACATAGTTGTGGGACCAAAGTAGGAAGACGGTAATAGTTAGGGGACCACCGGTGTAGTTTTCCCTTAATTTTTTTATATCATGATATAAATTGAATGTTTAATTACATTCGATGATCGTATGGATACAGTTTCAATGCCATTAATTTTATGGAATTTATATTTGATTTAGCTTGATTATTTTTTTAAGTTTGGTTAATAGGTTATTATGGATATATTAAAATTTCATATGATCACTATATGGATTATTCTTTTATATGATACTTCTGATTTTGGCTTTTAGTTAAAGATTGAATGTTTTGAATTTGACCTTGATTTTGGTAAATGTATGTTTAAGGTTTAAGACATTTCTTTTAAGGAACATTCAAAGATTTAGGTTTTTTCGAGTTCTGATAGCCCCATTCAGACAACCTTATTTTTTATTATTTCGGAAACTTAAGTGTTATCAGGAATTTTAGTTTTGACTGTTGCAAAATTTTAAATTTGGATATCGGTATATTTATTGTATATATTTTAAAATAATTTAATTGAAACATTAAGTCACCAAAGTGACCTCTATTGTGGAAATTATTTTATTTTAAAATATAGAAAGTTTTGTGCATGTGAGTCGGATTATGTTAATATTAATCGGCCCAAAGAAATGTTAATAATTTACATTATTACATGTGTAACTGTGGTAATAAACATGTGATAATTATTCGGTTTTATATGTGAGCAATAAATCAGCCCACAGGAAGATTTCTGTTTGATATGTTCTTATTATCAATGTTTGATTACTGTACCAAGATATCACTTGCAAGTTAATATTTTGTCCAAAGATGAAACATTAATGGAGTGTCCAGTATCTTGATATGAGGTTTACCTCTATTCAAATTTATTATTATTTTAGTTCTCTTTTAAGTTTATTGAAAGATAAAATTAAGACAAATATTTTGAAACAATTAAATTCATATTTTGGTTTCGGGTGTCTAATATTCTATTGGATTAATTGAAACATAATGTCACCAAAGTGATCGCTTTTGTGTAGATTAGTTTATTTAAAATATTAAGATAATTATGAGTTTTTGTAATTCATGTGTATATTAATTGGCCCAAAGGAAAGTTAATATTTGGCAGAATTATAACGACAATTGTGGCGATAAATGTGTGACAATTATAAGGTATTTTATGTGAGCAATACGTTAGTCCAAAGATTAGTCTATTGTTTGACATAGTTTATTGTCAATGTTTGATTGCTACAACAAGAGTACCGCTTACAGTTAATGTTACTGTCCAAAGACTTTATATTAATGTTGTGCTTGGTGTCTTGAGGGGAACTAGTCATTATTTTGAATTTATTTGTTTACTTATGAATATTTATGTGAGCTTGTATTTTTTTATTCTATATTTAGGTAATCTATCTTTTCTGTCACAATATCTGTTAATAACATTCTACACTAATGTTTAGTGAAACTAATTTCAAGGAATAGAAGAGACACTTACATATAGTATTTGGTTGTATGAGCATTGACTTTACACTAAGAAAAGAACATCTTGCACCTCTCACTGTGGTAAGCACCCAAAAAGGTATTTTGAGAGGTGAGATCGTTCAATTGCATGAGTTTAATGATCATAAAGAACAACACTCTAGATGTCTTTTGGAGCACAAATCTAAAAAGATTATTCATATTAAGGGTTTCTTTGACGAAATTAAGAAATGTTTTACCCAAAACATTATGGTTAAGATGACATCACTTATGCCTTCTTTGATGTCTATGAAGTATAAGGGTTAAGGAAGTGTGAGGGCGTACATTATGAAAATATTTAATATTGTTTCAAAATTCAAGGCACATAAGATCGAACTTTCTAAGAATTGTTTGTTCTTATGATTTTGGAATTGCTTCCTATACAATTTAACCAATTCAAATTACAATTGTCAAAGGGAGAAATAGACTCTATTTGGGCTCATTTCTTATTGTGTTCAAGAGGAAGAAAAGTTAAAGCATTATAAGTGTACAAGTACTCATTTGGTTGGTGCTCATTTAGTTAGTATCTCTAAGAATAAGGGCAATAAAAGAAAATATTGGAATAAAGTTACTAAGGGTCCTAGTCAAAAGAAACAACAATAAGTTACAAAGTGTTGATTCTTTTGTATAAGTTAGGACATATGTGAAGTAATGAAACTTTAGAAACGAGCAACTACTTCGGTTATTTTGAGTTATCCATGGGCTGTAAATTTTATGGTCCCACAATTAAGATTATTTTAAGGAGAGATTTATAATATTTTTAGGATGTTGAGTTTGGAGGGAGAAATAAGGTTAGGTACATTGCTATTAAGGAGGAATTAGATTATAATTTAATTCCTACTATCACTTTTGACGATGTTTAAGTTTTCACACCTATCATTAATTAAGAAGTGAATAAAGTACCTCAACAAGACAATGTTGAGCAACTCTCATTCAAGATAAGGTAATTATTTCAGAAGAACAAACTCAACAACCTTAAAAAATAAGTGTCATTAAAGAGGTCCATGAGAGGAAGATGAAATACTATTTCATATTAGTATATTGTATTTCTTTAAGAAAATAAGGTAACAATGGAATGATAGAAAATGATCACTCATTTTTTATCAGACCATAAAAGTTCTAACTCTCAAAAGTGGATTGATGTCATTCAAGAAAAGTATAATTTTATGCAAGACAATAAAGTTTATAAATTTGTCTCATTACCTGAAGGTGCAAACCGGTTGTAAATGGATATTTAAAACCAATAAGGATGAAAATGATAATGTGGATAAGTATAAAACACGTCTTGTATCTAAAGGATATACTCTAAAAGAAGACATTAATTTTACAGAGACTTTCTCTCAAGTTTTATTGAAAGACTCTTTCAAGATAATTATTATACTTGTTGTTTGTTTTAGTCTTAAGCTACATTAGATAGATGTTAAGCTTGTTTTTTCAATTGTGACATTGAGGAAACGATTTATATGGTACAATCATAAAGTTGTGTCTTATGATACAATATCAATGATATGTAAATTAAAGAAATCTATCTAAAAGGTTAAGTAGGACTCCCATTAATGAAATTATAAATTTCATGTTGATTATCTCATTCGATTTTAAAATAAATTTGTTTGACAATTGTATGTACTACAAGTTCAGTGGGAGTAAAACCAAGTAATACTCATATTGCTAAATAAGAAAATTTTAGTCTTACTCAATGCCCTAAAAGTTGGAATTTAGAAAATTCAAAAGATTCTCTATGCATAAGCTGTTGAAAATCTAATTTATGCTTAAGTATGTATGCGTTCGGAAATTGTGTACATTATTGGAATGTTAGACAGATATTTGAGGAATCAAATTATGGACCAGTGGATAGCAGCCAATGGGGTTATGAGATATCTTTAGAGAACAAAAAGTACATGCTCACATGTCGGAGTTCTGATAAGTTAGAGATCATCAGGTTTACAGACTTTGATTTTAATAGAATAATGATGCAAAAGAATTTTGTCACATAAGTTGCTAATTATAGATTGAATAGAAAGACCACTTAAGTTATTTTGTGACAATAAATATGCATTCATTTATTCTATAAATAATAGGAACACTTCAAATTTGAAGCATATAAATATTAAGTTCCTAGTTGTTAAAGAAAATTCAGAGTGGTTGTGTGTCTATAGAGCATGTTGGTACAAACTCCATAATTATGCGTATATTAAGAAACTATCACCCTAGGTCTTTCATGAGCACACTACTCGTGTAGGTGTATGTTATTTAAGGATATTTGGTTTTAGTGTGAGTTTGTAATTTTGAAAAATGCTCATATGGTTTAGACACAATTTCGGTTACTTCAGTTTAAAGTTATTTAAGATTGTTTTCTGCAGAAATAAAGATCTTTTGGTTTATGCACACTCTGAATTCAGTAAAGTTTGATCTCACTAAGGTTTAGGAGGACCAGTTGAAAATAGACATGTATGGTTCACATTTCATGTAATTTTTCATGCTACACATCCATGATTGATCTATGTCATTTGACTATATTTGTATATGTTACCATTGATGACTCTAGTCATGATTGATATGACGAAGACCGCTTTGATCTTATGTGGATATAGTTAATGGACGAAATTGTTATAGAATACCTCTTATATAATAGCAAAATTTTGAGCTCATAAGGTTGTACATTTATCAGGAAATATATGTTGCCCAAGTGGGAGATTGTTGAATTAAAATCCGCAATTGTGGGCACATATGTAAAATGTATGTTGCTATTATAAAGTATGAGACAAAATAAAGTGACCAATTAAGTTAAGCGTGTCATAGGTATTAAAATGTCATGAAAATAAAAGTGTAGATAACGTAAGATATATTTATAATTCAATGAGGGGCAGAGTTATAAATATTTAATAGTTGATTTAATAAATCAACTATATAAAGAGGTAGTGGTCCCCAAGAAATAGGTTAACTTGTTTTTTCTCTCCTTCCCCGTTAGAGAGTTTTACTTCAAGAGATAATCTATCTTCTTGGAAGATCAATACCAAAGATTTGGGATTTCAACATCAATATTCAAGGTTTTAAGTTTATCGATTAATTTAATTACGCTTCCGCATTCAGTTCATTGTTCTTGATGATTTGACATGATAGATCCTGGATTTTATGTTTCATATTGATTTATGATTTGGTTCTTACATTGTGTTGTCTGATGGTAGGGCCATGGCCCCATGTGGCTCTCGTTTTGTCGACTCGGTTTGGTAAAGAGTAAAAGGAGTAAACGTGGTTATGATTAATGGAGTTTGAACACTGATATTAATAAGTGCCAGATTTTTCAAGCTTCTATAATTATAGCTACAGAGAGTAATGAATTAGAAAACACGCAAAATCTTGGCAAAGTGGGAAGAATGGCATTTGTAGGACCATAAAAACTTTGCTGGGATTTCTAAGACATGAATGGCTATAAAAATGGTTACAAGTGTAGCATGTTGTTGACCCACATTTGACATTTGAGTTGGAGCCCTTAAATCTCAAACAGTGTGAGTGGTGGCTCCAAGACCAGCAATAAAGGCCAATATTTCCCACTACCTCGCTGAATCATATTATCCATTTTCCATATTATCCATGAGTCACTTCTTTTGGGGGACAATACAAGTCGGTTCTACCAAACTATGCTGATGGAAAAGTTTAGGGTCATTTGGTAAATATATCTTATATCCAAAGGAATACAATGAGAAAGTGCCATTCTTGTGGTCAAGTGGGTAATCTTATGTTTTTTAAAGGTGGTTTGAAGCTGGCAGGGGAGATCAGGACAGCTCTGAACAGTGCAAACACCTGCTAAACTTATAATACAACAACAGTGCATGGGATTTAAATGAAAGTAAGTCCCCAGTGTTTCATTTATTTCCATTAATCCAATCTCAATATAATTGTCCCGAAACTACAGGAAGAAACAAAAGTACTGTTGAATACAATTGTGTCCATTTTAACCTATTTTGGACACTCCATTAGCTTGCTATTATTGATTTAGGACATAGGTGTCCGCGGTCATACCCTTCAGCATGACGGATGCGATGATAGTTGGGTCAACCGAAGGAGGAACTGGCACAACTTTGTCTGCTGGAAGAATCTACTCCTCAGCATATGCACCCATAGGATTACCAGCATAATGTCACAGACTTATTTCTTCCAAGTTAAATCCGTACGGCGCTAACACTCTCGGCACAAGAAGCAAGAGAATTTAGAAGGAAGAGTCTTGTATTAACAAAGGAAGCTTACAAGAGAGCTTTACAAGTATGCTTAAGTGAGTGACTACTTGAGTGATTTACAAATGAGAAGGGTGGCCCTATTTATAGGCTCCCACCTCCTCAATGGACGGCTAGGATCTATTTGATCCAACGGCTACGGTTTCGCCTCCCAAAATATCTACTACACCTAGATATCTCTAGATAATTCCAAACTTATCTTGTTATATCCTAAATGGTCTAAAAGCTCTACCATATTCTAAGGTATTCTAGAATATTCCGGAGATGTCCGGAGTTGTTTCGAGCCTTCTCGATCACTCCCGGGTCTTCTAGGTTCCTCCGGACGAGCCTAGATGAGTGTGGAACCTTCTGGAACCCCTCGGATTTGTGTGGAGACGTTTTGGGCCCTCTAGATCGTTCTAGATTCTTCCTTTGGTCTTCTTTGGCCTTAAAATCACCAAGGCATCTCATTTTACCTTGGTTGGCTTGTGAGCACCTAGGTGGGGCTCCTCAGGCGCACGTTGTGCACCTAGGTGGGGCACCTTGGTGCTTCTCGGTGCACCCTGGTGGGTGTGCTCCTCGGTTGGCCTCGGTGCGCCCTGGTGGGGCATGACATCCTCCCCCACCCGATCTCGTGACGCCCTCGTCGCGTCTTCATGGAATTGGGGTGTTGTTGGAGTGCTTCCCTCGACTCCTAGCTTGCCTCGCCTTTGCCCTTGGCTTGTCGGCATCGTTGAAAGGCTTTCCCTTCGACCCTTGACTCTTTGTGGTCTTTGAAGTCATGGTCTCCCCTTGAACATGCTTGGTGGCCTTCCCAGACACGATCACCCCTTTGTGCCCATCCAACCCCTTGGAGGGCTTGGGCATACGGACGACCTTTACGAGTTGAAGTGCGGAGAGTACTCGTGACCCTTTCTTGGTGGCCCTTAGTATTGGTACCACGCATGATGGTGCACCCTCCGTGATGCACAGGCTATTGGCAAATGGCATTGGAATTGCCTTGCTTGCTCGAAGAACTCTAGCCCTATGATGATCGAGTAGTCGTCCATTGACACTACTGAGAAGTCCATGCGCCCTAACCATGTCCCAACAATGGTCTTGACTCCTCGAGCGAACCAATGGATGGGTTGAGCGATAGAGTTCACTGCCTTGATGGATCCTCCCCCTTTCACAGCACTAAGACCAAGCCTCTTTGCTTCCTCCAAAGAAACAAAGTTATGGGACGCACCTGTGTTGAGCATGGCTCTTGATGCTTTTCCATTAATGGTGACGTCCACGTATAACAACCCCTTGGCTTGGGTCTTTGGGGCGGACTGGATTCCATTTAAGAGCTGTAGTGATCCCATTTGTGCACCTTGGCCCCCTTCGGCATCACTACCTTTGTCGGCATCACTTCCCTCTTGATGCCTTGCTAGGAGCGAACTAAGAGCTTGGCGTTGAGGGCACTCCCGAACCCAATGATCGCCATCACAGATGAAGAAACTGCTAGGCGGCGATTTCTTGGCACCATGAGACTCTTTAGACCTACCTTGGTCTTTGTCCCTCCATGAAGACGAGCCTTTGTGCTTCGGTGTGTCCTCGTCCTTGCGACTCTCTTTGTGTGGGCTCATATCTCTTCCCCCATTGAAGTGACCACTCTTCTTATCCCTTGGCTCGTTGGTGGATTCCTCACGGGTGGAATAGTCAATGTGGATCTCGGCCACGGCAATGGCATCGGTAAGGGTTTGTACTCCCCTACGCCTTAGCTCGGCCTTGGCCCAACTTTTGAGGCCATCTATGAAGTTGAAAAGTGAGTCTTTCTCGGAGAGATCGGAGATCTCGATCACCAAGCTAGTGAACTCCATGACATAGTCTTGGATGCTCACCGTTTGCTTGAGCCTTCGCAATCGTGCCCTTGTTTCATCCTCAGCATTCTCCGGATAGAATTGCTGTTTGAGCTCCCTTTTGAAATAAGCAAAGGTAGAGATGGTGCACGTACCTCTCTCGACATCGAGACGCCTTCTCCTCCACCAAAGCATGGCGGTGTCAGTGAGGTATAATGTCACGGTTTGGACCTTAGAGGCATCCTCCCTGATGCCAACGACCTCTAGATATTGCTTCAAGCCATACAAGAAGTTGTCCACTTCTTTGGCGTTGCGTGACCCCAAAAACGTTTTAGGTTTGGGCACCTCGACCCTCCTGGTCTCGTATGAGGTGCTTGGCCCGGCGGCCATGGCGCGCTTGCACAACGCAAGGTCGCCTTGCAATAACTCTAGTTGAGCATGCATGTTGGCAAGTTCACGTTGGAAAGACTCACGTACCTTTGTGAGCTCTCCAATGAGTGTGTCGCGTACTTCACCCATTTCCGCGCGTAGAGTCTCCTCTAGATTGATCTTCATGGCCCTCGCGGCTGTGTGGATCTCGGCATCCTCCGCCTCGAGGCCTTCAATTCGCTCTTGAAAGTCGTCCATGTGGGTTCCCATGCTTGAAACATTTTCCTCCACGCGAGTCAAGCGCGACTCAAAGCTAGAGATTGTGTCCTTGGACTTGGCACGAGGCCTTGTCTCCCCAGGGTCAGTCCTTCCTTCACCCGCACGTTGGTCATGTGTGACCTCGGTCTCTGATGGGCAAGCAACTTGGTTCTTGCCTGACTTGGCCATGCTCCCAACGATCGTAACAGGCTCTGATACCAACTGTCACGAACTTATTTCTTCCAAGCTAAATCCGTGTGGTGCTAACACTCTCGGCACAATGTTAGCAAGCCTTAATCGCGCAACGCTATGGCAAAATACAAGGAGCAAGAGAGTTTACAAGCAAAGAGCCTTGTATTAACAAAGGAAGCTTACAAGAGAGCTTTACAAGTATGCTTAAGTGAGTGACTACTTGAGTGATTTACAAATGGGAGGGTGACCCTATTTATAGGCTCTCACCTCTTCAATGGACGGCTAGGATCTATTTGTTCCAACGGCTACAGTTTCGCCTCCAAAAATATCTACTACACCTAGATATCTCTAGATAATTCCAAACTTATCTAGTTATATCCTAAATGGTCTAAAAGCTCTACAATATTCTAAGGTATTCTAGAATATTCTGGAGTTGTCCCGAGCCTTCTGGAGTTGTCCCGAGCCTTCTCGATCAATCTCGGGTCTTCTAGGTTCCTCCGGACGAGCCTAGATGAGTGTGGAACCTTCTGGAACCCCTCGAATTTGTGTGGAGACGTTGGGGGACCTCTAGGTTGTTCTAGATTCTTCCTTGGGTCTTCTTTGGCCTTAAAATCCCCAAGGCATCTCATTTTACCTTGGTTGGCTTGTGATCACCTAGGTGGGGCTCCTCGGGTGCGTGTTGTGCACCTAGGTGGGGCACCTTGGTGCTTCTCGGTGCACCCTGGCGGGTGTGCTCCTCAGTTGGCCTCGGTGCGCCCTGGTGGGGCGTGACAATAAGCTACACTATCTCCAACTTTGATAAAAAAAAAGCAATTTTGTTTCCAACAAAGAGACTTTGGTTGTAGAGAAAAAATAGAGGAAAAACAGGGGGAAAATAAAGAGGTTGAAGAAGGAGATAACGTGCCACATCAACATTTTTAACAAAAGTTAACGGGAGGGACAAAAATGAAAGCAGATTAAAAGTTGAGTGACCCCAATGAAATTTTTAAAAGTTCGGTGACTAAAATTAACCCGCCCTAAAAGTTCGGTGACCATTGGTCTACTTTACCCTTAAAAAATTACAGTAACCATAAAGCTGAGACAAGTAACGACTAAATTAAGTAAGAACAGTTCCTCTATAATCCATTTAACAACCATGAAACGAATTGAAGAAGAAATTAAAGAACCCACCTTCTATGTTTTGGATACGAACGAATTCATAAGCAGTAGAATCTCTATATAATTTCTTTAACGTTAGCGACTAAAAATTACGAAATATCTCACTTTTCTTGAAAATTTTGATTTTTTGGGGATTTCTTTAAATATCGTACTTTTAAAATAAATTAAACTGAAGTCACAATCGGTCAATTGAGTTAGGTAGACCGAACACTAAAAAATTAATTAAAAATTTATTTTTGGGATTCGAGTGTCGGTTACGTGTGGGAAATGGTTCGCACCCCACCACGCCCAAACTTGGTATCAAATCAATTACCACTTTATTAATATCAAATTTTGCGAGTTAAAATAGAAATTAAATCAAAATTTGGTTATACATGTGAGTAAATTTTAAGAGTTTATGTGTTTGAGGAATAAACGAAAACTACCACCTACTTTTTAAGTACTAGCCAAGTTTATTCTCGAAAAAGGTAGTACCACATTAACAGTTTATATCTCGAATACAACTTAATATGGGAATATCAAATAAATATTAGATGACAGCATTCCATACGAGAAGAAAACAAATATCCTTATTGCAACATACATAATGTCAAATGAAATAAGAACTACATAATACTACCTCATGAAACGAAAGCATATACATCAAAGGCGTATATCATATATATATATATATATATATATATATATCATAACATATATCTAACACATATAATATAAATTTCATAATATATAACATAAAACAATAATATACTATAAAGTATACCATAAAATATAACATATATATCACGTACATATGGAAATAAATGCATATAACAAAGACCGAAAATAATCCCCCCACATGTAATGCAAATCCCGAGATTAACGGCAAAAACGGGAAAGGCACGTTCATTTTAAGAAACAAAAACAAAGCTTTTAATGCTTATACGAAAAGGGGGAAATGAATAAATAAATAAGGGTAAATTACTTTGGTGTCCACCTAACTATTGAGTCTGACCTATTTTGACCACCGAATTATGAAAATTTTGAAATTTGACCATTTAACTATTTAATTGGACCTATTTTAACTACCGGCCATTAAAATCTAACGGAGTAGTAACGTGACTGTTAATAAAAATTTATATAAATACACATCTGGTTTCCGTTAGTTACATATTTTATCAATTTGATCTTAATTTTAATTTAATTAAATAAATTAATCATTCAATTAGGTGTTGCCACGTGTCATCACCTTATTGGAGGAATTTATTATTTATTTTTATTTAATAATTTTATTTTCCTCCTCCAATCAGGTAGGGGTTAGCGCTCCATCGAGTGGAGTCAAAAAATTTCGAGTAATTCGAGTTGACACGTCATATTTTACAACTCAAACTTTATTTGAAATTTTTTCGATTCGGAGTTTATAAAATTTGAGTCGAGTCAAATTTTCGTGTTCCTATACAAATTTAATTGTAATTATTTATCATATTATAGTATAGTTTGATTCTAATTTAAACGACTATCTATAATCATATGAGATATGCATATATATATATATATATATATATATTTCATCATATTTTTTCATATGTGACATATATTTTTCACGTTTTTTATAGTATATATTTCAGGAAAAATTGAGGAATTTGACTTGAACATAAAAATCAATACATTAATTACCAAAAATTTTGAGTTATTCGAATTCCCATTTTACAACTCAAACTTTATTTGAAATTTTTTCAAGTCGAGTCGAGAGTGTAATTTCGAGTCGAGTCAGAAAGAGTCAAGTTTTTCGCCTCAAGTCGAGTCAAAAATTTCAATTTTTTTCGAGTCGAATCGATTTTTGCTCACTCTTACAATTAGGTGATGGCATCTGTCACCTGATTGGATGAGAAAAATAAAACAATTTTTTTAGCTTTGATGGGAATCAAACCTAAGACCCTCATGAGTAAATGGTGCAAGTTTACCACTGAACCAAGTGGTCATTTGTGATATAAAATAGACAATTTATTATATGTTTTAGTATTTGTTAATGCAAGCAAAAAAAAATAAATATGGATTAAAGGGACTCAAACATGACACACTTGAGACGAATAAAAAATATTTAAATCACTGTAGAAATATAATATTTAATTTAAAGTTGATAACATTATATATATATATATATATATATATTAAATTATATTAAAAAATTATATTTGATTCAACTTTAATTTTGTTGTTAATCTTATTTATTTCCTTTTTCATAATATTAACTTTAATTTAATTATTATATTTTTATTTTTAACAAAATTTAGTTTATTTAAATTAAAAATTAAAAATTATATCAAAAAATTTATTTTAACGAAACCAAACTTATCTTATGATTAGAGTTATATTCGTGAGTTTGAATTCGTTAAATGAATTTTTAATATAATTTTTAATTTTTTTTAAATCATGAATTAACTATTATTTAATATATATATATATAATATTTTTCAACTTCAATTTAATTATTATATTTCTATGGCGGTTAAAATGTTCTTTACACTACAACAAAACAGTTCTTTAGCGGCGTTTTTAGCGCCGCTAAAAATTTTCCCGGCGCTTAAGAAAGCCCGCAAGAAATGTCGCTTAAAGCAGCGCCGCAATAGTTCACGACGTTTTTAGGTAAAAAACGCCGCAAAATGTCAAGATCTATAGCGGCGTTTATTTTTGCAAACACGACAAAAAGTCAAGTTCTATTCACAAACGCCGCGAGTAACTGTTCTTTAGTGGCATTTTATATTTCAAACGCCGAAAAATTCTGACCTATAGTGGCGTTTTGTTTTACAAACGCCGCGAAAGCTTGACCTATAGTGGCATTTTCTTTTACAAACGCCGCAATAGCCAAACTTTTGGTGGCGTTTTGTTTTACCTACACCGCTAAGCTTGATTATAGGGGAAATAAAATAATAATAAAAGTTAATTTTTTCCTGTTTCTATTTCATCAAAAAATGTAAATTACAGTTCCAAAATATTTGTTAAATAAAATATTTATCTCATCCAAAAATATATGGACAGCTAAGAGAATGACTGCTTATTGGCTTATTTGTCCGTTTTCACAACCTAAATTTCACGTGCAACGACACAAAACCAAAACACTAAAAAACCACTAAAAGCCTAATATCAATACCCAATTTCACTTTTCTAAACATGGCACAATATTATCCTTAGTATTTGTAGTCCTTGACGTGAAGGCTTTCCGCAGCACCCTCACCAAGCTTCGCCCATTGGCATTTTCTAGGATTGCGATTGCAAGTTCAGATGGCTCGTTGGGGCCGATCTTAAGAACAACACGCAATTTGGCAAAGCGAGCATCGACTTCATAATATTTCTGGCACCGCTGTGCAAGGCCATCGAGACCCTAAGTGAAAGTCTCACCATTGGTTCCATTAAGCTCAACAGTACCCTTGTCGGACCTTAATGCCAGGGAGGACACCACCTTCCTTCAAAACATCAACGAACGGATTGCCTGCACATTGAAAACAAAATCAGAAATCAATAACCATCCATACATTCTTAAAAAGAATGAATTAACAACTGTGTATTTTAATAATACCCGAAGCAGATTTTTGATAGAGGGTTTCCTCAAAGAGGATAACACCACTAAGGTACTGAAGAGCTCCAGGAGTGGTGAAGAGGAGTTCGCGGAGAGCACGCCTGTTTTCTTCAACATTCTCTACATTAATGCTAGAAAGACGCCAATAAATCCAAACCTTGTTGCAACCGGGAACAAGATTCTACAGAAGCTTCATTCTCTCACTGATTTTCTCTCTATGAGCCTATGAAATGATACATAATACAGAGTCAATGTAAAATACTTGAATTGGTGGGGGAAAAAAATCAGGGTTTTGTGATTGTGATTCTCACTCTTTCAGCTAAACTGTGGCTGTCAGTGGCTTGAACTATGATACATAATATTGAGTCAAGCGAGCGAAAAACAATAGTCAATAGCAGCGTATTGACAAAACATTTCAAACCAATGAATACAGAACTTAAAATTTCCACATCATAAACAGATAAAAATAATAATTTCCAAAACAAAAGGTTTTAATGACATAATCAAATCTTGGTAAATCGTCTAATGGGAAGTCACGGAAGCCAGTCATGTTAAAAAAACTAACCTAAAATTTAAAGCATGAAAGAAAACAAATGTTCAAAGTATAAGAGGAGAAACTCTAGAGAGGCTAAATGATTACCAGTATTGCAATATAAACATAGAACAGTTCAAAGCTATCATTATACCTCATCAGCCCCATCTTTGTAATAATGTCCAGCAAGCTCTACTGGTTTTGAAGCCTTCCCTTGAGTAGGATTCTGTACTTCAGTTAACCATTCAGATCTTTAGAAGGATGAAAATAAGAGTTAATAGAAGTTACTACCAAGGACAATGACTACCTTTGTCCCCCGTGAGTTTGGTAGTAGGAACCTTCTCAATATAGAAAGAACAACATCTGACACAATTTAATCCACTTATTAATTGTCAATAAACAGGTTAGCTATCACGTCTGACATTAGCTCTGAAAAGAAGACGAAAAGTGTTTTACAAAGAAAATTGTCCTATAATAAAAAAGACCAAGTACATTGTAAAGTATATGATGGAACCAAGTAACCAACAACAAACGCCAGGAGGAACACATTAGAAATTGTACTTTTCATGCTCTATGTGTACCCATGTTGATGTCTTAGACATGATCTAATAGTTGCTTCTTTCACAAACATAGAAAACCAGAAGATGAATCTAATATGGAAAATAGTTCAATTGATATTTTCATTTCAGAAATCATTCGCATACCAACAAGAAGAAACTTATGTATTTTAAAATTCTGAAACATACGAGAACAAAATATAAAATCTAAGAGCACAAAATATCTTGCCTCCACTCTTCTCTGGACGGAACTGAACTCCATGCACATTTCCCCTTCTAATAGATGCAATAAAATCATCGCCATAGTTGCATGTAGATGAAAGACATTCCTTGTTATCATCTGACTACCAAAAATATGATTATAGGTTACCAAACAGCACAAAGTATGGCTTAAAGCTTTTTCAACATGCACATTATGAGCAAGAGTGAGAAACAATTAAGAGGTTGACAAGGAAGAGCATACTGGCATGGCACGGTAAGAGTGAACAAAGTAGACATGTTGATCTCCAACATCCTCCAAAATTTCAGAGTCTTTTGCAATTTGCAAAGTATTCCATCCAATATGTGGCACTCTAAAACCATTAGAAGAGTTAAACCGCCCAATAACACCAGGTACCAAGCCAAGACCATTTACTGAAACAAATAGACACAATGAAGTCAAGTTGAAAAGTTAAAGAATTTGAAAAGAAAACACATAAATTTTCTCTCTTTGCTAAATGAAGACTAATTAGTATCTTCTTTTTCTCTTATTGATTCCTTCTTCCTATGCTTCATCTCTTCTTTAAGTTATCTATAAATATATACTAAGAAACTGAAGTAAGAAAGAAATTGAAAACACCAAAGAAAGATTCTCCCCCCCCCCCCCCAAAAAAAAAAAAACAAGCAAACCCTAGAGATAGCAAGAGTAAAGTCTAATCGAGTTCCCAAAACAAACGCAGATCAAATTAAGAAGGAAATTAACAAAAGAAAATAGAAAGGGGGTAGGAGACTGAAAATATCTCTGTCGAGATCCTCAAAGTTCAAAACCAAAAACAACCTGAGTCAAAACACGCTCTAGGCAGACCTTAAAACCCTAGAGGACCAAACGACAACGTTTTCCTCACTTGACTCCCACATAAAACGCAGCGTTTCATTAATTCGAATTACAAACAAATATAAGCTTAACTACTTATAACTGATATTTAAAAGGCCAACGACTAGTTTCTGGGCAAGCTGTTGCAAATGTCTCCTCTTCAAAACATCCTTGTCCTCAAGGATGGAAGCTGGGAAAACGAAGATGAAGTTGGTGAAGAGATTCCCACGTGGCGTCCTCAGGGAAAGCATTAGTCCACTCGACCAGAACTTCAGTAATAGCTCGACCTCCCCTCTTCCCAATTCTTCTGTCTATAATTCTCAAGGGCTCCTTACTAACCTCTCCATCAAGGTTAATAATTGGTAACTCAGACTGAAAATTTGCAGCTCCAATGTGCTTCTTCAACTGGGACACATGGAAAACAGGGTGGACTTTCGAGTCTCGGGGTAATTGCAGTTTGTAAGCAACAACTCCAACTTTTTCAATGATAGGGAACGGTCCAAACCACTTAGGAGCTAACTTCTGATTGACCCTATGTTTCACAGTCTGCTGCCTATAGGGTTGCAGTTTCAGATACACTAAGTCTCCAATCACATTCTCACACTCTGTCCTTCTCTTATCAGATTGTTGTTTCATCCTCACCTGGGCTCGTTGCAAGTAAAATTTCAGCATTCTCAATGCAGCACCCCTCTGTTTTAAGCTCCTATCCACTGAAGCCACAGGGGACTCTCCTATAGTGTATGGTAAGTGATCCACTGGTGGTTGCCCATATAAAGCTTGGTAAGGTGTGGTCTGAATGGAAAAATGGAAGGAGGTGTTATACCACCATTCAGCTAGGTGTAACCAATTTCCTCACTCCTTAGGCTTCTCCCCAGTCATGCACCTCAAGTAGGCCTCCAAGCATTGGTTCACTTTTTCAGTTTGCCCATCAGTTTGGGGGTGATAGGTTGTGGAAGGGTTGATCTTGACTCCCAATTTCCCAAACAATTCTTGCCAGAATGAACTCATAAAAATTTTGTCTCTATCACAAAGATGTTTCCTGGTAACCCATGGAGTTTAAACACATTCTCCATAAAGATCTGAGCCACTTCCTTGGCAGTGAAGGGATGAGCTAAAGCAATGAAATGTCCATACTTTGTCAATCTGTCAACAACCACCAAAATCACATCTTTTCTCCTGGAAACTGGCAAGCCCTCTATAAAGTCCATGCTGATTGAAGACCAAGCTGACTCAGGAATTGGCAAGGGTTGTAGGAGACCCCTGGGATGCATTAGATCAGTCTTGTTTCTCTGGCAAGTTGGGCATTCCCTAATCATTCCTTTCACTTCTTTCCTCATTCCTTTCTAATACACCAGTGCAGACATCCTTTTGATTGTTGAATGAGCTCCAGAATGTCCCCCTGTAGTGCTTGAATGAAATAATTCCATCAACTCTCTCCTTAACTCTGCATCCTTCCCTACTACCAGCTTTCCCCTCCTTCTTAATTGTCTTCCATCCCAAGTATACTTAGAACGCCTTCCAGTATTCCCCTGAAGTTCTTCAATAATCTTTCTGAGTTTCTTATCTTCTTCCCAGGACTTGGTCACTCTCCTGAGGAAATCAGTTGTAACACTGCTCACTGCCATTTTTTTCAACTCGATTCCCACTGGTCTCCTTGAAAGAGCATCTGCCACAATATTATTAATCCCCTTCTTGTAACAAACCTCAAAGTCATATCCCATCATTTTTATAACCCACTTCTGTTGTGCTGGGGTTACAGCTAGATTCTCAGTGAGGAATCTCAAACTTTGATGATCTGTTCTTATCTTGAAGTGCCTCCCAATGAGGTAGTTGGACCATTTCTTAACTGCCACCAATGCAGCTAGCATCTCCTTTTCATACACAGATAAGACTTGATGTCTCACTCCAAGTCCCCTGCTGAAGAATGCTATTGGCTTCCCATTTTGAGTTAATACAGCTCCTATGCCCAGGTCTGAAACATCTGTCTCCACAGTGAACTCTTTCTCCCAATCTGGTAAAACAAGTGTAGGAGCTGAGCAAACAGCTGCTTTGAGTGTCATAAACGCCTTTTCTTCCTCTTGAGTCCACTTCCAACCACCCTTCTTCAGCAAATTAGTGAAGGGTCTAGCCAACCACCCATACTGCTTGGTAAATTTCTTGTAATACCCTGAGAGGCCCAGAAATCCTCTCAATTCTTTAATTGAAGTTGGTGAAGGCCAGTCCACAATACACTGAATCTTGCATGGATCCATGGAAATTACTCCATTGGATATCACATACCCCAAGTAGTCCATCTCAGTAGCTCCAAAACTACACTTGTTCTTCTTGGCAAACAGTTTATGCTCCCTCAACACCCTCAACACTTCCTCCAAATCTTTCAAATGAGTTGCCCAATCCTCAAAATAAACAAGGATGTCATCAAAAAATACTAACACTAACTTCCTTAGCATTCCTTTGAAGACCTTGTTCATAAGCCCTTGGAAGGTTGCAGGGGCATTAGTGAGTCCAAATGGCATTACAAGGAACTCATAATGCCCCTCATGAGTCCTGAATGTTGTTTTATGGATATCATGGCCCCACATCCTGATCTGATGGTACCCTGACCTCAGGTCTAGTTTAGAAAAAATCCTAGCCCTTCCTAGTTCATCCAATAGTTCTTCAATGACATGCATGGGAAACTTATCCTTGATTGTAATCTGATTTAACCTTCTGTAGTCAATGCACATCCTCCATGTATCATCTTTCTTCCTGACCATTACAATTGGGGAGGAGAAAACACTGGTGCTATCTCTAATTATTCCTGCTTGCAGCATTTCTAAAATCATTTTCTCAATCACATTTTTCTGTGCACTGGGATATCGATAAGGCTTAATCTTAATTACATCATTCTCATCTACCAATGGTATTCTGTGATCTTGGGCTCTCTCTGGGGGTAAGAACTTTGGCTCCTCAAAGACATCTTTAAACTGTTTCAACAATTGTTGTATCTGTTGATTCCCTTTCCCATTTGATCATTTCATCTCTAGTCTGGTATTTAAAAGCCATTAGAGAAACATTACAGGGACTGTTATTGCCTATAAGCATCTTAGCACAAGCCTTAGCTCCCATCCATTGAAAAGATTTCATGTTGCATCCCCTCAGTTCAACTCTCCCTTCATTCTGCATAAACTCCATCCTCAGGGTGCTAAAATCCCATTTGATAGGACCTAGCTGAGAAAACCACTGCACAACTAATACCACATCACAATTTTTCAGAGTGAGAACTAGGAAATCAGTTTTAAAACTGTATCCCTGTGATTCTCATTCTACCATCAGACATTCACCCAAAGTCTCCATTGAATTCCCATCTGCCACTGCCACTCTCAACTGTGTCCTCTTATTAACTGACAATCCCAGCTTCTTAACCAAGCCCAAGCTGATGAAGTTATGTGTGCTACCAGTATCTAGCAAGGCAACACAATCCAGACCACCAATTCGAATGCTCAGTTTCATGGTCTCCCACTGATCAGCTCCCCACATTGCTTGTAGAGAAAGGACAGGTGAATCTGAAACGGGTCCCTCCATTGTAGGCACATCTCTAGGATCTTCACAATCCAGGAATTCATCTTGGTCCCCTTCCTCTTCGATCCCTTCCATCAAGATTTGATACAACTGAGATTTCTGGCATTTATGACCAGGAGTGTACTTTGCTGCGCACCAGAAGCATAACCCTTTCCTGCGCCTCTCCTCTATTTCCACTAAAGACAAAGCCTTCTCATTGCCCCTTGAAGAACTGTTGCTAGGACCTTTAGAATGTACTGGGCTCAAAACCTTAGGTGTTGTGTTCCTAGAGGCTATTGAAGGTGCCGACGAATTGACCCCACTGACAGATCCCTTGAAGCCAACTAAAGCAGGTCGGGGAGGAATCGAAATGGCAGATGGTATGGTTCGACTAAAATTTGAGTAGGACCTTCTCGAACCAGGGAAAAACATGTTTTCTAAGTGTTTAGCCAGTTGGAAAGCCTCAGACAAGGAAGTAGGATGCAATAATTGGACATATTGACTGATTTCAATTCGCAGATGAGCTTTAAATAGACTCAACACATAATCGTCGGGGAGGTTTACCTGATTCAACAGATCAATGAAATCCTCGTAATACCTCTCAACGGAGTCTGTTTGCCGTAGTCCCACCAGTTCGGAGAACGAATCTTCAAACCCGCCTGGAGCGAACCTCTCCTTCATCCTTGACAGATACTGGTCCCATGACAGTTGATTCATCTCAGTGTTATTCTTAGTGGTGAAATGATGCCACTACAGAGCCTTCCCCTCTAGATGAAGCATGCCTGTGCGAACCTTCACGTTTTCAGGTGTGCGTTCAGCTTCAAAGAATTGTTCCACCTTGCAAATCCATCCCCGAAAATTGGTGCCATCGAATCTGGGGCACATCAACTTGTATGCCAGATTCCCAGAGTGATGTTGGTTGTCGTCTGGTTCCTTGGGTGTCTCCACATCTATCACTGGCACTTCCGGACCTGCGTTATTCGCCGATGTCCCAGTCAGATTCAAAGCACTAGGGCATGCTTCAGTAGCTCCCAGAGTCGCCTGGGTATTGTTCATTGAACCCATGACTTTCCCTATGGAATCATCCAGCAGCTTCTTGAAATCCACCATCAGCTGCACCTTAAACTCCGCAAGTCGGGTCTCCATCTTTTCATCCAGTTTGGAAATCTCAGATTGCAGTCGCTCAGATTCCAGTTGCCAAGTATTTGCCTGGCTCGATTGCTGCCGCGTCTCAACCATTTCGGACCGATGATAGCTCTGATACCCTTGCAACAAGTCTAATCGAGTTCCCAAAACAAACGCAGATCAAATTAAGAAGGAAATTAACAAAAGAAAATAGAAATGGGGTAGGAGACTGAAAATATCTCTGTCGAGATCCTCAAAGTTCAAAACGAAAAATAACCTGAGTCAAAACACGCTCTAGGCAGACCTTAAAACCCTAGAGGACCAAACGACAACGTTTTCCTCACTTGACTCCCACATAAAACGCAGCGTTTCATTAATTCGAATTACAAACAAATATAAGCTTAACTACTTATAACTGATATTTAAAAGGCCAATGGCTAGTTTCTGGGCAAGCTGTTGCATAAAGAAAAAGAAGAAGATTTAGAAGTTCAGTGCCACGGATATCGCCGGCGGCGGCGACGCACCCAGGGGAATTCTGGCGAGGGCAAGTGATTAGGGCAGCGAGAGGGGGGGGGGAGGAAGACGGTGGAAGTGAGCGACGAGAGAGAAGAATATATTATCGGATTATTGAGTTGATTAAAGAGTTTTTTTTATTATTTTGGGGATCGGATGAGGGCAGGATAGGAAGTTTATTTTCTATTGCACAATTTGATTTTACAAACGCCTAAAGCATTATTGTTTCGCGGCGTTTTCTTTTTCAAAACACCACTAACATAGGATTTTTTGAGGCGTTTCTTATTTAAACGCCACGAAGTTGCACGTCTATTGCGGCACATCTGGTAAAAACATTGCGATATTTGTTATTTGTGACGTTTTATGCGTATATGTCGTAATATGTTTAAAATTAGTGGCATTTTTCTCTAAAATGCCGTTAAAAGTGCCGCTATACACCAAGTTTGGTGTAGTGTTATGCGTCTCAAGTGTTTCATGTTCGAGTCCCCTTAATTCATATTTATTTCCTTTTCCTTCCATTAACATCAAACTAAAACATATATTATATTGTGTATTTTATATCACAAATGACCACTTAGTTCAGTGGTAAACCCACACCATTTACTCCAAGGAGACATAGGTTCGATTCTCATCCCTCCAATAAGGTGATGACACGTGTTAGCACCTAATTGAATGATTAATTTACTTCATTAAATTACAATTAGGATCAAATCGATAGAATAAGTAACTAACAAGGATAAAATGTGTAATTATAAAATTTTTCATTAACAACCACGTCATCCCTCCGTTAGATTTTAACAGTTGGTGGTCAAAATAGGTCCAATTAAATAGTTGGGTGGTCGAATTTTGAATTTTTGTAGTTCGGTGGTCAAAATAGGCAGACCCAATACACTACACTAGGCATGTTATATAGCGACGCTTTTTGCGGCGTTTTAGGAGCAAACGCTATCTCGGCGTTTATAGGAAAAACGCCACGAAAAGGGAAATATAGTGGTGTTTGTGAGAAAAATGACGTAATAGGTCTCTTTATGGTGGTGTTTCTACAGAAACACCACAAAAGGTTTTTTTAGTGGCATTTTCTACTAAACGCCGCTAAAGAAAACATATAATGGCATTTTTCTAGTAAACGTCGCAATAGGTTTCTTTTTTAGTGGAGTCTTTTTTTTAAAATGTCGTGATAGTTCAAACACAATGTTTTAATTTGAAAATTATATCTTAGTTTTTAGACCCTTTTCACCATCCCCAATCGTGAAAAATCCCTTTTCACCATTCTCAAATAAATCATGCTCCTCGTCGTTCTCTCGGTCGCCGTCGATTCTCCTAAATCTCCCCTTTTCCCTCACCCTTTCCATCTCAGTTCTTCAAGAAATGAGTACAACATCTTTTTCTCTCTTTGTCTCACAATATTGTATATTAACCTTCACTTTTGGATCTGTCTGCAACTTTGGCTTTATAATATAGGCAAAATGTCAAAAGCAGCTCCAACGTTTGACCTTTTGGTCACTTTGGCCCCTATTCTTTTTTTTGGTCCAAACACCCAACCAACGTTTTATTTTTGTTCAATTTTCACCCTGTTTGGATGGAAACCGTTAGTCAACTAACAGTCAACGCCTGAGGCTGACGTGGCATGTCTGCATGGCATGTGGAGATGATGCGGCAGTGCCACGTGGAATTTTGTTGACGTGGAATTTTAAAAAAATTAAAAAAAATATATTTTTTTAAAAGTATTTTTTAAATATTTTTAACCAATCGGATGATGCCACGTGACACTTTGCTGACATGGCATCATCTGATTGGTTAAAAATATACATTAAAAATTATATATATATATATATATTTAAAAATTTCCTAAAATTTTCAAATAGTTTCACAATAGTCCTCAAAACCCTAAATCCCCAAATTCAGCCACTCCCGTCAGCGTTGGTCGCGTTGCCGGTGACGGAATGAAGCACCCTCCCCACGCTAAACGACCCACACACCATTTGTCGCTCGTTCTTCCGTCGTTGGTCGTGAATCGTTGAAATGAACCATTCGACGATTTTGCCTTCGTCTGATGTTTCGCACGACGTCAGTCGAATTTCGGCGACGAGATGGTGAGGTAAATGATCGTGATGGTAAGAAGAAGGATATGGTGGGCGGCGGCGTGGCAATCGGTGGAGAAATAGGCTCAAATCGGGATTTAGGTTTGGAGGAGTTATGGATTTTGAAATTTGGGGGCTATTTTGCGAAATCTAGAAAATTTGGGGTTATTTTTTAAAAAAAAATATTTTTTATTTTTCAAAATTACAAGTCAGCAAAATGTCATGTGGCATTGCCACGCCATGCAGACATGTCACATCAGCCTCATGCGTTGACCATTAGTTGACTAACGATTTCCATCCAACGAGGGTGAAATTTTAACAAAAATGAAACGATAGGTGGTTGTTTGGACCAAAAAAAAAGAATAGGGTTCAAAGTGACCAAAAGGTCAAACGTTAGGGGTTACTTTTGACCTTTTGCCTATATTATATTAATAATTTTGATAATATAAAACCACGGTTTTATATTAGTTCTTAGAACTTGTAGGTGAATTCTTTTTTGCAATAAAATGTGTAAACTTTTTAGCATTGTTTATATGGTGCATGTCATCATTTGACATATACTCATTTTCCCTTATGCCTTACCAGGAATAGCTGCTTTAGGTTAGAAACATTGCTAGACTGTTGGACTCGTGAGAGTGCTTGGCAAAAGGGGTATAAATGTGTTGGTAATGACTAAACAGTGCCAAGAAAGAGGCTTTTGAATGCAAGTATACACAATCTTCCAAGTAATACACCAGTAAGCTGAGTTATCGATCCCACAATAATTGGTAAAGAGTTTATTTGCTTACTCGTTTTACTTGTCAAGAAAAGTTCGTTTGTTTTGAAGTTGGTTTTAAAAGAAAGTTGAAAAGAAGGAAATAAAAGACAACAACGTCGGTAAGGAGAGTTTTAAAATGTATGATGAGTGTTGGAAAAAGATGCCTAGCTTTCATGCTATTCATGCCCTACTAGCTTTTAATAAATCTTGTCTTGGCATTGTTTGCCGAGCAGATTCAAAGTTGACATTGCCTCTCTCGATGGAAATGCCCTGAATTAACTATGCAAAAACTTTTATATCTCTATAAAACAACTTTTTCATAAATTAATTTGATTAAGTCCCAATCTTTTTCTCCTACGGGGTAGATTTCACTCCCGAAGTGAGTTCATCTACTTGAACATCTTCTCTCGAAGCATCTCACCTTAGTATCTAGCATTTGTTCATTGTTTCCTAAGTCGGTTAAAATATTAAGGTTCAATAAGCCAACAAAGCCAGCTCTCGCTTGGCATTATAGTTGTGAAAAAATTAAGATCATGCCAGATAGGAAAAACAATGCCATTGCATTTCTGATTATTAAAAGCTAAACATGGAAAATAGTGTCCAACGCAACAATCCCTCACCAACTATTAAATTAGTTCATGGTGAGGGTTTCCAACCAAAAACCATAATCGTATCTCAACATCATCATCTTAAATAAAAATAAAAACAACTTAAACGAAGAGAATGGGTGAGAAGGAGGTCTCTTGATGCAGCCCTTCAAAATCTAGGTTCTCGGTCAAGCTGGTCGAACCACGTCTCCTGGTGCAGCCTTCTAAATTTGATTGTCGATCCCCTCAAGTGTTTGCTTGAGTTCCTTTAAATAGGCGCACATGAATGACCTAAGATAAGCTTTGAATTTGAAGTTGAATGCTCAAGGATAAGGGATGTGCTCATCTTATCCCTTGTTTGAATCCTAAGGCTGGCGTTATCATTGGTTCACTGTCCACTCGACCTGACATGAAAAGTCTCTTCTCTATCAACCGGTGCTTCGGTAATTTTTGGTCCTTCACTGCCAACAACTATCGACATTCTCATCATTCTCTTCCTGCGCTGATCTGCTCTATTGTGCCTGCAATCATGCCAACAAACCACCCTTCACATTGGAATAGCCATATTCAAAACTACTTATACAAATTCATGCAATTAACAACTAAATGCATCTAAATGTGCTCAAAGACAAGCAAAGATGTTGTAAAATAGGCATAAAAATCAGTACTTTTGAGGAGGTAACATAGACCTTAAATTCAAAGAGCTGGAAGATATTAGATTCAAGAGGGAACTACAATTTTTTCTTCTTCTTCTTTTTTGGTTAAATATGTACATAATACTTTAAACAAAATGGGCACTATTTAGGAGATTTAGAACTATTACTAGAAAGTTTATACATATGATTGAGAATTGGGATTTGGAATTTCAAGATTGATACGAGAACTAGTGCTAAAAGAACAATCCTGGATAAAGAGAAGAAAGATCAATTCTAAACTAAAGAAATCACTTTAAACCTAAGTCATGACATTTTTGCTTGCTTTATTAGGACTTGTGTTTATCTATAGAAAAGAAAAAAACGACAAAAAATGTCATATTCATATTTTGACAAGTGCCAATCAACCAACTCCAATCTAAGTTAACAATAGAAAAAATAAAATTAACTGTAAGATTTTCTGTTCAACCGAAAAGCTCCCCAAGGATTCAGTTCCCATCTAGGCAGATACTAAAGTAAAGGAATATTTTGATACTCAACATTAAATAAGGGTAGCATCGGCATCAGAGCTAGAATGTGTTTTTAAGAACCAAATAATGTTTCTCAAGATTCCACCAAACCATCCAAAATTTACACCAACTCTTGATGCTGGAAACTCTACTGTCAAGCCAAAAGTTTAAAGGTTTGATTAATCTAGATTAGCTATTTATATTGGAATGATTCTTTCAATTTGTTCGATTTGAAACTTACATTTTTTAAAAGATTTGATTGTTTGATTCATCTAGATTAGATATTGATATTGGAATGATTTTTTCAATTTGTTCGATTCGAAACTTACATTTTTTAAAAAAGATTTGATTGTTTGATTAATCTAGATTAGATATTGATATTGGAATGATTATATCAACTTGTTCGATTCGAAACTTACATTTTTAAAAAGAATTGATTGTTTGATTAATCTAGATTAGATATTGATATTGGAATGATTCTTTCAATTTGTTCGATTCGAAACTTACATTTTTTTAAAAAAAATATTTGATTGTTTGACTAATCTAGATTATATATTGATATTGGAATGATTCTTTCATTTTGTTCGATTCGAAACTTACATTTTTTTTTAAAAGATTTAATTGTTTGATTAATATAGATTTGATTTGAACATGTTGAGAGGGATCCCACACCTCTGCATCGAGCTGTAAAAATGTTGATAAATTCTTAGTTGTCAAACGATGGTTTTCCGCCACACGTATCTTTATCTTGAAATTTCATATTTGGTTGATTTTCTTTATATAGGTCAAGTGGATTAAGTATGATTGATAGATACTTTATAGATTTAATTTTGCTTTTACTTTGGTAATGTAATAGTTACATCTCTCTTCATCCTTCAAATATGCACCATGTTAGATTCAACTTTGCAGACTTTTAATTTTTTTTATCTACAGTTATTTATCTAAAAGAATAAATTTGAATCTATGGTATTAGAAATTAACATTCAAAGTGGATATTATAGAAATACAAAATAGATAGGAGTTGGATGAATTTGTTAAGGGTAAGAGCCGACTATCGATATGGAGTAGAAAATTTTCTAAATTTAGCTTTTGTGAATGCAAGCCAAGAGAATATGATTCTTTGCCCTTGTAATAAGCGTGCTAACATTAATTGGCACATTCGTGAAGTTGTACACGAACATCTAATTGTTTCTGGCTTTGTTTCAGGCTATGGAAAATGGGTATTCCACGGAGAGTTAACACCTCGTAGAGCTTCTTCCACGAGTAATCTAGCTTATCCTCCTAATTCTCATCGTCGATCTCTTAGAGAAGATGACATGGAGGGTATGTTGCGAGATGCATTTAATATGCACAATTATCATCAACATGTTAGAGAAGATGATTGTGATATCGGTGTTAATAATTTCACCGAGATGGGAAGAAGTGGATATGATGAAGAGCCAAATGGGGAAGTGGAAAAGATTTATAAGTTGCTAAATGAAATGAATGAACCACTTTATGAGGGATCGAATTATTCAAAACTCTCTTTTTGTATTCGTCTTTTCCACTTAAAATGCTTGGGAGGGTGGACCGATAACTCTATTATGCAATTATTAGATTTTTTGAAAGAAATGTTTCTTTTTGCCAAAATTCCTCAATCCGGCAAAGATATGAAGAAAATGATAAATGATTTGGGTCTTGGTTATGAGAAAATCTATAGTTGCCTGAATGATTGCATGTTGAATTGGGGTGATAAAAAATCAGGAGTCCTGTCATGTATTTAGTAAATCTCGGTGGATGAATAGGGAAACAGAAAATGTAAGTGAGGACGAAATTGAAGCACGAACAAGAGAGAAACCAATAAACATTCTACGATATTTTCCTCTAATACTTAGGCTTCAAAGACTTTTTATGTCTTCAAAGACTGGTGAGTTTATGAGGTGGAATCATGATGGATGAACAGATGATGGATTAATAAGGCATCCTACGGAGTTTTTTAGCTTGGAAGTCATTTGACCAACAATTTCCAAGTTTTGCAGGAGATCCTCAAAATGCCAGGCTTGGTCTTACATCTGATGGGTTTAATCCTTTTAAAATCATGGTACTTTGTACAGTACTTGGCCTGTTCTGCTTGTTCCATACAATTTTCCCTCGTGAATTTGCATGAAATCATCATCATTTATCTTATCAACGATAATCCCATGTGAGAAAGGTACCGAGAATGATATTGACATCTACATGCAACCTCTTATTGAAGAGTTGAAACAATTATGCGTGGGTGTTGAAACATATGATGTGTTGAAGAATGAGAACTTTAATTTGCGTACAGCTTTATTGTGAACTATTAATGATTTCCCTGCTTATGCAAATTTATGTTGGTGGAGTACCAAAGGTGGTTATGCTTGTCCTTGTTGTGCTGCACAAACATGTTCGAAGTGGTTGTATAATGGAAAGAAGTTCTCTTACATAGGACATCATCGATGGTTAGATGAAAATCATAGATTTAGATATCAAAAGAATATGTTTGATGGTACTGAAGAGTTTAGAAAAGCTCATGATCAAACAATCGGGTCTGATATCTTGTCGATGTTGAAACATACCAAGTTCACTTATGGAAAGACGAGCCAACCACCAAACCCACGATCAAAGAGAAAGACAAAATAGGTGTATGAATGTGAGGTTGAGCAGCTTACTGATGACGAGTCTGATGAAGAGGATAGTCCAAATGAGGCAGAGTTGTGGAAAAACAGAAGTATTTTCTTTGAGTTTCCTTATGGGAAGCATAACATTTTGAGACGTAATCTTGATGTCATGCAAATTAAGAAGAATGTTTGTGATAATATTATCGGGACCATTCTCAATGTCGATGGAAAATCTTAAGACAATCTAAAGAGTCGACTTTACTCAGTTGACATCGAAATTCGGCATGATCTTCATCCTCACGTACTTCCTAATTGAAAATTTTCGTTACCACCTTCTATTTTTTGCGATGTCGAAGAAAGAAGTGTTTTGCACAGTGTTGAAAGATATAAAGGTCCCAGATGGGTATGCATCAAATATATCTCGATGTGTCAGTGTTAAAGATCGAAGATTTTAGTCTCTAAAGTTACATGATTATCATATATTGATGCAAGATTTAATGTCAGTTGCATTACGCGATTATATGTCAAATGTGGTGACATCTTGTATAATTGAACTTTCCAATATAATGAAAGCTATTTGTGGGAAAGTTCTGATGGTTGAAGAACTTGAGAAACTGCAAGATCGAATCGCCTTTACTTTATGTAACTTGGAGAAAATATTTCCACATTCATTCTTCACAATTACAATGCACTTGTTGGTTCATCTCCCTCACGAAGCTAAATTTGATGGACCAGTTTTCTATCGGTGGATGTATCCTACATAGAGGTACAAATTGTTTAATATATATTCATTCACTATTGCATATTTCTTTTAATTAAACCTACTTATATAATGTTGTGTTTATTACATGTCTAGGTTCTTGTGCAAGTTGAAGTCTTACTTTCGTAATAAGCGTTATTCGGAAGGATCAATTGCTGAAGGGTATTTAGCAGAGGAGTGTCTGACTTTTTGCTCTAGATATTTGGAAGATGTTGAAACGAGATTTAATAGACCAAATAGAAATGAAGTGTGCAGTAATAATAACTTAGCTGAGACTTATTTGTTCGGAAGTTTTGGTGAACAACTTGGCAAAGTTGAAATTGCATAGTTAGATGACAAGTCTTGGGTACAAGCACATCGATATGTTCTTTTCCATCATGACTCAATAGAGCCCTTAAGCATGTAAGTTTATATAAATTATAATGTATTCACTTCACCTTTTATATTTTTCAATATTTAACCACGTAACATACTTTATAGTGAGTTTAAAGAAGAGTTGTAATCTCATGTATGCTAATGAAGATTACATCAACGAGAGATTCATAAGTTGTTCATAGAAACTTTCCACGACTGGTTAGGGAAGACGATAAGCAACTAAATCTTTGTGCGACATGTACCTAATAACTTTTGTTGTTTTACTATATCAATAAAAATGTTAACTAATTCACCTTTTTATGTGTAATAGGTTTGGGTGGGAGAGAAGTTAGTGAAGATGTTAAATGGCTTTCTCAAGGTTTGAATAGAATTGTTAAAAGATATAATGTCTTTCTCATTAACGGGTTTAGGTTCCATATGAAATCTCGGGAAATATTAAGAATGACACAAAATTGTGGAGTAGTTGTTACTTCTTCAACTACAAGTTATGCTAGTGCTAGGGACAATCATCCTGTGGAGGGAGATGTATAATATTATGGAATTCTTACAGGCTTTATTGAGTTGGATTATTATGGCAATCAAAAGGTTGTGTTATTTTGTTGTGAATGGGCTGATGTTAATGCTGCACAAGGCATTAAAAGAGATCAATTAGGTTTTACAATGGTGAAATTCTCTCTATTAATTCACACATGTTAACAATTGATGGACGAATCATATGCATTTCCTTCTCAAGTCGAACATGTTTTTTATTGTCATGATCCAATGAAAGAGGGTTGGTATGTTGTACTTCGTAACACCCCTAGAGACTTGATAGACACCGGGGATGAAAGTAGAGATGACATTGAAAAAAGATCAAACTTTGCCTTTTGCAGCACAAAACTTAGATGGAACAATCACTAGTTCTAATTCACAATTCCAATGGGTTCGGGAGGACATCTATGAAGATTTTAATGAAAACTGACTGCATAACAATGTAGTAAGATTTTTATCTTAACTTATTAATTTATAATGTTTTTACTTCTAACTTGCTGTCGAATTCATACATTAATACTATTGTTGTCCATAGTTACTAAAATTGTATATTGTTTATTACAGATATTATGCCTAGGAGGAAATTAAGTGATCTGCAGATTGTTCAAGTTCCTCGAGCGGAGGAAGTAACAAATAATGATGATTTGTCTATTGTTGGATCTTCACAAGTTTTGGAAACAATTGAAAATGTAGAAATTGAAGGTAATGTTCAACACTTTATTTGAATGCCAGTTGTTTGTTATTATTGACTTGATTTTAGAAATTTTACTGAATTATTTCTTATATAGCTGAAAATGGTCGAAGGCGCAAGACTAGAGGGCGCGTGACATTGACGAAATTATACAATCTTCCTATTGGGGAACGTGTGGAAGTTTCAAGAAACAATGTTGGTCAACCCATTGGGGCAGAAATAGGTGTTCTGGGTAGTTACTTAGGCATTGTTGCACACAATGATTCAATTTTGCCAATCAATTATGAGTCATGGCGTTTGATGCCGAATAGTAAGAAAAACAAAGCTCTGGATCTTGTTAAGGTAATAATGTGATTGTAATAGATAATCCATTACTGTTTAATAGTAATATTTATATTTACTTTGATTTTGTAATTTGTAGGATAATTTTCTTTAGAGGTCTCAGACGATTATGTGAAGCATGAGTTAGGAAAGAAATGAAGAGAAAATAAGAGCTTTTTGAAGAAGAAATATTTCAAGAATAATCTCAGCCTTCAAGAGAAGCTGCAAAATGTCCCACCAGGAATTCTCCGATATTAATATAAAGATCTAGTTACTAAAATTATTTTTTATTTATTGCAGATATTATGTCATTATAATATTGATTTTATACGTAATGAAAAATTTAAATTGTAGGATCGAGAGCGCATTGGAGTTGCTAGCAGACAACAATAGAAATTTACTCACATCGCCGGGTCGAAGAGCTTTACTCGTATAGCTAATGACGAGGTATTATTTTTTTAATTATTGATTATTTTTTAATGTATTACATTTTCGTAAGTAATAATTTCTATTATACGTTGTAGCAAGCTACGACTATTACTAGCGTTGGACGGATAAAGCTCTTCGACATTACACACACAAAAAGGATGGATCTCCTATAACTCCTGAAGCTGCAGAAATTATGGTATATTCACTGGACAAAAAATTTGGATTATGTTATATTTATATTAATAGTATAACATTTTATATTTTAAATAATGTTTGAATTTGTTATATGATTTTAATTGATTATCAAGCGAAATTGAGGGGGGAAAGGACAGAGTACGAAGCTACGACTTCAACTAATGGTTCTTCTACTGTGGATGAGATCGAAAATCAAGTTATTTGTAACGCCCCGGTATTGGGCCTAGGTGTTTTGCATGTAAGGTTAGGCTAGTGCAACCGGTAATCGATTGTTCGAGATGTTAAAAGGTGGTTCAGGGAAATCAAGGTTCGGGATGGGATAAAAATGTGGTAAAATTCCTAAAATCCTCTAAAATATAATTAAGAGGTTGCTTAAATCAATTTTGCAAAACGAGTTTTTGGAAGTGTACATTTTAGGTAGTGACCAAAATGTAAAGTTTTAAAACTGTGGAACAAGGGTGTTTTCAAAATGAGTCAAAATCTTAGAATTTTTAGGGAGCTTAATGACAATTAAGCCTTTTATCTATTTTTGCATGTGTTTTAAATGGTTTATTAAGTATTAAAAGTGGCTTTTATTGATTTAATTAAAAGGTAGTTATTTTGGTTAAACAAAATTGACGATCATTTCTATTCTCTCCATTACACATCAGCCAAACACTCTCTCATTCTCTCATTTTCCAGATTTCTTTCACTTTCATTTTCATTCTTGATTTTCAACATCTTTCTTGTGATTTCTCTCAATTCTCTTAAGATTCTTGAAAGCAAAACTTGCCAAATTAGAAGAAAAGCAAGGATTGGAGGTAATTTTCATGCTAACCCTCTAATCAAGGTTCTTTAATGAAATTAAAAAAAAAATATTTGGCTCTTTATTCATGTTTTTGATTAAATTTTTATTGAGGTTTTGATAAAATTGTGAAATCTTGATTTAAACAGATGTTGTAATGTGATTTTCGGAGTTGTTTTGATTTGATTTGTTTATGATGGTTTCTAATCAAGTTTTGGAAGGTTAATGATGTTGATGTAGAGTCTTAATCATATTAATCCTAAAATCCTTGAGATCTTTGTTTTTAAAGGTGTTTTTGGTTGGGTTTTTGGGGTGTTATGTGAGATCTGAGTTGTTGGAGGTATAAGAGAGGTTTTAGGTTGTTTTTGGATGTTGATTTATGGTTAAAATGTGTTGGATGTGTTTGTTGATGGCTGGGCTGAGTTTAGAGATCAATCAATTGTGATTTCAGTTGTTTTGGATGGGTAATTTGATGCTTTAGAGCAGGGCAGCGGGTTTCCTTTTGAGTGCTAGTGTTTGGATGCATTATGATGCATTGAAGCTCTATTTTTAATATGTTGAAAACAAGGGATAGTGTTCGGGAATCGAGCAGAGTGGTTTTGGACGCTTCAGACGGTTGATTGTTGCGTCGGTGAGTGGAAATTGATTTTCTAGCATGGAAACGTTCTTAGAAAAGGTTTTGGGAACTTACTAAGAGCTTGAAACACTTTAATAAGTTCGGAAGTAAGTAAAGTGAATTTCTCCCTCGATTTGTGCTATTATGAGCCTTTGGATGCACTTGTTTTTATTACATTTACCTACTATTTTAAAGCATGTATTGAGTTTATAAAATGTGATTGATGATGCCATATGGTTTAGGGATGCACTAGGTAAGTTATCCTTGTATACATATGTTGATGCATGAGTTTTGAACAATGGTTTAATGCTTGAGATATGGCTTATTATGAATGCTTTGGAAAAACAGTGAGGTATGCATGTAATGCGGATTATATTGGCAAGTGATGTTGTGGAAAGTGTTTAGTAAATGAAATCGGATATAGTTAGCCGGCTATAGGATTGAGTGAAATATACACAGGTTGCCTTAGATGTTGAGAGGTTGTGATTGTACCGAAGACTCCATCCAAGTACCCTAATGATTGAGGAATGTTTAAGGTTGCAATGGTAAAGGGTAGCTCCTGGGTGCGAACCTTTTCTGTGTCCCGTCTCTCATTAGTGGGTAATACATCTACCGATGAGTGGTGTTGAGGGGTTGTGATTGTACCGAATACTCCACCATGGGTGTCACAACGGTGGAGGGTTGCTCCTGTGTGAGAGCCTTGAGATGCCAGTAGAGTTTATGAAGTATTTGGGACAACACTTGGTAATCCGTGTATCTGATATGCTTTTTGAGAAATGAGAATGTTGTTAATCACTTGTAAGCCAATATAACGAATTGTAATATTATGGAAATGTTGATCATGCATATTATGGAAAATGCATGATTTACTAAAAGCTTAGCGTATTGGTGGATATGCTTGGAAGGCTTGATTTTTGTTAACCAATGGTTTAATTGCTGTGAAATAGTGGATACATGTTGCATGGTGTTTAGCATGTTTATTTTAATGATGAAGTGCATGGATTTTCAAGGAGGGGATGATGGTTTTCAGAAGAGTGAAAATGGTTTTGAGCATTGATGGTGTTTTAGTTTTGAACATTTCTTACTAAGCTTGTATGCTTATGCTCTCTTTTGCTCATCAATGCAGATAATTAAGTGATTGGAGGCAACAACTTTCCAAGGATTTCGAAGAGACTTCATTTAATGTATGTCATGGTTTTGAACTAGTGTAATAAAGTCAATGAGGGTGTCCAATGCTATAAATGTTAGCTGTTTTGATACGTTCTGGTTTGGTACAAGTTTGGTATGCTTATTTTGGGTTGTAATTGGTCTTTAAATGTTGAACTATGCTTGATTGTGAGATTTGACTTGTGGATGCATGATTTTCTTAGGAAGCATGCCTTTAGATCTCATAGATGACGATAGTGATGCTTTGATGATGCTATTGCCATGCATTTTCGATTGTTGAAGTGCATTCGAGTTGCAAGCATGCTTAAGTATATGTTGGACTGGTTTCTGATGATTTAGCTCAAGTTAAACCAGCAAAATTATATATTGCAGGCCCAGGTGTTTCAGAACACCGTTGTCTGTTCCGAAACGGGTGTTTGAAATGCCTTGGGGTATCGAAACGGGGAGGTCCGTTTCGGTATGTTTTGCTACTGTAAATCCCTGTTCTGAATCGAGTCAAGGGTAGCTTCGGCACAAGCCCGCGTTTCGAAACAGGTGCCTCTGTTTCAATACACCTGTTCCAATACGGGGCTTATTGTTCCGAAACGGCTGGCTGTTATGACAATTTTTGGAATATTTTGAAGTTCTATTTCTTTGCGTTTTGGTCCCAGTTTGTCATGTATGCAATTAAATGAGTTCTAATGGTTAATTTGAGCTGAGTTTTTACAAAGATGCATGAAACGAGTTTAATTAAAAGTTGGTAAACAAATTTGGTAAAATACCCTTGCAACAGGATGAGTTTACAAAATGGTCCCTAAAACCGAAATTGGTATTAATCGATGAGCGTTCGAGCTGTTGTTTAATTCGCTGCTTTGTTGAACACATAGGAACCTAATGTGCATCTAGACAAGATAAAAGGAAAAAATTAGGGTCTTTTATTGAGGTAAACCTTCTCGGTTTACTTCAATATTCCCCGTGTGACCCGTTCAGTTTGGTTTATCGGCTAGGCTGAGTCGAGGTGGTTATATTTGGTTGTATCAGAGCCAGGTTACGAAAGGTTGGGATGATGGTAAGTTGTTGGTAAGTAATTGAGATGGTGAATGTGTGTACTTCGTGTTGGTTGTTCTGTTCGGTGAATATCTTAAGGATGTTAATGTTGAATATGTATAGTGATTGTAATATGAATGTGAGCTGTTATATGTGATGATAGTTTGGGCTAAATTTTGATGCTTGTGACATGTATGTGAATACTTTATGCTATGCTGGTGGGAAATTGGAATGCCTATTGCCTTTTTACTATATTGACATGTTTTTAAATTAGTTTTGAAGTCTTGGATCCATGCTAGAAGTTGCTCTGATCTTTTGTTTGTTTTACATTCATGCCTTAATGTTAATAGCACAATCAGAACGAGGAGAGAGTTACGTTCTGGGTCAGTTGCTCCTGCTGATGAACAACGAAATCAGGAGAACGAGGTTCTTCATGGTGCGAATTTACCTCCTCCATCGCCACCGCCACCTGGGGGTGAGGAGCAAGTGCAACACGGACATGCTGGTCCGGGGTTGGGTTATTTGAAGCCTTTGGTACGAGCAATGACAGGAGCATTCCAGGCTGTTGTTTCTAGAGTGCAAGCACAAGTACAAGTGCTTGCTGCTTGGCAATCGGGGTTGCCGTTAGAGCGCCTGCGAAGTTAGAGAGGCGTGGAATATCGCGGTTTGTCTCCCGAGGCATCCAAGGCTTGGGTGGCCAGTACAATCTGAAATTTGGATCAGATGGGGTGCAATGATGCACGAAAGTTGGGTTGTGCAGAGTCGTTGTTGCATGGTGATGCGTATGCATGGTGGACAATTGTGACTGCGGCCATGGAGCCAAACGAGGTGGATTGGTATTTCTTTCAGGCTGCCTTTAAAAGAAAGTATCTTGGAGTCAGATTCTTGGATGATAAAAAACGGGAGTTCTTGTCCCTGGTGCAAGGGAACATTACGGTAGCTGAGTACGAGCTCCAGTTCGTACGATTGAGCCAGTATGCTCTGAAGTTGGTGCCGAGTGATAGGCATTGTTGTGATCGCTTCTCGTATGGTTTGGTGCTGGACGTAAATGACATTCATGCTCGCGTCTGATTACACAGATTTCGATTTGTTGGTGACACGAGCCAAGGACATAGAGCAAAGTTTGGGACTGACATCTCGCATGGGTGGATCTGGCTTGAGTAAGAGGGCTGCAGATGCTGGCCCTAGTGGTGGGCAGAATAAGAGGAATCATGACCATAGGTATTGAGCTGAAGTGAGGCGAGGTAATTTTGGGTGAGGTGCGCCAGCTCAGGGTAACCGGATGAGGTTTGAGCAGAATACTTGCTGGACACGTGGATCGCGTGAGCACTTGAGGCGAGATTGTCATCGCGTGGCTCGTGAGGTGCAACCTCTTGTGGCTGGGGCTAATTCTTGTTGGAATTGTGGATCTGCTGATCCCATGAGACATGAGTGTCCCTTGTTAGCGGGAGGTGGTCATGGTCGTGCACCTTTTGTTGCACCGTAGAGAGGTCGTGAGCGCGGTCATGGTAATTTTCAAAGGAGAGAGGATGGGCAGAGAGGTGTGGCTCATGTTGTTATTGTTCAACCAGAGGGTGGTGGTCCTGTGAGGGTGTATGCACATCGCGAGGGATATAACGACACCGACGTGATTGCAGGTACCTTCGCCTTGCAATCCATGTCTTTGTTAGGATCGGTTTATTCTAGATCTACGCATTCATACATCTTGAGTGAGCATGCACATTTGCTTGATATTCCTGTTGAAATGCTAGACGTAGGAATGCAAGTAACAAGCTCTTTTGGTGAAACCGTTGTTACAAGAAAACTGTATAAGAGATGCCCTTTTTTCTGTTCAAGGCCATGTGTTTTCAGTTGATTTGATGGAATTGCCTTTTTATGGTTTTGATGTGATTCTTTGAATAGATTGGTTGTAGGAGCATCGAGCTGAAGTTGGTTTTGATGTTAAGCGAGTTACCATGAAACTTGTGGATGATTATGAAGTGGTAATCGTAGGCGAGAACGTGAAGTTCTTGTCTAATGCAATTTTGGCTCTTGAAGCGAGTCAGGTGATGGAGTTGGGTTGTGAAGCTTTCCTAGCTTATGTGATGAACCCTGGTGCAAAGGAAGTGCGAGTGCAAGACATACTAACAGTTTGTGAGTTTCCGGGTGTTTTTCCGTAAGAGTTGCCTGGTTTGCCACCAAACCGAGAAGTTGAGTTCGGCATTGATTTGTATGAAAATATGACTCACATGTCCATTTCTTCTTATCGCATGGCACCTAAAGGGTTGAAGAAGTTGAAGACGCAACTTCAGGAGTTGCTTGATCGAGGGTTCATAAGGCCAAGTGTTTCACCTTGGGGGTGCACCAGTCTTTTTTGTAAAGAAGAAGGATAGTACGATGCGTATGTACATAGATTACCGGCAACTGAACAAGTTGATGACTAAGAACAAGTACCCTTTGCCAAGGATTGATGATTTGTTTGATCAGTTTTGTAGTGCTTCAATGTTTTTGAAGATTGATTTGAGGTCTGGGTATTATCAACTAAAGGTTAAAGATTTGGATATACCTAAGACAACTTTTTAGACTAGGTATGGCCATTATGAGTTATTGGTGAAGCCGTTTGGATTGACAAATGCACCGACTGTATTCATGGATATGATGAATCGGGTGTTCCATGAGTTCCTAGATCAGTTCGTGGTAGTGTTTATCGATGATATTCTCGTGTACTCGCGTACCGACGAGGAGCATTGTAACGCCCTGGTTTTGGGTCTGGATGTTTTAGAGGTTGATTCGGGCCGGTTAGGAACGGTTTGAATCCTTTAAGGTTGGTTTAGGGAACACCTAGTTCGGGATGCTTTAAAAATATGGAAAAAATATATGAAAAATCGTCATTCATTATATAAATGTTTATGGTGAAAACAATTTTACAAAATGTGATTTGGAAATATTATATTTTGGTGTAGTGACCAAATTGCAGTTTTTGCAAAAGTTGACTAGTGACTGTTTTGTAAAGGATTGAAACTTTGAATCTTTAAGGAGCTAATTTTACCAAATTGTTTTTCATCAGATCTCTCTTTAATTTGGGAGTTTTAATAATGATTTAATTAAAGGAATTAAAAGAAAAATCTTATGTTGACTTTTCATAACTACTTTACGATACTTTTTCCTCTTTTCATTTTCTCTCAACTTCCACTCAGCCAAATACATTTCCCTCATCAAATAATCTCTGGTTTTCATCTCTTTTGCTGAGATTTTATCTTCCTAAGGATTTCCAACCTTTATTTCATCAAATAATTTTGTTTTCACTTTGGATTTTCTAGAAATCTTTCCCAAATTGAGGAGAAATTGGCCATTAGAGTTAAGCTTCGTCCTTCTCCTCTAATGATCAGTTCTTTACTGAAATTCCTAAGTTATCAATCCTTTGTTAATGATCTTTAAGTTGTTTTAATGTTATAATCAAGAAATGGTTGCTAAATTCATGGTTCTTGAGGTGGTTTTTATGATTTTCATATTTCTGAGTTAAACTCTGTTTTGAGGTTGATTTCCAACATGTTTTGGATGATCTTTGATGTTGAGATTGAGGTTTTAACAAGTAAATCCCGAATAGGCTTGGGTTCCTAAGTTTTACACGTTAGATTTATGGTTTTTGGGGTGTTTTTGGTGATCTGCTATTGCTGGAGATATAAGTACGTGTTCGTGATGATTTTTGATGTTGATTCAGGTTTAGAAGTGGTTAGAATTGATAGATCTCAGATGGGCTTTGATTTGAGAAAGTTTGGAGGTGATTTCGATTATTTCGGATAGCCGAAATGGTGTTTTTGAATAGTGCAGCGGGTTTGAATGAGTGGCTGGTGATTTCAATGCATGATGATGCATTAATCCTCTGCTTTTATGTGTAAGGAACAGGGGAGACATCTTCGGGCGCTTTTGGTGTTGATCCGGAAGCGCCGGAAGCCTAGGAATCGTTTTAGCAAGCAAGCGAAACGTAATCGGTGAGTGTGAATGGTTTTTAGAAGTCTATAAGGGACAAGGAAACAAGGTTTGGGGATTTAGAATTGGTTTGAAACACAATCCTACGTCCGAAAGTAAGTATGGCTAGATTTGCTCTCGATATGTGGTTGATGCCCTAAATGCTTTTAACATGCTCTTGATTTGTGTTAGACAAATTCCTACTGTTTTATGCATGATTTATAACATGAAAAGATGTTATGTGATGATCCCATAAGATAGCATGGCTATGTAAAGAGTTTTAAGATTTTGAATAAATGCTATGCATAAATTGTGGTTTGAAATGGGATGAGTTAGATTTGAGAAATATTGCATCAAAACAGTAGGTGAGATGATGATTTTAATGTAATATATTGCCATAAATAGTGAGATGATTACTGGATATAATTGGTCGACCAATAGGATAAAAGTGCACTATAAGCTAAAAATTCGTACGTGCTCTTTGGAGTCGGGCAATGGGGGTAGTGCCATCCCGATCCAAAGTGAGAATCTGATGATGAGAGATACCACCGGGGTAGGTCTTGGTGAAATATCCAAGCTTTGTGATGAAGAGAGATACCGCCATAAGAGTCCGGTGATGTGAGATTCCACCGGGGTAGGACTTGGCTTTAAGTCAAGCTAATCCGCATATCCGAGTAAAGATATAATATGAAATGCCAATATATGAGATTGTATTTGATTCACATGTACCAAATGTTGACATGTTTTATGCTATGAGAAATGCATATGAGATTTGAGGTTTATGAAATGCTTTAATTACCTTAAGCATGTGTATGGCTTTGCCATGAGATTTGCATTGGTTGAATGCATGAGTTAGATTGATGGTACATGTGATATTCAAATGAATATTTCCTTTGAAAGGTTTTCAAGCACGAGTTAGAAAGAGCTTGTTGTAGAAAAAGGTTTTTGAGAATGAGTTTTAAACTTGCATTGTTGTGTTGGTGTTTTTAGAGCATGCCTCACTAAGCAAATGTGCTTACGCTCTCTTTTATCAACAATACAGATAATTGAGACACTTTTGGCAGCAAGAAGGCTAAGGATTTCCAAGGAATTGAAAAGCTCAAGTATGGTGATGTTTTTCATTTACTTTAGTAATGGTAATTGGCAATGGGAACCAATGTGTTGCTTTGGGGGATGTATTTTGAACTCCCTGTGGTTGTTGCAAGTTTAATATTGTAAATATGGTTTGTAAGAGGCCTTTATGGTGGTTTTGGTGCTTTATGTTACCTTTTGGTATGTTCATGGTTTGTGTTATAAGCATGATTTATGGATTGCCTTGTTGTGCTTGAGATGACCAACCAAATGTTGCTATATGACTTGGATTTGCATGTTTGTATGTTTAAGTAGATGCCAACAACATGTAAGTATGATTTGAGGTTGTTTAATTGATGTTTGAGGTGTTTTCCATGCTGAAAATGGGGCAGATCTGATATGCGTATCGATACACGGGCTTGCGTATTGATATGCGTAAGCCAAATCCATGCCTTTTTGCACATGTGTTTCGGTACGATTGTGAAGTGTTTCGATACGAGCTTGAAGGGCGTACCAATACGCGGGGAAGCATATCGATACGCTATCTGTGACTCTGTTCACTACCATCCCGCATATCGATATGGTCATAAGCGTATCGAAACACGACCGTTAATTCTGTTAAATGGCATCTTCATAAGTTTGATTTTGTTACATTTTAGTCCTTGAAATTTATGGATGCAATTGAATGAGTTTGGAATGTTTGATTGTGTTGAAAATTGACATAGTGGCATGAAATGAGACTAATTGAATACTGGTAACCTTAAAATTTGTGAGGTTCTTGTATTTTGAAAAATTTATGTTGTGGTCCCTAAATGTCTAATTTGTTCAATTAAATCCCTATTCGAGATCCGATCGTTGTGTCGTTTCTTCCTATGTTTAATGGTGATCACTTAGGACTAATGTTGCATCTAGAAAAGAAAAAAAGAAAAAAAGGGTTTTCAATCGGAGCTGGCTTTAACGAGTTAGCTTTAGTTTTCCCGGTGTAATCACCTCGGTCTGGGTCAACCATCTAGACCGGGAGAAGGGTGTTACAAGCATGATAAGCATTTGAGGATTGTGTTGCAAGTGTTGTTGGAGAATCAGCTTTATGCTAAGCTGAGCAAGTGTGAGTTTTTGCTCATGGAAGTGGTTTTTCTTAGACATGTGGTGTCAGCCGAGGGTATTCGGGTTGATCCACACAAGGTCGAGATGATGATGAGTTGGAAAACGCCTAAATCGGTGACGGAGGTGCGAAGTTTCCTTGGGATGGCTGGATATTATCGAAGGTTTGTTGAATGTTTTTCTAAGATTGTTGTACCTTTGACCAAGTTGTTGCAAAATAATGTTCGCTTTGAATGGACAGATGTTAGGCAACAAGCTTTCCAGAAGTTGAAGGAAGCTTTGACGCAAGCTCCTGTCTTGATTCAACTAGAATCGGGTAAGAAGTTTGTAGTTTATAGTGATGCATCATATGTTGGTTTGGATTGCGTGTTGATGCAAGGTGGGAAGGTCGTAGCTTATGCGTCTAGACAATTGAATATGGTTGAGCGCAACTATCATACTCATGATCTAGAGCTTACTGCAGTGGTGTTTGCTTTGAAGATTTAGAGACACTACTTTTATGGTGAAAAGTGTGTGGTTTAAACCAATAATAAAAGTTTCAAGTATCTCATGTCTCAAAGGGAGTTGAATATTAGGCAACGAAGATGGTTGGAGTTGCTTAAGGATTAGATTTGACGATTGAGTACCACCTTGGAAAATCCAATGTTGTGGCCGATGCTTTGAGTAGAAAGGTAGCTATTGAGTTGAGGGCAATGTTTGCTCGGTTGAGTTTATCGCGTGATGGTGGGTTGATGGCCGAGTTGCAGGTGAAACCTTCCTTGATTCAGTTGATCAAGGATAAGTAGTTGCTTGATAATACATTGGTGCCTCATGTTCAGGATATAGCTGATGGTAATGCAACGAACTTCTGTTCCAATGATGATGGAGTTTTATGCTTTAAAAGTCGAATATTTGTGCCAGAAGATGTTGAGTTGAGGCACACTATTTTGACTGAAGCTCATAGCAGTCCTTTTGCTATGCATCCTGGTAGTCTAAGATCTATCGTGGTTTGAAGGATGAGTACCATTGGGTGGGGTTGAAAAAGGATGTTGCTGATTTTGTAAGCAAGTGTATGATTTGCCAGCGTGTGAAGGTTGAGCATCAGTTTCCTTATGGTTGGTTATAGCCTTTGAGGATACCATAATGGAAATGGGAAAGAATTACGATGGATTTTGTGTCCGGTTTGCCTTTAACACCAGCTAAGAAGAACTTCATATGAGTGATTGTGGATCGTCTTACGAAGTGTGCACATTTCTTGGTTGTGCATACTACATATACGTTGGATAAGTTAGCGGAGTTGTATATTGCTGAGATTGTTTGTTTGCATGGTGTGCCTAAGTCCATAGTGTTGTATAGAGATTCGAGGTTTACAGCAAGGTTTTGGGAATGTTTACACTAGGTGTTGGGTATGCGTTTAAATTTTAGCACTTCGTATCATCCTCAGACGCATGGTCAGTCAGAGCGGGTTATCCAGGTGCTGGAGGACATGTTGCGATGTTGTGTGATAGATTTCCAAGGTTCTTGCGAAAAACAGTTGCCTTTGGTTGAGTTTGCCTATAATAAAAAATTTTAGGCGAATATACAAATGGCTCCGTATGAGGCCTTGTATGGGACAAAGTGTAGAACGACTCTTTGTTGGGCTAATGTGGGGAAAAAGTTGGTTTCCTTGTCGCGTATGCTTAAGGGAACAACTGAGAAAGTGAAACTCTTATGTGACGGTTGAAGGATGTTTCCTATCGTCAGAAGTCTTATGCGGATTTAAAGCGGAGGGAGATTGAGTTTGCGGTTGAAGATCGTGTGTTCCTAAAGGTATCGCCTTGGAAGAAGGTGATGAGGTTCAAACATAAGGGAAAGCTTAGTCTGAGGTTTATTGGACCTTATGAGGTTGTAGAGCAAGTTGGTCTTGTAGCTTATCGGTTGACGTTGCCTCCTGAGTTGGAGAAGGTCCATGACGTGTTTCTTGTTCCTATGTTGCGGAGGTATAGATTGGATCCATCTCATGTGATGTTAGTTGAGGAGATTGAGTTGAATCCGGACTTATTCTTATGATGAGAAACCATTGGGGATTCTTGATTCAAGTAGCAAAGATCTTCGTGGTAAGACGATTTAACATGTGAAGGTGTTGTGGTGACATCGAGGAGTTGAGGAGGCCACGTGGGAGAGCAAGGATGACATGTTGAAGTAGTTTCAGCACCTTTTTCCTTCAGGTAATATTTCAAGGACAAAATTTCCTAAGTGGGGGAGAGTTATAACGCCCCAGTTTTGGGCCTGGGTGTTTTGCGTGTTGGGTTAGGCTAGTGGAACGGGTAATCGGTTGTTCGAGACGTTAAAAGGTGGTTCAGGGAAATCGAGGTTTGGGATGGGATAAAAATGTGGTAAAATTCCTAAAATTATATTTAAGAGGTTGGTTAAATCAATTTTGCAAAACGAGTTTTGAGAAATGTACATTTTGGGTAGTGACAAAAATATAATGTTTTGAAACTGTGGGAAAAGGGTGTTTTCAAAAATAGTCAAAATCTTCAAATTTTTAGGCAGCTTAATGGCAATTAAGCCTTTTCTCTATTTTTGCATGTGTTTTAAATGGTTTATTAAATATTAAAAGTGGCTTTTATTGATTTAATTAAAAAGTAGTTATTTTGGTTAAACAAAATTGACGATCATTTCTATTCTCTCCATTTCACATTAGCCAAACGCTCTCTCATTCTCTCATTTTCTAGATTTCTTTCACTTTCATTTTCTCTCTTGATTTTCAACATCTTTCTTGTGATTTCTCTCAAATCTCTTAAAGATTCTTGAAAGCAAAACTTGCTAAATTAGAAGAGAAGCAATGATTGGAGGTAATTTTCATGCTAACCCTCTAATCAAGGTTCTTTAATGAAATTCCAAAGATATTTGGTTCTTTATTCATGTTTTTTATTAAAGTTTTATTGAGGTTTTGATAAAATTGCGAAATCTTGATTTAAAGAGATGTTGTAATGTGATTTTCGGAGTTGTTTTGATTTGATTTGTTTATGATGGTTTCTAATCAAGTTTTGGAAGGTTAATGATGTTGAAGTAGAGTCTGAATCATGTTAATCCCGAAATCCTTGAGATCTTTGTTTTTAAAGGTGTTTTTGGTTGGGTTTTTGGAGTGTTAGGTGAAATCTGATTTGCTAGAGGTATAAGGGAGGTTTTAGGTTGTTTTTGGATGTTGATTTATGGTTAAAATGTGTTGGATGTGTTGGTTGTTGGCTGGGCTGAGTTTAGGGATCAATTGATTATGATTTTGTTTGTTTTGGATGGGTAATTTGACGCTTTAGAGCAGTGAAACGGGTTTCCTTTTGAGTCTTGGTGTTTGGATGCATTATGATGCATTGAATCTATATTTTTAATATGTTGAAAACAATGGATAGTGTTCCGGAATCGATCAGAGAGGTTTTGGAGGCTTCAAACATTTGATTGTTGAGTCGGCGAGTGTGGTTTCACAAGTCGATGAGTGGAAACTGATTTTCCAGCATGGAAACATTCTTAGAAAAGGTTTTGGGAACTTAGTAAGAGCTTGAAACACTTTACTAAGTTCGGAAGTAAGTAAAGTAAATTTCTCCCTCGGTTTGTGCTATTATGAGCCTTTGGATGCACTTGTTTTTATTGCATTTACCTACTGTTTTAAAGCATGTTTGGAGTTTATAAAATGTGGTTGATGATGCCATATGGTTTAGGGATGCACTAGGTAAGTGATCCTTGTATACATATGTTGATGCATGAGTTTTGAAGCATGGTTTAATGCTTGAGATATGGCTTATTATGAATGCTTTGGAAAAATAGTGAGGTATGCACGAAATGTAGATTATATTGGCAAGTGATGTTGTGTAAAGTATTTTGGAAATGAAAACGGATATAACCGGCTATAGGATTGAGTGAACTATAAACAAGTCGCATTAGATGATGAGGGGTTGTGATTGTACCGAAGACTCCATCCAAGTACCCTAACGATTGAGGAATGTTTAAAGTTGCAACAGTAGAGGATAGCTCTCGGGTGCGAACCTTGTATGTGTCCCGTCTCTCGTTACTAGGTAATACAACTACCAATGAATCGTGTTGAGGGGTTATGATTGTACATATTACTCCACCACGGGTGTCACAACGGTGGAGGGTTACTCCCGTGTGTGAGCCTTGTGATGCCGGTAGAGTGTATGAAGTGTTTGGGACAACACTTGGTAATCCGTGTATTCGATATGCTTTTTGAGAAATGAGAATGTTGTTAATCACTTGTAAGCCAATATAACGAATTGTAATATTATGGAAATGTTGACGATGCATATTATGAAAAATGCATGATTTACTAAAAGCCTAGCATATTGGTGCATATGCTTGGAAGGCTTGATTTTTGTTTACCAATGGTTTAATTGCTGTGAAATAAGTTATACATGTTGCATGGTGTTTAGCATGTTGATTTTAATGATGAAGTGCATGGATTTTCAAAGAGGGCATGATGGCTTTCAAAAGAGTAAAAATGGTTTTGAGCATTGATGGTGTTTTGGTTTTGAGCGTTCTTCACTAAGCTTGTATGCTTATGCTCTCTTTTGCTCATCAATGCAGATAATTAACTGATTCGAGGCAGCAACTTTCCAAGGATTTCCAAGAGACTTCATTAAATGTATGTCATGGTTTTGAACTAGTATAATAAAGGCAATGGGGTGTCCAATGCTATAAATGTTAGTTGTTTTGATACTTTCTGGTTTGGTACAAGTTTGGTATGCTTATTTTGGGATGTAAATGGTCTATAAATGTTTGACTATGCTGGATTTTGAGATTTGACTTGTGGATGCATGATTTTCTTAGGAAGCATGCCTTTAGATCTCATTGATGACGATAGTGATGCTTTGATGATGTTATTGCCATGCATTTTCGATTGTTGAAGTGCATTTCAGTTGCAAGCATGCTTAAGTATATGTTGGACTGGTTTCGGATGATTTAGCTCAAGTTAAACCAGAAAAATTATACATTGTAGGCCCAAGTGTTTCGAAACACCCTTGTCCATTCTGAAACGGGTGTTTGAAATGCCTTGGGGTATCGAAACGGGGAGGTCCGTTTCGGCACGTTTTGCTACTGTGAATCCATGTTCCGAAACGAGTCAAGGGTAGTTTTGGTACGAGCCCACATTATTGCTGACGTTTTGGGTCTTAAAAGATTTTGTCGGGTTCGCTGCCAAGGATCATTCGTTACCCCAACAAAATATTTTGGATCTAACTCGTCTCAGTACACGCCATCACAGAACCAGTCTTGTCAGGCATAAGTAAAATTTGGACCAAATTGATAGAGTGTAAAAGTAACGAGGACCAAATGTATAATTATCCAAATTTTTACTAACTACCACGTAACTCCCTCCGTTAGGTTTTAACGGTTGGTGGTCACATTCAGTCCAATTTAATAGTATGACTAGGGATGGGCAAGGGTCGGATCAGGTTTTTGGCCCACCCAACCCGACCCGAAACTAATAATCCTAAAACTGAACCTGACCCGACCCAAAAATAAGTATTCTAAAACCGATCCGACACAAAAATAAGTATTCTAAACCCAACCTATAGAAAAAAATTAATTTTAGGGACCTAATAGTAAAAAATAATTTTAAGGGACGTACTTATAAAAATAATAAATTTAAGGACTAAATTATAAATAAAAAATTAATTTTAATTACCTAATTATACAAAAAATATATAAAGAGGGGGTATTATTACAAATATCCCTAAAATTTTAGGGGAAAATTACACTATTAGTCTCGGGTCGGGTCAGATTTTTTCACCCTAAAACCCGAACCCATTTTTTTTTCATAAAAATACCTGATCCGATCCGGCCGGGTCGGGTCGGAACCCGTCGGGCCCGGGTGAAATGCCCATCCCTAAGTATGATGGTTTAATTGCTTTGAAAAAAGTAAGTTGGTCAAATCGCGACCTAGCCCATAGTATTGTGGTCATTTATGTAGTTTACCCTATATATTTTTTGACTTTTTAGTTTATTTTATAGTAATAATATAAATGATAACAATAATAATAATAAATAATAATAAAAGATGATGACAATAATAATAACAACAAAATAAGGTAAACCGGGTCAAAGGCTCGTGTAAATTAGTAATTACACAACGAAAAGGATATAATTGAAAATAGAAAATAAGGTAAAAAAAAGAAACCTTCATATTGACGGCCATACGAAGAGAGCCAGTAAATGAATCATTTGAGGTTTTGACCCAATCCAATGGTAATCTATATAACATTGAAAGTTTGTCATGCGTGAATTTTTTTAAGGAAAGATAGGCCTCATTCAAAACTCCTCTAAACTCACATGAGGCTAAGAGGCCCCAAGTGAGCACCTATGGGAAAAAGAAAACCCAAATATATTAACTTGGATGAGACATAATCTCATTTGTTATAACAGAATGTAAATTAGGGGTGATAATGAGCCTGATCGGCTCGCGAGCTACTCTAGCTCGGCTCGGTCAAAGCTCGGTTCGAGTGAGCTCGACTCAGGCTCGGGCTCGGCTCGAGTGAGCTCGACTCAGGCTCGGGCTCGGCTCGAGACATTAACAAGCCGAGCTGAGTCGACCCAAGCTCGGCTCGAAAAGCTCGTGAACATGCTCGAAATAATTATATATAATATGTTTAGAAAACGATACAACAATTAAGAAAAAAATCACTTTTAAACTATAGTTGTATTAAACAACAATTATAGTTATAATTATTTAAATTCACTTCTAATAATTTTTAGATTATTTTCTAACACAAATGTTAGTATATTAATAAAATTTAATGAATGAATTAAATTAAACTTTACACTCTAAATTACAAAAATAAAGGACTAAAATAATAAAACTAAAAAGTAACATGGCTGAAATGAGTATTTACCTATCCCTATAAAGCTTGAAGGAGAAGAAAACAGCTTACACTTACAATACACACCCAATATCCCACATCTTTAACATGCATAAAGCAAGGAGAGCAAGCATCCTATAAATAGGTGCTTAAACTTTAAATAATAAGCTAATTCACTCTTGGCCTTTTGCTTGAGATCAAGTAAACATGGGTTTTTTGTGCCCATGGATTTTTAGTTTAAATGGATTTAAATTTGAGCTTTCAAAGTTTGAATTATTTTCATAATCCTTGAGTTTAGCATGGTTTTTTTAGTCGAGCTGAGTCGAGCTTGACGAGCTTCGAGCTCGAGCCGAGTTTAATAAAGCAATTATCACTTGGCATTTATTGAAGATAGAAGAGAGGAAGTTGGAGAGACTACCAGCACGTGTTCGGAAGCTGAACGATCGCTGGAGCTCGCCAAATGTAATGCCCTCGACTCGGCCTGGCTGCTAGACCGAACCGAACGGATCACACGGGGAATATTGAAGTAAAGCGGAAAAGTTTACCTCAATAAATGACATTTTTTTCTTTTCATCATGTCTAGATGCAATTTAGGTTCCTATGTGAACATACACAAGCAGCGAATAAGCATCAACACATTCGCCAATTAATTAGAACCAATTAAGGATTAAGGACCTTTTTGTAAATTTGGAAAATTTTAAGCACTTTTGCCGAATTCACGTTACCAATCTTCAATTAGATTCATTACAAACTTCTCAGTGAAATTTCAGCTCAAAAAGACATCTACAACTCATTCAATTTCATGCAAGGAAAACAGGGACCAAAATGCAAAAAAAAAACAGAAACTCAAAATGATTCAAAATCTGCACTCAACGGTCTGGTGTTTCGGAATAGGGAGCCCCGTTTCGATACAGCCGTTCCAAAACATAGATGTTTGTTCTGAAACGTGGGACCGTTCCGAAACCCCTCTAGACATGTTTCGGTATAAAGGTTCACAGAGGCAAAGTCTTCCGGAACGAGCCTCACCGTTCCAAAACACCAAGGGCATTACATGTCACTGTTTCGAAACAGATAAAGGCATTCTGAAACGCCTGGGCCTACAACTTTCCAAAAAGCTGACTTAAATCACTTTACACCCACCGCAACCATCCCGACACATGCCCTAACACGCACACAGCTTAAATACACATCAATGACCACATATATGACGCACAAGCATCATCCTAGCATCATTCACACAAGCTATGGAAGAAAAGGCATGCTTCCTAGAAGTTAAAAGCACCAAAAGACCAAAATGCATATTCAATCATAAACAAAAGCTTAAAGGCCATTCACACCACTAAATGCGCATATCAAACTTGCACAAACACAGTAAACACTAAAACAACCAACATTCATAACATCGGACGCCCCATTGCCTTTATTACACTAGTTCCAAAACCAAGACTTACCTTCAATCAAAGTCTTCCACCGATATCTTTGTAAGTGCTGCCTCCAAATATTAAATTGGATGCATTGATGAACAAGAGAGCATAAGCATACAAGCTTAGTGAGGATTGCTCAAACCAAAAATATCATCAATGTACAAAACCATTTTTTCACTCTTTTCAAAACCATCAAACTTCCTTTGATAAAACATGCACTTTAACCCCAAAATCATCATAATAAACATCATGTAACATGATACATATAAGTCCAGCAATTAGACCATTTCTACTCATAACACAAGCCTTCCAAGCATAATCACCTTCATGCTAAGCTTTACCAAAACATGCATCTTTCAAATTATGCATTAACAAAATTTCCAAAATGTTTCATTTCATTATATTGGCTCACAATTGATAAACAACAATCTCAAAAACATATATCGGATACACGGATTACCAAGGGTTGTCCCACCCCGTTCATACACTCTACCGACATTTCAAGGTTCACACACGAGAGCGAACCTCCATCGTTGTGACACCCATGGTGGAGTATTCGGTACAATCACAACCTCTCTACACCACTCACCCGTAGATGTATAACCCACAAACGAGAGATGGGACACACACACAAGGTTCGCACCCGATAGCTACCCTCAACCGTTGCAACCTTAAACAATCCTCAATCGTTAGGGTACTTAGATGGAGTATTTGGTACAATCACAACCCCTCAACATCCAAAGCGACTTGTTTATAGTGCACTCAATCCTATAGACGGCTAACTATATCCAATTTCAATTATAAAACATTTTATACAACATCACTTGCCAATATAATCCATATCACATGCATACCTCATTGTTTTTACAAAGCATTCATGATAAGCCACAAATCAAGCATTAAACCATGCTTCAAACCTCATGCATACAAGGATCACTTTACTAGTGCATCCTTAAACCACATGGCATCATCAACCTCATTTCACATATTTAAAACATGCTTTAAAATAGTAGGTAAATGCAATTAAAACCAAGTGCATTAAAAATTCACAATAGCACAATCCGAGATTGAGTTTCACTTTACTCACTTCTGAACTTAAAAAATCGTTTCAAGCTCTTATTAAGTTCCCAAAACCTTTTCAAAAACGTTTCTACATTCGAAAACCAAATTCCACTCACCGACTTGCGAAACCACGCTTGTCGATGCAACTAACGATCCTCCGAAGCCTCCAAAAACACCTCGCTTGCTTCCGGATCACTATCCCCTATTTTCAACAAATCCAAACAGAGGTTCAATGCATTAAAATGCATCCAAAACCCCAGCACGCACAAGAAATCCCGCAGCCCTGCTCTAAAGCAAAAAAACACCCATCCGAAACAACCGAAAACTCAATCGATTGACCTTAAACCTCAGCCCAACCATTACCCAACTCATCCAACACAATCTAAGCATTAATCAACATCCAAAACAACCTAAAACCATCCTTATACTTCTAGCAACTCAAAATTCTCAAAAACATTGTAAAATTGATTTGACCAACCTCTTAAACACCATTTTAGAGGATTTTAGAAAATTTTATCACATTTTTATCCCATCTCGAACTCCGATCTCCCTAAAAAACCTTTTAATCTGTTCGAACAAACGTCACCAGTTCCACCAGTCCAACCTGACTCGCCAAAACATCTAAGCCCAAAACCGGGGCGTTCACCAACCGTTGTCGAAAGGTAAAACTCGATCTCCTCTTTCATTTTTCCTGCACCGAACACTAAAATGAATTAGATTCAAGTTCTAAAACCCTAAGAATAGTAGTATAAAACATGAAACCCTATATCTAAGAAAATAAATCAAAATCATAGTAAGGTTAGAGGCTTATCTCGAGGTTATCGGAGTGTTTCTTGGTTGTCGAGAGGTTTTGAGGTTTTGATGGAGTTGAAGAGGGTAGAATAGGTTCGGTTCGGGTAGTTTGGGCTTAAGATTGGGTGGAGACGGGCGGATTCTATTGAATCCGAGCTTAGATTAGGGTTTTGGGTGAAAATTGGGTTTTTAGGGTTTTTTAGGTTTTTCGCACAGTGGCTGGAAATTGCCCTGCGTCGGTGAATGGTGGTTGGAACTGAACCAAACGGCGACCGGACCGAGGTCAGGAATGAACGAAGTTGCAGGGTTAGTCGAAAGTGATGACCGCACGCAACCGATGGCTGGCGTCGCCTTAGGCGGTCGACAAATAGATTAAGGTTGACTGATAAGGGTAGTGGAAGATCAAATAGGAATTTAGGAATAACAAGGTTTGATTTTTGGTCATACTAAAGGGTTTGATCCGAAGAAAACAAGAAAATGGAAGTGTTTTAGTGTTTGTAATGGATCAAAATGAGTAAATGGGAAGAACTAATGAAGAACAAGTGATGAATGTAGTATTTTGATCGAGATAGGGCAAAGTTTTCTGGGTTTTAGGTGTTAGGTCGAGAGAGTTTAGAGAGAGAGGTGATGAGGAGAGAGAGAGTGATTCGGTAAAATGACCGAGTCGACCCGGTCTGCCCCATTTTATGCGCGAGTTAACACGACACCGTTTTGGTGCCGGGTTGAGAGAGGATCTGCACATTTTAAAGCGGGTTCGGATATGGGTATACAATCCGACCCGTGTTTTTGAGGATTGAGGTGGACACTTTTTGTTTGGGCCGAACTCGTGTGGGCTTGAATCGGCTTTATGAAGGAATTTGATTTAAGCTCATTAATTTTCCATTTTTCACAATTTAGTCACTATTCCTTTGTAATTTGACTCCTAAGTTTGCAATTCAATTCAATTGAGTCCCTGCTTTTTAAATTGTTTTAGTTCAATTTAATTGTTTAATTGTTGTATGTTGCATGATTTAAAAATAAAGCATGTAGTATAATTGTTTAGGTGATTAATTCACGCAGTTTTAAATAACTAGAGCCTTAGTATCATAGGTTCTTTAATTAAATTAAATTGAAAAACTCTAAATGGGTGAGATAATCGTAGAAAATAAATAAATATTAAATGGAAACTTTAATTTTTAAGTTGATTAGTGTCACATAGTAATGAGATGTTAATCAAGGGAGCATTTTAGTTGAATATTTAATATCTCATTTGAACTTAGAATAGTGAAAGCACATAGTTAATTTAATTAAAATTAAATTAGGATAAGACACAAGTAGTTAATGTCACTAAATAATTATGAATATTATTAATTTAGGGCATAGTATAGATATGGGCAATGCTACCTACATCTACTCACTGGGTCATCTACCCAGCTTAGGTGGCACATGACATGTCCACTTAAATAAATATGAGTAAAGAAACAAATTAAAATATATTTTAAAAGTTTGACTTGGTAATACAAATCATTTAATATTTATATTTTAGGCAATAAATCAATACAAATAATAGACTCTCAGCATTAGGGGTGTGCAATTTTGGATATCAAATATGGTCCGTTTCAAAATTTTGAATATTAAAATTTTTGAATCACTAAAATAATAACCTGCATCCGATCCGAAAAATAGAATATTCAATTTTTTGATATCTAAATTTTTAGGTCGAATATCTATATCCGAACATATAATTTGGTTTGACAAAAAAGTCATATTTAAATTTCATATTTTTTTTTTGGAATTGTGTAACATACGTTAATCTTTGAATTAAGTTAAAACTGGAAACTATATGAATTAAAAATAATAATTTCACCAAAAAAAGAATGTAATATCATTAGAATTTTTCTATAAAAATCTACCAATAAAATCGGATTAAGAAATAAATTAAAAATGTCGTTAATGAAATAAATATCACACGTATTTATAATCTTATAATAAAATGTCAAAAAGCAAATATCATTATTGGAATCCTTGTTTCCATATAAAATTTGTAAATCATTCTCCAATGGCGTCAAATTCAAGTCCAAATCGCACAAAAAATTTGTAAATCTTGAGAGCTTAGATTCAAAAATCATATAATCAAGGGCTAAGTTAGACATGTTTAAACTCTAAAAGGTTAAAAGTTTTTTTTTTTTAATTTTTGAATAATCCAAAATTACAATTTAGGTGATCTATATTCGATTTTTTTCTCAAATATTCGATTCAAAGTACATGGAAATAAAAAATAGATTGGGTATCCAAGTTTTTAAATCAAATTACTCAGATTGGACTTTTTATACACACCCAATGAGCACCTAAGGGTGAAGAAGAAAAGATACGATTTTAGTCGTTTTCTACTATTCAGTTTTATCCATTCTTTTGTTTATGTCTAGTACACTCGAAAGAAAACATAATTGTTTTAAATTTATATAGTTGTCGGCAAGATTATTTATTTTTCTGTGGAGAAAGATATTGAACATTCATCTATTTTTAAAAACTAAACTATATTAGTATTTATTACCAACACTAAGCCACCGACTAAAACACTGAAAACTAAACTGAAGATATACTCACGTGAAGATCTCGAAGAACGTACACGGTTGGTCTGAACAATTGGGGGTAACTCGACGATCTCAAGGTCGACACCTGAACACGAGAATATTTCGAATCAGATTCTAAAATCATCACTTACTATATTCCAATAACAATACTTAAAATGAGCAAAACTGAGCTTTCGGAAACTAATTAGGCAAAACGGGTAGCGGGTACGAACTCAGGACGTCGAGAAAGGTTAAAAGGAAGGATGTCCGAAAAAGTCAACTCTTTGTCAACTCGGGTCAAAGTCAAAGTCAAACTTAGTCAAAGGTCAGGTCTGGTCAACAGTCAAAGTGTCAACTCCGTCCAATTGGTTAAAGTCAACTATCAACACTGGTCAAACTAGTCAAATGATTCTGTCAAAGATTAAAAGTCAACTGTAGAGTCAAACGGGTCAAGGTCACAGTCCGGTTCAAAACTTATGGTTCGGTTCAGTCCAAGGTTCACTGATCTAATTTGGTTCTGGAATGGTTCAGATCATAAGGCCGGTTCAGGTCTGCCGGTTCAGTTTACTGGTTTGGGTTACTCATATATCAGGGCTCACATAACACTTATTCACATGGGCCTCACCATCCAACTAACTTCAAAAACCCACAACCCATACTCACACCACAACCCACACAACACCAGGGTTGGGCTCATCCAACAACACTCGGCCCAACCGTTCAACACACTTAGCCCAACTCTCCCAAACCTAGCATCAGATATGGGGCTAGGGTTTCGGCACACAAAACGGCGGCGACGCAGATAGAGATCGACGGCGGCACTACTCCGACAAGGACGACAGAATCAAACAGCAACGGTGACTCACTGCGATGCATAAGACGGTAACCATGACAACACAACAACGCGACGATGGCATAACAGAACGGCAAGGACGAACGATATAGGCGGTGGTGGTTCGCCGGCATTACCCCCGATGACACCAAAATGTCATTTCCGGCCACAACACAAATGGAATCCGAATCAAAACACAACTCAGAACTCAAAATCATTGATTAAAAGCCAAACTCGAATTTCCGACTTACCCAAAGACACGGAAAAGAGAGGGGCGGAGCTCACCACGGAGGGAGGATGGCGGCACGAACGGCGGAGGACAACGGCGGAAGGGGGAGTCGACTGGTTTTCTTACCGAACTCTCACTAATGATGACGGAAAGAACGATCTAATGGCTGGGGTTTCCTTGCGATAATGTAGGAAGCAGAACGGTGTTGTCAGATCGACAAATGGACGGCCACAAGGCCTTGGTCGGAGTTCGAACGGAAAAGGGAAGGTAAGGGGTTGTTATACGATAAAGATTCTGAAAGAAGGCTGAGAAGGGATATCCCAAAGACCTAATCAGAAAAGTATGGTTAAATACTTTGATTGAACGGGAGAATCACAGGAGAAGGGCCCCAACTTTATCCTAAATTACAAATATATCCCAAACATTTTGATTTTACTCAATTAGGTCACAAATTTTAATATTAAACACCATTAAGCCCAAAATTCAAATTAGGGTTTCTGAAACAAAATTCCCAAATTCTAGGGTTCCAAGATTAGGGATTTCAAAATTAGAGATTTTTAAATTGGGGAAAATTTGGGGTGTTACAACTCTCCCTCCCTTAAAAGAAATTTCGTCCTCGAAATTTTCAGACTTATCAACAGATCTCAAAACCAACTATAACACGCATGAACTTTCCCATTCTGAATTCATGATATATCATAACCGAAAATACTGAAACATAGAACTAGAAAAAGAACCAAAACATATTAAGAAGTACCTTCCATGTCATCATGTATACCATCGTATCCAACACGAGCTCCGATTGGATGTACTGAATTTGAACATCTAATCTCGGATCTAGCTGATCCACCACCCGGAGCATGTCTACCTCTACTAGCAGTACCAAAAATAACTGATCTAAGCTGCCCTCTACCTCGGTGAAGTGCCTGAACTGATGCATGACTCTAAATCTGAACGAATGAACCACTAGCTGAACGTGGACAATTCTCTAAGTGGTGATCTTGAGAACCACATCTAAAACAGGTTCCGTTCATCAATCAGCACTCTTCATTATGCTTTTTGTTGTAAAAACCACATACAGAAAATAGGTCGACGAACTTTTGAACTACCCTGGATGCAAGACGAAACTGTAGATACTGCAGGTCTCACATTCTGATGACTCTGAGGAACAAACTCATCCCTAGGTTTATTCTCAGACAGATTGACAAAGCTTGATTGAACAGACACGTCCGATTATTTTCCAACTTGACCAAAATTTTGAAATTCCTCCTTTTCAATTAGTGCAATTATCCTTTCAGAAGTTTTACATCGATCAACCATGTCGCTAAATACTTTATCCTGATATCTTGCAACATCTTTTTGACTCGGTAGTCGAAGTTCCTTAAAAAAAAGTCATACTTATCTTTCTCAGTCACAACTAACTCAGGAGCATACTTGACCAACCTCCGAAACTCTATCTCATAATCATTTACTGACTTGTTATTCTATTTCAAATTCATAAAGTACTCTTAACACTTCGCTAAGAGCTCGGCTCACACATTTCGATCAGTGTTCTCAATATCAAGTGAGTTATCACTTCCGATCTGATATCCTCCTAACGAATAGTTCTCATCACATGTAACTTATTCTGAATTTTTGTTTGCCCAACATAAGGCGGGTGATCAATACCAGAAACAACAATACGGCCTCGGTCACGACCTCGAACAAACGATAGATTAAGACTCATACACGGTGGCATAATGAACTATATACCAGAAGCTAATAACCTAGAGTCAGAATCGGTACTAGAGTCTCGAATTTAAAACACATTGAAAACGTTGAAATCAAACTCATAGAATACCGTAGTATTTTTTTCAGAAAATTCTCATTTATCCCAAAATATTTCTGATGCATGCAAAAGTCAAAAGCATTTTGAAAACAACTTTTGTGAGCCTCACAGTCCGAGGGTTGAATCTGTCTCTGATACCACTAAATGTAACCCCCTAAACCCGACCCAGAAGGAATGGGCCGAATTTAGGAAGTAACAATTGGAAACTTGTCCCTCAAGAAACAATTTAGGTAAAAATATTTTGTAATTCAAAAGAATCGATTAAGTAAGTAAAACTCAACAAATATTTCGATGAAAATAAAACACAATCTTTTAAACGATGTTCCGATATTTAATTAAAATTCCGAAAGTAACTTTGTAGATGCATGCATTTAATAAAACCCAAATTAAAAATAGTTCCAATGTCCATATTACACAAATATCCCAAAATATATTAAAATAATAATTCTGAGGTAACAGAAAAGTTCGTACCGATTAATAATTTATCTGAATAAACAAGAGATGCTCCAAGTACCGATCGCCTAAAAAGTCTGAGATATATGAAAAGTAAAAACTAAAGGGTGTAAGCTAAAGAGCTTAGTGTGTCTCTAAAGTGCAACGAAAACAAAACAAAAACAAAACAATATTTTATTTTCTGATAAATACTTTTCTGAAAACACAATAAAACTGAATCATGATGATATGATGTCTGATGCACATGAATCATAGTACCCATCTCCGATACACCGAAAAGTAAGGTTCCCCAGAACCTACTTTCTCCATGTCACCATCCGAAGTGGAACTCAGCCCGAAGGGTGGAACCACTGATCCGAAACGGAATTCAACCCGAAGGATGAAACCATTGATCCGAAGCGGAATTCAGCCCGAAGGATGAAACCACTAATCCGAAGCGGAATTCAACCCGAAGGATGAAACCACTAATCCGAAGCGGAATTCAACCCGAAGGATGAAACCACTGCACTTCCCCGAACAAATCTCAACCATATACCCACAATGATATGATGCAGAATTTAAAATCCGAGTCTGATCTGAAACTTGAATTATGAAAATTCAAGTTGAACAATACTATAAATCTGATGTTTTACAGTTCTGAAAATCTGATATTTCACTTAAATCACAGTATGACATGTTATGCATGATGTCTGAAAACATTCACCCAATCACAACAGAGTATGCACAAAATGTACAAAACATTTACTTATATTAATACCAAAAAAGCACAGAAAGAAACACACAAGTTTATAAAACAGGAAGAGACACACCTTAAGCAACAGAAGCTCTAATGCCGAGAAAAGCGCGTCTTACACTCAGATCTAGCTGAATCAGGACCTACAAGGTATGAATACTATATTAGTATTTATTACCAACACTAAGCCACCGACTAAAACACTGAAAACTAAACTGAAGATATACTCACGTGAAGATCTCGAAGAACGTACACGGTTGGTCTGAACAATTGGGGGTAACTCGACGATCTCAAGGTCGACACCTGAACACGAGAATATTTCGAATCAGATTCTAAAATCATCACTTACTATATTCCAATAACAATACTTAAAATGAGCAAAACTGAGCTTTCGGAAACTAATTAGGCAAAACGGGTAGCGGGTACGAACTCAGGACGTCGAGAAAGGTTAAAAGGAAGGATGTCCGAAAAAGTCAACTCTTTGTCAACTCGGGTCAAAGTCAAAGTCAAACTTAGTCAAAGGTCAGGTCTGGTCAACAGTCAAAGTGTCAACTCCGTCCAATTGGTTAAAGTCAACTATCAACACTGGTCAAACTAGTCAAATGATTCTGTCAAAGATTAAAAGTCAACTGTAGAGTCAAACGGGTCAAGGTCACAGTCCGGTTCAAAACTTATGGTTCGGTTCAGTCCAAGGTTCACTGATCTAATTTGGTTCTGGAATGGTTCAGATCATAAGGCCGGTTCAGGTCTGCCGGTTCAGTTTACTGGTTTGGGTTACTCATATATCAGGGCTCACATAACACTTATTCACATGGGCCTCACCATCCAACTAACTTCAAAAACCCACAACCCATACTCACACCACAACCCACACAACACCAGGGTTGGGCTCATCCAACAACACTCGGCCCAACCGTTCAACACACTTAGCCCAACTCTCCCAAACCTAGCATCAGATATGGGGCTAGGGTTTCGGCACACAAAACGGCGGCGACGCAGATAGAGATCCGACGGCGGCGACGCAGATAGAGATCGACGGCGGCACTACTCCGACAAGGACGACAGAATCAAACAGCAACGGTGACTCACTGCGATGCACAAGACGGTAACCATGACAACACAACAACGCGACGATGGCATAACAGAACGGCAAGGACGAACGATATAGGCGGTGGTGGTTCGCCGGCATTACCCCCGATGACACCAAAATGTCATTTCCGGCCACAACACAAATGGAATCCGAATCAAAACACAACTCAGAACTCAAAATCATTGATTAAAAGCCAAACTCGAATTTCCGACTTACCCAAAGACACGGAAAAGAGAGGGGCGGAGCTCACCACGGAGGGAGGATGGCGGCACGAACGGCGGAGGACAACGGCGGAAGGGGGAGTCGACTGGTTTTCTTACCGAACTCTCACTAATGATGACGGAAAGAACGATCTAATGGCTGGGGTTTCCTTGCGATAATGTAGGAAGCAGAACGGTGTTGTCAGATCGACAAATGGACGGCCACAAGGCCTTGGTCGGAGTTCGAACGAAAAAGGGAAGGTAAGGGGTTGTTATACGATAAAGATTCTGAAAGAAGGCTGAGAAGGGATATCCCAAAGACCTAATCAGAAAAGTATGGTTAAATACTTTGATTGAACGGGAGAATCACAGGAGAAGGGCCCCAACTTTATCCTAAATTACAAATATATCCCAAACATTTTGATTTTACTCAATTAGGTCACAAATTTCAATATTAAACACCATTAAGCCCAAAATTCAAATTAGGGTTTCTGAAACAAAATTCCCAAATTCTAGGGTTCCAAGATTAGGGATTTCAAAATTAGAGATTTTTAAATTGGGGAAAATTTGGGGTGTTACAACTCTCCCTCCCTTAAAAGAAATTTTGTCCTCGAAATTTTCAGACTTATCAACAGATCTCAAAACCAACTATAACACGCATGAACTTTCCCATTCTGAATTCATGATATATCATAACCGAAAATACTGAAACATAGAACTAGAAAAAGAACCAAAACATATTAAGAAGTACCTTCCATGTCATCATGTATACCATCGTATCCAACACGAGCTCCGATTGGATGTACTGAATTTGAACATCTAATCTCGGATCTAGCTGATCCACCACCCGGAGCATGTCTACCTCTACTAGCAGTACCAGAAATAACTGATCTAAGCTGCCCTCTACCTCGGTGAAGTGCCTGAACTGATGCATGACTCTAAATCTGAACGAATGAACCACTAGCTGAACGTGGACAATTCTCTAAGTGGTGATCTTGAGAACCACATCTAAAACAGGTTCCGTTCATCAATCAGCACTCTTCATTATGCTTTTTGTTGTAAAAACCACATACAGAAAATAGGTCGACGAACTTTTGAACTACCCTGGATGCAAGACGAAACTGTAGATACTGCAGGTCTCACATTCCGATGACTCTGAGGAACAAACTCATCCCTAGGTTTATTCTCAGACAGATTGACAAAGCTTGATTGAACAGACACGTCCGATTGTTTTCCAACTTGACCAAAATTTTGAAATTCCTCCTTTTCAATTAGTGCAATTATCCTTTCAGAAGTTTTACATCGATCAACCATGTCGCTAAATACTTTATCCTGATATCTTGCAACATCTTTTTGACTCGGTAGTCGAAGTTCCTTAAAAAAAAGTCATACTTATCTTTCTCAGTCACAACTAACTCAGGAGCATACTTGACCAACCTCCGAAACTCTATCTCATAATCATTTACTGACTTGTTATTCTATTTCAAATTCATAAAGTACTCTTAACACTTCGCTAAGAGCTCGGCTCACACATTTCGATCAGTGTTCTCAATATCAAGTGAGTTATCACTTCCGATCTGATATCCTCCTAACGAATAGTTCTCATCACATGTAACTTATTCTGAATTTTTGTTTGCCCAACATAAGGCGGGTGATCAATACCAGAAACAACAATACGGCCTCGGTCACGACCTCGAACAAACGATAGATTAAGACTCATACACGGTGGCATAATGAACTATATACCAGAAGCTAATAACCTAGAGTCAGAATCGGTACTAGAGTCTCGAATTTAAAACACATTGAAAACGTTGAAATCAAACTCATAGAATACCGTAGTATTTTTTTCAGAAAATTCTCATTTATCCCAAAATATTTCTGATGCATGCAAAAGTCAAAAGCATTTTGAAAACAACTTTTGTGAGCCTCACAGTCCGAGGGTTGAATCTGTCTCTGATACCACTAAATGTAACCCCCTAAACCCGACCCAGAAGGAATGGGCCGAATTTAGGAAGTAACAATTGGAAACTTGTCCCTCAAGAAACAATTTAGGTAAAAATATTTTGTAATTCAAAAGAATCGATTAAGTAAGTAAAACTCAACAAATATTTCGATGAAAATAAAACACAATCTTTTAAACGATGTTCCGATATTTAATTAAAATTCCGAAAGTAACTTTGTAGATGCATGCATTTAATAAAACCCAAATTAAAAATAGTTCCAATGTCCATATTACACAAATATCCCAAAATATATTAAAATAATAATTCTGAGGTAACAGAAAAGTTCGTACCGATTAATAATTTATCTGAATAAACAAGAGATGCTCCAAGTACCGATCGCCTAAAAAGTCTGAGATATATGAAAAGTAAAAACTAAAGGGTGTAAGCTAAAGAGCTTAGTGTGTCTCTAAAGTGCAACGAAAACAAAACAAAAACAAAACAATATTTTATTTTCTGATAAATACTTTTCTGAAAACACAATAAAACTGAATCATGATGATATGATGTCTGATGCACATGAATCATAGTACCCATCTCCGATACACCGAAAAGTAAGGTTCCCCAGAACCTACTTTCTCCATGTCACCATCCGAAGTGGAACTCAGCCCGAAGGGTGGAACCACTGATCCGAAACGGAATTCAACCCGAAGGATGAAACCACTGATCCGAAGCGGAATTCAGCCCGAAGGATGAAACCACTAATCCGAAGCGGAATTCAACCCGAAGGATGAAACCACTAATCCGAAGCGGAATTCAACCCGAAGGATGAAACCACTGCACTTCCCCGAACAAATCTCAACCATATACCCACAATGATATGATGCAGAATTTAAAATCCGAGTCTGATCTGAAACTTGAATTATGAAAATTCAAGTTGAACAATACTATAAATCTGATGTTTTACAGTTCTGAAAATCTGATATTTCACTTAAATCACAGTATGACATGTTATGCATGATGTCTGAAAACATTCACCCAATCACAACAGAGTATGCACAAAATGTACAAAACATTTACTTATATTAATACCAAAAAAGCACAGAAAGAAACACACAAGTTTATAAAACAGGAAGAGACACACCTTAAGCAACAGAAGCTCTAATGCCGAGAAAAGCGCGTCTTACACTCAGATCTAGCTGAATCAGGACCTACAAGGTATGAATACTATATTAGTATTTATTACCAACACTAAGCCACCGACTAAAACACTGAAAACTAAACTGAAGATATACTCACGTGAAGATCTCGAAGAACGTACACGGTTGGTCTGAACAATTGGGGGTAACTCGACGATCTCAAGGTCGACACCTGAACACGAGAATATTTCGAATCAGATTCTAAAATCATCACTTACTATATTCCAATAACAATACTTAAAATGAGCAAAACTGAGCTTTCGGAAACTAATTAGGCAAAACGGGTAGCGGGTACGAACTCAGGACGTCGAGAAAGGTTAAAAGGAAGGATGTCCGAAAAAGTCAACTCTTTGTCAACTCGGGTCAAAGTCAAAGTCAAACTTAGTCAAAGGTCAGGTCTGGTCAACAGTCAAAGTGTCAACTCCGTCCAATTGGTTAAAGTCAACTATCAACACTGGTCAAACTAGTCAAATGATTCTGTCAAAGATTAAAAGTCAACTGTAGAGTCAAACGGGTCAAGGTCACAGTCCGGTTCAAAACTTATGGTTCGGTTCAGTCCAAGGTTCACTGATCTAATTTGGTTCTGGAATGGTTCAGATCATAAGGCCGGTTCAGGTCTGCCGGTTCAGTTTACTGGTTTGGGTTACTCATATATCAGGGCTCACATAACACTTATTCACATGGGCCTCACCATCCAACTAACTTCAAAAACCCACAACCCATACTCACACCACAACCCACACAACACCAGGGTTGGGCTCATCCAACAACACTCGGCCCAACCGTTCAACACACTTAGCCCAACTCTCCCAAACCTAGCATCAGATATGGGGCTAGGGTTTCGGCACACAAAACGGCGGCGACGCAGATAGAGATCCGACGGCGGCGACGCAGATAGAGATCGACGGCGGCACTACTCCGACAAGGACGACAGAATCAAACAGCAACGGTGACTCACTGCGATGCACAAGACGGTAACCATGACAACACAACAACGCGACGATGGCATAACAGAACGGCAAGGACGAACGATATAGGCGGTGGTGGTTCGCCGGCATTACCCCCGATGACACCAAAATGTCATTTCCGGCCACAACACAAATGGAATCCGAATCAAAACACAACTCAGAACTCAAAATCATTGATTAAAAGCCAAACTCGAATTTCCGACTTACCCAAAGACACGGAAAAGAGAGGGGCGGAGCTCACCACGGAGGGAGGATGGCGGCACGAACGGCGGAGGACAACGGCGGAAGGGGGAGTCGACTGGTTTTCTTACCGAACTCTCACTAATGATGACGGAAAGAACGATCTAATGGCTGGGGTTTCCTTGCGATAATGTAGGAAGCAGAACGGTGTTGTCAGATCGACAAATGGACGGCCACAAGGCCTTGGTCGGAGTTCGAACGAAAAAGGGAAGGTAAGGGGTTGTTATACGATAAAGATTCTGAAAGAAGGCTGAGAAGGGATATCCCAAAGACCTAATCAGAAAAGTATGGTTAAATACTTTGATTGAACGGGAGAATCACAGGAGAAGGGCCCCAACTTTATCCTAAATTACAAATATATCCCAAACATTTTGATTTTACTCAATTAGGTCACAAATTTCAATATTAAACACCATTAAGCCCAAAATTCAAATTAGGGTTTCTGAAACAAAATTCCCAAATTCTAGGGTTCCAAGATTAGGGATTTCAAAATTAGAGATTTTTAAATTGGGGAAAATTTGGGGTGTTACAACTCTCCCTCCCTTAAAAGAAATTTCGTCCTCGAAATTTTCAGACTTATCAACAGATCTCAAAACCAACTATAACACGCATGAACTTTCCCATTCTGAATTCATGATATATCATAACCGAAAATACTGAAACATAGAACTAGAAAAAGAACCAAAACATATTAAGAAGTACCTTCCATGTCATCATGTATACCATCGTATCCAACACGAGCTCCGATTGGATGTACTGAATTTGAACATCTAATCTCGGATCTAGCTGATCCACCACCCGGAGCATGTCTACCTCTACTAGCAGTACCAGAAATAACTGATCTAAGCTGCCCTCTACCTCGGTGAAGTGCCTGAACTGATGCATGACTCTAAATCTGAACGAATGAACCACTAGCTGAACGTGGACAATTCTCTAAGTGGTGATCTTGAGAACCACATCTAAAACAGGTTCCGTTCATCAATCAGCACTCTTCATTATGCTTTTTGTTGTAAAAACCACATACAGAAAATAGGTCGACGAACTTTTGAACTACCCTGGATGCAAGACGAAACTGTAGATACTGCAGGTCTCACATTCCGATGACTCTGAGGAACAAACTCATCCCTAGGTTTATTCTCAGACAGATTGACAAAGCTTGATTGAACAGACACGTCCGATTGTTTTCCAACTTGACCAAAATTTTGAAATTCCTCCTTTTCAATTAGTGCAATTATCCTTTCAGAAGTTTTACATCGATCAACCATGTCGCTAAATACTTTATCCTGATATCTTGCAACATCTTTTTGACTCGGTAGTCGAAGTTCCTTAAAAAAAAGTCATACTTATCTTTCTCAGTCACAACTAACTCAGGAGCATACTTGACCAACCTCCGAAACTCTATCTCATAATCATTTACTGACTTGTTATTCTATTTCAAATTCATAAAGTACTCTTAACACTTCGCTAAGAGCTCGGCTCACACATTTCGATCAGTGTTCTCAATATCAAGTGAGTTATCACTTCCGATCTGATATCCTCCTAACGAATAGTTCTCATCACATGTAACTTATTCTGAATTTTTGTTTGCCCAACATAAGGCGGGTGATCAATACCAGAAACAACAATACGGCCTCGGTCACGACCTCGAACAAACGATAGATTAAGACTCATACACGGTGGCATAATGAACTATATACCAGAAGCTAATAACCTAGAGTCAGAATCGGTACTAGAGTCTCGAATTTAAAACACATTGAAAACGTTGAAATCAAACTCATAGAATACCGTAGTATTTTTTTCAGAAAATTCTCATTTATCCCAAAATATTTCTGATGCATGCAAAAGTCAAAAGCATTTTGAAAACAACTTTTGTGAGCCTCACAGTCCGAGGGTTGAATCTGTCTCTGATACCACTAAATGTAACCCCCTAAACCCGACCCAGAAGGAATGGGCCGAATTTAGGAAGTAACAATTGGAAACTTGTCCCTCAAGAAACAATTTAGGTAAAAATATTTTGTAATTCAAAAGAATCGATTAAGTAAGTAAAACTCAACAAATATTTCGATGAAAATAAAACACAATCTTTTAAACGATGTTCCGATATTTAATTAAAATTCCGAAAGTAACTTTGTAGATGCATGCATTTAATAAAACCCAAATTAAAAATAGTTCCAATGTCCATATTACACAAATATCCCAAAATATATTAAAATAATAATTCTGAGGTAACAGAAAAGTTCGTACCGATTAATAATTTATCTGAATAAACAAGAGATGCTCCAAGTACCGATCGCCTAAAAAGTCTGAGATATATGAAAAGTAAAAACTAAAGGGTGTAAGCTAAAGAGCTTAGTGTGTCTCTAAAGTGCAACGAAAACAAAACAAAAACAAAACAATATTTTATTTTCTGATAAATACTTTTCTGAAAACACAATAAAACTGAATCATGATGATATGATGTCTGATGCACATGAATCATAGTACCCATCTCCGATACACCGAAAAGTAAGGTTCCCCAGAACCTACTTTCTCCATGTCACCATCCGAAGTGGAACTCAGCCCGAAGGGTGGAACCACTGATCCGAAACGGAATTCAACCCGAAGGATGAAACCACTGATCCGAAGCGGAATTCAGCCCGAAGGATGAAACCACTAATCCGAAGCGGAATTCAACCCGAAGGATGAAACCACTAATCCGAAGCGGAATTCAACCCGAAGGATGAAACCACTGCACTTCCCCGAACAAATCTCAACCATATACCCACAATGATATGATGCAGAATTTAAAATCCGAGTCTGATCTGAAACTTGAATTATGAAAATTCAAGTTGAACAATACTATAAATCTGATGTTTTACAGTTCTGAAAATCTGATATTTCACTTAAATCACAGTATGACATGTTATGCATGATGTCTGAAAACATTCACCCAATCACAACAGAGTATGCACAAAATGTACAAAACATTTACTTATATTAATACCAAAAAAGCACAGAAAGAAACACACAAGTTTATAAAACAGGAAGAGACACACCTTAAGCAACAGAAGCTCTAATGCCGAGAAAAGCGCGTCTTACACTCAGATCTAGCTGAATCAGGACCTACAAGGTATGAATACTATATTAGTATTTATTACCAACACTAAGCCACCGACTAAAACACTGAAAACTAAACTAAAGATATACTCACGTGAAGATCTCGAAGAACGTACACGGTTGGTCTGAACAATTGGGGGTAACTCGACGATCTCAAGGTCGACACCTGAACACGAGAATATTTCGAATCAGATTCTAAAATCATCACTTACTATATTCCAATAACAATACTTAAAATGAGCAAAACTGAGCTTTCGGAAACTAATTAGGCAAAACGGGTAGCGGGTACGAACTCAGGACGTCGAGAAAGGTTAAAAGGAAGGATGTCCGAAAAAGTCAACTCTTTGTCAACTCGGGTCAAAGTCAAAGTCAAACTTAGTCAAAGGTCAAGTCTGGTCAACAGTCAAAGTGTCAACTCCGTCCAATTGGTTAAAGTCAACTATCAACACTGGTCAAACTAGTCAAATGATTCTGTCAAAGATTAAAAGTCAACTGTAGAGTCAAACGGGTCAAGGTCACAGTCCGGTTCAAAACTTATGGTTCGGTTCAGTCCAAGGTTCACTGATCTAATTTGGTTCTGGAATGGTTCAGATCATAAGGCCGGTTCAGGTCTGCCGGTTCAGTTTACTGGTTTGGGTTACTCATATATCAGGGCTCACATAACACTTATTCACATGGGCCTCACCATCCAACTAACTTCAAAAACCCACAACCCATACTCACACCACAACCCACACAACACCAGGGTTGGGCTCATCCAACAACACTCGGCCCAACCGTTCAACACACTTAGCCCAACTCTCCCAAACCTAGCATCAGATATGGGGCTAGGGTTTCGGCACACAAAACGGCGGCGACGCAGATAGAGATCGACGGTGGCGGCGCAGATAGAGATCGACGGCGGCACTACTCCGACAAGGACTACAGAATCAAACAGCAACGGTGACTCACTGCGATGCACAAGACGGTAACCATGACAACACAACAACGCGACGATGGCATAACAGAACGGCAAGGACGAACGATATAGGCGGTGGTGGTTCGCCGGCATTACCCCCGATGACACCAAAATGTCATTTCCGGCCACAACACAAATGGAATCCGAATCAAAACACAACTCAGAACTCAAAATCATTGATTAAAAGCCAAACTCGAATTTCCGACTTACCCAAAGACACGGAAAAGAGAGGGGCGGAGCTCACCACGGAGGGAGGATGGCGGCACGAACGGCGGAGGACAACGGCGGAAGGGGGAGTCGACTGGTTTTCTTACCGAACTCTCACTAATGATGACGGAAAGAACGATCTAATGGCTGGGGTTTCCTTGCGATAATGTAGGAAGCAGAACGGTGTTGTCAGATCGACAAATGGACGGCCACAAGGCCTTGGTCGGAGTTCGAACGAAAAAGGGAAGGTAAGGGGTTGTTATACGATAAAGATTCTGAAAGAAGGCTGAGAAGGGATATCCCAAAGACCTAATCAGAAAAGTATGGTTAAATACTTTGATTGAACGGGAGAATCACAGGAGAAGGGCCCCAACTTTATCCTAAATTACAAATATATCCCAAACATTTTGATTTTACTCAATTAGGTCACAAATTTCAATATTAAACACCATTAAGCCCAAAATTCAAATTAGGGTTTCTGAAACAAAATTCCCAAATTCTAGGGTTCCAAGATTAGGGATTTCAAAATTAGAGATTTTTAAATTGGGGAAAATTTGGGGTGTTACAACTCTCCCTCCCTTAAAAGAAATTTCGTCCTCGAAATTTTCAGACTTATCAACAGATCTCAAAACCAACTATAACACGCATGAACTTTCCCATTCTAAATTCATGATATATCATAACCGAAAATACTGAAACATAGAACTAGAAAAAGAACCAAAACATATTAAGAAGTACCTTCCATGTCATCATGTATACCATCGTATCCAACACGAGCTCCGATTGGATGTACTGAATTTGAACATCTAATCTCGGATCTAGCTGATCCACCACCCGGAGCATGTCTACCTCTACTAGCAGTACCAGAAATAACTGATCTAAGCTGCCCTCTACCTCGGTGAAGTGCCTGAACTGATGCATGACTCTAAATCTGAACGAATGAACCACTAGCTGAACGTGGACAATTCTCTAAGTGGTGATCTTGAGAACCACATCTAAAACAGGTTCCGTTCATCAATCAGCACTCTTCATTATGCTTTTTGTTGTAAAAACCACATACAGAAAATAGGTCGACGAACTTTTGAACTACCCTGGATGCAAGACGAAACTGTAGATACTGCAGGTCTCACATTCCGATGACTCTGAGGAACAAACTCATCCCTAGGTTTATTCTCAGACAGATTGACAAAGCTTGATTGAACAGACACGTCCGATTGTTTTCCAACTTGACCAAAATTTTGAAATTCCTCCTTTTCAATTAGTGCAATTATCCTTTCAGAAGTTTTACATCGATCAACCATGTCGCTAAATACTTTATCCTGATATCTTGCAACATCTTTTTGACTCGGTAGTCGAAGTTCCTTAAAAAAAAGTCATACTTATCTTTCTCAGTCACAACTAACTCAGGAGCATACTTGACCAACCTCCGAAACTCTATCTCATAATCATTTACTGACTTGTTATTCTATTTCAAATTCATAAAGTACTCTTAACACTTCGCTAAGAGCTCGGCTCACACATTTCGATCAGTGTTCTCAATATCAAGTGAGTTATCACTTCCGATCTGATATCCTCCTAACGAATAGTTCTCATCACATGTAACTTATTCTGAATTTTTGTTTGCCCAACATAAGGCGGGTGATCAATACCAGAAACAACAATACGGCCTCGGTCACGACCTCGAACAAACGATAGATTAAGACTCATACACGGTGGCATAATGAACTATATACCAGAAGCTAATAACCTAGAGTCAGAATCGGTACTAGAGTCTCGAATTTAAAACACATTGAAAACGTTGAAATCAAACTCATAGAATACCGTAGTATTTTTTTCAGAAAATTCTCATTTATCCCAAAATATTTCTGATGCATGCAAAAGTCAAAAGCATTTTGAAAACAACTTTTGTGAGCCTCACAGTCCGAGGGTTGAATCTGTCTCTGATACCACTAAATGTAACCCCCTAAACCCGACCCAGAAGGAATGGGCCGAATTTAGGAAGTAACAATTGGAAACTTGTCCCTCAAGAAACAATTTAGGTAAAAATATTTTGTAATTCAAAAGAATCGATTAAGTAAGTAAAACTCAACAAATATTTCGATGAAAATAAAACACAATCTTTTAAACGATGTTCCGATATTTAATTAAAATTCCGAAAGTAACTTTGTAGATGCATGCATTTAATAAAACCCAAATTAAAAATAGTTCCAATGTCCATATTACACAAATATCCCAAAATATATTAAAATAATAATTCTGAGGTAACAGAAAAGTTCGTACCGATTAATAATTTATCTGAATAAACAAGAGATGCTCCAAGTACCGATCGCCTAAAAAGTCTGAGATATATGAAAAGTAAAAACTAAAGGGTGTAAGCTAAAGAGCTTAGTGTGTCTCTAAAGTGCAACGAAAACAAAACAAAAACAAAACAATATTTTATTTTCTGATAAATACTTTTCTGAAAACACAATAAAACTGAATCATGATGATATGATGTCTGATGCACATGAATCATAGTACCCATCTCCGATACACCGAAAAGTAAGGTTCCCCAGAACCTACTTTCTCCATGTCACCATCCGAAGTGGAACTCAGCCCGAAGGGTGGAACCACTGATCCGAAACGGAATTCAACCCGAAGGATGAAACCACTGATCCGAAGCGGAATTCAGCCCGAAGGATGAAACCACTAATCCGAAGCGGAATTCAACCCGAAGGATGAAACCACTAATCCGAAGCAGAATTCAACCCGAAGGATGAAACCACTGCACTTCCCCGAACAAATCTCAACCATATACCCACAATGATATGATGCAGAATTTAAAATCCGAGTCTGATCTGAAACTTGAATTATGAAAATTCAAGTTGAACAATACTATAAATCTGATGTTTTACAGTTCTGAAAATCTGATATTTCACTTAAATCACAGTATGACATGTTATGCATGATGTCTGAAAACATTCACCCAATCACAACAGAGTATGCACAAAATGTACAAAACATTTACTTATATTAATACCAAAAAAGCACAGAAAGAAACACACAAGTTTATAAAACAGGAAGAGACACACCTTAAGCAACAGAAGCTCTAATGCCGAGAAAAGCGCGTCTTACACTCAGATCTAGCTGAATCAGGACCTACAAGGTATGAATACTATATTAGTATTTATTACCAACACTAAGCCACCGACTAAAACACTGAAAACTAAACTGAAGATATACTCACGTGAAGATCTCGAAGAACGTACACGGTTGGTCTGAACAACTGGGGGTAACTCGACGATCTCAAGGTTGACACCTGAACACGAGAATATTTCGAATCAGATTCTAAAATCATCACTTACTATATTCCAATAACAATACTTAAAATGAGCAAAACTGAGCTTTCGGAAACTAATTAGGCAAAACGGGTAGCGGGTACGAACTCAGGACGTCGAGAAAGGTTAAAAGGAAGGATGTCCGAAAAAGTCAACTCTTCGTCAACTCGGGTCAAAGTCAAAGTCAAACTTAGTCAAAGGTCAGGTCTGGTCAACAGTCAAAGTGTCAACTCCGTCCAATTGGTTAAAGTCAACTATCAACACTGGTCAAACTAGTCAAATGATTCTGTCAAAGATTAAAAGTCAACTGTAGAGTCAAACGGGTCAAGGTCACAGTCCGGTTCAAAACTTATGGTTCGGTTCAGTCCAAGGTTCACTGATCTAATTTGGTTCTGGAATGGTTCAGATCATAAGGCCGGTTCAGGTCTGCCGGTTCAGTTTACTGGTTTGGGTTACTCATATATCAGGGCTCACATAACACTTATTCACATGGGCCTCACCATCCAACTAACTTCAAAAACCCACAACCCATACTCACACCACAACCCACACAACACCAGGGTTGGGCTCATCCAACAACACTCGGCCCAACCGTTCAACACACTTAGCCCAACTCTCCCAAACCTAGCATCAGATATGGGGCTAGGGTTTCGGCACACAAAACGGCGGCGACGCAGATAGAGATCCGACGGCGGCGACGCAGATAGAGATCGACGGCGGCACTACTCCGACAAGGACGACAGAATCAAACAGCAACGGTGACTCACTGCGATGCACAAGACGGTAACCATGACAACACAACAACGCGACGATGGCATAACAGAACGGCAAGGACGAACGATATAGGCGGTGGTGGTTCGCCGGCATTACCCCCGATGACACCAAAATGTCATTTCCGGCCACAACACAAATGGAATCCGAATCAAAACACAACTCAGAACTCAAAATCATTGATTAAAAGCCAAACTCGAATTTCCGACTTACCCAAAGACACGGAAAAGAGAGGGGCGGAGCTCACCACGGAGGGAGGATGGCGGCACGAACGGCGGAATTAATAAGGTACCGATTACTGGCGTTTGTAGGGGTGTTAATCCTTCCCTACACGTAACTGACTCTCGAACCCAAATTTTAATAAAAAGAATCTCTGGTTTGTTTTTATGGTGTCCGGTCTACTAAAGTGACCGGTGGCGACTCCAAATTGATTTTAAGGATAAATAAAGGGAAACTTGATTTAAAATGAAAAAATCTATTTTTCAGAATTTAATGAATTAAAATGGATAAACACTTAAATTTCAAAAGAATCAATCGTCAGGCTATTTTTGCACTCAATTATAAAAAATGGTTGCGACAGCTTGGCGACTATGCTGGGGAAATAATTGAGAGTCGGGCCTAATTAATTAATTTCACGTGGCATTTTGAGTAATTATTTGAATATAATTTTTTCTAAGAATTGTTGGATGAATTTTCAAGAAAAATGGAGGTAGCTTTTGTGTATGATATAGTTGTCATTCATGCATAAACCCTCGACCTAGGTTTTCACCCTTAAGTGGGAGAAAGACAATATCTAACATAATGCTTTCTAGCTTCGATATCAAATTTTCTTCTTCTTTTGATATACTAACCTTATGCACTGTGGGGCGCACGCCTCCATTATAAGGGACATATACTACTGAATCGAGAACCCAGAGTCTAGAACAAATCCCACATTCTATTTTTTAGAAACCTACCCCGTTAAAAGCCAGACAGAGACATAGGACAGGTGCTGCCGGTTTAAATACTTTTCTTTGGTTATTTTGTTAGCTAAATATATCATGTTTTCATGTATTTGAATTTTATTTATTTGCTTTTCATATTAATTCACAATATTGACACATGTTTCTTTTTGTTTTGTTTGTTTCATTTTATTTTGTTGTTTTAAAGGAATCCTGTCATATTGCATTTGTTTTGGCATCGGTTCGGGAGTCAGTTAACTTGGTCAAAGCAGACTCAACATGAGAAAGGAGACAACCTTAGTAGAGATGACGTGTACAGATGAAAAGTCAAGTCAAGATAAATACTAATCAGAATATTTGTGTTTAGGAAGTCAAATCAATATGGTATCAGTGGGGAAATGACATGAAAGAGTCATTCAGGAAAGAATTTGGAGATATAGCTTTACTATTGAGTGTAAAAGTAGATCAGGCATTCCTTAGGGCAATGACACAATTCTGGAACCCCGCATATAATTGTTTCACCTTTGGCCGAGTAGACATGACACCCACACTTTAAGAGTACGAGGCATTGGTTAATTTCCCTAGAATTCAAAGTGACAAGATCTATACTAGACCCAACAACAACTCAGGTTTCAAAAAGAAATTAGTGTTGATTACCGAAAAGACAAAAGAGTGGTTGGACGGGAAGATGGCTAATAGAGATAGTACTGACCAAAATGAGGATAACATGCATATCAATTGGATAGTTCTTAAAGAGTTAATATTGGCAAGTAACGATGAACCAACTAGGATGAGAAGCCTATTCGCCTTATGCATATATGTTTCCAAGGACTTTGGAGCATATAGATCCGTAAACAGTGGGGTTGTTCGAGCGATTGGAGAAAGGGGTAAATCCAGTGCCTGCTATTTTAACTAAAACTTATAGATCACTGAATGCGTACAAGAAATCAAGAGAATGTATGATTGTAGAAAAAGATATCAGAGCTGGAATACGTGCAGCAAGATTTGAAAGAGAAGCTAGCAGGATATGAAGAAGCGCTATACCAAGAAAGAGGAGCATGGAAGGATAAGTATGAAGCAGTACAACGCACCATCCAAAACTAGAATGACAAATTGTTAAACTTCAAGAAACTAGTCAGGAGTGTTGCTTCATATGTGCAGATATTGTCGAGGCAAGCCACGAGCCTGTTGAAACGATCGGACGTCGAGCTAGAACATGGAGAAGAAATGCTAGTAGTTTTCTGTAGAAGAAATTACATTTTCCTTGTATGTGGACCTTCGGGTAAATGAATGTTTCCAAAAGACTAGTTTTCGAATTCGATGCCTTTTTTTCATTCATGCACATTAATATCACATTATATTCTACAAAATAAGAATATTAATAGAGAAAGGTTTTATTGCAATTTGTTTTTAATCCGTAATCATTTCGTATCATACAGAACCTGCTTACGCTTTAAATCCATGGTTGTTGAAGATCGAATTGCTAGTTTGGAAAAAGATCGAGTGGAAACACAAAACCGCTTTGATAGAATGGAAAAATCTATCAAAGATTATTTTTCTCAGACTCAAAAAGAGATTACCAATAAGCTAACTGCTCTGTTGGGACCAAAAGAGTCTGGAAAGACCAAAGTACCTGAGGGTGCTTCTAGTGAAATGAATGACCAGGCAGAAACTACGTCTCACATTAGGGTGCAACCCGAAGGACCTCATCATGCGAAGAAGGTCCACATCATTCTAGTAGGAGCAACGCCTATTCATCTAGTACACGTCAAAGTGAATTTTGGAAGTGGTGAAGAGGTTCCTGATCTAAGTACTCTGAATAAAATAGAGCAAATTTGTGCCGAAATCGAAAAGAAGTACGAGGAACGATGCAAAGCCTTAGAGGACCGCTTGTTGGAAATAATGAAAGTGAATGAGATAGGACCTGGTGCAGTTGAAATGAGATTAGTGGATGATCTGGTACTTCCTCCAGAGTTTAAGGTCCCAAATTTCGAGAATTACGATGGGACTTCTTGCCCAAAAGCCCACCTCACAATGTACTGCCAAAAGATGGTTGCTCATCTGAAAGACGAAAAGCTGTTGATACATTTCTTTCAGAACAATTTAATTGGTTCAATGGTGCGATGGTATACACAATTGAGCCATATGAACATTTGATCATGGAAGGATCTCTCTAGAGCTTTCGTAGAACACTACAAGCACGTGACGAAAATGATTCCTATCTGGGTTTATGTTGCAAGGCATAGAACAGAGAAAAGATGAGACACTCCAACAGTATGCCCAGTGCTTGAGGGATATGACAACTCAAGTACAGCCTCTGTTGATGGAAAGTGAGGTTGCCCACATGATTGTTCAGACTTTGAGATGACAACTTTTCAAAAAACTGATTAGTAATGCTACGTGGAATTTTGCTGACATAGTAATGAATAGGGAACTCATAAAAGGAGCGATTAAAAGTGGTAGGATCAAGAGTGGGGATAGCTCCCGTAAGAATTGTAAGAAGAAGGATAATGAGGTGAATAATACGAGCACACATGAGGCTCCTAAGAATGTAACCATCACTTCACCTGGTACAACATCGAGAAATTCACTGGGTTCGAACAAGAAAGATTCTCGTGGCCCAAGAAATGACAAGATGAATTTTACACCAATACTGATGTCGTATGCTGACCTATACCCTTAGTTGTATGAAGCGGATCTGGTAAGGCCATATTATCTGACCCCTCTACAGCCTCCTTACCTCTTCATGGTACAAACCTGATGCCTATTTAAAATTCCATGCTAGAATATCGGGGCATTCGATAGAGACCTGCACGACATTATAAAAGGTGGTTCAAAATCTGATCAACAATGGTATTTTGAAGTTTGATGAGCCTAGTATTAAAACGAATCCCTTTCCGATTCATAGAGAAAGATGATGAAGCAAAGCGATTGAAGACTGATGTTTCAGAAATTAGATCTCCGTTGAGATTGGTATTTGAGCAGTTGTATAATGCTAGGATGATTGAGATAGGTATAAAATTAGAAATGGAAATGCAATCTAATGTGTATTGTGAGTAGGGTGGGCATTGTCGAGTTCCCAAGTTTCGGGTATCCAAAAAACCGAGTACATGATTCATCCGGGTACCTCATTGCTCGGCTCGTGTCCTGGCCCATCACATCCAGGTACCTGAGACTCAGGTACTCGTAAAATCTAGGTACCCGATTCGTAGTTTTTAATTTTTTTTAATTTTCAAATTTTGAAAAAATCACATTTTAAACAAAAATATTTTTTTTTAAATTAAACTTAAAATTTAAAAGTATATAATATAGACATAGAAAAAATTTAGGGATTTAAACTTATTTTTAGAGTAAAAATATTAAGAAACTTAAAATAAAAATATAATTTAAAATATATAAAAAATATATTTTAAAATTTATCGGGTCAGTCGGGTACCTGGTAAGGGAAAAATTCGGCCCGTGTCCCGGAAAAATTATCGGGTCGGGTACCCGGCCTGGTCTGGTAATTTTTTTGTAAAATTACCTGCCTAATTTGCTTCGGGTCATCGGGTAATTTGGTCGGGTCAACTAGGTCGTGTAATTTTGCCCACCCGTAATTGCGAGTACCACCAGGAATGTGACCACGAGATTCAACATTGGCCAGAGTTCAAAAGTTTGGTGCAGAAAATGATGGATAATAAAGAAGTTGAGTTCTTTGAGAAAGCGGGAATGAAGAAGGAAGTAGAAGTATGTACTTCTAAGTGTTATAGAGTCAAATATGGAATCCACAAGCCTTTGGTTGTTTCTTTTAGACCCAAGGCCGGAAGCCCGTCAAATGTAAAGCCGATAGTGGCTCCAAAGGTTGTGATTTCATCTCCCGCGCCGTTTTCTTTCAAGAGCACTCATAAAGTTCCATGGAATTATACAACTAATGTAACTATGCTTGAGGAAGGGAAACCACAAGAGGAGATAAAGTCACTAGATGAAATAAAGACAATACTAGAAGAAAAGAAGAATGAACAGCCTGGTACAGAAACACTGAATGAGGTGGGACACTTTACCAGTAGTGGTAGATGTTATTCTTCTCCTGAGGTATCTAAGGAAGCGGAGAAGATTAAAGGAAAGACTGTGGCAATACCTGAGAAAATTTTTGGGGAAGACCTTCCTCCAAAAATAAATGAGCTGGTAACAGAAGAGCAAGCTTAAGAGTTTTTAAAATTTCTGAAGCACAGTGAGTATAGTATAGTCGAGCAGTTGAAAAGGCAACATGTAAGAATTTTTGTTCTAGAGTTGTTGCTAAGTTCTGAGGGGCACCACAATGCTCTAATAAAGGTGCTCAATCAGACATTCGTGCCAAACGACATATCTGTGAATAAGCTGGACAGGATAGTCAACCATATTACTGCTAACAATTATATTACATTCACTGATGATGAGATTCTTGAAGGAGGAATGAGGTCCTTAAAGGCTTTAAACATCACCACGCACTACAAGGGCTTTGTGTTGCCAGGTGTCCTGATAGACAATGGTTCAACTCTGAATGTTCTACCGATGGCAACTTTACGAAGGTTTCCAATTGATGATTCACACATGAAGACATATAAGAACACCACGAGGGCCTTCGATGGTATCACTCGGGACGTACTGGGGAAAATTAAGATGCCATTGCTAGTCGAGCCAACAATTTATAATGTAGATTTCGTAGTGATGGATATCAAACCCACATATAATTTCCTGTTGGGTAGACCCTAGATTCATTCAGCCGGTGCAGTCCTATCATCCATGCATCATAACTTAAAGTTTGTGATATAAGGGAAGCGGTTCAGGGTTGAAGCAGAAGAAGATATCAACGCTTCGGTAATCACTAATGCTCTATATATTGAAGCTAATGAAAATGTCCTTGAATGTTCGTTCAAAGCTTTGGGATTTGTCAATGCAACTTTTGTCGCTGAAGGTAAACCGTTTTCTCGACCAAGGCTGTCGAATTGTACCAACTGTTCGTGAAATGCTTGGAAGGGGTGAAAGAACATGAAAAGGACTGGGAAAGCATCTTCAGTGATGCCTACGTCCAAAACCTATTATCATGAAAAAGGACCGTTTCAGACTTGGTTTTAAGCACAATATACAAGAGAGGCTGAAAGATATGAAAAGAAGGGAAGAACAAGGGATATCCCATTTTTTGGGGGAACTGAAGCTCCTTTCAAACGTGTGACCTCATTTGACCTGGCAAAAATCTTCAAGTCACGAGGATTTGAGAATGTTGAGAAGCAACTTGAAGAGGTCAACTGTGAAACTTCAAAGTTACACGAGGAAGAAATTTTTGGTAATAACTTGGAAGAGCTTTTTTGTAGGAGGAATCTTTGAGATAGCTCAACCTAGGAGATTTCTAGAGAAGATCCGCCCATGCTTTCGTGGTGAAGTGCTTGGAAATTGGACAATCGAGGAGCTTTTTCTAGTGTCTAAGAATAAAACACAATAAATACCATGAACAACTTTATACCTTTGCCCGCGGCTATAGAGAGTTATTTGTAAAGGGGTATCACATCAGTTCATTTTAATAAAGATACTTTCATGCTGATTCACAAATGGCAAACATGTTTCTTGTTTTTTCATATCCTTTCCAAAATATATATTATTATTTTCTTTGCATGTCTTCAATTATCGATTGCATGAATGATCTTAAACCTAATCCTGGAGTAGATTCTGAGTGGTTAGTGTGTCTAATGGAAGTTAATGAGGTTGAGGATAAAATACAATGTGAAATCCCTGAATAATTATTGAGGTTATGTAATGCCCCGGTTTTGGACCTAGGTGTTTTGCGTGTTGGGTTAGGCCGGTGGAACCGGTAATCGGTTGTTTGACTTGTTGAAAGGTGGTTCAGGGAAATCAAGGGTCGGGATGGGATAAAAATATGATAAATACTCCTAAAATCCTCTAAAATTATATTTAAGAGGTTGGTTAAATCAATTTTGCAAAACAAGTTTTGGAAAGTATACATTTTCAGGCAGTGACCAAAATGTAAAGTTTAAAAGCTATGGGAAAAATAGTGTTTTTGGAAAAGAGTAAAAAATCTTAGAATCTTTAGGGATCTAATTAGTAATTATGCCTTTTCTCTAATTTGGCATGTGCTTTAAATGGTTTATGAAATAATTAAGATGGCCTTTATTGATTTAATGAAAAGTTAGTTATTTTGGTTAAGCAATTTGACGATCACTTCATTTTCTTCATTTCACATTGGCCAAACACTCTCAATTTTCTCTCATTTTCTAGATTTCACTCACTCTTATTTTCTCTCTTGATTTCTAACTTCTCCTTTGTGATTTCCATAAAATTTCTTGAAAGCAAACTTGCCAAATTAGAAGAGAAGCAAGGATTGAAGGTAAATTTCATGTTAACCCTCTAATCAATGTTCTTTAATGAAATTCCAAAGATATTTGACTCTTTATTTATGTTTTTGGTTGAGGTTTTATTATTGTATTGATAAAATGATGAAATCTTTATAGAAAAGAGGATTTAATGTCATTTTCGAAGTTTTTTTATTTGATTTGTTTGATATGATTTCTAATTGAGTTTTGAAAGGTTTATGATGTTGTTGCAATAGAGTCTTAACCATATTAATCCCGAAATCCTTGAGATCTTTGGTTTTTAAGGTGTTTTTGGTTGGGTTTTTGGGGTGTTATGTGAGATCTGAGTTGTTGGAAGTATAAAGATGGTTTTAGGTTATTTTTTGATGTTGATGAATGCTTAAAATGTGCTGGATGTGTTGGTTGATGGCTGGGCTGAGTTTAGAGATCAATCAATTTAGATTTCAGTTGATTTGGATGGGAATTTTGGCGCTTTAGAGCAGGGCAGCGAGTTTTTAGTAAAGTGTTGGTGTTTGGATGCATAATGATGCATTGAATATCTGTTTTAATGTGTTGAAAATAGGGGATAGTGTTCCGGAATTGAACAAATTAGTTTTGGAGGCTTCGGTCGGTTGATTGTTGCGTCGGCAAGTGTGGTTTTGCAAGTCGGTGAGTGGAAACTGATTTTGCAGCATAGAAACGCTTATAGAAAAGGTTATGGGAACTTAGTAAGATCTTGAAACGCTTTACTAAGTCCGGAAGTAAGTAAAGTGAATTTCTATCTCGGATTGTGCTATATGAGATTTTTGATGCACTTGTTTTGAAAATTCATATTGTCGATGTTAAAGCATGATTTGAGATAAATGAATTGTTGTTTTTGATGATTTAATTATGAATGATGCACATGGTAAGTGATCCTTATAAGTATACGTTTATACTTGTGAATTTAAGCATGTTTTGATACTTGAGAATAAGGTTGGTAAGTGGTGCTTTGAAAATAGTGAAATATGTGATAAATTGCGGTTCATATTGACAAGTGATGTTGCGAAAATAATTTTTAAAAATGTTATCGGATATAGTTAGCCGGTTATAGGATTGAGTGCACTATAAACAAGTCCCCTTGGATGTTGAGGGGTTGTGATTGTACTGAAAATTCCATCAAGTACCCTAACGAATGAGGAATGTTTAAGGTGGCAACGGTGGAGGATAGCTCTCGTGTGCGAACCTTGTATTGTGTCCCGTCTCTCATTAGTAGGCTATACATCTACCGATGAGTGGTGTTGAGGGGTTGTGATTGTACCGAATACTCTACCATGGGTGTCACAATGGTGGAGGGTTGCTCCCGTGTGTGAGTCTTGAGGTGCCGATAGAGTGTATGAAGTGTTTGGGACAACACTTGGTAATCTGTGTATCCGATGTTGTTTTTGGGGAAATGATCTTGATGTTAATCACTTGTGAGCCAATATGAGTAATGATTTATTTGGGAATGCGTTATGTTGCATAATATTGAATATGCATGTTTTTACTCTTTAAGCTTAGCATGTGTGGAAATGCTTGGGAAGGCTTAAATTGAGGTTAGCAAATGGGATTTGCTGTTGGTTTGTTAACACATATAGCATGAGGTTTTCATGTTGGTTTTGAACGAGAAAATTGCATGGTTTTGGTTGGCATGATGGATTTTAAGTAATACTTGTGCTAGTTGAAATGAGATTTCAATGTAATTTGAAAACCAGTTTAAATGCATTGATGAGGTTTTGGTTTTGAGCATTTCTCACTAAGCCTATGGTGCTTACGCTCTCTTTGTCCATCAATGCAGCCAATTAAAGCTTTGGGGGCAACACTTGCAAGGGATAGGTGAAAGACTTCGATTGAAGGTATGTTTGGTTTTGGACTAGAGTAATAGAGGCAATTGGGGTGTCCAATGCTATGAATGTTAGTTGTTTTGGTATTTTCTGGTTTGGTAAAGTTTGGTATGCATATTTTGGTATCTCAATATATAAACCTTCATAAAATTCATGAATTCTCTTCTGAGCTTTCTTTTTTATTCTAAAGAATCATAAAAAGGTTTATATAATGCATAAAAGCAGATAATTTCTTGGTATTGCTATGTTTTGAAAGATGCAGGTGAACTTTAACACTTTAGATTATTAAAGAATAGTGTATAAAGCAAAGATGGTGTTGAATGTCATAGCAGGTAAAATTTAAAGACAGAAATCAAAGCTCAAGAAAACTGTTAAATAAAAGTGTCATGATAGGCTTTAGTAGAGATTCTCAAATTAACATGGGACTATCATTGACAACAAAGTTTGTTATCCGAAGAACAATGATTTTTATCTCTGTGCTCATGCTAGGATGATTGGAACCACAAGGCTAACGCATTATCATGATTATAACTTGTCTATTCTCTATCCTATGTATATCAAAGAAACATCATTGCTATCTTTGATATTGTTTCGGCCCATTGTAGTTAATTGGAAGCATATCAGTTGGGACAATTTATGAAGTTTGAAGTGGATTCTTAGATAATAATAATCAGTTCTTCGTTCCTTTGTTAGAAGAGGAAATTTGAATTGTCAATTGTCAAGATATCAATGTAGTCAATTTGAGTTCTCAAGGAAAAAAAGAAAGAATAAAAAGTGAAAAAAAGAAAAAAAAGAAAAAAAAGAAAAGATGAAAAAGAAAAGAGAAAAGAAAAATCAAGGTGAAAACCTGAAAGGACGCCTTGGAAAAAAAAAGAAAAAGGAAAAAACTTAAGTGAGAACCCGAAAGGGTGGTTCGATAAAAGCAATCTAAAGTGAAAACCTGAAAGATCGCTTTAGAGCAAAGGGCCAGAAACGCAGAAAGGAGATCTTGACGGCCAATCCTGAATGTGAGATGAGACAATAAGGAAAATGAGAATTAATAAAGAGCGAAAAGGAAGCACCGAAATGGATCCTTAGAGAGCGGAAGCTAATTGATAAATCTTAACAAGTCGTGGTTCATGCATCATTGTAGAGTGATTAGGTGTTCTCTAAATATGAGCACAAGTGCACACTCTTGCCAAGTTGTAATATAAAAGATACATCTCCCACAAGAATTGGACAGCTAACTTGAATATAAATTCCTGCACAAAGAATATTTAAATGCACAAGTAAATTTCAGTTTTGTAAGAAGAAAAATAAATAAACACAAGTAATCAAGAGAAGAGATCAGATTGATGGAATGGGTCAGGTTATGCTGCTTCGTAGTGTGAAACTGCGTTGAATAGGTTAAGTTGTATTGCCCTGCCAGACTTTGCTACCTCGGCGGAAGATGGCAGATTGGTGCTTCGACGCTTTCGCTGCCTCGACAGGTGGAACAGACGATTGGCTCGGCGGAGAACTCAACAAACCTTCAAGGCTTGGTAGAACGATTCGATAATGATTCAGCTTATGTCTAAGTTAGAATATTGTTGATGCCTGCTGCAGATAATACATGTCGGTGTGAATCTTGCAATGAACAACAACCTTTGGTTCATCACCTAGTTTTGATGAGACCGTGCTTACTTCTTTCGTGAGTTTGACTCCCTCGATGCCAAACAAATGGATTGCTCACAATCGATCCTTCGAACTCAATTGAAAGTAATGAAGAACATGAAATAAACAAACCTTGAATTTATTGCAAAAAAAAAACTTGATAATGTAGGGCATGGCCTAGGTTAAGTTCTCCTTGGAGTAGAAGTCTTCCTCATGATAAAGTAGCTTTTTCATTAAATGCATCCTTTAAATCTGACTTCTTTGACTTGAATTTAGACTCCTATTGTCATTGCCTTGTACCGCAAGCAAGCCTTGATCATCTCCTTTTGGCAGCTATGTCCGCTGTTTTCGGCATCAGTAAATTGCGTGGATGGGCTTATTGGACTTAGAAAATTATGCTCTTCCAATCGCACTCTATTTTACCAATTCCTCAAGTTGCTGCCCTGGGCGGCAGATTGGCGACGAGAACTACTCGGCATCATCTCTTTCTGTGTTGAACTGCTTCAGTACAGCTCTTTGGTCTGCTGCCTCAGCATCAACTTCTCTGATTTCTCCTCCTCCTGACAACTTCTAGCATCTGAAATGCAAACTAAACTAAAATAGTATCTTTCCTCGCCAAATTATAAGATATTCAATAAAAATAAGGCAAAACAAATAATACTGTGAATAATGCATGCATGCACCTAAATATGCCTAAAATGCACTTAAGAACAACAATACTATGAGATGGAAAGCATACAAAATATAAGACTTATGAGCACTTTACACACCTCCAAACTCGAACTATTGCTTGTCGTCAAGCAAAGCAATCCTAAACATACTTGCCCTTGCACTAATCAGAAAGAAGAACATGTTTTAAACTTGATTTAGCACTTCAAGGCCGTGACACCTATCATTAAATTAGTGAGAGGGAAATAGCATGAATTACCACGGAATTAAACTATAATGCAGTGTAGTGTGTGCAGAAATTGTGTACATGCTAAATCTTAAGAATATTCTAAGTAAACAAATATGTTGTCAAGGTAATATAAGGTTGTTGCCGAGGCAGCTCAATTAAGCACAATTTACAATCATGGCAATATGAGCTTCATCTTATCACAACTACTCTTTAGGTCTGGAATTAAGATAGTAGCAAATTACAAAACTCTGAACCCATTGAGTAGAGTCATCCCGTGAAGACTTTTATTCGCTCATGCTAATTTTTCCGTCATTTCAAAAAAAATCAGATTCAAGGACTTCGATAGCAGCGGAGTGTCCTTGATACATGATTCTTCCTAGAGCCTATTTCGAGCACCTCTAGGGCAAAACAACATATATGTTTTTTTTCTCCTGTCGTGATAGTACTTTTCCTTTTCTGTTGTTCTTTGTCGCGACAGCTTCTTGCAACCATCTTAGAATTTTACAAATAAATCAAGCAGGCAGTGTTTATTAGAAATTCAATCAAATTCAGCAAGTAACAATAGTGTTTTAAATTTTTGGCAATTATAGAAAAATTCTAAGTTTTCTTAATGCTTTCCCTAAAATTAAGTTCATTTTATTATGGTGCGAAAAAATTAAAATCGACTATCCTGTCATAGACACAAGTTCTAACAATTTTTTGATTAATTTTAAGGCAAGTACATATGCAACCTACATGATCTAAGTATGCCTACACAATGACGAGTGCTAATCCCCCCAAACTCGAGATTGGCATTGCCCTCAATGCACAAAATAAAAAAAAATAGAACTAAAACTGAAAAAATAAACATGAGACAGGGAAAGAAAACTTAGACTTAGTTGTTGTCAGATGGTGGAGATGATTCGAATGAGTTGTCTATTATACCGTCAATTGCGGGTTCTGGCAGCTGGCTGAGCAGTGCTGCCCTCTGTTGTGTGCGACAGCTTGATTCTTTAGGGTCTGAATCTTGATAAATAGTTGTGAGACGAGAAAAAATAGTAACAACACAACTAAAAATAAAATCTAGTCCTAAGTAATTAAAATATACTCCTAAATAGATAAAACAATACAAAAGTGGAAAATAAAAATAAAAATTATATTACTCTAGAAGAGCATTGGCATTCATCTCCTAAAGTAACTACTCCCTTATATGTTTGAGCTTAAGATGGTCATTTCTGATACTTCTTGTAATCAACTTGCACCCACAATTGAGTGATTATTCTCATGGTGGAGGAGTCTTTATTCCTTGTTTCCTTGTAGTCCATGTGAACCTTCCTCCTTGTTTCTATTCCTGAAGGCATGAACATGTGATTAGGAAAAATTATATCAGTATCTAACCATGTACTTACCTCACCTTTTTCGAAGTTCGTTATGGTGGAAAGTTGCTTTTGCTGCCGAGGCAGCTGCTGCAACAACCAGTTGTTACGACAATCTTCTATCATGATGCTATGGAGGTCAAGGGAAAACTCAATTTTCAAAAGAGCTTCATAACTCCCAACACTGTTTTCTTTATGCCCCTCGAAAATCTTCATCGGTAGAGATTTTGATGGATGTAAATCTGCCAGCATCGTCTCCTCTCAATATATATAGTCTATAGTTGTCGAGGCTTCTGTCGAGGCGTGCATCATTTTTTAGGCTTCTATCGTGGCAGGCCTATTTGCCGAAGCATGTGATGTTGTCGTGGCATCATCAATACCTTTGCCAGCCTCACTAGGTGTTGTTGTGGCATTACATTGTTCAGGTATTGTCCTTTAACTGCTTAGTTCGTCTCTTGCAAGGGTTCTAGGTAGCTGCCAAAACATATATTAATATTGTTGTTCGGGCAGTGTTTTTCATCCTCTTGAATTGGAGGTTCTAATTGTTCCTCACACATCAGAGATCTTTCTTCGCATTCCTCTTCTTCCTCTTGTCATGGAACATCAGTATCCCTCAAACTTAATTGTTGGGGATCACTAGTTGCCGAAGTAGAAGTTGCTGAGACATCGTGTTTAGGTTCATCTATGGCATTAATGAGGACTGAATTGCTCAGAAGTGCATCCATCTTAGCGATGTTGGCGTCCATAGAACTTGACACTTTATGTGTGAGTGCGAGGAAAGTTTGAAGTGTGTCCTCCAAGGATTTTGATTGCTCTTGAGGATAACTATATTGCCAGGGCATGTCGATTTCTGTAGAAAAATTGTTATGGTAAAAAATGAGATTCTTGATTATACCATGAAAAATCTTGTTGCTGCGGCAGCGACATCTGCTGTTCATATTCAAACATCCACTCCCGAGTGGTTTTTCTCGACATGTTTGCAGCAAAAAGATAAGGGCAACTTTCGAACGCATGATTGCCTTCACAATAATCGAAAGAACTTTCCCACATGTTATTGCCCTTTACTTGTAGTGCACCTGAATATTTTATTTTTCGAATAAAAAAGAAAAATTAAAATTAAAATTAAATCTAATAAAATAAAAGTGCAGAAAAATAAAGACGAATTTACTATTGCCAATCCCCACCAACAGCGCCAAAACTTGTAGAGCGATTAGGTGTTCTCTAAATATGAGCGTAAGTGCACACCCTTGTTATGTTGTAATATAAAAGATATCGTCTCCCACGAGGATTAGACAGCTAACTCGAATATAAATTCCTATACAAAGAATATTTAAATTTCAGTTTTGTTAGAAGAAAAATTAATAAACACAAGTAATTAAAAGAAGAGATCAGATTGATGGAATGGGTCATGTTATGTTGCTCCATAGTGTGAAACTACGTTGAATAGGTTAAGTAGTATTGCACTGCCAGACTTTGCTACCTCGGCGGAAGATGGCGAATTGGTGCTTCGACGCTTTCGCTGCCTCGGCAGGTGAAATAGACCATTGGCTCGGCGGCAAACTCGGTAGACCTTTAAGGCTGAGCAGAACGCTTCGATAATGATTTAGGTTATGTCTAAGTCAAAATACTGTCAATATTCTAAGATGTCTAAAATACAAAATAAGATCAAATATATATAGGGCATGGCCTAGGCTAAGTTCTCCTTGGAGTAGAAGTCTTCTTCATGATAAAGTAGTTTTTCCATTAAATGCATCCTTTAAATCTGACTTCTTTGACTTGAATTTGGTCTCCTCTTGTCGTTGCCTTGTGCCGCAAGCAAGCCTTGATCTTCTCCTTTGGCGGCTCTGTCCGTTGTTTTCGGCATCAGTAAATTGCGTGGATGGGCTCATTGGACTTAGAAAATTATGCTCTTCCAATCACACTCCATTTTACCAATTCCTCAAGTTGCTGCCCTGGGCGGCAGATATTACGGCGTCAGCTACTCAGCAGCATCTCTTTATGTGTTGAATTGCTTTAGTACATCTCCTTGGTCTGTTGCCTCAGCATCAACTCCTCTGATTTCTCCTCCTCCTGACAACTTCTATCATTTGAAATGCAAAATAAACTAAAACAATATATTTTCTCACCAAATTAAAGATATTCAGTGAAAATAAGGCAAAGCAAATAATACTGTGAATAATGCATGGATGCACCTAAATGTGCCCAAAATGCACTTAAGAACAACAATAATATGAGATGGGATGCATACAAAATATAAGACTTATGAGCACTTTACAATCATATAGAAAATTAGGATCATGCTAACCCTCATATTTTAGTTTGTTTTAACAGGAAATTGATGAAGAAGAGAGAACTCCTAATGTGAAGAGTTCGCTCAACAAAGACAGAACTCCTAATGTGAAAAGTTCGATCAACAACGACAGAGCTCTTAATGTGAAGATTTAACCCCAGTAAAGAAAGAATTGCATGTGAGAAGAGTTCACCAAGCGAAGATAGAATTCCCAATGAGAAGAGTTCGTGTTGAGGTTCTAAATGAGAAGAGCCTACTCTTTTGAAGAATGAGGAAGTCTACAATAAGAAGAACTTTCTTATTCGACATCTTTGCAGATAGACAGATTAGCAGAGAAGAGGTTGAGGCGTTTCACACTCAGAAAAAACAACTTCAAGCTTTAGTGGCAAGACGGTTCGGACAAAATTCTTATCTTTTCAGTCTTTGCCCTATTCATGTTCCACATCAATGAGCAAAGAGGGGCAGTTGTAATACCCGTATTTTGTCCGAGTACACCTATATATATTATATTTTCTCTATAAATAAATAAGATAAATAATATCCAATAAAAAATAAATATTCATTGGTACAATTTAAATATCCATATGAGTCCATTTACATATAAAAAGAGTTACAAGCCCAAAGTTACAAATACAAGGCCCAAGTTAAAATCCTAAAACCTATTCATTTTAAGCCATTCCCGCCCAAATCTGACTAAAAACGGGCAACAAAGCCCAAACTAGCACACTTGTGCGTTTTGAGCCCGCCAAAAAGGCCAGGTGGCATCTCTTCATTGGCCCGAGCGCCTCTCATGCAGATTAAAGCTCTATTGTTGTCAGCGTCTACGCCAGCTATAAGTAGAGAAAGATAAATGATTAGGCAATAATGAGGCAATTATTATTTGGCATTTATTAAAGAAAGAATAGAGGAAGTTGGAGAGACTACCTGCACGTGTTTAGAAGCTGAACGATTGCTAGAGAACATTGTCGGAACTCACGAACCGTCGTTGAGAGGTAAAACTCAATCTCCTCTTTTATATTTCCTGTATCAAACACTAAAATGAATTAGATTCAAGTACCAAAACCCTAAAAACAGTAGTATAAAACATGAAACTCTACATCTAAGAAAATAAATCAAAACCATAGTAAGCTTAAAGGCTTATCTCGAGGTTATCGGAGTGTTTCTTGGTTTCTGAGAGGCTTTGAGGTTCTGACGGAGTTAAAAAGGGTAGAATAGGTTCGGTTCGGGTAGTTTAAGTCTATGATCGGGTGGAGATGGGCGAATTCTATTGAATCTGGGCTTAGATTAGGGTTTAGGGTGAAAATCGAGCTTTTAAGGATTTTTTAGGTTTCCGGCACGGTGGCCAGAAATTGCACAGCGGCGGAAGACGGTGGTTGGAACTATACCAGACGACGGTCGGAGTGAGTTCAGGGATGACTGGAGTTGTAGGGTTGTCGAACAACGATCGGTGGCCGGTGTCGCCTCTAACGACCGGCAAACAGCTCAAGGTTGACCAAAAGGGGTAGTGGAATTTCAAATATGAATTTAGGAAGAACAAGGTTTGATTTTTGGTCGAACTAAAGGGTCTGATCCAAAGGAAACAAGAAATGTAAGTGTTTTAGTGTTTTTAATGGATAAAAATGAGGAGATGGGAAGAACGAATGAAGAACAAGTGATGAATGTGGGGTTTTGATCGAGATAGGGCAAAGTTTCTTGGGTTTCAGGTTTTAATTCGAAAGAGTTTAGAGAGAGAGAGGGGTTGAGGAGAGAGAGTGATTCGGTAAAATGGCCGAGTTGGCTCGGTCTGCCCCCTTTTATGCGCGAATCAACATGGCACCATTTTGGTTCTGGGTTGAGAGAGGATTCACGCGTTTTAAAGCGGGTTCTGAAACGGGTCCGCAATCTAACTCATATTTTTTTAGGATTGAGTTGGACACTTTGGGTTTGGGCCAAACTCGTGTGGGCTTCGATCATATTTATGAAAGAATTGGATTTAAGCTCTTTAATTTTCCTTTTCTCACAATTTAGTCACCGTTCCTTTGTAATTTGACTCCTAAGTTTGCAATTCAATTCAATTGAGTCCCTGTTTTTAAATTGTTTTAGTTCAATTTAATTGTTTAATTATTGTATGTTGCACGATTTAAAATAAAGCATGTAGTATAATTGTTTAGGTGACTAATTCACATAGTTTTAAATAATTAGAGCCATAGTATCATAAGTTCTTCAATTAAATTAAAAAAACTCTAAATGGGTTAGATAATTGTAGAAAATAAATGAATATTAAATGGAAACTTTAATGTTCTAAGTTGATTAGTGTCTCATAGTAATGAGATGTTAATCAAGGGAGAATTTTAGTTGAATATTTAATTTCTCATTTGAAGTTAGAATAATGAAAGCACATAGTTAATTTAATTAAAATGAAATTAGGATAGGACATAAGTAGTTAATGTCACTAAATGATTAGGACTATTATTAATTTAGGGCCTAGTATGTATAGTTCCAAATTGTTTGGGTGTTATCACATAAACCCTAAACTTGATAATATTCTTAGTTTTCTTAATTAATTAAATCAATGGAAGTCTTAATTAGTTTTGAACTTAAAATGGACAGCAAAATAAATGGACATGCATTAAAACCTTTTGTGTTGAGATACATTTTGAATATAAATTGAAGTATCCTAAAGTAATTGGATGTTTCAAAGCTTATATTCTCTTTAAATGAATTCTCTTACAAAAGGATACCCCCATTCGAAATGAAATTCAATTGAAAATTAAAGGATTTAATTAAATTCAAATTATTGCTCGAAATGTCAAAATGCCACGTTGAATTAATAAGGTACCTATAACGGACGTTTATACGAGTGCTAATCCTTCCCTACACGTAACCGACTCTCGAATCCAAATTTTAATAGAAAGAATCTTTGGTTTGCTTTTATGGTGCCTGATCTACCAAAGTGATCGGTGGCAACTCCAAATTGATTTTTAAGGATAAATAAAGGGAAACTTGATTTAGAATGAAAAAAAAACTAATTTTTATAATTTAATGAATTAAAATGGATAAAAACCTAATTTCAAAAGAATCAATTGTCAGACTATTTTTACACTCGGTTTTAAAATGGTCGCGACACCAGTCTAGACGATCCGTGATCACGACCAAATAGAATGCTGACAAGGACTGCTTGCGCTTCGGTTGGGGCAGAATCTGTACAGTTGTCCAAGGTATGATCAAGTCCACCTATGACAAAACCTCTAGCATCGCGTGCTACAACACCCACAACAACAACCTTGGATAGAGGATCAAACGCCTCATATGTGTTGATCTTTAAGTATCCGGCCCAAGGTGGTTTCCATCGCGGGAGTGCCAAACTCGGTTCGTCCATCGGCCTCGAGTAGAGCTGGTTGATGTTGTCGTTGCGTAGTCGCGAAGAAGTCCCTATGAATTGATAACCGTAAGCCAATGAGGATGGAGCTGACGATTATGTACCCAATCATTACGCCTATTTCATAGGTTCCAAAGAAACGTTAGAAGCAACGCAAATGAATGAAGCGATAAACAGGCAGCCCCTTCCTCAAGTCATGATAAAATTGAAGTTGTAGGACTTGAAATGAGAGAAATCAACATACATGCCAGGAGGAGTGCCTCAGTGGAAGCCAGACAGTCATGTAAAGCATGAATCGTAGTTTTCAGGCCTAATCGGAAAAATGGACAGAGTCCGGGGGCGAGAGCCGCAGCCTGAAGTCTGTAACCTATCGGCGGAGCATCATGGCCCACTCTCCAAGCAAAAGAACGAATCTTCGGAAGGACTGGTAGCTTGGATATTACTTTCCAAATACGTGAAGGCCTATTGACGGGGGCAGGCGGTCGTTGCAAGTAAAAGTATCCTGATCGAACCGAGTAGATGTCAGAGTCATGATTCCCCCATAGGATAGTGTCATGGGTGTCATTGATAATTGGAACGCTTAGGACTATGCTGGCATCATCCCTATAAAAGTAATGACGAACTTTAGTCTCATCCCATCGAGGTTTCCCCGATATCATGAAATCGCGATACCGAACATAAAGCTCATCATTATCCTCGTACTTAACGTACATATTGATTACAGACGCACCTCTCAGTTTTCATAGTGTACCCGTATTTTACTCTTCACTCCGGGTCTCTTAAAGAATTTAGGACAAAGTTGTATCATATCCCGGTGAATGCCTTTCAACGTAAAGGAAGCCCTCCTATTAGACTCTGCCTCCAAGGTATTCACAGAGGGAAAGTATTTTTCCCTGTAGATCTAACCGAGCATAGAATTTGGTTCTGTTATTAGGCGCCAAATTTTCTTGCCAAGAAGTTCAATATTGAAGAGATGCATGTCCCGAAAGCCAATGCACCCTGCAGACTTTGGTGGGCAAATAGTGTCCCAAGGAATCAAAGGCCAACCTCGTTTATTATTCTTTTCGGACCACCAATAACACCGACAGACTTCTTCATATCATCGATAATATTTTGGGGAAGAAGGAAGCATGACATCACATATTGAGGCAAAGATTGAATCACAGGCTTAATGAAAACCTCTCGACCACTGATCGAGAGGAAGTGTTTGTCCCAATTAGACATATGTGAGTTCACCTTATCCCTAGCAAAGCCTAAATGTAGTTTTATTTTTCTGAATCAAGAGGGGATCGCCAAGTTAAGTCTCTAGGTCATCCACTTCTCAAACTCCAAGAATAATATGGATTGTATGTTTATGTTTAGGGGTAGTTCGGGGGCTGAAGAAGATCGTTGATTTTTCAAAGTTTACTACTTGAACAGAGGGAGAGGCGAATAGATGAAGGATATATTTTAAGTGGGAAGCATCTGTAATGTCGTTCCAGATGAAAACCCGGGAGTTACCCTATCTATTGCTCGACAAGGAGAGTACCCTATCTACAAAGATCAAGTGATTCACCTGAGGCTTATTGCGACTAGCACAAAAGCCCGAGAGTCACCCTATCTATTGCTCGGCAAGGAGATTAGCCGAGAGTCCTTGAGTGAAAATAAGGAATAAGAAAAGGGAAATAGGGTTACCTTTTATTAAGCCTCGTTGTGGGTGAAAACTGGTGAAAGTGAACCGTTTACTCAAGCAGTAAAGGAAACAAATCAGATACATCTCATAAGGATATCGACCCATGAATCTGTGAAATCCATCTTAAGCATAATTTGCTGCAGAAAGGACCACTCCACACGATCAAATTCTTTTCCATGTCTAATTTCAGTGCAGTGCCCTGAAAATGATTTGTGCCCCCAGAATTGATAGAGTGCACCAATTCATGTGCAAAAAGGATATTGTCTGTGATATTCCTCCCTCTAACAAATGCGACCCGAGTGTCACTGATACAATGGGGCATAACAGGCTTCACGTGATTAACAAGCCCTTCAGCAACTATTTTATAAATAATTGTGCAAAGACATATAGGTCAAAGTTGTCTCATAGTGGTAAGGTCTTTTACTTTTGGAACAAGGACCAATACAATTCAGTTAACTGTAGCCATGTCCACATTACCGGCCAATAGATCCAAGCATAGATTAATGACGTCTAGACCTACAGTGTCTCAATGCTAACAGTAAAATCCATTAGGGAGACCATCAAAACTGGGAGCTTTTTTTGGATTAATGTCCCGAAAACCATTAAAAATTTCAGCCTCAGTAAAAGGCATTGTCAAAGCTTCATTTATATCAGGTGTGATTGAAGGGACGATGTTATCTAGTATTATCGGGGAGATAGATGGCAGGAAGATGTGAATAGTCCTTGAAAATATTTGGTGACAATTTCTATAATTTCTTTCGTATTTTCGTGCCAAACATTAGATTTGTTGAATAAGCCACGAATTTTATTTTTTTCTCACGCCTTCCATTTGATTGGGTATGGAAGAAGGAGGTGTTCTTGTCTCCCTGAACGAGCCAAGTGATGCGGGATCATTAAGTCCAATACACTTCCTGAGTATCAAGCAGGCGACAAAGCTCCGCTTTAGCCGCCAGGGAAGTTTCCTCTTAGGTAGTAGAGAGACGCCTTCGAAGGCATAATTAATTTGTTTGTTCAGATCATCGATGTGGTCTCTGGAAACACTACGTTGGTGTGTCTGCCAATCCTTAAGGCAGGCGCCAAAACGTGTAATTTATCCACCCCCAAACCATGTGTGGCTAACCAAGCATTTTGAATTATGGATATGCAATCATAGTTATATTCCCAACAGTTCTCAAAGCGAAAGTGATCCTCACGAGCCACAAAAGGTTCGTTAAGAGTCTGTTTTGTTTCCATTAGAATGGGACAGTGATCAGAATTCGCATGATATTCCGATATTGCACGAACATCTGCATGATTATTTAATCAAGCCGGATTGGCAAAAAAAAAAGTCAAGTCGCTCATAAATGGTTGTTGTTCTAGGGCCCGATTTGGTCAAACTAAATCAGCCTTTTGCAGGTTTGCAATCAAATAAATTATTAGGGGATAAGCAATCCTGAAAGTTGTCAATTTGTGAGAGCGCACGACGATAGTGGCCGTATTTTTCATTATCCGACATAATTTCATTTAAGTCTCCTCCAATCAGCCAGGGAAAAGGCGAGGAGGAACTTAAAGTCTCAATTGGATCCCAAGTTTTAATTTTAGATTTGTTTCGGCATAGCCATATATCCTAGAGAAGTGAAAATGATTTGTATTGGAATGGATAATAACATCAATATGATGCGCGGAGTATGAAAGCAAATCAACATTGATATTATTATTCCAATGTAGCATTATTCCAGAACAAGTCTGACCATTATCAACAATAATTCAACCATTCATATTAAGGGAAATTCGTAGTGTATCGCTATGAAAATTGTTTAGACGAGTTTCGCATAGAAAAAGTAAATCAGGGTGAAAGCGAGCGACAACCCTTCTTAAAGCCTAAACTACCTGGGGCTTACCCAGTCCCCTGTAGTTCCAACATAAAATTTTCATTTTCTTCGGCAGGGTTAAACATCAACCTCTGCCGAAGAATTTTTTTCGTTGTTCATCCCAACTTTGTTGCTCTTATTGCTTTTGGTAACCGGTGGTGAACTAATGAAAATAATTAAGTAGTATTGAAAATTGATTGAAAAAGAAATAATATTTGGAAAATTAATCATGGACTTAAATGTGCTCAAAAGTATGAACACCCGAAAATGGCAAGACAAAATTAAAATTGATATTAATCTTATCTGACTTCCAAAAGGGATTTTAAAGAAGAATATTAATGGCGAAAATCTGGAGAGAATTGTATTTGACAATATATGTAAAGGTAGTGTGGATATAGGTTCAAAAGAATTATGTAATGAAAAAGGAAAGGTGAATAAAGAAGGTAAGAAGCGGATGACAAATAAGATGATTCTGCGAATAAAGATAAATGGAGAAAACCCACTAATAATTAAGAATAAGGAAGACATTTATGGGAGATTTAAATATGGTTAAAAAGGAAATAAATCATGAGTAAATCAGTTTTAATTCGGGTAGTAATAAAATTAATTCCATCATAAGATAATCGCCCAAAATTAAAAGGATAATTAAGGATAATTAATCCGGATAAAAAGGAGAATAATTCCATCCTAAGGTAATCACCCAAAATTGAAAGAATAATTAAGGAAATGTTAATGATGATGAAAAAAAAATAGTAGCTCTATCACTTTCATTACAAATTCTATAGAGGAAAGAATTTAAAAGATATAGCTTATAGGAAATTATAAAATGGGTAATAAGGGTGAATACAAAAGTGAGTAAAGAGATGTAGTATCTGAATAAATTGTAATACGAGATTAAATTTAAGAATAGAAATAATTTAATTCTCATGTAGACAGTTATGGAAAATGTTGTTTTGATTAAAAAAGGGTAACTCCCTCGTAAACTAAATTGGTAACTAAATCATTCATGGGTGTAACTTCTAATTTCAAATTTGAAGAACCTCTAATCAGGTAGAGTGTCAAAACAAAGTTAGATTTAACTACAGTTAAAAAGGTAATAAATACTGAAAAAGTTAGATTTAAATCACATAGAAATAAAAATAATTCCAATCTAAGATATGCATCCAAAATTAAAGGGGGAATTCAGGATGAGATAGCTCTAAAGGAGAAATTAAAGAAAAGTTAACGACGATGAAAAAGGGTTGTCATTATAAATTTTGGAGGGGGAAGAATTTAATAGGTATTGCTTATAGCGAATTATAAATGGGATAATAAAATGGAATAAAAATGCGAGTAAAAAGATATAGTAGCTGAATAAATTGTAAAAAGAAATTAATTTTAAGAGTAAATAGAATTTAATTCCCATGTGAATAGTTATATAATATGTAACTCTCTCATAAATTAATTTGAAAAAAAAATCATGGGAGTATGTTAGAGTTATAGCCGTTAGTGCTGTTATCAAGTTCTGTACTCTTTAAGATTCAGTTATGTTTCTGTTAAGATTGTTAAAGCTCTGCTGAGCTGTTTGTAAACAGATTATAAACAGTTATCCATCTCATTCTCTTTGTATAAATACCCTTTGAGGAAGATAATGAAATCAGGTTGCTTTTGGCCTATTCTTTCTTTTCCTGTCACTCTTGCTCATCATCTTTCTCCATTTCTTTCATAATCTTTCGGAGTATCTTTTATTTTAAAATTTGAAGAAACTTCAATCAGGGATAAATTCATCAAAAATTCCTTATTAGAATCGAATATGAATTTAGCAGAAAATAAATGAAGGAACAATTTAGGGTCACATCATCAAAATGGGCATTTGAATTGAATTTAGTCAAAGATATAATCATGTAAGATTTTGCACTAGCTCTAGAAGAATATCAATTGAGGAGCGAGAGGAGTGGCAGGAGCGAGAGAAGCGGGAGGAGCGGCAGGACTGCGAGAAACAACGTCGGTAAACAGGTTCTTCGTTGTTTGGGGTTTACAATCTTCATGGATAATGTTAGCAGAAGTATTCATCCAAAAACTTTCAGAGATGCTCTCAAAGAATATGGTACAATGGTTGATGTATACATAGCGTACGGAAACATAAAGAGGAGGAATAAGCCATCTGTATTCGCGTTCGTTCGTTTCAGCAGCAAGATCGAAGCGGAGACATCCATTCTGAAAGGAAATGGAAGGATGATGGATGGTTTCAGAGTGAGGATGGTCATGGCAGCGGAAAAGTCTGGGGTGAAAACTGCGGAAAGGATTGGTGCCAGAAAAACTCCGAGGAGAAAGGAGGCCCTACGTGATTCTAGATTGTTTAAAGAAGTACTCCTGGGGGTCACTGGAGAAAACATTCTAAGGAGGAACCCTTTAAACTGCGACACAAATGAGGGGTCGAATCTTGCGGGGAGGAATTGTGTGGATGGGTCTCACGTCTCAGTCGATGAAGGGATGGAGGACTGTGTTAGGGTAACAACGGTGGATAAAAATATGCTGTCAAGAGAGTCGATTGACGCACAGTCAAGCATACGGATTCCTAAAGAAGAGATGGTGTGGCTTAAGTTCGGCCTTGTAGGAAAAATCAAACCAATGTATAATATTGAGATCGTACAAGAAGCTTTAAGATCATATGGTTTCAGTGTGTCAGTATGTTCTTGGAGTGGTTTCTTGGTAGTGATCCGCGCTTCAAATGAGGACACTAAGGATCGATTATGGGAATCTCAGGAGGAGCTTCTGAGTACGTGGTTTGACGAGCTGGAGCTTCTCCAAGGTTTCGACGGTAAGAGACGTGTAAAAGTATGGTTAGAACTCGTGGATGTGTCGTTGCAAATATGGAATGCGATGTTCTTCAAAAAGTTTGGAGAAAGATGGGGCAAGGTGATAAGGAAGATGAAGAAACCGAAGGTTTAACGTGTTTTGACAAAGCTAAGATGGTTTTGGAAGTCCATAAGGTGTCTTCGATTCCATGAAGAATCAGAATCTTGCACAATGGAGTTTTTCACTGGATTAAACTTGAGGTTAAAGAGTTCGAAGAAGAGCGTGTCTTCATCGACGGTGAAGGTCCGACCAACCAGAGGGACAATGGGCTAAGTGACGCTTCGTGGTATGATGCAAGTTTTAATGATGAGTCCAATAATTATGTGGAACCCGAAGTGGAAAAAACGACGTTTGTCGAGTTCACCACATCGGAGAAAAGGAATGTTTATGATGCAAGGGCCCCACTATTCGAGGAGAGACAAATTGTTAATACCGAACAAAGGATATCAAGTGACACAAGTGAACTTGGGCTACATGAAGTCCAAATTGAATCAACTGAGACCATTCCCTTGGAGCATATGCTATTGGGCCCCAACTCGATAGTGGTGAGGCCCGTCTCCTAGAGCCCATCAGTGTCGGACGGGTCGAAACTAATAGATATTGAGGTAGTAATAGCCAATGGAGATAGGGATGGTCTTGGGGAGGCTCTCTCCAGCCAAAATCGAAAAGATAAGTTTTTCCGATTTGAAGGGGGCGTGTGTTCGGGTTTAAGAGCTGGAATGGATAAGGTGCAATGGTGGGTAAATCACTCAAGCCACAAAGGAAGAAAAAGGGCGAGAAAAATAAGGGCAGGCTTGAAATATAGGGCTCAAGCGTCGAAGCGGTTGTCGCTGATGCCTTCTAATTCTCCAATTTCATCTTTCTAAAATGAGGAGAGAAATCTAGACGAAACAGTGGAAGCAATTGCAACTTTGAGAATGGGCAACTCCTTAGGCGTCATGTTCGAAGTACCAATTGAAACCGCAATAGCCAGTTTGGTAGATATTGAAGTAAGGGAGAAGGTGTAATGAGGTAAGAGGTGTGGATTGATTTCGTGTTTCTTCTTTCAATTAATGAATTCGCTGTTTCTGAACTGGATTATTCGAGGGATGGACAGACCGGAAAAAATCAGGGCATTGGGGAATGTTATTCCTTCGACAAGATGTAAGGTATGCTTGTTGCAAGAAACCAAACTGGTGAGCGTTAATCCAGGAGTGGAAAATCGAACTAAGGGAAGAAGGTTTGATGGGTTTGTGTACTCTCCTTCTGTTGGGGCGTCTGAAGGTCTTATATCCATATGGGATTCTAAGTTTTTCAAGGTGGATTATTCAGTGGTAACAAGAAGACTGATTTTGCTTGTGGGTACTGTACCGGAAACAAGGAATAGATGCGGGATTCTCAATATTTATGCCCCCAATGAAGAGAATGAAAGAAATAGTTTCTTCCACGAGGCCACAAAGTTGATTTCTAATTTAAATGCGCCAGTGATAGTTGGAGGCGACATCAACTTGGTTAAAAGTGCTGAAGAACGTCTTGGGTCTGATACAAGTTCTGGGATGGGTAACATGTTAGAAAACTTCATCTTGATAAACAACCTGCTTGACCTACAGTTGCAGGGTGATAAATTCACTTGATACCGAGGAGGAATCTCAATTGCAGCAAGTAGACTTGATAGATTTATCATGTCTCCAGAGGTAATGTTGTGGTTCCCAAATCTCACTCAAAGAACGATGTCGAGAAGTTTGTCTGATCATAGCCCAGCGATACAAATGGAAGGCAAGAAGAGCGAAGGAGGTAGGCCTTTCAAATTCTTCTCTCATTGGTTAGAGGTACCTGAGGTAGCAGCAATTGTTTACAGTGTTGTAGATGGGTTGAAAGGGAAGGGGATGAGCTTTATTCTGAAAAAAGTTAAATAGGCTATAAAAGAGTTGGTGGATAGATTTCGACAGAACGAGATGGCCTCTACTAGAGTCTTAGAAGGGAGAATCTCATTGCTAGAAGAGAAGGCTTGTACAGGGGGATATAATGGTGATATTGCTACTAAAATTAGATGTTTAAAGAGTGCGTTGTGGACCCAATATCACAGAGAAGAACGGGAATGGAAACAAAAGTCGAGGGTTAAATGGTTCACCGATGGCGACAAAAATACGAAGTATTTTCATGTAGTGGCATCCCTTTGGAGAAGTAGAAACTCTATTCATTTTGTCGAATGGAATAATAAAGTGTTTTCTGATGAAGAACAAGTGTTGAACATCTTTGAGGAGTTTTTTAAGACAAACTTTAACAAAACTAACACTATCCCATTAAAGTGTTTCAATTGTGATCTCAAAAAATTGGAAAGTGCGTCGGCCAGGAGACTCGAACTTTCGTTCACTGTCGAAGAAATCCGTGAAGTAATTTGGGCGTCGGACGGTAACAAGGCGCCGGGACCAGACAATATTAATCTTGACTTCTACAAAAGATTCTGGCCCTGTATTAAAGACAAAGTTCTGCGTTTTTGTGAGGATTTCTACAAAAGAAGGGTGAAAGATAAATTTTTCAATCACTCATTTATAACTTTGATTCCCAAGAAGGATTGTCCAATCACTGTTGATGACTATAGACCAATTTCATTAGTAAACAATTTGTACAAGATTTTGGCGAAGGTTTTATCGAAGAGACTAAGTCAGTGCATAAGCGAAGTTGTGGGCGAGAGTCAATTTGCTTTTATTCCCGGCAAACAAATCTCTGATTGTGTATTGATTGCTAATGAGGTTATCGACGATTTGAGAAGAAAGAGGAAGGAGACCATTGTCTTCAAGGCTGATTTTAGGCGTGCATATGACACGGTAGATTGGTCCTTTCTAGACTTTATTTTTTGGAAGATGGGATTTGGAGTACGGTGGAGGAAGTGGATTTTAGTGTGTTTATCGTCATCATTGATTTCAGTAATGGTGAATGGGAAGCCTTCGAAGATGTTCTCCATTAAAAGAGGCTTGCGCCAAGGGTGTCTGTTGTCCCCACTATTGTTCAACATAGTTGGTGAGGCTTTGAGCTCTTTGATTCGAAAAGCAGTAAACTCAGGAATTATCAAAGGGGTGGAGGTTGGTAAGACTGGCTTCAATATCTCTCATCTGCAGTTCGCAGATGATCTGATCATATTTGCTAAAGTGGAGCGTGAAAATGTGATCAATATAAAAAGGCTTCTGAGAATCTTCGAACTCGCGTCTGGATTAAGTCTCAATCTCAGTAAGACCAACCTTTTCGGCATCACTATGGATCAAGGTAGCGTTGAAGATTGGGCTAAGGATCTTGATTGCAAAGCATACACCCTACCGTCAACATATCTGAGATTACCGTTGGGAGCACCTCGAAACTCAATCCAAATTTGGAACCCAATTATAGATAAAGTCAAGGCGAAGTTAGCCGGATGGAAAGGTAAATTTCTATCCATTGCTGGGAGAGTGTGCTTAATCAGGTCAGTGTTAAACAATTTCCCTATGTATTTTCTGGGTTTATTTCAAATGCCTTCATGTGTTGCTAATACTTTGAATAAGCTGATTGCCCACTTTCTTTGGGGACCTCACGCATGTAGACCCATTCATTGGGTAAAATGGGATAACATCGTGAAACCAAAAGAGTTTGGTGGATTGGGCATTATTGATTTGAAGTTAAAGAATCGTGCTATGTTGAACAAATGGGTATGGAGGTATAGTCACGAATCAGGCAGTCTGTGGAGAAAAATCATGGATGCTAAATATAATTACCTTGGAAACTTAATGCTCCTAGAAAAGGTGGCATAGAGGAAGCAATTGTGGGTTTGGAAGAACATTTTGAAGCCACTTAACGACCCGGAGGATGGTTTCTTAAAGAATGTCCGATGCATACTTGGGGATAGTACAAAGGTGAGTTTTTGGGATGACAAATGGACTGAGCCATCGCCTTTAAAGACGTCATTTCCTCGAATCTTTAGTCTGGCAAAAAATAAAGCAGGGAAAGTGTGTGAATTTGGTTCAGTGGTCAATGGAAAATGGAGATGGAAGATTGAGTTAAGAAGGAATTTATTTCAGTGGGAGGAAGAAGTCTGGGTCGATTTCCAAAATACTCTTAATAGGGTATCGAATGCAAAACCTGGGCAAGACAGCTTATGTTGGAAGGAGTCATCGAGTGGTGTTTATAATACCAAAGACCACTACATCAATATATCTACACAAGGCTTGAATGAGGGCTGCATTTTGAGACTAATATGGTTAAATATAACACCACCAAAGGTTGAAATGTTTTTGTGGAAAGCTATCCAAGGTAGAATACCTACTATTCAAGCTCTAAGAAGAAAGGGAATGGTGGTTCAAGGTGAAGGTCTTTGTGTTTTGTGTGGTAAATGTGAAGAATCCAGAGAACACATTTTCTGTCATTGCAGTTATACATGGAGGCTATGGCAATCTTGGTGTAATATGTGGAGGATTCACTTAGTCCTTCCGTCCAAATTAAAAGACTTAATGGTGATATGGGACAACCTTCCGATCAGAACCGTAGCCAAACTTGTGTGGAGCATGGCTTTTTTGGGATAGTTTGGTCCATATGATTAGAGAGGAATGAGGTGTTGTATAATAAGAGAAGTGTTTGTGTAGAGAGGCTTCGTGATTCAACGGTTCTTCGGATTGGCTTTTGGTGCAAAAGTAAGTGGCCTTCATCAGTACCCTCTATTACCGATTTCTTTAGATACCCCAACTTATGTAACATCGTTGCGTCAAAAGCTAAAAGAGCTTCTTCTGGAGTTTGGGTAGCACCACCACGTGGAACATTAAAGTTTAATGTTGGTGCTTCAGTACTAGGCAGTTTCGGACAGAGAGGGATTGGAGGTATTCTCCGAGATCACATTGGAACTCCCTTGGTTAAATTTTCTAAATCAATCGGGTTGGTTGAGCCGACAAGAGCTGAAATATTAGCAATCCTTGAGGCTGGCCGCCTTTTCATAGAGTCAATGCAGCAAGAGGGTGGTTTGCTCTTGGTGGAGTCGGATTGTTTGTTAGCAGTCCAATGGATTAATAGAATTGTTCAGCCTCCAATTTCCTTTGCTGAGTTAGTTACCGAATGTTGTGAATCATTTTCAAATGCACAGTGGGCCTTATCTTTTGCGGATAGAGAGAAGAATGGAGTTGCGCACAATCTCGCTCGACAGAGGATTAATAGATTTACATATTGGGTTTGGATAGCCAATACCCCTATGGGGTAGTATAATTAGTGTTTGTTTTCGTGTTGAAAATAGGGTTTGGTATTATGCTGGATTGCACCCTAAGTTTGTATTACCTCAATTGTTGATGTAACACTACTTTATGGTATAAATAGGGCACTCTTTTCCCCCTACCTAGGTTTAGAGAGATTTTTTTAATGAGGCCCATTATGTTTCAAAAAAAGATAAATCCAATTTGATTTTAGTAAATAAAATCAAAATTAATTTTCTAGGGCGATTAGAACGTTTGTTATATGGGAAGTTAATTTGAGGCTATTTCTTATGAGAATATATAATGAATGTTTAAAATTGATTAAAAGGGGGAAAACGGTTATCAATAATGATTGATTGAAAAATAATTCCATTATTGAACGTGGTGTATTTAAATTTATACAAGGATCTGCTTATAAAAAGCAGTAATTGAGGAGCCAATTTATTGATTTAAGATCTTAATTGAGTAGAATGGAAAGTCTGGATAGAAAAACGCGTTGGAGCAGTGCAAGATCCGGTCGAGTGTAGTTGGAGGAGAAGGAACATGGAGCCAGCAGCTTTAGCACTAGTCTTTCAAAAACCAGAAAACCCCACAATCCGTTTCAGAGAGCGAATCTCATGCAATGAGACTATTTGAGACCTGGCGTTTCAATCTTTGTGAATCTAGTTAGTAAAAGGATTCATTGCTCTACTCTAACGGAAGCTTTCTCAGCCTATAATAATCCAAGGAGAATCAATAACAGCCATACTTTCGCTTTTATAAGATTCAGGTCTTGGGAAGAAGCTTGTAAGGCAGTGAAGTTGGAAAACAATTAGGGGTGTAAATGAACCGAGCGTTCGACGAACCATTCATGAACCGTTCGTATAACGTTCGTTTCTATTCGTTTATTAAGCTAAATAAACAAGTATGAACAAAATTTTTATGTTCGTTTAATAAACGAACGAACACAGAAAAAGGAGTGTTTGGCTCGTTTATGTTCACGAACAAGCTCGTTTATAAGCTCGTTTATGCGTTCATGTATAAACTCGTTTATAGGCTCGTTTATAGTCTCGTTTATAAGCTTGTTTATAGGCTCGTTTATAGAATGAAAATGTTTGTAGATGTATCTAAATACTATTTGTTGTTGTTGCTAAGGATATTATATTAAGTTCATGTTTAAATGTAAGTTTTAATTTGTTGCTTTTTATTTATTTATTTATTGTTAATTTAGTTAACATTTTTTAAAATATAAACAAACATGTTCGCGAACGAATAAATGAGCACGTTCGTGAACACTTAAACGAACATGTTCGCGAACACTTAAATGAACTCGTTCATGAACATTTAAACGAACACGTTCATGAACACTAAACAAACGAACACGGACACAATATTAAAAATTTAAACGAACACGAACTAAACATGAACACCTTTAAAATTAACAAACGAACACGAATAGAGGCTTGTTCGTTCAAGCTCGGTTCATTTACACCCCTAAAACAATAGAAGAATAGACAGGTTCTACATAAAAGTGTTCATGGCCAAAAGTCAGAAAACCCACAACAGCCGTGGAGTTGAAAAGGCGGCTTTGATCAAAAGCAAACCAACTATACCACAAACTGATTTTTCGAAACTTACAGACGGCAGATCCTTTAAAGAAGTGTTACTTTCAAACGAGGTTGAACCTAATAGAAGAATGGAAGAAAGAGCTCATACGTTTCCAGTCAAAGCTAACACAGAAAGTTTGAACCCTAGCTACAAGGGCATTGAACCCTTTCAGTTTTCTCTTCCCCTAAAAGAGCTGGAATGGCTAAAAACAGTCTCATTGGCCAGGTTAATAGTATGTACGATGCTTCCTTTGTGTAGTAAATCTTTCAATCGGAAGGTTTCAAAGTTAAGGTTGGGCATTGGACTGCTCCGTTCATGATTATCATATTTGAGGAAGAGGAACATGTTCAAATGTTTTGGGATCTCAAAGAAATCTTATTGGGAGCTTGATTTGACAATATTGATATGGTTGAACACTTCTCCAGCAATAAAAAGCTTAAAGTATGGGTATGTCTTGAGAACGTCCCTCTAGAAGCTTGGAATGATTATGTTTTCAAATCAATGGTTAACATGTGGGGTTCGGTTATTAGGATTGATGATGAAACGTCTAACAAAAGCAGGTTTGATTGTGCAAGGATCCTTGCTGGTGTTAGTAGAATATCAGATATTCCTGCGATGGCCAATATTATTGCTAATGGAGTTAACTATAGCATCAGAGTCTCAGTTGCCGATTTTGAAGAAGAGAAATGCTAGATCAATGGAGATAGACAATCCGATGGGCAATCGGAAGATCAATCCGATGAGTCGGCTAGCCACTGCTTTAAAGATCTGAACCTTTTTCCAAAAAGATGTTATTATGGGTGTCAGTTTGAAGAACATGGGTAACGACAATATTGAGAAAAGGCGGAATGTTTGTCAGACAAAGGTTTTAATGGAGATACTGGTCCTTTATTAAACAATAATCTAGTGGGCCCGATTTATATCTCTCCTAGTCACCCTAATGAGTCAAACGTTGAAAAACTTTTGGATGTCCCCATCTCTTATAAACCAGAATCCCCAAAGATCTCTTCTGGCTCTAGTGAGCCCACGGTTCCAGTACTCGACAAAGACACTGGGCTATTTAAAATTATGCCCAGCTACTTCAGACCCAAAAGAAGTGTGACTCCAGCCTCTCTTAGGTCCAAGACGGAAAGAATGCAACTATGGTCCTCAAAAAAACATGCGTCTGCCAACTAGCTAGATGACCCGGTTCAGAAAATAGATCAAGAGAAAAAAAAAAGCAAACTGATGGTCAAAAAGCGAGCTCAATTCCTCAAAAGATAAGCGACCAAGTTCCGGTCTTTGACCCGCTTTCAGAAGCGAGGGCCTTGTTGGAGGTCTGCAATGTGATTGGGATTTTCTTCGATGCTAGTGATGATGCTGTCTGCTCCAAGCTGTCACAACTAAAAGAAGATTTCATGACTCGTTCCTAAAGTCGTGAGAGTTGGGCTGTGAGTTATTGATTACTCTTATGTATTCCGGGTGTTTATTTCTTTCTTGGAACGTAGGAGGGTTGGGGAAGTTCGAGAAAAGAGCATAGGTGAGAAGGTTGATTTAAACAAGCAAAGCTGGTGTTGTATTCTTACAAGAGACGAAATTGAGGCAATTGGAAGAAAAATTCGTTAAAAAGATCTACGGAAGAAATTCGAACTACAAAATTGTTGCTTCCTGATAAGCTCTCAAATGTGACACTTTTTAATTGATATTTTTCTAGTTTTTAGGATTTCTTGGTACCTAATCCATTTCATTTTGCTATATTTTGTGCAAGGGACCTAATTCTGGAAAACAACAGTAAAAGAGGGCATTTCTACAGTCTTTTTATTATTCTGGTCATGACTGGCATCGTGGGCACGACACTGGGCATGACGCGTCTGACGTGGCATATGCGTGGCGACTTCTGGAACGTTCTGGAAGACCTTATCAGCTTATTCGTTTTGATTTTCTGTATTAAAATTTCAAAAACATTTGAATTGTTTATCTTTCCTTTATTATTTTTGAATTTTCTTATCATTTATAGTCTTCATCTTTTAGTCTATAAATAGCACTCTTTGGTAAAGGCTTAGGCATCAATTTAGTCTTCATCTTTTAGCTTGAAAACACTTGTTATTTCTAGTCTTTAATCAAAGTTCTTCTTTTCTTTACTTTTATTCTTTTATGTTCTTTAATTATTTTTATAAAATCAAGTTAAGTATGATAACTAATATCATGCTTAGTTAAATCCCTTGAGCCAAGAACTAGCCAAATCAATTCAAATCATGAGAATTGAACATTGCCTAATTTCCTTCGGGAATACATTTTTATTTTTCGGTTTAGATAGTTTGGCAATCGGCCTTACTAAAGTTTTTAATCGTTTTTCAAATCAAAAATAGCTCGTTGGTCTGGAATCATTTAAAAACATAGTTGGGAGGAAGGATCGGCCTGTGGCAATTTCGACTTCCTGTGAACACTCTTAGTGGCGGTCTGCTAAGGAAAGATAAAATCAGAAGCGATTCTTTTTAAGACAATTTTTGAGTCGGGCTTTTCCTGTTTTCAAAACTAAATATTTTAACGGCGATAGACGTGGTTAATTTGTTTAAGAACCAACCTTCGAAGATAGAATTGGGAGGATTGGTTACTCGAGAGAGAAGCAAGTTATGACGGGTTGAGCCTTGCAGACTGTAATCGACATGATCCCCGGAGTAAAAATCCATTTCAATGATCGAAAGAATTGACAAGGCTAGCTCGAGGCTATTTTGCATATTTGGACTTTCTTATTATTTTCTTTACTTCTGCATTTAATTCTACTATTTCATTTTCACTCAATATCAGATCACCCCCTTTTTACTTTTCTTGTTTTCACAGATATTCCTGGAAGCATTAATCAAAGTATCATTCAGTCAAGAATTCCGACTAATCTCCCTGTGGATCGACCCTCTTTCCCTTTAACTACTTAATTTCTTTATTTTATCATTTGTTGAAAGAGGTTAATTTATTTATTTATTTTGACGGGTAAAACAACGCTTGTCAAAATTCAAACTACAAAATTGTTGCTTCCCCTTCAGACGGCGCAACTGGAGGATTGATGTCGCTATGGGATCCAGATTTCTTTGGTCTTGAACTTTCAGTAATCGAACCTAGTTTCACTATGCTGACAGGTAAGATTCTAGCAACCAATTTAAATTGTATACATATCAATATCTATGCTCCTAATGATCCTCAGAAAAGACAAGGGGTTTTTACCGACATCAAAGAGAGAATCTTAAATCAGAAGGGTTCATTTGTTTTGGTGGCGACTTCAATATTGTGATGCATAAAGAGGAGAAAATTAGAGTTTCTATGAGAAGAGGTGCCATGAAAGCCTTTAAAGATTTTATCGACGTGTTGAGTTTAATCAATCTTCTTTACGAGAGTCAATTCACTTAGTCCAATCTTCGTGAATCGCCATCTTTCAGCAGACTTGATCGATTGTGTCTTTCTCCGAAGGTTGTTGCTCAATGGCCATTACTAATTCGGAGTGCTCTGCCTAGGGGAATATCGGATCATAGCCCCATTTTACTATCTATCAATAACGTGCAGTGGGGACCTAAACCGTTTAAGTGGTTTGATTCCTGGTCTGATTGTAAGGATCTGGCGAAGAAAATTAAAAGGTTGTGTGGAGATCAAAAGGAGCTGGAGATAATGCCTCTTTTGCGATCGTGCAAGATTGCAGCTATGTCATAGTCCAAGGAGAACAGTGCAATCAACCTAGAGTCTGCCCAAGAGATTAAAGAAAAGTGCAACAAACTTGAGCTGAAAATTAGTTGTGGTGATCATGAACCAAGTAACGTTATAGAACTCAAAAGGTTACGCTCTAAGCTATGGAATTATATTAGAAGCGAGGAACGTGAATGACTGCAAAAGTCGAGGCTAAGATGGTTCCAAGTAGGTGATAAGAATACTAAATTTTTCCACCTTGTTGCTTCCTCAAGGAATCGAGTTAATCACATTGAAAGTTTGAATATGGGGGCATAATTAATTCGTGATCCACCACCAGTTAAAAAGCAGGTGGATGATTATTTTAGGCAGATCTGTAATGAATCTCCTACTATCCCAGTTGCCAAACGTGATTATTCAATAATTAAAATATCATAACCTAATAAATTATAAATTATTCAATAATTAAATTAAAAATTATAAAATTAAAATATCATAACCTAATAAATTATAAATTATTCAATAATTAAATTTTGAAATATTTATAAAGTATTAAAAAATATAAAAATCTTCATCAAAATAATTTGAATAATTTTGGTTTTCTTTCTCTTCAAAAAATGTAAGGAAGAAAATGTGATTCTCTCAACCGAACAAAAATATTTTACCCTTTTTAGTGCTACTGTCTCTCAATACTAAAAAAATTAAACTCTACACGCTAAGTCTAATTTCTAAATCACAAACTGTAAACCCTAAAATTTAAACTCTTTACTTAATTAAATTTATGCACATACTTTTATGATTCATACTCATTTTATATTGATAAAATTTTCAATTAGGGTTTAGGATTAAGGTTTGCAATTTAGAGTTTACAATTTTTAGGGTTTGAAATTTAGAAATTAGGATTAGAGGGTAGAATTAAGTTTTAATTTTTGAATAATTTATAATTTAATAACTTCTGATATTTTAATTTTATTATTTTTAGTTTTTTATATTTTTGTTATTTTTTAGCCGTATAATAATATGTTAAATGTTTTATTATTTTTACATTATTTTAGTATTTTAATATTTTCTTAAATTCGTATTTTACCTAAAAATTAATTTTGCCCTTGTACTCAACCAAAAATCAATTTTGCCCTCGAACTTGTTTGAAAAATCAATTTTGTCCCTCTGCCATGTCATCGTAAATTGTCACGTCACCACAGTAACGATCAACATTGGCTTTCGTCAGTCAAGGGGCAAACGGTGATGCAATTGGACTCCTTCAGGGGCTAAATTGATACAAAAATACCATAGGAGCGAAATTGATAAATTGGGTCTACTACAAGGGCAAAAGCCACCCTTTAGTCTAATAAAAAAAAGACAAAACAAAACGCAATGGTCTCAACTGTGAGTCTTCACTTTACCTTCTTCCGCCTTTCACTTTGAAATAAAGAGAGGGCAAGAGTGGATAGTCGAAAGCAATAAGGAGACCAGCGCCGGTGAAATCTTTCAAGCTCCGGGTAAGCCTTCTTCATCTTCTTCCTATTTCTTTTCTATCGAATGTTGAAAGAGGGCTCTAGGGTTTTCTTGATTTGGGGATTTCGGGTGAAAGGAAGAAAAGAGAAGGAATACGAAATTGTAATTGTAAACAGCACGTGATGAAACAGAGAATAAAACTTCAGCTCTATTTTATTAAAAGGGTAAGATTGAATACAAAGCACTCAAAGTTTTCACTTATTTACACACAGGTCACTAACTGAATTAACAAACTAATGCAAACAACTCAGCATCTTGATTCAAGCTCATCATCCTTCTTTATAATCTTGATAGCCCCCCCTCAAGGTGGAGCATACAAGTTTTGGAGGCCCAACTTGACAATGGAACCCTGAAAAGAACAAGGATTCAAAGCTTTAGTAAAACAGTCAGCTAATTGATTTTGAGAGGAAACATGCAAAAGTTTAATAACTCTCTGTTGAATTTTTTGTCTGATTAAATGACAATCTATTTCAATATGTTTGGCGCGTTCTTGATGCACAGGGTTCTCAGCAATCCTTATAGCAGATAAACTGTCACAGTAAAGATTAGCAGAAGGAAGGATAATCTGTAAATCAGATAAAAGAACCACTAGATTTCACATGTTACAGCAGCAATGGCTCTGTACTCGGCTTCACTAGAAGAACGAGACACTGTTTGTTGTTTCTTGGATTTCCAGGAAACTAAGGATTTCTCTAAAAAAAGACAGAACCCAGTAATAGATTTACGAGAATCTGGGCATGAGGCCCAATCAGAATCATAGAAAGCATGAATTTTTAAAGGATTATCAGCAGGGAAGAATAAACCTTGACCAGGTGTGCCTTTTAAATACCGAAATATCCTATGAGCAGCTGTTAAGTGAACACTAGTAGGGACAGATAAGAATTGAGATAACTGTTGAACAGCAAAACATATATCTGGTCTAGTGTTAGTGAGATAAAGCAGCTTGCCAATAAGTTGTCTATATGAAGTAATGTCCTCTAAAGGGTTACCATCAACTTAGATAAATGAGTTGCAGCAAGAATTGGAGTTGAAGCAGGTTTACATCCAAGAAGACCAGTATCTTTTAGAAGCTCTAGGGTATACTTTCTTTGACATAGATTGATACCCTTAGTAGATCTAGCAATCTCAAAACCTAAGAAGTATTTTAACTTGCCTAAATCCTTAATTTTAAAAACATTATGAAGAAAGCTTTTGATACAAGAAATCTGCTCAGATGAAGGACTAGCAATAATGATGTCATCTACATAGACAACAATTGCAATGAACTGAGATTCTGTACCCTTTGTAAACAAACTAGAATCTGAAATTGACTGATTAAAACCTTGATCTAACAAGGCCACTGTTAACCTCTCATTACACTGTCTACTGGCTTGCTTTAAACCATATAAGCTTTTGTTTAATTTACAAACAAGGCCAGTTTTGTCCTTAGAAAAACCAGTGGGTAAATCCATGTAAACTTCTTCTTGTAAAAAACCATGTAAGAAAGCATTATTAATGTCTAGTTGCTGTAAATCCCAGTTTTTAGAGGCAGCAACAGCCATCAAAGTTCTTATGGTGGTTATTTTAGCTACTGGACTGAAGGTATTAATAAAATCAACACCAGGTTGCTGAGTATAGCCCTTTGCAACTAATCTGGCTTTGTATCTATCTAGTGTACCATCAGATTTTAATTTGGTCTTAAAGACCCACTTACATCCTATAGTGGTCTTTCCAGAAGGTAAGGCTACAAGATCCCAAGTTTTATTCCTTTCTAAAGCATCAATTTCTTCTTGCATAGCATTTTTCCAGCACTCCTGCATAAGGGCATGTTTATATGTTTTAGGTTCAGTTAAAATGTCTATATTATTAAGGAATGATTTATGGCTAGTTGAGATATTAGCATAAGATAAAACTTGATCAATAGTATGAGGAGTGGTCCTAGATTTAGGCATTGTGACTTGAAAATCCTTAAACTTCTGGGGAATCTTAACAGATCTAGCAGGCCTAGTAGAAATTCTAGAATTATGCTGATCAACAATAGGATTTTTATCAGAACTAGCAGAAGATAGAGGATTTTCATCAGGATCAGTAGCTTTATGGACAGTAATATTACAATCATCATTACTAGTATCAACAACAATATGCTCAGATTGATCAAGACAAGCAGAATCAGAATGAAATTCAGAATTTAGAGGAACAATTTCAACATCAGAACTGAAATCAACTTTATTATTATCAGAAGAGAAATCATCCTCTAACTTTAAACTATCACAATTAGGCAAAACCAGACCATTAAGTTTATCATTAGCATGTTGTTTAAAAGGAAACATATTTTCACAAAAAATTACATCTCTGCAAACAAAAACACTTTGAGTTTCAAGATTATATAACCTAAACCCTTTTACATTTCTAGGAAACCCCAAAAAACACACTTAATGGCCCTAGAATGCATTTTAGTTTCAGCCTTAGGTAAAGTAAAAGCATAGGCAAGACATCCTATAACTTTAAGATTATTATACCTAGGTTTAGACTGAAAAAGAACTTCAAAAGGAGTTCTATTATCAAGAACTGGGGTATGAGTGATATTGATAAGAAAAGCAGCATGCATGACACAATCTACCCAAAAAATTAAAGGCAGATTAGGAAGAATTCCTAAGGCCCTAGCCACAGCTAAGAGATGTTGATGCTTTCTCTCAACAATATTGTTTTGTTGAGGAGTATGAGGACATGATGTTTGAAGTAATATACCTTTTGACTTAAAAAATCAGTCATATTAAACTCTTTACCATTATCAGACCTTATGCTTTTAATCTTGGTGGAAAATTGAGTTTCTATCAAGGCACAAAACTCAGTGACTATTCCCCTAGTTTCAGACTTAAGTTTCATAGGATAGACCCACATATATCTACTTTTATCATCCACAATTGTAAGAAAATAGGAATGACCATATATACTGCTAACAAGAAAAGGACCCCAAATGTCCATGTGAATTAAATCAAAGACATTGTCAGACTTAGATGTGCTAACAGGGAAGGGCAACCTCTTATGTTTAGCTAGAATACAAGTTTCACAATGGTCTAAAGAATCAGATGGAATGCTAGAATCTAACTTAGCAAAGATTTTCATCCTAGGACTAGATGGATGCCCTAGTCTAGCATGCCAAACATCAAAAGAAACAGAGGAATTAACAAAGTTACCACCAACAGTAGTAGCAAGCCTAGTCTCCTGAAGCTCCAGCTGATAAAGACCATGAATCTTCCTAGCTAAACCAATCATCTTTCACTGTGTGACATCTTGTATACAACAGAAACCAAGTGAGAATATAAAAGACAAATTGGAATCATTTGTCAACTGTGAAACAAAAACCAAATTGAAACCAAAGAATGGTATGTGAAACACATTATGAAGAAGCAAATTATCAGACAACTTGACAGTACCAATATGCAAAACTTTCACAAATTGACCATTTGGTAACTTAACAAATCGATCAGTAACAACAGAGTATGTTACAAAATAATCCAAAGAGTTAGCAATATGGTCAGTAGCCCCTGAATCAAGAATCCAAGACTTTTGACTTAAAACATTACTATTCTGAACTTGAGAAATAACAGAGGACTCACAACAAGCAATGCTGTTATCCAAGAAACCAACAGAATTAGGAAATAAAGATTCCATACCTTGTGTCTGAACAAAATCATGGTTGGAGGATAAAGCATTGACTTGAGAACTCTGATGAGAGACTGAATTCTGATGTTACTTATCTCGGTCACTTATTAAAGAAAGAAGACTAGCATATTGCTCTTTGGTGAAAGAGACAAGCCCTTCTTCATTAGAATGACTATCAGAACTATTAGAAGCAAGACTTTCAGAACCACTATTTGCAGTTTGATTAGCCCTACTAACTGAATTCTTTGACTTAAACCTAGGTGGATAACCATGTTTTTTGAAACATTTATCTACAGAATGCCCATACATCCCACAAAAGACACAAAGAGGTCTACGGTTGGAATTCCCAGAACCACCAGAGAATTTTTTACCAGAATTCTTAAAACTAGACTCATCCCTTCTATAACTTCCTCTGTCAACCAACAAGATGTTGGAATCACTACTAACAGCAAGACCAATAGTCCTTTCATGCTGGGCAAGAATCGTAAAGATTTCATTAATATTTGGGAATGGCTTCATCATCAAAATCTGAGATTTGGGAATGGAAAAAGAATCATTTAAGCCCCTAAGGAATCTAAGAGCAAAATCTTGCCTACGAAACTCAATAGCTTTGCAATCACAACTAGATAAAGCCCTAAGATTGCAAAGTTCATCCCAAAGAATCTTTAACTAAGTATGAAAGGAAGTTACTAAAAGACTACCTTGACGCAGGGAATAAAATTCTTGTTGCAAGTCGGAAACCCTAATCAGATCTCCTTGCTTGAAACGATCATGGAGATCGGCCCACAACTCGTACGCCGTATCTATCCAAATAACACCTTGGGCTATCTCCGGTGAAATTGCTCGAAGAAGCCACGACAGTACCAGATTATTACACTTCTCCCAAGCTTGAAACCGTGAACTACCCTTTCGCACCTGCTTGATACCATATCGAATGTTGAAAGAGGGCTCTAGGGTTTTCTTGATTTGGGGATTTCGGGTGAAAGGAAGAAAAGAGAAGGAATACGAAATTGTAATTGTAAACAGCACATGATGAAACAGAGAATAAAACTTCAGCTCTATTTTATTAAAAGGGTAAAATTGAATACAAAGCACTCAAAGTTTTCACTTATTTATACACAGGTCACTAACTGAATTAACAAACTAATGCAAACAACTCAGCATCTTGATTCCAGCTCATCATCCTTCTTTATAATCTTGTTATTTTCTTCTTCTATTTCCCTTTTTTTTTTGAAATTTCAAAGCAAATTGTAAATAAAAATGGTTCCATAATTTTGCAAGTATGGTTCGAAATACTTATACCAATGTGGTTGAACTTGAAAGTTTCAAGTACATATGCTATTGTTTTCCGGGCAGGTTTGCACATGACTATTTGAGCTTAAAACTTCAAACATTGAACCTTGATAAAAACAAAAAATAATTGAAGCCATGGTTCCGTAATTTAAAAGCAATTTGTAAACAAAAATGGTTCCATTGTGTATAATTTTAGACTATAATTCTACTGGATAGTTGAAGCAAAATTGATTATGTTCTATTTATTTTTGTGATTAGTGTTTAAATGAGATCATAGGTAGTCAAGCATCCCAAATATAGTGGACTAATCGTCCCAATAACATTTACAATGATCAGGTCAGACCTATCCTATTGCTTAAGATTTATTTTGTTGAATCTTTTTTTGTTTAATGTGAGCAGATCAATTAGTTTGAATATTTATGATTGTTTTTTGCAATCTATTTAAAATTTAAAATTTATTCTATATACCATACCCTACAACAACTATATTATCCCATCAGCATTTTGATAAAAATAAGGGAGTCCAGCCCACACTTTAGATTTGAAATCTAAACCATCGACCATAGGAGCAGCTTGTTGGTGATCTTGTACCGTCTAGGTTCTTAATTGAAGAAAGAGAGGGAGAAATGAAAGGAGAAGCAAACCCTAGATTCATGACAGTAAAAAATGGGATTTCAAGATTCAACCCACATTCACCTAATTTAATGCTAGAGTTTATGTGAAGAGGAAGAAGCAGGATCAGAAGGTGAGTGTGTTGTGTGATGGATTCCTTATGATCCAAGGCACCACATCTTCAAGCAACCCTGGTTGTCCGAACCCGGCATCCAATGCTACTTCTTGAGGGCAAGGGCTTGGCAGTAGTGGCTCACTACTGTTGATAGTATTTGGTGTTGCAGTTTCTTGGTTGTTTGGTTTCTTGTCTTGGAGGTGAAGGCCTTGGTAGGTGATGATCAGTGTATCCGGCTCATCTCTCCACTTCTCCACCTGTTTCTTCGCGCTGCATCCTGCCTTCGTGCACTTGTAATATCTCCTGTTTCATGTCAATTCAAAACTCCTGAAAATATTTTACATACCTAAATCCAAACAAATAAAAATACTCATATTGTTTCATTTTGTATGAGTTTGAAAGTCCTGAAAATATCTATAAAAAAACTTTTATCCACCACTTTATATTACTAATGTGGCATTATGTCATGTAAGCAATTAAACATATTTGTAGTATATTATGTCAATAAGTAGTGTTGACGGTTTTTATAAAACAACCATTTTTATTCAAATTAAAACTTTAAAGACTAAAGTGATTAAAAAAGAATAAGGGCCAAAATAATTATTCAAACAAATGCCCAAGTGTAGATTTTTGTATTATACCTTTTAAATATGTATACTAATTCTTTGAGAACTCAATCAGAGACGAATCTAGAAAGGCTTGACATTAGACTTGTTCATGTGACAGGTAGTTTTCCAGTCCGTTCAAGTCCAAACTTGGGTTTGGATTTTGACCCCACTAAGCTTCGCCATGGACTCAATTAAAATGTTTTGAATTTTAGAACTAATTTAGAATCTGGGCAATAAACGGGGACATTTTACAACAATTAAACGTTTTAGAAAATAAAGATGGTGAGGATTGACAGAGAGGAAAAAGATGGAGAGACCTTGGATATGGGCTGTTTTTTATGGCTTTTTGCCCGTACTTCCTCCATTTATAGCCATCATCAGCCATGCCATTGCCGCTGCTTTTGATCTTCAGAGTATACTTATTATCTATCTTACCCAGTTTTCTTTCCGGCATCAGAAAAAAAAAAAGACAATGTTAATTTAACATCAAATGAAATATTAATCATTAGCACAAGAAGGAACCAGGGGAAAACCGAATGAACTTGGTTTGCTCTTGTGCCTGGGATCGATCCTTCCTGTTCGAAACCGACAAAGCATCCTCGATATCTTGGATCCTTGGCCCCAAATACACATTGGATACAAGTTGTTTATTGACAACGTCTTCTCCTGAATTCACCGTCCCTTGAGAAAGAAGAAAGAAAGGAGACTCATCATCAAGAAGCTCTCTTACAAGTTCGTACTCTGAATCGGAGCCTTTCTCCATTACAGAGAACACTCGGAGATATAACTTAATAGAGCCTTGCATTAAACTAAGTTGAACTAAATAAATACATGGGTTTTACAAGAAGAAGAAAGGAAGTTGTTCGGCTTAGGGTTTTGTTTATGGGCTATTGACTTTGGTAACAATATATTGCCCTTCTACTCGTCGTATTCGATATTTATCTGTTGACATATATGAAATATGTATGATTCAATGAGAATAAAATATGTAGTATATACAAATCTGTTTTAAAAATAATTAAATGTTCGTATCGAATGCATACCATATTTGACACTGCTTCTCATTGTTTCCTTTGGTAGTGTTATAGTCTCTCTCTCCATAATAGAAATCATAAGCCCTTTTCATGCTTTAATTTATGCCACCATTTAAAAAAAAATTATGTTTAGGGTTTATAGTTATGGTTTAGTGAATTAGGGGTAAGGTGTATTTTTTAAGGTTTATAGTTTAAAAAAGGTTTATAGTTTAAAATTTAGGGTACTGTACACACCAATTTTTACTTGGGGCCTAACGTACGGCCCGAGTACGGTCCAACAAGCTTAATAAAAACCAAAAAAAAGGAAAAAGAAAAACTCAAACAATAAAAATTACGAAAAAATCCAGAAAAATAAAAAATGGAAAATAGTCCGAAAATTTAAAAAAAAACTAATCCCACTTTGAAAATTTTAGTCCGCCGCCCGTAAGAGTCCACAACTATGAGGACTCATCTACTTGCTCAACAATCCCGTTTCTTGCGCTCTACACTGCTATTCTAGCCTATCCCAACGGTTTCCCTATGAATCTAGGAAGAAAGGACTTGAAAAACTCTAATCTCGGCCTATAAATAGGAACTCTTAAAATCTAAGAAGACACGAGATCAACAAGAGAAAAATCAGAGCAAAAGACTGGTGAATCTAGTGAGAAAGTTCGAGCGAAGTTGAGGAAGCAAAGAGAAGGAAATAACCTCGATTAAACGGCGGTCGGAGTATCATTTGCGAGATCACAACGGTGGAAGAACTCCCAACACAGTCAGATTCAACATATCTTGAGAATAATCCGATTCAACGGCGGATTCAAGAGTTTGAGAGAGGTAAAATACGAATCTTTTTGTCTAGATTTACTTGGTTTTTTTCTAAATCTAACGTTAGATTTGAACTTGGGTATAAAAACAAACCAAAAAGGGTAATTTTTTTGTTTTGCCATCATCAGTGCTAGTAGAGCGACGACGGTGATCGGTGCTTAACGAGGAGTGAGTGAAAAAGGGGAGAAGATGCCTATTAAGTTTTAGTGTTGATAGTAGAATAAATATGTCTTCAAAAGAATAGAAATGGGTGATTTTCGTGGTTAAATGCTGACTACATTCTTATTTTAAAATAAAGTATTTCACAGCTCATTGATGAGCCTTGAAAACTGATGCTTTATTGGAAGTTAAAACACGCAAACATCTATGTCATCTCTGTATTATTTTCAATTTGGAGTTTTAGGACGAAATTACACTTTAGACCCCTCTTTTATTTTAGGTTTTTTTTTTTTTTTAGGCTTAGTATGTTTCATTTTTAGTATGAGTCATAATATATAAATTCTTTTACTTAGGTCTTTAATTCACATAATTAGCTTGAAATTAGATAAGAAGTTTCACATTAGTTTTTTTTTTTTTGGTAATACAGAAGTGAAAATACTGGAGCTTACACGCCCCTATCCGCGATCAGCAATTCATGCAGCACCACCGGCTCTGCAGGCAGCCAAGCATCTCCCCGCCGTTGACCGGCGAACCATCGCGCTAGGCGATCCGCAACCTTGTTCCCCTCTCGTCCAACGTGATGAATTCTCACCTCCCATTCGCGACAAAGGTGTCCGAAAATCATGTCCACAACGACATCACCATGCAACGCCGAGGATTCATTCCGTAAGATCCGCACCACTTCCATATTGTCCGATTCGACAATAACCTTCCGGAGTCCCAAACGCCATGCATGATAAAGTCCATCGTACACTGCCCACAACTCCGATAACAACACCGAGAAACTGCCAATCCGTCGAGCAAACCCAAAGACCCAATCACCATTCCAGTCGCGGATCACTCCCCCGATCGCAGCCTCACGATGCTGCCCACATACCGACCCATCCGTGTTAATCTTGCACCACTCCAACGGTGGTCGCTGCCACTTATCATTCCGCATACATCTTCTCTGCGTGCCAACAATAGACGAGTATGTGCTTTCAAACTCAAGCGCCAACTGCAAACATCTCTCAACGACATCACCATGCACAGTGCCATCCGTATCAAACACTGCCGCGCATCTCCTCTTCCAAAGCAGCCAGCAACCTACCATGAACCGGGACACCCACGTCGACCCCCTATCCGGAATTTTGCCTTCGTTCTTCAGGTTATACAGCAGCCATGTATCAAATTCCAATGCCTCAAACCCCTGCAATGAAGCCCGCGACACTAATTGCTGCCAAAGGGATTTCGCCGCCACGCACCGCCGCAACACATAATCCTCATCCTCATCCCCTCGTCGGCATAAGCAACAGCCCCTATCCGTGGCTATCTTACGTCGACACCTCTCAGTGTTCGTGAGGAGGCTATGTCGCAACACTAGCCACATGAACATCCGGATTCGGTAAGGTAACTTCAAGTCCCAAACCACCCTCCATTTGTCTTCAACAGTAGTAAGCTGTTCACCAACCAATACCTTATAAGCCGATCGAACGGTGAAACTTCTAGTTTCCTCCCAACGATAACACGACACATCATCCCCAAACCATGCTCTCGGTGGCTGAATTGCCTCCAATCTAGCCAAGATCATATCCGGTAATATTGTTTCCAAATACCGCCAATCCCACACACCACGAGAAGTCACCATGCGCACAACCGGTGTTGGAGGGGCGTGAATGATAAAGAACAACGCTCAATTAAAGGCCCTTCCATATCCACCCAAGTGTCATACCAAAAATCCGTATGTTCACCATTCCGCACGTTCCACAAAATACTCCTTTTAACCTCGCCCCAAACCATATCTAACCCCTTCCAAAGTCTCGAACACCGGTTCCGAGTAATACTTGACGGAACCGTCTCACGCCACCCATATTTCTCTTTAATAACCTTAACCAAAAGTTTACTAGGTTGGGTTAGAATTTCAAATCCAATTTTCATAAGGAATGTGTTGTTTTGAATGGCCAAATCTTTAAATCCCATACCACCATCCATGAGCGGTTTACGCATAGTACTCCAACTTACCAAGGAGATGCTTTTCTTCTCTCGGCCACCACCCCACACAAACCGACGAATAATCCTCTCCATCTCTTGACAAAGCCCTTTCGGCAACATCGTAGCTTGTATAACATAGGATGGAATTGCTTGGAGCACCACTTTCGCCAACGTTATTCGTCCCGCCAAAGACAGTGAATTAGCTACCCAACCGGTCAACCTTTTCTCCATATTATCGATAAGATAGACATATGTGGCTTTAGTGACCCTTTCATGCAACAAAGGCACGCCTAAGTACCTCCCTAAATCTCCAACAACCTCAAAGCCTAACCTCTGACCCAAGTCGTTACACCTATCCGGATCACAATTTTTCGAAAAGAAAATCTGAGTTTTCGCAACACTCACTCGGTGTCCAGAACATGCGCAAAATTCCGACAAAACCTCATGAATTACATTCATTTGTGACATTTCCGCCTCCACAAACAGGACTAAATCATCGGCGAAAAAAAGATGTGATATCCCCGTCCTATTTCTGGTTAACCGGATCGGTTTCCACAGCCGAGACTCCACTTTCTCCTCAATGCTATGTGCTAAACGTTCCATGCACAAAACGAACAAATAGGGCGACAGTGGATCACCTTGGCGGATTCCCCTTGATGGTTTAAAGGTATCCGTAACATTCCCATTCCACAACACTTGCATCGAAACGGAACAAACGCACTGCATGATTAGCGCAACCATAGTATCTGGCAAACCAATCTCTCTCAGAGTATCTTCAATGAAGTGCCATTCAAGAAGATCATACGCCTTTTCCAAATCCACTTTGATCGCCATAAAGCCCTTCCTCCCACTCTTATTACGCATAGAGTGGATAATTTCCTGGGCTAATATAATATTATCAGTTATATTCCGCCCTGGAACAAAACTCACCTGATTCGCCGATATCCACTTCGGTAAGAACTTCTTCAAACGGTTAACCACTGTCTTCGTGATGATCTTATATAGCACCGTGCACAAACTAATGGGCCTAAATTGACTGATCAACTCAGGCACCTCCACTTTCGGTATAAGCACAATTAGAGTTTGATTGAGACGATCATCCAACGGAACTCCTTCAAAAAAGCCCTTAACAAACTCAACAAGCGACGCACCTACCACATCCCATTTCTTCTGATAGAAATCCGTATGAATGCCGTCTATGCCCGGTGACTTCGACAGATCCATCTCAAACACCACCTTCCGTACCTCTTCCATAGTCACCGCCTCCGTCAAAGAGCCCATCTTCCGTGCGTCAAATGCATAGAATTTCCCTGTTGGCATTCTAACCGTACAATCGTGCACTCCCGCCGTGAACAGAGTCTGAAAATACTCTATCGCGTGCAACTGCAAGTCCCGCTGATCATAACACCACTGATCCGCTTCAATTCAAAGTGCATTAATATTGTTCCTTCGACGGTGGACAATCGTGCTAGTATGGAAAAACCGTGTATTCCTATCCCCATCTACAATCCAAGAGTTCCGTGATTTCTGACGCCACAGGATCTCCTCCTCCTTCAACACATTTGCAAGATCCAGTTCAGCTCTTTCTCCAATTCAACCAAGAAATCTGAATCCCGTTTACCCCGAGCTAGTTCAATCCCTCTAATTCGGGCAAGTAATAGAGTTTTCCGACGACCTATGTGCCCATACACTTCCTTGTTCCATTACGCGCCTTTCGTTTGGAACTCAATAACATTATCAAAAACACTCCTCTCCTCCCGCCATACCTCAGTCACAAGTCGGTGAAAATCCGGGTGATCCGTCCATGATGTAAGGTATCGAAAGGGCCTAGAAACCCGATTTCCATTCTCTCCCCCAGACGTTAACATAACCGGGCAATGGTCCGATTCAAGCTTTGGTAAGTGAAGAACGCCCGATTCCGGATACTCTGCAAGCCAATTCTCATTGCAAACGCAACGATCAAGTCTTTGTTTCAAATCCCCCCGCTCCCATGTGAAAAAAGGCCCATGAAAACCCATGTCTACTAGACCCGAGTCAAACAAAAAGTCTTTAAACCTCTCACATACTCCTACACGGTTAGCCGACCCCCCTTCCCTCTCCAAGGGGCTCGCTATCGCATTAAAGTCTCCTCCTAACACCCAAGCCTCACCATGTACTGGTTCAAGCGCACCTAATTGATTCCACAATAGAGCTCGCTGACTACTATTTGGACTTGCATACACAAACGTAATGAAGCATCGCTTACGCTTACTCACATCATAACACCAACCATGCACAAATAGTGAAGACACCGCCACAATATCCAGTTTAACCGTAGCTTTCCATAACACCCAAATACCCCCTGAAAATCCATTTGCCTCCACTCTAAAAGAACAATCAAACCCTGAATGCCGAATGAACCTATCCGCCTTAGAACCACTAATACGCGGCTCAAACAACGCAATCACATCCGGCCGTTGAGTTTGCATCAAAAGCTTGAAGCATCGATAAAATTCAGAGCTAAGTGCTCCTTGTACATTCCAGAAAATAACTTTAACCATTAAATAATAAAAGAGAAGGAAGACAACACCTTAGGACGACACGTCCCTGCCCGTGGCAGCCTCAAAAGCCTTATTCGCTTGCCATTGCACCTGACCATGCTCTTCCCCAATCCACAATAAAGAACTACCACGGCCATCTTGTCCTCCACTCGATGCCGCATCAAGCTCCGCCGTCATATTATTTATCCACTCCTTAAGCACCGGTTTTGGAGGTCCACGCTCATCCATTTTCTTAACTTTTAACCCCTTTGCCCCCACATTCTTCGCCGCCAACGGGTTCTTCGGCACACTTTTCACTGCTTGCTTACGGGCAGCTCCTTTCGTACCTCGCCCATTCACATCCCGCAGAGCCTCCCTTTCACCCTTCTCATACACTCTAACCACCGTGTGATTACCTCCCCTAGAGTAGACTTTTCTACCACTACCGCTTGCGCGGATGCAACTCCTCCCACTCCAGCCGCACTCTCCATGGGTCTTTATCCAACCTCCACAACCACCTCCTTGTCCTTTCCCGTGCGCTCCTCACGCACCACCATATCATCCGCACCTCGCCTTCCTCCATCCGATGGACCGGCCAGCTCCGCCCCCAAATCCTTCACACTAACGTTCTCCACACTCACCTCCACATTCTTCCCTTTGTCCAGCACATTCCCCATATTGGGTTCCTCGGCAACCCCCTTAGACCCGCTCCTCGCGGTTCTATCTTCCACAACTTCTAACACATCGAACCGCGACCCCATGGATCGATTCACTACCTGTTGAGCAGCCCCTCCAGCATTTCCTTGATTGTCCATAATCATCGGCTTGCGGCGGCGAGTTTGAACCTGCATCCATGGACCATACATATCCTTTTCGCCCGCCCCTCCCTCCACGCTAGGCGATGAGTTTGACGACGAACCAACCTCCGGGGTTCCTTCCTTCCCACACACTTCCTTTTGATGCCCATACTTACCACACTTATAACAAATAAGTGGTAAGCCTTCATACTCCACATCCTGCCGGAAACCATCAATTACCACTCCCGATAGCAAAGGCTTACTCAAATCAACAACAATAGCAAATCTAGCAAAACGGCCCCTCTTCCCTTCCAGCGTGTTGTAGTCAATCCGAACTACATTACAAAAAACACTAGCAATCGCCCTAAACATGCTCTTCGTGTAGTATCGATACGGAAGACCTAGGAGGCGTGCCCAAACCACAATGTGCTGAGGATGTGCCTCAGACGTAGAAAACGCCCTTGACCACGGCTGAACCGTAAGATAACTCCCGTAGATGACCCACGGACCACCGAAAATTACCCGATCATAATCACTCTCCAATTCGAACCTCACCAAATAATACTCGTTATCTAAATCAACCAGTTCCAATTTTCCTGCCGGCATCCACAACGCCTTAACCTTATTCAGCAATGCTCGATATCCAATTGCCTTTCCAAGTAAACGCACAATGATCGAACACGCAAGTTTCGCATCTATCGAATCATGTACGCGATCCGCAAAGTCAATCCTTGGCAGCGGCCCTTCAAAGTTGACCCGGACGTCCTCCTTCGTTAGAACCACGTCAAGATCCTCGATCATGGATTTATTACCCTCCTTCCCGGCAACCATATCGCGGAACGACGGTTTACTTATCCCAGAAGTTGTCTCTGCCTGTGCCGGCGCAGCCCCAGCACCCTCCTTCTCCACCGCCTCCTGCATGCACACATCACCGACGACGCCTTCTTCACGTTTCTCCTCCACCGTTTCCTGCGTAGCCAAACCTCTCCCCCTCTTCAACTCCCTCTCCACACATTCCTCTAACGGCGGACCTGACCTCTCAAGGCACATAGGCACCGTCACCGGTGCTACATGCTCCGGAGGTTTACCAATAACCCCCCCTTGCGGCTCCATCCAGGCGAAGCAAAACGAAAACCCTAGATCCGAGTATTGCGGAGCAAAACGAAAACTTTATATTAGTATAAGTGTATATTTTTTAATATTAGCTTATCTCGCAAATTTCAACAGTTTCACATTAGTTTAATTAGTGGGTAATTCATTTTTTTGTTAATTTCTCTTTAAAATGAACAATTAATTATTTAATTGGACTTAAAATTGAGTTTAATTATAGGACAATCTTAAAATTGTACAAATAAGGTGTTTCGATTAGTAATTCGCTTAATTTGGGATATATTATAATTTGACTTAAGATTATGGATTCCATTAAAGTGTTATTTTTTGTACTTTTTTAGCATGTTTGATTTTGTTTATTGACTTGATTACTTGCATATTTTAGACTTTTTATAATAGTGTTATTAACCCTATCTTTGAAGCATTTTAGACAACACATCCCCTTTGGGTACAAATTTTGGGCATTGCGGGAGTGCTATAACCTTCCCCACACGTAACCGACTCCCGAGCCCAACCTAAATCTGGTTCGAACGTAGACCAGTTCTATAGGTTTTCGGTCATACTCAATCCTGTTGAGTGGATCGAAAGATCGATATGAACCAAGAGGGGGGGCGAATTGGAAATTTAAAGATTTTGTGGTGGAAATTGCAAATTAAAAATAATGACAAGGGATTTTAGAGTGGTTCAAGTTCCAAATGAACTCTACATCCACTACCTTAGCTTCACTAAGGATTTGCAACAATTCCACCAATTGATCTTCCCCTTTTCTAGGCTAAGGAGGCAACCCTTACAATTTCGGTTGAATTTTCTACCCAAAATTCAACCCAATCCTCACAACAAGATAACAAAGAAATTTGTTGGCTAATAGAGTATCTCTCAATACAAATGATAGCCCAATTACAAGCACTCAACCCAATTGAACAAGATAAGAATGAAAATTACAATTGGGGTTTCTAGACAATATGGATTTTTGCACAATTGCTTGGATTTGATGAATAGATGTTTTCTTGAAGATCAATAGTTGTTGATATAGCTTTTGGATGTGTCTTTTATACCTCCTCATTGATTTCTAGCCGTTTAGGTGGTTGGGAACATAAATGGAGCCGTTGGAACCCTCTCTTACCACCATAAATGCACTTTTGCAGCTATGCGTATCGGTACGCGGGAAGGTGTATCGATACCTGTCTCAGAAAAGAAAGAGCCGTTGTGTGCAATAAATAAGGGGTATCGATACGCGCGTAAGCGTATCGGTACGGGGTATCGAAACGGTAAAGGCCGTATCGATACCTTTTTCTCAACTTAGCTCACTGTCGATATCCGTATCGGTACGGGGGTTAGGCATATCAATATGGGTCAACGACCTTTTAAAGTTTGGTTACCAACCAACTGACACCAACGGTCATATTTTTTTAAACCGACTTATATTTAAAAATTATAAAGCCCGTATCGATACGAGGGTTTGCCGTATCGGTACGCCATTCAAACTCTTTAGGTTTTAACACAGGGGCGTATCGATACGAGGGTTTGCCGTATCAATACGTGTTCCGACAGTAACCAACTTTGGCAAAAAGGTATCGATACGCTTGGGAGTGTATTGATACACCTGAATGATTTTCAATGGTTTTGCCTTGGAACACTTAGAAAATATTTTGAGTTTGAGTTTTTCAATTCAGTTTCAAAGAGTTAGTGTTTTAAAATTATTAAGGGACTTTTAAAAACAATTTTAAGTTTTTCAAATTGGTCCTTAAAGATCTAGTTATATCAAAATCAAACATAGGTTTTACAATCTCCCCCTTTTTGATATAACAAAACTAAAACTTAAAATTTTTGTTATTTTGAAAAATCTTTACAAAGTTAACTCCCCCTTAATATAAGCTTGGTAACCTTTGAGTTAAAATCAAAATATTTGAAGTGTGAGCTAGTTTCTCTCCCCCTTTTTGTTAGATAAAAAAAACTTGAGACAATTAAGTGCATAAAGAAGGCAAAGGTATAAATAAGCAACATTAATTTTATTCATCATAGCATCAAACTTGAAATCCAAACAAAAGCAAAAAGAAATCAAAGCATAGGTTTAATCCTAAAACAAACTTAATCCTAAGAACATAAAGCAAAGGTGCATAAAATAGAAAATCCTAAATGATATGCATGAGATGCAAGAAGAAACGTCTAGGCATCGTTTTCGTCATCTTCATCATCTTCATCATCAACTCCCATAGGTTCATTATCCCGCATGCTATTGCGCCACTCATCATGGAAAGCGGCGATGGAAATATTCAAAGAATTGTGCCCGCTTTCAAGGGATGTGAGGCGATTCTGCATACCCGTCATCCTTGTATCAAAAGTAGTTTCCATGGAAGTAAGACGAGTATTCATGTCCGTGCGCAACCCGGTAAATTGCTCATTGAGATAGGTCATGAGAGCATCCATGGAGGGTTGTGGGACTTGAGGAGCTTGAGGCTCTTCAAATACGGCGGCGGCCTCGGGTGGTAACTCGGCAAGACGTACCCATTCACCATTAAGATAATGAAACTTTGCCCGAGCAAAAGATCGCTCATCAATGGGATCGGTGAGGGGAGTTGGGTAGTCATAAGAGAAATCAATATCCTTTTTAAGAAAGAAATAACTCAAAGTCGTACCATATGTAAAGGAGGTGACGAGAGTTGTGTGACGATTTTGCACGTGGTAGACGATCTCCGCGAACATGAGTCGAGCAAGATTTGGGCGCTTTTTCTCACTGAAGTAACGGATCCAAAAATCATCCACTTGACGCATGATGGAATATTTTCCTCTGGAGGGACGAAACCACCAAGACACCATCAAATGTAAGATCCGGTCTTGAGCATTTAGGGCGGTGACGGATCCACTAAGAACATGCCCCAAAGCATGCTCATCATCAATGCCTTCATCCTCTAATTTGAAAACCTCACAAATGGATTTGACATCAAGAATGATTTTCTTTCCCATGAGGTAAGAGCTAATGGAAACAACTTCCCCATCACGAGTAATACATTTGGCATTAGAGTAGAAAATCAAAACCAAAAGGCGATAGTAAAAACCGGGAATAGAGATGAAATCCATGAAGTTCCAACGACGAAACAACGGAAGTTATTCAAACTTAAAATGCTCGGAGTCGAGAAAAGGAACGGATATTACCCTTTCGGCACGAATCTTATAATTCTCATATTGACGAAAATGAGTTAGACCCGAGTTGCCATCAAAGGATTGCTCATAGATGATTGAGTAGTTCGGACGAGCAATCGCTCCAAGGGTGGAAGATTCACCGGCTTGAGAAACCCTTGTACGCTTCCTCGATGGTTCCTTTGGTGCCATGATCTAAAAGAGAAATTAAGCAAAAAGATTTCTTCAATTTTGAGTAAAAACCAAGGAAAAAAATTTAAGAAAAATTTGAAGAAAAATTTTGAAGAACAAAGGTTTAAAGAAAAAGATGAAACAAAATAACAAAAAAAACAAAAAAAATTTAAAGAAAAGAAGGAAATTTTACATTGATAGAAACTTGGGAGATTGAAGAAAAACTAGCACAATAGATGAGAGAGAGAGCTCAAAGCCTTGCTTGATTCAAAAACTCTTTTAGATTTGAGTTGAGGTGTGAAAAATATGAAGGAGGAAGGGCATTTTCATAGGCAAAAACGGCTAGGGTTTTTAGGTTTTGAAGAGTTTGAATTTTGGTAAAAGTTAAACTCACTAAAAGCCAAATTTAAAGTTGTCTAAGCAATCGAGTATCGATACGCCTGAGGGTGTATCGATACGGGGGTAGAATCATCTTTTCCGCAAAAATGCTCGTTGGAAAGTCGTATCGAAACGGAGGGGTGTGTATCGAAACGGAGGGGTCCGTATCGAAACGACCCGTATCGATACGAGTTTAATCGTATCGATACCCGTGAAGCGAAGTGAATTCTAGGAAACTGAATGAAGAACACGTATCGATACGCGTAGGTCCGTATCGATACCGTATGCCCAGAAATGCATATTTGGTTCTAAGAACAACCATAGGCTCGAACTTAACATCTCCTAAAAGTATGCAAATGATGAATGAACAGTTCTAAGCATATTTTAATAGAAGCATACTCCCCCTAACTATAGGCATGGATGAAATTAGGAGTCTAAACACATAAACATGGCATCTCACAAGATCAAGCATATTTAAGCACAAAAGAGGTCCTAAAAGGTCAAGATAGGCTAGCTAGACCTAACTCTCTCCTAAGGGACAAAAAACGCTTTTTGTCTAAAGGTTTTGTAAATATGTCCGCTAATTGATTTAAGGTGTCTACATACTCTATAACCACATCTTCCTTAAGGACATGATCTCTAATGAAATGATGCCTTATTTCTATGTGTTTGGTTCTAGAGTGTTGGATGGGATTTTTTGTTAAACATATTGCACTAGTGTTATCACATTTTAGGGTATGGTTTCAACTTTAATTCCATAACCTAAGAGTTGTTGCTTCATCCAAAGGACTTGAGCACAACAACTCCCTAAGGATATGTACTCGGCTTCGGTGGTAGATAAGGCTACACTATTTTGTTTCTTAGAGAACCAAGATATGAGCATACTACCTAGGAATTGACAAGTTCCCGAAGTACTTTTCCTATCGATTTTGCAACCCCCATAATCCGCATTCGAGTAAGCATGAAGGTTGAAGGTAGAGTCTCTAGGATACCAAAGACCTAAACAAGGAGTGTCTCTAAGGTACCTAAAGATTCTCTTAACGGCTATAAGGTGAGACTGTCTAGGACTAGCTTGAAACCTAGCACACAAGCAAACACTAAACAAGATATCCGGTCTACTTATGGTAAGGTAAAGCAATGATCCAATCATAGAACGATAAAGCTTAGAGTCAACACACTTACCTCCTTCATCTTTGTCAAGCTTTGTAGATGAGCACATAGGAGTGGCTTGAGGCTTTGCATTCTCCAAGCCAAACTTCTTGAGCATATCCTTTATGTATTTTGCTTGGTTGATGAAGGTGCCATCCTTCTTTTGCTTGATTTGGAGTCCCAAAAAGAATGAGAGCTCTCCCATCATGCTCATCTCAAATTCACCTTGCATTAACTTAGCAAACTCTTGACAATGACATTCATTAGTAGAACCAAAAATAATAACATCAACATAAATTTGAACTACTAAGATGTCATTTTTATACATTTTTATAAAAAGTGTAGTGTCCACCTTACCTTTTTCAAATCCTTTTTCAATTAAAAATTTTGAAAGTCTTTCATACCAAGCTCTAGGAGCTTGTTTTAAACCATAAAGAGCTTTGGTAAGTTTGAAAACATGATTTGGAAATTTTGAGTCTTCAAAACCCGGTGGTTGTTCCACATACACTTCTTCATTTATAAAACCATTTAAAATGTGCTTTTAACATCCTTTTGAAAAAGCTTGAAATTATGATAACATGCATATGCAAGCAACATCCTAATGGCTTCTATTCTAGCTATGGGTGCATAGGTTTCATCAAAATCTATTCCCTCTTCTTGAGTGTAACCTTGTGCTACTAGTCTAGCTTTATTTCTTACAATGTTACCACTCTCATCTAGCTTGTTCCTAAAGACCCATTTAGTTCATATTGTAGATTGATTACTAGGCATATTAACTAATGTCCAAACATTACTTCTCTCAAATTTATTTAACTCTTCTTGCATAGCCACAATCCAAAAGTTATCTTTCAATGCTTCTTTAATATTCTTAGGCTCTATGCATGAGATAAAAGCAACATGATTCATTAATCTAAGAGAAGATCGAGTGGTTACCCCCTTGGATGGATCACCCAAGATTTCACCATCTTTGACATAGTTCAACTCCCTTGGGTAGCTCACTTCCTTTTCCTCAAGAGCCAAGTCCTTCAAGGCTTCAAGAGGTGGATCTTGTGTGTCCTCTTCTTTTGTTGGAATCTCATCCTCCTTTGAAGTTTGTCCTCCATCAAAGGCATTTATGATTCCTACATCATCATCATCACAAGAATCCTTCCTAGGAAGGAGGTTATCATCGAATACAACATGAATAGATTCTTCTACTACTAAAGTTCTTTTGTTAAATACTCGATAGGCTTTAGAGGTTAAAGAGTAACCTATAAAAATGGCTTCATCACTTTTTGCATCAAATTTACCTAAGGTGTCTTTTCCATTATTTAAAACAAAACACTTGCAACTAAAAGGGTGAAAATAGCTAATGTTAGGCTTTTTAGATTTTAAAATCTCATAAGGTGTTTTCTTTAAAATTGGCCTAATCATTACTCGATTTACAATATAGCAAGCGGTGTTTGTGGCTTCCGCCCAAAAATAATTAGGTAAATTGTTTTCACAAAGCATAGTTCTAATTTCTTGCAAAGTTCTATTTTTCCTCTCAACTACCCCCATTTTGTTGAGGAGTTCGAGGAGCCGGAAAATTATGGCTAATACCATGTTCATTTAAAAAATCTTCAAACCCCAAATTTTGAAACTCGGTTCCATGATCACTTCTAATGTGTGAAATTTTGAGTTCAAGATCATTTTGGGTTAATTTTGAAAATGTGATGAATTTTTCCAAAGCCTCATCTTTAGTACTTAAAAATAGAACCCAAGTAAATCTAGAAAAATCATCAACAAGTACAAAAGCATAAGACTTACCACCCAAGCTCATAGTCCTAATTGGCCCAAATAAATCAATATGGATAAGTTGTAAGCATCTACTAGTAGAAACATCATTAATGGATTTAAAAGAATATCTATGTTGTTTACCCTTTGAGCATGCATCACAAATTTTATCATTTGAAAATTTTATCTTGGGTAAACCTCTAACTAGATTAAGGGAGATTAGTTTTTCTAAAACACTTATGCTAGCATGTCCTTGTATCCTATGCCACAACCATGCATCATTTTCATTTTGTGCAACTAAGCATGCATGAGATGTATGAATGTCATCTAGATGCACCGTGTATATGTTCCCTATGCGATGACCTATGCGCATAATATTATTAGATTTAATGTCTACAATTTTGCATCCATTTTTATCAAATAAAACATTAAATCCTTTATCACACAATTGACTTATGCTCAATAAATTGTGTTTAAGACCATCGACATATAAGACATTTTCAATAAGAATAGTAGAGTGATTACCTATGGAGCCAATACCTTTAATGTGGCCTTTAGAGTTGTCACCAAATGTTACTACTCCTCCACTTTTTGGCTTTAGATCCATGAATCTACTCTTGTCTCCGGTCATGTGCCTCGAGCATCCACTATCAAGGTACCATGAGTTTTGACTTTGTGCTTTGGCCTTGTAGCAATGCCCCCTACAAACAAAGATATTAAACTTTTGTTTTTGGTACCCAAATCATTTTGGGTCCATGAGTGTTAGCTCCCAAAACCTTGGTTCCCTTAGGAATCCAAGATGATATAGCAATAATATTATTAGATTTTACAAGTTCCTTAGGAACCCATACACTTCTAATTCTTTTAGCTCTACTATGTCTAGGATAGCTACCTTGTTTGTAGTAGTTAGTCTTTTTCTTAGGTTGGTGTGTTCTAGAGGATTCACCTATTTCATGCTTGACACTACCAACATTTTTCAAAGACTTTTTGAGCTCATTTAGCTCATCCAACATCTTTTGGTGTTCACTATTACATTGAGACAAAAGATTATTAAGATCAACATTTTCATCTTGAAAGAATTTTAGTTCATCTTTTAATCCTAATATCTTTTTCTCAAATTTTGAATTAGCTTGAGTGAGTGAGTCATTTTTCTCATTTAGTTCCAAAATAATCTTTTTGTTCCTAATGACCGACTCTTTATATTTCTCAACTAATTCATCATATACCTCTTGTAACTCATCATATGCATCATTTAATTCTTCAAAATCTAAAGTAGATGAGTTAGAGGTTACCATGGAGGAATCTTCCTCAAGTGCCATGAGGCAAAGGTTAGCCACTTCTTGTTCGTCATCCTCCGATGACTCCTCATCACTCCAAGTAGCAAGCTTGGCTTTGAGCTTCTTCTTCTTCTTAAATCCCTTCTTCTTGAGTTGAGGGCACTCCGAACGTATGTGGCCGGGTTGTTTGCACTCAAAGCAAATGATAGGATCCCTTCCTTCTTCTTTGTTCTTGCTTTTGAAGTCCATCTTTCTTTGGATTTTTCTTCTCCGGTTGGACCTCATAAAACGTGAGAATCGTTTGGCTATCAAAGCCAATTCTTTTAGTTCATCCTCCTCACTAAAAGAGCACTCTTCATGTTGTGAAGCTTTAGCCTTGAGAGCTATTCCCATCTTCTTCTTCTTCTCAACCTCAAGCTTCTCTACCCTTTTCTCTTCTTTCTTCTTCTCATCTTCCCTTCCTTGCTTCATGATCTCATGAGTAAGGAGAGAACCCACAAGCTCATCAAGCTTCAAAGTTTTCAAATTCTTAGCTTCAATGATAGCGGTTCTCTTCCCATCCCAAGACTCGGGAAGTGAATAGAGTAGCTTCCGGACAAGCTTGTCTTCCGGTATGATTTCTCCAAAACCTTTTAGCCCATTGACAATCGTGGAGAAACGATCAAACATCTTAAACACCGTCTCATCGGGCTCCATCTTGAAATTTTCATAACTAAGATTGAGAATTCCAATCTTAGTTTCTTTAACATCGTTGGTGCCTTCATAAGTAGTCTCAAGAGTGTCCCACACTTCTTTGGCACTCTCGATTGATGAGACCTTTGAATAGATGTCCGGACCGAAAGAACAAAAGAGCATGCGGAGAGCTTTATCATTGACTTGAATCTTTTTCCTCTCCTCTTCACTTATCTCCATCTTTTTCTTTAAAACCACCTTGCCTTCACCATCTTGCTTCAATGGAATATAAGGGCCATCTTCAATGACATCCCACACTAGGTAGTCATTTGACTTGATGAAGAGATGCATTCTATTCTTCCAAAAAGAATAGTTATCACCATTAAAGAAGGGAGGCTTTGTAGTAGATTGAGATTCGTACATGCCCGAACCGGAGGTTGAAGCCATCTCTTGATATATGATGATCACACTCTTCCAAGGAACTCCTCTTGTGGTTGTTAATCCTCAAAGAGGTGGGCTCTGATACCAATTGTTGAGTGGATCAAAAGATTGATATGAACCAATAGGGGGTGAATTGGAAATTTAAAGATTTTGTGGTGGAAATTGCAAATTAAAAATAATGACAAGGGATTTTAGAGTGGTTCAAGTTTCAAATGAACTCTACATCCACTACCTTAGCTTCACTAAGGATTTGCAACAATTCCACTAATTGCTCTTCCCCTTTTCTAGGCTAAGGAGGCAACCCTTACAATTTCGGTTGAATTTTCTACCCAAAATTCAACCCAATCCTCACAACAAGATAACAAAGAAATTTGTTGGCTAATAGAGTATCTCTCAATACAAATGATAGCCCAATTACAAGCACTCAACCCAATTGAACACGATAAGAATGAAAATTACAATTAGGGTTTCTAGACAATATGGATTTTTGCACAATTGCTTGGATTTGATGAATAGATGTTTTCTTGAAGATCAATAGTTGTTGATGTAGCTTTTGGATGTGTCTTTTATACCTTCTCATTGATTTCTAGCCATTTGGGTGGTTGGAAACATAAATGGAGCCGTTGGAACCCTCTCTTACCACCATAAATGCACTTCTGCAGTTATGTGTATCGGTATGCGGGAAGGTGTATCGATACCTATCTCAGAAAAGAAAGAGCCATTGTGTGCAATAAATAATGGGTATCGATACGCGCGTAAGCGTATCGGTACGGGGTATCGAAACGGTAAAGGTTGTATCGATACCTTTTTATCAACTTAGCTCACTGTCGATATCCGTATCGATACAGGTCAACGACCTTTTAAAGTTTGGTTACCAACCAACTGACACCAACGGTCATATTTTTTAAACCGACTTATATTTAAAAATTATAAAGCTCGTATCGATACGAGGGTTTGCCGTATCGGTACGCCATTCAAACTCTTTAGGTTTTAACACAGGGGTGTATCGATACGAGGGTTTTCCGTATCGATACGTGTTCCGACAGTAACCAACTTTGGCAAAAAGGTATCGATACGCTTGGGAGTGTATCGATACACCTAAACGATTTTCAATGGTTTTGCCTTGGAACACTTAGAAAATATTTTGAGTTTGAGTTTTTTAATTCAGTTTCAAAGAGTTGGTGTTTTAAAATTATTAAGGGACTTTTAAAAACAATTTTATGTTTTTCAAATTGGTCCTTAAAGATCTAGTTATATCAAAATCAAACATAGGTTTTACAAATCAAAATGACCGATGGCGACTCCAAACAATGAGGAGCCTATAAAGGCCCAACCAATTTTGGCCCGGACAAAAAACGGCGTCGACAGCTTGGCGACTCCGCTGGGGAAAATTCAATATAGTCGGGCCACACAAAAAGGAGTACATGTTGTGTTGCATCATTCCATGAGCTTTCTACCCGAGCTCGGTCCCGTTTAAGTGGGGGCGAAACGCTGCTCCTTCGTGAGGTTAACCTTCTTATGGGATAGTAGTCGCTTCTGGGATGCATATGATTTATGTCTTCGTGAGGGTAACCTCTGTATGGTCATAGGGAAGTGCATCCCCTCGAGTTGAACTTGGTCTTGAGAACCTATATTGGGGGAGGACCATGGACCTCATATAACAAACTGTAGAAACCCACCCCTGTTAGAGCCATGCTAAACTCAAACCTTAGTGTGTCACCCATTAATATATGAGCATGTGTTTTGTTTTGTTTTTCTACTCTTCATATTATGGTTTTTCTTCATTTTTTGTATCCGATTATTTGTTATATTTGTGCGACACTAACCAAATTTCCTTGGGTTGTTTATTGTTTATGTACACATGCATCATCATCATCATCGAGAGGTATTTTTTATTTAATTAATTTGATAGAAAAATCTTCGTCATGGCCAAAAGAGTTCAATGCTTATTAGAGAAAAATGATGATGTTCGAAAATAGTCAGAAAACACCCAGAGAAGGAGAGGCGATAGTATATTAGCAAGATCAGATGAACAATTCTCAGGATACGTTCACCTTCAGCTTAAGCAGAATGACACTCGAGAATTAGCAGAGATTTGTGGGCAGTGGAAAACTGATCAAAGACAGATATTGTATGACGTATATGGAGACATAGCCTATTTGCTGTAAGTGCACGCAGATAAATGGCTGATACGGGCTATGGCGCAATTTTGGAACCCTTTATACATCTGCTTCACATTCAATACGGAAGATATGACCCCGACGATAGAGGAATATGTAGCGTTGCTCCATCTAAGGAAAGCGCGTGAGTTCAAAATTTATGTGAAAGGGGCTCAACCTAAGACGTACAAAGAGAAGCTTATGACTTTGACTGGGACTAGCATATCATGGGTAGAAGCCCAGTTTCAAGGTAAAGGGGGAAGCGAAGCCATCACCTAGGATAGACTTCAGGGATTGATACATTCTCATCCTAATCTGAGAGAGAAGGTTGATATCTTTGCCTTAGGGATTTATGGCTTGAACATTTTTCCTAAAGTAGCCGGACACATTGAAGCATCAGTGATAGATTTATTTAGGGAGCTCGAGTCAGGCCTTAATCCAGCTCCGGCTATCTTGGCGGAGACCTTTCGATCCCTTACTTTCCTCAAAAGGCATGAAGGCGTATATTTTATAGGGTGTGCACAACTCCTCACCGTATGGATGCACAGTCACTTGGGGGTCAACAAGAAGTTGTCCAGATACGTACATACTCCACAATATTCACCATTACAGGAGTTCTTAACAGAGGAGACAAAAAAAAGAAAAAACGTCGGGAGAATGGGAATTAATCTTGCGAGACCTGATGTTGGAGGACATCACATGGCAGGTTTATTGGTTGGACTACAATCATATCTTTTACAAGTGTGGTGCCTTTGATTGGGTCCCTCTTTTTGGTATTTAGGATGCAACTGGATATGCTCTTCTATTGGTTTCGAGGCAATATGGGTCGTTACAGTTTGTCCCAGCCACGAGGGGATTAGGGTTGATTGAGTTCCTCTTCAAGGGTGAAAATTCTAAAAAGCAAATTCTTGATATAGCCAAAGCTTGGGCTCACCCATATCAAGCCAGGTTTGGACCTCTAAGGCTTACTTCGGATTACCAAATTTGGAGGACAAGGAGGAAAAATTGTAACATCCCACCACATAGCCAACTAAAGCTGATATTGTTAGACAGGAGTGTGAGGAGGAGAAGAAGGCGCTGAACAAAAGGATCGATGAGCTAGAAGCCAAAAACGAAGAGCTAGACTACAATGCTGCACATTTTAAAAATCAATCAAAGGGGTTTGAGAAGCAGCTGAACATTGAGAGTGCATATTTAAAAGACCTACAAGGGGACTATAGGGACTTTAAGAGAAGATAAGGAATGCCAACTTGCACAAAACTCCACAAGAATGGGAGCATGAGATTCGTGATCGGGAGAATGATACGAAGCGTTGTATGAAGTTATTGGAAGCCAAAGAAAATCGAGTGGAAGAACTTACAGCTAATTTGCAAGAAGCCCAACAAACAAATACGACAATCCTTAATGATCTCATGGCTAGTCGCGCTCAAAACCAAGAATTGCAGGAACATCTAGCATCTCTGCAAGTGATTCTTCAAATCTACCAACAACAAGACTTAGTGATTGAGCTTGAAAAGGCGGGAGTTGAAAATGAGAATTTAAAGAAGTTGGTAACAACATTAAAGAGTTCGCTGCAACAACATAGAGACTTGATAGAAGATATCAAAGGGATTCTAAACTTAGCGAGGAACAGTGGGACCTACGACTTTGGTTTGCAAGGGGTGATATCAAGGTGAGAGAAGACTTGATGAGGGAAGCACTCACTCAAATCTGGAAGATAGCTGACCACATTACCGATTTGGCCAAGGAAGCAGGGTGGTTGAAGTTTTGGATCAATCCCTCGACACACTTTGAAAATGAATGGAAGGAGTTCTTGGGAAAAGTTGAGAAGTTGGGAGATCAAGCTAAGCCATACCGTCAAGTTTGGTGTTAATCTTTTTTTCTTGTCATTAAAAACGTTGATTGGAGGATTTTTTTATTTTTTCTTTCTATTTTTTGGGATATTATATTTTTTCTTTAGATGTTAGTGGATGATTTTTCCTATTTTGTTGGATGGATTAGATTTTCCTTTTCAGTTATTTAATAAAAGTTTTTTTTTCGGTTTGTGCGAATATTCTTCTATCTTATTAATTTTCTAACCAACACCTAGTTGCATTCATTCTTGCATTCATCATTACACATTACATTTATACAATGTGTTTCATATGCATTAACATTAAATAAAACACTAATTCATGGGAGTTCAATATTAGTGATATTGGAAACGAAGGACGATCAAAGCAACCATCCTCACTACACGTGATTCAAGGCTAGAAAAATGGAAGAGAGACTCCAGAAGCTAGAAAAAATTCAAGAACAAGTTATTCATGATGTAAAGGGCTTGAAGGATGACATAGGAAAAAGTCAAGAGACTCTTCTAAGTAAATTAGAGGATAAGTTGTCACAGTTGTTATCCAAAGCAACAAGTGCTGAAAAAGGAAAAACTCATGAAGTTCACGAGGAAGATTCATCATCTTTACCTTTTGGATCAAAAGAAGCACATCCTTGATTTGTGTTCTCTGCTGGCGGACTAGAATCAAATGTCCATAACCAAGCAAGTATTCATGGTACTTCTGGTTCAAACATGTGGGCAAGCCCAATCAAACCAGAAGTCCCAAATTTTGACGACCTTGGCGAGTTGGAAAAATTGAAGAAAGTGCAACCCAAATTTTTTGATATAAATGATGACAAGTTCAAGTGCTTGGAGGAAAGAATCAAAGCTATGGAAGGTACTGATACCTTCATTGGGACAGATGTAATGGAGCTAAGCTTGGTCCCTGATCTAATTTTACCCCCAAAATTCAAAGTGCCAGAATTCGAGAAATTTGATGGCACGAGCTATCTTAATGCCCACCTTACCATGTTTTGCCGTAAAATGACAGGGTATGGGAATGATGATAAGTTGTTAATTCATTGTTTTCATGACAGTTTAGCTGGGTCTGGCATGCGATGGTATAATCAGTTGAATATGGCCCAAATAAGCATATGGAGAGACTTAGCACGTGCTTTCAAAGAACAATACAAGCATGTCTTGGACATGGTACTTGATCGTTTGACACTCCAAAACATGGAAAAAAAAACACAATGAAACGTTCCGACAATATGCCCAACGGTGGAGGGACATGGCTGCACAAGTCCAACCACCATTACTTGAGAAAGAGATGACAACCCTCTTCATTAATTCCTTGGAGTCAACATACTATGAGAAGCTTGTTGGTAATACCACTAGAGACTTTGCTAATCTAGTGACAGCAGGTGAAGCAATTGAGCGTGCTATTAAAAGCGGGAAACTTAGTAGTCTTGAGGCTTCAAAAAATCGTATACCAAAAAGAAAGAGAATGAAATTAATGTTGTGGGAGATAATGGGCATCCATATCCCAAATATCAATCATCGCCACAATTTGTGTATCATACATGATATTCGAAACCCACTACAACCTCTCCAAGTCAAGAAAAGCAACCGCAAGGAGGGCCCAAGCCATCAAGGACTAATACGGAAAGATAATTTTTCACGCCTATTCCAATTTCTTACAAAGAGTTGTATGCTAAATTATTAGAATAATGATTGATATCCCCTGTCTTTCTCACACCGTTGCAACCACCGTACCCAAAATGGTACGATCCTTCTGCACATTGCGAATTTCATGCTGGAATCCCTGGTCATACAATTGAAAATTATCCAGCTCTCAAAAGAAGGGTTCAAAGCTTGATTAATCAAAATATCCTTCAATTCAACACACCATAGGGGCCTAATGCCGCTAATAACCCTCTGCCAACCCATGAGGAACCAAAGGTTAATGTTGTGATGAGAGGTGGTGAGTTTAAGATTAAGACACACTTATCTGAAGTAATTTGAAAATATAAAAAAAATTAGTGGTACAAATGAGGATGAGATTTTTGCTAAAAATAACTTTTTTGAAAAAATACAAGCTAAATTTTTTCAATTTTGAAAAGTAATTTTTAAATCTAGTAAAATAACACTTTTAACCTTAAAACCTATATGTTCTGTATTATTTTGGACCTAAAATCACTTTTAAAAAGTATCGGAGAACAAAGAGAGCTTTGTTAATATTTAAATTTATTAATGATATAGATAAACATCAGTGAATAAAATTCCTTTAGTAAATCTAATACACTATAATGTGTAATTAATATTTAAATAAAAAATACATTCCAAATTAAAAAAATTATCACTAACTTGTCAAATTATAATCCGAATTAGACGTAAAAAATATTAGTCATTAGAAAATATTTACGAGTGAGCGTTCAATCGAGTCAAGTCAATTTTTTTTGAATTGTTCGAGTTGACGCGTCATAGTTTACAACTCAAACTTAATTTGAAATTTTTTCGATTCGAGTCGAATTTATGAAATTTGAGTTAAGTCGAGTTTTCAAGTTCCTATACAACTTTTATTGTAATTATTTATCACGTTATAATATGGTTTGGTTCCAATTTAAACTACTTTCTCTAACCATATAAGATATGCATATATATATTTCTTCATATTATTTTCCATATATATATATATAAATAAGATTTGTAATGTTATTTAATACAAAATATCATCCAAACCTCTAAAATATATTTATAATGTTATTTTTAAATAAGGAACTTTTGGGTATAAAGTATTGACGAGAGTATAAATGAATCAATAATTTGATGTGAAGAATAACTTTACCAAAAATTTTAGTTGAATAATCAAATTGAATAAAATGTAAAGTTAAAGGACTAAATTGCAAAAAGAATATATTTTGTTAAAAATGAATTGAAGTTATATCATATTATATAGTGTTAGTGAATCATGTGGTTTAATTTTAGTCGAAAATAGACTAAAAACGAAAAATGAATTGAAGAAATGAAAATCATTCAAAGTTGAGGGGTTAAATGAAAAAATAGGAAATTTATTTTTAAAAATATAAATTGAAGCTAAATAGGTATTATAAAGTGGTTTAGGAGCATGTGGTTCAAATTCGATCAAAAATGGACTTAAAACGAATGAGAGATTGAAGAAATGAGGAAATCATATAAAGTTGAGAGGCTAAATTGCAAAATGATAAAATTGATTTCCAAAAATATGAATTGAAGCTAAATAGGTATTCTAAATTGGTTTAGAAATATGTGGTTCAAATTTGGTTAAAATGGACTTAAAATAAGGAGAAATTGAAGAAAATGAAATTATGGACTAAATCGCAAAACTACAAATTTTGGTTTTTCGATTTTTCGAGTTGAGAAAATTTAAACTCGATTCGAAGTTAAATTTTTTTTTAAGTTTACTCGAATAACTCGAAATTAAAAAAAAAAGAGCTGAGTCGAGCTTTGCACACCCAGTAACATTGTCCCAGCTACTAGCCCAATTGTTGTTGACCAATTAACAGGTAAGGGCTGAGAATTATATCTAAGCAAACTAAATGAAAACCCATTACTTATTTTATTAGGCAATTGGACATCTCAACCTCTTCTCTTTTAAATTACTCAGGTCTGGGCCCATTTATACTCCACCGACCGTAAACCCCAAGAATGGACGGCCAAGATTCAAACAACCCCAATTTCATAACGCGAATCCAATGTGGGGCACGTGTACAAAAACGTAGATGGAATGAAGTCCTGCTTAGCTGTCACCCGTCCCCACCGTACGATCACCCATATTTCAACAGCATCTCACGATCCCGCGAACATTCCTCATTTTTTTTTGGCTTAAGGGTGTAAGAAGCCCTTGAACTTTTGAAAAATAATAAATTAAACCCTTAAATTTTTTTTGCACCCAATTAAGCCCTTGAACAAAGAAATTTAATCAATTAAGCCATTGAACTAAGAAATTGAATCAATTAAGCCCTTTGACCAATTTTGACCATTAAATCTTGACCTTTTTTTTCTTCAGATATTACCGGCACATAATACACTACAGTTCCATCATGTTGCATTTACAAAAGAAATTCAAAAAGTATTTTTTATAAATTTTATAAGTTTTTTTAGAATTTTTAGAACCTTTAAAGAATTTTTTAAATAAAATAAAAAATTCTGAAAACTGTCAAGTGGAAACATTGTGACATAGTGCACTGCAACAATGGATCAAACAAAACTATTAAGATTTAATGGTCAAAGTTGGTCAAATGGCTTAATTGATTCAACTTATTAGTTTAAGGGCTTAATTGATTAAATTCTGTGGTTCAAGGGTTTAATTAGGTGTAAAAAAAGTTTAGGGGCTTAATTGATTTTTTTTCAAAAGTTCAAGGGCTTCTTACACCCTTAAGCCTTTTTTTTTTTTGGCTCTCCCACTCATTTTTTCAAATTTCCTCTCTTTTATTTAAGCCGTTTCAAGTTCCCAAAGCTTCCGTGCGAAATGGAGAGTTATTGCTTCGTCGAAGAAGGCTGTACGACGCCGAAGCACCGAATCCCGGAGGCGTTTCAGTGTCCGCCGCCGCCGAGGAAGAAATCACAAGGCGAAGCGAAGAGGCAGCCGCCGAAGAAGGGTTATTTTCAGCCGCCTGATCTTGATTCCCTTTTCACCATGCAGCCTAGGCCCGAAGCTTGTGCTTAGCGCCTAGCGGTTCAAACACTTGATTTTCAATAGTAAATATATGATCAAGGAGGAGAGTAGTAGTAGTAGTATTAGTTTCCCACGCTTTTCAAATCTCACAATGTAGGAGAAATTTTGAATAATATTTGTTTTTGTTTCTTATTATGTCATGGATTGTGTTTGGGCATTTGCTTTTTGCCGAAAACTGTTACGAAATGAATGCCGGGGTTTGAATATTGGATTTGGAACAGTGGAGTTATGAGTAAATTTCTTATATATATTGAACTTGCTGGTAATTTGTAGCAGATATGAAGCTTTAAAAGTAATTGGAAATGTTATGAAAAGAAAGCTCCATATTAGTAGAGTATTTGGAATTGTGGGTCAGGCAATGATTTTTCCAAATAGCTGTAATTTGAAGTTTTAGAGTAAATTTAGCACCGACAGCTCCTGTTTAATTTGATTAACCATATTGCAGCCTGCAGGTACGAATGTCAAAATCTTGTTCTGTTTTTTAGTACATTATGAGTGCAGTAGGCAGATTTTGTTCCTATATAGTAGCCGAGAAAGACATATCTCCTTTGCTTTTAATTATCTGTAATGGTTGCACAACAAATCTCGGTCCCTCTACCCTTTAATACTATGTGCCCTCACTTCATCCAATAGCAGAATCTATGACAAAATGAACAATGGGCCTGCAGATAGGTGAATTTATTATATTTTTTTAATTATTTTTCCCTAAAAACACTTTACATTATAAAACTTGAAGACCCTATACTAAAAATGTTGGGCCTATTAAACCCAAACAGAAATTGGCAGGTGAATCCAATCTAAATACAAAGCATAGGTCTTCAGCCGAGAAATATCGGTAGGCGGTAGAGCTTTCCGCCACTTTCTAATCTAAAAAGAAAAGTCTCGAATCCTCTGGAATTTTCGCTGAATTTCCCCATTTAAAGGCAACTCTCTGCAAGAAAAACGAAGGTGGTTTAGTTCGCACAAGAAACTATGGCTAAAGACGGACCCAACTGGGATGGATTGCTGAAATGGAGCATTGCCAACTCCGATGGCACTCGTCCTGCTCCTAATTTAAGGTCTTTTTTTCTCTCCCGCAATGACCCTTTTTTGCTGATCGTTATTTGATTATTTAGTGGGTAATTATTATGTAGCGAGGAAGACAAAAGATGGTTTATGGAAGCTATGCAATCGCATACCGTTGATGTGATTCAGCGTATGAAAGAGATAACTTTGGTTATGCAAACTCCAGAGCATGTATTGGAAGCTCAAGGAGTTACGGCTGCTGATATTGAAGGTACTCTTGCAGATTCGCTAACTTTATTTATGGCTTTCAAGAACAGCTTTGTTCACATACTGATTTGATGGTGGCAGATATGTTGGATGAGTTGCAAGAGCATGTTGAGTCTATTGACATGGCCAATGGTAAGTTTTTTATGTTATGACTTATGAGAATGCTCAACTTTAACCAATGTTTTGGGGTGTGCAAAAATATCCAAATCTGAAACCAAAATATGTAATCGGATATCCGAATATTCGAAAACCCCTACTAATGTTAGATATGGTTTTGGCAGGGAGAATTTTTTTGTGTTTCATGGGATTAGTAATTCCCGAGGACGCTACCTATGTTGGACTTGATATCTCCATTTTAATAAACTTGTTGCATCATATATATACACTTATATGGTCTGTATGCGTTTGAGGCAGATCTTCACTCAATTGGTGGTTTGGTCCCACTCCTTGGTTATTTGAAGAATTCGCATGCCAACGTTCGAGCAAAAGCTGCAGAAGTTGTATCCACAATTGTACAGAATAATCCCCGGAGTCAACAGTTGGTTATGGAAGCAAATGGCTTAGAGCCTCTTCTTTCCAATTTTTCCTCTGACCCTGATGTAACTGTTCGAACCAAAGCACTTTATGCGATATCTTGTGGGTGAAACTATTGTTCTTATTAATCAAGTGAATGTGCTGGTACAGAATCTTGAACGTATTTTTACATGACATCCTTTTTCATTGGATTTCAGCCTTGATCCGCCACAACAAACCCGGTATTGCAGCATTTCGACTTGCAAATGGTTATGCAGCCTTGAGGGATGCTTTGGGAACGGAGAACACTAGATTTCAAAGGTAATCTTCACGTCTTTGCTGTCCAAGCCTTCATTATCCTTCTGTTTTATTGTCTCGGTACAAGTCTCGAAGATGTCTCCACTGTAAAAAAAAAACTAAATGATTATTATATATTAAATAGTTTCCTACAGTTCAATGTTCTCATGTGTGTATTATTTTATCTGGTTAGTATCCATGTTTCCTAATACTTGTTTTTTTCTTGCACAGGAAAGCCTTGAACTTGATTCAATACTTACTGCATGAAAACCAATCAGATTGCAATGTTGTAAGTGAGCTAGGGTTTCCTCGTATAATGTTGCATCTTGCCACTAGTGAGGATGCAGAAGTGAGAGAAGCTTCTCTCCGCAGTCTCCTTGAGCTTGCTCGGGACAAGACTAGTGGAGATAATGGTGGTCTAGGTGAAGACGACGAGAAGCTGAAGCAAATTCTTGAAGAAAGAATTAAAGGTATGAGCTTGATGTCTCCTGATGACCTAGGCTCTGCCAGGGAGGAGAGACAGCTTGTGGATTCCCTTTGGAGTACATGTTATAAGGAGCCTTCTTCCCTTAGAGAGAAGGGACTTCTGGCACTTCCTGGTGAAGACGATCCTCCACCTGATGTTGCCAGCCAGCATTTTGAGCCTCCTCTCAGAGGTTCGGCTCGTACCGGCAGTTCAAACTCCAGTGTGAAAAAGCAAGATGCTCCTCTATTATTAGGACCAAGCCCTCCAAACTGATGCCTGATGGTGTCAAAAGTCGAAGTCCAGTAGAACAGGTCAAGCTGAAGCTGATGTGCCCTAGATATTTTGGCATGTTTTTCAAGTGTTTTTTTCTCCTGTTGCTCACTGATATATGTTGAATCTAATGGTCTGTTGCCCATGCGGTTGATTTAGTTGTTCAATCAAGTATGGGAGAAAGTGGAAATGGTTATTTTGTTAACAACAATCATAGAATTACTTGCCGTTTTATTATGGTGTGGATTCTTTTGAACAGACGAATGCGAACTTGTAATTTTTGCTTAGGCTGCTAGAGTTTCAACCTTTGCCATCTTGGTATGTGCTTTGCCATCTTGGTATGAGCAAGATACATTTCAAAGCATAGCATAGGGAGAGGAGAGCAAGATACATTTCAAAGCATAGCATAGCATAGGGAGAGGAGCAAGATACATTTCAAAGCACAGGGAGAGGTGATATTTCATTACTCCTAAGATGAAGAGAAGAAATTAACTGGTCCATGTAGTTTTTTGGCACAGATCATAAAAAATCATTCTATTTGCTCATTTAGGAGGGCAGAAAGTGATGACATAACGTGAAGCTCTGCATTTGTTAAGGCTGCTAGAGTCATCGAAAGCATAGCTATAGGCCTTTGGGCAGATAGCCTTGAAGATGTGTGCGAAAAGCGTCGGCCTGCAGGTCTTCGGATTTCCATACTCCCCAGTGCAGCAATATTTTGCTGATTGCATTGCCAAGCAAGCACTCTTGCATCCTATTACTTTGGACCCTTTCTTCACTTCCAATGCCGATGGGCAGCAAACGTTCAAATCAACTTCACACGATGCAACTCCACAACCGATTCCGCCCCCGACCGGTTTCATCGAAACAGGTAAATTAAAGCCATCAACCAAACTTACATCGTAGAAATGTAAAGGTGAGGAGGATGAGCCGAGAGTCATTTCTATTGCTGTCGCAGGCGGTGCACCACTGGTTCCTTGGCAATGAAGCTGCCCGGAGCAGTCACCAGTATCACAAGAACCCTTTCCAGTACTGTCAAAATTACATCCTTGCCTGCCCCATATCCTCCCTGACCACTTTTGTGGAACGTCTAAAACTACTTCCTCACCACTACGGAGATGGAAGCCGCCTTTTTTCGGAGTGGAGTGACCTGCACTGCCAAGTATCCCTGGCCAAATGCTTTCCCTGCAGTAGTTCAAAAGTATGACTTGCTCCCCATCTGCAATGAAAGAAAAAGAAACCCCCAAATCCTTAACATAAAATGTAAAGTTAACATACAAGAATAAGCCAATAACAATGTACCATGTACCTGCAATAGAGGAAAATGCTAACAGATATAGGAAGAGAGAAACGAAGATTGATGAAGTTGTTGTCATTGTCCAGTTTCCGAATTCGACGACGATAGCATTGGACAAGGGTCAGCTTTTAACTTGAATGGCTAAGGAAAAGGAAATCTCAGCAGTTGCATTCCCAGGTGTCCTTTTTCTTTCTTTTTCAACTCTCTTTTCTCCACTTTGGCATATATCCATTGCTTCAGACCAGGGCTTTCTTTTTAAGATCAAAGCTTTGCTAGTGCTAGCCTCTACTAGGAATATCATACCACACTTGCAAATTGGAATATAAATGCCCAAAAATATTATTCTAACTACAATTAAAGAGAAAAGGTGCAAGGGAATTCAGGAGATATGATATGATTATTGATTATGCTTCTTACTTTCTTAATCCTGTGGTTTAAGTCTTTTCTTTATAGTTTTGTCTCGGAGACGGCATAATTAAAACCAAATAGCCAAACTTGTTTCGGTGTTTGTTATTGATTGAGATAAACAGGAAAAAGTATCAGGCTGTAACTTGTAAGCAACTTCCATGACGTTATATGCGGTAAGCAAAACAATGCCAAGAGGTCTTAGCTTGTTCATGGTCTGAATTAAAATTCATCTATCCTTTTCGGTACTATTACTTATGTCCTATTACTAAAAATATAGGATTAAAGTTTAGGGTTTAAAGTATAAGATGTATTGTGTATTTTTAGGGTGTAAAGATTGAAATTTAGAATTTGAATTTAGGGCTTAGGATTTGATTTTTTAGTGTTGGCACAAAAAAACACTAAAAAGATGTTGATGATTTTTGTCCATCTAGATTAGAAACCCCTAGCCCTTTCATTGCTCCTATCATTAAAAAATAGGTTTAAGGTTTATGATTAAAGTTTAAGATTAGGTTTAGAGTATTGAGTATATAGTATATTTTTAGGATGTATGATTTAGGTTTTGAGATTTAAAATTTAGGATTGGGGCAAAAAAATTAATTTTTAGTGTTGGACACAAAAATGTCACATGTTGAGATAAAGATTTTGATATACTTTTGGCTTAATACATTCCCCTAAACTTTACCTGTATTCTAAACTCGCTCCTTAAACTACGTTTTGCCCACTCTTGCGCCCTAAAATATTCACCGTTATTCATTTCACCCCAAAAGTTAACACCGTTAAAAAAATCTGTCTGAGTGGAGTTTGGAGAAGGGTTAACTAATGGAATAGTCATTTATATTTTCCCCCAATACAAAGTTGGTGACCAGTAAGGTCATTTACGTTTTCAGGGCGTAAACTTTTGGTCACTCGGCCGTTTGTTGCCGTTAAACATTGACAACTTGCTGACCTGACAGTTAAAAAAATAAGGGTAAAATATTGCAATGACCACTAAAGTTTATCTCATGTACATTTCTGCTCCTCAATTTTAAAAAATAAACATTATGGTTATTATTAAAAAGGTTTCTTTATAATTTTACCCTTGAATTTTTTAAAATTTATTTTTAAACCAACAAATTATACAGTAAATGGCACTGTAAACTAGCAACTGGTAGCAGTGGGTAACAGGACTTCCAGTTCTTTTTTTTAGGTTCAAGGTACAATAAATCCTTGAACTTTAAAAAAATTAATTAAGTTTTTGAAATTTTTTATAACTAATTGAGCCTTTATACTTCAAAATTTTGTCAATGCACCCTTTTGATTAAAGAATAATAGAATAATTTAGAGTGAAAAATAGGAGCAATTTGAAAGTTTAGTTATCAAATAGGAGCAATTTGGACACCTAAAATTTAAAAAGAGTATACATTGGGTACCTATTTTTCATTTAAGCCTTTTATAATATTATTGTACTAATTGATTGTAAAGTTTGAGGGTTGAAAAATAAATTTTTAAAAATTCAATGATAAAGTTATAAAGAAACCTTTTTAATAGTGACCATAATGTTTATTTTTTAAAATTGAAGAGCAGAAATGTACATGAGATAAACTTTAGTGGCCACTGTAGTAGTTTACCTTTATTTTTTCGCTACCAGGTCAGCAATCCGTCAATGTTTAATGGCAGAGTGACCTAAAGTTTACGCCCCGAAAACGTAAGTGACCTTACTGGTCGTTTTTCAAAATCGATGATTAACTTTATATTGAGAGAAAATATAAGTGACTATTCAAGTAGTTAACCCTTTGGAGAATTATGGGTGTTTTTTATGGGAAAATAAGGTTTCTAAAGATGAATTGATAGAATTTACTTGCATGAATCTGATTCAAGTTACTCATTACAATTACAATGAATCCCAAAGAGAAGAGAAATGAAAATAATTAACTTGAAAAAAATGAGAAGAAGAAGTAGAGATTTAATGTTATGGAAATGAAAATAATTAACTTGAAAAAAATATTCAAGTTTCAAGATTCAGGTAATAACAATGCAATGCTCGTTTTCAATGCTATATTTACACATAGTTCTTTAATAGTTTGATTGATGTCTTCATTAGTCTTTTAACATCATTTTTCTTGAAACACTTTTAGACATAGGTAAGTTTGGTTCAATAATCGGTAATAAATAAGCACAAAGCAATGGCTTGTTTCAATTTGGTATCAATGATTTAATACTTCCAGAGCTCGTACTCCCTCCAACCGAACCTCCGCCTCGCTTAGGGTCGTCACCCTTAAGTCGTAGCTCATGGACTGTAGTCCCAATAAACATACCGAGTACCATGCCAAAGTATCCAAAACCTTTTTCTCAATTATATTTCATCGATACGATTTCTTTATCAATGGCAATAACGGTGTCTATAGCTAAGTTAGTAATAGTGTCAATGACAATATCAATAACAATATTTTTGATGATAACAATGATATCAATATCAATGTTCAGTGGAAATGGTAATATAATGTCAATAACAATAACGGTGATATTATCAGTGTTAACAACAATAATAGTATCAATATCAATGTTAATAAAAATAACGGTGATAATATCAATGTCAATAACAATGTTCGATGATCGATATATCCTTATTTTGATATTTCAATAAAATCGATGACAATGTCAATGATTTGACAAACAATAATTCAACGCAATGAACTTACCAATGCTTCCAAAAAAGCTCGATGCAATGGTACCTGATATCCCAAAGTGACAGGAGATTCTGTTTCACTAATCTTAGTTTGCCTTAATTGACTTTCTAGTCCAAGATTCCCGACTTGGCACAGATAATGCAAAGCCTTGCGAGTTTCCTCAGTGAGCAAGTAGCCATCCGTAAATAATCCATAGATGGTTCAAAAGTCAATTTGCTCGAAGCTACCCCATCTTATCTCTTATCTCATCCCAATTTATATTCGGTGATGGTTTCCTCTTTAGGAGAAAAACCCCAAAAATATAACAAGGTATCTACGTTTCTTGTCCACCACGTGGCATAGGGAATAGGCCATGGTGTTACCATGTTAACACATAATCTCATTAGTCTTGTGACACCTAATCATATGATCTTTAAATTCTTTCTTTAATACTTTTAATTAAAACAATAATAGTTTGGGATGATGACACTCATCACACCCTTTAAATTAATTAGGAAGTCATGCTTCCATTGTTTTCCACGTAACCTGGAGCCTATAAACTTTGAGCATATTTATTCTCACGTGGAATTAAGAGACAAACCATAGTGCACCCGTTTAATCTCTGTGGCACATTTTCCCATACCATGTATATCCTCCACGTAGCATGGAGGAATATCATGCATTTGCCAGGTTTTCCCCACGTGGTAAGAGCCATGCAATTTGGTTTCCCTACCCGTGGAGTTTTCTCATATGATTATTCAATTTAATATAATTGAACAAAACATGTGCTATGACTCACCATCAATCATGGATCCAACCTTTGGGGTTCTTATCACATTTTAATTTCTAATAATTTAATCACTAAATGGTCTAATTACTCACTTAGTTATTCTATTCTCTCATATCTTGCACTTGTGATTTTATATCATTATAATTTAGCCTTTGGCTTCACATTTCATAATCCTACAATTTAGTCATGATTATTTAAACTCTCAATTCAGTACAGAAACTTTACAATCTACCTAATTTATCCAATTACTCATTTAATTTCTTTCATTTATACTTTCGAAAATACATTTTCAATCTTTAGAAGTCAATATCCGACTAGGCCGATTTTCGAGATGGTACGACTGTTTACCTTGCGATGTTTTTGTAGGGTTTGTGCCCTCTTTTGTATGGGTTTCTGGTTGTCGTAGTGCTTGGCTACTATCGTATTATTCGCGGTCTTTGGTTGTATTGGCTTTTTACATAATTTATTTTAATAAGTCTTGTTATTTCATTTATTGCATTTTGCATGTTTTTCGCAATAATTACACTTCATGATATTCTGTAGTACATTTGATGTGAGTTAGCTTTATGGCGACTTAAACAATCCAAGATCATGATGGAATCAGTAAGTTTTATTGTCTTTGGCAGGTGTATGAGACTATTGTATTGATTGGAAGCTCGAGGGTTGCGTATTTTAGGCTATTTTTGAGATTTGCAAATCTTGGAATTGAATGCTCATCTAGCGACTGTTGATATTGGAATTTAAAAAGTCAAAGCTTTACGCTTTATTTTTTTTCTATAAGTAGGACTCCCTTAGCGTTATATTTTCGCAAGTTACTTTGCGAGTGGTTTACTTTCTTTTTTGGGGTTTTCCTGATGTATAACTTTGGTCGTGCAATCTTGAAGGGGGAGAGGACAAACATATTTGTTGTTTGAACGGTATAATCCAGTCAGGGCTATTTAGTGTCCATGCTATTTGTATCAACAGACAATAGGATTCAGAAGGCTACGAATGGCCATTTGTGGAGATGCAAATCAAGATGCGGAGTATTTGGAAAACCTTTCTCTCGATATTTTTCAAATGTTGTGGTTTGTTTCTTTCCTCCAACAAAGAGAACATGCGTTTGGCTCTTTCCATCATTTAGTTTCACAAAATTCCTCTTGTACTATATCAATTTTAATGGTTAGACTGGCCGCTTATTTTGGATAATGATGAATCGACGCTTTTGCACCCCACTTTTGTGTTTAATATTGTTATTAATTTCTTGGAGTATTGTATGCGAGTGCTTTTTCTTGTGAACCACGTATCTCTTAATGGCGGCCCTGCGTTATGTCCTAGTTTGAGGATACTATAATGTTTTGGGTGGTTATAATAGGGATGTATAACTATTTTGCGTTCATTTCGTTCGTAGCTCGTCGTGGTCCAATCTTGCTCATCTAAAATTACTATTCCCTTATTTGGTTATAAAGCTTTTCTATTGTTGAGTATGTTTACCCGTCAACCTGGTCTGTGCTATTTGGTGGGTCTGGGTGTTGTTATTAACGTCCCCATAACATTATGTTCAATAATAATGTTTCTGAACTATTATCAATAAGAATTTTGTTATCCTTACGTTATTTGGTATTCGTGTTATTCGTATAGCTGATATGTAGATAATTGCATTCAGTAGGCCACTGGCCCTTTATATGGATGGACACCAACAGATAGGATATGTGAGAAACATTGCTCTTTATAATGTTAAACAATTCACACTGGATGACTTGTTAAGGCGGAGTTAAAGCGAAATTGGGGGAGACACCTATTGTCTCTATGTATTCTGCCTGCTATATTGAGAATCTAACTTTTATCTTAATCAGTGGGATTTTTTAGGGCCTGGGGCCATTCTACTTGAATTGGGAACAAGCTGGGCTAATTGATTTGCTTTTTCATTGTTCAACGAAGAGAAGTTTTCTACGATAAGCGCTTTGCAATCAGATTAATTTATTTGCTTAGGGCTCACTTTGGTGACAGCTGCAAATAGGGTCCACTATTTGCGATTCAGTCTCTTTTGGTTCTTTCAGTTGAGGGCTTCTGTTTGATTTTAGCGTACTTGTGATTGCTAGCATCTAGTAAAGTTCGTACTATGAGAATTATTCTGTTTTTGTGTTCGTGTGTTTGTTTTTCCCCCTCTAGTGAGGTAGTCTTGATTTCCATTGTCCGTATTTGCACACTCATTATTCTTGCACGTTAATGTCGTGGTTCCATTTAAATGAACAATATTTGTTGGAGCAGCTTGATACATGCACTGTTTTCGACCCGCTCTCTACTATTTTATGCTCAGGCAATGTAACACTCGGGTTCGGGGGTCGGGTGAAAATAATAATTTAATAATGGTTCGGGTTTCGGTTCCAAATTTTTAAATAATAAAACAATGGTTTGGGCCTCGGGTTTTAAGACAACAAAATTTAGTTGGACCATTTTTAAAATAAACCCAAATAACCATGGGTGTCATCCATTGTAGTTATTTTAATTCATTAAGGGCATTTAGGTCTTTGGACCTTTGATTTTAAACTAACCTAAAATAATATTATTGAGTCATCTTCTTCCCCCTCCATATTCTTCTCATTTCAACGACAACATGAACCCCACCCCTCCTAAATACTATTCCATTCAATATCTTGCTCATCTTTGAAGGTTTTGCAAAGGTAACTTCGTTTTTGACTTACCCACGTTATTCTCTACACGTTGACACCTTTTGTTTTCATTTTTAAGCATGTTTTTGAGATTTGGAAATTTAAGGATTTTGGATAAAAATGTTGCCTTTATGGCCTTTGACTAAAGATTTTGGTTTATTGTTGGTGTGGGGGTTGTTTGTAGACCATGGGAATCAATATATGTGATTTTTAAAAAAATTTATGCTTATTCCCGGATTTGGGTTTTTGGGAGGTTTTTGGGAGGTTTTGGGTTGAGATATGGGGGTGTTTTATGTGGAAATGAGAAGGCCAATGGATAGGCTATATGTGAGGGCTGTTTTGGAGACTTTAGGGAGTAATTTAAGGTTTGGAATCATTGGTTTTGAGGGGTGTTTAGGGGCTACTCGGGAATTGAAATTTTGGGCTTGTTTTCAATGGGAAAATTGAAGTCTTGTGCTTGGTAGGTAATCCGGGTTGATTATTTTGGATTATGGACTGATTTGGGATTGTTTACTTGGTGTTGGAATGTTTAGAAATGAGAAATTTTGTTGGTGAAGCTTCGGGGACAAATTCGGGGATTTCGGAGTCTTGAGCTTGGTCTTCGATCTTCTCTTGGGTAGCAACGGTGAGTAGAATTGTTGATTTATGCATTGTGCTCGTTATGGATCCTTTTGGGGTTTGGGTGGGACCTTGAGGGGTCACCTAAACCCGTGTGTAAGTCTCTTTACTCCCATGTTGTTGTGATATGTTGGATGCTTATATGTCATGATCATTAAGTGCATTTTGAGTTGATAATTGTGTAGTCAAGTTGAGTTCGTGCCTCACGTGATGGTGGTCTAAACTACGGTGATGTGTAGTCCCACCGGTACTGACTAGTAGGGTAGTACTTTGATGTGTAGTCCCATTGGAAATTCACTAGTCGAAACGGTGATGTGTAGTCCCACCGTACGTGTATGTTGCTTGTGCTTGTGCAAACCATGTGTTGTTATTGAAATTGACCCTTGTGCATCCATTGCTTTCTTGCATTTAAATCGTGTTTTGGAAAACTGCATGTTGTGAATTGTAGAGCCTCTCTCACTAAGCTAGTTGGCTTATGCTCTTTTTGTTTCCAACGTGCAGATCGTTAGAGTTCGGGAGGCAAGCGGGCGAGGGAGGAGCTTTTGGAGTTCTCAAGCTAATTCACATATGGTTGCATTTTGTAATAATGTCTAGACAATGGGGTATAGAGTTGTAGGAGTTGGGGTTAAACTCCTTAGGAAATTTGTGTTTGAGCATGTTAAACTCGTAGGTGTGTTATGCTTTTGTTTCATGGATTGCGATTTATGCCTGATATGTTGCTTATCTGAATATGCCTAAATATGTATGTCGTTGGCCGATGTATGCCTTATGCTTGCCTATCTTGTATATGGTGCATTAAGCTTGCTAAGTATGCTTCTTCTTGGGAAATTGCATGAAGTCTTGTTTTGCATGGTCCTTGTAGATTCAATGCCTTGAAAGCTAAATCTCTGTTGTAGACCTGATGTATGAATGTTTGTATGAGCTTAGGGGAGTCCAAAAATGCATCTAGAGTTGTGTTTTGGGTCACCAAATTGAAGATTGTGGAATTGCAGAGCAGGGCGTCTCGATACGCCTAAGGGCCGTATCGATACGGCCTTGCCCAAATGCCACAGTTTTTGCTTGGCGTACCGATACCCTCCAAAGTTACTGGAATTTGGAGATGTGGGAGCGAGTAGTGCGTACCGATACGGGATTCCCGAGTATCGATATGGGTCTAATCCGTGGACCAAGAAGGTTTGACCGAGAAGGGCGTATCGATACGCTCTAGGGCTGTATCGATACGGTCTTCCCGGAGTTGACTCCTTGGGTTGACCTGGTCAGGGCGTATCGATACCCCTAGTTAGGCTACCGATACGGTCTGCTCTGTAAGCTTAAAAATGGACTGTTGTGTATGGTTGTGGTTCGAATGTGACTTCCTTTAAATGTTTTCCGCTGTTGTGAAGCACATAAGACTTAATATTCCTTTAGACAAGATTAAAATAAAAAGAAAAAAAATAGGGTTGCTAACCGAGGGGGAACCTTAACGGGTTTTCACTCGGTTTTCCCCGTGTGGCCCACTCGGACCGGCCATCCGGCCATACCGGGACGAGGGGGTTACAGGCAACCCTCTATATATTTGTCAAACTTTAATTTAGCATATGTCGCTTGTTCACTGGCGCAAACATATGCATTCTTACAAAAAATAGTGCGCAAGAAGAGAACTTTACTTTAGCATATGTCGTACTCACTTGGAAATTTACTACTTTCTGAGAAATCATTGTTCACTTACTTTTATATATTTAGAATCATTTATTTTGTATTTGCATAAGTATTTTGAGCTAGGAAGGTTATTGCTCTTGGGTAATATAGTTTCAATCGTGCGTGTATTTGTAACATGTGTCGTATTTACAAACGCTATCATTCTGTTTGTGATGGCGGATGTTATCTTTCGGGGCGAGGGAATGCTGACAAATGATTGGCTTAGATGACTCGTTTTTCTTCACACTTGCTTAGTTTGGGAATGGCAGACATTCAACTGATTTGTTTTATGCTCGCTTAATTTGGGAGTTATGCTTTTCCGCCCAATTTAGAGGGTGCTATATCTTTTTCACCCGTGTATATATATTTGTTCACTAAATATAATCTACTTTTTACTCCTTGACTTTATGTATATGTTGGGAATAATATTAATTTCTATTGTGATGCCATTTGTTGCCTTTCTGGGGTGGGAGATCATTAGCGTAGCTACCGTTTGTTCAAAAAATTCTTTGCCCCGGGGTGAAATAATTTTGATTATTATGGATGTATTCATGCATTTAAGCGAAAGTAGCTAGCGAATATTTATTTTTGTAGTCGCTTTAACACGCACACTTACTGTGGAAATGGCTAGCTAACCTTAATGATATCATCAATTTGGTGTGCCCCATTCTTATGATATGTACATGCTTGCCCACTTGCCCCCAGGCGAGTGCATGTTATAAAGTGACATTTGCAAGCCTAGATTTTGTTGTTTCTTATCTTTTATCTTCTATATGGATTTTGAAAATGCATATTTCTTTAAAAATGTAAAAACATAAATATAAACTTCTGATATTACAAATTTGTAAGGTCAGTAGGTAGCGAATTGTATTGTCTTATGCGTTCGTATATCCATTTTTTGGATATGAGAATTAATGCCCCCATATGGGGTAGTCTTGGTCATTGTATATTTTTATAGTACAGATTTTTAAGTTTAGAAGATTTGAGACTTTGCTTGTTGTTGCATATATTGTGGCGATTCGCTAATTCTGTACCATACTTTTTACAAGACGGTTTGTAGGAAGCGTATTACAGCCAAAATTATGTAGAACCATTGTTCGCTTGCTTGGGGGGAGCTTGTATAACTACAGTTGGAGCTATTTAGAATTGTTGTTCGTTGTCTTAGAAGAAGCCAAAATTTTATATCGCTACCTAGAGTGGCGTCTTTCCATCGCCCCCTTCTTAAAAGTAACAGAAGCTTAGACGACCTCTTGTGGCGGTCGTTGAGCTGATTATTTTATGCATGCTTCTTAAAAGCGACGGACGCTCAAATGACGCTTTGTCTGTTTAGCTCACTTGCTTTAGAAGCGGTGGTTGTTGAGCTGATTCCTTTATGCACGCTTTTGAAAAGTGGGGGACGCTCAGACAACCTTTGGATATTTATCTTGCTTGATTTAAAATTGGCGTTCATTGAGTTGATTCCTTTATGCATGTTTCTTAAAAGCGACAGACGCCCAGATGAACTTCTGTCTATTTATCTTGCTTGCTTTGGAAGCAACAGTCGTTGAGCTGATTCCTTTATGAAAACTTCTTAAAAGCGGCGAACGCTCAGATGGCCCTTTGTCTATTTAGCTCGCTTTCTTTGGAAGAGACGGTCGTTGAGCTGATTCCTTTATGCACGCTTCTAAAAAGCGGCGGACGCTCAGATGGCCCTTTATCTATTTAGCTCGCTTGCTTTGGAAGCAACAATCATTTTAGGAATGACTAATGAGCCTTTCATCCTTGGGGAGAATTGTGGACTAAATAAAAATATTAGTAGAAGAGCTATTCTTATTAATCAAAACAGTGGCATATAGTGTGCCATAGAGTGCACATAATGACGAAAAATGAAAAATAAAGTGCATATTGGACAATATAAGCTATATCATACCTTCACATGTTCGGTGCGTGCCTGCTTTATGACTTGTTTTTGCTCTCGTATGTCCTTCCAATCGTGTTTGGCTGTTAACTGGTCTATAGCTATACATTAGACGCCAATCTTGATCACTCCTCAAGCCATCGGGGAGGTTGCGAGAGCAGTAGATGAAATTCAAAGCCTTACAACTTTGAATTTCATCAGCAAGGATCACTTCCTTTCTTCTAGTGGATAAGGGTTCCTTACATCCCTGATTCGGACTTTCTTCCTATTTTGATCCAAGTTTCCGTCATGTCGTTTGTGACGCACTTAGCTTTATATCTCTCATCGGAATTCCTATATATTGGTGGGTTTTCTTTTTACGTGGATGCACCCTTCCTTTGGATGTCTCGGCTACTTCTTCTGACCGGTCTGTGACTCCCAATTTACTTTGCATGCTGGTTGGTCGGATACTTTTGGCTTGAGAAGAAAATAACAGGGGGTTTCTTTTCCCCATCCCCTTCTTTTTCCTACCTCCGTCCATTCCTCCATATACATCCCCGTCGAGGGCCACTCTTCAACGTCTTTCAGGGATCAAATCAAAAGGTAAACGATACACACTCACCACACCAATTGTTGATGGAAAAAATGGGCATGGACCGGATATGGTGGTCTAAAGGCGGCCGGGGTGGTCATTTTGGGTCGGAGCTTGTGTGTGGCTCTTGTTTCTCTTATGATTGTTGTGCCAGGAAGGGGAAGCTCTCATAGAGTTCTCTAGAGTCCAAGTTTTAGTTACAAGAGCCTCTTATAAAGGGGTTAGATAAAGTGAGGCACGTTTTAATCGAGGGGGACAAGTGTTTTAGTGAGTTGTCGTGACTTAGTGTCGGTGTGGATCACGTGTATCGTCACGTCTCAGCTGTGCTCTGTCATCCATAGCGATCACGTGCGTAGTCACGTGATCGCCAGATGTGATGTTGCTTGTAGTCTTGTTGATTCGTTGTAGGTTACAAAGGGCGTCGTATAATTCACAGGCGACCTCATGCGCTACTTCGTCGATCACCAGATGTCTTTTGTGTTATACTGTTTGTAGTCTTGTTCATTCGGGTCGTCTGGTCCTGACACGTGGCGGTTAGTGCTCATAGGTACTAACAATTATGTATGTGGAATTAAAAAATGTAGAAAATAATAAGACATATATTAAAGTTAGTGATTCATAGCATAAACTTGTGCTTGGCGCAGTGGCTAAATCACTCCCCTTATCCCTGCCTTACTCGGGTTTGAGTCCCACCCAACGCAAGTTTTCTTGATTTCGTTTTTCTCCTTTAAACGTGTGCTGACACGTGTCACCATCTGATTGGAGGAGGAAAATAAATTTATTAAATCAAATATAAATAATTAAGTTCCTCCAATAAGGTGATGACACATGTCACCACATAATTGGATGTGTAATTTATTTTATTAAATTAAAAGTATGACCAAATTGATAGAATGTATAAGTAATGAGGACCAAATGTGTAATTATACAAATTTTTACTAACTGCCACATCACTCCCTCGGTTAGATTTTAACGGCAGGTGGTCACATTGAGTCCATTTACATAGCTAAGTGGTATTATTGCTTCAATTAGAAGTATAATGGTCAAATCGAGACCAACTCCATAATTGAGTGATCATTTATGTAGTTTACCCTATCAGTTTTCAAATTTAGATTATTCAAATGATTAAACATATATACAATCGACACGTAAAGATGAAAGAATTGTTTGGAGATCAGAATAAATTTTAAAACTAAACAATTTTATAGGTGTTTAATGCAGGAGCAGACGTGATTTTAACCTGTTCAAAATGCCAAAAAATGGAATGGCCGGAGTTAGTAGGTCACACCCCAGCTGTAGCAGAGAAAAGGATCGAGGAAGATATGCAGACAGTCCATATTGTAGAGACCCCAGTTGGGGAAACTCCTAGAATTGGCTAAAACCAGTTCTAAAATAATATTACAACTGAATACTTGTAAATTGTTTTTCAAGTTTTCTGTTATTGTTCGTCTCTCTGTTGTTATATCATTGGACATTCATGATGGAGTTTGATAGTTTTAATTAATAAAACTAGGTTGCTTTATCGTATTCCCATTTTGCGTTGTTGCAAATAAAATCTTTAAAGAACATGATTGCAAGTTTAATTATTTCTCATTTGTATTGTTAGGGTTTAGTCTTTTTCAATTTATCAAATAAGTGATGAAACTATATATATATTTTTAGATAGGTGCTTAAAGTATTTTTCGGGCAAAACAGGTGCCTAACGTTTTTAACGTTACTCAAATAGGCATTCGCCGTCAACGTTCGTTAATTTTCACCGTAACGGACATGTGGCAGCTTCTTAAATTTCCATAATTATATTTAAAAATAAATAAAAATTAATAAAATAAAATATTTTCTTTATTTCACAAAATAGCCCCAAAATTTGAAATCCCTAACACCCCAAATTTTAAATCTTGATTTGACTTGATTTCGAAGCCTATTGCCACGTCACCGCCCACCACATTCGTCGTCGGACCATCACGACCATTTACCCAACCACCTCGTCACCGAAAATTGATCGACGTCGTGCGAAATGTCAAAATTGTTGAATGGTTCATTCGAATAATTCGAAACGAACGACGGAATAACGGACGGTGAACGGTGTGTGGGTCGTTCGACGAGGGGAGGGCACTTCTATCCGTCGTCAGAAACGCGACCACCGCCAGTGGTAGTGGCCGGATTTGGGGGTTTAGGGATTTGGGGACTATTTTGAGATTATTTGAAAATGTTAGGATATTTTAAATTTTTTGATTTATTTTTTAAAAAATAAAATTAAAAAATGTTTAATATTGCAACGTGTCATGTTTTTATTGACTGACGAGATTTTTTTAACGGACAACCACGACAGACACCTATTTGAGTAACGTTGAAAACGTTAGACACTTGTTTGACCCGAAAAATACTTTAGGCACCTATTTAAAAATGTTATAGTTTGGGCTCTTATTTTCCACTTAAGCCTTTATCAAACTATAAGCAAATATTTTGTTCGTAAAATAAAACTGTTTAAGTTTTATTTAAGGGTAATTATACCATGCACTGACGGGTGGAAATTTTTAGTTTTTTCAAATGTCTGAGATTTAGGGGTTTAATGTTTGCAAACCGTTTGAGTTTTATGTAAGAGTAATTATACCATGCAATGGCGTTGGAAACTTTAAATTTCGGCAAGTGTGTGAGATTTAAGGTTTATAGACTCAATTTAGCATTTATGATTTAGGGGTTTAGGTTTATGTGGTTAGAATTTATGTTTTAGGGTGAGAATTTAGATTTTATAGATTAAAACCTAAACCCCTAACATACTACCTAAACTCTAACTTCTAAACCCTAAATTTTAACCACAACCCCTAAATTCTAACCCCTAAATCCCTAACGTACTCTAAACACTAACCTCTAAATCATAAATTCTAATTATAACCCTAAATTCTAACCACAATACATATATTCTAAACTATAAAACATAAACTCCTAAATTGAGTTCTAAAACCATAAATACAAGATGCTTGTGGGAAGTAAAAGTTTTCACTGTCGGTGCATGAAATATTTTCTCTTTATATAGTGATATATATATATATATGTGTGTGATTAACTCAAATTCGAATTTATTTATAGTTTTTTTTGTTATTGTTTAAACCTAAGTGGTTTGGGAATATTGGAGCCGGCCTAGCAGGAAAATGACATTCTTGTTGCACACATCATAGTAATTATCAAATTAGGTACGTATGAGTTATTGCGAAAATTCTCCATGTGGCAAAACAAAGATTAAAAAATTGGTAAAATCTATCCAGAAGGACATTTAAACTAAGTTCCACGACTAAGTCACCAAAAAATTATCATTTCTTCGCGATGGCTGAAAATCAACAAACTCAATCCTCTGAAAACCAACATGAGGAATTAACAAATTCGGTACCAGTTTTACCAAGTAAGTCGTTTGCTTTTTCCATCTTCTAAAATCATTCAATTCATCAGAATCTAAACTGTTGATATATGAGAATTAAACAGTTTAAATGCGTATCTTCTTCAAAGTTGAACAATTTTCTATGCTTTAATTTGATAATATAGGAGCTTACGGTGTTTTGCTCGGATCTACGAAAACGGAATGGCCGGAGTGTGTAGGCCTCACCCCTGATGAAGCGGAGAAAAAGATTAAGGAAGAGATGCCAAGGGTTGGGATTCAAGTGGTCCAACCTAATTCTTTTGTTACCATGGATTTTAACAAAGGAAGGGTTCGGTTATATCTTGATGCTTCGGGAAAAGTTGAGAGGCCTCCAAGAATTGGTTAAAACCAGCTTGTCTGCCTTCTAAAATAATATTGCAAGCTGCTCCTTAATTATCAATTTCAAGTTCAAGTTCTTAAATTGTCAATTTCAACTTCTTAATTATCGCTTCTGTCTTTGTATTGTTATATCAATGGAGCTCAACAGTTTTAATTAATACAACCAGCTTGCATTGTCTTGTTCCGATTTTTGGATGCTTGCCTAGAAAAGTAACAAGGGTAGTGCTCTAACAAGTTAGCAAAGATACAGGTAAACAATGGTTCAAAATTTGAGGGTATGAATGTAACTCTAACAAGGCAACAAGCAATAGGATTTGAGTCTCACCAACATTTCTATTTATTTGCATCAAGTACCCAAGGAATGGTCTAAAAGCCTAGATGAAATTTTGGACAGCATTCAAATAAATAGTCAAAAGTCTTGTTCTAATTTTGCATATTTTACCCATCATTTTACTGCTCTTCCTTTGGTCAGTCTTAGTTTCTGACTGATATCTGGGGTGAGCTTTCATCTTTTTCTTTCCCTATTTATTTGCCTTCTGAAATGTCAAACTGCCACTGAAGGATTCCGCGTGACCATGTCTACTATAAGTCTATAACAACTCCACTACTTCCATGGCCAAGCGAGGGGACAAGAGTTCGAATCTTGGAAACAAGCTCATTACATTCTCCTGAAGAGGACAAGAGTTCAAACTTTGGAAACGATATTATTAGAAGGGAGAGCCATAAATCCCAAACATGGATCATAAAATGGACCATAAAAAATAAATCTTAAAAATAATTTTGAAATACAATGATAAATACACATTTGATCAACTAATTTCTAATTAAGGACAATAATATATGTAAATATACAAGGACATTATCGAATGGTCTAGTAATATAAGACATTAAGTCCCTTGAATAACATTAAAAGATTATATTTTAACGTTATAAATGAAATAAATTGGATTGAAAAAATTGTCTCTTTATAACATTTAAACCATATTAGATAAGATATCAAAGACATTAGATGTTACATCACAAATAGAGAGGAAACTAACAAGGAAAAAAAGAGCAAGCACAATTGTAACGCTCCGGTTTTGGGCCTAGAGGTTTTAAAGGTGATTTAGGGTCTGATGAACCTAGACTACAGATCCACGTCGGTTCGAAGTTGGTTCAGGAAAAACTTGGTTCGAGATGTGATAAAATTATACAAAAATTTTATAAAATCCTCTTATATATGTATTGAGGAAAAGTGAAGCCAATTTTGGAAAATGATTTTTGGAAGGTCGACATTTTGGTTTGGTGACTAAAATGTAAAAAATGCAAGTTTTGTTTTAATGGCTAAATTAAATAGGGCCAAAACTTAGAATCCTTAGGGAGCTATTACACCAAGGTGTTATAAGCTATTCCCTTGATTTTGTGTTTTAAAATGATTTAATTAATAAATTTATTAAATGTGAAGTGATAAAAGGATTTTGAAAAGGCTAAACATTTTATTACGTAACTACTTTTCTTCTAAACTTTTCTCTCAACTTTCCCAGCAGCCAAACTACATCTTCATCACTAAAGTCTCCAGATATTTATCTCATTTCATCTACTTTTGATTTCTAAATGATGCACATGGATTTCTACATCAACTAGCTAAAGTTTTCTTTGAAGGATTTCTTCAAAATCATTGCAAATCAAGGGGAAAGCTTGTGTTAGAGGCGATCTTTCTTTTATCTCCTCTAATCAAGGTTTTTTATTGAAATTCCCAAGTATTTGGCACTCTAATTATGCTTTCTTAACAAGATTTCATGTTTAATTTGATGAAAATGGTTAAATCAAGCTTAAATGGTGATTTTGAATGATTTTCGTATTGGATATGATTTGGCTGAGTTATGATTGTTTTTAATTATGTTTTGGATGTTAAAAAATGTTGAAAGAAAGGTTTGATCGTATTAATCCCAAATCAAGATGGATATCTAGTTGTTAGGTTGTTAGATTTTGGATTTTGTGGTGTTTGTGTGAAATCTGGGTTGTTGGAGGTGTAAGGATGAAATTAGGTTGATTTTGGATGTTTATTGATGATTAAAATTGGATAGAAGTGTTAGATTATGGCTAGGCTGAGTTTAGAGAGTGATTAGAGGTGATTTCAGTTGTTTCGAATGGGCGTTTTGGTGTTTTTGGGAAGAACATTGAGATTTTATAAGCTGCTGGTGATTTTAATGCATTATGATGCATTAATCCTCTGTTCTTGTGTGGTATAAACAAGGGAGAACATATCGGAAGCAATCGATGAAGTTCTGGGGGCTTCGGATGCTTGATTTCACGTCGGTGAATCTTGGTTTCGCGAGCCGGTGAGTAAGAACGTGATTTCTAGCTTTGAAACGCTTTAAAGGATGTTTTGGGAACTTAGTGCAAGCTTGAAACGCTTTACTAAGTTCGGAAGTAAGTAAAAGGAATTTCTCCATCAGATTGTGCTATTATAAGATTGTTGATGCACTTGATTTTACATGTGTGAAACCGATAAATTGATTTTGATATAACTAAAGAATTTAAGGACTAAATTGAAAATGAGAAAACGAATTTATAAGTCCTCAAACCTTTCTATATGTTTAAAGGAAAATGGATACGTTAGAAACTTAATTTGTCAAAACTTTTCTAAGTGTTCTTGAAGTCAAAACAGTGATTTTCGAGTCACCGTTTCAGAACAGCATTAGGCATTCCGGGACACTTTTGAAACTGTGAACCTGTGTTTCGAAACAGTTTTGAAACTGTGAACCTTTGTTTCGAAACGGGTTTCGAAACGACTTAAGAACATCGAGACGGCATGACCCGTTTCGATACGGTAGTATCGAAACGACCTCAAATGTTTCGAAACGAAATCCAAACTTGTTTTAAAAATATGACCGTTGAAGTTTTTAACCGTTTTTACATTGATCGTTAAAGCGTATCGAAACACCTTTAGTCTGTTTCGATACGAGCTTTGACAGTGGCTAAATGTTTCAAAACGTTTTTCGAAACGACTCTTAGCGTATCGAAACATTCGTAACTGTTTCGATACAGTCTCTTTAATGCTCCCCAACAGCTCTTTCTTTTTTGGTCTGTTTCAAAACATGATCGGGCGCTTAGAAACGAGTGATTGCAGACTACATTTATGAAAGGAAGATAACATCCCCAACGGCTCTATTGATGAATGCAACAACCACAAGGGCTAGAATTCAATGAGAAGGTATAAAAGGGACCTCTAAAAGCTTCAGCAACAACTATTGATCTAAAACCAAACATCCAAACATCAAATTCAAGCATTTGTGCTTAAATCCCATTATTGTCTTGTAACCCCAATTGTAATTTTCATTCTTATCCTTTCAATTGGGTTGAGTGCTTGTAGTTGGACTACTTTGTGCATTGAGAGATACTTGTTTTAGCCAACAACTTCTTTGTAATTCTTGTGTGAGGATTGGGTCAAATTTTGGGTAGAAAATTTGACCGACATTGGAACGGTTACCTCCTTAGCCTAGAAAAGGGGAAGAGCAATTAGTGAAATTGTTGAAAATCCTTAGTGAAGCTAAGATAGTGGATGTAGAGTTCGATTGAAACTTGAACCGCTCTAAATTCCCTTGTCTACCATTTTAATTTGTCAATTCCACTACCAAAAAGTCTAAAAATCCAATTCACCGCTCTTGGTTTATATCAATCATTCGAACCACTCAACAATTGGTATCAGAGCCCACCTCTTTGAAGGATTAACAACCACAATAGGAGTTCCTAGGAAGAGTGTGATCATCCAAAAATCAAGCCATGGCATCTACTTCCAAATCTAGCATGTACGAGTCTCAATCCACTACAAAACCGCCATTCTTCAATGGTGACAACTATCCATTTTGGAAGAACCGGATGCGCCTCTTCATCAAGTCCAACGATTACTTGGTTTGGGATGTCATTGAATATGGTCCCTACATTCCATTGAAGAGAGATGATGAAGGAAATATGGTTCTAAAGAAGAAGATTGAGATGAGTGAAGATGAGAGGATGAAGATCCAAATAAATGACAAAGCTCTTCACATGCTCTTTTGTTCTTTCGGTCCCGATATCTACTCCAAAGTCTCCTCCATTGAAAGTGCCAAGGAAGTGTGGGATACTCTTGAGACCACCTATGAAGAAACCAATGATGTGAAGGAGACCAAGATTAGAATTCTCAATCTTAGTTATGAGAATTTTAAGATGGAGCCCGACGAAACGGTGTCAAAGATGTTCGATCGCTTCTCAACCATCATCAACGTGTTTAAGGGCTTTGGAGAGACAATCTTGGAAGACAAACTTGTCCGGAAGCTACTCTACCCACTTCCCGAATCTTGGGATGGGAAGAGAACCGCCATCATCGAGGCCAAAAACTTGAAGACTCTAAAACTTGATGAGCTTGTGGGTTCTCTCCTTACTCATGAAATAATGAAGCAAGGAAGGGAAGAAGAAAAGAAGAAGGAAGAGAAAAGAGTGGAGAAGCTAGAGGTAGAAAAGAAGAAGAAAATGGGACTGGCTCTCAAATCTTCATTACATGAGGAGAGCACTTCTAGTGAGGAGGAAGATTTAGAAGAATTGGCTATGATAGCCAAAAGATTCTCACGTTTCATGAGGTCCAACCGAGGAAGGAAGATTCAAAGAAAGATGGACTTCAAGGGTAAAAACAAAGAAGAAGAGAGGGATCAAATCATTTGCTTCGAGTGCAAAAAGCTCGGTCAAATTCGATCGGATTGCCCTCAACTCAAGAAAAAGGGCTTTGAGAAGAAGAAGAAGCTTAAAGCCAAGCTTGCTACTTGGAGTGATGAGGAGTTATCCAAGGATGACGAACAAGAAGTGGCCAACCTTTGCCTCATGGCACTTGAGGAGGATTCCTCCATGGTAACCTCTAACTCATCATCTTTTGACTTTACATTTGATGAATTAAATGATGCATATGATGAGTTGTAAGAGGTTTACGATGAGTTAGTTGAGAAATACAAAGAGTCGGTCATTAGGAATAAGAAAAATATTTTGGAATTAAATGATAAAAACGACTCACTCTCTCAAGCTAACTTAAAATTTGAGAAAAGATTTTAGGTTTGAAAGATGAACTCAAATTTTTCCAAGATGAAAATGTAGACCTAAATAATCTTCTTTATCAATGCAATAGTGAACACCAAAAGGTGTTAGGTGAGCTTAACAAGCTCAAAGAAAACACCTTATGAGATTGTAAAATCTAAAAAGCCTAACATTAGCTATTTTCATCCATTTGGTTGCAAGTGTTTTGTTTTAAATAATGGAAAAGACAACTTAGGTAAATTTGATGCAAAAAGTGATGAAGCTATTTTCATAGGATATTCTTCAACCTCTAAAGCCTATCGTGTATTTAACAAGAGAACTTTAGTAGTAGAAGAATCTATACATGTTGTATTCGATGATAACCTCCTTCCAAGGAAGGATTCTTGTGATGATGATGATGTAGGAATCATTAATGCCTTTGATGGAGGACAAACTTCAAAGGAGGATGAGATTCCATCAAAAGAAGAGGACACACAAGATCCACCTCTTGAAGCCTTAAAGGACTTGGCTCTTGAGGAAAAGGAAGTGAGCTACCCAAGGGAGTTCAACTATGTCAAAGATGGTGAAATCTTGGGTGATCCATCCAATAGGGTAACCACTAGATCTTCTCTTAAACTTATGAACCATGTTGCATTTATCTCATGCATAGAGCCTAAGAATATAAAAGAAGCATTGAAAGATGATTTTTGGATTATGGCTATGCAAGAAGAGTTAAATCAATTTGAGAGAAGTAATGTTTGGACATTAGTTGATAGGCCTAGTAATCAATCTACTATAGGAACTAAATGGGTCTTTAGGAACAAACTAGATGAGAGTGGTAACATTGTGAGAAACAAAGCTAGACTAGTAGCACAAGGTTACACTCAAGAAGAGGGAATAGATTTTGATGAAACCTATGCACCCGTAGCTAGAATGGAAGCCATTAAGATGTTGCTTGCATATGCATGTTATCATGATTTCAAGCTTTTTCAAATGGATGTTTAAAGCGCATTTTTAAATGGTTTTATAAATGAAGAAGTGTATGTGGAACAACCACCGGGTTTTGAAGACTCAAAATTTCCAAATCATGTTTTCAAACTCACTAAAGCTCTTTATGGTTTAAAACAAGCTCCTAGAGCTTGGTATGAAAGACTTTCAAACTTTTTAATTGAAAAAGGTTTTGAAAAAGGTAAGGTGGACACTACACTTTTCATAAAAAGGTATAAAAATGACATTTTAGCAGTACAAATTTATGTTGATGATATAATTTTTGGCTTTACTAACGAATGTCATTTTGCAAAGAGTTTGCTAAGCTAATGCAAGGTGAATTCCATATGAGCATGATGGGGGAGCTCTCATTCTTTTTGGGACTCCAAATCAAGAAAAGGAAGGATGGAACCTTCATCAATCAAGCAAAGTACATAAAGGATATGCTCAAGAAGTTTGGCTTGGAGAATGCAAAGCCTCAAGCCACACCTATGAGCTCATCTACAAAGCTTGACAAAGATGAAAGAGGTAAGTGTGTTGACTCTAAGCTTTACCGTTCTATGATTGGATCATTGCTTTACCTTACCCCAAGTAGACCAGATTTCTTGTTTAGTGTTTGCTTGTGTGCTAGGTTTCAAGCTAGTCCTAGAGAGTCTCACATTATAGTTGTTAAGAGAATATTTAGGTACCTTAGAGATACCCCTTGTTTAGGTCTTTGGTACCCTAGAGACTCAACCTTCAACCTTCATGCTTATTCGGATGCGGATTATGGGGAGTGTAAAATCGATAGGAAAAGTACTTCGGGAACTTGTCAATTCTTAGGTAGTATGCTCAAATCTTGGTTCTCTAAGAAACAAAACAGTGTAGCTCTTTCTACCACTGAAGCCGAGTACATATCCTTAGGGAGTTGTTGTGCTCAAGTCCTTTGGATGAAGCAACAACTCTTAGATTATGTTATTAAAGTTGAAACCATACCCCTTTAGTGTGATAACACTAGTGCCATATGTTTGACAAAAAATCCCATCCAACACTCTAGAACCAAACATATAGAAATAAGGCATCATTTCATTAGAGATCATGTCCTTAAGGAAGATGTTGTTATAGAGTATGTTGACACCTTAAACCAACTAGCGGACATCTGTATAAAGCCTTTAGATAAAGAGCGTTTTTGGTCCCTTAGGAGAGAGTTAGATCTAACTAGCCTATCTTGACCTTTTAGGACCCTTTTGTGCTTTAATTGTGTTGAGATTTTAGGGGCTCGATTCGATCAACCATTCTTGCTCGCAAAGTGTGGAGAAGTTGGATAATTGGGTGTTTTAGTGGGAGGTGAAAATTAGGCAATTTGACACAAGGATTTATAGTGGTTCAACCTTCTAACCAAGGTCTACATCCACTACCTTAGCTCCCGACTAAGGATTTCCAAAAAAATTCACTAAGAATTTCGTCCCCTTTTCTAGGCTAAGGAGGCAACCTTTACAACCCTCAAAGCTTTCTACCCAAAGCTTGAGGAAACACTCTCTTGTACAAAGAAAGACTTAGCAAACTAGAAATCCCTCTAATAGGTGTTTGTTTGCAATTCTAAGCACTCACCCAAAACCTAAACACTTGAGCAAATTTAACAATGTAAGCTCACCAATGTTGTCTAAGCAAGAAATAAACAATTTAAGCTCTAGACAAATTTTGACATCATAATGTTGCAACAATTGAAGCATTAACCATTACAAGATGCTTAGAGGTCCCTTTTATACTCCCAATTGAGTTTGTAGCTATTACTAGCCGTTGGGGATGATTTGGAGCCGTTGAGGACTTTATTTCCCTTCATTAATGCTGTTCTGCAGCCATTCGTATCTGTTGAGAAATATTTTGATATAACAATTATGTGAAAAATGTTTTGGACTTATTTAAAGATTTCAAAAATAATTCAAAAGTCCTTAAAACTTGAAAAATATGTTTAAAATATTTTTGACTTTGCACCTATATCGAATATACATTTTAAAGTAAAAAATTAGCCAAAATTGTGTTTTTAAGTGGAAGTTTCGAAACCATACCTATAAGGTTTCGAAACCTCTCTGGGCAGTAAGCTTTTGTTTTTGAAACCTTAACAAAGGTTTCCAAACCTCTATTAAGGTTTGGAAACCTTGGCACAAAGGTTTCGAAACCTCTATGAAGGTTTCGAAACTTTGGCCCTGTAACGGCTCTAAAACATCCCCAACGGCCATAAACGGCTAGTTTTTACAGATCCCTTCTTAAGGTTTCGAAACCTCTTCAATGGTTTCGAAACCATTGTGCAGGTGAGCATTTAAAGCTCGACTTTAATGGCTTCCAACGACCATAAACGGCTAGAAACTCATCAAGGAGTATAAAAGGGACCTCCAAGCATCAAGATACAAGAGATGCTTCAATTGTCAATCAACAAATGATCAAATATAGTCTTTGAACTTAAATTGTCAATTCTTGTATAAAAAAACACTAGTGAGCCAAAATTGTCAAATTTGCTCAAGTGTTTTAGGTTTTGGGTGAGTGCTTAGAATTGCAAACAAACACCTATTAGAGGGATTTCTAGTTTGCTAAGTCTTTCTTTGTAAAGAGAGTGTTCCTTCAAGCTTTGGGTAGAGAGCTTTGAGGGTTGTAACGGTTTCCTCCTAATCCGAGAAAAGGGGACGAAATTCTTAGTGAATTTGTTGGAAATCCTTAGTAGGGAGCTAAGGTAGTGGATGTAGACCTTGGTTAGAAGGTTGAACCACTATAAATCCTTGTGTCAAATTGCCAAATTTTCACCTCCCACTAAAACACCCAATTATCCAACTTCTTCACACTTGGCGAGCAAGAACGGTTGATCGAATCGAGCCCTCAAAATCTCTACAGTATCGATACTATTGGATCCGTATCGGTACGACCTTCATCAGAAACTAGTCGTTGGGCTCTTGCTAGCATGGGTGTATCGATACGCTTGAGGGCGTATCGGTACGGGTTCACTTTTAAAGGACCGTTGGGAAAGTAGCCGTTGGGGTGGTTGAAAAGGGATCAGTACGCTTACCAGGCGTATCGAAACGATCCCGATCCGTATCGAAACGGCCAAGCCTGTTTCGATACGGGTTTTGGCAGTGACCAAACTGGGGCAAAAAGGTATCGGTACGGGTACAGCCGTATTGATACGGGTAACTTGAAAAGTCAAGTTTGGCTCTTTAAAACTAGTAAAAAAAAAACATTGCCAAAAACCTTTTACAAAAAATACAAATTTGGTTTTAAAATGGCTCCCCCTTTACTCAAAGCATCATAAAAAATGTTAGTCCAACATATATGATCATCTAGTTGAATTTAAAACAAAAATAAACAAGTGAAATAAAAAACAACTAGAATTTTTACCAACACTTGAACCCGAAGGGAGGATGTGAAGCCTTCCTTCTTCAAGTGTTCTTCCTTGTGTGCATGGATGTAACCCCCTCATCCCGGTCTAGCCGGATGACCAGTCCGAGTGGGTCACACGGGGAAAACCGAAGCGAAACCCGTTAAGGTTCCCACTCGGTTAGCAACCCTATATATTTTTTAAAAAAGTTTTAATCTTGACTAAAGGCATCTTAGTACCTATGTGTTTTTCTCTTTAAAAAGGCCAACAAAGGTCAAAACAGTGCATTTTTAAGTAAATGTTTCGAAACCTAGACTGGCAGTAAGGTCTGGAACCCAGATTTTTGCAAAGGTTTCGAAACCTTACCCATGGTTTCGAAACCCTCTTCCATGGTTTTGAAACCTTCCTCAAAGGTTTCGAAACTTAGGCTGGCAGTGAGGTATGGAATCCCAGATTTTTGCAAAGGTTTCGAAACCTTACCCATGGTTTCAAAACCATTGTGCATGGAGCATTTACTGCTTAACTCTAATGACTTCCTATGGAAAAAAACATCAAGAGCATACATAGTCATACATAAGAGCTTAAAAAGGGCTAAAGGCATGAATTAACACACATGAGATTTGCACATATCAACTAAGCAACCTAAACATCCAAAAAGGGCATGCCATCTCACACAAGCATTCATCAAGGCATTCATTTTTCAAGCATAAGGCAAGTTAAAACATGCTTACAACCAAGTCAAGTCATAGACATCAAAATCATATATGAGTCTTACAAAGCTCATTCAAACACACCCTTGCCACATTGCTTAACTACTATATAATTAATAACCGTACTTGAGCAACAAACTTGGAAAGCCCTTCTTGCCTTGCTCCGAGCTAACACCACGCTAATGATCTGCATTGTTGAAAATTGAGAGCGTAAGCTATAAGCTTAGTGAGGATTCTCTAAAACGAAAACATCAACAATGCAGGGTTCAAGCATGTAAATCCTAATCTCGTATACAACATACAATGGCAATTAATCAAGTAGACCTAGCTAGTCTTTAAAGAGGCATAATATGGCATCTTACATCATACTAAGCTCAATCATCATACATCCACATCATGCATCAACATCAGAAATTGCAATCATATAAACAAGTTTAATTGGCCACTATTAGTTACCCGGATGTGCGGATTAAATCTCAACAATCACTTTACCTCGGTGGGATTACACTCATCACCGGACCTTGCATGTGCGAGATTCCACTCATCGCCACATGCCCTACGGATGGGATTCCACTCATCATCCCGTAGAAATATATAAAAGCTTCTGGTGGAATATTACATCACTGTACTCCTCCTTGATGACTTAACGCCATCAAGGCCACGTACGTTTTGACTCAATTTGTGTGCACACTAATCCTAATGATCGATCATTTACACCCGATAATTTATTAGTGCCAAATTTCATTTATCATAACACATATCCATCACCACATCTCATTCTCATCACATATACATATAATAGAGTACATGTACAAGGTCAACCACATATCACAAGAGCATGAATAGGCAATACACATAGCATTCAATGGAAGTCAATAGCTAAATTAACAACTTGAATTAAATAGAAATGGCCTACCAAGCACATTTCACTCACACACTACACACACTCGAACCAAACTTTAAACCATGATTAAAACCACTCACCGCCCTTCCTTAGCAACCAATGCAAATCTCCTACGAACCCGGATTCGGTCCCAATGCTCCTTCGACGTCTACTCTTGCTTCTAGTCAACCAAAAACACAACCAACAACCTCAATCAATGCTAACATTCAATCAACATTCAACCTTTGAGCTTAAACTAACTTCACCCACATTTTCCAACCAAATTAATCCCCAAATATATCATTTCGTGCTCCCCAAACCTTAGCTGAAATTTCCATTTTCAATCACCCAAATGACCCCCAAAAGGTCCCAAAACATCCTCCTAACCTATATAGACCATCAGCCCTTTAATTTCAACCTAAAACCCACCAAACAATGAGTTTTTGACATCTCAAAAATGGCTCTAAGAACCCACTTCGGGTTTTCAATAAAACTCAACCAAATTGACATATATAATACATCTTAATGTGATTAAGATAAAACTCAACTTCATATTTCAAAACAAGGTGAAAATCACCATAAAAACCCAAACTTTAACCAAACCCCAAATTTTCAAAAGCTCATGGTTTTAAAAACTATAACCATGGATAGATAGGAATTAAAGAGGAGAGTGAGAATATACCTTTACTTTTGAAAAAGACCTTGAGATGAGGCAGAAATCAATGGAATAGTGAATTTAGGGTTTGGGGAGGGGTTTTAGGCTTTCCAACGTTAGAAAGGGGTGTGGGGGAGAAGATGATACCTTTTTTTTCTTTTATTCAAAAGTTGTCTTGCTTTTTAAAAGTTTTGGGTCAAATTACCAACAAGGTCCCTCCTTTACTATTTAAAGCCCAATTAGATCCTAATTAGGGTTGAGTTGATTTTATTTAATTTTATTGACTCGGACTACAAACCCGACTAACTCCTAACCCCAAAACACGGGCGTTACAACTCTCTCCCACTTAAGGAATTTTGTCCCCGAAATTACCTGACTGAAAGAGATACGGAAACTGCTTTTCCATATCCTCCTTCCTCTCCCAAGTGGCCTCGTCCACACCTCGACGTTGCCACCGCACCTTCACCAGCTCAATCGATCTACCCCGCAACACTTTACTGTCAGAATCTAAGATCTCAATCGGTTCTTCCTCATAAGTCAAATTCGGATTCAATTCAATCTCTTCTACGAGCATAACATGTGATGGATCGGACCTATACTTACGGAGCATCGAAACATTGAACACATCGTGTATCTTCTCTAGCTCATATGGCAAACGCAACTGATAAGCAACCGGACCAAACCTCTTCACAATCTCATACGGTCCTAATGACCTCGGACTCAACTTCCCCTTTCGGCCAAATCTCATCACTTTCTTCCACGGAGACACTTTCAAGAACACCTTCTCACCCACTGAGAACTCAACTTCCGTCCTCTTCAAACGGCATAGGACTTCTGCCTATCCGAAGCAGCTTTCAAACGATCACAAATCAATTTTACCTTGTCGGTTGTCCCCTTGAGCAAATCCGGCATAGGTAACAACTTTTGTCCCACTTCGGCCCAACAAACTGGAGTCCTACACTTTCGGCCATACAAGGCCTCATACGGAGCCATCTGAATGCTCGACTGAAAGCTATTATTGTACGCAAACTCTACTAGAGGCAAATGCTTCTCCCAAGTACCCTGAAAGTCAATGATACAACAACGTAACATATCCTCTAAGATCTTAATAACTCTCTCTGACTGACCATCTGACTGAGGATGATAAGACGTGCTGAAGTTCAAACGGGTACCCAAAGCTGTTCGCAGACACTCCCAAAATCGAGAAGTAAACCGCGGATCTCTATCTGACACAATAGACTTCGGCACACCATGCAGTCTAACAATCTCACCAATGTACAAATCAGCCAATCTATCTAAAGTGTAAGTAGTATTGACTGCCAAGAAGTGAGCACACTTCGTAAAACGATCCACTATCACCCAAACTGAGTTCTTCTTTGTAGGAGTCAAAGGCAAACTCGAAACAAAATATATAGTGATGTTCTCCCATTTCCATTCCAGAATTCTCAACGGCTGTAACAAACCCGAGGGAACCTGATGTTCCGCCTTCACTCTCTGACACACTAAGCATTTACTCACAAAGTCTGCCACATCTCTCTTCAAGCCAACCCAAAAGTACTCATTCTTCAAATCACGGTACATCTTCGTACTTCCAGGATGCATAGCAAACGGACTACTGTGGGCTTCAGTCAAAATCGTACGTCTCAAGTCACTGCCCTCTGGCACAACTATTCTATCCTTGAAACACAAAACCCCATCAGTACTGAAATGGTAGTCTGAAGTTCTACCTTCGGCTATATCTTGCACGTGAGGTGCCAAAGATCTATCTAAGAGCTGTTTCTCTCGAATCAACTGACCTAGAGTAGGTCTAACCTGAAGCTCGGCTACCAAGCCACCATCTCCGGACAAACTCAATCTAGCAAACATGGCTCTCAAGTCCACGGCTATCTTTCTACTCAATGCATCGGCCACTACATTGGCCTTACCCGGATGGTACTCAATGGTAAGATCATAGTCTTTTAGCAACTCTAACCACCTACGCTGTATGAGATTCAAATCTCACTAAGTCATAATGTATTTCAAACTCTTGTGATCGGTGTACACTGTGCATTTATCACCGTACAAATAGTGCCTCCAAATCTTTAGAGCAAATACAACTGTAGCTAACTCTATGTCATGGGTCGGATAGTTGCGCTCATGGGTCTTCAACTGTCTTGAGGCATAAGCCACTACTCTCTTGTCTTGCATAAGAATACATCCTAGCCCTACATAAGAAGCATCACTGTAGACTATATAGTCCTTCCCGGACTCAGGCTGAATCAAGATCGGTGCTTGGGTCAAAGCTTCTTTCAATTTCTCAAAGGCTCTCTGTCTTGCATCTGTCCACTCAAACTGAACACTCTTCTAAAGTAACTGTGTCAATGGAGCGACTAACTTAGAGAAACCCTCTACAAACCTCCTATAGTATCCGGCTAAGCCTAGGAAGCTACGTACCTCTGTTACAGACTTCGGTTGCTTCCATTCAACAATGGCCTCAATCTTCTTCGAATCAACTCTAATCCCATCGGCTGACACCACATGTCCTAAGAAGACTACCTCTCGGATCCATAATTCACACTTGCTCAACTTCGCATACAACTAATGATCTAGCAAAGTCTTCAAAACTAGTCTCAAGTGTCTGTCATGGTCTTCTTTAGTTCGCGAATACACCAAGATGTCATCTATAAACACAACTAGAAACTGATATAGATACTGATGAAAAATCCTATTCATCATGTCCATGAAAGCTGTCGGTGCATTAGTCAACGCAAATGGCATGACTAAGAACTCATAGTGACCATACCTAGTCCTAAAGGCCGTCTTCGGTACATCAACCTCTCTTACCTTTAGCTGGTAGTAACCCGATCTCAAGTCAATCTTCGAAAAGACCGATGCTCCTCTCAACTGATCAAACAAGTCATCGATTCTAGGCAACATATATTTATTCTTCACGGTCAACTGATTCAACTGTCTGTAATCTATACATATTCTCATGCTTCCATCTTTCTTCTTCACAAGCAAAACTGGTGCACCCCAAGGTGAAGAACTAGGTCGAATGAAGCCTCTATCTGTCAACTCTTGCAACTAAGTCTTCAAATATTTCAGTTCTTTCGGTGCCATGCGATACGGAGCAATCGAAACAAGAGCTGAATCAAAATAAGTCTCAATGGTGAACTTTACCTCTCTGTCCGGTGGTAACCCTGGCAACTCTTCCGGAAACACACTAGGAAAGTCACATACTGTCCGGATGTCTTGAGGTCTAGCCTCACTCATGTTAGGGTTCATCACATACACCAAATATGCTTCACACCCCAACTCAACTAATCTCTTAGCCTCTAGAACTGAAACTACATTGGACAAGAACTTCACGTTCTCACCTACCACTACAATCTCATAATCATCTGTGAGCCTCAAAGAAATCCGCTTAGTTTCAAAGTCTATCCTAGCTCTATGATCCGTGAGCCAGTCCATACCCAGAATCACATCAAAACCATAGAAAGGTAGCTCTATCATATCCACTGGAAACACATGTCCCTGAACCATCAACGGACACCTTCTTAACCACTACCGTGTCCCCAAAGGAACTAGTAACACTAACTCCTACCTCTAACATCTCACAAGGCAAATTCAAAGACTGTGCATGCTCACTCAATATGTAGGAATGTGTAGACCCAGAGACAATCAAAGAAAGCAAACCCAAAGACTGTATCGAGAAGTTACCTGCGATCACATCGGTGTCATGCTGATCCCCACGCTGAGCGTAAACTCTGGCCTGACCTCCGCCCTCCGGCTGAACTGCAACTACATGTGCTATGTTCCTCTGACCATCGTTCCTCGGCTGGAAATTGCCTCTACCGCGATCGCGGCCTCTCTGAAAGTCATTGGCTCTAGCTGGAGCCTGAGCTGGTGCCTATCCCACCTGATGTGGACAGTCACGCCTAATGTGGTCTCCAGCCCCACAACTCCAACAAGAATGAAAATTTCCCCAACACTCGCCGGTGTGGTTCCTCCCGCAAGTAGCACATGTGGGCAACTTCCCACCAGCCCTCTGGCCCTGTTGGCCCCTACCGTGGTTACCGCCACCACGTCTATGATCATAGTGATGCCTGTTGTCCCGATGCCTCTTGGCATCACCTCTATCAAAGTTACTAGACCTCTTACCCGAACTAGATCCACCAGACCGCCTGGTCAAGCTCAAACTGTGCTCTAAGTCCTTGGCCCTCGTGACCAAGACATCAAAATCAGTGTAGTCTGAAGCTATAGTATACGTCTTGATCTCTTCACTCAGCCTATAACAAAGACGGTTACAACGTTCCACCTCAGTAGGAACAAGCTCAGGTGCATACTGACTCAGTCTGACAAATCGAATCTCATAGTCTGTCACGGACATACTCCCCTTAAGAAAAGCCATGAACTCCCTCTTCCTCTCATCGAGGTATCGCGGACCCAGATACTTCTTACGGAATGCTGTCTCAAAGAACTCCCAAGTGATCTCGGCCTCATCCATACCCGTAGTAACAGTGACCCACCAAGTGTAGGCATCACCCTGAAGCAAGGACTCAACACATCCCAACTTGCGCTCACCAGTACACCCCATCTGAGCAAGGATACAGACAGTCTTCTCAAACCACAACTCTGATCTCTCTAGGGTAGACCCTCTAAACTCTTCGGCCCCTAAGCCCCGAAGTCTCTCTAATGGTAAACCAGTGCCCTCACCATGATGGTGTGCTGCTGCCTGACCCCCAGCTACTACAGCCTGAAACGCCCCAGCTATCGCCTGAACCAACAGAGCTAAGTCTATTTCGGCCGGTCCTTGACCACCTTGGCCTCCTTGAGGTCCCTCTCCTTCGGCCCCGGCCTCGCGTCCTACTCCAGGTGGAGGAGGTGGTGGTGGTGGAGGTGGCGGAGGAGCTTTAACTCCAACCAAAGGCTCTCCCACTTAAGCCTCAACTCTCACTACTGGCTCAACTCCCGAAGCCGCTGCCCGTGGTTCCGGTCGAACCATTCTAGGCCTCCCATGTGGTCTCATGATACAGCTAACAAGGTAACAACTACAAAAACAAACAAATAAGGATTACGTTAGTCAAAGCAAGGGTCCAATAGTGCTCAAGTACTCTTTTTTTTCCACAAAATCTTTTTAAATTTAGTAATAGTAGCAATGGGCACACACTCTACACCAGACACAACAATTCATGCTTCAAAACATCATACGAACAGTCAAACATCAAGATTTCATGGCAAGACATGCATCAAACAATACAATTACTTAACACATCAAGCTTACCTCACTTACCTGCCTAAGGTCTCGATAACCTCAGGCTCTGATACCAACAAATGTAACCCCCTCATCCCAGTCTAGCCGGATGACCAGTCCGAGTGGGTCACACGGGGAAAACCAAAGCGAAAACCGTTAAGGTTCCCCCTCAGATAGCAACCCTATATATTTTTTAAAAAAGTTTTAATCTTGACTAAAGGCATCTTAGTACCTATGTGTTTTTCTCTTAAAAAAGGCCAACAAAGGTCAAAACAGTGCATTTTTAAGTAAAGGTTTCGAAACCTCTCAAATGGCTTCGAAACCTAGACTGGCAGTAAGGTCTGGAACCCAGATTTTTGCAAAGGTTTCGAAACCTTACCCATGGTTTCGAAACCCTCTTCCATGGTTTCGAAACCTTCCTCAAAGGTTTCGAAACTTAGGCTGGCAGTGAGGTCTGGAATCCCAGATTTTTGCAAAGGTTTCGAAACCATGACTAAAGGCATCTTAATACCTATGTGTTTTTCTCTTTAAAAAGGCCAACAAAGGTCAAAACAGTGCATTTTTAAGTAAAGGTTTCGAAACCTGGACTGGCAGTAAGGTCTGGAACCCAGATTTGTGCAAAGGTTTCGAAACCTTACCCATGGTTTCGAAACCCTCTTCCATGGTTTTGAAACCTTCCTCAAAGGTTTCGAAACTTAGGCTGGCAGTGAGGTCTGGAATCCCAGATTTTTGCAAAGGTTTCGAAACCATACCCATGGTTTCGAAACCATTGTGCAGGGGAGCATTTACTGCTTAACTCTAATGACTTCCTATGGAAAAAAACATCAAGAGCATACATAGTCATACATAAGAGCTTAAAAAGGGCTAAAGGCATGAATTAACACACATGAGATTTCCACATATCAGCTAAGCAACCTAAACATCCAAAAAGGGCATGCCATCTCACACAAGCATTCATCAAGGCATTCATTTTTCAAGCATAAGGCAAGTTAAAACATGCTTACAACCAAGTCAAGTCATAGACATCAAAATCATATATGAGTCTTACAAAGCTCATTCAAACACACCCTTGCCACATTGCTTAACTACTATATAATTAATAACCGTACTTGAGCAACAAACTTGGAAAGCCCTTCTTGCCTTGCTCCGAGCTAACACCACGCTAATGATCTGCATTGTTGAAAATTGAGAGCGTAAGCTATAAGCTTAGTGAGGATGCTCTAAAACGAAAACATCAACAATGCAGGGTTCAAGCATGTAAATCCTAATCTCACATACAACATACAATGACAATTAATCAAGTAGACCTAGCTAGTCTTTCAAGAGGCATAATATGGCATCTTACATCATCCTAAGCTCTATCATCATATATCCACATCATGCATCAACATCATAAATTGCAATCATATAAACAAGTTTAATTGGCCACTATTAGTTACCCGGATGTGCGGATTAAATCTCAACAATCACTTTACCTCGGTGGGATTACACTCATCACCGGACCTTGCATGTGCGGGATTCCACTCATCGCCACAAACCCTACGGATGGGATTCAACTCATCATCCCGTAGAAATATATAAAAACTTTCGGTGGAATATTACATCACCGTACTCCTCCTTGATGACTTAACGCCATCAAGGCCACGTATGTTTTGACTCAATTTGTGTGCACACTAATCCTAATGATCGATCATTTACACCCGGTAATTTATTAGTGCCAAATTTCATTTATCATAACACATATCCATCACCACATCTCATGCTCATCACATATACATATCATAGAGTACATGTACAAGGTCAACCACATATCACAAGAGCATGAATAGGCAATACACATAGCATTCAATGGAAGTCAATAGCTAAATTAACAACTTGAATTAAATAGAAATGGCCTACCAAGCACATTTCACTCACACACTACACACACTCGAACCAAACTTTAAACCATGATTAAAACCACTCACCGCCTTTCCTTAGCAACCAATGCAAATCTCCTACGAACCCAGATTCGGTCTCAGTGCTCCTTCGACGTCTCCTCTTGCTTCTAGTCAACCAAAAACACAACCAACAACCTCAATCAATGCTAACATTCAATCAACATTCAACCTTTGAGCTTAAACTAACTTCACCCACATTTTCCAACCAAATTAATCCCCAAATATATCATTTTCGTGCTCCCCCAAACCTTAGCTGAAATTTTCATTTTCAATCACCCAAATGACCCCCAAAAGGTCCCAAAACATCCTCCTAACCTATATAGACCATCAGCCCTTTAATTTCAACCTAAAACCCACAAAAAAAATGAGTTTTTGACATCTCAAAAATGACTCTAAGAACCCACTTCGGGTTTTCAATAAAAATCAACCAAATTGAAATATATAATACATCTTAATGTGATTAAGATAAAACTCAACTTCATATTTCAAAACAAGGTGAAAATCACCATAAAAACCCAAACTTTAACCAAACCCCAAATTTTCAAAAGCTCGTGGTTTTAAAAACTATAACCATGGATAGATGGGAATTAAAGAGGAGAGTGAGAATATACCTTTACTTTTGAAAAAGACCTTGAGATGAGGGAGAAATCAATGGAATAGTAATTTTGGGTTTGGGGAGGGGTTTTAGGCTTTCCAACGTTAGAAAGGGGTGTGAGGGAGAAGATGATACCTTTTTTTTCTTTTATTCAAAAGTTGTCTTGCTTTTTAAAAGTTTTGTGTCAAATTACCAACAAGATCCCTCCTTTACTATTTAAAGCCCAATTAGATCCTAATTAGGGTTGAGTTGATTTTATTTAATTTTATTGACTCGGACTACAAACCCGACTAACTCCTTACCCCAAAACACGGGTGTTACAATGGAGCTCCCCCTTAATTTTTGACTTGTTGATCACTCTCCATCACACCTAGCAAAAGGAAATCAAGTAATTTTTGGTATACAAATTACTTTGGATCCATAGACATTAGTAGCACAAAATTTAGTCCCCTTAGGAATCCATTTTTCAATTTCATCCTTTTTAGTTGAGGTGGTTAGTATTTTTGGGACCCAAACACTTCTAAAACATTTTCCATTCACAAATATAGGGGCACTAGATTGTCTTACATAAAAATTTGATTTTCCAAAATTATTTTTCTTTTCAAGTTCATTGCAAATCAAATCCTTTTCTTTTTGAACTTTAAGAAGCGAATTTTGTAAATCAAGACATTTTTGTTCAAAATCTTTCAATTTTGCTTCAAGTTCAAGATTTGTTTTGGAAAGCAAATCGTTTTCAATTTTTATTTTTGAAATCAACTTTTTGTTCTTGGAAAATGATGCCTTGAATTCCAAAAGCAAATCATCATAGGCATCTTGTAACTCATCAAATGTATAAGAATTTGAAATAGATGAGTTAGAAGTTACCCCCCCTCATTGAGGGCCATCAAGCATAGGTGGGCTACTTCATCATCGGTGGAGTCTTCATCACTCCATGTGGCCACATATGCTTGTTTTGAAGATGATCCCTTCCTTTTGGATTTGTAGGAGTCCTTCATGTTCTTCATCTTCATGCTTGGAATTTTCCATTTTGCTCTTCATGAACCGGGCAAATTGGTTGAAGAGATAGGCCATCTCTTCATTTTCACTTTCCTTCTCACTTGAATCTACATGATGACATGTGGAGGATTTGAGAGCTACGACACTAGCATTGATGCCTAGCTCCATGATCTTCTTCTTCCCCATCGCTCTAATCTCTTCCTTCTTCTTCTCATCTTCTTTGTTTTTCTTCATTATTTTGTGAGTGAGAAGAGACCCTATGAGTTCATCAAACTTCAAGGTTTTGAGATTCTTGGCTTCGATGATGGCGGTCCTCTTTGAGTCCCATGACTCGGGAAGGGAGTAGATGAGCTTTCGGATAAGCTTCTCTTCCGGGATGGCTTCTCCATAACCTTTAAGACCATTGGTGATGGTGGAGAACCTATCAAACATCTTACCGATGTTCTCTTCCGGATTCATTTTGAAGTTCTCATACTCTAAGATTAGGAGCCCAATCTTAGTCTCCTTGACTTCATCGGTTCCCTCGTATGTGACTTCAAGCTTGTCCCATACCTCCTTGGCACTCTCACAAGAAGACATCTTCTCATAGATGGTTGGGCTAAATGCACAAAATAGCATGTGCAAGGCTTTGCAATTAAGCTCCATCTTCTTGCGATCGTCGGCACTCCATTTCGCTTTGCTTCCTTGAGGCACGAACGGACCATCTTCAACTATGTCCCATAGCTTGTAATCTCTTGACTTCAAGAAGAATTTCATCTTTATCTTCCAATGGGCATAGTGATTTCCGTCGAAGAAAGGCGGTTTGTCGATTGATTGTGCCATTGAGACGGTTGATGAACTAGTGATCGAGCTTGCCGGATCTTCTCAATAGGATGTTAATCCTCTTCGATTGAGCCAAGCTCTAATACCAATTGTTGAGATTTTAGGGGCTCGATTCGATCAACCGTTCTTGCTGGCCAAGTGTGGAGAAGTTGGATAATTGGGTGTTTTAGTGGGAGGTGAAAATTAGGCAATTTGACACAAGGATTTATAGTGGTTCAACCTTCTAACCAAGGTCTACATCCACTACCTTAGCTCCCCACTAAGGATTTCCAAACAAATTCACTAAGAATTTTGTCCCCTTTTCTAGGCTAAGGAGGCAACCTTTACAACCCTCAAAGCTTTCTACCCAAAGCTTGAGGAAACACTCTCTTGTACAAAGAAAGACTTAGCAAACTAGAAATCCCTCTAATAGGTGTTTGTTTGCAATTCTAAGCACTCACCCAAAACCTAAACACTTGAGCAAATTTAACAATGTAAGTTCACCAGTGTTATCTAAACAAGAAATAAACAATTTAAGCTCTAGAAAATTTTTGACATCATAATGTTGTAACAATTGAAGCATTAACCATTACAAGATGCTTGGAGGTCCCTTTATACTCCCAATTGAGTTTGTAGCCGTTACTAGCCGTTGGGGATGATTTGGAGCCGTTGAGGACTTTATTTCCCTTCATTAATGCTGTTCTGCAGCCATTCGTATCGATACTCTTGGATCCGTATCGGTACGACCTTCATCAGAAATTTGTCGTTGGGCTCTTGCTAGCCTGGGCGTATCGACACGCTTGAGGGCGTATCGGTACGAGTTCACTTTTAAATGACCGTTGGGAAAGTAGCCGTTGGGGTGGTTGAAAGGGGATCGGTACGCTTACCAGGCGTATCGAAACGATCCTGATCCGTATCGAAAGGGCCAAGCCTGTTTCGATACGGGTTTTGGCAGTGACCAAACTGGGGCAAAATGGTATCGGTACGGGTACAGCCGTAACCATACGGGTAACGTGAAAAGTCAAGTTTGGCTCTTTAAAACTAGTAAAAACATTGCCAAAATCCTTTTAAAATACCTCAAACATAATTTCAAGTTGTTTGGACTTAAAACCAAGTTTTAAATTCTTTTCAAATTAGTCCAAAACATTTTTCAATTATTATATCAAAACATTAGTTCTACAATTTGGTTTTAAGTCCAAACAACTTGAAATTATGTTTGAGGTATTTTAAAAGGTTTTTGGCAATGTTTTTTTTTACTAGTTTTAAAGAGCCAAACTTGACTTTTCAAGTTACCCGTATCAATACGGCTGTACCCGTACCGATACCTTTTTGCCCCATTTTGGTCACTGCCAAAACCCGTATCGAAACAGGCTTGGCCCTTTCGATACGGATCGGGATCGTTTTGATACGCCTGGTAAGCGTACCAATCCCCTTTCAACCACCCCAACGACTACTTTCCCAACAGTCATTTAAAAGTGAACCCGTACCGATACGCCCTCAAGCGTATCGATACGCCCAGACTAGCAAGAGCCCAACCGCTAGTTTCTGATGAAGGTCGTACCGATACGAATTCAAGAGTATCGATATGAATGGCTGCAGAACAGCATTAATGAAGGGAAATAAAGTCCTCAACGGCTCCAAATCATCCCCAACGGTTAGTAACGGCTACAAACTCAATTGGGAGTATAAAAGGGACCTCCGAGCATCTTGTAATGGTTAATGCTTCAATTGTTACAACATTATGATGTCAAAATTTGTCTAGAGCTTAAATTGTTTATTTCTTGCTTAGACAACACTGGTGAGCTTACATTGTTAAATTTGCTCAAGTGTTTAGGTTTTGGGTGAGTGCTTAGAATTGCAAACAAACACCTATTAGAGGGATTTCTAGTTTGCTAAGTCTTTCTTTGTACAAGAGAGTGTTTCCTCAAGCTTTGGGTAGAAAGCTTTGAGGGTTGTAAAGGTTGCCTCCTTAGCCTAGAAAAGGGGACGAAATTCTTAGTGAATTTGTTTTGAAATCCTTAGTGGGGAGCTAAGGTAGTGGATGTAGACCTTGGTTAGAAGGTTGAACCACTATAAATCCTTGTGTCAAATTGCCTAATTTTTACCTTCCACTAAAACTCCCAATTATCCAACTTCTCCACACTTGGCGAGCAAGAACGGTTGATCGAATCGAGCCCCTAAAATCTCAACAAATTGCTTGATCTCTTGAAAATGCCATGTTTATGTGTTTTTACTCCTAATTTCATCCATGCTTATAGTTAGGGGGAGTATGTTTATGTTTGCACATGTTATTCCTGCTCATTCATGTCATTCATGCAAATTAGGACTTCATAAAATCCATTTTTCTGCACTTTTAGAGCCTTATCTGCACTTCCAGGCCCAGGTGTATCGAAACGGGTCCAACTATTTCGATACGAGTGCCTTAAAAATTCATCTGAGAGAAGGGTGTTTCGAAACGCCTTCAAAGGGTTTCGATATATTTTTGCTACTGCTAAGGAGTGTATCGAAACGTATTTCGATACGAGTCAATGTGGGATTCGATACGGTCAAAGCCGTATCGAAACGGTCAGCTGGACTTGAAACGTCAGTCAACGTTCGGTGCCCGCGTTTCGGAACGGTCGAAACCTGTTCCGAAATGGGTTTGCGGACAGCTTTAAAGAGACCTTTTAGTGTTAAAGTTTCACTTTAATTAAAAATCCTTCAAAACCCTAAAAACCCTAGATCAATTTTTCCTATAAAAACCCTCTAAACCTCATTGTTTTTCGCCAAATTTTGAGGGCTTTTACACTCAAACACAAGTGTAAGCAAGCATCAACAATTTTGTGCAAGTTTTTCCATCTATTCATCCAAAATCTCAATCTAAGGTTTATTTTCATCTTTTTCTTTTTCCTTAAATTTGTTTTCGGATCCTAGGTTAGAAAATTTTAACTTTGTATAGATTATGTGTTTTGCTACTTGGGTTTTTCAAATCTTGTAAAAAAATTAAAAATCTTAAAATATTTTATTCTAATATATTGTTTTTGATTCGTAATTTTTTCTGTTTTTTAATTGTTTTCTCTTAAATATTTTTTGTATCTTTGTTCTTAAAATTTGTTTTAAACCTAAGTGGGATTTACCATTGGATTGAATTAAGCATTTTCAAGCACACACTTCAATTTTAGTTACAAATTGCTTCCTATATGTTTTTAGGATTTTTTTTTCAATGGATCCCGCTAACAAGAAACGTAAGGCACCTCAATCGAGTGAAGCTTCAAACCAAGCCGCTATCCATCCCAACCTTACCCAACATTTTCTCAGGAGTCTCAAAACTACCACGATGAAGGAAAGTTTCACCTATGTCAAGGAAATTGCCGTTCGTCATGAGCGTGTGGTTGACATCCCCTTCCTTGATTCCGAGCGCTTTCGCTTCCGTTATCTTGAGCGTTTACAAGAATGGAGCTTCATGTCTTTCTTGAGTATCCCGAATATTTGCTACAAGCACATGGTTCTCCTCTTCTACTCGAATGCCCAACTTATTAATAATGAAGATCACTCTGAAGTTGTTGGCATTGAGTTATTTATCTTGGGTAAGAAGATCGTCATCGACATCCACTATCTAGAGACTACTCTTTGCCTCAAGAACGTAGGCATCGAGGATGAAACCCGTTTTGGTGCTTAAACTGGTTCCGTGCTTTCCTTAGATGCTCATGATCGGTTCCTCCACTTGATAGTTTCTTGGTTTATTCGTCCCTCCGGAGGTAAATTCTCTCACATTAGACAAGTTGATTATTTTTGGTGAACAACCAAACCTTGTCAAGATCATGTTCGCCGAGATGGTGAATAATGTCAAGCTCCGTGAAACCGATGCTCTCAAGTCCTTCACTTATAGGATTGTTTTGAGCTATATCTTTGGCATGCTCGAGCTTGATTGCACTTATGACTCTCTGGAACCCCGTAAGCAAAAACTTGGTGAATCTTCTCTCCGCAAGTCCGGATTTCATTACACCCTTGGTCGTTGGGAACGAGTTGATAGGGATGCACCTCCACCTCAAGTTGAACCTCAACCACAAGCTCCGGGTCCTAACAATGAAGCTCTTATGACTTTTCTCACCGAGCGGTTCAACACAATGGAGACAGGTCTTGGTACTATAAATACCTGCTTGCAATCCGTGGAGAATTGACTCACCTCCCTTGAGAATCAACATCAATCTATGGACATGTCATTCTCTACCTTCTATGGTCAATGGATGGCTTTTTGTCGTTCTCAAGCTAAGGACGATGATGATTCCTTAGAGGGTGATGGTGACGACGACGAGGCTTAGGATTTTCATGTCATCTCATATTAGGACTAAGTTTGCATCTTTATTTCCTTTATGTTTTATGAACCTATGCTTTGATTGCTTTGTTTGGGATTAAGCTTTTAACTTTATTGTTTAAGTTTTATATTTTGGATATTTGAATTCTATGAATCTATATTATGTTGCTTCTTGCTTATTGCTTATTGCTTTTAACCTTGTTTCTTCTCTTTGAGCCTTGTTTATTATTTTTGGTCTAACAAAAAGGTGGAGAAGTAATCTAAGAGCCAAAATTCGTTTTAAGTGTTTTTGAGTTTTGAAACTTGGATTTAAATCTTTTTTAAAACTTTAAAACCCATCTTAAATTGAGGGGGAGTTAGAATGTATTCAAGATTTTAAAAACTCTTAAAATTTCTAACTTTGGTTTTGTTATATCAAAAAGGGGGAGATTGTGAAACCGATAAATTGATTTTGATAGAACTAAAGAATTTAAGGACTAAATTGAAAATTAGAAAACAAATTTTTAAGTCCTCAAACCACTCTATATGTTTAAAGGAAAATGGCTAAGTTAAAAACTTAATTTTTCAAAACTTTTCTAAGTGTTCTTGAAGCCAAAACAATGATTTTCGAGTCACCGTTTCGGAACGGCCTTAGGCGTTCCGGGACACTTTTGAAACTGTGAACCTGTGTTTCGGAACGTGTATCGAAACGATTTTGAAACTGTGAACCTTTGTTTCGAAACAGCTTAAGAACATCGAGATGGCTTGACTCGTTTTGATACGGTAGTATCGAAACGACCTCAAACATTTCGAAACAACATCCAAACTTGTTTTAAAAATATGACCGTTGAAGTTTTTTAACCGTTTTTTCATTGATCGTTAAGGCGTTTCGAAACACATTTAGTCCGTTTCGATACGAGCTTTGACAATGGCTCTTTCTTTTTTGTTCTGTTTCGAAACAGGATTGGGTGTTTCGAAACGGGTGGTTGCAGACTGCATTTATGGAGGGAAGATAACATCCCCAACGGCTCTATTGATGAATGCAACAACCACAACGGCTAGAATTCAATGAGAAGGTATAAAAGGGACCTCTAAAAGCTCCAGCAACAACTATTGATCCAAAAGCAAACATTCAAACATCAAATTCAAGCATTTGTGCTTAAATCCCATTATTGTCTTGTAACCCCAATTGTAATTTTCATTCTTATCCTTTAAATTGGGTTGAGTTCTTGTAATTGGGCTACTTTGTGTATTGAGAGATACTTGTTTTAGCCAACAACTTCTTTGTAATTCTTGTGTGAGGATTGGGTCAAATTTTGGGTAGAAAATTTGACCGATATTGCAACGGTTACCTCCTTAGCCTAGAAAAGGGGAAGAACAATTAGTGAAATTGTTGAAAATCCTTAGTGAAGCTAAGGTAGTGGATGTAGAGTTCGATTGGAACTTGAACCACTCTAAATTCCCTTGTCTACCATTTTTATTTGTCAATTCCACTACCAAAAAGTCTAAAAATCCAATTCAACCCCTCTTGGTTTATATCAATCATTCGATCCACTCAACAAAATTCATGTTACCTACTGTTTAAAGCATGATTTAACGTAAGCGGTTTACTATTTTTGATGTTATGTTGATGAAGGATGCACATGGTAAGTGATCCTTGTATGTATTTTTTTATACTTGTATCTTGAAGCATGGTTTGATGCTTGGAAATGTGGTTTATTGGTAATGCTATGAAATCAGTGAGTTTTATGCCTAATGTGAATTATATTGGCAAGTGATGATATGAAAATGGTTTGTAAATGAAATCAGATATAGTTAGCCGACTATAGGATTGAGTGCACTATAAACAAGTCGCCATGGATGTTGAGGGGTTTATACGGTGTACCGAATCCTCCATCCAAGTACCCTAACGATTGAGGAAAGTGTATGGTGCCCCGTCTCTCGTTAGTGGGGTTATACATCTATCAATGAGTGGTGTTGAGGGGTTTATACGGTGTACCGAATACTCCACCACGGGTATCACAAAGGTGGATGGTAGCTCTCGTGTGTGAACCTTGAGATGCCGGTCAAATTATATGAAGTGTTGGGACAACACTTGAGAATCCGTGTATCCGATGTCGTTTCGAGAAATGATTTTTTTGATGATCACTTGTGATCCATTATAATTGATGATGTATTATGGAAAGGTTTATGATGCATAATGTGTAAAATGCATGTTTTACTCTTTAAGCTTTGCATATGTTAGCTATGCATGGGAAGGCATAAATTTGGTGTTGAAAAAGAGGTTTTTAAAGTTCAAATCATAATATATGTTGTTGAGGTTTATATGCTGATTTTTTTTATTAAGGTAAGTGAATGGTTTTGAAGAGATGATGGTTTTCAAATGATGTTTTGAGAAATTGAAATGAGATTTCAATGTGGACTTAAAATGGGTTTTACATGCATTGATGGTGTTTGGTTTTTGAGCACTCCTCACCAAGCCTTGTGTGCTTACGCTCTATTTTTGTCCATCAATGTTGAGAATTAAGGTTTCGGAGGAAGCGTAGAGCAAGGGATCACAAGAGACTTCTTTTGAGAATGTATGTTTCGGTTTAGACTATACGTAATAAGGGCAATGGGGGATCCGTTGTGTTTTTGGGAGATTTGTGTAAACTCCCTGTTGAGCAAGTGTTCATTGATGTTTTAGACTTGTAAATGGCTTTTGGTTATTGGTTTGTGTTTTGTTATGCAATTTGGTATCTTTCTTGGCTTGTTTGCTAGGTTGCGTGCCTATAATTTACCTTTGGTGCAAATTGCCATGATATGATGTTGAATATGCCATGAATGATTGAGGTTTAATGTTTTGATATGTTATATATATGTTGAAAGCATGCTTGAGTGAATATGGGTGCATTAAAGTATGAAAAACCATAAAAATATGACATTACAGGTCTCTAGTATTGGTACGGTAGTAAGGGTATCGATACGGACCAAGAAAAATTGAAGGGGCGTATCGATACATGGGGGCATATCGATGTGGTTTTAAGCTACTGGTTTTTGGGGTATCGATAAGGTCTATGAGGGTATTGATATGGGCCTTGTGTCTTTGAACTTTGGAAGCTTATTTGTCGTGAGCGTATCGATACTGGCTCTAAGGGTATCGATACAGTCAGTTGGTAAGTTAGTTAAAAGTATCTTTGAATGTTCTATTTCTTTACGTTTTAGTCCCTGAATGTTGTGGATGCAATTAAGTGGGCTTGGATGATTGTTTTGAGCTGAGATTTGACAGAGATGCATTGTAACGCCCCGAGTTTAGGGCCGGGAGATAATCGGATTAGTCAAATCGAGTCGAGTTAGATTTAAATTGGAGAAAAACTAATTTTTAACACACCTAAAAGTGTTTTAAAAGAGAAAAGGGAAAAAGGAGATTGTGTAATTCTAAAAAGGGTTTTTGAAAGCCATCATCTTCTCCAAATTGCTTTTCACATTCAAAAACCTCTCTTAAACTCCAGTTCACTATTTCGTTGCCTCAAGCTCTCAATCCAAGTGATTTTTTCAATGTAAATGATTCCTTAACTTGGTTTTATCTTCCTTGAGTCCAAAATGCTAAGATTTTTTCAAAACCCATGGTTTAAACATGTTTTGATTTTTAAAGTTTGGTTGAAATGAAAGGAAATTTATGGGTTTTCGTTTGGGTTGACTATGGCTGAGTTTGAGTGTGTTTTTAACTCTATTTTATTGCTAAAATAACATAAAAATGGTGGGTTGGTATAGGAAACCCGAAATGGGTATTGTGGTGATTTTGGAAGTTGAAAATCTTGAGTTTTTGGATGGGTTTTGGGTCTAAATGACAGCTGAAGGTTTGATAGCTTTGGGTTGTTGTTTAGGGATGTTAAACAATAGTTTTTATGGTAAATTCGTTGGGTGTGGTTGCAAGTAGTTTAAGGCTGAATTGATATGTTTCGGGTGAAATTTGGGCTTGAATCGACATGTGTTGTTGCAAGATTGTTGAGATCCGGGTTTTTGTTGTGTTTGTGAGTGTATTAGTGTTCTAATGTTTAGTTTTGGGTTGCTTAAAACAGAGAAATCGGATTCAGGCTCTGTGGACGGAAATCCGGGTAGTTCGGAGGCTTGATTTGGCACCTCGGACATCGTTTGTGTGTTGGCTGGTGAGTGGATCGATTTTAAAAGCCTTAACGTGGTTAAGGGAATGTTTTGGGATTTTGGATTGAGCTTGAAAGGCAAATCCAAGTTCAAGAGCAAGTTTTAAAGGTTTTATGCACTTAATCCATGTTTTATAATTCTTGATACAATGTGAACATATCATGTTGATAATGTGTTAGTTTGCATTATTATACATGTTGAGACTTATGACTTGTGTTTATACTTGCATCGTGAGTACATGTTTTGCATGGAAGTTTGGAAATGGTAAGTGGTTCAAGCATCGGTAATGCTTGTGGTTTTGAATGAGTATATTGACACGTGTTGAGTTGTTACCGGATATAATTGATCGATCAATAGGATAAGAGTGCACTCAAGGTGAAAGTCGTGTGTGGCCTTAGTGATGCTAGATTCCACTAAGGAGGAGTATGGTGATGTGAGATTCCACCGGAAGTTATGTTTCGCTAGACGAGTGAGTACGGTGATGTGAGATTCCATCGGAAGTGTCTAGTGGGTTTGAGAAACTATCCGCATATCCGAGTAAAAACGATGAATGTCAATATACCCATGATGCTTTAATTCTCATGTTAAACATGTTGTTGATTTCTTCTTTATGCTTATGCATTGTTGGTTACTTTGCTTGCGTTATGGGAATGAGCACATGGTAAGCCTATGGCTTGTGGTTGCATTCGGTAAATGCACGTGAAGGTAAATGCTTGTTGTTATGTGATCAAACATGTGGAGATAATTTAGAAATGGTTTTGGTTTTCAAGCAAACTAATGTTTTAAAACTGCATTGTTGTAGCTACCATTTTGAGCACCGCTCACTAAGCTTAAACGCTTACGCTCTCTTTTCCAACAATGCAGGCCCTTAGACCTTCAGAGCAGCTCGGGGAACAAGGGAGAATCCAAGGGAGTTTTGTTTGCTCAAGTATGAGTTTAGACTTCAATAATTAGTATTAAGCAATGGGATAGGACCTTTAAGTTTTGAGGTGTTGTTGGCATGTCTCTTGCTTTAGACAAGTTTGCTTGGTTGTGTTTGGCCTGTAATCCCTTTTACCATGATGATTTATGCTTTTTTTTAGCTTTTGGATATGTTGATGAATGCTATGTATGCTTGTTTTCTATAAGAATCTTGTCTTGTTGGTGGTTGCATCGTTAAGTGTTTAAATTGCTTTATATGTATATCCATGGATGCCTTGAGTCATATGTGTGCTTGATATGTGGCTCTTATGTTGGGTTCCTTGTGCTTTTAGCAGCTAAAATCAGTTTTGAAGGGCAGGGCGTATCGATACACTCAAGAGCGGTATCAATATGGTCTCTTGTTGTGGGCAAGGTGTACTGTTACGCGGGGGCGTATCGATACCCAAAACGCTCTCTGGAAATCTAAGAAATTAACGAGATTTTGGTGTATCGGTACGGGTCCCGGGTGTATCGGTACGGTCTTCGTAGTTGACCAAGGGAAGTTGACCATTGAGGGCGTACCGATACCAGCCTTGAGGGTATCGATACGGTTTCCCTAGGTTTGACTTTGGGATGTTGACCAAGTACAGGCGTATCGATACGGTCCTTTAGCATATCGATACGACATGTTGTAAAATGTTGAAAAGGGTTATCTTAATTGCATGTTTGATTGTTTTGTATCCATGTGTGTTTTCTGTTGCGTGTCCTCTCACATAGGATATAATTAATGTATCTAGACAAGATAAGTTTAAAAGAATTTTTCTAGGGTTGCTAATCGGAGTGGAGCCTTAACGGGTTTCGCTTCGGTTTTCCCCGTGTAACCCATTCGATACGGTCTGGCGGCTAGGCCGGGTCGAAGGGTTTATATGCATATAATGTGTTTAATTAAAGGCTGGTAACTTAAAAATGACATAAGTCTCTGTAATTTGGTAAAATTACAAAATGGTTCCAAAAATGTGTTTGTTTGCAATTGCATCCCTAATCGATGTCTGATCGAGTTGAAAATCGTTTCGATGTGATGTTTATCACTTAGGATACTAATAAGCATTTCGATAAGATAAAAAGAAAAAAATAGGGTTGTTTATTGGAGTAAACTTCTCGGTTTACTTCAATATTCTCCGTGTGACCCGTTCGGTTCGATCTACCGTCTAGGCCAGGTCGAGAGGGTTACATTTGGTGATATTAGAGCCAAGTTACGAAAGAATGGGATGATGGTATGTTAATGGTAAGTTGATATGGAGTACTTTTAAGTGTATGCTAATGTTTTCTTTGCACGGTGATTGTTATAATCATGTTGATGATGATCAAATGATATTGATGCCAAACATGATGATTGTGATGTATGTGTAAGTTGTTATATACATGATGGTGTTATGGGCTGAATCTGATTGATTGCTATGCATGATGCATGTGATAAGTATGTTGTATGCCTTATGCTGTGTTTGGGAAAAATTGTGATACCCATATCCTTATTACTATAGTAAAGTGTTTTAAATTGAATTGGACGTCTTGGAACCTTGTTTGAAGCTGTCCTGATTTCTTGTTTTGTTTTATTATCATGCCTTAATTATAATAGCACAATGGGACCGAAGAGAGAGTTACGTTTGGGTATGATTTCTCTTGCTGGTGAACAAGAAAATCAGGAGAATGAGGTTCTTCATGGTGTGAATTTACCTCCTCCACCACCTCCACATGGGGGTGAGGAACAAGGACATCGTGAGTAAGTTAGACCTGTGTTGGGAGATTTGACATCTCTAGTTCAGGCGATGACTGGAGCATTCCAGGTTGTTGTTGCAGGAGTGCAAGTACAAGCACATGCTTATAGTTTCGCTCGAGGCATCCGAGTCATTGATGGCCAGTACGATCCGGATTTTGGATCAAATGGGGTGCAATGATACACGTAAGCTGGGATGCATTGTTTCGCTATTGCAAGGTGATGCTTATAGTTGGTGGATGGCTGTAACTGTGGCTATGGAGCCCAATGAGGTGATTTGGGAGTTTTTCTAGTTTGTCTTTAAGAAGAAGTATCTAGGAGTTAGATACTTGGACGACAAGAAACGTTAGTTTATGTCCTTGGTTCAAGGTAGCATGACAGTGGCTGAGTATGAGGTTCAGTTCGTTCGTTTAAGCCAGTATGCTCATGAGTTGGTGTTGAGTGATAGACATCTTTGTGATCGCTTCCGTTATTGCCTGGTGCAAGAAGTTATTGAGTGTGTAAAAGTTCTATTATTTACCCCCTATTTAACCCATATTTCTGCTGCATTCAAGCATTATTTATTGCATTTAGGTCAGTTTATAGTTAAACATCACAAATATATTAAAAGCACAGTTTCTACTAAAATTGGTTGCTTTTGCAGGTTGCTGCTGTAGCAGATGAAGAGGCAGGCGCTGGGCAGTGAATCAGAAGAGCTGGAACTGGACGAGCAGTCAAGGAGGACGATGCTTCCATGGTTGCCGCCGTGACAGCAGAGGATGACAGCAATTTTGAGGAGAAGAAGCAAAGTGGACCTCGACAAATAGAGAAAATTCAGCCCGTCTGTCGTGTAAAACCACTATATTTTTCCAAGCCCTAGATCAGAAGGAATACCAAGCCCAAAGTTCAAGGAGAGAAAATCCCAAGCAAGAAGGAGGACAAATTAAAGTTAGATTCTTTGAAGATTTAGTCTTTATTAGAGTTGTACTTTAATTTAAAGTTGTATTCTTGCTATTTTAGAAAACTTGGACCCAAAGCCTATATACGGGCGTGTATTTCGACCTAGGGAGAAGATCACGCATTCTCTAGCTTTCTTCCCAAAACCCTAGTCGTTTTCTTTCCCTCAATATGTTCTAAATTCCCCTTAGGGCCACGAGTTGTTTTGTAAAGTAGTTGCAAGGGTTGTTTTTGTTTTAGGAATTTTCAGTTCAATAAAATAAACTTCAAGTTCTCTTATTCTAGTTATTAACATCTTGCAAGAGCATCGGGAGAGCATTGTGAGGTTATCTATTTACTTAATATAGGGAGAGTTAAGTATACGAAAGGAATAAGTGTGAGTTCTCTAGTTTATAGTTGAACTATCTCAGACCTAGGGATAGGACGAGGTTAAGTGGCTAAAGAAGAATTCAACAACATTGGTGTTCATCCTTCGATTCACGTCGGGAGGTATCATCAAAGACGTGATCATCGACAGACTTGGACGTAGGGATAGGCTAAGGCACAACAGGGATTCTTGCCAAACTTGAAGTACGGAGTTGAGTGTTCGATGCCGCGACAAGCAACAGACTGCCGCCGCGACAGGTGCTGCCACGACGGGAACGACGATAGAACTGGATTTCCTAAACTCAGCAATACCTGCACTACTGAGCAATTCAATACCAGCCCATTCTCCCTATCTTGATTTCTCTACTTTTATTTTCCAGTATTCTTATTTATATTCGTGACAACTTCTCAAATATTTTCTTTACTTCCGTGTAGCAATCCAAGGTGAAGCTATTATCCCAATCCCTATGGAGACGATATCCGATACTTCGTATCACTTTACTACTTGCGTCGTGTACACTTGCACTACAATTGCGATAGACTCTTTTACACGCAACAAGTTTTTATTTTTATGCAGTGGGAAGGACGTATTGCTGATTATCGTCCCCCACCTCCTTTTCCTCAACGGTTACAACAATTGAAGCAAGAATCACATCTTAAAAAGATTTATGATATTTTTAAGCAAGTTCACATCAACATCCCGTTGTTAGACGACGTTAGGGAGATGCCCGGTTACGCCAAATTTCTCAAGGATGCCATGTCGAAGAAATCTAGACTTGGGGAATTTGAAACGGTTAAGATGAAAGAAGGATGCATGAGTATTCTGCACAAGCATCCACCCCAGAAAAAGAAGGATCCGGGGAGCTTCATCATACCTTGTGTAATCGGAGATAAATATGTGGGTAAGGCACTTTGTGATCTTGGTGCTAGTATTAATTTAATGCCAAAATCTGTTTTTCAGAAATTAGGAATGGAAAAGCTCGGCCCACGACAGTAATTCTGCAGCTGGCAGACCGCTCTTACATGCATCCGGAAGGAAAATCGAAGATATTCTGGTAAGAGTGGATAAATTTATTTTTCCTGCTGACTTTCTTGTTTTAGATTGTGAAGCAGAAGAAAACGCACCAATCATCCTGGGGTGACCCTTCTTAGCCACGGGGAGATCACTGATTGATGTGGAAAAAAGGAGAACTCACCATGAGAGTAAACGATCAAGAGATAAAGTTGAATGTTCTCCAAGCTATGAAGCATGCTGATGCAGAAGAAGAATGCAAGGTTATCACTGAAGTTACCCTTGACCAACCCTGCATCAGGTCGGGCTGTCACGACATCAACATTGGTCACTGCCTCGGCAGCCACTTAGAAGACTGTCACGACAGCAACGACAACAACAACTCCTCAGAATCCGATACATCTGATACTGAAGATTGGGAGGAGGTAAACTGGATAGGCAATCGTCCAGGTAAGTTATTCGAGCCTTTAAATTATAACTCGGATAACCATGCGATCCAAAAGCCATCAACTGTTGAGCCCCCTGTTTTAGATCTGAAGCCCCTTCCAGTGCAGCTAAAATATGCTTTTCTTGGTTTAAATGATACGTTGCCCGTAATCATCTCTTTCAAGTTGATGCAGGAACAAGAACAGCAGTTAATAGGGATGCTGCAGCAGCACAAAAAGGCTATTGGAGGTGGTGCGAAAAGAGATAATCCCATGGCTTGATGCTGGAATAATCTACGCCATCTCGGACAGCAAATGGGTGAGCCCGGTGCAATGCGTTCCAAAGAAAGGAGGAATGACCGTGGTGACCAACGAAAACAATGAGTTAATCCCAACCAGGACTGTGACCGGTTGGAGGGTTTGCATGGACTATCGGAAGCTTAACAAAGCTACCCGAAATGACCACTTTCCTTTACCCTTTATTGATGAAATGCTTGATAGACTAGCCGGTAAACCTTATTATTGTTTTCTTTATGGTTATTCAGGTTACAATCAAATAGCTATCGCACCGGAAGATCAAGAAAAGACGACATTCACATGCCCGTACGGCACGTATGCTTTTATGAGAATGCCATTTGGATTATGCAATGCACCAACCACCTTCCAAAGGTTCATGATGGCCATATTCTCCGATATGGTGGAGGACTTCCTAGAGATTTTTATGGATGACTTTTCAGTCTTTGGAGACGATTTTGAAAGCTGCCTAGGCAACCTACAAAAGGTACTCGAAAGATGTGAAAAAGCGAACTTAGTGTTAAACTGGGAAAAATGTCACTTCATGGTGGATGAAGGGATAGTCCTTGGCCATAAGATTAGCTGCCGTGGCATAGAAGTCGACAGGGCTAAGATAGAAGTGATCGAAAAGCTGCCGCCGTCCATCAGAGTCAAGGGAATCAGAAGTTTCTTAGGACATGCTGGTTTTTATCGAAGGTTCATTGCGAATTTTTCAAAAATCACCAAGCCCCTATGTCATCTTCTGGAGCAGAACCGACCCATTGACTTTAACGATGAATGTACTGAAGCATTCAAGGTTCTGAAGGAAAAGCTGGTATCAGCCCCAATAGTACAGCCACCATACTGGACACAGCCATTTGAGATCATGTGTGATGCTAGTGACTATGCTGTCGGGGTAGCACTTGGGCAGCGGAGAGACAAATTGTTTCACGTCATATATTATGCCAGCAAAACTCTGAACGACGCCCAAGTAAACTACACCACCATAGAGAAGGAGTTATTAGCTGTGGTATTCTCCATTGACAAGTTCCGTTCTTACATACTTGGAACGAAGGTCATAGTGCATACAAACCACTCTGCCTTGAAGTATCTGTTCGCGAAAAAGGATGCAAAGCCTCGATTGATACGTTGGATCCTGCTATTGCAAGAATTCGATCTTCAAATCAAGGAAAAAAAGGGGACAAAAAATCAAGTAGCAGATCACTTGTCAAGGTTGGAGAAGGAAAGAGTCTACCGACAGATGAGACAAACATATTGGAGACCTTCCCTGATGAGCAGCTCTTTGCTGCCGCAGTCACTGCCGCGACAGCCATGGCGGCAGGTAAGTCTTCTGAACTCCCCTGGTATGCTAACTTCGTTAATTTCTTAGTTAGCAGAATAATTCCTCATGACCTTAATTATCAAGCCAAGAAGAGGTTCCAAAATGATGTTAAGCATTATTATTGGGACGAACCTCTTCTTTTCAAAATCTGTGCAGATCAGGTTATAAGGAGATGCGTACCACAGGAGGAGCAAGAAGATATACTTCATCACTGCCATGCTTCACAGTATGGAGGACACTTAGGAGGCAACTAAACTGCTGCCAAGGTGTTGCAGTGAGGGTTTTATTAGCCGTCAATGTACAAAGATGCGCAAATCTTCTACAAGAGTTGTGACAAGTGCCAACGGACATGAAACATCTCAAGGAGACACGAGATGCCGTTGCAGAACATTCTTGAAGTCGAAATCTTCGACGTTTGGGGGATTGATTTTATGGGACCATTCCCATCTTCATGTGGGAATCTATACATCCTCCTGGCAGTAGATTATGTCTCTAAGTGGGTTGAAGCTATCGCCACTCAAAAGAATGATGCCAAGACAGTTCAAAGGTTTTTACACAAAAACATCTTTTCTAGGTTTGGCATCCGTAAGGCGATCATCAGTGATGAAGGGAGACATTTCGACAACAGGGTTATTGCTGCTGCCTTGAAGAAATATGGTGTCAAGCATCAGATCGCAACAGCGTATCACCCTCAAACCAATGGACAAGCTGAAATATCCAACAGGGAAGTTAAGAACATTCTTGAGAAGATGGTGAAGCCAACTAGGAAAGATTGGTCTTTACTCCTTAATGACGCATTATGGGCTTATAGGACAGCTTTTAAAACTCCATTGGGAATGTCTCCATACCGATTGATTTATGGGAAAACATGTCATCTACCTGTCGAGATAGAGAATAGAGCGTACTGGGCAATCAAGGTAGTGAATATGGACTTGGACAAGGCAGGGCAGAAAAGGCTATTGGATCTGAACGAAATTGAAGAAATCCGGACAATGGCTTATGACAATGCAAGAATATACAAGGATAAAACTAAGAAGTGGCATGACAAGAAGTTGCTGCCACGACAGTTCTGCCCAGGGCAGCTTGTATTGTTATTCAATTCTAGATTGAAACTCTTCCCGGGGAAGCTAAAATCTAGATGGTCTGGCCCGTTCCAAGTCGTACAGGTTTTTCCCCATGGTGCCATCACAATCCGATCATTAAAAGACGGGCACCAATTCAAAGTCAACGGACATCGCTTAAAGCATTATCAGGGGACTGAAGCCTCAAGAATGCAAGAAGTGGTTACCTTAGGAGATGCCCCATCTGGCACTCCTAATTTGACCTAATTTTTATTTTTAGTTTTATTGTTACTTATTATTTATTAGGAAATAAGATTTATTTTATTTGAATAATGTTTTTATTTTTCTATTTTTAGGAAATAAAGGAGTCAAGAAGAACAGGAGAAGTGAACTCAGCCCACCATCCATCCACCAGCCAACAAAGCCCAAATTTTGGAGCCTGTCGTTACAGCTACCGCGACAGACGCGGAAAATACAGGCTGTCAACACGTTGTCACGATAGATACGGAAACGCGTCACAGACGCGCAGCAGACACGGAAACGCGTGACAGACGCGTCAGACACGCTAACGCGTAATAGCTGGCCCCGTTATTCACGCCTGCCGTTACAGCTTCAACGGGCAGCAAATCCCTTCCTATATAAACCCCGTTTCATTTTTTCATTTTCACTCACTTCTACTATTCTCACTTGTTTCTTCTAGAATTTTTGCTTTCATTTTTATTTCCACAACCCTTGCAACAATGTCTTCTAGGAAAACTCGTAGGAATGCTGCTTCCAGTTCCACACCGACAGCAACCACCCCACGCTCATTTGCGATAAGAGATATGTGGGAAGAGAGAGGATTAATTTACACATCAAAGGAGGAAAATCTGGGTCTAAAACCGTTCATAGCCCAGAAAATTCGAGCTCTACAGTGGCAGACCTTTGCTCAACAACCTGAAGAGATGAACGTCTCATTGGTACATGAATTCTATGCTGCCATTAGCAGCAGGACGGCGACAACGGTGATTGTGCGAGGAAAAGATGTGCCATTCGAAGCTGAGTACATTAACACACTGTATGGATTCTACGTCGGCAACAACGACGACGCTCACCAATAGTTCCTCAACACATTAGAACCTGTTGCCTATGATGTTGTCATGGAAGAGTTGACAGATGAGGGAACTCAATGGAACACCAGCCGTAAGAACCCACAGACGGTAAAAAGGACTCAACTGCTGCCGGAGGCCAAATTATGGAATGCTTTTATTAAAAAGCGTATCATGCCGTCGTCACACAATACCATGGTCGTCCAGCCAAGGTTAGCCTTAATCCACTCCATTCTACATGAAAGGCCCATTAACGTGGGCTGCTATATCCGTGAGAGCATCTTGGAGTGCGCACAGAGACCGGCGAGTCCGCTTTACCTCCTATACCTCATCACCTCACTCTGCTGTGGCCATGGCGTACCAGAAGTGACCACTGACCTTCGAGTCCAAGGGAAAGGTTGGACAGAAAAGAACATACTCAGCCTCATGTAGCTGACCGCTACCACTCATCTGTCGTCATTTGATCCAGCTGCCACAACAGCAGACACGACAGAGCAGACAGAAACTGAACTAGCTGTCGCAGCAGCTGCCCCGACAGACTCCTCCTCTCAGATCATAGCTGCCATTCAGAAGATGGAGGAATGACAGCTCGGTCTGATGACCTTCATCAGGGATTTTACCGCCTCGACGGTAAACTTTATCCATAACTCTTTAAATTTCCCTGATGCTATCTTCTCTACTTTCCCTGCACATTATTTTACTGTCACCACCCCTGCCCACACCCCCACACCTGCTGCCACACCACAGACTCCCTCTGCCGCCTCAAGACCATCACCTGCCCCGACATTCGCCGGTAGCAACCGCGCTGAGCCGTCTGCCCGTGGCACGAAACGAAGAATGGCATCGGAGGAGCTTGACGCCTTCATTGCCGGTTTCTCGTCCTCCTCCGTTTGGGCAGAAACGAATGGCGGACAAAAACAATATGCAATAATCCAATATGCCAAGAGCCAGCGGCAGCAGCAGTGACAATGAACCCTCTATTAAGAGGAATCTATCGAAGGAGTTCTCACCGGTGAAGAGGCAGAAGCGAATGGCGGACAAAAATAATATGCCAAGAGCCAGCGGCAGCAGCAGTGACAACAACAGTGGTGAGGATAGCAGCAGCAGCTCTGAAGTCCAGGTTGTGGAGCAACCCCCTCATATCTCCCCAACCAGGATCCAACCACCACGGGAGGCCAAAGCAAAGAACACATCCGCCTCCCCCATCCCCCAGCCAGCTCCGAAAGCTCGTGCCCGCCGCCAGATCAGAGTCAGCAGCAGCAACGAGGACAGTGATTAAAAATTTAAGTTTCTTATCTTATATTTGCTGTCTGCCTATATATTTTGTGATGTACTGTTTTTTATCTTTATTTGTCATTTGCATTGAGGGTAATGCAACCCTTGAGTTTGGGGGTGGCAACCCTCCATTAATGGAGTCCATCTTAGTTTTAAAATTTGTGTCTTTTACTTAGTTTATTTTTGAAAAAAAATGAAAAATATGAAAACTTTGGCTTAAGTGTATGAACTGAACTTACCTGTCGTGACAGCTCTGTCGTGGCAGTGCCTTTAGGATAGTTTTTAGGAAAAGTTTAGAGCCTTTCTATAATTCTGAAAACTTAAACACTATTTGTGACTGTTATACTGCTTAGAACTCTTCTAGTTAACTAGAATAGGAAGCTTAGCACTTGAATAGCCCCTAGAGGTGCCTAACATTGGCTCTAGGAAAGAAGTTTAGCAAAAGAGACTCAACAACCCTAGAGGTGCCCGAAACTGGATCTAGGAAGTTAGCTAGAGGTGCCCAAAACTGGCTCTAGTTTTGAAACAGGCACGATCGTTCCGAAACGTGCGTACCAAAACTTTGACTGATGTTTCGAATCTTGTTGACTGTTTCGATACGACTTTGACTGTATCGAATCCCACGTGGTAACCTGTATCGAAACACTTTTGGGCCATTTCGATACAATTCTTGGTAGAGGCAAAATGTTTCGAACCCTTTTAAGCGTTTCAAAACACCATGGTCACAGACCATTCTATTAAGGCACTCGTATCGAAACAGATTGACTTGTTTCAATATGCCTAGGCCTGGAGGTGCAGATTAGGCTCTAATATTGTAGAAAATTGAATTTTATGAAGTCCTAGATTCATAAATGATATGAATGAGCAGGAATAACATGTTAAAACACAAACATACTCCCTCTAACTATAAGCATGGATGAAATTAGGATTAAAAACACATAAGCATGACACATTGCAAGAAATCAAGCAATTTAAGCACAAAAAGGTCCTAAAAGGTCAAGATAGGCTAGTTAGACCTAACTCTCTCCTAAGGGACCAAAAACGCTCCTTATCTAGAGGTTTTGTAAAGATGTCCGCTAGTTGATTTATGGTGTCTACGGACTCTAAAACAACATCTTCCTTAAGGACATGATCTCTAATGAAATGATGTCTTATTTCTATATGTTTGGTTCTAAAGTGTTGGATGGGATTTTTAGTTAGGCATATAGCACTAGTGTTGTCACACTTAAGGGGTATGGTTTCAACTTTAACACCATAATCTAAGAGTTGTTGCTTCATCCAAAGGACTTGAGCAAAACAACTCCCTAAAGATGTGTACTCGGCTTCGGTGGTAGAAAGAGCTACACTATTTTATTTCTTAGAGAACCAAGATATGAGCATACTACCTAATAATTGGGAAGTGCCAGAAGTACTTTTCCTATCAATTTTAAAACCCCCGTAATCCGCATCCGAATAAGCATGAAGGTTAAAGGTTGAGTTTCTAGGGTACCAAAGACCTAGACAACGAGTATCTCTAAGGTACCTACAAATTCCCTTAACGTCTATAAGGTGAGACTCTCCAGGACTAGCTTGAAACCTAGCACACAAGCAAACACTAAACAATATATCTGGTCTACTTGCGGTAAGGTAAAGCAAAGATCCAATCATAGAGTGATAAAGCTTAGAGTCAACACACTTACCTCCTTCATCTTTGTCAAGCTTTGTAGATGAGCTCATTGGTGTGGCTTGAGGCTTTGCATTCTCCAAGAAAAACTTATTGAGCATATCCTTGATGTACTTAGCTTGATTGATGAAGATGTCATCCTTCATTTGTTTGATTTAGAGTCCCAAAAATAACGAGAGCTCCCCCATCATGCTCATTTCAAATTCACCTTGCATCAACTTAGAAAAATCATGACGAAGCAATTCATTAGTAGAACCAAATATAATATCATCAACATAAATTTGAACTACTAATATATCTTTGCCATTGTTTTTAATAAAAAAGTGTTGTGTCCACCTTTCCTTTCTCAAAACATTTTCTAACTAGAAAAATTGAAAGTCTTTCATACCAAGCTCTAGGAGCTTCTTTTAAACCATATAAAGCTTTTGACAATATAAAAATATGGTTTGGAAAAATTGGATCTTCAAAACCCGGTGGTTGTTCCACAAAAACTTCTTCATTTATAAATCCATTTAAAAATGCACTCTTGACATCCATTTGAAAAGGCTTGAAATCATAATAACATGCACATGCAAGCAACATCCTAATAGCTTCCATTCTAGCTACGAGTGCATAGGTTTCATCAAAATCAATTCCATCTTCTTGAGTGTAACCTTGAGCAACTAGCCTAGCTTTGTTTCTCACTACGTTATCACTCTCATATAGTTTATTCCTAAATACCCATTTAGTTCCTATAGTAGATTGATTTATAGGCCTTTCAACTAATGTCCACGCTTTACTTCTCTCAAATTGATTTAACTCATCTTGCATGGTCATAATCCAAAAATCATCTTTTAAAGCTTCTTTAATATTTTTAAGCTCAATGAATGAGATAAATGCGACATGATTAAGAATTTTAAGAGAGGAGCGATTAGTTACCCCTTGGATGGATCACTCAAGATTTCACCACCTTTGACATAGTTGTACTCCCTTGGGTAGCTCACTTCCTTTTCCTCAAGAGCGAAGTCCTTCAAAGCTTCAAGAGGTGGATCTTGTGCATCTTCTTCTTTAGTTGGAATCTCATCCTCCTTTGAAGTTTGTCCTCCATCATAGGCATCAAGGATTCCTACATCATCGTCATCACAAGATTCCTTCCTCGGAAGGAGGTTATCATCAAAAACCACATAAACAGATTCCTCAACAACTAAAGTTCTTTTGTTAAACACATGATAGGCTTTAGAGTTTAAAGAGTAACCTAGAAAAATAGCTTCATCACTTTTTGCATCAAATTTACCTAAATTGTCTTTTCTATTATTTAAGGGTAAACTACTGTGCAGGTCACTTATGTTTAACGAGTGTACAGAGTTAGTCACCACTTTTGAAAAGTGCATATTAGTAGTCCTTCACGTTTTCGATATGTAAATAGTTGGTCACTCTGCCGTTAGACTCCGTTAGTCTCTAACGGATTGCTGATGTGGCTGATTTAATTTAATTCAATATCCACGTGTATTTCCACGTGGATAATAACGTGGAACTTTGCTACTTAAACACTAATATTATAGAATCCCCCAATTTGTTGAACCCTAAAAATTTCTCTGTAAAATTAAAAGAAGAAGAAGAAGAAGAAGAAGAAGAAGAAGAAGAAGAAGAAGAAGAACCAGGTTTTCCCTTTCAGAAAATTCAGGATTACATGTATTTGACTTCTTGACCGACGGCGGTGGACCACTGTAGGAACTGAAGATTCATTCTTTGAAATGGTTTCGTTGAGGCCAGGAGGGATCTACACAAAAGCCCAGCTACAAAAAGAGCTTGAAACTTTAGCCACTTGTGGTATGTTTGAGAAAGTCGATATGGAAGGCAAAACTAATCCAGATGGAACATTGGGATTAACCATTTCTTTTACTGAAAGCACTTGGCAACAAGCCGACAGGTTTAGGTGTATCAATGTGGGGCTAATGGCTCAATCTAAGCCTATCGAAATGGACCCTGATATGACAGATAAGGAGAAACTGGAGTATTACAAAAGCCAAGAGAAGGATAATAAAAGGAGGATTGAGAGATCTAGGCCTTGTTTGTTGCCAATGCAAGTGCATAGAGAAGTGTTACAGATGTTGAGAGACCAAGGGAAAGCGAGTGCTAGGTTGCTGCAGAAGATAAGGGATAGGGTTCAAAGATGGTACCATGATGAAGGGTATGCTTGTGCTCAGGTTGTCAACTTCGGGAACTTGAATACTAAGGAAGTGGTTTGTGAAGTTGTGGAAGGGGATATTACACAGCTTGTGATTCAGTTCCAGGATAAGCTTGGGAATGTTGTTGAAGGGAATACTCAGCTTCCTGTTGTCATGAGAGAATTGCCTCGACAGGTAGATGACTGGTGCCTAGACAGCTTGTGATGCTTAGTTTTTATTTTCGAATGTTCTGTTTAGAATGTTTAGGGTGCAAGGTATGGGAAACTAACAAAGAAATGAAGAACATCATAATGCATTCTGATATTTTCTAATTTTCTGTTTAGAATGTTTAGGGTGTAACTTTTAAGATATGAGAAACTAATGAAGAAGTGAAGAACATCATCATGCATTCTGATATTTGACTTTAATCACTTTATAGTTTTTGACATTCAATGCTAGTTAGCTAACTTAGTTGTGTTGCTTGTCCACACATGTAAGTGTCGAATACGAGTATGTTCATTTTTTCCCCTAAGTTTTCCATGTATTTGTTTGGTTCAATTATAAATTTTCTGAAGCAAATATTTGAATGTTTTCTACTTTCAGAAGTTGCTGTAATTGTTTAGATAAGTAACTTGATAGTTATCAGAACATGAAATGGCATACAAGTGTAGGGGGAATATAGTGTGAATATCAAGTAGATCATTAACTTTACCACTTTTGAATAAGCTCTCACGAGCCATAGATTTGCTAATAAGATATACCCCTTTATCTTTTGCTGATTGAAATGTTTGTTTTCGTGCTCCAGTGTGACTGAGAGATGGTTTAATACCTCTAGTTATGGAGTTGCTGCTTTAAGTGACTAGTTTCAGTCCTAATAATGGTTAATTGTTGACTTATCATTTTTGCCTGTGCTTTTGATTTACAGCTTCGACAAGGCAATGTTTTTAATATCGAAGCAGGGAAACAAGCCCTGAGAAACGTAAACTCGCTGGGCAAATTCAATTCTAAAAGAGGTCCTAGAAGCCATCCAAAAGGGAAAACCTGGTGCTTTTTCTCCAGGAAGACCTAAGGAATTCCTCAAAAACTACAAATCAAGCCTAGGTTTCTTGGCTTATCTTGAAGGTAGCCATCTGACCTTTCATTTTGCATCTAAGACAAATTTTTAGGGTTCAACAAATTGGGGGATTCTATAATATTAGTGTTTAAGTAGCAAAGTTCCACGTTATTATCCACGTGGAAATACACGTGGATATTGAATTAAATTAAGTCAGCCACATCAGCAATCCGTTAGAGACTAACGGAGTCTAACGGCGGAGTGACCAACTATTTACACATCGAAAACGTGAAGGACTACTAATATGCACTTTTCAAAAGTGGTGACTAACTCTGTACACTCGTTAAACATAAGTGACCTGCACAGTAGTTTACCCATTATTTAAAACAAAACACTTGCAACCAAAAGGGTGAAAATAGCTAATGTTAGGCTTTTTAGATTTTAAAATCTCATAAGGAGTTTTCTTTAAAATAGGCCTAATCATTACTCGTTAATAATATAGCAAGCGGTTTTAGTGGCTTCTGCCCAAAAATACTTAGGTAAATTGTTTTCACAAAGCATAGTCCTAGCCATTTCTTCTAAAGTTCTATTTTTTTCCTCTTAACTACCCTATTTTGTTGAGGAGTTCGAGGAGCCAAAAATTATGTCTAATCCCCTTTTCATTACAAAATTCATTAAACCCCATATTTTTAAATTTCGTTCCATGATCACTTCTAATATGTGAAATTCTAAGTTCAAGATCATTTTGGGTTAATTCTGAAAATGTGATGAAGTTTTCTAAAGCCTCATCTTTGGTGCTTAAAAAGAGAACCCAAGTATATCTAGAGTAATCATCAACAAGCACAAAAACATATGATTTTCCACCCAAGCTAGTTGTTCTAATTGGCCCAAATAGATCCATATGAATTAATTGTAAGCACCTACTTGTAGAAACATCATTAATGGATTTAAAGGATGATTTATGTTGTTTACTCTTAGAGCATGAATCACATATTTTATCATTTGAGAACTTGATCTTGGGTAAACCTCTAACTAGATTTAGGGAAACTAATTTTTCTAAAACACTAATGCTAGCATGTCCTAGTTTCCTATGCCATAACCATGCATCATTTTCATCTTGAGCAACAAAACATGCATGGGATGTATGAATGTCATCTAGCTGCACCATATAAATGTTACCTATTCGATGACCAATGAGCATTATTTTATTTTATTTTATGTCAACAATTTTACACCCATTTTTATCAAACAAGACATTAAATCCTTTATCACACAATTGACTAATGCTCAATAAATTGTGTTTTAGAACATTGACATACAAAACATTTTCAATGAGTATAGTAGAGTGATTACCTATGGAGCCAATACCTTCAATGTGGCCTTTGGAGTTGTCATCAAATGTCACCACTCCTCCACTTTTTGGTTTTAAGTCCATGAATCGACCCTTGTCCCTGGTCATGTGACTCGAGCATCCACTATCAAGGTACCATGAGTGTGGCTTTGTGATTTGGCCTTGTAGCAATTCTCCCCTACAAACAAAGAGTTAAACTTTGAATTTTGGAACCCAAATCATTTAAGGTCCATGAGTGTTAGTTCCCAAATACTTGGTTCCCTTAGGAATCCAAGATGAAATGGCTACAATATTGTTAGAAACTACAAGTTCCTTAAGAACCCATACACTTCTAACTTTCTTGTTCTTTTGATACTTATGTGAGCCTCTTTGTTTGTGGTTAGAGAAGCCTTGAGTTTACTCACCTCCTCTTGGTGGTAAACATGATATTTTTCAAGAAGGTCATTTAAATCATTTGATTTCTTTTCAAATTCAATTGAGGAATTTTGTAAAACTAAGACCTTCTTTTCTAATTCCGAGTTGGTTTTAGAAAGTGAGTCATTTTGAGTTCTTAAAACTGAAATCACTTTCTTATTTTTTTAAAACCGACTCCTTGTATTTCTCAACCAACTCATCATATACCTATTGCAACTCATCATAACCATCTTGAAGTTCATCAAATGTAAAATCAAAAGTAGATGAGTTAGCGGTTACCATAGAGGAATCCTCCTTTAGAGCCATGAGGCAAAGGTTGGCCACTTCACGTTCCTCATCCTCGGATGACTCCTTATCACTCCAAGTAGCAAGCTTGGCTTTGAGCTTCTTCTTCTTCTCAAAGCCCTTCTTCTTGAGTTGAGGGCAATCGGAATGTATATGACCCAGCTTCTTGAACTCAAAGAAAATGATTTTGTCCCTCTCTTCTTCTTTTCTTTTGTTCTTGAAGTCCATCTTTCTTTGAAATTTTCTCCCTCAGTTGGACTTGATGAACCGTGAGAATCGTTTGGCTATCATAGCCAATTTCTCAAAGTCGTCCTCCTCACTAGAAGAGCTCTCCTCATGTAGAGAGGCTTTGAGAGCAACTCCTAGCTTCTTTTTCTTTTCTACTTCATGCTTCTCTATCCTTTTCTCTTCCTTCTTCTTCTCTTCCTCTCTTTCTTGCTTCATAATCTTGTGTGTAAGAAGAGACCCAACAAGCTCATCAAGCTTCAAAGTTTTCAGATTCTATGCTTCAATGATGGTCGTCCTCTTACCATTCTAAGACTCCAGAAGAGAGTATAGAAGCTTCCTCACTAGCTTATCTTCGGGAATTACTTCACCGAATCCTATAAGGCCATTAACGATGATCGAAAACCGGTCAAACATCTTTGAGACGCTCTCATCGGGATCCATCATAAAATTCTCATAGCTCAAGTTTAGCAACCCAATCTTCGTCTCTTTCACATCACTAGTGCCTTCATAAGTCGTCTCCAAAGTGTCCCACACTTCCTTTGCTCTTTCGATAGATGAAACCTTTGAGTAAATATTCGGACCAAGTGCACAAATTTGATATGTAGAGCTTTGTTGTTGACTTGCATCTTCTGTCTATCTTCCTCGGTCATCTCCGATTTTACCTTCGAAACTAGTCTTCCTTCATCGGTTCTCTTAACCGAAATGTAAGGGCCTTCTTCCACTACATCCCAAACCATGTAATCCGTTGACTTGATGAAGAGACGCATCTAATTCCTCCAATATGGGTAGTTGTCCCCATTGAAGAAGGGTCGTTTAGTGGTTGATTGTGACTCATAGAAGTTGGAGGTTGAAGTAGATGTCATGGCTTGTCTTTAGAATAGATCACACTCTCCTAGGAACTCCTCTTGTGGTTGTTAATCCTTCAAAGAGGTAGGCTCTGATACCAATTGTTGAGTGGATTGAAGAATCGATTTAAGCCAAGAGGGGGTGAATTGGATTTTTAGAAATTTTGGTGGTGGAGTGGAAAATTAAAATTTTCTAGACATGAGAATTTAGAGTGGTTCAAGTTCCAATTGAACTCTACATCCACTACCATAGCTACCACAACAATCCACTAATTGCTCTTCCCCTTTTATAGGCTAAGGAGGCAACCTTTACAATATCGGTCAAATTTTCTACCCAAAATTTGACCCAATCCTCACTCTAGTAAAACAAAGAAGGCTAAAGACTAGTATCTCTCAATATAAATGTAGCCCTTTTTACAAGCACTCAACCCAATTGAACAAATAAGATTGGAAATTACAAAGTTCTACAATGGGGGTTTACAAGAAAATATGGGATTTTAGCACAATTGCTTGAATTTGATGTTTGGATAATTCTTTTGGGATCAATAGTTGTTGCTGGTGCTTTTAGAGGTCCCTTTTATACCTTCTCATTGAATTCTAGCCATTGGGGTTGTTGCCTTCATTATTATAGCCTTTGGGATGTTATCTTCCCTCCATAAATATAGTGTGCAACTACCCGTTCCGAAACACTCGACCCTATTTCGAAACAGACCAAAATTGAAAGAGCCATTAGGGTGTAATAAATAGGCTATACCGAAACGAGAATGATCGTTTCGATATGCTAAGAGCCTGTTCCGAAACGTGCTGAAGCCCGTTTTGAAACATTTTTCCATTGTCAAAACTTGTATCGAAACGGCTTAGAAGCGTTTCGACACGCCTTAAAAATATTTTTAAATTCAGTTATAAAACTTCAACGTCATATTTTGAAACCAAGTTTGAAATTCGTTTCGAAACGTGTGAGGTTGTTTCGATACAGCCGTATCGAAATGGTTCAAACTGTTCTGTTGTTCTTCATCTGTTTCGAAACACAACTATCTGTTTCGATACACCCGTATCGAAACGGGAAAGCTAGTTCCGAAACAGAGGTTAACAATTTCAAAATGTTCCGAAACGTCCAATGGTCGTTCTGAAACGGTGATTCAAAAAACACTACTTTTACTTGGTAAACACTTAGAAAATATTTGATAAGTTAAGGTTTTAATTTGTACATTTTTCTTTAAACACATAGAGAGGTTTTGAGGGCTTAAAAATTCATTTTCTTCTTTTCAATTTAGTCCTTAAATCCTTTTTTATATCAAAATTAATTTATTAGTTTTATAGAAATAAAGTCTCCAACAGCTCCAAAACAACCTCAACGGTCCTTATCGGCTACAAAATCAATTGGGAGTATAAAAGGGACATCCAAGAATCAAGAGAAGACTAATGCTTCAATTGTCAACAACATAATTATCAAGAAATTGGCTTAGAGATTAATTGTTCATTTTCTTGTATAGACAACACTACTGAGCTAAACTTTGTCAAATTTGCTCAAGTGTTTAGGTTTTGGGTGAGAGCTAAATAGTGCAAACAATTACCAATTAGAGTGATTTCAAGTTTTCTTTGGAATTTCTCTTGTAAAGAGGGTTTACTCAAGCTTTGGGTTAGAAAGCTTTTAGTGTGTAAGGGTTGCCTCCTTAGCCTAGAAAAGGGGAAGAAATTCAAGAGTGAATTTGTTGAAATCCTTATTGGGAAGCTAAGGTAGTGGATGTAGGTGCTTGTTAGAAGGCCGAACCACTATAAATCCTTGTGTCAAATTCTTATTCTTTAGCTTCCACTAAAACACTCAAAATCTAACTTCTTCACACTTGGCGAGCTAGAACGGTTGAAGGAAATCGAGCACACAAAAACCCAACAATTGGTATCAGAGGTTGGCTCAATTGAAAAGGATTAACATCCTATTGAGGCGATCCGGCAAACACAATCAACATTTCAAACAACTGGCTCAATGTCGCAATCCATCGACAAGCCACCTTTCTTCAACGGGACAAATTATGCATATTGGAAGACGAGGATGATGTTCTTTTTCAAATCCAAAGACTACAAGCTTTGAGATATCATTGAAGATGGCTCGTTAGATCCAAAAGGAAGAAAGGTGGAGTGGAGTGCCGACGATCGTAAGAAGATGGAGCTAAATTGCAAGGCTTAGCACTTCATCTTTTGTGCACTTAGCCTCAACATATACGAGAGGATGTCTTCTTGAGATAGTGCCAAGGAAGTTTGGGACAAGCTCGAGGTTACATACGAGGGGACAAACGAAGTAAAGGAGACCAAGATCGGCCTCCTCAACCTAAAGTATGAAAACTTCAAAATGGATCTAGAAGAGGACATTGAGAAGATGTTCCATCGATTTTCCACTATCACCAATGGACTCAAGGGTTATGGAGAAGTCATTCCGGAAGAAAAGCTTGTTCGAAAGCTTATCTATTCTCTTCCCCAGTCATGGGACTCAAAAAGGACCGCCATCATTGAAGCTAAGAATTTGAAGACCTTAAAGCTTGATGAACTCATGGGGTCACTTCTCGCTCACCAAATCATGAAGAAGGATAAATAGGATGAGAAGAAGAAGGAAGAGATAAGAAAGACGGGGAAGATGAAGATCATGGAGCTAGGCATCCATGCGAATGACATTGCTCTCAAAACCTCTAGGTACAACCATGTTGATACAAGCGAGAAGGAGGATGAAGAAGAAGAGATAGTTCATCTCTTCAAAAAGTGTACCCCATTCATAAAGAAAGTATTGAAAAATTCGATCGTGAATCAATGAAGAAGAAGAAGGCAAGCACTTCAAACAATAAGAATAAGGCATATGTGGCTACATGGAGTGATGAAGACTCCACCAACGATGAACAAGCCAACCTTTTCCTTATGGCCATCGAAGAAGATTCAAGGGTAACTTCTAATTCATCTACTTCATGTTCATATTCTTTTGATAAATTACAAGATGCCTACGATGATTTGGTTTTAGAATTTAAAAATCACATTTTGAAAAACAAGAAAATTGTTTCAAATTTGAAAATTCAAAATGATTTGATTTCTAAAACCAAAATTGAACTTGAAGCAAAACTCAATGAGTTTGAACAAAAATATGTTGTTTTACAAAATTTTCTTCAAAAAGTTCAAGATGAAAAAGATTTGATTTCCAAAGAGCTTGAAAAGAAAAATAATTTTGGAAAATCAAACGTTTATGTTAGACAATCTAGTGCCCCTATATTCATAAATGGAAAATGTTTTAGAAGTGTTTGGGTCCCAAAAGGACTAACCACTTCAACTAAAAAGGATGAAATTGAAAAATGGATTCCTAAGGGGGCTAAATTTTTTGCTACTAATTTTTATGGATCTAAAGAAATTTTGATACCACAAATTACTTTATTGTCTTATTTAGGTGCGATGGGGAATGATCAACAAGTCAAATATTGAGGGGGGAGCTCCATGCACACAAGAAAGAACACTTGAAGAAGGAAGGCTTCACATCCTCCCTTGGAGTTCAAGTGTGGTAAAATCTAGATGTTTTAGTTGTTTAATTTGATTTATTTGTTTAATTTCAACTAAATTATCATATATGTTGGACTAACACTTTTTGATGATGCTTTGAGTTAGAGGGAGCCATTTTAAACCAAAATTCTTATTTGTGTCAATTTTTAACCTCCCAAGTTATTTGAACTTTAAGTTATTTAAATTCTTTTTGATATAACAAAAAGGGGGAGAGTTTGGTTTGAAAATTTGTATTTTCAAATGAATAAGGGGGAGCTTTAATTACTTGCCGATTTTGAAATCTCTTATTCAAATTTGTAAACTTGAAGGGGAGAATCCCAAACAATTTTTCAAGTTAGTTTTATTATATCAAAAATGGGGAGAATTAAGAACTAATGTTTTGATATAATAATTGAAAAATAGTTTTGGACTAAATTGTAAAGATTTCAAAAGTGCCTTTAAGTCCAAACATCTTGAAAATAAGTTTGTGGATGTTTTAAGTTGTTTTTGCAATGTTTGAAACGTTTTTAAGTAACCAAACCAGAGTTTTCAAGGTACCCGTTTCAAAACAGGGGGACCTGTATCGGAACATTTTGAAACTGCCAAAACCTATACCAAAACAGGGCTTGCCCGTTTTGATACGGAGGGTCTTTGTTTCGAAACATCACTTTGGTGTTTCGATATGCCCAACGGTAAAAACCTCCCCAATGGCTATTTCCCCAACAGCTTTTTAAATTGCAACTCAACTGTCACACGTTCCGAAACAGGGTTGCTACCGTTTCGATACAGATGAAGAGTGTTTCGAAACGGCCAGAGGCGTTTCGAAACAGTTTGCTGCATCAGACTTCAACTGCTAGTTCTGAAGAAGGTCGTTCTGATACAGGGTCGATTGTTTCGAAACGGACGTCTGCACAACATCATTTATGGTGGGAAATAAAGTCTCCAACGACTCCAAAAAAACCTCAACGGTCCTTAACGGCTACAAACACAATTGGGAGTATAAAAGGAACCTCCAAGCATCAAGAGAAGACTAATGCTTCAATTTTCAACAACATAATGATCAAGAAATTGTCTTAGAGCTTAATTGTTCATTTTCTTGTATAGACAACACTAGTGGGCTAAACTTTGTCAAATTTGCTCAAGTGTTTAGGTTTTGGGTGAGAGCTAAATAGTGCAAAAAATTACCTATTAGAGGGATTTCAAGTTTGCTTTATAATTTCTCTTGTAAATAAGGTTTACTCAAGCTTTGGGTTAAAAACTTTGAGTGAGTAAGGGTTGCCTCCTTAGCCTAGAAAAGGGGAAGAAATTCAAGAGTGAATTTGTTGAAATCCTTAGTGGGAAGCTAAGGTAGTGGATGTATGTGCTTGTTAGAAGGCCGAACCACTATAAATCCTTGTATCCAATTCTTATTCTTTACCTTCCACTAAAACACTCAAAATCCAACTTCTCCACACTTGGTGAGCTAGAACGGTTGAAGGAAATCGAGCAAATAAAAACCCAACAGTTGTTCCACATGAGGGTGGTGGTCCTACGAGGGTGTACGCGTATCGCGAGGGACGCAATGACACCGATGTGATTGGAAGTAATTTCAATTTGCATTTCTTGTCATTGTTATCTTTAATTGATTATGGATCTACGCATTCATACATCTTGAGAGAGCATACACATTTGCTTATATCCTTGTTGAGATGTTACATGTGGGAATGCATGTAACTAGTTCCTTTGGTGAGATTGTTGTTACGAGAATGTTGTATAGGAGATGTCTTTCATCTGTTCAAGGCCATGTGTTTGTAGTTGATTTAATGAAGTTACCTTTCTATGGTTTTGATGTAATCCTTAGGATGGGTTGGTTGGTCAAGCATAGGGCTATTGTCGATTTTGATGCTAAGCCAGTTACCTTGAAACTTGCTAATGATTACAAAGTAGTAATCGTGGGCGAGAATGTGAAATTCTTGTCCAATGTAATTTCGTCTCTTGAGGCAAGTCGTATGATGGAGTCGAGTTGCGGAACTTTCTTAGCTTATGTGATGAATCCAAAATCGAAGAAAGTGTGTGTACAGGACATACGTACGATATTTGAGTTTCTGGGTGTATTTTCGAAAGAGTTGTCTAGTTTGCCATCGAACAGAGAGGTTGAGTTTGGCATTGAGTTGTATGAAAATACGACTCCAGTGTCTATTGCTCCCTATCGGATGGCACCTAAGGAGTTGAAGATGCAACTTTAGGAGTTGCTAGATCGAGGGTTCATTATACCTGGTGTTTCACCTTGGGGTGCACCGGTCTTGTTTGTAAAGAAGAGAGAAGGCACGTTGCGTATGTGTATAGATTATCGGCAACTGAACAAGTTGACGATTAAAAATAAGTATCCTTTGTCAAGGAATTTTGATTTGTTTGATAAGTTTCGAGATGCTTCAGCATTTTCTAAAATTGATTTGAGGTCTGGATATTATCAATTGAAGGTAAAGGGTGTGGATGTGCCTAAGACAGTTTTTCGTACAAGGTACGTGCATTATGAGTTTTTGGCGATGCCGTTTGGTTTGACTAATGCAGCGTCTGCATTCATGGACATGATGAATCGTGTGTTCCATGAATTTTTGGATCAATTTGTGGTGGTGTTTATTGATGATATTCTCGTGTACTCTCGTACCGAGGAGGATCATGATAAGCATTTGCGGGTTGTGTTGCAAGTGTTGTTGGAAAATCAACTTTATGCCAAGTTAAGTAAGTGTGAGTTTTGGCTTAGGGAAGTTATCTTTCTTGGACATGTGGTGTCGGCCGGAGGTATCCGAGTTGACCCACATAAGATTGAGGCGGTGATGAACTGGAAGACGCCTAAATCGGTGATGGAAGTTTGTAGTTTCCTTGGTTTGGTAGGTTATTATCGAAGGTTTGTGGATGGTTTCTCTAAGATTTCTGCTCCGTTAACCAAGTTGTTGCAAAAGAATGTTCACTTTGAGTTGTCGGATGTTAGGCAACAAGCTTTCAAGAGGTTGAAGAAAGCTTTGACACAAGGTCATGTATTGATCCAACCTGAATCAGGTAAGGAGTTTGTAGTTTATAGTTATTCATCGTATGTTGGTTTAGGATGTGTGTTGATGCAAGGAGGGAAGGTTGTGGCGTATGCATCTAGGCAATTGAAGGTGCACGAGCGCAACTATCCTACTCATGATATAGAGCTTGATGTAGTTGTTTTTGCTTTAAAGATTTGGAGGCATTACCTTTACGGTGAGAAGTGTGTGGTTTATACGGATCATAAGAGTTTGAAATATCTAATGTCTCAGAAAGAGTTGAATCTTAGGCATCGAAGATTGTTGGAGTTGGTTAAAGATTACGACTTGACGATAGAGTATCACCCTGGAAAGGCCAATGTTGTGGCTGATGCCTTGAGTAGGAAGGTGGTTGTAGAGTTGATGGTGATGTTTGCTCGGTTGAGCATATCGCGAGATGGTGGATTGATAGCTGAGTTACAAGTGAAGCCTTCCTTGATTCAGTTGATTAAGGAGAAGCAGTTGCTTGATGATTCTTTAGTGCCACATGTTCAAGACATAGCAGATGGTAATAGAACGGGTTTTTGTTTCAATGATGATAGTGTTTTGTGCTTTAAAAGTCGTATAGTTGTGCCGGAGGATGTTGAGTTGAGGCGCACCATTTTGACTAAGGCTCATAGCAGTCATTTTGCTATGCATCCTGGTAGTACTAAGATATATCGTGGATTGAAGGATGAGTAGTATTGGGTTGGGTTGAATAAGGATGTTACTGAATTTTTGAGTAAATGTATGGTTTGCCAACACGTGAAAGTTGAGCATCAATTTCATCTGGGTTTTTGCAACCTTTGAAGATACCGGAATAGAAATGAGGGAGGATTACGATGGATTTTGAGTCCGGTTTTCTTTTGACCCCGACAAAGAAGAATTTTATTTAGGTAATTATAGACCGTCTTACGAAGTGTGCACATTTCATAGTTGTACATACTACGTATACGTTGGATAAGCTGGCAGAGATTACATTGATGAGATAGTTTGTATGCATGGTGTACCTAACTCTATAATGTCGGATAGGGATATGAGGTTTACAATGAGGTTTTGGTAGTGTCTACATCAAGCATTGGGTACGCGTTTGAATTTCATTACCTCGTATCATCCTCAGACGGATGGTCAGTCTGAGCGAGTTATTCAAGCGCTTGAGGATATGTTGAGGTGTTGTATTATGGATTTCTAAGGTTCTTGGGAGAAACAGTTGCCCTTGGTGGAGTTTGCCTATAATAATAGCTATCAAGCGAGTATACAAATGGCTCCGTATGAAGCCTTGTATGGTAGGAAGTGTAGAACACCTCTTTTTTTGGCAAAAGTGGGGAAAAGTTGGTCTCCTTGCCGGATTTGCTTAAGGGAATGACAGAGAAGGTAAAGCTTATTTTTGATCGATTGAAGGCAGCATCGGATCATCAAAAGTCTTACGCATATTTAAAGTGTAAGGAGATTGAGTTTGTGGTTGGTGATTGCGTGTTCTTAAAGGTATCGTCTTGGAAGAAGGTGATTGTAACCCCCTTATCACGGCCTAGACGCCCGACCCAAACTAAGAAGTTTACACGGGGAAAACCGAAGTCAACTTGTTAAAGTCAACCTCGATTAACGACCCTTTTTTCCTTTTATCTTTTCTAGATGTATGTTATTATCCTATATGATTAGAAAATTGATTTGGCGAAAGCGACACAACGAAAGAAGCTCAATTAGGGGTTAAATTGCATGCAAACGTCTTTTAGGGACTAAATTATAAATTTCTAAAATTATAAGGACTAAATAGATTTTAAAGTTACCAATCCATAATTTGTCATATAACATGCCAGCATGTCAAGTTTCATCTCAAACGGATCATTCAAACTCATTTAATTAAGCATTCAATAAACAGGGACCAAAACGTAAGAAACAGAAACCTACAACAATTCAAATTCAACATCCAACGGTCAAGTGTTTCGAAACACAAGATCCCGTATCGGAATGGCAGTTTCGAAACCAGGTTGACCGTTTCGATACGCGGGTGCGTTCTGAAACCCGTTTCGAAACAATGCTTTACAGTGGCAAAATGTTTCAGAACATGCCTATTTGTTTCGAAACACCATGACCATTCCAGGCCACCGTTCCGAAACAGGTAAGGGCGTTCCGAAACGCCTTGCTCTGCAATTCCCAAATTGCTGGTTTTACTCAACTATTCACTCTGAAATCATCCCAATACATGCCACACCACACATACAATATGAATACACATTGAAGATCACCAATACGAAGCACAAGTTAACACATAGCATCAAACTTGCAAGCTTAAGAACTATAGGCATGCTTCCTAGATGCCAAAACCATAAAAAGGCTTAAAACCACATTCAAGCTTAAACCAACATTCAAAGGCCATTTACAAACCAAAATAAGCAAACCAAACATGCTCAAGGTGTTCAACATCACCAAATAAATCCAAGAGTAGAAATCACACCCATTGCCTCTTATTACACTTATGTAAAATAACATACGTTGTCTAGTCCAAAGAGCTTGGATTTCCCTTGCTTCTTACTGCCTCAAAAGCCTAATTCTCTGCATTGATGAAACAATTGTGCGTAAGCATGAAGCTTAGTGAGGATTGCTAAGACTAAACACTCATCAATGCATTTTACAAACCGGAAATATTATCAATTTTCATCACATGCCTTTCCTTAAAACATACTCTTTAAAGCATCAATGAACTTCTTGAACCACATGCTCATAGCATCATCAAATTAATAACAAATAATCTTTTGCTCATGCTTAAACCAAGCATCACATGCATTCTAGCATAAACCACAAGCACCTCATGCTTAAATCATTAATCAACAACATTATATTGGCTCGCAAGTGATCAATTCTCAATCCATATCAAAACCAACACAAATGACACAATCGGATACGCAGATTACAAGCGTTGTCCCACACACTACATACACACTACCGAACTACACAAGGCTCACACACGAGAGCAATCATCTATCGTTGTGACACTCGTGGTGGAGTATAACGGTACAATCACAACCCCTCAACACCACTCATCGGTAGTTGTATAATTCCATTAACGAGAGCACGAGACACATACCACAAGATCTACACACGAGGTTAACCATCCACCGTTGTGATCTTAGCCTCAACTGTTAGGGTACTTGGATGGAGTATATGGTACAATTAAAACCCCTCGACATCCAAGGCGACTTAATTCACGATGCACCCAATTCTATAGCCGGCTAACTATATTTGATTTCATTTATAAACCATTTCCATATCATCACTTGTCAATATAATTCACATTTAGCTTAGTCCAAGGTTTATTGGACCATATGAAGTGGTGGAGCGTGTTTTTTATGCTTCTTATCAGTTGAGGTTACCTCCCGACTTTGAGAAAATTTATGATGTGTTTCATGTTTCGTTGTTGCAAACGTATAGATCGGATCTGTCTCATGTTATGCATGTTGAGGAGATTGAGTTAAATCTGGATTTGTCTTATGATGATGAACCAGTTGGGATTCTTGATTCTAGTAGCAAAGTTCTTCGTGGTAAGACGATTGAACTTGTGAAGTTGTTGTGGAAACATCGAGGAATTGAGGAGGCCATGTGGGAAAGTAGGGCGGACATGATGAACTAGTTTTCGCACATTTTTCCTTTAGGTAAAATTTCGAGGATGAAATTTCCTAAGTATGAGAGAGTTGTAACACCCCGGTTTTGGGCCTATAGGTTTTAAAGGTGGTTTAGGGTCTAATGAACCTAGACTAGAGATCCGGGTCGGTACGGAGTTGGTTCTGGGAAAACATGGTTCGAGATGTGATAAAATTGTGCAAAAAATTTCTAAAATCCTCTTTTAATATATATTGAGGAAAAGTGAAGCCAATTTCAGAAAATGATTTTTGGAAGGTCGACATTTCAGTTTTTTGACTAAAATGTAAAAATTGTAAGCTTCGTTTTAATGGTTAAATTGAAGAGGGAAAAAACTTAGAATCCTTATAGAGCTATTACACCAAGATGCTATCAGTTATACCCTTGATTTTGTGTTTTAAAATGATTTACTTAATAGATTTATTAAATTTGATGTGATAAAAGGATTTTGAAAAGGCTAAACATTTTATTACGTAACTACTTTTCTTCTAAACTTTTCTCCCAAATTTCCCAACTGCTAAACTACCTTTTCATCACTAAAGTCTCTAGAGATTTATCTCATTTCATCTACTTTTGACTTCTAAATGATGCCCATGGATTTCTACATCAACTAGCTAAAGTTTTCTTGAAGGATTTCTTCAAAATCATTGCAAATCAAGGGGAAATCTTGTGTTAGAGTCGATCTTTCTTTTCTCTCCTCTAATCAAGGTTCTTTATTGGAATTCCCAAGTATTTGGCTCTCTAATTATGTTTTCATAACAAGATTTCATGTTTAATTAGATGAAAATGGTTAAATCAAGCTTAAATGGTGATTTTAAATAATTTTCATATTGGATCTGATTTGGCTGAGTTATGATTGATTTTTATTATGTTTTGGATGTTAAATAATGTTAAAAGAAAGGTTTGATCATATTAATCTCGAATCAAGATAGATCTCTAGTTGTTCGATTTCGGGTTTTTGTGGTGTTTGTTTGAAATATGAGTTGATGGAGGTATAAGGATGAAATTAGGTTGATTTTGGATGTTGAGTGGTGATTAAAATTGGATGGAAGTGTTAGATTATGGCTAGGCTGAGTTTAGAGAGTAATTGGAGGTGATTTTGGTTGTTTTGAATGGGCATTTTTGTGTTTTTGGGCCGAGCAGCAAGTTTGTTTAAATTCCTAGTGATTCTAATGCATTATGATGCATTAAACCTTTGTTCTTGTGTGGTATAAACAGGGCAGAACACATTGAAAGCAATCGGTGAAGTTTCGGGGGGCTTCAGACGCTTGATTTTGTGTCGGTGAATCTTGGTTTCACGAGTCGGTGAGTGAGAACATGATTTCCAGCTTTAAAACACTTTGAAGATGGTTTTGGGAACTTAGTGTAAGCTTCAAACGCTTTACTAAGTTTGGAAGTAAGTAAAAAGGAATTTCTCCCTCGGATTGTGCTATTATGAGATTGTTGATGCACTTGATTTAAATGCATGTTACCTACTGTTTAAAGCATGATTTAAAGTAAGTGATTTACTGTTTTTGATGTTATGTTGATGGAGGATGCACATGGTAAGTGATCCTTGTAAGTATTTTCTTATACTTGTATCTTGAAGCATGGTTCGATGCTTGGAAATGTGGTTTATTGGTAATGCTTTGAAAATAGTGAGGTTTATGCTAAATGTGAATTATATTGGCAAATGATGATATGGAAATGGTTTATAAATGAAATCGGATATAGTAAGTCGGCTATAGAATTTAGCGCACTGTAAACAAGTCACCTTGGATGTTGTTGGGTTTATACGGTGTACCAAATACTCCATCCAAGTACCCTAGCAATTGAGGAAAGTGTATGGTGTCTCGTCTCTCGTTAGTAGGGTTATACATCTACCGATGAGTGATGTTGAGGGGTTTATACGGTGTACTGAATACTCCGCCAAAGGTATCACAACCGTAAAGGGTAGCTCCCGTGTGTGAACCTTGAGATGTCGGTGAGATTGTATGAAGTGTAGGGACAACACTTGAGAATCCGTGTATCCGATGTTGTTTTGAGAAATGAGTTTGTTAATGATCACTTTTGAGCCAATATAATTGATTATGCATTATAGAATGGTTTATGATGCATAATTAGTAAAATGCATGTTTTACTCTTTAAGCTTTGCATCTGTTAGCTATGCATAGGAAGGCTTAAATTGAGTGTTGAAAAAGAGGTTTTAAATTATGTTTTTCAAATGATGTTTTGAGAAATTAAAAGAGATTTCAATGTGGACTTAAAAAGGGTTTTAAATGCATTGATGGTGTTTGGTTTTTGAGCACCCCTCACTAAGACTTGTGTGCTTACACTCTATTTTTTTCCATCAATGCAAAGAATTTAGGTTTCAGTTTAGACTATACGTAATAAGGGCAATGGGGGATCCGTTGTGTTTTTGGGAGATTTGTGTAAACTCCATGTTGAGCAAGTGTTCATTGTTGTTTTAGACATGTAAATGGCCTTTGGTTATTGGTTTGTGCTTTGTTATGCAATTTGTTATCTTTCTTGGCTTGTTTGCTAGGTTTCATGCCTATAGTTTACATTTGATGCAAATTTCCATGATATGATGTTGAATATGTCACGAATGATTGAGGTTTGAAGTTTGGATATGTTATACCTATGTTGAAAGCATGCTTGAGTGAAAATGGGTGCATTAAAGTATGAAAAACCAGCAAAATGTGACATTACATGTCTCTGGGTATTAGTACGGTAGTAAGGGTATCGATACGGACCAAGCAAAATTGAAGGGGTGTATCGGTACACTAGGGGTGTATTGATACGGTTTTATGCTACTGGTTTTTGGGTATTGATACAATCTATGAGGGTATCGATACGAGCCTTGTGTCTTTAAACTTTGGAAGCTTATTTGTCGTGGGCGTATCGATACTAGCTCTTAGGGTATCGATACGGTCAGCTGGTGTAACACCCAGAGTTTAGGGCCCGAAGTTACCGAATCGAGTTGAAGGTTGGACTGAATCTGTTTGAAGGGTTAGGCTAGTTTTGGGTCTTTTATTTTAACAAAAAGGGGATTACGTCTTGATATGAAAATATTTTAAAAATGGGTAAAATGTAAATTCTTTAAAGGGGGTTTTAATTTTAACAAAAGGTTTTAATTCAAAGTTGTCATCTTTTTGGGAGAGAAAGGTCATATTATTTTTCCCCAAAACTCGTATTCTCATTTTCTCTTCAACCTAACACTATCTCCATTGAAGATTTTTGAAGGTAATCTCGTATTTGCTTTGTTTTCCTCCAATGAACTCTTTTTGTTGGATTCTCTTCAAAAACCCAAATGATTTTTCCTTTTTCTCAAAGTTAATTGTTTGAAAATAATGGGTTTTGGGGGGATTTTCGTATGGTTTGATGTTGTTGTGTTTTGGGTTGGTTACGAACAATGTTTTGAGTGTTAAATGATGTGGATATGTTGGTTCAATCATAAAATCCTGAAACTAGGTTAGTGGGTAGTTTTAAGGGTTGAAAAACTAGGGTTTTTGGCTTGGTTTTGGGTTGAAACGACCCCTGGTTGTTTTGTAGCTTTGGAATGATGTTTTTGGAGTAAATGTATGTGTTTTGGATGATTATATTGTTGGGTTTTTGTTAGAACTAATGATAATTTTGGATGTTTCCGTCTACGAATCGATGTGCGAATGTTGTTGGATATTGTGTTTGTGAATTTCAGTGGGTATATATATTGAAAAAGGGTATTTATTATCGGTTTTGGATTGTTAGAAGCAGCGGAAGCGGATTTAGGTACTTCGGGCGCGATACTCGGTGTTACGAAGACTTGAAATTGGTGTTTCGGCTATCGTTCGGGTTGAGCTGGTAAATGGTAATGTTTTGAAGCTTCAAAATGTTTCAAAGAGGTTTTCTTGGGGTTTGGGTGGAACCTTAGGGGCTAGCCTAAACCCAAGTGTAAGTTTCTCTAATCTTGCCTTGTTTCGTTGGTTGTTGGTGTATGTGTTTATTCGTATTGTTGTGTGAAATATGGATTGCTTTTACCTCCTTATTAATGATTGTTATGTTGTCCTAGTTGTTGTCAAAGCCTCACATGATGGTTAGTGGAAATTGTGTTGTTGAATACAGTGAAGTGTAGTCCCACCCGAAGTAACTAGTAGATGAGTACGGTGATGTGTAGTCCTACCGGAAAAATGCTAGTTGTTGTGAACGGTGATGTGTAGTCCCACCGGGAATGGTTGTGCATGTGCATACCATGTTTTGTTTATGCTATCGGTTTATCGTGTTTTCTTTTTAAATGTTTTTGCCTTTAAACTAAATACATGTTTTGAAACTGCATTGTTGTTGATGTGATTTTGAACTCCTCTCACTAAGCTTTTATCCTTACGCTCTCTTTTCCAACAATGCAGATCGTTAGTGGCTTCAAGAGGCAAGCGGGGTAAAGGAGGAACCTTGAAGTTCTTTTGCTAGCTCAAGTATGGTTTTGCATGGTTGTAATAATGCTTAGGCGATGGGAATGCTAGACTTTGTGTTAGGAGTTGGTGTTCAAACTTCTATGTTATTGTTATTGTTGTTAACATGTTTAAAATGTTGAAGCATGCCTTTATATGGATTTTAACCTCTTTGTGGATGTTTAGCATGTCTTGTTGTTTCTGTTAAATCTTGCTTGATGATTTTAGTTTCGTTGAATGTTCAACTTGCTTTATATGAGTTTTCTTGGTTGCCTTGAGTTGCATGTATGCTTAGAAGTTAGTCAAATACTTGCTTAGGGTGTTTAAGTTAGCCTCCTCATGCTTAAAACTAAATTTTGCTGTCTTTCTGTGCATGGCGTATCGATACGCTCAAGGGCCGTATCGATACGGTCCCATGTTTTAAGCCTATCGTACCGATACGCGAGGCAGTATCGATACCCTCTTTGCCCTCCTAAAATCTAAGAAATTGGCGAGAAATTGTGGTATCGGTATGGGTCGTAGGTGTATCGATACGGTCCTGGAGTTGACTTTGGGAAACTTGACTGTTAAGAGTGTATTGATACACGCTTCGGAGGGTATCGATATGGCCTCTTAAAGTTATTTTTGATCGTATGTTCTACTTGGTTTGTATCCGTGTTTGCTTTTCCATTGTTTGTTTTCTCACATAGTTTCAAATAAAGCATTTAGACAAGATTAAAAAAATAGGGTTGGTAATCGGATTGAGGTCTTAACGGGTTTCACTTCGGTTTTCCCCGTGTAACCCGTTCGGTTCGGTCTGTTGGCTAGGCTGGGACGAGGGGGTTACAGCTGGTAAGTTAGTTAAAAGTATATTTCGTGGTATCAGAGCCTCGGTTTTGAGGTCTCCCGGGAAGGTAAGTCAGGTAAGTTGGTTTGTTTGGTTTGTCTGCCATTGCACGGTGTGTGAAAGCATGATTTCTCGTTTTTGTTGTTGGTTGAAGTGTAGTCGAGCACCCCCATTGCTAAGTATTATTATTAGAAAATGGTTTTGATTAAAAAGAGCTTGAGCACTTGGATCCTTGCCCTTTCTGACCAAATGTTTTATTGTGTGTTATGCTTGTTGTTTTAGATTTTATCTTCTTTATGGTGAACCGAGAGGAAGGCCTGGAGCGGGTGACCAGGCACCCGAGGTTTTGCCTCCTCCTCCTCCTCCTGCTCTCAATGGTAATGGGGCGAATTTCGGAGATGATGTACCTCAGGCTGGTGCGAATGTTGGAGGTGATGGTAATGAACCTCAGGTTGTCCAGGGTCAGGCTAGTGAGGACATGAGTCATTTGATTCAGACCATAGTCAGGGATTTTTAGACAAATTTAGCTAGTATACATATTGCAGCACCACCTCAGAGTGCAGGGACTGGTTTACCCCTTGAGAGACTTCGTAGTTTGGGCGAAGTCGAGTTCCGTGGTTTGACTCACGAGGGTTCAGAGGCTTGGATCGAGAGCACAACACGAATCTTAGGCCAGATGGAGTGCTCAGACACTCGTAAGTTGGGTTGTGTTCTCTCCTTGCTTTAGAGATATGCGTATGCTTGGTGGACTACTGTTATTTCGGGTATGCCAGAAGCGGATGTCACTTAAGAATTCTTTAGAACAGCTTTCAGAAAGAAGTACCTTGGATCCCGATATCAGGATAAAAAGAAGAAGGAATTTATGGCTTTGGTTCAGGGTGGTAAGACGGTGTTAGAGTATGAGGTCCAGTTTGTGACGTTGAGCCAGTATGCTCCCAAGTTGGTTCCCAGTGAGAGTGAACGGTGTGAGCACTTCCGTTATGGTTTGACTAGGGATGTGAAAACTTATATGCTCGTTTCTGATTACACCGAGTTTGATGTTTTGGTCTCTAGCGCCAAAGATATTGAGCAGAGTTTAGTCTCGAACACTCATGCTAATGGGTCTGATTCAGAAAAGAGACATGTGGATTGGGACAGAGAGCATGCCAAGAGGCATAGAGATAGGAGATATCAGCCCGACTCGAGACATAGAGGCGGTAACCGTGGACGTGGCCATCAGGGCCAAGGAGCTATTGTTCACACTCCTGAGTGCACTAGGTGTGGCAGAGGCCATCCGGGCGAGTGTACGGGTACCTTTAGGGTATGTTGGAATTGTGGATCCTATGATCACTTGAGGCGTAACTATCCTCACCCAGCTAGGGGCGGACAGGCTCCAATTAGAGGTTTTGAGCATCAGAGAGGCCGTGGGCGCGGTCGAGGTAATTTTCAGCCAAGGAATGATGGTCAGAGGAACGTAGCTCATGTAGTAACAGTTCAGCCCGAGGTTTACAGCGAGGTTCTAGGAGTTTCTACATCAAGCGTTGGATACGCGTTTGAATTTCAGTACCTCGTATCATCCTCAGACGGATGGTCAGTCTGAGTGAGTTATTCAAGCGCTTGAGGATATGTTGAGGTTTTTTATTATGGATTTCCATGGTTCTTGGGAGAAACAATTGCCTTTGGTGGAGTTTTCCTATAATAATAGCTATCAAGCGAGTATACAAATAGCTCTGTATGAAGCCTTGTATGGTAGGAAGTGTAGAACGACTCTTTGTTGGGCGGAAGTGGGGAAAAAGTTGGTTTCCTTACCGGATTTGCTTAAGGGAACGGCAGAGAACGTAAAGCTTATTTGTGATCGGTTGAAGGCAGCATCGGATCATCAAAAGTCTTACATAGATTTAAAGCGTAAGGAGGTTGAGTTTGTGGTTGCGGATTGCGTGTTCGTAAAGGTATCACCTTGGAAGAAGGTGATTAGGTTTGGATGTAAGGGTAAGCTTAGTCCAAGGTTTATTGGACCATATGAAGTGGCGGAGCGTGTTTTTCATGTTGCTTATCAGTTGAGGTTACCTCTCGATTTGGAGAAAATTCATGATGTGTTTCATGGGTCATTGTTGAAAAGGTTTAGATCGGATCCGCCTCATGTTAAGCATGTTGAGGAGATTGAGTTAAATCCGTATTTGTCTTATGATGAGGTACCAGTTGGGATTCTTGATTCTAGTAGCAAAGTTCTTCGTGGTTAGACGATTAAATTTGTGAAGGTGTTGTGGCGACATTGAGGAGTTGAGGAGGGCACGTGGGAAAGTAGGGCAGACATGATGAAGCAGTTTTCGCACCTTTTTCCTTCAGGTAAAATTTCGAGGATGAAATTTCCTAAGTAGGGGAGAGTTGCAACGCCCCGGTTTTGGGCCTAGAGGTTTTAAAGGTGGTTTAGGGTCTGATGAACCTAGACTAGAGATCTGGGTCGGTACGAAGTTGGTTCAGGGAAAACTTGGTTCAGGATGTGATAAAATTATGCGAAAAATTTCTAAAGTCCTCTTTAAATATATATTGAGGAAAAGTGAAGCCAATTTTGGAAAACATGATTTTTGGAAGGTCGACATTTCAGTTTAGTGACTAAAACGTAAAAATTGCAAGTTTCATTTTAATGGCTAAATTGAAGAGGGCCAAAACTTAGAATCCTTAGAGAGCTATTACACCAAGGTGCTATTATCTATTCCCTTGATTTTGTGTTTTAAAATGATTTAATTAATAGATTTATTAAATGTGAAGTGATAAAAGGATTTTCAAAAGGCTAAACATTTTATTACGTAACTACTTTTCTTCTAAACTTTTCTCTCAACTTTCCCAGCAGCCAAGCTACCTTTTCATCACTAAAGTCTCCAGAGATTTATCTTATTTCATCTACTTTTGATTTCTAAATGATGCCCATGGATTTCTACATCAACTAGCTAAAGTTTTCTTGAAGGATTTCTTCAAAATCATTGAAAATCACGGGGAAATCTTGTGTTAAAGGCAATATTTCTTTTCTCTCCTCTAATCAAGGTTCTTTATTGAAATTCCCAAGTATTTGGCTCTCTAATTATGTTTTCTTAACAAGATTTCATGTTTAATTTGATGAAAATGGTTAAATCAAGCTTAAATGGTGATTTTGAATGATTTTCGTATTGGATCTGATTTGGCTGAGTTATGATTGATTTTAATTATGTTTTGGATGTTAAATAATGTTAAAAGAAAGGTTTGATCATATTTATCCTGAATCAAGATGGATCTCTAGTTGTTAAGTTGTTAGATTTTGGGTTTTTGTGAAATATGAGTTGATGGAGGTATAAGAATGAAATTAGGTTAATTTTGGATGTTGATTGATGATTAAAATTGGATGGAAGTGTTAGATTATGGTTGGGCTGAGTTTAGAGAGTGATTGTAACCCCTTAGCCCGGCCTAGACGTTTGACCCGAACTATGAAGATTACACGGGGAAAACCAAAGTCAACCTAAAAGTCAACCTTGATTCACGACCCTTTTTTATTTTTAATCTTGTCTAGATGCACAATAATCCTATGTGAAAACCCACGAGACATTGTAGAAAAAGGCACAACAATCGGAATGCATTTAGGGACTCAATTGCACTTTAAACAAGATTAGGGACCAAATTGTAAGTTTTGTAAATTAGAGGTACTTCACTGGTTTTAGGATTACCAATATGAAATTAATCATGTTACATGCTTCTCTGCCAAATTTCAGCTTAAATAGACATTCCAAGCTCAAGCAATTGCATCCACAACATTTAGGACTAAAATGTAAAGCATGAAGACTCAAAGCAATTCAAAATTGCGTCCAACGGTCAACTGTATCGGAACACCTACCCACCGTACCGAAATGCATGTATCGAAACAGTGTTGACTGTTTTGGTACGCGGGTATGTTCCGAGACCAGTACCGAAACAGGGCACTCCAGTAGCCAAACTGTTTCGAAACAGTCTCAATCGTTTCGAAACACAAAGACCATTACATGCCCCCGTTTCGAAACACTAGAGGGTGTTTCGATACATCTTGCCCAGAAACAGCAGATTTATCTGGTTTTTCATCCTTTAACCCAATCAAGCATGCCTCAAAGACTCCTAAATCATACCAGCAAATCATTTTACACATAAGGAACATATTTAGGACTTTTTCAACACGAGCATGGCATCAAACACAAATTCACATGGTCTAAAGGCATACTCCCTAATCACAAAACCAATATAAGCAATCCAACCTCAAACAAAACATTTAAGGCCACTTACAACCCAAAAATGCCAACATAAACATGCCACAAACTTAGGGAGTTCAAACATATCTCCCAAATACAACCTTGGTTTCCCATTGTCATTATATCAAAACTAAAGTGTATGAAAACTTCACCATACGTGAGCTTGTACTTCCTTGGATGATCTTATCCTCTTTGATGCCCGAAAACACCTCAATTATCTGCATTATTGGTAAAAGAGAGCGTAAGCACAAATGCTTAGTGAGGCATGCTCTAAAGAAACCAACACAATAATGCACGACTTGAAAACACTTTCTCAAAAGCTTTTTAACAACATGCTCATTCTATCTCATGCTTGAAAACCATTCAAAGCAACTTCTCATTGAAAAAACATGTACCTTCATTCTATCTCATGCATTTAAACCAATGCAAAACTCATGGCAAAGCCATACTCATGCTTGTAACACCAAAGCATTTCTAATACAAATCTCATATGCATTTCTCATAGCATAAATCATTTCATCAAAGGTACATGTGAATCAAAAACAATTTCATATTTTATATTGGCATTTCACATCTCATTATTACTCGGATATGCGGACATCTCACTAGACACTTCCGGTGGCATCTACCATCACCGTACTCACTCGTCTAGCAACACAATTTCCGGTGGAATCTCACATCACCGTACTCACATGGCGGAATCTCTCATCGCCACAAAGCTTGGGTATTTTACCAAGTCCTACCCGATGGAATGCCCATCATCGGTTCTCTCCCTTTGGCTTAACCAAAGAACACGTACGAATTTTTAGTTTATAGTGCACTCTCATCCTATTGATCGATCAATTATATCCGGTAAGTACCTCAACATCTATACCAATATATTATGTCAAATCACCATCTCACCTATTATTTTTAATGCAACAATTCTCAAACCATTCTCATCTCATTTCAAAACCATAACATTTGCCATGCTTTAAACAAAAGCTCAAATCTCAACCATGCAACATGTTACTTCACGAAATCATTTCAAGCATCATCTCATGCTATAAAACATGCATAAAAACAGTAGGAATTTATCAATCTCAAACCATGAGCATGTAAAAACATTTTAGGGGCAATCACCACATCTAAGAGAGCAATCTAGCCAATACTTACTTCCAGACTTAGGAAGGTGTTTCAAACCTTTCCTAAATCCCCAAACCTTGAGTCTTTATCCCTCATGGACTTCTAAAACCATACACACTCACCGATTACGTTTCGCTTGCTCGCCGAAACGCCATCTAGGATTCTGGATCAACACCAAAAGCATCCGAAGATGTCTCCCATGTTTTAAACACATAAGAGCAGATGATTAATGCATCATCATGAATTGAAATCATCAGCCACACACCTAAACTCGCTGCTCTATTCAAAAACCACATTTCGGCTACCAAACACAACCGAAATCACCTCCAAACTCTTCCAAAACAAAACCCGGCCAAGATCTATCACTTCTAATCATTTCTAAACATCAATTAACATCAAAAACCACCACAAACTCGTCCTTATACCTCCAGCTATAACAGAACACCAAAATCACCCCAAAAACCATCATTCTAACAAGCAAAACTTAGGAAAACAATCATATTCTGGATTTGATTGATAATACCTCATTTGTAACATCAATTAACATCCAAAATATATTAGAAAACCATCTCAAAACAGAGCCCGGTCATTCACCACGAAAATCTTCAAGATCTCTTCCAAAATCTTGAGTTTTAGGACAATTTCTTGTTACTAACATTAAAACCACTTAAAAATCATTAACAAAGGATTGATAACTTGGGAATTTCAGTAAATAACTGATCATTAGAGGAGAAGGACGAAGCTTACCTCTAATGGATGATTTCTCCTTGATTTGGGCAAGTTTTCTTGAAAATTCAATGTAGAAATCAAGTGGATTTGATGAGGAATTGATTAAGAATCAAAGGAAAATTGAAATCTCATCAAATGAAGTGAAAATTAAAGTATATTTCTTGGAAAGAATGTGTTTGGTTGAAAGGAATTTGAGAGAAAATAAAATGAGGGAAATTTTGTGAAAAGTAGTTATGAATAGTCAAAGGTAGTTTCTAAATTAATTAACCTTCATTTCCTTTAATTAAAACATTAATTAAATCACCCAAATTAAGGAAAAATATGATGAAAACATTTTGGTAAAATTAGCTCCTTAAAGATTCAAAGTTTCAATCCTTTACAAAACAGTCACTATTTAAGTTTTGCAAAAACTGCGATTTGGTCACTACACTGAAATGTAGTACTTCCAAACCTTATTTTGTAAAATTGATTCCACCATTATCTTTCATATATTAAATGAGGATTTTTAGATATTTTTTATATTTTTAAAGCATCCCGAACTAGGTGTTTCCTAAAACTCCGTTTAAGATTCGAACCATTTTTTGACCGGTCTGATTCTGACTCTAAACATCTAGGCCCAAATTTGGGGTGTTACAGTGATCGGAGGTGATTTCGGTTGTTTCAAATGGGCGATTTGGTGTTTTTGGGTCAAGCAGCGAGATTATTTAAGTTGATAGTGATTTTAATGCATTATGATGCATTAATCCTCTTTTCTTGTGTGGTATAAACATGGGAGAACACATTGGAAGCAATCATTGAAGTTTCTGGGGGTTTCAGATGCTTGGTTTCGCGTCAGCGAATCTTGGTTTCGCGAGTCGGTGAGTGAGAACGTGATTTTCCAACTTTAAAACACTTTAAAGGTAGTTTTGGGAACTTAGTGTAAGCTTCAAACGCTTTACAAAGTTTTGAAGTGAGTAAAAGGAATTTCTCTCTCGGATTGTGCTATTATGATATTGTTGATGCACTTGATTTAAATGCATGCTACCTAGTGTTTAAAGCATGATTTAAAGTAAGCGATTTACTGTTTTTGATGTTATGTTGATGGAGGATGCACATGGTAAGTGATCCTTGTAAGTATTTGCTTATACTTGTATCTTGAAGCATGGTTTGGTGCTTGGAAATGTGGTTTATTGGTCATGCTTTGAAAACAGTGAGGTTTATGCTAAATGTGAATTATATTGGCAAGTGATGATATGGAAATGGTTTATAAATGAAATCGGATATAGTTAGCCGGCTATAGAATTGAGTGCACTATAAACAAGACACATTGGATGTTGAGGGGTTTATATGTAACACCCCAAAATTTTTGCCCAAAATTTAAAACCCGAATTCTAAAATCCCTAATTCCATAACCATAGATTTGGGAATTTTGATTCTTAAAACCCTAATTTAATTTGGGATTACTTTGATAATAAATCATATTTGGGTGACCAAATTGTCTAAAATTAAAGCTTCAGTGACCATTTTGTAAGGCGGATTAAAGTGGGGACCTTTCCTTTGCGTTTTACCCAAATTTTAGGTTTTAAACTCTATCATTTGTAATGTTTCGGACGCTTCATCTCTCAATTCAGATTTCGGCAGCCACCCTCTTACCCTTTTTGCTATCGAAAAGAACCAAACCCTTTTGTTGTCCGATTAAGCTCCGGTGAGGGCTCGACCGTTGGCCGTTTACCGTTTTGTGACCGTCGGTGTGCTCACCGCGGTCGTGCGACCAAAGACCAACCCTCAGTTTTCCTTGCTCCGCCGTCCTTCGCCGGGAACGGTCTAAACCGTTCAAAATCTGTCTCGCGCCGCCGTTCTCAACGTTCCCCTTCTCCGTCCGGCTTGGTAAGCACCGTTGTTCATGATTGTGATATGTTGGTCGGGGACAGAATAAGTTCAGCCGTCGCCGTCGTGTTGAACGGCTGCTGCCGTCGAAGTTTTGGGCGCCGCCGGGGATCCTAGACCTAGGGTTTCAGATGTGGGTGTGTGGATTGTGGGTTAGTGCAGATTTGGGGAATTAATCTGGAATTAGGGTTAGGGTTTTGTTAATTGAAATTTTGGGGATTTTAAGAACCGAACCGGAATTATGAAACTGAACCGGGCTGAACTCTCAAATCGAACTGGACCGGGTGACGTCAGCAGTGATGTCATCCGCTGATGACATTGCTGATGCAAGCAGGCTGACGTCAGTGATGACGTCATCATTAACCATGATGACGTCAGCGTTGACTTTTTGGGCCGAAAGTCAACTTTATATTTTTCGATGTTCCGATTCCAGATTTGCAACCCGTTTTTTCTAAATTCAATCCCGAACAACTGTTTTTGGCCTTTTTATTTAATTTTATGCTTAGTTAAAAAGAAAATGTTAATTAGTTTCTGAAATCGGATTTCGTTTGCGTTCAGGTGACATAGATTTGGACACCGAGATTCTTCCACCTCCTCCGCCTGGTCGACCTCTTGCGTCTCAACCTTCAAGTTCTGCACGTATGAGAATTTAAATAAATTTTTGTTAGTATATTGTGGCATAGTAGTAGAGAATTTTGACTTAGTGAACCCTTGTAGGTGTCGATCCTGTTTCGCCTGCTTCTAGATCTGAGCGTGGGAGTCGTCACTCTCGACGTTGAGCTGTTAGCTGATTAAGGTGTGTTCTCTGCTTGTGCTACATTATATGTGTTAATGTTGTGTGATGGTTGACTATAAAATATGTTGTGATCTTGACTATGTGATATGTGTGATCTGGACTATGTGATATGTGTGATCTGGACTATGTGATATGTTGTGATCTGGACTATGTGATATGTTGTGATCTGGGCTATGTGATATGTTGTATGTCATTCTGTTAAATATCATACATTGGATTATGAATAGTTAATTATCGGACTAAATGCTCATGCATTTTCGGACTAATGATGTTGCATTCGGATTAAGATCGGAATATTCATATCATATCATTCGGGTGGGATTTGTACGAAGGAAGTTCAGTGGTTTCATCCTTCGGGTTGAATTCCACTTCGGATCAGTGGTTCCACCCTTCGGGCTGAGTTCCACTTCGGATGGTGACGATGTAGAGAGTGGTTCTGGGGAACCTTACTCTTCGGACGGTGATGTAGATGGGTTCATGACATAGACTTAGGTGCATCGTGCATTGCATATTTGTATATTCGATTGACTGTTGAAATGACTATGTTGACTGTATGATTCCTGTGATTTTCTGTCTGATGCACCTTAGAGACACACTGAGCTTAATAGCTGACTCCCCCTTAGTTCTTGTTTTAGATTCTCAGACATAGGAGTTCGGTACTTGGAGGACCACAATTTATCATATTTATTTCAGTTTTCAGTATGGACATTTCGAATTTATAAAGTTATTTTTATTTTAGTTATTATTTTGGGATTTATATAATTTCAGTTACTTATACATTTATTTGGGATTTTTAATTGTTTTAGCATGCATGAGAATTTTTAAATGGATATTTTGTTACTTTATTTTAGATTACTTTATCTATACGATTGCGTTTTCAAAAATATGGATTTTAATGTTAAACGACACCGTTTTTAAATTACTTGAGGGACACGTTTTCAATCTAACTTCCCAGATTTGGCCCATAACCCTTGGGTCGGGTTTAGGGGGTTACATTTAGTGGTATCAGAGCTAAGTTCAACCCTCGGACTGTGTGGCTCACATAGAATTTTTAAGTTAAAAATGATTTTTGCATGCATACTAAATATTTTCGGGCAAAATGAGTAATTTTTGGGAAAGTAAATATTCTCTGAATTTTGATATATTTTGAATAGAACTCCAAGTACCGAATCTGATCTTAGGACTCTTCTTTTGTAGATAGACTACTATGCCACCCCGTAGGAGTACTAGAGCTACGGCTGGCTGAGGTCGAGGCCGTGGTCGAGGTCGTACCGCTGCGAATACGACTGACGTTAATCCTCCTGAGCATTCGCCACCACATCAAGAGGACCCACAGCATGAGCAGGCTGAGGAGCAGCATGAGGTTAATACGAGTGGTCAACAGACCGATCACCCTGGTCAGCAGACTCAGAGTGAAGTTCCTCGTGCAGCCGGTAACAGTGGGACTGCTGGAGTTGATGTTGCTGCAGTGCACTTGGAGCTACTTGAGTATCTTCGACAGGGTTCTAGGAGACCCATATCTGCTGAGTTTTTGTCTGCTGGGATGTCGATGTTTGATGGTAAGACGGCTGCAGATCCAGCTGACGCAGAGTATTTGTTGAAGAAGCTACAACAGTTATTTGATGAGATGGACTACCCTGCCGACAGAAAATTAAGAGCTGTTGTATCTTTATTGAAGGGTGAAGCCCTGAACTGGTGGGAAGCTGAGAAGACCGTTATTTCTGCTAGTCGGATCACTTGGGATCACTTTCGTCAGGCTTTTCGAGACAGATATGTCGGGGCAGAGTATCTAGCCAAGTGTCGAGAGGACTTTATAAATCTGAAGCAAAATGACATGACCGTGAATCAGTACGAGATTGAATTTCTGAGGCTGGTACAGTACGTCCCTGGGTTAGTTACTACAGAGGAAGAGAAGTGCAGCTGGTTTCTGAAGGGTCTGCGACCTTCGATCAAGACTGGTGTGTCTTTGCATTTAGACAAAGAGTACAAGGAAATTACCTTGCGAGCTAGGACTGCTGAACGCAATGAGGCAGAGTTGAGGCAAGCTGAGTCCCAGGGTAAGAGGCAATCGACCGCGTCAGTTCAGCACAGTGAGGGTAACCAGTCTAGGAAGAGAGCCAGAGATGAGTTTGATCATCAGGGTTATTTCAGAGATAGACTGGTGACTTCCACTGCTCCAATCGTTAGTACCGGGGGTTCGACTAGTACACGTGGGGTGCCACAGTGTTCCTTCTGTAAGAGGTGGCACCTGGGTCAGTGTAGGAGGCAGTCTGGGGCTTGTTTCCGATGTGGATCATTTGAGCATCTTTTTAGGGATTGTCCGGTAACACCTTCATCATCTTACGTTCCGAGTCAGTCTCAGGCATCCGTACAGACTCTTGCTGGGGGTAGAGGACATGGTAGACCTGCTACTTCAGGTACTGCTAGTAGAGGTAGACCTGCCCAGAGTGATAGATCAGCTAGATCCGATACTAGACATTCGGGGTTGGTTTATGCAACTAGAGCTCATGAGAGTTATGATGATGTGCAAGGGGACATAGCAGGTACTTTTTTTTATGTTTTCAGTTTTTACTTTCATATTGAAGGATGAGGAATTCAGAATGAAGAACCTTAAGTTATGTCAGCTAATTTTTGTGATCTGTCGTTAAGTTTAAAATTTCGAGGCCGAAATTTCTTTTAAGGGAGGGAGAGTTGTAACACCCCAAAATTTTTGCCCAAAATTTAAAACCCGAATTCTAAAATCCCTAATTCCATAACCATAGATTTGGGAATTTTGATTCTTAAAACCCTAATTTAATTTGGGATTACTTTGATAATAAATCATATTTGGGTGACCAAATTGTCTAAAATTAAAGCTTCAGTGACCATTTTGTAAGGCGGGTTAAAGTGGGGACCTTTCCTTTGCGTTTTACCCAAATTTTAGGTTTTAAACTCTATCATTTGTAATGTTTCGGACGCTTCATCTCTCAATTCAGATTTTGGCAGCCACCCTCTTACCCTTTTTGCTATCGAAAAGAACCAAACCCTTTTGTTGTCCGATTAAGCTCCGGTGAGGGCTCGACCGTTGGCCGTTTACCGTTTTGTGACCGTCGGTGTGCTCACCGCGGTCGTGCGACCAAAGACCAACCCTCAGTTTTCCTTGCTCCGCCGTCCTTCGCCGGGAACGGTCTAAACCATTCAAAATCTGTCTCGCGCCGCCGTTCTCAACGTTCCCCTTCTCCGTCCGGCTTGGTAAGCACCGTTGTTCATGATTGTGATATGTTGGTCGGGGACAGAATAAGTTCAGCCGTCGCCGTCGTGTTGAACGGCTGCTGCCGTCGAAGTTTTGGGCGCCGCCGGGGATCCTAGACCTAGGGTTTCAGATGTGGGTGTGTGGATTGTGGGTTAGTGCAGATTTGGGGAATTAATCTGGAATTAGGGTTAGGGTTTTGTTAATTGAAATTTTTGGGATTTTAAGAACCGAACCGGGATTATGAAACTGAACCGGGCTGAACTCTCAAATCGAACTGGACCGGGTGACGTCAGCAGTGATGTCATCCGCTGATGACATTGCTGATGCAAGCAGGCTGACGTCAGCGATGACGTCATCATTGACCATGATGACGTCAGCGTTGACTTTTTGGGCCGAAAGTCAACTTTATATTTTTCGATGTTCCGATTCCAGATTTGCAACCCGTTTTTCTAAATTCGATCCCGAACAACTGTTTTTGGCCTTTTTATTTAATTTTATGCTTAGTTAAAAAGAAAATGTTAATTAGTTTCTAAAATCGGATTTCGTTTGCGTTCAGGTGACATAGATTTGGACACCGAGATTCTTCCACCTCCTCCGCCTGGTCGACCTCCTGCGTCTCAACCTTCAAGTTCTGCACGTATGAGAATTTAAATAAATTTTTGTTAGTATATTGTGGCATAGTAGTAGAGAATTTTGACTTAGTGAACCCTTGTAGGTGTCGATCCTGTTTCGCCTGCTTCTAGATCTGAGCGTGGGAGTCGTCACTCTCGACGTTGAGCTGTTAGCTGATTAAGGTGTGTTCTCTGCTTGTGCTACATTATATGTGTTGATTTTGTGTGATGGTTGACTATAAAATATGTTGTGATCTGGACTATGTGATATGTGTGATCTGGACTATGTGATATGTGTGATCTGGACTATGTGATATGTTGTGATCTGGACTATGTGATATGTTGTGATCTGGGCTATGTGATATGTTGTATGTCATTCTGTTAAACATCATACATTGGATTATGAATAGTTAATTATCGGACTAAATGCTCATGCATTTTCGGACTAATGATGTTGCATTCGGATTAAGATCGGAATATTCATATCATATCATTCGGGTGGGATTTGTACGGAGGAAGTTCAGTGGTTTCATCCTTCGGGTTGAATTCCACTTCGGATCAGTGGTTCCACCCTTCGGGCTGAGTTCCACTTCGGATGGTGACGATGTAGAGAGTGGTTCTGGGGAACCTTACTCTTCGGACGGTGATGTAGATGGGTTCATGACATAGACTTAGGTGCATCGTGCATTGCATATCTGTATATTCGATTGACTGTTGAAATGACTATGTTGACTGTATGATTCCTGTGATTTTCTGTCTGATGCACCTTAGAGACACACTGAGCTTAATAGCTGACTCCCCCTTAGTTCTTGTTCCAGATTCTCAGACATAGGAGTTCGGTACTTGGAGGACCACAATTTATCATATTTATTTCAGTTTTCAGTATGGACATTTCGAATTTATAAAGTTATTTTATTTTAGTTATTATTTTGGGATTTATATAATTTCGGTTACTTATACATTTATTTGGGATTTTTAACTATTTTAGCATGCATGAGAAATTTTAAATGGATATTTTGTTACTTTATTTTAGATTACTTTATCTATACGATTGCATATTCAAAAATATGGATTTTAATGTTAAACGACACCGTTTTTAAATTACTTGAGGGACACGTTTTCAATCTAACTTCCCAGATTTGGCCCATAACCCTTGGGTCGGGTTTAGGGGGTTACATTATACGGTGTACCGAATACTCCATCCAAGTACCCTAACAATTGAGGAAAGTGTATGGTGTCCCGTCTCTCGTTAGTAGGGTTATACATCTACCGATGAGTGATGTTGAGGGGTTTACACGGTGTACCGAATACTCCACCACGGGTATCAGAACCGTGGAGGGTAGCTCCCGTGTGTGAACCTCGAGATTCTAGTGAGATTGTATGAAGTGTAGGGACAACACTTGAGCATCTGCGTATCCGATGTTGTTTTGAGAAATAAGTTTGTTAAGGATCACTTCTGAGCCAATATAATTGATGATGTATTATGGAATGGTATATGATGCATAATATGTAAAATATATGTTTTACTCTTTAAGCTTTGCATCTGTTAGCTATGCATGGGAAGGCTTAAATTGAGTGTTGAAAAAGAGGTTTTAAATGTTGAAATCATAATACATGTTGTTGAGGTTTATATGCTGATTTTTATTAAGGTGCATGGTTTTGAAGGAATGATGTTTTTCAAATGATGTTTTAAGAAATTAAAGAGATTTCAATGTAGACTTAAAAGGGTTTTAAATGCATTGATGGTGTTTGGTTTTTGAGCACCCCTCACTAAAACTTGTGTGCTTACACTCTATCTTTGCCCATCAATGTAGAGAATTGAGGTTTCGGAGGCAATGTGGAGGCAGGGATCAATGCAGAAAATTAGGTTTCGGTTTAGACTATACGTAATAAGGGCAATGGGGGATCCGTTGTATGTTTGGGAGATTTGTGTAAACTCCCTGTTGAGCAAGTGTTCATTGCTGTTTTAGACATGTAAATGGCCTTTGGTTATTGGTTTGTGCTTTGTTATGCAATTTGGTATCTTTCTTGGCTTGTTTGCTTGATTGCATGCCTATAGTTTACCTTTGATTCAAATTGCAATGATATGATGTTGAATATGTCACGAATGATTGAGGTTTGATGTTTGGATATGTTATACCTATGTTGAAATCATGCTTGAGTGAAAATGGGTGCATTAAAGTATGAAAAACTAGGAAAATATGACATTACAGGTCTCTAGGTATAAGTACGGTAGTAAGGATGTCGATACGAACCAAGCAAAATTGAAGGGGTGTATCGGTACACAGGGGCATATCGATATGGTTTTATGTTATTGGTTTTTGGGTATCGATATGATCTATGAGGGTATCTATACGGACCTTGTGTCTTTGAACTTTGGAAGCTTATTTGTCGTGGGTGTATCGATACTGGCTCTAAGGGTATCAATACGGTCAGCTAGTGTAACACCCAGAGTTTAGGGCCGGAAGTTACCGAATCGAGTTGAAGGTCGGACTGAATTCATTTGCCGGGTTAGGCAAGTTCCGGGTCTTTTATTTTAACAATAAGGGGATTATGTCTTGAGATGAAAATATTTTAAAAATGGGTAAAAATGTAAATTCTTTAAAGGGGTTTTTAATTTTAACAAAAGGTTTTATTTCAAAGTTGTCATCTTTTTGGGAGAGAAATGTTATATTATTTTCCCCAAAACTAGTGTTCTCATTTTCTCTTCAACCTAACACTATCTCCATTAAAGAGTTTTGAAGGTAATCTCTTCTTTGCTTTGTTTTCCTCCAATGAACTCTTTTTGTTGGATTCTCCTTAAAAACCCAAATGATTTTCCTTTTTCTCAAAGTTAATTGTTTGAAAATAATGGGTTTTTGGGGAATTTTCGTATGGTGTGATGTTGATGTGTTTTGGGTTGGTGAAGAACAATGTTTTGAGTGTTAAATGATGTGGTGATGTTGGTTCAATCATAAAATCTCGAAACTAGGTTAGTGGGTAGTTTTAAGGGTTGAAAAGTAGGGTTTTTGGCTTGGTTTTGGGTTGAAACGACCCCTGATGGTTTTGTAGCTTTGGAATGATTTTTTTGGAGTAAATGTATGTGTTTTGGATGATTATATTGCTGGGTTTTGGTTAGAACTGGTGTGGTGATAATTTCGGATGTTTCCAGCTACGAATCGATGTGCGAATGTTGTTGGATATTGTGTTTGTGAATTTTAGTGGGTATATATGTTGAAAAAGGGTATTAATTCTCTGTTTTGGATTGTTAGAAGCAGCGGAAGCGGATTTGGGTACTTCGGGCGCGATACCTGATGTTACGGAGACTTGAAATTGGTGTTTCGGCTATCATTCAGGTTTAGCTGGTGAGTGGTAATGTTTTGAAGCTTTAAAATGTTTCAAAGAGGTTTTCTTGGGGTTTGGGTGGAGCCTTAGGGGCTAACCTAAACCCAAGTGTAAGTTTGTCTAATCTTGCCTTGTTTCATTGGTTGTTGGTGTATGTGTTTATTCGTGTTATTGTGTGAAATACGGATTGCTTTTACCTCCTTATTAATGATTTTTATGTTGTCGTAGTTGTTGTCAAAGCCTCACGTGATGGTTAGTGGAAAGTGTTTTGTTGAATACGGTGAAGTGTAGTCCCACCGGAAGTAACTAGTAGATGAGTACGGTGATTTGTAGTCCCACCGGAAAATGCTAGTTGTTGTGAACGGTGATGTGTAGTCCCACTGGGAATGGTTGTGCATGTGCATACCATGTTTTGTTTATGCTATCGGTTCATCATGTTTTCTTTTTGAATTTTTTGCCTTTAAACTAAATACATATTTTGAAACTGCATTGTTGTTTATGTGATTTTGAGCTTCGCTCGCTAAGCTTTTAAGCTTACGCTCTCTTTTCCAACAATGCAAATCGTTAGTGGCTTCGGGAGGCAATTAGGGTAAAGGAGGAACCTTGGAGTTCTTTTGCTAGCTCAAGTATGGTTTTTCATGGTTTTAATAATGCTTAGGCAATGGGAATGCCAGACTTTGTGTTGGGGAGTTGGTGTTCATACTCCTATGTTGTTGTTATTGTTGTTAACATGTTTAAAATGTTGAAGCATGCCTTTATGTGACTTTTGACCTCTTTGTGGATGTTTAGCATGTCTTGTGTTGCGTGTAAAAGAGTCTATCGCAATTGAGTGCAAGTGTACACGTCGCAAGTAATAAAGTGATACTAGATTATCGGATATCGTCTCCATAGGGACTGGGCTAACCCTTTCCTTCGCTATCTGCACTAGGGGAAAAGGAAATAGTTTGAATGAATGATGAAGTAATCTTGTGAAACAATTAAAGTAAAAGAATAAGGAATCAGGGTAAAGAAATAGGGCGGAATTGAATTGCTCCGTACTGCAGGTATTGCACTGTTCAAGGACTTCTGTTCTGTGTCTGGCTCCTGTCAAGGCAACACCTATCATGGCATCGGTCTGTTGCTGTCGCGGCAGCGATAAGCAACTTAGTTTCTTCAAGTTCGGCAAGAATCCCTAGATTGACTTGTCCTATCCCTAGGTCCAAGTTCTATCGATAAACACTTCTTGGATGATACCTCCTGGCGTGAATCGAAGTATGAACACCGATGTTTATGAGTTCTTCTTTAGCCGCTTAACCTCGTCCTATCCCTAGGTCCGAGATAGTTCAACCATAAACTGGAAAACCCGCACTTATTCCTTTTGTATACTTAACTCTCCCGATATTAAGTAAATAGATGATCTCACAATGCTCTCCTGACACTCTTGCAAGATGTTGAAACCAGAATAAGCAAACTTGAAGTTTTATTTTATTGAACAGAAAAATCCTAAGAACAGAACAACCCTTACAACTACTTTACAATATCAACCCTTTGCCCTAGGGGAGGTTTAGAACATGGTGAAGGAAGAGAAACGACTGGGATTTTGAGATGAGAGGTATGGGATGTGATTATGTTTTTTCTAGGTCGAATTACAAGTATATATATATATATAGGCCTTGGGTACAAGTTTTCTTAATGGCCAAGAATACTAGTTCGAATTAAAGTACAATTCATTAAAGACTAAATCTCTTAATAAACGTCCTTTAGTTCGCCCTATCTTCTTGCTTTGAATTTCTCCTCAAACTTTGGGTAAGGCCTTTCTTGTGCTTCTGGGCTCCAAAAATTATGCAAGTGGTCTCTAAAAATTAGGCTTGAAATCCTCTATCAGTCGAACTCCACTTCGCATTTTCCATCTCTTCTTCTTCACTGTCGCCACCTCTGTCACGACATATATCACGACAGCTGTCACGACATCTGTCACGGCATCTGTCACGGCCTCTGTTACGACAGTGATGTATGAGGTAGTTTTCTTCAGTCCAGCTCTTCTGTTCCTCTGCTGCCCTGGATGCTGCCACGACTGCTGCCCTGGATGCTGCCACGACTGCTGCCCTGGATGCTGCCACGACTACTGCCTTGGATGCTGCCACGACTGCTGCCCTGGATGCTGCCACGACAGTTATCTTCTATTCATCTGCTGCCATAGATGCTGCCACAGCAGATACCTGCAAAAGTAACCAAATTTAGCAGTATCTGCGCAGTTTTATCTAAATGTGATGTTGATGCAAAACTTAACCTAAAATGCAGTTAAACATGCTTGAGTGCAGCAAAAATAAGGATAAATGATGGGTAAAATATAGAACTTTTATGCACTGATCACACCCCCAAACTCGAATGTTTGCTTGTCCTCAAGCAAATGCAACCTAACTAACATGCATGCATACATACATATATATATATTTTTTTTTCTTGGCTTAAGTCAGTGAACAATCCTTACCCACAACACCATCCCTATCATGTTTAGCTCCTGTTCAAATATATAAGGATCTACTTAGAGCAAAAGTATAGTTCTCGTGCATGTGTTTGCATTTATTGTGAACATACATGAATATAGACTTCCCTAGCAACTAGAATATTATACTTAGCTTGTTTAGAGTTTTCCTTCGAGACTTAATTCTTTTTTTTTACTAGAGCCAGTATCGAGCACCTCTAGTTGTTTTCCTTCTTTTTCTAATTTTTTCTCTTTTCTACTAGAGTCAGTATTTCAGGCACCTCTAGTTAACTATCTAGAGCTGGTGATAGGCACCTCTAGAAGTTTTTCTCTGGTTATTTTCCTAGAGCCAGTGATAGGCACCTCTAGGTTTCCTGAGTTTCTAGTCTCTTTCTACTCTAAGTTCTAAGTTTTCTATTCTAAGTATGCTAGAGAAAGTCTGTTATCAAGTAAGTCACAAAGTGTTTCAGTTTTTTAGAACTATACTAAGGCTCTACTTACTTCCTAAAATATTTTTAAGGGGCTGTCACGACAGAGATGGCAGCGGCAGATAATAAAAGTTCAATAAATTAAGCCATTTTTTGCATAAAAATAAATGTAACACAATTAAAACTAAAAGCAATATTATATTAATAATTAGGAAGACTACCTACCCCCAAACTCAAGGGTTGCATTGTCCTCAATGCATGACACAAGACATAAAAATGAAAAACAGAAAATAAAAATGACAGAAAAGCGAAACATCACAAAAAGATAATATATACAGTAGGCGGCAGAGAAAAGGAAAAAGAAAACTTAAGTTGTGTTGTTGTCGTCGTTGCTGCTGGAGCTTTGGATGAGGAGCTGTCGGCGGGCAGTCTCCTTGAACTTTGTCGGAGGAGCTATGGGTGCTGCCCTGAGAGTATGAGTGCTGCCGCGGCAGGGGTGGAGGTAGAGCTTCCTCGGATTGCTTGTATCGTCATTGCAAGGGTTTTCTCTGTTTACCTAATAACACAAACAAACTAAAAACTAATATCAAATTTCTAATTCCTAAAACAATAAAGATAAAATAAGATAAAATTAAAATACAATAAAATAAAATAAGTTAAGTTAAATTAGGAGTGCCTTGAGGGGCATCTCTTAAAGTAACTGATCCCTATTCTATTGATGTTTGAGGGATCGTTTCCGGTACTTCTTGAAGTCCATCCGTACCCTCCATTTGGTGATTATTCTCATGGTGGGGGCTCCTTTCTTTCTCTTCCCTTTGTAGTTCATGAAGTCTTCCATTTTTGGTAAAGTTTCTGAGGGCATGAACATATGATTAGTAAAAATTAAATTGATATTTGACCACAAACTTACCTTGTTTTCGTTGAATGTTGTTGTGGTGGAATGTAGCCCTTGCTGTCGTGCCTGCTGCTGCGGCAGACAGTTATTTTGACAGTCTGTTGTCAGGTTACTTTGCAGGTCAATGGGACATTGGTAAGTGCCATCACTCTCTATATCAAATTCTGTTGACCACTCGTAGATCTCCATCAGTAGAGACTTTGATGATTCTGAGTCCACCGGTGTTGGTTCCTCTAATACCTGCAATGGAATTGGTGAGTTTTTGAAGAATTCAACATGCTCGTTTATTACCTGCTCATATTCCATTGGCGAGGCATTGTTATTGGGTAGTTCTTCTAGGTGGTCGTGCGAGTGCCATGACATGGATGGATGTGTGCAATCTTGGTCGGGCATAACTGAGGTAGTGGGTTGAGAGTTTTCTTCGAATGTAGTTGTTGTCGTGATATTCTCTCGAATTTCACTCAGCGTTGTTGCGGTGTTGCTCCATTCCGGCTCCTCGATCATTGCCATGGCAAGTTGTTGCTCAGAGTCATCATATGTTGGGTATTCCTTCACATGGGCATCCTCGTCATCTTGCCTCAGGATTTCAGGTTCATCCATGGCATGAATGAGGACCGGTCTGCTCAAGAGTACATCCATCTTGGCGATACTTTTGTCCATAGAAGCCGACACTTCTTGAGTGAGTGCCATGAGGGCTTGCAGTGTGTCTTCTAAGGATTTTGACTGCTCTTGAGGATGATGACATTGCCAGGGCATGTCGGGTTCTGCAGCAAAACTGTTATGGTAAAAATAATTTTGCGGGTTTTTGTTGTACCATAAAAAATTTTGCAGTTGCGGCATCGGCATCTGTTATCCCTGTTGCTGTTGTGGTGGCATATATTGTTCTTGTTGGTTCCATTGTTGGTTGTCCATATATTCACTGAAAAAATGGGGACAACTTTCTGATGCGTGATTACCTTTACGGGAATTGCAAGAACTTTCCCACATCAGCTCTCGAATGGTTTTTCCTGGCATGTTGATGCTCCTTAGACCTGTATTTCACCTGATTTTTTTGAAAGAAAATTAAAAAGAAAAAGAAAAATAAAAAGAAAAGAAAAGTGCAGAAGCTAGGGTAAGAGTGTGTTGCCCGTCCCCGGCAACGGCGCCAAAAACTTGTTGCGTGTAAAAGAGTCTATCGCAATTGAGTGCAAGTGTACACGTCGCAAGTAATAAAGTGATACTAGAGTATCGGATATCGTCTCCACAAGGACTGGGCTAACCCTTTCCTTCGCTATTTGCACTAGAGGAAAAGAAAATAGTTTAAATGAATGATGAAGTAATCTTGTGAAACAAGTAAAGTAAAAGAATAAGGAATCAGGGTTAAGAAATAGGCCGAAATTGAATTGCTCCGTAGTGCAGGTATTGCACTGTTCAAGAACTTATGCTCTGTGTCCGGCTCCTGTCACGGCAGCACCTGTCGTGGCATCGGTCCGTTGCTGTCGCGGTAGCGATAAGCAACTTAATTTCTTCAAGTTCGGCAAGAATCCCTGGATTGACTTGTCCTATCCCTAGGTCCAAGTTCTGTCGATGAACACGTCTTGGATGATACCTCCCGGCATGAATCGAAGTATGAACACTGATGTTTATGAATTATTCTTTAGCCGCTTAACCTCGTCCTATCCCTAGGTCTGAGATAGTTCAACCATAAATTGGAGAACCCACTCTTATTCCTTTCGTATACTTAACTCTGCCGATATTAAGTAAATAGATGATCTCACAATGCTCTCCCGATACTCTTGGAAGATGTTGAAACCAGAATAAGCAAACTTGAAGTTTTAATTTATTGAACAGAAAAATCATAAGAACAGAACAACCCTTACAACTACTTTACAATATCAACCCTTTGCCCTATGGGAGGTTTAGAACATGGTGAAGGAAGAGAAACGACTAGGGTTTTGAGATGAGAGGTATGGGATGTGATTATGTTTTTTCTAGGTCAAATTACAAGCATATATATAGGCCTTGGGTACAAGTTTTCTTAATGGCCAAGAATACTAGTTCGAATTAAAGTACAATTCATTAAAGACTAAATCTCTGAATAAACGTCCTTTAGTTCGCCCTATCTTCTTGCTTTGACTTTCTCCTCAAACTTTGGGCAATGCCTTTCTTGTGCTTCTGGGCTCCAAAAATTATGCAAGTGGTCTCTAAAAATTAGGCTTGAAATCCTCTATCAGTCGAACTCCACTTCGCATTTTCCATCTCTTCTTCTTCACTGTCGCCACCTCTATCACGACATATGTCACGACAGCTGTCACGACATATGTCACGACATCTGTCACGGCATCTGTCACGACAGTGATGTATGAGGTAGTTTTCTTCAGTCCAGCTCTTCTGTTCCTTTGCTGCCCTGGATGCTGCCACGACTACTGCCTGGATGCTGCCACGACTGCTGCCCTAGATACTGCCACGACAGTTATCTTCTATTCCTCTGCTGCCATGGATGCTGCCACAGCAGATACCTGCAAAAGTAACCAAATTTAGCAGTATCTCCGCAATTTTATCTAAATGTGATGTTGATGCAAAACTTAACCTAAAATGCAGTTAAACATGCTTGAGTGCAGCAAAAATAAGGATAAATGATGGGTAAAATATAGAACTTTTATGCACTGATCATCTTGTTGTTTATGTTAAATCTTGCTTGATGATTTTAGTTCCGTTGAATGTTGAACTTGCTTTATATGAGTTTTCTTGGTTTCCTTGAGTTGCATGTATGCTTAAAAGTTGGTCAAATACTTGCTTAGGGTGTTTTAAGTTAGCCCCCTCGTGCTTAAAACTGAATTTTGTTTTCTGTACAGGGCGTATCGATACGCTCAATGGCTGTATCGATACGGTCCCCTGTTTTAAGCCTATCGTATTGATACGTGAGAGTAGACCTGGAAAACTTGACCCGAGAACCGAAACCCGAACCGAATTATCCGAACCCAGACCCGAACCGAAACCGAAAATCAACACGAAATTGACCTGAAATTTGATCCGAAATTTGATCCGAAACCCGAAATAAACCGAACCGAAAATGAACCGAATTTAGTTGAACCGAATGGACCCGAACCGAATGGACCCGAACCGAATAGACCCGAACCGAATAGACCCAAACCGAATGGACCCGATTAATAGAAATAAAGAAAGATAAAATAGGAACAACCGCACAAATCACTAAAATGTCAAATATATTGACTTTATAAAGTCATATAGGGTGTAAAAATCTGACAAACCTAAAAATTTGATTAAAACGACTGATCTCTCATTGAACCGAAAATAACCGAACCGAAATCAACCGAACTGAAATTAACCGAACCGAAAATAACCGAACCTAAATCAACCGACCCGAAATGACCCGAAACACAATAGACCCGAACTAAAACCGAACCGAAACCGAACCGAAACCGAAACCGAATCTGAACCGAAAATATTAGACCCGAAATAACCGAAACCGAAATGACCCGAACCGAACCCGAACCGATTGACCCGTTTGCCACCTCTACGTGAGAGCATATCGATACCCTCTTTGCCCTCCTAAAATTTGAGAAGTTGGGGTATCGGTACGAGTCTTTGGCGTATCGATATGGTCCTGGAGTTGACTTTGGGAAACTTGACCGTTAAGAGCTTATCGATACCCGCCTCGGAGGGTATCGATATGGCCTCTTAAAGTTGACTTTAGGGGAGTTTGACTGTAGAAGGCGTATCGATACGGGGCTTTGGTGTATCAATACGGCCTAAAGTAAAATGGCTAAAAGTTATTTTTGATCGTCTGTTCTGCTTGGTTCGTATCCGTGTTTGCTTTGCCGTTGTTTGTTTTCTCACATAGGTTCAAATAAAGCATCTAGACAAGATTAATAAAAAAATAGGGTTGCTAGTTGGAGTGAGGCCTTAATGGATTTCGCTTCAGTTTTCCCCATGTAACCCATTCGGTTCGGTCTGGTGGCTACGTCGGGACAAGGGGGTTACAGCTGGTAAGTTATTTAAAAGTATATTTGAATGTTCTGTTTCTTTACGTTTTAGTCCCTGAATGTTGTTGATGCAATTAAGTGAGCTTGGATGATTGTTTTGAGCTGAGATTTGACAGAGATGCATATAATGTGTTTAATTAATGGATGGTTACTTAAAAATGACATAAGTCCCTGTAATTTGGTAAAGTTACAAAATGGTTCCAAAAATGTCTTTGCTTGCAATTGGATCACTAATCGATGTTTGATCGAGTTGCAAATCGTTCCACTGCGATGTTTATCACTTAGGATACTAATGAGCATCTAGACTAGATAAAAAGAAAAAATTAGGGTTGTTTATTGGAGTAAACTTCCCAGTTTACTTCAATATTCCCGTGTGACCCATTCGGTTCGGTCTACCGTCTAGGCCGGGTCGAGGGGGTTACAATAATTGGCCAATTGGCCAAGCTGCTCATCTTTTTCCCTCATTTACCTTAGGTCATGGGTTCTAGGCCCACTAGAGCACCCCTTTCCTTGCCCTAGAGTCTTCCCTTCCGCTCCTCTAAGTAGGATTAGTATTAAAATTAGGAATTGTAATAAAAAAACCATGAATGCCGTCACATTTTCCCAAACATTGGGAGAAAAATCAAATTTTTGCTACAAACATGTGAAACATCATTGTCATTTTCCCTTTGGTCAAATGTTCCCATAGTTTTGCAAATGATACAAGCCCATCACTTGGAGAAAACATATATAAAAAAGAGAGAGGGAAAGTGGAGAGGTTGGAAGTAGGGGTGTGAAAAACTGACCCGACCTGGTAACCTGCCTGAAACCCGATCGAGTCAGAACCTGGTTTAACCCGAGAATTTAAAGACCGAACCCGACCTGCACCCGACCGAAACGAACCCGAACCCGAATTTGACCTGTAACTGTATAAACCGAACCCGAACTGCACCCGACCGAAGTGAACCCGAACCCGAAATTGACCTGTTACTGTAGTAACCGAACCCGACCTACACCTGACCGAAACGAACCCGAACCCGAGACTAACCTGCCATATAACCGATTTAACCCGACCTGTTTGGACCCGACCTGAAATGAGCCCGACCTGTTTTGAACCCGACCTATTTTGAACCCGACCTGTTTTGAACCTGAACTGTTATTGACCTGAACTGTTCTTGACCTGAACTGTTCTTGACCTGAACTGATATTGACCTGAACTGATATTGACCTGAACTGTTATTGACCTGAACTGTTATTGACCTGAACTGATATTGACTTGAACTGATATTGACCTGAACTGATATTAACCTTAACTAATACTATTATTTGATTTGCTAATAATGATAATTATCTGACATTTAAAGAAGTTATATTTAATGAATATAAAATAATGTCAAGTATTGAAAAATTATAAAATTAATAATAATTTCAAGTATTAATAAATTACTAACTTAACTTCAATTGAAAGATAAATTGAATTAATAATAATTCTAAGTATTAATAAATTGTATTTCTAATTAACTTGACTATTATTTTAAAATAACTTCAAAGATAAACTATTATACTTAATTAACTTAAGTGGAATGAATAACCATTATTAAATTAAAATTTTATACTTAATCAAATTAAGTTAAATGAGTAAAAATTATTAAATTAAATCTATATTCTTAATTAAAATAAGATGACTTAAATTTTTTATTATAAGAATAAATTAATGCTAAATAATTAACTTGCATTCATTTTAATTGAAGTTAAGTTAGTTATTAAATTAACTTAACTTGCATTCTGATAAACTACTTAATTACATAAGTTGAATGAATAACCATTATGAAATATTTTTTTTATACTTAACTAAAATTAGTTTGAAGTTATTAAACTAAATATGTATACTAAATTAATATAAGATAACGAAATTTTTTAATTAACATTACATACTTAATTGACTTAGTAAAAAACTAATTAACTTAAATGACTTAATTAAGTTAACTTGTTTAAAATATAATAAAATATTAACTTTGGATGGAATCAGGGATACTTCCAAAAAACAGAATAAGGTAAAACTTAAGAAGATTAAAACAATAAATGACTTATATTCAATAATTTAAGTGGTTAAACTTACAAAACTTACAACAAACTGAAACTTTATTGAATATCACAAAAAGTTTAAACTTACAACAAACTGAAACTTACAAACTAAATAATCTTTACAAACTGAAACTTTAACTTTCACAGTACAAAATTTACAAACATACAAAAGTTTAAACTTTAAGCTCTCAGGTCTTATAACAAAGTTTTACAAACTTTGCTACCAGAATTATCATCATCGAGCTTTGAAGGGCAACCAAGTTTAAATTATGGGCAACTTAACTTTTAAAGCTAAGACACCAACATAATTAAAACTAGGAAAACTAGCAACCAGCAACAAACTGCAACAAGCAATTAAAATCATTAGGAACATTAACAGACTGAAATAAAGCAAACCAAGCATATAAAGCAAACCAAACATAAAACAGAAGCATACATACACATTACATAGTGAACAACTAAACATAAACATACATGCATACATGCATATATAACCAAACATAAAACAGAAGCAGACATACACATTACATAGTGAACAACTAAACAGAAACATACATTCATATATAACCAAACATAAAACAGAAGCATACATACACATTACATACTGAGCAACTTAACAGAAACATACATACATGCATACATGCATATATAACCAAACATAAAACAGAAGCAAACATACACATTACATAGTGAACAACTAAACAGAAACATACAAACATACATGCATATACAACCAAACATAAAACAGAAGCATACATACACATTACATAGTGAGCAACTAAACAGAAACATACATACATGCATATAAAGCAAACATAAAACAGAATCAATGAGAAATATAAAATTAAAAAAAGACAGTGAATAAAAACAACTTACCAAACATCTCCAGCTTTCAACAAATCAGAAACATACCTACCAGATCCATAGCTTCCTTGTTCTCAGAGGTCCCTACAAAAAAAAGAACAAATCAGTTAAGAAATCAAAACAAATAAAAAAATTAAGTTAAACAAATCAGAAACTTACTCTGCACTAGGATCTTCATCAACTGCACAATCTTTCATAACAGAAAGATATTCCTCATCCTCTTCCTCGGGCTCAAACCCATACAACCAATTACGGGTTGTCACAAATATCTCAACATTTTTAGGAAGGAGTTTAGCCCTTAACTTATTTAAAATTCGACCACCAGTGCTAAAAGATGATTCAGAAGCAACTGAAGTGATGGGAATGGCTAAGATATCTCTAGCCATGAGAGAAAGTACATGGAAAGACACAGATTGGGCTTTCCAATAATCTAAAATATCAAAGTCTGAATCATCAGCATGAGGGAGAAGGGGCAAACTAATAAAAGAGTCAACATCTGACTTCCCACTCCTTGAAGCAGCTAGATTAGCATCAAAGTTCTAGAAAAAAAACAAGTCAGTAATTGAAACTGAAATAATAAAATAAAGGAAACTGAAATAACAAAAATAAAAACTAACCTGAAAAAGGTTAGACTTCTTAAATGTTCGAGGCCGACCAGTGGAGGACTCAGTTGTACTTTGAGAGGAGTTACTTCGAACAGAAGATCCAGAATTGCAAAGGACAGATTTTGAATAATAAACATACATGTTTACAAATTCATTGTAAACAATACTTACCCTTCTCTCAACCTCATCCCCAACATAGAGGACAGAATACAACTCCTTCAGGAGTTGTAATTTATACCTTGGATCAAGCAAAACAGCAAAGGACAAAATGGTCGAGTGCTCAGACCAATACTTCTCATACAATTCAAGCATAGGTCCAGCCATTGCAGAGATGGCCTCACAAGGATCATTGTGGATCTGAAGAGGTTAGAGTGGAATGATAAGGGTTAGAGTGGATCTGAAGAGGTTTAGGGTTACAGGATTATGGAATAAGGTTTAGGGTTTGAGGATTATGGGTAAGAGTTTAGGGTTTCAAGATTAGGGTATAAGGTTTGGGGTTTGTGGATCAGGGATAAGGGTTTATGGTTTCTAGATAAGGGTTTAGGGTAAAACAGAATTGAATTGGGGATTAGGGTTTGAAGGATTGAAGAGATGGAAATGGAAGAACATAGGGTTGTTCTTGAGAAAAAATTAGGTTTTGATCGAGAAGAAATAGATGGGGAGTGGGCTAAGGTGTTTGTATAAGATCTGGAGAGGGGAAATTGGATGAACAAGGAAGAACTTTGAAAAAAAAAAGATGTTTTGATCGAGAATAAACAGGTTTTGGGTGGGCTAAGGTGTTTGTATAGGATCTGGAGAGGGGAAAGTGGAAGAACAGGGAAGAACTTGGTAAAAAACGAAGAGTTTGATCGAAAAAGAATGAAACTTTCTGGGAATTTTGTGTTTTTAGAGGAGAGAGAAGATGAGAGGATATTTTGGCAGAGTAACGGTAGGGAAAAAAGTGTAAAATGAAGGGGGGGTGAAGGTCTATTTATAGAGTGATTCCGGGTCAAAAGATCCGCGCGTCGATATACGGATCACACGGGTCTTGCTCCGCAAGAACTCTTACTTTCAATTCTTCCATTTTCGTCCTTTTTTATTTGAAATTGAGCTAATAATTTTGTTTTCATTTCAATTTCGTCATTAATGCAGTTTTAAGCTTTAGTGTATGGATTTAATTTAGGGTTTGGGGTTATAGTGTAGGGTTTTTCTTTATATATTATTAAATTTTATATTTTAGTTTTAGGGTTTAGATTTGTGTAATTATTTTTAGGTTTAGGGTTAGTCTTTGAATTAAGATTTGGGGTTTATGTTTAAGGTTTTAGGTTAATTTTAATTAATTTTTAGGTTTAATATATTATTTAATTAATTTAGGGATTTTGGTTTATTTAAATTAATTTAGGGTTTAGGGTTTAATAAACCATATATCCTAAACCCTAAATCTTAAACCCTAAAATACTAAAAACTCTAAACCCTAAGCCCTAAACATGAATCCCTAAAAATAAAAACCATATTCCACCAATATTTATAAATATATAAATATAATGCATGTAAGTTGTGGTTTAGGGTTTTAGGATTATTTTAATTAATTTAGGGTTTTAGGATTATTTTAATTAATTTAGGGTTTATAATATTACTTATGCTTTAGGGTTTAATGCTTAGGGTTTAGGGTAAAACATTAGGGGTTTAAACCCTAACCAAACCCTAATATTTAATCAATGAACCATAGTCCCTAATCCTAAACCCTAAACAATAACCACTACCATCTAAACCATAAAACCCTAATATTTAATATATAGCTCATAGTCCGTAATCCTAGATCGAGGGTTTAGTGGTTAGGGTTAATTACTTATGCTTTAGGGTTTAATGCTTAGGGTTTAGAATTAGACATTAGGGGTTTAAACCTTAAACCCTAATATTTAATCAATGAACCATAGTCCCTAACCCTAAACCCTAAACAATAACCACTACCATCTAAACCATAAAACCCTAATATTTAATATATAGCTCATAGTCCGTAATCCTAGATCGAGGGTTTAGTGGTTAGGGTTAATTACTTATGCTTTAGGGTTTAATGCTTAGGGTTTAGAATTAGACATTAGGGGTTTAAACCTTAAACCCTAATATTTAATCAATGAACCATAGTCCCTAACCCTAAACCCTAAACAATAACCACTACCCTCTAAACCATAAAACCCTAATATTTAATCTATAGCTCATAGTCCGTAATCCTAGATCGAGGGTTTAGTGGTTAGGGTTAATTACTTATGCTTTAGGGTTTAATGCTTAGGGTTTAGAATTAGACATTAGGGGTTTAAACCTTAAACCCTAATATTTAATCAATGAACCATAGTCCCTAACCCTAAACCCTAAACAATAACCACTACCCTCTAAACCATAAAACCCTAATATTTAATCTATAGCTCATAGTCTGTAATCCTAGATCGAGGGTTTAGTGGTTAGGGTTAATTACTCATGCTTTAGGGTTTAGTGCTTAGGGTTTAGAATTAGACATTAGGGGTTTAAACATTAAACCTTAATATTCAATCAATGAACCATACTCCCTAACCCTAAACCCTAAACAATAACCACTACCATCTAAACCATAAAACCCTAATATTTAATCTATAGCTCATAGTTCGTAATCCTAGATCGAGGGTTTAGTGGTTAGGGTTAATTACTCATGCTTTAGGGTTTAATGCTTAGGGTTTAGAATTAGACATTAGGGGTTTAAACCTTAAACCCTAATATTCAATCAATGAACCATAGTCCCTAACCCTAAACCCTAAACAATAACCACTATCCTCTAAACCATAAAACCATAATATTTAATCTATAGCTCATAGTACGTAATCTTAGATCGAGGGTTTAGTGGTTAGGGTTAATTACTTATGCTTTAGGGTTTAATGCTTAGGGTTTAGAATTAGACATTAGGATTTTAAACCCTAAACCCTAATATTTAATCAATGAACCATAGTCCCTAATCCTAAACCCTAAACCCTATACATTTAATTACAAATAATAATAATAATAATAATAATAATAATAATAATAATAATAAAACTAATAATAATAATAAGCATAGTAAATATATATAATAATAATAATTGTATTTAAGTATATAATAATAATAATAATAATAATAGTAATAATAATAATAATATTACTAATCATAGTAATAATAATAATAATAATAATAATAATAATAATAATAATAATAATAATAATAACTAATAATAATAATAATAAAAAAACTAATAATAATAATAAGCATAGTAAATATATAATAATAATAATAATTGTATTTAAGTATATAATAATAATAATAATAATTGTATTTAAGTATATAATAATAATAATAATAATTATAATAATTATAATAATAAACCCTAAACCCTAACCGCTAAACCCTAAACGTTAAACCCTAAAACCTAAACGCTAAACACTACACTAAAAACAAAAACCATAATCAATCAATATATATATATATATATATATATATATATATATATATATATTACATGTACGTATGTACGTATCATTTTATGAACAGTAAACCCTAAACCCTAATCCATAAACCCTAAACCCTAAACCCTAAAAACCATAATCCATCAATATATATATATATATAATACATGTAGGTATGTTTGTATTAATTTAAGATCAATAAACCCTAATCCCTAAACCCTTAACCCTTAACCCTAAACCCTAAACCCTAAAAACCATAATCCATCAATATATATAATTAATGTAGGCGTGTTTGTATTAATTTAAGATCAGTAAACCCTAAACACTAAACCCTTAAACCCTAAACCCTAAACCCTAAAAACCATAATCCATCAATATATATATAATTAATGTAGGCGTGTTTGTATTAATTTAAGATCAGTAAACCCTAAACCCTAAACCCTAAAAACCATAATCCATCAATATATATATATATAATTAATGTAGGCATGTTTGTATTAATTTAAGATAAGTAAACCTTAAACACTAAACACTAAACCCTAAACCCTAAAAACCATAATCCATCAATATATATATATAATTGATGTAGGCATGTTTGTATTAATTTAAGATCAGTAAACCCTATACCCTAAACCCTAAACCCTGAAAACCATAATCCATCAATATATATATAATTAATGTAGGTATGTTTGTATTAATTTAAGATCCCTAAAACCCAAACCCCAAACCCTAAACCCCAAACCATAAACCCTAAACCCTAAAAATAAATCCAATAGTACCAACTATATATATATATATATATATCACATATACGTAATCCCCTAACCATAAACCCTAAACCCTAAAAATAAAAATCATAATCCGTCAATATATATAATACACATAACACAATAAATCATAAACCCGAAGGAACCCGACCTGAAACCAAACCGACCTGAAACCAAACCGACCTGAAATGAACCCGACCTGAAACGAAACCGACCTGAAATGAACCCGACCTGAAACGAAACCGACCTGAAATCAGCCTGTCAATTAACCGTTTTGACCCGACCTAAAATGAACCGACCTGAAATGAACCCGACCTGAAATGAACCCGACCCGAAATGAACCCGACCTGAATTGAACCCGACCTGAAATGAACCCGACCCGAAATGAACCCGAACCCGAACCAAATCGAGTCAAAACAAAAAATGACCCGAAATGACCTGTAACCGATTTGACCCAACCTGACAGAGCCCGACCTGAAACCCAACTGTTGACCTGTTTTTACATACTTGGAAGTGAGGCAAAACTAGTAGCAACGTTACAAGTTCCCATGAATGAATTCAAACTCATTTTATCAAATTCACAAAAGCATCAAACTCGTCTCCAAAACCTTGGCCATTGTCAAAAATCGCTGTTGGCCGCAAATTTTTCGCTAAGTCAGCCTCTCCATCAAGATACCATACTACATGCCTCATGGTAGGCCGTGTCACATGCATATCATTCGAACAAATTAAAACTAATTTAAGAACCAACATTTCCCCTTGATAGATTATAATTATATACATTTAATTGTGATTAATTATTTCGTATTCTAATTATATTATGAGCTTAATTGTGGATATTATGCTTGTCTTGATTTAGGAGATGAAATATGAATGTAATGGTGAAAATGCCAAGCCCAAGTATACGAATTAAGAAAAACATATTAAGGTAAAATTGTAGTTTCTATTACGAGAAATTGTCAAGTACATATTTACTTCTATGTTGATTTTTCGGGTCGAGCCATTTGTTTATATATTTACTCCTCTAATGATTACACGGGGTCGAATCATTTGATTAAATAAAATAATATAATTGATAATAATAAATACCAGACTAAGTTATAAAATTTAAAAATAAATAAGGGTCAATTTTAGGTAAAAAAGGCATAGGACTAAATTGAATAAAAAGAAAATATGAGATGATTTATTAAATATATTAGTATTATTAATTTATATTTATTAAATATTAACATTTAAATAAAATAAAATTAACAATAATAACAAATATTGCACTAAATTATAAAATTTAGAAATAAAAATGGTCAATGTTAGGCAAAAATAGACTTTTCAATTACTAAATATACTTTTTTTTTTACTAAATTAAACAAAAAAAAGCTTGAGAGATTTGACATGACATTTACCTTTTAATAAAATCAGGCAGGTTAACCTGGTAATAGAGTGTTTGTGTGGCGGGATGTTATTAGCTAAATTTTTTTAAAAATTCTCTAACTGCAGGGGACAAATTGGATGACAATAAATACCTTAGGAGACACTTGTAACAAAAAAAATAATAGGTACCAAATTAAGAAAACCGAAGGAGGAATGTGCATTAAGCAAATGTTTTTTTTTTCTCATTAGTTTAATGAGCAAATCAACTTGCACTTGAAGCATACTAATATGATATTCTAAGGCTATTAAACTAATAAAAAAGAATTAAAAGAAGCTTTGTGCTGATAACTGATAGAATCAAGAAGTTTTGATTCGTATGAAAGATTGAAGGATTGTGTAGTTTCGGTTAGATAGGTTGGAGGAGAAGAATGAGAAAGAAAACACGATTTGGGAATTAGGGATTTAGACGAAAATGGAAAAGTAAAGAAAACGTGCTATATTCTTTTATTAATCAAAAGTTAATTAAATACAATATAATAAAACCCCTTATATAATAATAAAGAAACAACTAAAGATAAACAGCTGTAACTTACTAGACTATTAACCAACTAATAACAATATAACTAACTAATAATCTTGATACCCCCCCCCCCCCTCAAGGTGGAGCATACACATTTTGTATGCCCAACTTGGACATAGAAGCCAAAAAAGAAGAAGGATGAAGTGCCTTTGTGAAACAATCAGCAAGTTGGTTGCTGCTGGAAACATGAAGAAGCTGAATGACACCTTTTTGAACTTTTTCACGAACGAGATGACAATCGATCTCAATATGCTTGGTCCGTTCATGAAAAACAGAATTCTCAGCAATTTTAATAGTGGATAAATTGTCACAGAAAACATTAGCAATAGAAGGGCTAATTTGTAAATCAGATAAAAGGAAATTAATCCACTGTAATTCACAGGTAACCGAAGCCAAAGCTCTGTATTCTGCCTCACTCGAAGATCGGGAAACAGTGGGTTGCTTTTTAGATTTCCATGAAATTAGAGCTTTTCCCAGAAAAACACAAAAGCCCGTAGTAGACTTTCGGGAATCAGGGCAAGAAGCCCAATCAGAGTCTGAAAAAGCATTTAAATCAAAAGAATTAGAAGCAGGAAAAAAATGCCTTGTCCTGGTGATCCCTTCAAATACCGAAGGACACGATGAACAGCTGTTAAATGAACATCTGTTGGAGCAGAAACATACTGGGAAAGCTGTTGAACAGCAAAAGATATATCGGGCCGAGTATGAGTAAGATACAATAATTTTCCAACCAATCTTCTATAGGCAGTAATATCAGTTAGAGGAGTTCCATCAGTTTTTGATATTTTCAGATTAGGAGCAATGGGGGTACTAACAGGTTTGGATTCTAAAAAACCAGATTCAGTTAATAAATCCAAAGTATATTTCCTTTGAGACAAATTAATTCTTTTGGAAGACCTTGCAATCTCAAGTCCAAGAAAAAATTTTAAATCACCTAAGTCTTTTATCTTAAAAGTGTCATGAAGAAAAGACTTAACAGATTGAATTTCAGAAATATTTGGACTAGCAAGGACAATATCATCCACATAAACAGCCAAGGCAATGAAATTTTCTCTTTGTCCTTTAACAAACAAAGAACTATCAGAGGATGCTTGTTTAAAACCTTTGTCTAATAAAGAAATAGTTAACCTCTCATTCCATTGTCTACTAGCTTGTTTTAGTCCATATAAACTCTTATTAAGCTTACAAACTAAACCAGACTTAGGACTATTAAAACCAGGAGGTAGTTGCATATAAACATCTTCATCCAAAAAACCATGTAAGAAAGCATTGTTGATGTCTAATTGATGAAGGAACCAATTTTTGGCAGCAGAAACAGCAATTAAAGTCCTAATGGTAGTGAGTTTAGCTACAGGACTAAAAGTATCAAGAAAATCAATCCCATGTTGCTGAGTATACCCCTTTGCTACAAGTCTAGCTTTATACCTCTCTAGAGTACCATCAGACCTAAGCTTAGTCTTATAGACCCATTTGCATCCTATAGTTTGTTTTCCAGAAGGCAAAGGAACCAGATCCCAAGTTTTATTTAATTCAAGAGCTTTAATTTCCTCATTCATTGCATTTTTCCAGCAATCATGTAAGATGGCCTGTTTATAGTTCTTAGGTTCTTTCAAAATCTCAGTAGTATTTATATAAGCTTGATGTGTAGAAGATATTTTATCAAAAGAATAAACCTGAGCAATAGTATGAGGAGATGTTCTGTTTTTAGGAAGAGAAACATGATAATCAGCATATTTTTGTGGCATGCGAATCTGCCTAGAAGGTCTAGAAGAAACAGGATGAATAATAGCATCATAATCATGTTCTGCTGGAAGAACAGAATTAGGAAGATTATCAACAGGAGCAACAAGATTATCTGCTGGAAGATTATCAGCAGTAGCATTAGAAGGATTTTCAGAATTAGGAATCTGAAAAGGTTGACTATCAACAGGATTATGAGCATTAAGAGTATCAATATTAGCAGCAGAATCAAGAGAATGAAAAGATTGATTATCAGTAGAATGAAAATCAGAAGGAGGACTATTAGCAGGAAGAACATTTGTATCAGAAATACAACTCTTGACATTAAAATTGCTATTTAGATTCCCTAAAGGATCATCAAGATAACTATTATCACAAGATGGAAAAATTCTTGTAATTTCAGAACAAGAATCTATATTTTCAAAAGGAAAGATATTTTCTGAAAAAGAGACATCTCGAGAGACAAAAACATTTTTCTTTTCTAAATCAAAAAGTCTATAGCCTTTTATATTTTTAGGGAAACCAAGAAATAAACACTTAATAGCTCTCGGATGCAATTTTGTTTTAGGCTTAGGTAACACTAAGGCATAAGCTAGACAGCCAAATACTTTTAAACTATCAAATTTAGGCTGTTTATTAAACAATAGTTCAAAAGGGGTTTTGCCTTGAAGCACAGGGGTAGGAGTAATATTGATGAGAAAAACAGAGTGCAAGATGCAATCTACCCAAAAATGTAAAGGCAGATGAGCTTGAATTCTCAAAGATCTAGCAACAGTTAAAATATGTTGATGCTTTCTTTCTACTGTGCTGTTTTGCTGAGGTGTATAAGTGCAAGAATTCTGATGAATAATTCCCTTACTAGCATAAAAAGAAGACATGTCAAATTCCTTTGCATTATCAGTCCGGATGCATTTGATTTTAGTGTTAAATTGAGTTTCAATCATATTATAAAAATTCTCAATTAAAACTCTAACTTCAGACTTATAAGACATGGGATAAACCCAAACATATCTACTCCTATCATCCACTATTGTAAGAAAGAAGGAATGGCCATAAGTACTTTTCACAGAAAAGGGACCCCACACATCCATGTGAACAAGATCAAACAAATTTTCAGAAACAGATTCACTTATTGGAAAAGGCAAACGCTTATGTTTAGACAAATGACACACATTACAATCCATCATATGACCAACAGGTATAGAAGAGTCTAAAACAGAAAAAGACTTCATCCTTTGAGATGAAGGATGACCTAGTCTAGAGTGCCAAAGAACTAAGGAAGAAGATACAGCACTATTACAAACAGAATCAGAAACAAGATTAGAAACACCTGAAGCCTCCAGCACATACAATCTCTGCACCTCTTTAGCTAAACCAATCGTCTTCAAAAGAGGAACATCCTGTATGTAACAAAAACCAGAATTAAAAACTAAAGAAATAGAAGAAGATCTAGTCAACTGAGAAGCAGATATCAAATTAAAACCAAAGCCAGGAATATGCAAAACATTGTACAAAATCAAAGAAGAAGAAATTTTAACAGTACCAATGTGAGATACAGGAATAGTTTCATTATTAGGCAGCTTAACACATTTACCTTGTATATCACAATAATCAGAAAACAATTCTAAAGAATGAGCAATATGGTCAGTAGCACCAGAGTCAATAACCCAAGAACTTAAAACATTCTTTTTAACTAAAGATTCAGAACAATAAAGAGTAGAGTTAAGAATGATACCTGTGTTGTCTGCAGATTTTTTATCAAAAGAAGCAGTAAGCATATTCACCTTCGAATCAGACCCAGAAACACCAGGATTACCAGAACCATTATTCCCAGACTTATCCCTTTCTTGTAAAAGACCAAGAATACTGTCAAACTGTTCCTTAGTAAAACTATGGCTACCAGTACCATATCCAGTAGAACAATTACCAGAAACACCATTAATATGCTCAGAACTCATATGACCACGGACAGAACCACAATTATCAGAATTACCAGAAACAAAATTTGCCCTAGGAGCTTGATTTCTATTTTTGTATCCTGGGGGAAATCCGTGTTTACGATAACACTTATCAATAGTATGCCCAGCCAAACCACAATAAGAACATATGGGCCTCTTATTAACAGAACCATTATAAAACTTCCTAGGACCACCAGAATACCTATTATCAGTCTTAGAACCAACATCAGAAGAATTACGAAACCTATCAACCAACAGAATATTGGATTCATTATGAGAAACAGACACAATCGAACGCTCATGTTGAAGGACAACAACAAACACCTCATTTATCTTAGGAAATGGCTTCATCATAAGCAACTGTGACTTAGGCACAACAAAACTATCATTTAAACCATGCAAAAATCGAATAACAAAATCTTGACGGCGATACTTAACAGCAGAACAATCACAATCAGACAAAGGCCGCAAATTACACAACTCATCCCATATCACTTTCAGTTGAGTATGAAAACTAGTGACGGAAAGATTACCTTGTTGTAAAGAAAAAAACTCTTGCATCAGATCTGATATACGAACCAGATCCCCTTGATGAAAACGGTCATAAAGATTCGTCCACAGATCAGAAGCGTTGTCTACCCAGAGAACACTCTGACCAATCTCCGGCGAAATCGCTCTCTGGAGCCAAGAAAGGACTAGGTTGTTGCATTTGACCCACGCGCTGTGCTTAGAATCACTGGATCGGGGTTCTTTGATGCTGCCGTCGACGAACCCAAACTTATTTTTGGAGATAAGGCTCATCTTCATAGATCGAGCCCAAATATGGTAATTAGAACCGTCGAGCAAGGCGGAGGTAAGGACCAACGCGGGATTCTCATTGGGATGAATGTAGAAATCATCCGTCGGATCATCGTTTCGAAAAGATCTCGAATCGTCAGAGGACCGGGAATGGGAAATAGAATCTACTGATACCATGATAGAATCAAGAAGTTTTGATTCGTATGAAAGATTGAAGGATTGTGTAGTTTCGGTTAGATAGGTTGGAGGAGAAGAATGAGAAAGAAAACACGATTTGGGAATTAGGGATTTAGACGAAAATGGAAAAGTAAAGAAAACATGCTATATTCTTTTATTAATCAAAAGTTAATTAAATACAATATAATAAAACCCCTTATATAATAATAAAGAAATAACTAAAGATAAACAGCTGTAACTTACTAGACTATTAACCAACTAATAACAATATAACTAACTAATAATCTTGATAATAACCAATGCTAAGACTTGATCCCCATCTCGGATATACGGGCTCTGTACATTGAACATCTTGGTACCAATGGCGACAGGGGAAACAACAAACAATTTCGCCCGAGGTTCGCTTCAATCAGGTTGAACTTTTTACAGATATTGCGAAGTTAATTTTTAATTTCAATTGAAAATTTTAGTTTTGCTTTATTGATGTCAACCATCAAATAATTTGAAATTAAACTATGTTAAATTTCTAATAAAACTATTTTTTCTACCATTGGGATTGATTGATGATTGTTTCGTTAATCGAAATTATGACCTTGGCAAGAGTTGTAACTTTTAAAAATTAAATTTCTTTTAGGGAAGAATATTTTAACGTGTCCCATCAACATTTCTTAACAAGGTTAACAACACTACAACATTTGCTATAATGAATTTAAATTAAAAGTTTAATGATTATTATGAAGAATTTTTTATTTTAGTGATCAAAGTGAAAGCACCCTACAAATTTAGTGATTACCAAAATAGTTTATCCAATTTTTTAATCCAAGGTGCATCCGCCCCTGGCAGCAATGTAGTTCCTGTATAAAAATTGGCAAATCCAATGGCTTCTTGATGGTTTGACTGAATTATTTTCTAGTATTCAATGAGCTTATTTTTCAGGGTGCGGCCTCTTGAAATGGGAAAAATAGGTAGAGAACAAGCCAGATTTCATACAAGTAGCCCATGTTAACTTAGATGTATAAACCATGGGAATAAACTATAGAAGATTACAAACATACTACTCTGTCAAACAGTTGATGTCCATTTTTTTTAATTGTAAACACAGCTCCCATCATCACTACGGGCCGTCGGATCGAAGTTTGCTGCCGATGGATCGGTGCAGCCTTGAGAGACAGGGAGATTAATCTGCTGGGCTGCTTTGCCTGCATCCAAACAATTATATTGCTTATTTTATCCTTGCTTATAATCCTAAAGCCACCATCAAGGCCTCTAGGACCAGGGGGTCTAACCATAGAAACTTCCATTCTCCATGGCATCAGCATTAGCATCTCCGAGGGCTGCCTCTTTCAAGTACTTATCAGACAACTGCACTCTCTTCACATTCTCCTGTTCTCGGACCAGCATGTTTCCGTACTCGAGTAGCTTCTCAAGTGTAATTTTCGGCTGCTCGAATGTCGGAGGCTTCTCCCTCGAATTCACAAGCCTCTTGCCAATGTTTTGTACCCCGATGTCTGAAATCCATTTCCTCACTTCATCATCGTATACTCTTGCCCTGAGGGCACCAAAGAAATCTGCAACAAACTTAAAGCTATCATCGGCTTCGTTTAATCGATAGAAAGTTACTAAGGCAAGTATGGCTAATTTACCAATGGACTGTCCGGGGAAAGTGTCAACAAGCTTGACGATGTCTTCCCAAGGAACATTATCAGTTCTGAAAATACCGGAGCACACACCGATCCTATCTTCCCGAGTAGGCGCCCAGTAGAATTTCTCCATACGACCATCACGGATAAGAGGAGCATACAATGTGGAGAAGTCGTTACCGGTAACTATGATTGGAACACGAGGGTTCTCTTCCTTGTTGTACATACCAGGGAGCTGGACATTTGTAGGGTTATCAGCAATGTTCATAAGGGTAGCATTCACCATTTGATTGTTGACAGTATATTGAGTGGTTCCGCCCATCCTTCCGGCACCAGCATCGAGATCGTTGATAAAGAGGCAGCACATCTTCCCCTTCCTGATGATGTCGGCCGCCTCCCGGTACCTTTGCCTAATCAATTTCGCAGGCTCTCCGGCATTCCCACTTTCCAATTCACCAGCACTCATCATGATGGGACTGAACATTCATTGTCAAAAGATTTAAAGAGTAAGAACTAAGAATCCAAATGAAAATTCTAAGATTCTGTCAATAAATAAAGATATTAACTTACTTGATTCCCATCTTGGCAAAGACAAGCTCACATTGGAATGATTTCCCTTGCCCTTTACCTCCCCAAATACCCAAGATCAGAGGAACCTATCCCAGACATTAACAAGTTATCCAACTTACGTGGCAATGGAGTGTTCATGGTTATTCGAATATGTTCTGTTCTTTGTATAACTAGAACACATTATTTTTAGACATCGTCATCTAATTGCATTAAGAACATAACTTAACACAACAAATCTCAAAACATTCTAGAACAAACAAACCTTAATGTTTGGGAGGTTCAAGAAGTTTTTGGTGATGTGGACAACAATCTTGTCCATGAAGGCAGGAGCAATGTAGAACCCATCTATGGTATTGTCAGAGTTGAACCTACAAAACAATACACCAATGTTCCTTGTCATAAATAATCCAATGATTTCATAAACTTAATTTTTATGATGAAGCAACTTACGTGCGAAGACCTTGACTGATGTAGTCATAAGAAGTCATGATAGCATGGTGCGTTCCGGTTCCCATAGGAGCCTGGAAGAGAGTGTCCACCTTTCCCTTTCCTCGGACAATATCCTGCTGGTCATCGGATTCATCGTACGCAAGTCCCGACCACCTGTCTTTCCAAGTTTGCTTCGCCTCATCGTATTCAGCAACAACCTTGAAAATCTTGGGGGGAAAGGGAAACTTCTGCTTCTTCATCTTTGAGGTAGCCCTGTTCCCCAAGAATTTTGAGCTTGGACCCCAGCCATGAAACTTCACCTGCAACAAAGAGACTCTCTTTTTTACTGCAACACCACAAGTCTGTAATAAAATAACCGAATCCATATTCTTCTTAACTTTCTATAAACATATTATTCTTCTTTTTTCCTCTAGTTAAAGTAAGACCCAGAGTTAAAAAGACGATTAAAACAATGCAAAAGAGACAGGCCAAGGACTACAAAGTCGAGAGATGCTACGGTAATGACTAAGACAGAAGCAAAAGTGTACCGGCACTCTGTTAATAGCTCCTACGGCTGGGACAGCAGTAGCCATATCTCAACGGCTGAGATCAGATTTGGGAAAAGCAGAAAGCTTTAATGTTAGAACAAGACGAAATGGAAACTGAAAATACTCGAAACGGTTGTTGGAGTTTTGTGTGTTGACGGGGGAGGGGGCTTTATAGGGACAAGATATTGGAGGGAAGTGGGAAAAACCTGTGGATTGGCTTAGGAGGTTTTATGGCGTGGCATTTGGTGAGGTGGACGTTGGTTTTAGAAATACGGGGGGGTGCTTTTAACAAAACCCTATCTAGCCGAGGAAGTTTTAGGGCGAGATACCGCGCAACTCAAATTTTTATAAAAATTTAAGAATTTTAGTATTATTTTTTGGTATATACCAAATTTCTTACGAAAAGTCTAAAAATCTTAATATATACCGAATTTTTTATAAGAAAAGTTTAAAATTCGGTATATACTAAAATTTTTACACTTTTTATAAAAAATTCGGTATATACCAAAAGGTCGATACCGAAATTCTTACAATTTTTGTAAAAGTTTCGGATGCGCCTATTTTTAGTCTCATTTTAAGACGCCTCATATTAGAAAAATCCTATCCAGCTGACTAGCTTTGGTTACAAACAAAAATTGGAGGCTTATCGGAACAATGTTTTCTTATGGATTTGGGTTTATGCTTTTTAGAGTTTAGGATTACTTAGAGTTTATAGTTTAAGATTTAAATTTTAAAGTTTATGGTTTTAGAGATTATAGTATGAGGTTTTAAGGGTTTAATTATATTAAAAGCTCTAAATTTATAAAAAATAACCATTTAAGAATGTAATTAACTATATTAGTTAGATTTTATTGAAAATTAAAATAAACCTCAATAATGCTAGTTCTTATCGGCAGCCGGCTGCATATAATGGAAACTTAAATTAAATCGGATTGGTTGATTTTAGAGATGAATTGAGGAGGTCTAGAGGGGGCGGTCGTCCCTTGAAAATTTTGAAAAATATATATATATATATATTTTTATTAAAAATTTATTTTTATCCCTTTAAAATTTTATAAATCCACGCCTCCTAAAATTTTATAGTTTTAATATAAGTCTAAATTCTTACGTTCGTCCTAATTGTATTTTAGATTCGGATTTGATGAGTTTATAGAAATGGGATGTGGATTATGCGAACCGAATATAGGCACATAAACCAAAGTAAATTATGGGCAAGGGGAGGATGGCAATGGCAACCCCAGAAAGTTGGCTCATGGAAAATGAAACTACATACAAATATACAATAAGCAGTCTGTCGCAATCTTGACAAACATTTCGTGCTATCTAGTTTGGGGCACTGTGCCAGCGAGCTGGGACCAACTGGCCCACATTACTCCCTTACCTTGTTTAAATAAGCATTTACATTTTTTTCTAATTTATTTACTTTTAAAAAGTAAATCCATGTTCAAATTCAATTATCCATATAAACACTAAGTGACAGTGTACCAATTTTAGCGTTTTCGGTTTACAATAGTATTTTTAATTTAATTAAAAAAACAAAAAAATTGAAAACTTTTTTCATTATTTTTTCCCTTTCGAGCTTTAATTTTAAAAGCTCTTCAAACGCATTTTTTTTTAAACGAGATAGAGTTCGAGTGTTTAGATTTTCTTTCGCTCTACGTTTAATGTTTATACTTTGTTTCATTCTATTATGTCTGCTAACATATATTTTCTTCTTGTGTTAGCACACTAAAAGAGCATGTGCAGATTATTGTTCGTAAAACCTTTATTACAATTATAACGTATTTTATTGGCCTCTTAGAATTACCATAAATTTTGTACTCGACTCTTATGTATGCTGCATTTGACAATTTGTGACTAACTTTGCCGCTTTGAAACACTAACAAAGTTTATATTCTTGTTTATTCCTTTTCTTTTTGAGGGATTTTGAGAGAATATTGGTAAGGCACATACAATTTGTTTTATTTTGTGATTCTCAGAAATAATAATGGAAGTTATATTAATAGCCTTACTTTAGTGAGCGAAACAACACATGAAAAATTTATCGATTTATTATGAGATATTCACCTGAATCACTCAACCTATGCCGAAGATTTTTTTTATTGATATTGATGGTCATTTTCTTTTTAACATTTTAGATTTGAGGACAAATCTTTTTGAAGACCGAAGAATGATACGAAAAGAGAAGGGGTAAAATTACTTATTTTGGACTAAAACAACAAATTATTTGCGACAATTTTTGGATGAGATTCATGCATTTTTGGATTAAGATGTCTTCTAATGAATTGACTGGTTGATCGTTACTTTTCCAACATATCTTGAAATATCTTAATCGAACATCACGAACTCAAAATACGTCAGTTTTACAAAAGACATTGTAGTCAAAAAAATTTATACGATGTTTTTAAAAAATTACGAATTTTGAATATTTTTATTGTTTATTTATAATTTAACTCAACATAATATTATTATCTATTTTAATTGGGATAATACTTTATTTAATTACTATTATTTATTGGTTTGTCTTTTAAATTAAATCAAAATTTTTTCTTTTTAATTTAGTTTTTTTTAATAGTCTATAAATAAGCTCTCCTCCTTTATAAAAATAATTTAATTTCAATTTTTCAAAAAATAAATCATTATTTTTTTCTTTTAAAGTTCTCTTTATGAGTTTAATAGTCTATAAATAAGCTCTCCTCCCTATCATTTGGGATAGTTCCTTGGGTTCTTTAATTTATTCATTTAAGTACTTATAGTTTAATCATGTTATTTATGTATTATTAGAGTCAAGACAGAAATTTTAAACTTAAAAAAAGTAATTGGAATTAAATTGTCTAAATCTATAATTTAGACTATAGTACAGGGAGTGACGACAGGATTTTACCCAAATCATTTTCACTTAGAAGTTCCAGACGCTTCCCAGTAATTCTAGTGTGTGTATACAGTTCTAAACAATTCTATCTTGTTTTTGTCTAATAAGTCTTCGACTCTTCAATTCTTTTGAGAGGAAGCTGAAATTTCTAGAATTGGAGTGGCCCCAGAACGATAATATCATAGGCCTGAGTTCATCACCATTGGGCGTAAAATAAGCCATGTTATTTGATTTATCAAATCAGAATATGATTTGATTGCTCAAAATATCTCTGAGTTAATCATACAGATAATGCATACCATATGATTTATGTATGAAGTCCTGCCATTTGATATGTGTTTTTTATCCACATGAATTATTATAGTTAATGAGATGTTAAGTATTTTAAATAATGTTTAAAATTTTGAAAATAATTTAAATTTAACAAACTGGATTCATAGGTTAGTTATATGATGAACATATATACTTTTATAATAAAATATAAATCAATGAGAACCTAACAAGTGATTTCAGTGGAAAAGCGGATGATGTTCATCTTAGGAGACCCGAGTTCAATCGCAATATCTACAAGGTGTGTGTATTGTCAAAATGTTAGAATATTTATAAACAAATACTACATTGTAATCATCTTTAGACTATTCAATATAAATATAAACCACTAGATCATATACATGTAGTTATAGCAAAAAAGTAAGGCTTAAATGAAAAATAAGTGCCCAAAGTATCTCTCTTTTGAACTTTAGGTGCCTAAAGTTTTTTTTTTTTTTTTTTTTGTAAAAGTAGGTAGGGGTGTGCAAAAAACTCCGATCCAAAATTTTGGATATCTGATCCATTTTTTATTTTTCGAATAATTTAGAATGGATAGGATAGTTATTTCACATTCGGATCGGATAACCGATTACCCGATATCTGAAAATTCAATTTTTTTTATAGATATTAATCTTGTTATATTCAATATTTTTACTTGTTATATATGAAAAGTTGAAATTTTCATGGATACAAAACTTGTTATATGCAATAATGTGTTAATTGTTATATTCGAAAACCTAAAATTTTTATGGATAAGACCGCCCAATTAAAAAATAATTAAATCAAGTCATAAATTCGGACATTCGGATATCAGATCCAAAATTTCGGATATCCGAAAATCGGGTATCCAATTTTTTTGGATCAAAAACGAATCACTAAATTACCTATTTTAAAATTTCGGATATCCGAAATGCACACCCCTAAAAATAGGTGCCCAAAGTTTCAACCGTTATAATTTTAGGTGCCTAAAATTTACAATGTTACAATTTTAGGTGTCTGACTATTAAAAAGGTGTTAAAAAATTATTAACCAATCAATGTTTGACACGTGGCATGTTTAATTTTTTTTCAAAATTAAAAACTTCAAACAATTTTTTAATAATTTTTTTAAACTTTTCAGAAAATCTTAAAAATTTTACATGAGATTGTTAAACTTGTCATTGACATCGACGGATGCAGTGACGAGTCGGATTAACGAGTTTCTACAATGAAAGTTGTATGGATGCAGCAAAAGTTGATCCACTCGTTCAAGGGGCTTTATTTTCGATTTACGACGAAAGTTGAAGTCGATCTACATCCCTGATTCAATGGTTGAGGATTAAATGGAAGCTAATACTCATGCCGACCATATAATCGTTGATTAAACCATCCTTTTCACATCGATGTGCATTTTATCTTTCTATCGAGCTGAACCAAGGAGATCCAGGCTTATTCACATCATTATTATGTTTCTGCAGCCACCATTGCACCCATATCTACTTTTTACACAGCCTTTCATTGTAGTCACATAAGATTCAACGTAATACACCATCCTCGTGGGATCGATATTCAAACAAGTTTACCTTGTTTCTATTCTTGCATCGTTAGTGTAGCTTGCACTAAAAAGTGTAACGTTTTCACAGTGATCAAGTTTTGGCGTCGTTGCCGTTATTATGTTCTTATGTTACTGTTTGCAATCCTATTTTCTTTACTTAAGTTGGTAGTTGTTTCTAATAGTGTTGTTTTTGTTTTTCCTTTTCTTTTCATTACTTTGTTTAGGTGTTGTATGACCAGAAGTGCTACTACACCACTCTCCATACCAGATCCAGAAGTTGAGAGAACTTTTAGAAGAATGATTCGTCAAAATAATGGAATTGCGAGAAATCCAGTAAACAATGAGGGAATTCCTCAAGAAAATCCACCATTGTACCCACCAACCCATAACCGAACAATCCGTGAGGTTGTTGTTCCCTAGTTGGATGACATGCAACCGGGAATTGTTAGACCTCCTATTCAGGATGAGAACTTTGAGTTGAATCTGGTGATGTTCCAAATACTCAACTTCAATGGGCAGTATGCAGGGTTACCTCATGAAGACGCTCGAGAGCATCTTTAATCTTTTCTTTTAATTTGTGCTTCATTTAGCCAACAAGGCGTTCTCGATGATGCCCTGCGAATGCAATTGTTTCCATATTCATTGCAAGGTAGAGCTTGCACATGGTTCAGAGGATTACTTGTCGGCTTTATTACATCATGGAATGATCTTGTAACGCAATTTGTTTTGTGCTTTAATCCACCAACAATGAACACGTGTCTGAGGAATGACATAACAACCTACTATCAGTTAGATGATGAGACTCTTCACACTACATGGGAAAGATATAAATCTTTGTTGCAACGATGTCCCAACCATGGCATTCAACAGGAAACTCATATTGAAAATTTTTATAATGGGTTGATTGCAGCCACAAGACATCTTGTCGACGGGTCATCTAATGGTCCATTACTTGATTGCACTCACACTAATGTTGTTGGTGTGTTGGAGAAATTTGCTCAAAATGATTCACACTATCCTATCTCACGGGTTGCATCATGCAAAGCTGCACCGAGAGTATTCGAGCTCGATGATTTATATTTTCTAAAGGCTCGAATATCGTCATTGGAGAACAAAATTAAGAATATGGAGGGGACAAGTGAAGTTTCTCCTATCCAATTAGCTCAAAAAATAACCACCCATGTATTTTCCTATGAGATTTATGGCAGAAACCATAGTTTTGAGGATTTCCCACAACATGCAGAAAATGTTATTACGTTAGTGTAGAGCGTTATACTGTTCTCTATTTATGAGCACAAGTGCACATTCTTGTCAAGTTATAGTATAAAATATATCGTCTCCCACAGGGATTGGACAACTTGATTTGAATTGTTTTTCATGCACAAGAAAAGTAAATGCAGAATTAAGTTGACTGTTTGAGAAGAAAAATAGAATAAAACACAAGTAATTAAAATAGAAGAAATCAGGTTGATAGAATGAGCGGGGTTATGCTCTGCTTAGTGTGAAACAACATTGAATATGATAAGTTGTTTTGCGCTGCCAGACTCTGCTCCCTCAGCGATGGACGGCAGGTAAACTGCTAACACCCTCTCACTGCCTCGGTAGAGGGATGGAACTGTGTCTCGGCGGTAAACTCGGCAGAACTATAAGGCTCGACAGAACGCTTCGAAGGTGTCTCTGGTTATGTCTAAGTCAGAGTGCTGTTGATGCCCACTGCAGATAATACCAGTCACGGCGTGAATCGTGAAAAGATAGCAATGCTTATTCGTCCTCTCTTAGCCGCCTTAAACCCTTAACCTATGTCTAGGACGGATTGATTGAACAATCTATAGATGAAATCGTACTTACTCCTTTCGTGAGTTAGACTCTCTCGATACCGAACAAATGGATAGAATTCAACTAATCTTTCGCCTTAATTGAAAACTATGAAGAACATGGAATAAGTAAACCTTGTAAGTTTATTTGCAAAAACAAACTTGAAATTCTAAACAACCGTTCTCACAACTAATTACAACATAACCCAAACCCAAGGAGAAATTTAGAACATGTCGGCGACAAGAAAACCTAAACTATGCCTAAGGAATACTTGAGCTATTTTGAATTAGAATTACAATGGGTATATATAGGCATTAGCTAGGTCTAGTCCTTCTTGAAGTAGAAGTCTTCAAAGTAGCTTTTTACATTAAATGTGGCTTTAAACTCTGACTTCTTTGACTTGAATGTGGACTTTATGACGTTGCCTTGCTCCGCTAGTAATCTCGAGATTCTCCTTTGGTGGCTTTTCCCGCTGCTCCAGGCATCAGAAAATTGAGTGGATGGCATCGTTATGATCAGGATTTTCTACTCTACAGATTGCACTCCAGTTCTCCAATTCTACAGCTTGCTGTCTTGGGCGGCAAGTATAGCGGCAATAGCTTCTCAGCAGCTGTTGTCTCTGTATAGAATTGCATCAGTACAACTCTTTGGTTTGCTGTTGCGGTGGGTTCCGGGGGCACCCCGCTGTCTCGATGGGTTCTAGTGGCAATTTTCCTGCATGCACTGAAATACATACCAAAACAACACCTTTTCTACAAAATACACTAAAATCTGTAATCACGCTTAATGGTGAAGGAAATTATGAGAATATGCATTAATGCTTAATTATGTAACTAAAATGTACCTAAGTCTAAAAATAATATGAGTAAAAAGGGTAAATAAAATAAGACTTTTAGACACTTTATACACCCCAAACTCGAACTATTGCTTGTCCTCAAGCAATGCAATCCTAAACATACTTGCCCTTTAGATTAATCAGAAGAGAAAAATTCTATTTTAAACTTGATTTAACACCTCAAGGTCGTGGCACCTTTCATTAGATTAGTGATATGGAAATAACATAAATTACCTTATAATTAGACTATAATGCCAGTGCAGTGTGTGCAGAAACTTTGAACAAGCTGAATATGAAGAACATTCTAAGTAAACAAAGATGTTGTCATGGTATATAAGGTTGCTGCCGAGGCAACATGATTAAGCATAGTTTATATTCATGGCAATAAGGGTTTCAGCTAATCACAACAACTCTTTAGGTCTAAAATTAAGATAGAAGCAAACTACAAAATAGGGGTGTTCAAAATTACCCGGCCCAATTGACCCGACCCGCTGACCCCATACCCGATTTAAATTTTCCGGGTATTTTTTTAAAAATTACCCGAATTTTCGGGTCGGGTACCCGGCCTGTTTATTTTCCCGGGTATCCGGGTCGGGCCCGGGTCATAAAATAGCTCCAAATCGGGTACCCGACTACCCGATACCCGATATATTAATTTTTTTTATCATTTTAAGTAAAACTCACCGTTTTAGGTGAGTTTTTTTAGTTACTGTTGCTCAGTGCTCTCTGCCGGTCTGCCCCCCGCGCAATATGCTTAGTTGCTTACAAGTTTCAAACCTTTGATTTTGATTTTTTTTATTATTTTGATTATATTTTTTTAATTTGTTTCTACAAAAAAAAATTAAAAACAAAAACAAAAGTGCACTGCAGTGGCGTACTGCAAGGCTGCAAGCAACTTGCACTTGCAGTATGCTTACAAGTTTCAAAGCTTTGTTTTTTATTTTATTTTTTTTGATTTTATTTTTTTTTATTTTTTTTAATTTGTTTTTAAAAAATAAAAAAAATAAAAAAAAACAAAAAACGGGTACCCTATTACCCGAATTAGCGGGTACCCGGGTTTTGCGGGTACCCGGTTTGCGGGTACCCGGTTCCTATGGGCCGGGTATCGGGCCGACCGTTTAGTACCCGAAAATTTCGGGTACCCGGATTTTCGGGTACCCGAAAACCCGGGTACCCGGAAATGAACACCCCTACTACAAAACCCTGAACCCATTGAGCAGAGTCATCCCATGAAGACTTTCATTCACTCATGCTAATTTGTCCGTCACTATAAAGATTTTCAGATTCATGGACTTTGATAGCAGCGGAGTATCCTTACACATGATTCTTCCTAGAGCCGGTTTCGGACACCTCTAGAGAAAAACAACATAAAAATTTCTTTCCTGTAGTGACAGTTCTTTTCTTTTTCTGTTTGTTGCTTGCCGCGACAGCTTCCTACAACCAGTGTTAGATTTTTGCAAATAATTCTAAAAACAAAGCAGACATTTTTCATTAGATATTCTACCAAATTCACCAAGTAACAAAAGTGTTTTATAGTTTTGGCAATTAAAAAAATTCTAAGTCATTTTGCATGCTTTTCCCATATTAAGTTCAATTTATTTAGTGGTGCGAAAATAAGTAGTCGGCTAACTATCACATGCACAAGTTATATAACAAAATTTTCTATTCCGATTAACATTAAGACAAGTACAAATGCAACCTTTATGCTACTAAGTATGCCTAGACAAAAAGATGCGAGAGCTATCCCCCCAAACTTGAGATGGACATTGCCCTCAATGCACAAAATAAAAGCAAAAAAATAAAATCAGAAATACAAGTGATATATAAAAAACAAAAAAATAAAATAAAGAAAAGAGAAAAAAACTAGAAATTGGCTGAGGGTTGAGATGAGGCTTGAGTCTTTGTTGTTGAGGAGGAGGAGGAGGTTTGGATGATGAAGCGACGACCGTCAGATGTCCGGGCGGCAGACTTAGCGGGTGAGACTTTGTTTGTTTGCGGTGGCTGGACTCTTTTTGGAGTGGGACGAGGTTCTTCTTTTGACAAATATTGTTTGAAATCTTTTTAGGAACTAAAAGATAGGTTTATTAATGCACTTATATTTGTGGCACCAAATTGGAGTGAGCCACTCGAGCTCATGTGTGATACCAATGACTATGCCATTGGAGCTGTGTTAGGACAGAGGCGTGGCAAAATTTTCCATACCATTTACTATGCTAGCCGCACATAGAATGAGGTGCAGCTTAACTGCACTACAATTGAGAACGATTTCCTTGTAGTTGTGTTTGCGTTTGACAAATTCAGATCTTACTTGGTGGGTAGTAAAGTTGTGGTGTAAAAAGACCATTCGGCCCTCAAGTATCTTTTTGCCAAGAAGGGCAGCAAGTCCAGACTAATTCTATGGACACTTTTGATGCAAGAGTTTGACTTATAGATTCGAGATAAGAAGGAGAGTGAGAATCAAGTAACTGATCATTTATAGAGCACCACCATGAGGACGGAAACACATCTGCCATTAGAGATGATTTCTCTAATGAATATTTGCTTGTGGTTACTACTATTCCTTGGTATGCTAACATAGTCAACTACCTAGTCAGCAATATATTGCCACCAGACTTGGCAAGAAATGTTAGGAAGTTGTTTCTGAGGGAGATTCAGCAATATTATTTGGATTATTCGTTCTTGTTCAAGAAATGTGCCGACAAAATCATTCATCAATGTGTGCTAGAGGATGAGCAACAAAACATCTTGAACCTTTTTCCACACAACACCCTATGGAGGACACTTTGCGGGAATAAAGACAACGACTAAAGTGCCACAGTCAGGAATTTTCTGGCCAACACTGTTCAAGGACACCTATTATTTTGTCAAGGAATGCGATCGATGCCAACACTGGAAACATTTCCAGCAAACATCAATTTCCACTGTTGAATATTATACAGTAGAGTTGTTTGATGTGTGGAGGATAGACTTTATGGGTCCTTTTCCCCCATCATTTTGCAATTTATACGTACTTGTGGCAGTAGATTATGTCTCGAAGTGTGTTGAAGCAGTTGCTCTTCCTACAAATGATGCCAAGGTTATGGCTAAGTTTCTAAACAAGCATATCTTTACAAGATTCGGTGCCCCCAGAGCGATCATTCTTGATTAAGGTACTCATTTTAAATGCTAACTAATCAGTAAAGCTCTGTGCAAGTATGGGATCCAGCAAATAATTTCCATAGCTTATCACCCCCAAATGAATGACCATGAAGAAATCTTGAATAAGGAGATAAAGAATATCCTGGAAAACAATGTGAACCCAGCTGGGAAGGACTGGTCCATAAGGTTGGATGATTCCTTATGGGCTTATAGTACAACTTTTAAAACACCACTAGTGACCTCTCCCTACAAGCTGGTGTTTGGAAAATCATGCCACCTATCAATAGAATTAGAGCATCGCGCCTATTGGGCTACCAAACAATTAAACATGGAATGAAGGGCTGCAAATGATAAACATTTGTTAGATCTAAATGAGCTGGAAGAATTTAGAGCACAAGATTATGAGAATGCCAAGTTATATAAAGAAATAGCGAAAAGATGACATGATAACATAATTTTTCCAAGACAGTTCGAGGCCGAGATTCAACTCCAGACTCAAGTTATTTCCAGGAAAACTCAAGTATAGATGGCCATGACCATTTGAAGTCATTAAGACTTATGCTCATGTTGCAGTTGAAATCAAACACTTGAAAATAGGGATAACGTTCAAGGTGAACGGCCAGAGGTTAAAGCACTATTTAGAAGGTACCCAAGGTAATGCCAAGGAGACTATTCTCTTCGCAGAGATTCAGTATGTTTTCCATCATAATCTGATGTTTGTAAATAGTTAGGATAGGTTATTTTCTTTTTCTTTTTTGTATTTTAGTTTATTTATTTTAGTTTTTGTTTTTCTATTTTGAAAGTTTTTTCTTTTATGAGTACTAGTATAGGAAATTTTTCAGGGCAATATGCCAGGACAGGTCGACATTCGGTCACAAGAGCGGGCAAAACCTGGATCCTTGCGCAATTAGGCCCAAGGGAGAGAGAGATTTTTGGCTGAAGCAAGAAAACCCCAGCCGCCTAGGTTAAATCTTCAAACTTTGAATTTTTACCCTAGCCTTTTTACCCAATTCGTTTTCCCGCACGGTCACCTCCATTTACACATAAACCCATCATCATCCCACTTCCCTCAACACACATAACTGCCACAACCATCATTAACCCCACTAACCTCTCCATTAACCATCCCAATTGTTTCCCTTCCCCTTATTAAACCCCTATTTTACTCAACTAAATCTTTACTCTATCTATTCTCTCTCGCACGACAAGAAAACAAGAACCAAAATCCTTTCATCTTTTCCAATTTCTCCAAATTCTTTCCATAGAATCTTCATCCGCACCATTCCAAATTTTCTTCAATGATGAAATCAAGAAGAAATACAAAGAGAATTTTTGTGCTCGTACCTTCTTTTACGAGAAGGGCTTTGAATTCAAGAAAGAACCTAACTTGGGGTTCTCACCAGAAGTAATCATCATTGTAAGGAAGTGCAAATGGGAGACCTTCTGCCAGCAACAACGAGAGGTTGATCCCACTATTGTTCGCGAGTTCTACGCTCATCTCACTACAAAGGATCCACCTTCTTTCTTTGTGTGAGGTACATGTGTAAGATTTGATGAGGGATATGTTAATGGTTTGTTTAAGTTGGATGGTTTAGGAGAGGAACATTATGCGTTTGTTGCATCTTTGGATGATGCCAAGAGGAAGCCAATTTCGAAGGACTTGTGCGAGCCTAGCACGAAATGGGTAGTCTCATCTAAGGCACACAAGACTATGAAACGGCTGGCACTAAAGCCAAAGCTGAGAGGTAATAAAAACTTTATGAAAGCCAACCTTATGCCAACCACGCATAACGAGACCGTTTCAGAGGAAAAAATGGTGTTGCTGCATTCGATAACGGTGGGGAGGAAAATCAATGTAGGATGACTGATCATTGACAAAACCTACAAATGTGCCGACAAGGGAATTTACAGTTTGGTTTTTTCTTCTTTAATATCAAAGATTTACAGATTGCATAAGGTGTCAAAGCTTGATTCTGACAACACCCAGTAATGCAAGGGGACATTCTCCATGCGTTGTGGAACCAATTAATTGCCAAGGAGGCAAAGAAGAAGGGCAAGGGAAAGGCTACTGAGTCGGTGTTTGTATCCAAGACGCAAAAGGTAGACACCAATGCTAGCATCGATGGCAGCTGATGTCTTGGCATTACTTTCCCAGATTTATCATCGACATGAGCTCATTCTCCAAAATCTTGAGCAGGTTGAAGAGCAAAGTTTGGTGCTCTAGCAATATGTCAGAGCCAGGGATCGGGCCCTTAAGACGACTCTTGAGGGCATTGCCACCATTCCTCCAGTTCTTAGCCGAGTTCACTACCCTATAAGGAATGTCTTCTAGCCCACAATTTGTTCACACTCCTACGCAACAATGTGATGCCTCCGTCCCTGTTTCACCTATCCAAGTTGTATCTACTCAAACAGAGACTCCACGGGGGTCTGATGAAGAAGTTACTGCAAAAATTGATGTGAATCCAGTTGCACCTGCCTCATTCGCAGCTCCAGTAGCCATGCCGCATCCGATCCGATGAGAATAATAGATGAGGTACTCCATGATGTGAGGGCCTCCACTACCGCATCAAAACCACTACTTAAGAGAAAAAAGCACATAACTCTAAATTGAGGGAGCTTTGTCAAGAGAAAAACTCACGTCTCACGACCAGAACATTCCAATAGGGAGTTTTCTTCCCCTTAACTCCTTATTTGCATATTTTTCATTTTTATCATGCATTTCACTTGTATATATGTGTGTGTGTTTTCATGCATTGAGGAAAATACACACTTTAATTTTGGAGTGTGTGTGGCCTTACATTTTTTTGCCATGCCATGCATTCATTTTTATGTTTATGTTTGCATTTTGTTGTCATATAAATTAAGTATAAACATGCATATCAAACCATTAAATTTTTTTGCCAAGGCTTGATTGAACTGAAATTTTACCAACATTTGCTAGCATAGTTAGAATTCACACTAGTATACTCTGTCCAATGATGAAATTAGAATCTTTAGTTAGCATGAGCCAGTAGATTAGTAATGTCAGGTATCTTGGTATTTGATCTCTAGTTTAAGGTATTGTAGTCTCACTTAACGCATAATATGCATTTAGTTCCCAAGATAAATTTAAGATTCTTGAAAGTGAACTCAAAATAATAAAAAAATGATGCTAGGGTAAAAAGAAAGAATAAGGCAACAATGTTTTTCCAAAGGCAAGAAAAGTACAAAACTCTCATCTGCTTTAGAGATAATATGTAGCTTGAGTTTTATGGTATGCTCCTTTTTAGTTCTCAAGCCAAAAACTTTAGGGTATGAGTATAATGAGTAAGCATAGTGATGTTTGGATTAACGTGGGATTTTGAGGCATGCTCCATCTTACTTCTCACGCCAAACAATATTATGAAGCAAGCTTGAAAGTATTGCCAACATAAACCCTTGGTGAATAAAAAAAAGAAAAAATGAGATAAAAAATATCTGAGTTTGGGTAGTAAATTTGACTAAGGGAGTAAAAGGATACTTGATGCATATTGTAACTCCCTGAAAAAATGGGTTTGAAGATTCAAGTGAATTATCAGAATCAGTTAGAATTTTTTGTTAAGCTTTAGCTAATTAATTAATTCCAGATAATAATTTGGGTAATTAAATTGATTTCTGATAAATTTATCATGATAGGTATTTGTGAAAATATATTAAATAAGTTTTATAAAGGATGAAATTGAGTTAGGATAATTTTAAGTGAGTTGTTTTAATATTAACTAAATGATGACTATTTTACAAAAGGTTATAAGATACATTAATGGCAATTTCGTAAAAAGATATTAAATTGGTATTTTTAATAGAATTATAAAATTAAATAAATAAATATCTTTTCCCACTTGTTTTTAAAAAAAGAAAGTTGATGTTATAATTTTCTAAAATATGAGAAAAACATTTTCTAAGTTTGATAAATAGAGTAAAATATACGAGAAGGTCGGGAGTGGCCAGGCAGTAGGCACTGGGTTCTGCTGCCTTTCTAATTCATGGTGGCCTTTCTGGATCGTATATGTTGTGGGAATTTAAAACAATAATATAGGAAAAAGCTTTAAAAAGTAAGCATGTGAATTTAATTGAAAAAAACAGAGCAGTGGCGTTAATTAAAAGGAAGAGGATTTAAAGGGTTAATGGCAATGTGCGAATAGTGTGGAGTTTTCGTGCATGGCATTGTGTTGTTGTTCGAACGATATGGGTTTTTGAATCCCGTGGGATATTTTGATTAAGTGGTTATTTTAGTATGTTCAAATTTATATTGTCTCTTGCATTTTTTAGAAGATAACAAGTGTTGGGTGAATTTTCGATTAGGCGCCGAGGCGTTGGTGTTGAGACGTTGACACCAAGGCGATGGCAAGTTGGTGAGTACAAATGGGTTTTGGTACTATAAAGAAGGTTAAATTATGTCTTTGGGAGTTTAGTTAAAGCCAAGCAAGCTTAGCTAAACTCGGGAATAAATTTTTCCTATTTCACCTTTTGAATATCGTTTTGATATTAATATTGATTTACATGTTTTGGTTTAAAAGCATGAGTTGATTTACTTGCTGTTTTCTGCCTCTTTTAAATGTTATGCAATGATTCGTTAAATATATGAGTGCCTAAGATCATTAAGAAATGATTCCTAATGGAATGTGGTTGCTGCCTTTGGCAATGTGATTTTGCATATTAGCAAGTTATGTGGTTTAAAATGTTATCAGATATAGTTGGCAGGCAATAGAATTGATAGTGCACTATAATAAGCCACATCGGGTGTTAAAGGGTTTATGTGTATCGAATACTCCACCACGAGTACCCTAACGGTCAAGGGGTTATATGGTGCCGAAAACTCATGTTATTAGATTATACATCTAACCGATGATTGTGTTGTGATGGTACCTGGTTGTGATCTGTTGGAGAATGCCTAAAGACTAATCATGAGATGGTTGTAAAAGACATACTTATTTTATCTTATTTTATTAATATAAAGACATTATTATTATTATTTTAGTCTTATTCTGTGCGTTTATAAATAAACTGAATTATAATAAAGTCTTTAGAATAATATAGTTATTCTTGAATGTCCTTAGTCGAGTATTATTGAGGCATGAACAACAATAATATATTAAGACTAATATGTAGTTGATTGATGACAGAGTGCTGTCATTGACATGGTGATGTTAAAATCAATACATAAGTTTGTGTTAGAGAGCGACATACTAGATTGGCCCGCTATGAACATGTTTCTTGGATTATTATATGACAGTCACAACATTGTTCACAGTGATAACTACATGTATTATCATCAGACTTGAGATCATCATTATTTCAACACCGTGAGTGACATATTTTGATACAATCAAACGTGTGTCATAATTGACTACACTATAAAGACTGATATTGGATATGTTGCAATCTATGTAGCAGAATATGTTTGATCAAGATAGGATTTGTCCTTCCTACATAATAGGAGTAATATCATAGGCCACTTGATTGAGTGAGACTATAAATGCATGATCATGCTCGAATAAATTGATAAGAGATATCATAGTTATTCATTTATAATAGTCTACTCAAGATATCAAGAAATGCTAGATGGACTATACAAGTGTGACTATTCCACGACATGTGTCCGATCTAGATATAAGGACAAAATGATGTAATACATGAAAAAAGTTAATCACGAAAAAGGTTATACCGAATCACGACTTCATGTAACTTAGGTAACAATGATGTATTGCTAGATGTCACTCATTGCCTGTAATATTAGAATTGTTATAGATATTACTACTAACGTTACATGAACCTACAAGGGTCACACCCTATAGTTAAAACTAACAAATATCGACTAGATAACATGTGTACAAACTTGTTGTGCACGAAACAAGTAAAAATCAAAATTATTATGATTATTGTAATTATAGATAATTTTGTTTATATATTTTTTAACACTACATAATTATTGTAATGATCAAATACTATATATATATATATATCCCTAAAGAAACATTATTGAAGTAGAACTAGATTCTACATATTTAATTATATTCGGTTAAATATATTGTATATTTAAAGAATATAAATTTAATTGGAATTAGGGTTTTGAATGCTATATAAAAGCATAAGGTCTAGCAGCCAAATATATGTTTTTTTTCCTTAAAACCTTTCTAACTGTTAGAGAAGAGAAAATATTGTTCATTTCGTTCAGGTAGACCACGTAGAGGTCAGAACGTTATTGTGATGACTTGGATTTGATATCGTGCTAGAAGAATTGAATTCTCCTAACTTCATGTATTTTTTCCAGATTTAATTAAGGTAACGATTCATCCATTTTCACCTCGAATTCATTCCTCGTACATGGATCACTGATGGAATACGTTAGAGAATTTTTCGCTGCGCCATGTGGTGTATCGGTGTTTTCCAACATTGGTATCAGAGCAACTTGTACGATACAAATTCGGACTAAAATACTTGGATGATGCTTTTATATGAGATGCATTTTTTGTTTTTCATGTTTTGACGAGTATACGATATTTGTGCAAAACAATGAAATTGAATCCAGTCGCGGATAATATGTTTTAAATAAGTTTTTACAATCGATGGTTAAATGTTAACCACGTGTTTGTTGCTGTAAGGTTTTAATGTTCGTATGTAAATTATTAACATGATGAACATGCGGTTCTAATAGCATATCGTTTTGGCAGAGGAACAATGGTTGTTCCAGTGCGAAAAACCTTAAGGATTGAAAAATCCCAAAAAACAAGAATCTGTTGATAAAAATTATCAAATCATGAGATTTTTCTATAGTAATCGAAGTGCCAAAATTAAAATTTTTCTCGGACCGCGTAGGCAACAAAGGTCATAGGAACTTTTTGGTAATTTTAATTAACAAGATAAAACATGTGTATGTTTTGGATGATAACCACGACATTTGAAATGTATGGTTATAACCCAATAGCCCTTTTATTTTGGTTTTATATAAATTCGGCCTGCGTGTCGTGCCTTTCTTTCTTCTATTGTAATTTTCATATTTTTTTTCTAAAAATTGTAAAATTTGCGGAGAAAGCATGAATCAAAGGAGCAGAATGATGGACCGATCAAATGTGGATTAGATGCTTGAGAAGCAAGTTTTATCTTTAGTATTTTTGGTTCTTTCATTGGCTTAGGATGGGCCACCTTAGTTTTACGGGCTATAACCATTGCATTTATATTTACCGGTTTACATGTATGTGATACAATGTATGTTTTTAGTATGATGGTAACTGATTATATCATAGTAGAATGATGAGATTAATTTAACAAAAAACCCTCCATATTTAATTAATATCCATCCAATATTAGCCATTGTTAAAACCTTGATCGGTACTATTTAGATTTTTCTAAAGCGAAGTATACATATCTATCTTGGTTAAACGTGAAGAATAAGCAAGTGATATTCACTGCTTGTAATATTGGTTAAACTAGGTTGTTCTAATGAGATTAGAAACCTAAAGGCTAATGATTTGGATAATCAAGAGATGATTAGGAACAATAGTTGTTTACCAAATAAAGGAATTACATGAGATGTAATTAGCAAGTGTTGCTTACCTAAATAATTTAATTATAGGAGTAAAGCCAAAACTGACTTAGGATGAAATGAAATATGGATCCTTACCCACTAGAAATGCTTTTAGTATTTTTTTTTTAATTTTTGAGGGTTTTTAATAGTGGGAATGTTATTACTTTATAAACATGATAAAAGGTACTTATAAATCATATTTTATCGTTATAGATTTATCATGGAAAATCCAAACTTATTATCATTGTGACCCGTCCTTGAGAAGGACAAATTGAATGGCTTGAATTTCCTTGACTGGTTCCGCAATTTGAAGATTGTCCTAAAACAAGAACAAAAACTATCAGTCATCAAAGAACTTGTCCCTAAGAAGCTAGCAAATGATGCCTCCAAAGATGAATTGGAAGCCTTTGAAAAATACTCAAGTGGTATGGTAGATGTTAGATGTTTGATCCTTGCGACCATGATCCCTGAGCTTCGGAAGCAATATGAGGACATGGTTCCCTATGAGATGATTAAAAAACTCAAGGAATTATATGAGGGGCAAGCTCGTCAAGAGAGGTATGAGACCTCTAAGGCTTTGTTCCGATGCAAGATGGTTGAGGGAACTCTAGTGGGAACTCATGTTCTCAAAATGATAGGGTATATTCAGACATTGAAAAAGTTGGGCTTCCCTCTAAGTGTTGAATTGGCTACTGATGTTATCCTGCAATTGTTGTTGGATAGTTTAAATCAATTTGTTATTAATTTCAATATGAATGAAATTAACAAATCTTTGCCTCGGTTGTTTGGTATGTTAAGAACATGTAACCCCCTCGACCCGACCTAGCCACCAGACCGTATCAAGCGGATTACACGAGACTAATCGAAGAAAGATCCGAAGATTTCCCTTCGATTAGCAACCCAAGACACGTTGATTAATATCTTTTTTAGATGCTCAAAATTAAACTTAAGTTATCGAACACGCAGAAGAAGAAAGAACAACAATCAAGCATCGATTCGAACCAAAAGGGCAACCAGGGACCAAAATACAAAACTAGCATAATATGGGGACCTAAGATGCAATTAAGGTGATCTTGGTATAATTTAGTCCATTTCATGCCTTCATGATGAAAATCAATGTAAAACATGCACACATTCAACCACAATTGAAAACTGCACAAACTAGGACCAAAACGCAAGAAAAATAACTTGAAAGATGCCTTTAACTAACTTCAACGACCCACGTTTCGAAACCCGTATCGAAACGGTGCTTCACAATAGCAAAAACGTTCCAAAACGGCTTGAGACCGTTCCAACTCTGCTTAGCCTGTTTCGATACCTGTTCCAAAACGCCAAGGCAAAAATTAAGGGTTGTTCCGAAATGTTCGAGCCCGTTCCGAAACACCCGGTTGCAGAAACAACAAAACTGCAGTTTTAAGCATCTTCAAGGGTATTTAACTTGGTTCCAATCATCACATACAACAGAGAAACAACAAGATCAACATATACACATTAACACCAACCATCAAACATGATTAAGATCAAGAGAAACACGAACGCGCTTTACATACGAATATAAAGAAAGCTTCAAGATCCAACATGAGAAGAATAAGGTCCAAAACCAAACCACAAGATATAAAATTAGAACAAGCCATCAAGATAACTGTCATCATATTCTCAACACAAGGAGTTTACAAACACTCCCAAAAACATAAACAAAGCTCACCCTCATTTCCACACACACTATTATCTAAGCAAAATCATACTTGAGCTAAGAGCAGACACTTGGATCACCTCCCTTGCACTCTTGCTTTCCAAAAGGTCAACGGATCTGCATTGTTGGAAAAAGAGAGCGTAAGCTAATAAGCTTATTGAGCAGAGCTCAAAACCAACTACAACAATGCAGTTTTGAAAACAATCATCGTTTAGAAATCAAATCCATTTCTCAAAGTCTCTTTCACAAAATATTTCCAAAACCATTTCCTTTTCAACATGATATCATGAACAAGATTAGGCAATGCAACCACACATGCCATAGGCAAAGAACATGCATCAACCATGCATAAGCCATACATGAAACATATATGCAAACCGAGCCTAACGACTTCTTTACCAAGCACATGCTTCAAACATGAGCATAACCATATGAGTTTACCAAGCTCATATTGAAACCTTAAGCGATTGAGTATATCAACATCATTGACATGTTGCTCGAATAAGTGGACCCCTTGATGGCACAATCTCCATCAAGTCTCATGGTGAAACAACCCTCACCACAAACACACTTCGGCCGGGATGCCACAACCCGCATTGTCCGTTAGTGATAGCACAACCCCTACCACTCGCATCACAATAGCACAACCCCTATTGTGCAACTAAAGAATTTATCACGCACGAATTTTATAATTATAGTGCACTTCACATCCTATTGATCGATCAATCTATCCAATATAACCCATGTGTCAATATACTCACCGCAACATCATAAACCACTGATTTTCACCGGGGATAATCACCTCCCCAAAACACATCCCAAAGCCATGGACACAAGCTCAAGCATAGCATGAGCTCAACCAACATCGAAACACAACATGGCATTCATGTGGGACAACAACAACATGCATTTAGTGCATAACAACAGCAGGTGAAACATCATTAAAATGACATACACATGATCCAAAACATGATCAAAATATAAGAAGGCGAAAAGCCGAAACAAACCAAATCTTACCCTTGAGCTTAGATTGGCATAATGGCTCAACCCAAACCCTTAAAACACCTCTTCCAACTTGATAAAATAGTAAAAATCATTTCCACTCTCCAATGATTACCACAACAAGCCGAAACCCCTTTCTAGCTTTTGGGTCCGCCCACAATTGCATTCAACAAATCCGGATCTTCAATCCCTGCCTCTAACCAATCCAAAACAGAGGATTTAGTGATATTTTCAACACACAAATTTGCTGGAAAGTAGAGATTCAAAAACCCAACCAAAAAACCTATCGAATACATCTGATACAAGTTGTAACCATCAAAAAGACCTAATTCTGATAGTCTCCCGCCAAACCCATCATTAGATAACATCAAAACACATCAATAAACATCTAAAAATATCACCCCAATCATCAAATCAACTCCAGCTATAGATTCACCTCAAAGTCCACCCAAAAACTCACTTTTTCATACTTAAAAATTCAACACCCAATCCTATTTCGGGATTCTTGTCATTCACCCATCATCTCAACACAATAATCACATCAACAAACTCAGCATTAAAGGATCTTACCCACAAATCTGACCACAAGCTCATTTTCATCAATTTTAGCCAATTTACATTAAGATTAAGACAAGAGAAATAAAATCTTGGTATTAAAAGAATCAAAGCATGTGAATTTCATTAAAGAACCTTACATTAGAGGAGATTCACGTTGCTCACCCCCAATGCTAGCTATTACCCCTTGTTTGGCAAAAATCCTTGAGGAAAACAATGAAATAGACTTGGGTTTTAGGAAATAAAGGTAGGAGAACCATTTAGCAATAAAAGATTAATAAGAAAACACTTTTACCTTCAGGAAATCAAGCTCAAATGTTGTTTTGCTGAAGAAAGGAAATGAGGAAGCTTAAAAATGGTTTTTGACGTGAAATGAGGTTTTAGATGAATCCTTGTTTTAATTAAATCATAAAAGCTATTTTAAAATATTTTGAATAGTCAAAATAAAGGGGATAATAACCAAATTGGCCCAGCCAAGATAGCTCCTTTAAGATTCAATGTTTTGGCTCTTTTACAAAATGGTCACTAAAAACAGATTTTACAAACTTTACAATTTGGTCACCAACCAAAATGTCATGGTTCAGAAAGCGTTTTTCTAAAATTGTTTTTACCAAAGCCTTTCACAAATTTAAAAAGGATTTTAAAGATTTATTCCATATTTTCCCAGCACTCAAAGACCTCTTTCCCTGAACTTACTCAAAACACCCAACATCGGTCTTTCGGATTTCGAAACTCATCGGATCTTCTAGACCCTAATCTGGGATGTTACAAAACAGCAGAGAACAACATGAAAGAGGTTGGCTGTAAACCTATTCTAATGGCTCGAAAGGATAACAGAAAAGGAAAGTCCAACACCAAGGCAAAGCCAAAGCCTAACAAAGGAAAGGCTGCATTGAAACCCAAAGGGGGAGTTGCAAAAGAAAGAAAGTGTTTCCATTGCAACAATGTTGGAAATTGAAAGAGAAACTGCCCTGCCTATCTTGAGGACAACAAGAAGGCAGGAGAAAATGGACAATCCAGATCATGTATTTATATTATTGATATTAATATATCAACATCTACTTCTTGGGTATTAAATATTGATTTTGGTTCTCACCTTTGTACTTCTATATGGGGACTAAAAAGGAGTAGAAATTTTGCAAAAGGAGATGTGGAACTATGAGTGGGAAATGGAGCAAGAGTTGCTACATTAGCTATAGGAACATATACTTTGTCGTTACCTAGTGGACTTGTTTTAGATTTAGAGGATTGCTATTTCGTACCTAGTTTGACTAAAAACATTATTTCAATTTCTTGTTTGGAAAAGATTGGTTTTGAGATTATTATTAAGAATAATAGTTGTTCCTTTTATCTTAGTAATGTTTTTTATGGCACGACACAAATAATAAATGACCTCTATATCTTAGATCAAGATAATTCCATATATAACATAAATACGAAAAGATAAAAAACAAATGACTCTAATCAAACTTAGATCTGGCATTGTCGCTTGGGTCATATAAGTGAGAAATGCATATCAAAACTTCGTAAAGATGAATTTTTGGATTCTTTTGTTTTCGAAAAATTTAAATATGTGAACCTTGCTTAATGGGGGAAATGACCAAATAACCGTTTAACAGTAAAAACGAGCGAGCAAGTGTTTTATTAAGCTTAATACATAGTGATGTATGTGGACAAATGAATAAACAAACTAGAGGAGGAGAATACTTAAGCTCAGAGTTTGATTAACTTCTTAAAGAATGTGGGATTGTCTCACAACTTACACCTCTTAGTACTCCACAACATAATGGAGTCTCTAAAATGTGAAATCGAACATTGTTAGACATGGTTTAATCAATGATGAGTCATTCTGATCTTCCAACTTCTTTTTGGGGACATGCGCTAGAAACAACTGCTTACACACTAAATCATGTTTCATCTAAATCGGTTCAAAAGACATCATATGAGATATGGACTGGGAAGCGTCCTAGTATGTCTTTTATGAAAATTTAGGGATACGAAGTTTATGTTAAACATCAAATGTCTACAAAATTCGAATCCAAATCTCATAAATGTAATTTTGTGGGGTATCCTAAAGAAACTAAAGGATACCATATCTTCAATCCTTCTGAGAACAAAGTGTTTGTTGCTCGAATAGTTGAGGATGGAATTGAGGAAATTCATGATCAACAATAGATCACTAAAGCAAAGATTGAACAACAACAAATTTCACAAATAGTTGAGGAACATCCAACCATTCTTGAAACACAACCACTGCGGAGATCTATGAGAGAACACAATGCGCCTAAGAGATATGAATTTCTCGTCACATTTCATGGTGATGTTCTCCTCATGGACCAAGATGAGCCTAGGACTTATCATGAAACAGTGACGAGCCTAGACTCCAAGAAATGGCTAAAAGTCATAAAATTCGAGATGGATTTCATGTCAAAAAATCAAGTATGGACTTTGGTTGACCCACTTGAAGGGATAAAGCCCATATGGTGTAAATGAATTTTCAAAAAGAAAACTGACATGGATGACAATGTACAAACATACAAATAGCGATTGGTCACTAAGAAATTTTGTCAAATTCAAGGTATAAACTATGATGAAACTTTTTCTCCTGTTACTATGTTTAAATCCATTCGGATATTGCTTGCAATAGCTGCATTTTCGATTATGAAATCTAGTAAATTGATGTTAAAACCACTTTCCTTAATGGAAAATTAGATGAGTATGTGTACATGACACAACCTGAGGGTTTTGTCGATCCAAAAGATGGCCGAAAAGTATGAAAGCTACAAAGATCCATTTATGGGTTGACCTTTCTTGTAACACCTAAAAACTGGTCTAGTAGAAATTAGGTTCCGATGACCGAATATTTTATATCAATTGTATAATTTATTCGATTTTAGTTGAAACAATAAAAATTATTCGGGTTAATTTATAATGATTTATTATTATTATTATTATTATTATTATTAAAAAGAAGAAGAAGAAAAAAAGACCGAGGGACCCCGGCCAATTCCTTCAAATTGAAGGAATTTCCGTAGGATTTCCCACGTATAAGGTAGACATGGCGCAAGCAAAAGATGGGTGGCCATGTTTTGACCACACGTGGACAATTAGAAGGGTAATTGCCCTTAAAGTTTTGCCACCACTTCATGCGTATTGAATGGAGAAAGCAATAATGGACCGACATATCTCTGTGTATATAAGGGGGGAGGACTGTGCGCAAATGACAATGAAAATAAGAAAAGAGTAAGAAATTATTAAGGGAAATTGGTGAGAAATAATTAGGTGGGTTCTGTATTAGATTGGTGGTCCGGTATTTTTGATATAGTAATATTGAATCTCTACCGATATCGGGTTCAAGAAGTTGATAAAGGACAACCGTCAACTAAAGAAAAGACGTCATTATACAGGAACCCTAATATTGAGGTGAGAGTAGTCGGAATCTCGAAATTAAGCGATGAGCCTGTTTAAATTTATCGTTATTGATTTAGGTTGTTTACTAACCGTTGGATTAAAGGTGTTTTGCATAAAGCATTATTAAAGGCCATGTTGGTAAGTTTTAGTAAGTATTGCATCGAATCATTGTTCGTAGCATCGTTGTTGTTATCATCGAAGTCATTGAAACATTGCTACATGAATCATTGAGCATCAAACATTGATTATTGCATATTGCTATCGAGATATTGGTGTTGGTGTGTGCATATGGTCATCAAATTATTGACATTAAATCATTGTTATCGTTATCGATATGAAGACATTGTCATTGACACTGTTACCGACTTCGTTATTGACACTGTTATAGACTTTGATAAAGATATCGTGTTGATAAAATATTATTGAGGAAAAGTCTTTGGATACTTTGGCTTGGTACTTGGTTTATTTATCGGTACTACGGTCCATGAGCCATGGCTCAAGGGTGACGACCTTAGGCGAGACGAAGGTTCGGTTGGAGTGAGTACGGGTATTGGAAGCATTGAATCATTGATACTGTATTGAAACGAGCTATTGCTTTGTGCTTTGAGCTTGTCAAATACCGACTATCGAACTAAAGTTACCTAAGTCCAAAAGTGTTCCAAGGCGAATGATGCTAAAAGATTAATAAAGACGTCAATAAAATTATTATTGAATTATAAATATTGCACTGAATATGGTCATTTCATTGTTACTACCATAATATTGTTATTGCTACGATATTGTTATTGTCATAATATTATTACCATAGCATTGTCATTGGCATAGAATTCATGTATTCATATACCGTAAATCGATCCAAAGAAAATTATTGGTTATTGATATTGCTTTGTTATGATATTTCCATTGATGATATGATGATTGATACTATGATTTTATTATGAATAAGAAGCATGCCATGTTTATTGCATAATTGATATTATGATTGTTATCAAAGCATCATAAATGACATACCATGTTTATTCATTGTTATTGGCTACCTCACTTAGACTATATAAGTCTAACGCAATCATGGTTTATACATTTCAAGTTAAGGAAAGTAAGGATCAAGATCGGGATTAGTTGGAAGATCGACAACTCACTACAAGTAAAGAGTAATGTATTTTGTCCTTATAAACTCCTAGTATGGTGGCAAAATAGTTAATTCGACTTTAGTTATTTTGATATGTGTATATCGGTTGTAATGACATATTTGACACTAAAATATTGATTAAAAGTTTTAGATTTATGTCTCCGATCTCTGTATTATTTTTCGGTAACACACTCCGACCCAGTTCTCTACCAGGTCGGGAAGGGAATGTTACATTTCTAGCATCCAATCATCCCTTCATAAACAATTCTCAATTCACCAACCTTTGCAAAATTAACAACTCTCAAACTACAACCAACACCAAAGGCTTCCATTAACCAAACATCAATCTCAAATCATGAAGAACAACTATTTCAACTCGGCACTTAAACTAACTTTGGGTCCAAACTCGCAAAAACAATTTTTAGATTTTACCAACCAATATGAAATCATTAGTACCCTTTAATTTTTTATGTTTGAACAACATAAACATGATTTATTTTTAACCAATATAAACCAATTAATTTCACTTTAATCACAAATGTTAATAGAAAATAATAGATTAAGGACACAAAGCGAGTGAAATGTCAATAAAAAACCATAGCTCACTTTGCTTGATAGGAGTAACCCAAAATGAGATCTCCTTGTATTCTAACGTGAAAACATTGTCAACCAAAAATCCACCGATTCACTCAAGCTTAAAAATTATTTGCATGAAAAAATAGATTAGAAATGAGACTGTGAAATTAATTGATCATTAAAAAACATTTTAGAAAACTAGAAAATATGAAAACAATAGTTTATAGTTTAGAGAAAATTTAGAGAACCCATGTTTTAGAGAAAATATTAACCATTGGTAGTAGTTTTTTTTAAAAAAAAACAAAAGAAAATTGAGTTTGTTAAAATACAAAGGGTGCATTTGCTCCATAAAAATTCAACAAGTGTCCTCTCAATACTTTACAGAATGTCGAAAAATATCGGTACACCCCATGGGGCAACGAAAAAATTATCCAGCGTATACTACTAGTGATCCATGTACGAGGAACAAATCCGGGGTGAAAAGTGATGAAACATTACCTTAATTAAATCTGGAAAACTGCAGGGAGTTAGGAGAATCCAATTCTTCCAGCATGATACCGAATCTAAGTCGTCACAATAGTGTTCCGACCTCTACGCAGTCCACTCAAACGAAAAGAACAATATTTTTTTTCTTCTCTAACTGTTAGAGAGGTTTTTCGCAAAAGGCATATCTTTGACTGGTAGACCTTATGCCTTTATATAGCATTCAAAACCCTAATCCTTATTAAATTCATATTCTTCAAATATACAATATATTTAACCGAATATAATTAAATATGTAGAATCTAATTATGCTTCAATCAGTTTTCTTTAGGGATATATATGTATATATTTGAATAGTATCTGATAATTACAATAATTATCTAGCATTAATATATATATATAAACAAAATTATCTATAATTACAATAATCATAATAATTTCAATTTTTTTACTTATTTCTTGCACAACAAGTTTGTACAAATTCTATCCAGTCGATATTTGTTCGTTTCAATCATAGGGTCTGACCCTTGTAGGTTCATGTAATGTTAGCAATAATATCTAGAACAATTATAATATTACAAGCAATGAGTGACATCTAGCAATACATCATTGCTACCTAAGTTACAGGAAGTCGTGGTTAGACATAACCTTTTTCGTGATTAACTCGTTTCATATATTACATCATTTTGTCCTTATATTTAGATCGGACATAAGTCACAGAATAGTCACACTTCTATAGTCCATCTAATATTTCTTGATATCTTGAGTAGACTATAAGAAACGAATAACTATAATATCTCATATCAATTTATTCGAGCATGACCATGCATTTCTAGTCTCACTCAATCAAGTGGTCTATGATATTAATCCTATTATGTAGGAGGGACAAATCCTATCTTGATCAACCATATTTCGCTACATAGATTGCAATATATCCAATATCAATATTTATAATGTACTCAGTTATGACACATGTTTGATTGTATCAAAATAGGTCACTCACAATGTTGAAATAATGATGATCTCAAGTATGAGGATCATACATGTAGTTATCACTATGAGAAATGTTGTGACTGTCACATAATAATCCAAGAAACATGCTCATAGCGGGTTAATCGATTATGTCTTTCTCTAACACATACTTATGTATTGATTTTGACATCTCCATGCCAATGACAACACTTTGTCATCAATCAACTACATATTAGTCTTAATATATTATTGTTGTCCATGCCCACAATAATACTCAACTAATGACATTCAAGAATAACTATATTATTATAATGACTTTATTATAATTCAGTTTATTTATAAACACATAGAATAAGACTGAAATAATAACAATGACTTTATATTAATAAAACAAGATAACATAATTATGTCTTTTACAACAATCTCATGATTGGTCTTTGGACATACTCCAACAATCTCCCACTAGTAGTAAGACCAATCACTTATGTATCTAATACCAAGAGACTTAGTGTGACGATCATGCTTTTTCTATGTCAGAGGCTTTGTTAGTGGATCAGTGATATTGTCATCCGTTGGTACTCTGTATATTTCTACATCCTCTCGATTAATGATTTCTCGAATTAGATGGTAACACCTATGTATGTGTTTGGATCGCTGGTGAGATCTGGGTTCTTTTGCTTGTGCGATGGCTCCGTTGTTGTCACAACGTAGGTCTATAGCATTTGATATGCTAGGCACAACCCCTAGTTCAGACATGAATTTTTCGATCCAAACAACCTCTTTTGCAACACCACTTGCTGCAATATACTCAACTTCTATTATATAATCTACATTTTATCTTGCTTTGAAATTTTCCAGCTTACAACACCTCCATTAAGGAAAAACACAAAACCCGATTGCAATCGAGAATCATCCTTATAGTTTGAAAGCTTGCGTTAGTATAACCTTTTATACTTAGCTCTTCCTCACCACAATACATACAGAATGTATCCTTAGTTCTCCTTAAGTACTTAAGAATGTTTTTGACTGCAACCCAATGACCTTCACTAGGATCTACTTGGTACCGACTTGTCTTACTTAAAGCATGTGATATATTCGGACGTGTACATAACATGGCATTATGATAGATCCAATGGCCGAAGCATATGTAATCTTACTCATGCACTCTCTTTCTTGAGGCGTTGAAGGACACATTTCCTTTGAGAGTGAAATATCATGTCTCATAGGTAAGAATTATCTATTAAAATCTTCCATACTTAATCTTTTCAGTACTTTATCTAGGTATGTACTTTGACTCAGTCTTAGAAGTTGTCTTGATCTATCTTTGTAGATCTTGACTCCTAATATGTAGGTTGCTTCACCCAAGTCTTTTGTAGAAAAACATTTTCCTAACCAAGTCTTTACAGACTGTAAGGTAGGTATGTCATTTCCTATAATTACTATGTCATCCATATACAATACCAAGAATGTGACAATGTTCCCTCTAGTTTTCTTGAAAACACATGGCTTAGCTTCATTTTTAATAAAACCAAATTCTTTGATTGCATCATTAAAATGAAGATTCCAACTTTAAGAAGCTTGCTTCAACCCATAAATGTATCTTTGTAGCTTGCATACTTTTCGGGCATCTTTTGAATTGACAAAACCATCAGGTTGTGTCATGTACACATCCTCATCTAATTTTCCATCAAGGAAAGAGGTTTTAAGATCCATTTGCTAGATTTCATAACCATAAAATGCAGCTATTGCACGCAATATTCGAATAGATTTAAACATAGCAACAAGAGAAAAAAATTCATCATAGTCTATACAATGAATCTGACGACATCCGTTAGCGATCAATCTCCCTTTGTATGTTTTCACATTGCCATCCATGTCGGTTTTCTTTTTGAAAACCCATTTACACCCTATGGGCTTTATCCTTTCAGGTGGGTCAACCAAAGTTCATACTTGGTTTTCTGACATGGAATCCATCTCGGATTTCATGGCTTCTAGTCATTTCTCGGAGTCTGGGATCGCTACTGCTTCCTGATAAGTTCTCGGCTCGTCTTGGTCCATTAGGAGAACATCACCATACAATATGACGAGAAATCCATACCTCTCAGGCGCATTGCGTTCTCTCATAGATCACTGTAGTGGTTGTGTTTCAAGAATGATTGGATGTTCCTCAATTATTTGTGAAACTTGTTGTTGTTCAATCTCCGATTCAGTGATCTGTGGTTGATCTTGAATTTCCTCAAGTTCAATATTTCTCCCTTTTCCTTTTCTGAAAATAAATTCTCTTTCAAGGAAGACTCTTTGACGGCAACAAACACTTTGTTCTCAGAAGGATTGAAGAAACAGTATCCTTTAGTTTCTTTATGATACCCTACAAAATTACATTTAAGAGATTTGAGTTCGAGTTTTGTAAACATATGATGTTTAATATAAACTTCGCATCCCTAAATTTTCATAAAAGACATATTAGGACGCTTCCCAATCCATATCTCAAATGGTGTCTTTTTGAACCGATTTAGATGGAACATGATTTAGTGTGAAAAGAATTGTTTGACAACAAGAAACCACAAATCATATTGGTGGTTGAGTGTTTCTCGACGTTTCTCCGTGGTTGAAGGTTGTAGAGAATAGTTTGTAATGGTGTGTTGAATCAAGTCTTAGTAGGTGATATATAGTTAAGTAGGAAGATTAGTTTTTGTGAGATGTTTTATCGAGATGGTTTTGGGCTCAAATGCGTAATTGATGATTTGCCTATGTTTTTGTGGCAAGGTTTGTTTGATTCTTTGCTTGTCCCCGTAAAGTGAAAGTTGAGAATTGTTTGTTTTACCTTTGGTAATAGATGTTTCGGATTTAGTCTCTAGCAACTAGGTGTTGCTTGTTGGGACAATTAAATTCGTGAGAGTTATGCAGCATAACTGTAACGAAGGAAGTTGTTAGATGAAGGAAGGTTTGTGTTTATTTTGTTCCGTTTTCCTAAATTTTGAGTGTAAAATTTCTTTTAGAAGGGGAGAGTTGTAACACCCAAAAAACGAGTTAGAAGATTCAGATGAATTATCGGAACCGTGTTGGGATATTTGGTTAGACTTTAGCAAATTAATTATTTTCAAAAACTAATTTAGGTAATTAAATTGATTTCTGATAAATTTATCGTGATATGTTTTTGGGAGAAAATATATTTAATAAATTTCATAAAGGATGAAATTGAGTTTGATAATTTTAAATGAGTTGTTTTTAATAGAATTATTAAATTAAATAAAGAAATATCTTTTCCCACTTGTTTTTAACAAAAGAAAGTTGACGGTTATAATTTTCTAAAACATGAGAAAGACATTTTCTAAATTTCTCTCATTTTCTCCCAAACAAAACCTAGGGATTTCTTGATTCCTTAATTATTACTACTTCGATTTTTTCTCCAATTATTTCTAGACAATTATGGATTAAGGATTTAAATTTCTACATCATTTCCACTATTTTTATTGTTGGGAATCAAGAGGGGAGTTCATCTTCAAGTTCGTTTTTCATCAAGAAAGGTGAGAAAATGTTCTTTAATGATTTTATACATGTTTTTATTTCTTAATCTATGATTTTTCATGCACTGGAATAATTAAAACGGACTTATAATGAGATTATTGGATTTTCTCATAAACCTTGATTAGATTATAGTAATCTAATAATTCCTATGGAGTTCTAATATTTTGTGCATGGGTAATAATAATCTAGAGTTGATTTTGTAATTCAATTTCCGGAGTTAATCTAATTGGTTGAATTTAGATTTGAGTTTTTGAATTGAAGTATTTGGAAGTGTGTTGATTTAATTATTGGATCAAAGATGAGGACACACTTTTTTTTGTTCAACTGGTAACTTTCTATAAAACCTAAAAGGGGAAAACATCCAGAAAAAAGCTCCACACACGTGCCGGAGCCATGCACATAAACCACAAAACACGATCGGGCCATGCAAGGCCAACGAAACAACAAAGGAACAAAGAAGAGGACCCTAACAAACTCTGGCTAGACTGATCCTCGGGACCAAACAAGACGCAAAACCAAGGGTAAACAGAGACAAAACAAAAACAGAAAAGGATCTTAACATGCATAAGCTTAACATACTCCTCCATCGATGGCATCGTGGATGGAGTTGACCAAAGATCGCGATACATGCATGCCTGGAGACGGCTAAAACGAGATCTCGTAACGATCATCTAGAATTGGACTGCCACCTTTGCGCCTGAGAGCTCTATCCAGAGGCAGGCTTCCGACTTTACTTCGTCGGTCCTTATCAAGGCGTTAGCAACAATACACCGCCAGTGAGGGGAAACCGAGAAAACAGAACCATCTCCCAACCCGTAAACAACGATCAGACCAGAACAACAAAAGAAAGAAAAATCCGAAAGAGAAGACACAAAGTATGGATCATCAGTCGACCATCCTAACCTAATGATCCACAAGGAAGGGGAGAAAACCCGCAACAACCTATAGCCCTTCCTTCCATAGGTTGCGAGACCAAAGCCTATCATGGAGTCTCCGGATAACTCCCAGTAGAGTTATCCGTGTCACAAGCTTCTCCAGGATTCGAAGCATACCCCCTATAAGACTGAAATGAAGGACCTTCTTCATTGTCACTGATCATAATTTCCTCATTCAAAAAGAAGTTATCGTCCACGCACATTGAAGGGATATTGGTGATCTTCTTCCCAAATGGGTTTATGCCCAGTTCAATTAATCCGACCTCATCGACCATCATCCGTGTGCATTCCATGGCGTATTTGCGCCTGACTACCTTTCGTATCAGAGTTAATATTTTTGATCCACATGTTTTCCCTATTTTTGTTTTTTTATATTATGGATGATAGTTGAAGAAGACAAGATCGAGTCTGGGAAGAGAGCAGCTTGGAGAAATTCTTGACTTGCAGCAACGTTCTTTTCTGAAATGCACCAATGTTGAGGACTGATCTGAACAATAGTTTTAGAAACTTCTTCCCAAAGATCCATTCTTTTAGAAGGCCTGAAAAGCTCAAGATTGACCTCCTCTCTCTTTCTCTTTCGAGTGCCTGATACCTTAATCTTATCAAGGCCGTAGGCTAGGAAATTGCCCCATGAGTCATTGCCTTACCTATCGATCATTTAAGGGGATGGAACATACTGGTCCAAGGATTTAAAATCGATATTGGGACCCGGACATGCTAGGTTACCTTGTGCAGGATCTTTAATAATGTCTTGTCCTAGGATAGACTTACAGTTGCTAGTTTCCCCATATTCTAGAAATGGAAACACTAAGTTGACCTTGTGGACAACCCTTGCTTCCTTAGCTGCAAAAATCTGATTTCTTGACCCATCTTCTGGCACTAATTGGACAGCTATCATTGGAGATTTGTCGTTACTGGCATGTCGTTTGTCGTGTAGCAGAGCCAGTCCTGAGTCGTGAATCGCTGGAGTTGTTGAGCTGCACGCGGCTGTCCGACGGTAGTTTGCCCTTGGATTGCCCCAATGCGAGGCTCGCAGCCAAGGGCCATATTTTCCGGCCAGCTTGAAGAGCGAATTGTCGTGTCTGCAGTCCCTCTCGGCGTGACCCAACCGCCCACATCTAAAACATTTTGGAATCCCCTCGTATTTAAAAGCAACTTCCAGTAGCTTGTCCTTTTTCCGGTTAAGCACGAAACCTGTCTTGAGGGGATCTTCGACTCGAATAGCCACTCGGATACTTAAAGCTTCTTGCCAAACTGGTTTTCTATCCATGTCAAGAGATGACCCATAGAAAACTAGAAAAATCTTGCCAATTCTGTTCACGTTGTCCGCTGTGTTAAGGCCAATGGGAAGGTGGTGAATTTGAACCCAAAATTCTCCAGGATTCGAAGCATACCCTCTAATGCTCTCTCAGGCTGCCATTCTTTCAAGATAAGCAAGGAATCCTACACCTACCAGGGCCTACGACCGAGAACGCGTAGCCAGTCGTCGACCGAGTTAAAAAAGAAAAGGTAGAAGTTCTTGCCCAACTCGTGGCATTCAAGCTTTTCGCATTTCCACGCCTTCCTCAAGATGGTTGTTAACGCCAAGATTCTTATAGGGTTTGTTGTTAGCAGCTTACCTACCAGTGACAGATTCTTGAGGGAAGCATTAACTTCGTTATCCTCATTTTATTCAAGTTCGTCAATGAACTCTTGGCTTAGCAGGCTCGGATCAATTAGGTTTGTAGGGTAGTCGTTGTTAACAACTCCTGTACTTAATGCGTTGCAACAGTGTGTCATGGTCTGTGATTTGTAAGGCTAAAAGAAAACAGGCAGAGAAGAGCCAGGAGACAAGTTTGTTGAATAAGTGTAAGAAGAAAGAAAAAAACACGAGAGGTACGAGGAAGGCTAAGCACGCGAAAAGACCAAATTGGATAGTAATGAGCAGTGGCTCCAAATCATCTCTGCAGCCACGAGAAGTCCCACCATAATGCTCAAGTTTCCTCCAAGGACTTAAGAAGATGAAGGAAAGGCAAAGAGAACAAGAGATGGACGCTCACTGGAAAAGGGAGAGAGCTTGCTTATGTCTTGGTTTTCCTATTTTTAACTTTATAAAGATGAGGACACACTACAAGTTCGAAAAGAGATTCGGGAAATGTTTCAAGGTCTGGTGCGCGCATAGGTTTGAGGCGCTGAATATTGAGCGAATTCGAGTAAAGGTTGATAAATAAAGTAAAATATACGGGAAGGTTGGGAGTGGCCAGGCAGTGCGCACGGGGTTGTGCTGCCTTTCTAATTCATGGTGGCCTTTCTGGATCGTATATGTTGTGGGAATTTAAAATAATAATATAGGAAAAGCTTTAAAAAGTAAGCATGTGAATTTAATTGAAAAAAACAGAGCAGTGGCGTTAATTAAAAGGAAGAGGATTTAAAGGGTTAATGGCAATGTGCGAACAGTGTGGAGTTTTCGTGCATGACATTGTGTTGTTGTTTGAACGGTAAGGGTTTTTGAATGCCGTGAGATATTTTGATTAAGTGGTTACTTTAGTGTGGTCAAATTTATATTTTCCTTTGTATTTTTGTGTGTGGAAGATGGCAAGTGTTGATGGATTTTCGATTTAACCAATTAGGCGTTGGTGTTGAGATGTTGGCACCAAGGTGATAGCAAATGGATGAGTACAAATGTGTTTTGGTACTATAAAGATGTTTGAATTATGATTTTGGGACTTTAGTTAAATCCTAGCAAGCTTAGCTAAGCTCCAAATAAGTTATTTCTATTTCGCATTTTGAATACCGGTTTGATATGAGTATTGATTTACATGTTTTGGTTTAAAAGCATAGATTAGTTTACTTGTTGTTTATGCATCTTTTAAATAATATGCAATGACATGTTAAATATATGAATGCCTAAGAGCATTGAGAAATGATTCCTATATGGAATGTGGTTGTTGCCTTTGGTAATGTGATTTTGTATATGGAAGTGTTTTGCTAAATGTATAAGAAAAACAACGAGGTAACATGGTTAATAATGAATTGTATTGGCAAGTGATGCAGTTTAAAATGTTATCGGATATAGTTGGCCGACCATAGGATTGATAATGCACTATAATAAGTCGTCTCGCGTGTTGAGGGGTTTATGTGTACCGAATACTCCACCACGAGTACCCTAACGGTTGAGGGTTATATGGTACTGAAAACTTTCGTCAGTGGATTATACATCTAACTGATGATTTGGTTGTGATGGTACCCGGTTGTGATTGTACCTTAATTTCGGCTGAGATAATATGAAGTGTTGAGAGGACCCTTGTTGAATCTTTGTATCCGATTTTACATTTTGTAAAGTGGGGCTTAGTTTATGATCACTTTAAAGCCAATATAATTGATAATGTATCATGTTGATGAATTATGTTGTATAATGTGGTTTATACATGTGTACTCCTTAAGCTTTGTTATTGGAAAAATAACCATGTGAAGGCTTAAGTTGTGGTTTGTATAAATGCTAGAAATTTATGATACATGTTTAGCATATGGTTTAATATGCATGTTTTGGAAAGATGAAAGAAACACGAGACTTGTGAAAAATGGTTTGATGCATATGATTGTTATGCATGATTTGTTTTGGAAACAAACAGGAAAATGCTTTGAGATGATTAATCATGTTTTATATAAATGTCTTGAGAATGGAAGATTATTATAGAAGCATGAAGTATATGTTTTGAATAAATTTGTTCTATTTAAATGCCTTGGAAATGATGTGTTTGACTTGCTTAAATAATGGTTTTGGTTTAAAAAATGCATTGACGTTTTACCCTTTTTTAGCACACTCACTAGGCATTATATACCTACTCTATATTTTCTTTCGTCAATGCAGCGAATTAAGGAAGTGCGAGGCTCATGGTTCAAGGGAAGGAGTGATTTCAAGACGACCGTATTTAAAGAGTATGTTTATGGCAACATTATTATTTGTAACAGGGCAATGTGGGTAAAATATTAGGATGAATAGTTTTATTTAAGATATGATAACTTGATTGATTTTGTATTACGTTAGTTGATTATTTTATTTAATGATTAAGATGTTGGTATTATTATTTTAATACTTTGTATACTTATAGTTATGATCTAATGACTTGAATGGATTAAATGATAATTGGATGGATTGTTTGTGTTTTGTGAGTACATATGGTCACATGCTTTAATTTCTTAATTGATATATTGCCTATGTGAGGTCTTGACCATTTGGTGTTTTTTGGATATTGCTTTATATTGTTAGGAATCATGCCTCTAGATTACTTGTATATATATGATTTGTGTTGATTTATTTGGTATGTAATTATTTGAGGCAATGTATTTAATGGTTGTATAATATTAGAATCATGATTAATATTGTTCGTAAATAAGTGGATAAGTTGTGTTGTAATTTGAATTCCCAAAATGCATTGAGTGCAACCCGAGTATCGGAATGGCTTGTAGTTCATTCGGTTGATGGATTTTTACCAAGTTTAGATTCTTTGCATTTTTGTCACCGTATGTTGTTGCATCAATTGAATAGGTAAATAATAACCGTTTGAATTGAGATTTTACAAACACGCTTTTAATGTGTCTAATTGTTGTATGAAACTTTTATAAACATGTTAGTGTATTTTGGTTATTTTATGATTTTGTCCTTAATTTTGAATTTTGTTAAATTGAATGCTTATTTGTTATCCGTTGAAGCTGAAATTTGACATGCTGGCATGAAGTATAATTAATTAAAAATTGGTAACCTAAAGCTTTTTAAGTCTCTTTAATTATTCAGATTTAGATTTTGGTTAATAAAGTACTCATTTTGTAATTGAGTGCCTTATCGATGTTCGAATCAAATGAAAATTGAACCGCTGATTTTATGAACACCTTAAGTCTTAATAATGCATCTAGACTTAAAAGAAAAAACATGGACCATAATTCGAGTCTAACGAATAGGCTGGGTGAAGGGGGATACACATATTGCGTGCACATCATGTGCACATCATGCACACTTCATGACCTTAGACTAGAGTTATATTGTTGCACTTGAATTTATTGATCTGCTTGGCATTACTGCACTGGGATATTTGAGGACGAAACTAGGGCCAAAATCTGCTTGTTAGCATGTGTTGTTAATCAGGACAATTTTGCCAAAGTACTTTGTTTTATTATTATGTTTGCTTAGTTGTAGTTGCATTACTTGAGGACAAGTAATGAGCTAGGTTTGGGGGATCGTTAACTCCTCAAAAGTGCTATCTTTTATATATATATTGTCATGCTTTTGCTTGCCTTTGAGTATATATTCATGCATTTACTTAGTAGAATCATGCATTTGCATTAAAGAGTTAAGGAATGTTTCTCTTTCTAGAGTAAAGATGTATTTATTTGCTGTGATGTGCAGTGCATGTTAGGAGCAGGAGCAGTTGGCAGAGTAGAATGAAGGACCAGAAGAGAAATGTCGAGCACAATTGGCAAAAGTGGGACGAGGATTGTCAAGCTTGGTTTCCAAAAGAAGGATGGCTGATGTCCAGTTAGTTAGCAGTTGGTCAAAGAGTCCAGTCAACCCTAATTTTCAAAAGAGAAGATAAGAGAATAAGAAGATAACACACTTTATCTAAAGTGCGTAAACAACATTCGAATTCCAACCCAATCTAGGTTTTCCACGAAGTGCCTATTTAAAGGAAGCCGGTCATTGAGCGAAAGAGGCTGCACGGTGGTGAAGAAGGCAAATTGTGATTTGACCAGGCTGTGAATGAGAGCTTTGGATCCATTGAAGGAATGCATCAACATATCTCCTTCTTTTTCCATTTCTCTTCATTTTCATTTTTATGATGGTTTTTGTTAAAAACGATACGGTGTTGATGGTTCCCCCAACCATGAAATAAATTTCATAAGTTGGTTGGGGATGTTTTTGCGATGAACGCTCAGCTATTTTTTAGCTTTTAATAATTGAACGCTCAGCTTCGATAGAAGATGTTCAAGTAGATGAGCTTACTTCGGGGGTGAATCTATCCCTAAGGAGTAAAGATTAGAACTTTGTCAAGTTAATTATTGAAAAAAATCACTATAGACATATAGGACTTAATCGTAATTAACTTAGGGTTTTGCTATCGATAGAGGCAATACTACTTAAAATATGCTTGACAATAAAACCAAGGCTGAAAGTTATTAATTGTTGCCAAAGTTAGCGTGAAATCCAAGAATCCCTTGCCAACGCCAACTAATCATTTGAGTACATTTGTTCGCCAAACTACCTAAACTTTCCTTACATTATTCCTTAACCATTTCTCTCAATCCAAATCCCAAATTTCAAATAAAATTCAACTGTTTCAATTCACAAGTAAAATTGTGGCATTTAATTCCTAGACAATCCCAATGGATACGATACTCAACTTAATGTTGTATTACTTGCTGACCGTGTATACTTGCACGCAAAAAGACCTAAACTTGGCAGTTTTTCTCGCATATTCACATTAATTCTTCAATTATTTTCCAATTGTTAGTTAGTCGATATGGCATTAATCCATAAGGAGATAAGGGGCTTTGCCGAGAAGAAGATTGACATATTGGCTTTTCTTTCTTTGATAATGTAGTTTTGTGAATCAAAGGGGCTAAAACCCCATAAAAATAAGGAGAGAGCTGCCAACAAGGGCCCCATTATTAAGGTTGTTGTTGAAAGGATGATTTCTGCTTCTGAAGTCCCTACACCACGCCAGGGTACTGCATCTAGGGAGGAGAAGGATAAAAATAAAGTTAACGTTGCACCATAAAATGTCCCGACAAGTGGTGAAGTCTGGCAAAAAGTTTTGAAAATAAAGGATAAACTCGACGCAGTGATAATTAAACTGGGAGATGTTGCGAGCACTGTACAAACCATGGATATGGCACATAATCTATTCTATGCCTATGTGAAGACGTGGCACAAGTCTGCACTTGTTGCCCTGAGTTGATTTGATCTAATTGATCAACTAAAATTTCTTGTTTTCCCTCCAATCATCTGAGATTATGATTTCTCCTCCGATGCTATCATTAAAGATGTCCCAACAAAATTAGTAAATTCCCCTAACAATGTTAGCGTAGCTGCTGACCCACCATTGGAGGATCCGCCGAGTAAAGTTATTACGGATTGTTTGTTTAACTTAAACATCCCTACAGATGTTGATTCCATATACACTGCTGATAAGGAAGATGAAGTCTTTGTTGAGGACGTTGACGAGAATGAGGAGGAAAATTTTGTTGCTAAGAAGTTTGTCATAGAGATAGGTGCTGAGAAGGATTTGGTTGCACCCAAGAGTGTGGAAGCAACAACAGAAGGACCTGAGATGAAGCCAGTTGCAGCGAGATAGGCGGAAGTTGCACCCACATAGGATGACTACGAGGAAAACCCTCTTGCAATGGTGCTCTACAAGGCACCACCATAGTTCATCATTTCTGAGGATGCAACCGATGATGTCGATGAGGTCGATGATCCAGAAAAAGTAGAAGACGTTGACCACGTTGAAGAAGATACTCCTCGAACCTAGAAAGGAAAAGAAGAGAAAGCGCTCTAAGTCTAATGAAAAGAGCAAGAAGAAGAGAAAAGACAAGGAGAGGAGAGGAGCAAGAAGAAGAAAGGATGTTCCACCTCCTCCTCCATGAGCTAGAAATCTGAGTTAGTTTTGTTTTTAGTTTTTTTGTAGGCATGCATTTCATGTAGTTTAATTTCATATTGTATTCCTATCATTGCATTTATATTCTCATTGTAACAACATATAGTTGCAATTGTATTTCATTCATCATTGTAATTACATTATCTTATTGCATTTTGTCATTACATGTTGTCATTGTATTCCTTCATTCCATTCTATTTTCTTTTGCATTAGGGACAATGCAATCTTTAAGTTTGGGGGTATATGCCTAGGAGTTGAAATGCACCCCATATCAAAATTTGAAAAAAAAAATCTATAAAAATGCAAGGCTTTTGTGCTTTGAAAATTCTTCTTCTTGCATTCGATACATAAATCTTGAATTGCTCTAATCTTTAATAAGTCTATTAGATATACTTGATGGATAATTTCATCTCTTAGCTCTGCATTGGTATATCTATTGGTTTGATTAGAGAATATCTTGTATCATTCCTTTTGTTTTTGGATGACTTTCTCCTACTGCAGCATGTGTGATATATATCTATATTTGTATATTCTATAAATAAAGGCACTCCAATGTGAGTGCAATGAATAAATAAAGTATCTTTAAGGGGAAACACTCCTCTGCATGCGTTAGAAAAAGGAATCTAGCCAAAGGTTGTCATTGCCTGAGTGTGCGTCGTTACATTGAAGTACTTCCTCGGGGTTCGTTGCACAACATCTTACTTCTCAGGGTTTAGGGTGCATTCATTGTTCGATATCCTTCTCTCTATATATAATAAAAAAAGAAAAAAATGGAAAATAAATATATGATATTATGTGTGTTGCTAAATAAATGCTGATAGAAGGAATGAATATAGGATGTTAGGTATTCTTGAATTGCTAGATTATCTATTGATGTGGAGTTGAGTATGCATTTATCTCTCTTGTCGTTACATAAGATTTATCAATTGATTAAGATAATTCAAGTATTTAGAATGCCTTGATCTTTTGTTGGACCTTGTTTATTTAATCTTTACTTGAGGACAAGTAAACACTCAAGTTTGGGGTTGTGATAGCTCTTTAAAGATGTAAAACCAATGTTTGATTTTGATATAACAAATAATTTAATAAATTTCAAAGTAAATAAATTTTTAAGTACTTAAAATACTCACATTTGACAAGTAAAATTTATACTTAAAATGTTTTGAAGTCAAAACATAAACCCCATAAAATTTTCTAAGTGTTTCAAAGCTAAAATACTCAAAATTGCCCAGGCTTGCCCGTTTCGAAACCCTTGAGCAATTAATTAGTCTATTGAACTTTTAAATTTGTACGAACTAATAAAAGTAAGCCTCAAAAAGCACCAACAACAACTATTGAACATTCAAGTAAAATCCAAGCATTTATTTCAAACCCTTCAGCTTATAGAGTCAAATTTGTGTACCCAACTTGTAAAATTCTTCATTGTTTATCTTTCTTTCAAGTTTGGGAGTGTTTGTTTGTAATTGGGCAATTAATTAGTCTAGTGAGAGATACATTTCAGATTGTGTTTCTTTCTTTGTAATTGTGAGTGAATTTGATTAAGCTTTGGGTAGAAAGCTTAACCGGTTTGTAAGGTTTTCTCATAATCCGAAAAAAGGAAGAATCAATTAGTGGATTGGTTGAAAATCCATAGTGGGAGCTAAGGTAGTGGATGTAGAGCTTGTTAGAAGCTTGAACCACTCTAAATTGTCTTGTCTCATCTTTTTCACTTATTCTTTTCCTCCCTTTAAATTTTTAATTGTCAATTCACCCATCTCTTGGCCATTTGAAATTGTGTGATCAACTCAACAATTGGTATCGGAGCTACACTCATTAGAAAGATTTCAAACCTCTTGAGTCGATTCTTGGAGATTTCGATCAACAACAACTAGAAGCAATGGCATCTACCTCCGGCAACAACTACAAGTCACAATCTATCACGAAGCCTCCTTACTTCAATGTGGATAACTATCCCTATTGGAAGAATAGGATGAATCTCTTCATCAAATCTAATGATTATCTAATATGGGATGTTGTGGAAGATGGCCCAACCATTCCCTTGAAGAGAACCGATGAAGGAAGACTCGTTCCAAAGTCCAAGCACAAAATGACCGATGAAGAACGAAAGAAGCTTCAAATCAATGACAAAGCTCTACACATGATCATTTGTGCTCTTGGACCGGATATGTACTCGAAGATGAAGGAAGACTCGTTCCAAAGTCCAAGCACAAAATGACCGATGAAGAACGAAAGAAGCTTCAAATCAATGACAAAGCTCTACACATGATCATTTGTGCTCTTGGACCGGATATGTACTCGAAGATGTCTTCATGTACAGGTTCTAAGGAGGTGTGGTACAAGCTAGAGACCGCATATAAAGGAACTAACGACATCAAGAAGACCAAGATTGGGATCCTTAACTATAGCTACGAGAGTTTCAAGATGGAGCCCAAGGAATGCGTCACTCAAATATTCGATCGCTTCTCAGTCATCGTCAATGGTCTCAAGGGCTTCAGTGAGACTATTCCTAAAGACAAGCTAGTTCGGTAGCTCCTCTATTCTCTCCCAGATTCATGGGAAGGAAAAAGAACCGCAATTATCGAGGCCAAAAACTTGAAGACCTTAAAGCTCGATGAGTTGGTGGGATCTCTTCTCACTCATGAGATCATGAAGAAAAGAAGAGTAGAAAAAAAGAAAAGAGAAGAAAAAAGTGTGGAGAAGAAGAAGGTAGAGGAGAAGAAGCAAGGAATTGCTCTCAAAGCTTCACATGAAGAGAGTGATGCTAGCTTAGATAAGGAGGAAGAAGAATTGGCTATGATAGCCAAGAAATTCGCTCGATTCATGAAGTCCAATCGGGGAAGAAAGTTCCATAGAAGATGAGACTTCAAGAACAATAATAAAGAGGGAGAGAAGGACCAACTCATATGCTATGAGTGCAAGAAGCCGGGGAATAATCGATCCGATTGTCCTTAACTCAAAAGGAAGAGCTTCCAGAAAAAGAAGAAGCTCAAGGAAAACGTTGCTACTTGGAGTGATGAGGAGTCATTCGAAGAGAAGCAAGAAGTTGACAACCTTTGCCTCATGGCCATTGATGATGATCTTATGGTAAACCCTAACTCATCTACTTTAGATTTCACTTTTGATGAACTTCATGATGCTTATGATGAGTTGCAAGAGGTTTACGATGAGTTGGTTGAGAAATACAAAAAATCAATTTTGAAAAACAAACAAATGATTTCGGTTTTAAGAGCTCAAAACGATTCACTTTCGAAGACCAACTCAGAACTTGAAAAGAAGGTTTTGCTTTTACAAAATTCATCAAATGAATTTGAAAAGAAATTCATTGATTTGAATAACTTTCTTGAAAAATACCATGTTTATCACCATGAGGAGATTGATAAACTAAAAGCTTCTCTTAACACTATTGGGAAAAATAGTTTTGGAAAAGAGAATTCTTTAAAAACCCAATATGTAAAGAGAAATTTTAATAACTACAAACAAAGAAGCTCTCATAGGCATCCTAGAGGTAAAAGAGTTAGGAGTGTGTGGGTTCCTAAGGAACTTGTAATTTCTAACAATGTTGATGCTATTTCTTCTTGAATTCCTAAGGGAACCAAGTATTTTAGAGCTAAATCACATGGACCCAAAATGATTTGGGTACCAAAAATCAAGAACTAATCTTTGTTTGTAGGGGGAGCATTGCTACAAGGCCAAAGCTTCAAGTCAAAACACATGGTACCTTGATAGTGGATGCTCAGGACACATGACCGATGACTAGAGTAGATTCTTGGATCTAAAGCCTAAAAGTGGTGGAGTGGTGACTTTCGGTGACAACTCCAAAGGCCATATTGAAGGAATATGCTCTATTGGTAATCACTCTTCAATCTTAATTGAAAATATTCTTTATGTCAACGGTCTAAAACATAATTTCTTGAGCATTAGTCAATTTTGTGATAAAGCTTTTAATGTTCTTTTTAATGTTAATGGTTGCAAGATAATGAACATTGAAACTAATAAGACTATGCTCAAAGGTCATCGCATAGGTAATATATATATGGTGCATTTAGATGACATAAACATTTCAAATGCATGTTTTGTAGCTAAAGATGAACATGATTCATGGTTATGGCATAGGAAACTAGGACATGCTAGCATGAGTGTCTTAGAGAAATTGATTTCCCAAAATCTAGTTAGAGGTTTACCCAAGATAAAGTTCTCATTAGATAAAATTTGTGGTGCATGAGCCAAAGGTAAACATAAAAGAACCTCTTTTAAACCTATTAATGATGTTTCAACTAGTAGGGTATTACAATCGATACATATGGATCTCTTTGGGCCAATTAGGACAATTAGCTTGGGTGGAAAATCATTTGCTTTTGTGATTGTTGATGATTTCTCTAGATACACTTGGGTTATGTTTTTAAGTATTAAAGATGAGGCTTTAGAAAAATTCATCACATTTTCAAAAATCACTCAAAATGACCTTGGTCAAAATATTTCCCATATTAGAAGCGACCATGAAAACGAAATTCAAAATCTAGGTTTTGATGATTTTATAATAAAAATGGTATAGGCCATAATTTTTCCGCACCTTACACTCCTCAACAAAATGGGGCAGTTGAGAGGAAAAATCAAACTTTAGAAGAAATGGCTAGAACCATGCTTTGTGAAAACAATTTACCTAAATATTTTTGGGCGGAAGCCACAAACACTTCTTGCTATATTATTAATAGAGTAATGATTAGGCCACTTTTAAAGAAAACCCCCTATAAGATTTTAAAATCTAAAAAGCCTAGCATTTGTTATTTTCATACTTTTGGATGTAAGTGTTTTGTTTTAAACAATGGAAAAGATAATTTGGGTAAATTTGATGCAAAAAGTGATGAAGCTATTTTCTTAGGATATTCTTCAAATTCTAAAGCTTATCAAGTCTTTAACAAAAGAACCTTAGTTTTAGAAGAGTCAATTCATGTGGTTTTCGATGATAACCTCCTTCCGAGGAAGGATTCTTGTGATGATGATGATGTAGGAATCATTGAAGCTAATGATGGTGGAAAATCATCAAAGGTGGATGAGGTTCCAACCAAAGAGAAAGAGGCACAATATCCTCCCATAGAAGCCTCGAAGGACATGAACCTTGGCGAAAAGAAAGTGAGCTACCCAAGGGAACTCAACTATGTCAAAGGTGGTGAAATCTTGGGTGATTCATCCAAGGAAGTAACCACTAGATCCTCTCTTAAACTTATGAATAATATTGCATTCATCTCATGCATAGAGCCTAAAAATATAAAAGAAGCATTAAATGATGAATTTTGGATATTGGCTATGCAAGAGGAATTGAATCAATTTGAGATGAGTAATGTTTGGACATTAGTTCATAGGCCTAGTAATAATTCTACTATAGGAACTAAATAGATTTTTAGAAACAAACTAGATAAGAGTGGTAAGATAGTGAGAAACAAGGGTAGGCTTGTTGGTCAAGGTTACACTTAAGAAGAGGGAATTGATTTTGATGACACCTATGCACTCGTAGCTAGGATGGAAGCAATTAGGATGCTTCTTGAATTTGCATGCTTTAATGAATTCAAGCTTTTTCAAATGGATTTCAAGAGTTCCTTTTTAAATGGTTTTATAAATGAAGAAGTGTATGTAGAAAAACCACCCAGGTTTGAAGATCCAAACTTTCCAAACCATATTTTTAAACTAACAAAAGCTTTATATGGTTTGAAACAAGCTCATAGAGCTTGGTATGAAGCACTTTCAAACTTTTTAGTTGAAAAAGGTTTTGAAAAAGGGAAGGTGGACACTACACTTTTCATTAAAAGAAATGTCAATGACATATTAGTAGTTCAAATTTATGTTGATGACATTATATTTGGTTCTACTAATGAGTTTTATTGCAAATAATTTTCTAAGCTAATGCAAGGTGAATTTGAGATGAGTATGATGGGGGAGCTCTCATTCTTTTTGGGACTCCAAATCAAGCAAAGGAAGGATGACATCTTCATCAATCAAGCTAAATACATCAAGGATATGCACAAGAAGTTTGCCTTGGAGAATGTGAAGCCTCAAGCCACTCTTATGAGCTCATCAATTAAGCTTGACAATGATGAAGAAGGTAAGTGTGTTGATTCTAAGCTTTATCATTTCATGATTGGATCTTTTCTTTACCTCATCGCAAGTAGACCCGATATCATGTTTAGTGTTTGCTTGTGTGCTAGGTTTCAAGCTAGTCCTAGATAATCTCACCTTATAGCCATTAAGAGAATCTTTAAATACCATAGATATACACCTTGTTTAGGTGTTTGGTATCCTAGAGACTCTTCCTTTGACCTTCATTCCTTCTCCGATGCAGATTATGGGGGATGTAAAGTAGATAGAAAAAGTACCCCTGAGACATGTCAATTCCCAAGCAGTATGCTCATATCTTGGTTCTCTAAGAAACAAAATAATATAGTCTTATCTACCACCGAAGCGGATTACATATCAGCCGAGAGTTGTTGTGCTCAAGTCCTTTGGATGAAGCAAAAACTCTTAGATTTTGGAGTTGATGTAGGTACCATACCCCTTAACTGTGACAACACTAGTGCAATATGTCTCACTAAGAATCCCTTCCAACATTCTAGAACCAAACACATAGAAATAAGACATCATTTCATTAGAGATCATGGCTTAAAGAAAGATGTAGTTCTATAGTATGTTGACATCTTAAACCAATTAGCGGATATCTTTACCAAACCTCTAGACAAAGAACGTTTTTGGACTCTTAGGAGGGAGTTAGGTCTAACAAGTCTATCTTGACCTTTTAGAGCCCTTAAGTGCAACAATTTGCTTGAATTTTGAATGATGATCGTGCTTATGTGATTTTTCTTCTTAATGCATCTATGCTTGTTGTTAGTAGGAGTATGCAACTGTTTTAGTTCATTTAACATGCTCATATATATCATTTACATGCATTTAGGCTCGATCTAAGTTGGCCTTTTGGACTTAAATTTGCCCAAAATGCATTTTCTAGCAAAGATGTAACGAAATAGGTACACCTGTTTCGATACGGGCTCGATCTAAGTTGATTATAGTAATGAATTGTATCAAAATATGCTCTCCGCATTTTTATATGGGTTCATGGTGTTGTTCCGAAACAGGGTCAACGTATATCGAAACAAGTCTCGTTCCGAAACAGCCCGAAAGTGTTTCGAGACCCCGTTCTGATACGCCAAGTGGCGTATTGATACACATCCTTGTAGACTATTTTAAATAGCCTTAAATGAGTATCAAACTTTAATTAAAACACCAACTCTTATTTTCTCACAAACCCTAACTGAAAACCCTTATATAAACTCCTCAAATCCCTTGATTTTTCACATCAAAACCTAAATTTTTTGAGTGTTTTCAATCTACACATCAAGGCTAAAGAGTTGTAAGAAATTTGGTGCATTAATCATCCCTCATTCATCCATTATCATATATCAAGGCATAAACCATTTTATTTTCTTTTTAAATTTTCGTTTTATTTTCTTTAATGTTTTTACTCAATTTTTGTATAGTAAATATTCTTATGGTATGGTTTTGAAGTTTTTGCAAAATTTGTTTAAAACTCAAAAAAATTTGGTTCAAATATAAAAACTATATCGTATATTTTTCTTTATTGTTTTTCGAAATTCTTTTTACCAAAAATTTATTTTATGTTTATATATGTTTTTACAGTATATATTATAGATTTTTATACACCTTGACTATTGGATTTCCTATTGGATTGAATTTAGTTGATTTACGCATACATGTGTTTTTTTGTCTTGATTTATTTCTAGATTTTGAATATGGGTTCTAGGAAAAGAGTACGAATCGATGGGGCTGGTGGAATTTCTAACATTGATGACGGTTCCTCTCGTCCCAACCTCACTCTACTCTATCAAAAGAGTCTTCAAAACAAAGACGCCCATACCAACTTCAAGTCATGCAATCCGTCGTGAGCATGTTGTATCTATTCCCTTCTTGTATTCTGAACATTTTCAATTTCGCTATCTCACTTTATTGAGGCATTGGAATTTCTTACAATTTTTGAGCTTACCTGGTACTTTGTACCGTAACATGGTTATTCAGGTACAAAAACAAGAGTTATCATCACTTTTACGCTTCTTATCGCTCCGGTAACCGCCTTTCCTCTTTTCTGCGGCTTTCATCTTAGCTTCAGTGGCAATAGCTCGGTTCACCAAAGTTTGGAAATCCGTGATATTGAGTCGTATTTAAAGTATTCGCAAAATTCTGCAACATACTGTTCGATAGATCGGTTAGCCTGCTTTAGGTACAAAATCGCTTTCTTCTATCAGCTAGATATTGTTCGCTGATGTACTTCTTATTGAACTCCTCGATAAAGAATTTCCACGTTACTGACTCAACCGGGGCAATTAGATTCGTGGTTTCCCACCAGCTTAGTGCTTCGTCGGCTAACAGAGCAATCACGCTCTCAAGTTTATGCTCATCTAAGCATGTAGTTGCTTCGTCAGGATTTGGGTAGTTCGTTCAAGCTAGTAAATATGTAAGCTCGGTGCTGCACGAGCTTCTCGATTGGTGCTCGGCTTGGTGTCGTAGCGGCATGGACAAGATGATCTTGTCTAATGTTCGATAGGAGCTGATCGAACACCTCCTTCGTACTGAGGAGACATTCTCTTTGAATCGATTGGATAGCATGAGCTTCCTGCTAAGTTTGGACTTGTTCAGGGGGTTGAACCGGTCCTTGGGGTTCTGTTTGTTTCGAAGAATCAATTATCATCCCTACACTACCGTCCTCATTATAGGATTCTCAAGGACTTCCATTGTTCCGAGCTACTCTTGTCTCAGACATACTATCAAGGTTTAAGCAAAATTGGGATTAGTAAAGCATAATCACAAGCAATTCAATATAAGACTCCTAGGTGGCATAATTTAAACCTATATGATGCATGACATATTCGTATAAGCTTTAGGACCTATAACCTAAAGCTCTGATACCACTTTATGTAACACCCTTCGCCCGGGTTAGGAGTGAAGAGCGTTACAACGCGCAGTGGGCATACAACAAAACAATTAGCATAAGAACTTAACATGTAAACATAGAACTCACTTGGCAAACTTTTCAATAGGTGGGCTAACAAAAACTTTAACAAACATATACCATACTAGACATGTTACTATCTTAACATTACCAAACATGTATGCTATTACAACAAGGTAACCATATAACATGCTTAGACAACATACAACCAAATCGTACATTGTTTACATCCTAAACAACTAAACTATAAACAAACATCATACTTTGAATTAATGCTTACTTAAACTAGAGCATACACACAAGTTCAACCAACTTATCTTATTAAACTAGGTCATTAGAACCATATAACCAATAATGTGCATTTTGATTACAATCATCCCTGATCCATTAGAAACAAACCATGTATATCAAATTCCAACCAATGCATTCGAACACTAGATGCCATCAACCTATACATTATTCGAATTACTCATATAAGCATACAAAGACATGTTCTAAATATGTTCACAAACTTCCTAAAAATCGTATACCATTTTGTTCAAGCTATCAAATAGGTCAAGCAAGCAAATTCATTAGTTTACCAATTTCATAAGATTATACCTAACACCAAACGTTTTCAATCCATATTAGCCTCAAACCATCCAATCATAATAAAAAATAGTTCATTCGAACATAACATAGATCCAATGGATAATATAGATGCATTGTTTCTAATCAAAATCAGGAATTCCAAACATGTACATATATTACACATTCAAATACCACAATATCAAAATATCATATAGCATTTGACAAATAAATTAACGAAGCTTACCATATATATATATATATATATAACCCCCTCGGCCCGGCCTAGCCACCATACCAACCCGATGTGGTCACACGAGACTAACCGAAGAAAAACCCAAAGAGTTCTCTCTAATTAGCAACCCTAAAAGAGGAACAAGATTTTAAACTTATCTTTTCTAGATGCTCATTTAAAAAACCTAGGCCTAAAACACTCGCAGCAGAAGAAAACATGACGAAACCAGCTTCTAACTGGTAAACAAGCATACAAGGACCAAAATGCAATTCTAGCATAAAACAGGGACCTAACATGAAATTAAGGTTACCATTTTTCAATTATCCAGTTTTCATACTTGCATGCCAAAATGCAGCTCAAAACAACCATCCAAACTCACCCAATTGATAATACATCAACTATGGACTAAAATGCAAGAAAACAAAACTTAGGAGATGCCCTTAACTAACATAACTGCCAGGTGTTTCGAAACACCACTGCCCGTTTCGAAATAGGGCTTCAAAAATAGATTTTCCAGAAGCAAATCATTCTCAAACACCAAGGGGCATTTCGAAACAGCTAGGCATAATTCATGCTTGTTTCGATACAAACGAGCCCGTTTTGAGACCTATGGGACCAGATTGGTCCAAAACGAGTTTTAGGCATTCTCGAAGCTTACCGAAACCAACCAAACGATATACAATCAGCAAAAGATCAACAAAACATGCATTTCTCAGATATAGGGACCTAACAACATCAAACAAGAGCATTTCGACGCAAAGATTAAACAAGAACGACTCATACAAAGAACCACATTAGCATAAGAGGTCAAAACACAAGTCAAGCTTTAAAACAACGAAACCAAAGCTCATGCAACTTCAAAAGATCATAACAAACATGTCTCAACAAAAAGGGAGTCCAACATACGCTCCCAACACCCATAAAGGTCTTGCCCCATTGCTACTACTCTACTATTGGAACAAACCATACTTGAGCTAAGATTTGGACTATTGGACACCTTCCTTGCTCCCTTGCTGCCCCAAAAGGTCTAACGATCTGGATTATTAGAAAAGAGAGCGTGTGCTAGAGAGCTTAGTGAGCGGCGCTCAAAACCAAAGCAACAACAATGCAGTTTTAAAACCATATAATTTGTTCATAAAAAACCTTCTTTCAAATCATTTCCTTGCATCGAAACCGATAAAACAAGCTAGAAATACAACATAAGGTATCCTCAATAGTCACAACCACAATACCGCAATTCATGCATTACCGATGCATATTCACCATAACTTACCAAACTCGTTCAAACCATTCATTACCGATACATGTCAAATCTCAACTTACTGACACATGATTAAACACCATATCAAAACATAATATAAACATAATGCGAAATAACACGTGTATATTGGCCACAACTGATACGGGATGCCACTACCCGCAGAGACAGTTTTTTATTTGGGATGGCACTACCTGTAGAGCCCAAGGTGATAACACTACCCCTATCACTCTCAAATCGGATATACGGACACCATGATGACACTACCCCCATCAAGTCACATGCATTACCGATGCACAAAATTCACTTCGGCCAGGATGCCACTACCCACAGAGCCCGTTGATGATAGCACTATCCCTACCACTCGCATCACAATAGCTCTACCCCTATTTTGAAACCGAAGGATACCACACGCGCGGATTTTGTATAAAGGAGCTCTCCACATCCTATTGATCGATCAACATATTCGATATATCTAATCTCATCACTTGACAATATACAAATTACCACCAAGTTTACCCAATGTTTTCAATGCATAAATATGATCACAACATCCCATTTCAAAACGTATACAATGCATGTCGTTTCTCAACATAATTACAAAACTTTGAAATCATAACAACAACTCATGGGATTTCATATAACAACATTTAAAACAACTCATTATGCATGAAAACAGTATGATTTATCATAACCATCTATGAAATCGCATCATCATCACATTAAACCAAAACAATCGGAAACAAGGTGAAAATAAGAGCGAAAACACCCAAACTTATGCTTGAGCTTAGATTGGTCTTTCGGACACAATCCAAACCCTTAAAACATGTCCTTAACCACGTTAAGGCTTTAAAAACATTTCCACTCACCAACAAACCACAAACACAAGCCGAAACGCCGATTCAAGCTTCCTGATCACCTAAAAACGCATCCGATGATCTCGAATCCAAATCACATGCTTCTAACCATTTCAAAATAGAGCATTAGACTTCATTTCAACTCACAAACTTGCTGGAAAATAGAGACTCATCATCTAACAACAATCGGCCAACAAAACATATCTGAAATAAACCGAAAACATCGAATAAATTAACCCAAACAATCTCCAACCAAAACCCAACAAGATTATCATCATAAATACATCTAATAGCATCAAAAAACTTTAACCCATCATTATATAACCACCAGCTAATGATTTCTCACAAATCCAAGCCAAAAAACCCAAAAATATCAATATGAAACTTCATCAACTCAACCAAATTCGGGATTCTTTTGATCAACCCATTATCTCAACATATTTCAACATCAAAAACATTGCCCACAACAATCTAAAACCCAACAAAACCTGATCTAACAATGAAACTCACTAAACAACCATTTTTAGCTTGATTTCACACTTTTTGATAAATATCTTTGTAAAACTTTTAATCTAAAACAATAAAAGAATCAATAACATGTGAATATCAATAAAGAACCTTACATTAGAAGAGAAAAACTCAGCTCACCTCTAATGGTAGAATTTCCCCTTGTTTTTCAAGAAAAAGCTTATGAAATCTAAAGAAAACATTTTGGGTTTTAGAAGAAAATCATAAGGAAAATACTTTGATGATTAAAAATTGTAACACCCCAATTTTGGGCTTAGAAGTTTAGGGTCTGAGCCGGACCGGTCTGATTTTCGTTTCGAATAGAAAATGAGGTTTTAGGGAAAGCCTAGTTTGGGATGCTTTAAAAATATGGAAAAATATTTAAAAATCCTCTTTTAATATATATAGGAGAGTGGTGAAATCAATTTTACAAAATAAGGTTTGGAAGTACAACATTTTGAAATAGTGACTAAAATGCGATTTTTGAAAAGTTCAGTGGTGACTGTTTTGTAAGGATTGAAACTTTGAATCTTTAAGGAGCTAATTTACCCAAGAAAGATTTCTCCAGATTTTTCTTAAATTTAAGTGATTTAATTAATGTTTTAATTAATTAGATGAGGAGAGAAACTACCTTTTGATTAAATCAAAACTAACTTTTCTTAAAACTTTCTCATCTCATTTTCTCTCAAAATTCCCTCATCCAAACACTTTTCTCCAGCAACTTTTCCATTGATTTTCAATTCAATTGATGAGGATTCAATCAACAATTAATTCCTAATCCTTTCTACATCAAATCCTTTTTATTTACTTATTGGATTTTCAAGAAAATTATCTCTAATCAAGGAGAAATCTACATTTAGAGGTAAGGTTGTTCTTCTCCTCTAAATACTCAGTTCTTTACAGAAATTCCCAAGTTATCAATCCTTAATTTAAGTCTTATAAATGGTTTTAATGGTATGAACTTGATTTTGGCTTAAAACTCAAGATTTTGAAGAAATCTTGAAGAATTTCATGGTGATTGTTTGGGCTCTGTTTTGAGATGGTTATTAAATATATTTTGGATGTCTAATGATGTGTAAATGAGGTTTGATCAATGCAATCCCGAATAGGTTATGTTTCCTAAGTTTTTGCTTATGAAAATGGTGGTTTTGGGGTGATCTTGGTGTTCTGTTAATGCTGGAGGTATAAGAACGAGTTTGGGTTCATTTTGGATGTTAATTGATGTTTAGAAATGGTTAGAAGTGATGGATCTTGGCTGGGTTATGTTTTGGAAGAGTTTAGAGGTGATTTCGGTTGTGTTTGGTAGCCGAAATGTTAGATTTATGTAGAGCAACGAGTTTAGGTGTGTTGCTGGTGATTTTAATGCATGATGATGCATTAATCCTCTGTTGTTATGTGTTTAAAACAGGGGAGAATGATCCGAAAGCAATAGAGGTGGCGTTGGAGGTTTCAGATGCTTGGAAGGCTTGTCGGCTAGCATAGTTTTGTGTATCGGTGAGTGGAAAAGAGTTTTCCAGCTTTGAAACATTTTGGACGAGGTTTTGGGAGCTTAGTTTAAGTCTAAAAAACTTAGCTAAGCTCAAGAGTAAGTAAATGGAATTTCTCTCTTGGATTGTGCTATGTTTTGGTTTTAAATGCACTTGGGATGGTTGTGTTTTAATTACTATTTTTAAGCATGTTTAGACATGGTTTAATGTTGGTTTATTAATTCCATTATGATAAAGATGCACTAGGTAAGTGATATTTGGCTTGCATGTGTTGAATGCATATGATTTTAAGCATGTGGTGCTTGTGGAAATGGCATTGTAGTTATGCTTGTAAAAACAGTGGATTAAGGTGGTAAAATTGTTATATTGGCAAGTGATGTAAGTGGTTTTTGGTTACTTTAATCGGATATAGTTAGCCGGCTATAGGATTGGGTGCACCGCGAATAAAGTCGCCTTGTATGTTGAGGGGTTGTAATTGTACCATAAACTCCATCCAAGTATCCTAACGAGAGAGGTAAGATCACAACAATGGTTAAAAGTCTGTGTGTGGTTCGTGGTAAGATCACAACGGTGGTTAAAAGTTCGTGTGTGGATCTTGGTAAGATCACAATGGTGGTTAAAAGTTCGTGTATGGATCTTGTGTTATGTGTCCCGTACTCTCGCTAGTGAGTTATACAACTCCCGATGAGTGATGTTGAGGGGTTGTGATTGTACCATTAAACTCCATCACGGGTGTTGAGGGGTTGTGATTGTACCGGTAAACTCCACCTTGTGTTGTTCGGTAGTGGGTATGAAGCGTGTGGGACAACGCTTGTAATCCGCGTATCCCATTGTATCTTGTGTTGTGATGGTTTGTGATTTATCGCTTGAAAGCCAATATAATGTATTTGTATGAAATAAAGCGTGAGATGCTTGAAAATGATGCAAGGTTGCATGGGAATATGTAAATGGTGCAAGAATGCATGTGAAACTTGTTAAGTACGAGAAAAAGTATATCTTCTATTGTGAATGGTGCATATGTGCATAGAATCTCATAAGTGCATTGAAGTCTTGTGTAGGCTTGTTTTAAAAGGCACATAATGCAAATGTTGCTTTTGTAGTTCATGTGTTTTGCACTTGTTGATTGCATGAGATAGATAGAAGGAACACTTGGTTTTTAAAAGGCATTTTTGCTTTGAAATGATCTTTAAGCATGAGAAAAGTATGGTGTGATGTAGAAGAGATTTCCAAGGAAATTGAGTTAAACTTTGCATGAGGTGTTCATGCATGAAAAGGTTTAAATGATAGTATTGCAAGAATGTGGTTTGGGGTGAGTTGTTTAGCATTTCAAAGTTAAGGGATTAGTTTTCATGTTGAGCAATGCATGATTTAAAGCATGTTGTTTCAAAAGAGGTTTTCAAACAATGCTTTGGTTTATTGAATTGTATCTACGTTTTAAGAAGGTTTTATGATTCGCTGCATTGATGGTGTTTTGGTTTTGAGCATTCCTCACTAAGCATTATGTGCTTACACTCCTTTATGTCCATCAATGCAGATAATTGAAGTTGGGGCAGCAAGAAGCAAGGGATTCAAGAAGAGCTCCACTTGATGAGTATGTCTTGGTTTATAGCTATAGATAATAAAGGCAATGGGGGAAAGAGTCTTTTATGTCGTTGTGTAATGAGATTGTGTATGTTGACCATGTTCGGTTTATGGTTTGAACTTTGTTGTTGATCGCTTTGCCATATTTGAATCTTCTTCTTCATAATGATATGCTATGCTCTTTGATTAAGCAAGATCATGTGTTGGATGTGATGAATGAGTAGGTATGCCTAATGTTTGATTTTATCTAGTCTTTGATGAAATTTGATAGTTATAATGTTTATCTTGTTGATGATGTGTTATGGAATGGTTCCAAATATGTTTGATGGTGTTTTGAAGTGAAAAACCAGAATTTTCTGCTGTTTCTGGGCAGGGTGTATCGAAACACCCTTAGCTGTTTCGAAACGTGTGCAAGAAATGGCCTGGGCATTTCGGAACGGCTAGAAGTGTTTCGAAACACTTTGGCCACTAGAGGTGTCCGTTTCTGAACTGGTTTCGGAACATACCCGCGTATCGAAACCGTCAACACCGTTTCGAAACGGGCGTACGACACGAGTGTTTCTATACGGGTGTCAGTGTTTCGAAACGGGTGACCGTTGGACAGATTCTGCATGCTTTACATTTTAGTCCTGAAAGTTGTAATTGCAATTGCTTGAGCTTGGGATGTCTTTTTAAGATGAAATTTGGCAGGGAGGCTTGGAATATGATTAATTGAGGTTTGGTAAAACTAAAATCTTGAAAGTCCTTTTATTTTCCAAAATTTACATTTTGGTCCCTAAGAGTGTATTTCTTGCAATTGAGTCCTTAAACGTTTCCGATCGCTGTGCTTTTCTCTTCCAAGGTTCTCGGGCTTTCACATATGGTTAATGTGCATCTAGAGAAGTTTAAAAGGAAAAAAAGGGTCGTTAATCAAGGTTGACTTTCGAGTTGACTTTGGTTTTCCCCGTGTAATCTTCGTAGTTCGGGTTAACCGTCTAGGCCGGGCTGCTAAGTTGTTGTTTGGTTGAAAAGAGAATGAAGAAGAGCCTTTTGGAAGTTTTTACGTAAATTCTTGAAATGATTCAATGTTTTATTCTTTTACAAACAATCACTAAAACAGTTTTGAAAATTCGCATTTTAGTCACAAGACCAAAATGTCATAATTCGAAACTCATTTTCCAAAATTGATTTTGCACACGACATATATACAATATATAAGGATTTTAGAAATTATTTCCACATTTTTAAGAACACTCGAGGGTAGTTTTCCCTGAACTCACCCTAAACTTACCCGAACTTCAAAAATAGGTTCGACCAACTCTAAAATCATCACCGGAACACCTCAGCCCAAAACCAGGGCGTTACAACTCTCCCCCACTTAAGAAATTTCGTCCTCAAAATTTACCTAATGGAAAAAGATGCGGAAACAACTTCTCCATGTCATCTTTTCTCTCCCAAGTGGCTTCTTCTTCCACGCCACGCCGTTGCCATTTCACTTTCACCAACTCAATGTTTCTACCACGCAATTCCTTGTTGTCTGTAGCCAAGATTTCGAATGGTTCTTCATCGTAAGACAAATCCGGATTCAACTCAATCTCTTCAACATGCATAACATGTGACGAATCCGATCTACACTTCTGAAGCATTGAAACATGGAACACATCATGGATCTTTTCTAACTCGGATGGCAAACACAATCTATTAGCAATGGGACCAATTCGCTCAACTATCTCATAACGACTAATAAACCTCAAACTCAGTTTACCTTTCCTACCGAATCTCATCACTTTCTTCCAAGGTGAAACTTTCAGAAACACTTTCTCACCCACAACATACTCTTTCTCTCGGCGTTTCAAAACCTCATAAGATTTTTGATGATCTGTAGCTACTTTCAAGCGGTCACAAATAAATCTTACATTCGTCGTAGTACCCTTAAGCATATCCAGCAACGATAGTAACTTTTGTCCCGCTTCTGCCCAACAGACAGGTGTTCTACACTTCCTACCGTACAAAGCTTCGTAGGGAGCCATCTGAATGCTTGCCTAATAACTGTTATTATACGCAAACTCTACTAACGGTAGATGTTTCTCCCATGAACCCTGAAAACCAATACTACAACACTGCAACATATCCTCTAACACTTGGATTACTCTTTCTGACTGACCATCGGTCTATGGATGATAAGATGTGCTGAAATTCAACCGAGTACCCAAAGCATTATGCAAACATTCCCAAAATCGAGCTGTGAACCTCAAATCTCTATATGACACAATCGATTTCGGTACACCATGCAATCTCACTATCTCCTTGATGTACAACTCAGCCAACTCATCTAATGTGTACGTAGTATGAACAACTATAAAGTGTGCGCATTTTGTGAGACGATAAACAATTACCCAAACTGAATTCTTCCTAGAAGGTTTCAAAGGAAAACTTGATACAAAATCCATAGTAATTCTTTCCCACTTCGATTCCAGAATGCTCAATGGTTGCAACAAACCTGAAGGAAACTGATGTTCGACCTTAACACGCTGACAAACCATACATTTACTCACATATTTGACAAAATTTTTCTTCAATCCAATCCAATAGTATTCGTCTTTTAAACCACGATACATATTTGTACTACACAGATGCATAGCGAACGGACTACTATGTGCTTCGGTCAAAATGGTGCATCTCAACTCAATATCATTCGATACCACTATCCTATTTTTGAAACATAGAACACCATCATTATTGAAGTTGAAATCTGTCGGTCTACCTTCCGCAATATTCTGTACATGAGATGCCAACGTTCTATCTTGCAAGTGTTTCTCTTAGATCATCTGAACCAACAAAGGTTTCACTTGCAATTCGGCCACTAAACCACCATCATGAGACATACTTAGTCTAGCAAACATTGCTCGAAACTCGACTGCCACCTTCCAACTCAAAGCATCAGCCACCACATTGGCTTTCCCTAGATTGTACTCAATCATAAGATCGTAGTCTTTTAGCAACTCTAGCCATCTTCCTTGTCCGAGATTCAATTCTTTTTGCGTCATCAAGTATTTCAAACTCTTGTGATCCGTACATACTGTGCATTTCTCACCATAAAGGTAATGTCTCCAAACTTTCAAAGTGAACACGACTGCGGCCAACTCTATATCATGCATAGGATAATTGCGTTAATGTGTCTTCAACTGCCTCGATGCATACGTTACTACTCTTCCTTCTTGCATTAGCATACAACCTAGACAAACATACGATGCATCACCATATATTACGTACTCTTTCCCTATCACCGGTTGTACTAAAACGAGAGCTTTCGTCAAAGCTTCTTTCAATTTATTAAAGGCTTGTTGTCTTGCTTTTGTCCACTCGAAACAAACATCATTTTGCAACAATTTGGTCAAAGAAGCAACAACCTTAGAAAAGCCTTCTATGAATCATCAGTAATAACCTGCCAAACCTAAGAAAATGTGAATTTGGGTTACCGATTTCGGTTGCTTCCAACTCACAACTATTTCAATCTTCTTAGGATCCACTCTGATTCCCTCGGATGACACAACATGTCCTAGGAAGACTACTTCCCTAATCCAGAACTCACATTTGCTCAACTTGGCATATAACTGGTTATCTAGCAAAGTTTACAACACTAACCGCAAATGCTTATCATGATCTTCCTTGGTGTGAGAATATATCAGAATATCATCTATTAACACTAAAACAAACTGATCTAAATATTCGTGAAATACTCTATTAATCACACCCATAAAAGCAGTTGACGTGTTAGTCAGACCAAAGGGCATCACCAAGAATTCATAACGGCCATAACGAGTGCGGAAAGTTGTCTTGGGTATATATGCCTCTTTTACATTCAACTGATAATAACCGGATCGCAAATCTATCTTAGAAAACACTGAAGCATCTCGCAATTGATCAAACAAATCATCAATCCTCGGCAAAGGATACTTATTCTTCATTGTCAACTTGTTTAACTGTCGATAGTCTATACACATTCTCATACTACCATCTTTCTTCTTTACAAACAAAACCGGTGCACCCCACGGCGAAATGCTCAGACGAATGAATCCTCGGTCTAACAATTTATGAGCTTCTAACACTGAAACAACATTAGACAAGAACTTAATGTTCTCGACAACTACCACTACTTCGTAATCATCTGATAGCTTCAACGATACTCGTTTTGTCTCAAAATCTACCATAGCCTTGTGCTCCACGAGCCAATCCATACCTAAAATCACATCAAATCCATAGAATGGCAATTCCATCATATCCACCGGAAACACATGGCCCTGAACCATTAGCGAACATCTTCGATATACCTTTCTAACCCCAACTGTTTCTATAACCCCCCAAAATCTGGTCTAGTCGGAATTTGGTTCTTGTGATCGGAAAAATCTACATTGAAGAAGTCTAAATATTGTGTTGACTAGTTAATTATTGATATCGAACCCTAATTGGGGTTGAAATATTGTCATTGGACTCTACTGAATAATATTGAACCTTAATGGTGACTAAATTGAAGAAAATGCAAGTGGGAGATCAAAACTATAGTTGAATGAGAAATGAGGGATTAACCTTATGATTAGCCCCTTTTCCTTTATAATTTTCTATGTGGAGTCACCGGGAGAGCCTCCTTCAATTGAAGGAAAGCTATCTTAATTGAAGACTAAGGAAATAACAAAATTGGCTTACCCGGTTTCAAGAGAAAGCTAACACCTCTCTATCCTTATCATCTTCATCACTTACCTCCAAGCACACAACACCATTGGAGGAATTTCAAGCTTTGCAATTTCTCCGTTTTATCGATATCAAATCATTGCTATCGATTGGGGAAGCTATAATCCTCAACCGATTATTAAATTCCATGGATAAAACATGATTAATTTTAAGCTAGGGTTTTGACATATTTATAGATATCTCATCGTTGTCATCTCTATTGAGATCAGTTATCGAATTTGATATTGTTATATTGATTTTGATATTGAAATATCGACCCTAACAATCTCCTTATTGATTTCCTAGCTCAAGAATTTGATAAAAGGCATCCATCGTCTCCATCTCAAGCTAGGAACAAGGGGATTGTTATCCGAGAGCCTTGAAAGCTTCGGATTATCAAGGTGAGTATAGTCGGAGTCTTGGGTTCAGGCGAAAGGCCTTCCCGAATCATTATTTGATATTTTAGATTGCATCGCTAACATTGTTGTTAAAGAAAATTGCATTAGATGGTTAATCAAACACTGTGGTAAGTGTCGGTAAGTTGCTAATGAACATTGGATATAGTCATTGATATTGTCATTGTGAATTGTTATTGACATAGTCATTGTCATTGAATTATTGTATAGAAATCATTGGACATCAATATTGACACCGAATTATGAACTATTGATGATGAGATACATATATTTGTCATTGGTAATATTGAAAGCATCGGACATTGGTATACTATTGATTATTGAAATGAATATGAACATTACAGCCTTGGATTAGAATGGAAATTGGATACAATGTGCATGCCATAGAATTCATGAGCTTAGTGTACGAGTGGACTATGGTCCTAAGGCTACGACCTATATTGATTTGGTGAGGCGAAGGGATGTGTATTGATATTGGTCATATTGGCGAGGCAGAGGGACTAGACCATTCATTGACTTGGCGAGGCGTAGGAATTCGTGTATCCACGATCTCGATTCAATCCAAGGGTTAAAGATGAAACGAACATGTTTATACATTGCATATTATTGTATGTCATTAATATTATTGGCGTGAGATTATGACTGAGCATCTTTAAGGCATTATTGATATTTATGTTGTTTTTAACTACCTCACTAGGCAAAGTATGCCTAACGTGTCTCATCTCATGCATTTTCAGGTTAAAAGGATTGTGTGTCCGAAGATCGGATTGGCAAGCAAAACAAGTCACTACAAGCCTCAAGTAATGTGTTTTTGACTTGTGAACTCCTAGGAAGGTGGCAAAGTAGTTGAACTAGTCATTTGTGCCTATTTTGTGGTGTAGGTGCATTGCCAAAGTTGTAATAAGTTATATAGCTTAAAATGGCTTTTTGGTGAAGTTTAAAATGGATGGAAATTGTATACATGACTCAAAAAGGTAAAAACATAGTAAACATATTCATATGATCATGAAACTTGGCATGCTAGTAGTTCATACCATTGAAATGTTGTGTGTAAAGTTTCATTGCATTTGGACATCATTCGAAAGGTTAAATTGATTAAAAACCATCAAAAATATGTCATTACAGGTCAGGCCATATCGGAACGAGTGATGGCGTTTCGATACGGGTGTACATTAATGAACCTAAGGATAAGGGTGTATCAAAACGACATTGAGCTATTTCGAAACATTTTGTCACTGGAGACCAACGTTTCGATACGAGTTCATATCGTATCGAAACAAGTCAAAGTCAAAGTCAAAGGTGATCAATTCGTTTCGATACAGGTCAAGCCTGTATCGATACGGTCTAAAGGAAAAAGTCAACAAAAGATGGTCAAAGTCCACCCGTTTTGAAACAGCTAAGGGTGTTTCGATACAGGGTTAGGTAAGTTAGTTAAGGGCTCATTGAACAGATTGCTAGTTTCACAATTTAGTCACTGAATATTGTAAGATTAAATTAGATAGGTTATTGATCTCCAAATGGTATAAAAGTTTATATGCTAGTTAATAATATACTGAATTACATGGTGTTATTGTCTGTTGCATCAAGAGACCTTTATTTGTCACTTTTACGAATTAGTCCCTAAAACTTGTAAAAGTTAAAATTTGGTCCTAAACAGTTTAATGTGGCCTTTTTGTAAACGAAATGGATTAAATGCATATTGGTAACGTTTTGTTTGTGTAATATTGATTGAGTGTTGAAAATAGAATGGAATTTATCACACCGATCACCGAATCACTCATCGGTAACACGCTTCGACCGGGTTCTCGACTAGGCTGAGAAGGGGGTGTTACAGTTTCACAGAAGGAGCTAGTAACATTCATACCCACATCTATTACTTCACATGGTATATCTAGAAACTTAGCTTGCTGACTTAAAATATATGAATGTGTAGAACCGGAATCAATCAAAGAGAGAAATTTCAACTACTGTAACATAAAATTACCTACAATCACAGCTGTGTCGTTCCTACCCGCGCGATGCGCATAAACTCTAGATGGTCCACTTCTCTCAGGCTATACTGCGACAACATGCGCCATGTTTCTTTGACCATCGTTCCTAGGCTAGAAGTTTCCTCGACCGCTCCCACGGCCTCTTTGATGCTTGTCAGCTCCTGTCAGAGTCTGACCATCTCTAATAGGGTGTAGACAATCTCACTTTAGATGTGCTCGTGATACAATTCCAACATGTACCATAAGTACCCCCAACACTCTCCAAATTGTTGCCTCCCACATTTAACACACTCGGGGGAAAGATTAGCAGATTCTTGGCCCTGATGGCCACGTCTCGGGTTATCACCACCTTGCCTATGATCACTATGATGCCTCCAATCCTTGTGCCTATTGGCACGGTCTCTGTCCCACTCGGCATGCCTTTTCCCTAAACTGGACCCACCGCCTCGAGATGCCAAGCCCAAGCTCTGTTCGATATCTTTGGCTCTAGTGACCAAGACATCAAAGTCTATGAAATCTTAAGCTAACATGTATGTCTTCACATCCTTGATCAAGCCATAACGAAAACGATCACATTGTTCCCTCTCAGTGGGAACCAACTCTGAAGCATACTGACTCAACCGGACAAACTGCACCTCATACTCCGATATTGTCATGCTACTCTGAACCAGTGCCATAAACTCTCTCTTCTTCTCATCCTAATATCTAGGACTGAGATATTTCTTCCGGAAGGCTGTTTGGAAGAAATCATAGGTAACATCAGTTGTAGGCATACCAAAAGTATAACCCCCTTAGCCTGGTCTAGACGGTTGACCCGAACTACGAAGATTACACGGGGAAAACCAAAGTCAACCCGAAAGTCAACATTGATTAACGACCCTTTTTTTCTTTTTAATCTTATCTAGATGCACATTAACCTTAAGCGTACCCTTGAGATATTCATACTTGAAAAGCACATCGATCGGAAAGCAATAAGGGACTCAATTGCACATCATACAAAAGTTAGGGACCAAATTGTAATTTTTGGAAAGATGGAGGACTTAACTGATTTTTAAATTACCAAAATCAAATTAATCGTATTACATGTTTCCCTGTCAAATTTCACCTTAATCGGACATCTCAAACTCATGCAATTGCAGAAACAATTTTCAGGACTAAAACGTAAAGCTTGCAAACCTCAAAACCATTCAAATCAGTGTCCAACGGTCATCTGTTTCGGAACGGGGTTGACCGTTCCGAAACTCGGGTTCGTTCCGAGACCAGTATCAGAACAGGGCCTGGCAGTGGCCAAAACGTTTCGGAACGGCCCTATCCGTTTCGATACACGAAGGCCAGTACAGGCCCCCGTTTCGAAACACTAGTGCCCGTTGCGATACGGATTGCCCAGATTTTGCATAATTTGCTGGTTTTACATACTTTAAGCCACTCAAACACATCCTAATGACTTCCTAATCATGCCAACAAGCTAACATACATATAAGGTACACGTTTGCAACAACAAAACACATTCATGGCATCAATTAAGAGAATTCACAAGTCTATAGGCATGCATCCTAATATCCAAGCCACACAATCATCAAAGCATCAAAACAAGCATCAAAATGGCCATTTACAAATCCAAATCATTTAAGGCATCATGCCACAACTAGGGAGTCCAATACATCTCCCAAATCACATCCTAGGTTCCCATTGCCAAATATCAAAAACTAATAATGTTGTGAAAACATCACCATATATGAGCTTAGCTTTCCCTTGGATTCTTAGCCTCCTTGCTGCCCTCAAACACCTCAATTATCTGCATTATTGGTTCAAGAGAGAGAGCGTAAGCACAAATGCTTAGTGAGGCATGCTCTAAAGAAACAACACAATAATGCATTTTATAAAACACTTTTCACAAAGCCTTTTAACACATAAACATCATTATTCATGCAACAATGCATACACATCAAGCATCTCATGCTTCATTAACTTCAACATGTCATATTGGCTTCCAAGTGATACCATAACCATTTACAACATAAAACACAAAACACAAGGTGGAGTTTACCGGTACAATCACAACCCCTCAACACCCGTGATGGAGTTTAATGGTACAATCACAACCCCTCAACATCACTCATCAATAGTTGTATAATTTCACTAACGAGTACACAGGACACATAACACAAGATCCACACACGGACTTTTAACCACCGTTGTGATCTTACCTTACTCGTTAGTGTACTTGGATGGAGTTTACGGTACAATTACAACCCCTCAACATCCAAGGCGACTTTATTCATGGTGCACCCAATCCTATAGCCGGCTAACTATATCCGATTCAAGTACTTTAAAACCATTACATCACTTGCCAATATACATCATATAACATCAACAACTCACTGTTTTAAAGCATTAAACAAAGCCATTTAACCTCATGCATCACTATGCATCAAATCCACATTTACAACATGTCAAACCAAGGATCTCTTACCATGAGCATCCTTCAACTTATGGTATTCAAAACCAGCATTAACCATGCTAAAACATGCTTTCAAAACAGAATTTAAACATGCATATTATAAACAATGCATCAAACCACTTCATGGCTCATCCAAGAGAGTTTTTCCGAAAACTTACTCTTGAGCTTAGTTAAGTTGCTTAGACTTAAACTAAGCTCCCAAAACCTTCAAACATTTGTTTCAAAGCTGGAAATCCAACTTCACTCACCAATTCTGTTTCGCAAGCTTGTCGATACGCCGATCAAGCCTCCGGATCAACTCCAAAGGTATCCGAAGATGTCTCCCCTGTTTTAAACACATCAAAGCAGAGGATTAATGCATCATCAAGCATTGAAACCTTCAGCCAACACTCTTAAACACACTGCTCTACCTAAAGCCAAAATTTCGGCTACCAAACACAACCGAAATCACTTCTAAACTCTTCCAAACCTTAACCCAGCCAAGATCCATCACTTCTAACCATTTCTAAACATCAATTAACATCCAAAATGAACCTAAACTCGTCCTTATACCTCCAGCTATAACAGAACACCAAAATCACCCCAAAAACCACCATTTTCATAAGCAAAAACTTAGGAAACACAGCCTATTCGGGATTGCATTGATAAAACTTCATTTACACATCATTAGACATCCAAAATACATTTAAGAATCATCTCAAAATAGAGCCCAAACAATCACAACGAAATTCTTCAAGATTTCCTCCAAATCTTGAGTTTTAAGCCAAAATCAAGTTTATATCATTAAAACCATTTATAAAACATAAATTAAGGATTGATGACTTGGGAATTTCAGTAAAGAACTAAGTATTTAGAGGAGAAGAACAACCTTACCTCTAAATGGTGATTTCTCCTTGATTTGAGCCAATTTTCTTGAAAATTCAATGAGGAAATTAAAAGGATTTGATGTAAGATGGATTAGGAACTAATTGATGATTGAAATCTCATCAATTGAAGTGAAGATCAATGAAAAAAGTTGTTGGAGAAAAGTGTTTGGATGATGGAATTTTGAGAGAAAAAAATGAGAAAATTTTAGGAAAAGTTAGTTATGAAATTCCAAAAAGTGGTTTCCCTTTTTCATTTAATTAATTAAATCACTTAAATTAAGGAAAAATCTGGAGAAATCATTTTTGGGTAAATTAGCTCCTTAAAGATTCAAAGTTTCAATCCTTACAAAACAGTCACCACTGAACTTTTCAAAAATCGCATTTTAGTCACTATTCCAAAATGTTGTATTTCAAAACCTTATTTTGTAAAATTGATTTCACCACTCTCTTATATATATTAAAAGAGGATTTTTAGATATTTTCCATATTTTTAAAGCATCCCGAACTAGGCTTTCCCTAAAACCTCCTTTTATATTCAAACCGAAAATCAGACCGGTCCGGTTCAGACCCTAAACTTCTAAGCCCAAAATTGGGGTGTTACAGTGAGTTTTGGCTTAGAGAGGTGGTCTTCCTTGGACATGTTGTGTCAGCTGAGGGTATTCGCGTTGATCCGCACAAGGTAGAGGCTTTGATCAGTTGGAAGGTACCTAAATCAGTGACAGAGGTACGGAGTTTACTTGGTATAGCTGGATATTACCGTAGGTTTGTTGAGGGTTTCTCGAAGATAGCCACACCTTTGACCAAGTTGTTGCAAAAAAACGTTCTCTTTGAGTGGACGGATGCGAGACATCAAGCTTTTGAGAAGCTAAAAGAAGCTCTGACGCAAGCTCATGTTCTGATTCAACCCGAGTCTGGTAAGGAGTTTGTGGTCTATAGTGATGCGTCCATTGTTGGTTTGGGCTGCGTGTTGATGCATGAGGGTAAGATAGTGGCCTATGCATCTAGGCAGTTGAAGGTGCATGAGCGCAACTACCCTACTCATGATCTTGAGCTTGCGGCTGTGGTGTTTGCCTTGAAGATTTGGAGGCATTATCTGTACGGTGAGAGGTGTGTTGTGTTCACGGATCATAAGATATTGAAGTACATTATGTATCAAAAGGAATTGAATCTTAGGCAGGGTCACTGGGTAGAGTTGCTTAAAGATTATGATCTGACGATCGAGTACCACCCAAGCAAGGCTAATGTTGTGGTCGGTTCTTTGAGCCGGAAAGTGGTTGTGGAGTTGAGGGTAATGTTTACTCACTTGAGCATTTCGCGTGATGGTGCTCTTATTGCAGAATTGCAAGTGAAACCATCTTTGATTCAGTTGATCAAAGATAAGCAGTTGCTTGATGATTCTCTTGTTTCGCATGTTCAGGACATTGCGGAGGGTAGACTTTCGGATTTCAGCTTTAGTGATGACAGTGTTATGTGCTTTATGAGTCGAATAGTGGTGCCGGATGATGTTGAGTTGAGACGCACTATCCTGAATGAAGCTCATAGTAGTCCTTTTGCTATGCACCCTCGTAGTACAAAGATGTATTGTGATTTGAAGGATGAGTACTACTGGGTGGGGTTGAAAAAAGATGTGGCTGGGTTCGTTAGTCAGTGCATTGTGTGTCAGCGAGTGAAGGCTGAACATCAGGTTCCTTCTGGGTTGTTGCTACCTTTGAGAATCCCAGAGTGGAAGTGGGAGAGAATCACCATGGATTTTGTGTCTGGATTGTCTTTGTCATTGTGAAAGAAAAATTTAGTTTGGGTGATTGTGGATCGGCTTACGAAGTGTGCACATTTTCTGCCGGTGCATACTACTTATACCTTGGATAAGTTGGTTGAGCTATATACAGCTGAGATTGTGCAGTTGCACTATGTGCCAAAGTCTATAGTGTCGGATAGGGATCCGAGGTTTACAGCACGATTTTGGGAATGTTTGCATCGAGCTTTGGGTACACTGTTGAATTTCAGTACTTCTTATCATCCTCAAATGGATGGACAGACGGAACGTGTGATCCAAGTGCTTGAGGATATGTTGAGATGTTGCGTGATAGATTTTCAGGGTTCTTGGGAGAAGCACTTGTCGTTGGATGAGTTTGCGATAATAACAATTACCAGGCGAGTAATCAAATGGCTCCATACGAGGCTTTGCATGGGAGACGTTGTAGAACCCCTCTCTGTTGAGCAGAAGCTGGGCAAAAGTTGATCTCGATGCCAGCTATGCTAAAGGGAACCACCGAGAAGGTGAAGCTCATTTGTGAGCGTTTGAAAGCAGCATCAGATAGGCAAAAGTCCTACACGGATCTAAAACGTAAAGAGATTGAGTTTACGGTTGGCGAACGTGTGTTTTTTAAGGTGTCACCTTGGAAGAAGGTGATGAGATTTGAGCGTAAGGGTAAGCTTAGCCCAAGGTTCATCGGACCTTACGAGATTATGGAGCGTATTGGTCCTGTGGCATATCGCTTGAGGTTGCCTGCGGAGTTGGAGAAGATACATGATGTGTTTCATGTCTCTATATTACGGAGGTACAAATCGGATCCTTCGCATATGATGCATGTTGAGGAGATATAGTTGAATCCAGATCTGTCGTATGATGAGGAACAAGTGAAGGTTCTGGATGTGAGTAGCAAAGTTCTTCGTGGCAAGACGATAGAGCTTGTGAAGGTGTTGTGGCGACACCGTGGAGTTGAGGAGGCCACGTGGGAAAGCAAGGCGGACATGCTGAGGCAGTTTCCGCACCTCTTTCCATCAGGTAAGAATTTTGAGGACAAAATTTCCTAACTGGGGGAGAGTTGTAACACCCTGGTTCTGGGCCTAGATGTTTTTGACATCGGACCGGGCCGATAGAGAATGGTTCGAATCGTGTAAAATGATTTAAGGAAATCAAGAATCGGGATAGGATTAAAACGTGATAAAATTGCTAAAATCCTCTAAAAAAGTTTAAGTGGTTGGTCAAGTCAATTTTACAAAAAGAGTTTCAGAAGTGGGACATTTCGAGTTGTGACCAAATTGTAAAGTTTTAAAACTGTGGAAAATGTGATTTTTAAAGAAGAAGCCAAATTCTTAGAATCTTTAGGGGGCTTTCTGGAAATTTAGCCTTTCCTTAATATGACATGTGTTTTAAATGGTTTTTAATTAAATGGTTTTAATTGGTTTTATTTTAATCAATATAGGTGGTTAACTTGAGATTTCTAATTACGTAACTACCAACTTCTCTCCAATCCTTATTTTCAGCCAAACACTATTTCCATCCATTTTCTCCAGAATTCTTTTCTCCCAAACACTCTCCTAACATTTCCTAATCAATTTTTAAGAAAATCTTTCAAGCTTTTCAAGATTTTGCAAGGAAAACTTGTCATTCATCGAGGAAAGCAAGGATTGGAGGTAAATCTCAATCTCAACCTCTAATCAAAGTTCTTTATTGAAATTCCCAAGATATTTGGCTTCTAAATACTATTTTTGGTTGAGTTTTCATTATAGTTTTGATTGTAGATCAAAATCTTGTGAAATTGTTGTTAAAATCTTAATTTTCGGACTTGATGTGTTCAGCTCTGTTTTGTATTGATTTTAATTGAGTTCTAAGTTGATTAATATGTTGAAATGAAGTGTTGATAACATAGATCCCGAAATCCTTGAGATCCTTGAGTTTCTTGGTTGTTTTAACTAAGTTTTTTAGGTGAAATGGTGGAATCTTGCTTGCTGGAGGTGTAAGGTTAGGTTAGGTTGTTTGTTAGATGAGTTTTGGTGTTTATAATGGTTTGGAAGTGATGTATGTTGGCTGGGCTTGGTTTAGGAAGCAATCGATTGGGTTTTCGGTTGTTTTGGATGGGTAATTTGGTGTAGTTTGGGTGAGCAACGAGTTTGTGAATTGTTGCTGGTGTTGAAATGCGTTTTATTGCATTTAGATCTCTGTTTTGATGATGTGAACATAAGGGATCTTGATCCGGAAGCAAACGAGGTGTTGTTGGAGGCTCCGAAAGAGTAATTTCTGTGTCGGCGAGCAAGGCTTCGCGTATCGGTGAGTGGAAATGGAATTTCATGCTTTGTAACGCTTTGAGCGTGGTCTTGGGAGCTTAGTGTAAGTTTTATACACTTAACTAAGCTCAAGAGTAAGTGAATCGGAAATCTCTCTCTCGGAAATGTTCTATGTTTGATGAAAATGCACTTGAGTTAAGTGTGGATTTGTTTACTGTTTTAAAGCATGTTTTAAGCATGAATGTTGCTGGATTTTAATGCCATTATATTAAGGATACACTAGGTAAGTGATCCTTGGTTTTCATGTGTTAAATACATGTGATGTTAAGCATGGTATGCTTGTGGAAATGGCATTGTGTTTATGCTTGTAAAATAGTGGATTGTTGATGTTAAATGATTATATTGGCAAGTGATGGAAATGGTATTTGGTTTCTTTAATCGGATATAGTTAGCCAGCTATAGGATTGGGTGCACCGTGAATAAAGTCGCCTTGGATGTTGAGGGGTTGTGATTGTACCGTATACTCCATCCAAGTACCCTAACGATTGAGGTTAAGATCACAACGGTGCATGTTAATTCCGTGTGTGGATCTTGTGTTATGTGTCTAGTGCTCTCGTTAGTGGAATTATACAACTACTGATGAGTGGTGTTGATGGGTTGTCATTGTACCGTTATACTCCACCACGGGTGTCACAACGATGAAGGGTTGCTCTCGTGTGTGAGCCTTGCGTAGTCCAGTAGTGTGTATGAAGCGTGTGGGGCAATGCTTGTAATCCGCGTATCTGATTGTGTCTTTTGTGGTATGGTTTATGGATTATCACTTGTAAGCCAATATAATGTTAATGATTAATGTGAAGCATGAAATGCTTGTAAATGATGCAAGAATGCATGAGATGCTTGGTAAAGCATGAGCAAAGGTTTATTTGCTATTTTAAAATGTTGCATATGATCATGTATTTATAAGGTGCATTGATGTCTTGAGAAGACATGTTTTATGAAAAGGCATGTGTTGAAAAGTGGTGGTTTTACAAGTCATGTGACATGCATTAATGAATGTTGTTTAGCGATCCTCACTAAGCTTTGGCTTACGCTCATTTGTTTCATCAATGCAGAGAATTAGGAGATTGAGGCAGCAGACAAGCAAGGAAATCCAAGCATTTTGTTTTAGCAAAGTATGTGGCTTTACTTTGGTCTAATAAGAGGCAATGGGTGGGATTATACCTTTGGATGGTTGTGGATGTTCCTTTTTACTTTGAGCATGTTTGGTTGTTAATCCTTGAGTTGTAAATGGCCTTTATTGATTGATTTGTGTTTGAATGTAGATTTTAGCTTTGTATGGATTTGGTGGACTAGGGAGCATGCCTATAGTTTCATTATTTGCATGATTGATGTTATGCTTTAGCTTTGGCCTTATAATGATGATCCTTGTTGCATAAATATGTTGTATGTATGTTGTGATATGTTTTGGGATGTAATCGAACATGAAAAGAAGTGAAAAACCAGCAAAATCTGTTGTTGCAGGGCAAGGCGTATCAGAACACCCTTGCATGTTTCGGAACATAGGCGTGAAATGGCCATGAGGTTTCGGAACGGGTAAGGACGTACCGAAACGGTTTTGCTACTGGAAAGGGGTGTTACGATACGGGTCTCGGAATGCACCCGAGTATCGAAACGGTCAACCTAGTTTCGAAACGATTGTTCCGATACAGGTCTATGGGTTTTCGGAACATCTGACAATTGAAGTTTGAATTTGAATTATTTCAGGTTTCTATTTCTTGCATTTTGGTCCCTGAACTTTACGTGCTTAATTAAATGAGTTTGGTTGATCTTTTTAAGTTGAAATTTACCATGTTGGTTCTTTATAAGTCTAATTTTGGTTTGGTAACCTTTCATCTTGTTAAGTCTTCTAAATTTTGGAAATTTACGCTTTAGTTCCTAAAAGACGTTTCTATGTAATTGAACCTCTGTTTGAGTTTCGTTCGTTGTGTCACTTCCGCTGAAATGATTTGCTAATCACGTAGGTTAATAAGGTGCATCTATATAAGATAAAAAGTAAAAAAAGGTCGTTAATCAAGATTGACTTTGGTTTTCCTCGTGTAATCTTCGTAGTTCGGGTCGGGCGTCTAGGCCGGACTAAGGGGGTTACATTGGCGCCATTGTCAGGGATTGGCGTTAAACTTTTTGTTTTTGTTTTTTTTGCACTTTTTATTTTTCTATTTAAACCCCTGGTTTTCTTTGGTTAATTACCAGAGCAAACATGAAATCACACTTGCGAGACTATGATCTAGAGCTTGAACGTACTGCACGCAGATTAAGACAGATACACAGAGAAGCCAAGGATAACCAAGCGAATATCCAGGACCAGCCTCCACCACCGACCCAATCGACAATGCCATGGCAGGCAACCTCCTGCCGCTCGGTGGCTAGTTCGTGACTACTTGGAGGAGGATCTCATAAGGCTGAACTCTGGCGTGATTGATCCAGAAATAGAAGCGGACCACTTTGAACTCAAACCAATCATGTTTAACATGTTGAATACACTTGGACGGTTTGGAGGATCCGCCACTGAAGATGCCCACTAGCATATGAAATCCTTCCTGGATATTTGCAAATCCTTCAAAATCTATGGAGTCCACCCTGACGTGCTTTGACTCAGATTATTTCCCTATTCACTAAGGGATAGGGCAAAAACTTGGTTCAATAGCCTACCATCAGAGTCCATTGAATCCTTAACAGAACTATGCCGAGATTTCTTAGCTTGATTCAATCATGTCAACTTGACTAATAAATTACGGACTAACATTACTACTTTTCGACAGACAGGTGATGAACCAATGTACGAGGCATGGGAGAGATATTGCGAGATGCTGAATAAATGTCCCTCCCATGGATTTCCAGAGTGGACACTGGTATCCATATTCTACAATGGTGTAAACACACCAACAAGAATGATGTTGGATTCCTCTGCCAATGGTACATTACTCGATAAGGAGCCTACTGAAGCAATACAAATCTTGAACATGATGGCCAAAAACGACTACCAAATCCCTAATGCCTGCCGCGGCTGAATAAAGAGGCAGGCCACAGCAAACGAGCTAGGAGCATCAGATGCAGTTGTAGCACAAATTGCTCAGTTGACAAAGGTGGTAGAAGCTATGCAAGGGCATAACAATACATAGCGGGTTAAAGCCATTGATGCCTTTTGTGACCAATGTGGGGGAGACCATGACTCATCCGAGTTCCAGCAGGGAACCGAAACCAGCTGCTTCGTGTGGAACTATAACAGGAACAACCCTACATCGAACAACTACAACGCTCTGAATCTGACTAATCAAACGAACCAATCGCAAGGATTCCAACAAAATATGCCACGGCAGCAACCGCCGCAGCAGCAATAGGAAGCACCTAGTGCTTTAGAGCATACTCTAAATGCCTTTATGACTCAGGCGGTACCTATATGTCCAATATGGATTTATTTGTTAAGAAAATTGATGCTTTCATGGACAGGACCGAGATGAGAATGAAAAATCACGAGGCAACCTTAAAGTCGCTAGAAACTCAAGTAGGGCAGTTTGCGCATCTACTGAATACTAGACACATTGGAGGACTGTCCAGCGATAGTGAAGTCACAAGGAGATCCACTCATGAACAGTGCAAGGCAATCACAACCAGGAGTGGGAAACAACCCAAGGAACCATGTGCTAACGAACCAAAGGAAATAGAGCCAGCCGCGGCGGCAGACACTGATACTATTGCCTCCAATTCTGCTGATATCCCAGACAAAACTAAATAGAAAGTAGAAAAACCAGAACATGTCACACTCCCTCAAATCAAATTCCAATGCAAGGAGGGTATTGAAAATATTCGGCCGCCTCCCCCATTCTTTCAGCGGTTGAAGCAACAGAAGCAAGAGTATCAGTTTAAGAAATTCCTGGACATTCTCAAACAGGTACACATCAACATACCCTTTGTCGAGGTTATACAACAAATGTCGAACTATGCCAAATTTCTAAAAGACATGGTTTCCAAACGAAGAAGAATCAAGGAATTTGAAACCAATGCCCTGACGGAAGAATGCATGGCCATGATGCACAATAAAACGCCACCCAAGTTGAGAGACCCATGCAGCTTCCTCATTCTTTGCGCTATTGAGAACCATTGTGAGAGGAAAGCCTTATGTGACCTTGGGGGTAAGCATCAATGTAATGCCCAAGTCGGTATTTGAAAAGCTGGGGATTGGAAAAGCTAGACCCACCACCATCATGCTCCAATTAGCCGACCACTCTTACATGCGTCCGAAAGGAAAATTTGAAGATATTCTAGTAAGAATAGATAATCTTATTTTTTCAGTTGATTTCTTAATTCTTGATTGTGAGGCAGACGACAAAGCACCCATCATCCTGGGAAGACCATTCCTAGCCACGAGCAGAACTCTAATAGACGTGGAGAACAAGAAGCTTACTATGAGGGTGGATGATCAGAAAATTAAGCTGAATGTCTTGCAACCCTTGAAACAAGCTGACGACCGAGAAGAATGTCAGGATATTCATGCTTGGATTGACACTATCACAACAATACAGCACCCCGGCCACAGCCGCCTGGGCGGCTAACCTTGCAATGACACTAATCAAGAGAAAAACAAGGACCCGCCCTGGCAGAGGGTAAAGCAAATGTTGCAGCAACCCATGAAGTGGTTATGCTATGAAATGCATCTAAATGCATTCCCAACATAACTTAAACTATTTTTCTTTTATTTTCATGTTTTAGGATTTAGGTTTTAATTTCTTGCATTTTTATTCAATTCTTAGGAAGTAGATTTAATTTAAGCATTTATTTATTCACTAATAATTTTTATTTCAGTTTAATTTTTTAGGAGAGACAATAGTCCAAGAGAAGAAAGAAGAAGCAAGCCCAAAATCTGTCAGCCATTTCAGCTCGCCCACCAAGTTTATCGCAACAGATAGACGTTGCGTCCCGCCAAAACTAGCCGTTACAGACTAGCCGTTCCCAAACGCCCGTTCTGTCCCAACAGCTCTCTGCCCAGGCAACGGCTGCCTCGGCAGATGAAACGGCAACCCTTTCACTCCTATTTAAACCCCCTCATTTTTTACTATTCACTCTTATTTACTCTCTATTGCATATTGTTTCATAGATTACCCTTGCTTTTAGATTTCTTTCCTTTTCCATAGATTCTCAACTCTCACAACCCTCTTCGCACAAAAAAACCCTAAATCCCAAATTCAAGAATGGCAAGAACCCCACGCCGCCACGCTGCCCAGGTATATTTTGAGGTATCTCTCAATCGCTTTGCTATACCAGAAATCAAAGCCTGATAGAATGAAAAATTCAAAGAAAGATCGATGTGGGAAGAGCAAGGTTTCTACTATGAGACGGGGAAGAGGAACTTAGGGCTTGAGCAGTTTATTTTCAACAAGATCGCACACCAAAGATGGCAGATCTTTGCCCAACAACCTAAGCCGGCAAATCAGACAATGGTGTGTGAATAATATGCCCACGGGCCGACAAAGAAAGTGCCAACGATGAATGTCTGCTGGCGGACAATGTTGATCGACAAAAACAAGATCAGCCTCTACTACAGCCTTCACTTTCGAGAAGATCAACACGTAGAGTTCCTCGCCTCCCTCAAGATACATAGTTATGAGGCAATGAAGGAAGAACTTTGCATTCTAGGGACAGTCTGGAATGTGGGCAAAAAATAGAGGCACTATCAATCGGCGGAACTTGCTGCCCGAGGCAAAATTGTGGAACACGTTCGTGAAAAGATAGTTGATGCCCACGTCTCAAAACTCCACCGTCAACAAACCACGCTTGGCACTCATCCACTCCATCATCAACAAAAGGTATATTAATGTGGGTGCAATTATAGCTAATGAGATTATTGAGTGTGGGCAGAAATCGAATGTGCAACCATATTTCCCCAACCTCATCATGGCGTTATACGAGAAGGCACACGTTGCGGCCGCCCCTACCGGCACCAGGACGTCGAACAGAACCGAGTGGACAAGGGACATCATCCTTTGGAAAATGGAGATCACATCGGCCACCCAAGAAAATTATGTCGCGGCATCGGAGATAGGCAGCCAGCAACAATTCTAACAGCCCACCCCGACAACCACCATAGGCAGCTTGGCAGCACAGCTGGATAGAATGGAACGACGCCATCTGAACTTCATGGCCTACATCAGGGACTTCAACAATGCAACTGTCACCACCATCAAGTAGAAGTTCCCATCGACCCACTTTCCAAAATTCCTCGCCGAGATCTTTGCCCCGACAACACCGGAACCGTCTACCGCGCCCTCTGCCTCGGCAACCCATTTGGCCGCCTCCGCAACTCCAACTGCCCCTATCTAAACCGAGCCTCAAGCCTCCCCAGCAACCATGAAACCAAAGTCCTCTCCATCTCTGACAACCGTGGAGACATAGTGGCCGCCCCATTTGTTGGAGTATGCCCAAAGACCAATCATATGATGATTGAATAGACATATTATTTACTAGATTTATCAAGTAATGGCATTGCCGTTATTATCATTTGGTATGTTTTTGTGCATCAAACTAACCATTGGATAATAATGTCCATACAATAATATGATTATTGTTAAATAGGATCCTTAGTCGAATATTATTACGGGTATGGACAGTGATAATATATAAAGACTAATATGTGGTTGATGACAAGTGTTGTCATTGACATAAAGATGTCAAAATCAACACATAAGTATTTGTTAGAGAACAACATACTGGATTGACCCACTATGAGCATGTTTCTTGGGTAATTATGTGACAGTCACAACATTGCTCATGATAAACATATGTATAATCCTCAGACTTGAGATCAACATGATTTCAGCATAAAGATTTACGTATTTTGACATAGTCAAACGTGTGTCGTAACTGACTACATTATAAAGACTGATGATTGGATACATGATGACCTATGTAGTGAAATATGGTTGATCAAGAAAGGATTTGTCCCTACTACATAATGGGAGAAATATCTTCGGCCGCTTGATTGAGTGAGATTAGAAAATGCATGGCCATGCTCGAATATTATGATATGAGATATCATAGAGATTCGTTTATCATAATCTACTCAAGACATCAAGAAACACTAGATGTACAACGCAAGTGTGACTAACCCATGACTTGTGTCCATCTAAGATATAAAGGACAAAAGAATGAAATACATAAAGGAAGTTTATTCGGGAATTAGGAAAGTCAAATCATGACTTCATGCAACTTTGGTAGCAATGATGTATTGCTAGATGACACTCATTGTTTGTAAAAATTAGAACAGTTCTAATTTTGCTGCTAACGTTGCATGAACCTACAAGGGTAACACCCTTCGAATGAAACAAACAAAAAAATTTGGAAACCATACTCCCTATTTTAGGGAGGTTGTCGAAAATCCCCTATGGGATAGGGGAAATCGGCAACTCCCTTAAATGGGAATAATATTGGATAAATATTGTATTTATCAGATATTATTTAGAGTATGGAAAATATTTAGAGACTTAAATATTATAGAATAAGATTCTAGAAATTTAAATATATATTTGGAATTTATATAATGTATATTTAATTCCAAGTTTATATAGAATTAGATTCTACATAATTAAAAATATATATTTAATATATTTACATCCAAGTAAAGATAGAATGAGATTCAATATAATAAAAATATATATATATATATATGGATTAAATATAATGTATATTTTAATCCATATTTTATGTAGAATAAGATTATACATAATTAAATATATATTTCATTTAATATTATTAAATATAATGTATATTTAATATAAACCAATTTCAAGTAGAATTAGATTCTATGAATTTTAGTTGAACTTGGATTTTAGAAATTCAACTAGAATTAAGTCTCTGAATACTATTTAAAGGGACAAGGGCTAGCAACCAAATCATTCATATTTCCTCCTTGCAAATTTCGACATATCCTTGGGAATTCCCCTCTTGAATTTTCGACAAGTCCCAGATTTCTTCTGAGAAGTTGTTCGATATTTTTCTGGTGTTCCTCTTGCCCCCTGGAAAATTCCTGGCGATTTCCTAGTTCGAATCCAAGTCCCGGTAGAACCCCTGGTCGATTTCAGACTCCCTCAAGAATCCCTGGAGGGATTTCGACTTCTCCCTGGAATGTGTTCAAACCTGTCAAAATTTATCCCTAAGTATTAGGGAGGCGGAAACTTTGTTTGGGTGGACTCCGTAGAGGTCGTTGCGAACCTGTGACGATTCTGGTTTTACTTGACATGGTTATTCTGACATACCGTCGGTTTTCCAGTTTCCAGAGTTTTAAAAGGTTACTCTTCATCTTTTCACCCCTGATTCGTTCCTGTACATGGATCCTGGTTGGATTACGTCGGATTAATTTTTCCGCTACGCCACAGAGCGTGCCGACGTGACCCAACAGCATTCAAAGAACAAAGGCAGACATCCCGGGTAGCAGCCGACGCAGCAAAACCATCCGACTCAACCTACCTCAACTCCTTATCATCGGACTCAGTATAGGAAGACTCGGTCCGATCCGTCACTAGGAAAATTGAGTCGTCATTCTCTCCAGGTGCAAAGAGAGCACACTCTGCCACGAAAGTCTTCCTAGACAGCGAAGAAGGCGGTGACCGGGAAGTCACGCAAAAAGTATAATCAACTCCACCTTTTCGCCAACAGTCGCCGAGGGCGGCAAAACGCTTCAAAGTCCCAGCTCAAAGAAGGATGATCCTAGACAATGACGATGATGAGACATCCTCTGAAACACCCTCGATCTAAGCCTCTCTTTCCTTCTATTTTATTTTTATCCAATCTATGCTAAAATTTTGTGTATGTAGGCATGCAATGAGGACAATGCTCCTCTCGAGTTTGGGGGAATTAGTCATCTAATTTTTTCCTTTTATTTTTTCTGTTTTTCTTTTGTTTTTTGTTTTTTTATGTTTCTGTTTTGTTTTTTTTAGTAGTTGCAGATAGGTTCTAATGTAACATTACTTTATTTAAAATTTAATGAAATCTTAGTTTGAGAAAAATTCTTGAATAGTTTTTACATGATGCGGTAGTTGACCCTCATGGGTGGCAACCTTAGCATGATTCTGGATTTACTTAGAATCTTACTATGATCTGAACTTAAAAAACACTATTTATGACTAGTTTGATTTTAGGACTTCTAGGAAACTTAGGTATTTCACCTAGTAAACTTGGGTAGAACTTGTAGTTAAAAAAAGGATATGTCCTAGAGGTGCCCAAAACTGGATCTAGGATAAGCTAGAGGTGCCTGAAACCGGCTCTAGCAAAAAAAGTGCTAAATGAAATCATTAGAGGTGCCTATCACTGGCTCTAGTGGTTTAAATCCTTTATTGTTTATTATGTTATGAATTGCAAAAGAAGCTAGAGGCTCTAGTAAAGATAACTTTGAGGAAACCGAAGGGAATTAAGGTGCTTATCGGACTTTACTTAGAAGACGAAGAATCATTCTTATCACAAGGACCATACACACTCACAAGATACATAGTTCAGTTTTTGGGCAAGTCCATTGTCATTCGAAAGGTTGCTATTAGGCGTAAATCTACACGGTATGTAAGGGTTGCTCAAGATACTCTCTCAACTAAGTTTACATATGATTTTAAGTTTTGGCATGTTATTGTTAGATTGCATTGCTTGAGGACAAGCAATAGTTCGAGTTTGGTGATGTGTTAAGTGTGCAAAAGTCCTATATTTATGCCCTAGTTTAGCTCAATTATTGTTGTTCTTAAGTATAGTTTAGTTGCATTTATTAGGAAAACATGCACAAAACTGCATAGATTAGATAATCTGCCTTATTTGATGAACTTAATTGTTTTTATATAAAAGATATTGCTCAGGTGTGTTTTCTCTATGTGCGCAAGTACCCGCCCAAGTAGATGTCGTCGAGGCAGTAGAGAGGGCAGAAGAGAAGAAGCTAAATATTGATAGGGGAAGCTATTGGACCATCAGAAGAGCTGATCGAGAACTGACGAGGAGGAGATGCCCAGAATGAAGAGCTGTGACAACCCCTGCACACCAATCCACACCTCTGTCGAGGCAGTCGACAATGTGTCGTCGAGGCAGCAACTCGAGGTAGGAGGTAAATATGCAAAATGGTATGTGACTGAAAGAGCTCATCAAACCCGATTTTTGGAGACCACTTGCACGTACATTGGAGCCCAGCAGACAAAGAAAAGCCATGGTCAAAGTCAAGGTGGAAAAGGTCAAACAAGAATCTAGGAAGATTAGACAGAAAACTTCTTCTTGTCGAAAAACCCTTGTGTCGCCATCCTCCATTATGTTCTAAACCTTCCCCAGGGCTAAGGGTTGGTTACCTAGTAATTGTGAGATTTTGCTTGTATTTGTTTAGGTTTTCGATTTTTGCAATAAAATTTAAGGTTTGTTTACTCTTGGTTCTTCATTGTTGCAATCTTTATCAGGAGAGAAGAGGGCAACAATCTATTTGTTCAATATCGGGAGAATTGAACTTATGAAACGAGTAAACACGATTTTATCCAACCATAGGGTAAAGCTACTTCGGCTTAGGGATAAGTTATAAGTTCAACGGCTAAGAGAGGCTTCATAATCGGTTGGTGTTCATCCTTAGATTCACGCGGGAGGTATCATCCAAGACGTGTTCAAAATAGTACTTCAAGCTTATGGATAAGAGGAAGTCATTGAAGGGAGCCTTGTCGAACCTTGAATCATCGCATAACTACCTAGGCAGTCATATTGGTCTCTGCCGAGGCGGGCTTTTGTCGAGGCATCCTCATGGGCGGCTACTGAAAGTTGTTAAGTCGATCTGCAAAACTGTGCCGAGACAGTGCATCAAATCTCCACACTACGAAGCATTCCAATATCGGCCCATTCTATCACTCTGATTTCTCAATTTATTTTATTTGATTTAATCTTAGTCTTAATCAAACCAACTCCTAATATTTGTGCTTTTACTTTTTACTTGTGCAGAAAGATGAATTCGAAGGTTATCACAATCCCTGTAGAGACAATATCTTAAATACTATAACTTGGCACCGTGTATACTTGCACACAATTTGCGCATCACTTTTGCACGCATTAGAACTAATTCAGTCCCTTAATTAACTAAGTTTCCATATTAGTCCCAATTCGCCTATTAAGCACTTTAACCACTTTAGACATTCAATTAAAGCTACCTATCAGCTAATTCAAGTTATAGTTCATTCATAAACTAAGTCCCTTGTTTTTAAACATCATTTCTAGAAGCTATTACAGAGCAATTTGATCCCTAACACTTTCAATTTCACCAAAAATGTCCACAATAGCATTTGGTTACTATTTTGCATTATCCAATGATCTAACTTCAATTCCTATCATATAACCCAGGCTAGATTCATAAAATTCAACATCTTATAACACAAATCCAACTACAAAATCATCATCATCTGCATGTAAACACGTTAAAACATAACATACAACAATTAAATACAATAATAACATGAATTCAGTTAATTCAATAGTGTAGGATCACTTACTTAGCTTCTAGCTTTAATTTCTTTGGTTGAATCATCAATATGCAAGATGACTTTCCATTATTTCTCTTTGTTTTTCTCCGGCAAAACTCTCTCTATCTAATTTCTCTTAGGTCCGACTGATGAGGAGAATGAATGGAGAAAGACAATTATTCTAAGTTAGTGGAATTTTTAAATTACTAGTTTGTCCTTGGTTTAAATCTTTGATTAATAATCAGCCAAGGGCACTCTTTGGAAGTAGGAAATTTAGCATGCAATTCTTTTATTTATCATTTAATTCAACTTAGTCCTCTTAATTTGGTTCTTTAATTTGTTCATTCTTTCTAATTAAATCCTAACTAGTCGAATTAGAGGTTAATAGGTTTAATTTGAATCAATTGTTTAGCTAATTGATCTATAATAAATTCTAGGGTAAGATTGAGGGTGTTACAATTCTCCCCTCCTTAAAAGAAAGAATTCATCCTCGAATTCTTACCTGAACTGAATAGTTGAAGATATTACATTCGCATCGTATCCTCGGGTTCCCATGTTGCTTCTTCAATCTTATGATTCCTCTACAGAACTTTTACCAAAGATATGTTCTTGTTTCGAATTCGTTTGATTTCTCTATCTAGGATTTGGACTGGTTCATTGTCGTAGGATAGATCGGAATTAAGTTCAACTTCTTTCAGTTCAAGAATATGGGATGGATCGGATCGGTATCGTCGGAGCATTGAGATGTTGAAGACGTTATGTATCTTGTCTAACTCGCTTGGGAGTGCAAGTCGATAAGCTACCGGGACGATTCTTTCAATCACTTCGAAACTTCCTATAAAACGAGGGTTGAGCTTCCCTCTTTTACAGATCCGAAACACTTTCTTCCACGGGGAGACTTTGAGAAAAACCTTATCATCAATCTCGTATTGTATGTCTCTACGTTTCTGATCAACATAGGACTTTTTTCTATCGAAGGCTTGCTTTAACCGAGAATGGATAACTTGAACTTGTTCTTCAGTTTCCCAAAGCAATTGAGGTCCTAACATCTTATTATCACCGAGTTTGGACCAACAGAGGGGTTTAGGGTGTTTAGGTGTTCTCTTTTTATGAGCGCAAATGCACACTCCTGTCAAGTTATAGTATAAAAGATGTTGAACCCCATGAGGATTGGAATAGTTCCTTCTAGTGTATATCTGCACAAGAAATTTAAATGCACAATTAATTTCATGTTTGTTTAAAAGAATAAAACTAAAAACACAATTAATTAAAGTAGGGAAGATTAGAGTGATAAAATGGGTCAGGTAATTGTTGCTCAGTAGTGTGTAGACTGCATTACATAGGTTAAGGTTGGATTGCGCTACCTCATATGCTGCCTCGGCGAGTACTGGTGGATGACGCAGCGGCACTTTTGCTGCCATAGCAGGTATCTCTGCACTGCAACTTTTGCTTGTCTTGCAAATGAACGGAAGACGCCCTGGCGGCAAGTCGATCGGATATTCCAAGCTCGGCAGGATAGTCGACAGTGATCCTTCCTATGTCTAGGCAAGGATGCTCGAATGCTCGCGTGATGTAGGCAATACCTAGTAATCTTAGCGTAAACCTATCACAGGCTAGTCAATTTGGTTGGTGATCCCTTTAAGCCGTTGAAACTTGTGAACTTTTGGAACCATATTAGTCACGCCTCTATACGTTGTGACATTGCTTAACCCTTTCGTGAAGTTGACACTTTCGGGCCCCATAAATGGATTCTCTTAACTGAACGGTTATAACTAATCGAAAGAATGAAGTGCATAGATTAAGAAAACTTGGAATATTTATTTCAAAACAACTTAACCTAATACAATCGTTTCTCGCAACTACTTTACATTCAAAAACCTAAACCTTATGAAGAACTAGAACATTATATCTACCTGACTCCCTCTCTCTATCCATATGCCCCTATATCCTCACATACATGGGTATATGTAGGGATTGGCCTAAGGTTAAGTCCTTCTTGGAGTAGAAGTCTTCATTGATGATAAAATAGCTTTAACATTTAATGTTTCATTCAATTCTGACTTAAATATGGACTCCTTTGGATGTTTACTTGTTCAGCAAGTAAGTATAAGCCACCTTTTTTATCGAACTTCAATCAGTTCTATACACTGCTCCAGGCCTCAGAAAAATGAAAGATTGGGCTCAATGGACTATGTCGGTGTATTGCTGTCTGGGTGGCATTATGTGGCGGCGACGACCTTGGCGACAGCATTCTGCAGTGGCAGCGTCTTTCGCGGCAACTTGAACTGCTTCAGTACAGCTCTTTCTCCCTGCTTTCATGTCCGCTCTTCCTCTGATCAGCAACCAGCACCTGAAATAGAAAAGTAAATAAAACAATATATTTTCTTAGCCAAAACGTAAAATATTCAATAAAAGCATGGGAGAAGAGAAAATATTGTATAATGCATGATATGCAGCTAACTATGACTAAATGAGCTTGAGAACAATAATAATATGAGCAAGAATATGCATAAAATATAGAACTTCTAGACACTCTACAAGGGGTGTTCGGCATCTTCTACCATACAACGCTTCGAAAGGGGCCATTTGAATTGAAGATTGGAAGCTTGTATGCGAATTCTACCAATGGTAGTGACCTGTCCTAGTTCTTTCCGAAGTTGATGATACAAGCTCAAAGCATGTCTTCAAGAATCTAAATCACTCGCTCGGATTATCCATTACTTTGTAGATGGAAAGTTGTGCTCAGATTAGCTTGATGCCGAGGGCTCGCTATAGAGTTCTCTGAAATCGAGCTATAAATCAGGGGTCTCGATCGGAGACAATTGAAGTAGGGACTCCGTATAAACGGATGATTTCTCAAATGTATAGATCAGCAAAGGTTTCCAAACTGTAGTTCATACGAACTGGGATGAAATGGGTAGATTTGGTGAATCGGTCGACAATTACACAAACACCATCATACTTTCTCAGGGAGCAAGGAAGGCCAGATACAAAATCCATAGTGATTCGATCCCATTTCCAGATAGGCAATTCAAGAGGTTGGAACAATCCGGTAGGGACTCGGTGCTCGGCTTTCACTAGCTGACAGTTCAAACATTTCGACACAAAATCGTCGATAGCTACTTTTATTCTGGGCCACCAATACAAGGGTTTGAGATCCTTGCACATTTTAACCGATCCAGGGTGGATCGAGAAAGAACTTTGATGTGCTTCTTGTAGTATCTCTTATTGTAATTCCCTATTGTTAGGAATACACACTCTATCTTTGAAATAGAGGAGATCGTTCGACTTAAGAGAGAAGTCAGAATTAGACTCAAGCTTAGAAGCGATCTTCTGAAGTTCCAGGTCCACTTGTTGAAGTTCTCTAATCCTCGAGATTAGACTAGACTGAACTTGAAGTTCGGACATATATTTACGAGCTTTAGATAATCGAAAATGAGCGTTGATAGCCAAGAAAGCTACGAGAAAACAATTCAAATGGATTACTTATAAGACTAGACAAATTTTGAATGGTTGCTTATTTTACAAGAAAGAGTTCGAACCATTTCTTATCAGGCAAGGTCGAGTTCGGATGGTTCCTTTAGGAACAAGGATGAGTAATTCGATTAGCATAAGGCTTAGAATGGCTTACCGAGAGTCAGTTTTCGACTGAGAGCATCTGCAACCACATTGGCTTTCCCGAGATGATAGTCGATGATTAGATCATAGTTTTCAACAATTCCATCCACCTATTTTGTCTTAAATTGAGATCTTTTTAAGTCATGAGATATTTTAGATTTTTGTGATCGGTAAACAAGTGGCACTTTTCACCTTACAGATAATGTCTCCATATTTTGAGTGCGAAGATGATGGCAGCTAACTCGAGATCGTGTGTCGGGTAATTGAGCTTATGTGGCTTCAATTGTCGGGATGCATATGCTACGACACTATCACCTTGCATCAAGACACAACCTAATCCCAAATGGGAGGCATCACTATAGATTGTGAATTCTTTGTCCGGCTCAGGTTGGATCGAAACTGGGGCATGAGTTAATGCTTGCTTCAATTGGTCAAAGTTTCTTTGCTGATTTTCGGACCAATCAAACGGTTGATCCTTTCGGAGAAGTTTGGTTAGCGATAAAGCGATCGTAGAGAAGCCTCTAACGAACCTTCGGTAATAATCGGCTAATACGAGGGAACTACGAACATCACTAACATTCTTCAGAGGTTGCCAATCAAGGATAGCTTGAATCTATTAAGGGTCGACTTTGATTCCTTTGACGGAGATCACGTGAATGAGGATAGCAACTTCCGATAGCCAAAACTCACATTTGGAGAATTTGGCAAACAATTGGCTTTCTCAGAGAGTTTGTAGCACAATTTGGAGGTGTTCAGCATGTTCCTCCTTATTCCAGGAATAGACAAGAATGTCATCAATAAAGAAAATAATGAACTTGTCGAGATAGGGCTTGTTTTCACTATTTCAGGTTTCAAATTTATCTTTTCTAACAAGTAAGAGCATATAAAAGAGTGGGTTGATGCCGAATCTATCAAAGCATAAATAGGTTTAAGGTTCAGTTCAACCGTACCTGCAATGATGTCAGGAGATTCCTTGTCTTCTTTACCACGGATGTGATAAACATGAGTTAGGGCTCGAGATTCTTAATGTGTTACCGCTTTCGATTGGGAGCCTCTTCCACTCCCTTGGTTTCTGGACTGAGTTTGCCTCAGATTCTTGTTTCGGTTGGAAGATGCAGGGCTCAAATTAGAAGTATTTCGAGTAGAAGCCTTGTCTAATTTTCTTGGACATTCCTTAATGTAGTGATCATCACCACCACAAGCAAAGCAAAGATTGGATTGAAGTCGGCATTGGCCAAAGTGTTGCTTCTAACAGTGCTTGCAGATCGGAGCTTTTTTCAGAATTTCCCATGCTATTAACGGACACAACAGGAATAGCCAACTTATTCACCGATTGGGGTCTCGGTGTATAATTGCTTCTAGGAGTAGGAGTGTAAGTAGAAGACCCTTCTTTCTGATTTTTGACCTTCTTTGATTACAATTCGGACTTATCATCACTCTTATGCTTCTTATCACTCTGATAACCGTCTTTCCTCTTTTCTGCAGCTTTCATCTTAGCTTCAGTGGCAATAGCCCGGTTCACCAGAGTTTAGAAATCTGTGATACCGAGAGCGGTAAACATCAGACTCGGCTCTTCATTCAGACCGTCAATGAACATTTTGTATTTATACTTCTCAGTCTTGATATATTCTGAGTCGTATTTACAGTATTTGCTAAAGTCTGCAACATACTGTTCGATAGGTCGGTTAGCCTACTTCGGGTACAAAAATCACTTTCTTCTATCAGCTAGATATTGTTCGCTGATGTACTTCTTATTGAACTCCTCGATAAAGAATTTCCACCTTACTGACTAAGAGGGGCAGTTAGAGTCGTGGTTTCCCACTAGCTTAGCACTTCGTCGGCTAACAGAGCGACCGCGCACTCAAGTTTATGCTCATCTGAGCATTGTAGTTGCTTCGTCAGGATTTGGGTAGTTCGTTCAAGCCGATATTCAGCCTCTTCGAGCTTCTCTTCATTCGCACCAGTAAATGTGTAAGCTCGGTGCTGCGCGAGCTTCTTGATTGGTGTTCGGCTTGGTGTCGTAGCAGCATGGACAGGATGATCTTTTCTACTGTTCGATATGAGCTGATCGAACATCTCTTTCATACTGAGGAGACATTCTCTTTGAACCGATTGGATAGCAAGAGCTTCCTACTGAGGTTGGACTTGTTCAGGGGGTTGAGTCGGTCCTTGGGGTTCTATTTTTTCGGAGAATCAATTCTCATCCCTACACTACCGTCCTCATTAGAGGATTCTCAGGGACTTCCATTGTTCCGAGCTACTCTTGTCTCGAACATACTATCAAGGTTTAAGCAAAATCAGGATTAGGAAAGCATAATCACAAGCAATTCGATATAAGATTCCTAGGTGACATAATTTAAACCTATATGATGCATGACATATTCTATAAGCTTTAGGAATAACCTAAAGCTCTGATACCACTTTATGTAACACCCTTCGCCTGGGTTAGGAGCGAAGAGCGTTACAACGCGCAGCTGGCATACAAACAAACAATTAGCAGAAGAACTTAACATGTAAACATAGAACTCACTTGACAAACTTATCAATTGGTGGGCAAACAAAAACTTTAACAAACATATATCATACTAGACATGTTATTATCTTAACATTACCAAATATGTATGCTATTACAACAAGGTAACCATATAACATGCTTAGACAACATACAACCAAATCGTACATTGTTTACATCCTAAACAACTAAACTATAAACAAACACCATACTTTCAATTAATGCTTACTTAAACTAGAGCATACACACAAGTTCAACCAACTTATCTTATTAACCTAGGTAATTCGAACCATAAAACCAATAATGTGCATTTCTATTACAATCATTCCTAATTAGATCCATTAGAATCAAACCATGTATATCAAATTCCAACCAATGCATTCGAACGCTGGATGCCATCAATCTATACATTATTCATTATTCGAATTACTCATATAAGCGTACAGTGACATGTTCTAAACATGTTCACGTACTTCCTAAAAACCTTATACCATTTGGTTCAAGCTATCAAATAGGTCAAGCAAGCATATTCATTAGTTTACCAATTTCATAAGATTATACCTAACACCAAACATTTTCAATCCATATTAGCATCAAACCATCCAATCATAATAAAAAATAGTTTATTCGAACATAACATAGATCTCATGGATAATCTAGATGCATTGTTTCTAATCAAGCATTCCAAACATGTACATATGTTACTCATTCGAATAGCACAAGATCAAAACATCATATAGCATTTGACAAATAAATTAACCAAGCTTACCATATATATACATGTAACACACCAAAAGAATCTTTTCTTTTAAATTTTTGTTTGATTTTCTTTAATGTTTTTACTCAATTTTTGTATAGAATATAGACTTATTGTATGGGTTTTGAAGTTTTTGCAAAATTTCTTTAAAACTCGAAAAACTTTTGTTCAAATATAAAAATTGTATCGTATATTTTTCTTCGCTATTTTTCGAAATTCTTTTTACCAAAAATTTATTTTATGTTCATATATGTTTTTTAAACTATATTGTATAGATTTTTATACACCTTGACTATTGGATTGAATTTGGTCGATTTACGCATACAAATATTTTTGTGTCTTTATTTATTTCTAGTTTTCTAATATGGGTTCTAGGAAGAGAATACGAACTGATGAGGATGGTGGAAGTTCTAACGTCGATGACGATTCCTCTCGTCCCTACCTCACTCTACTCTATCAAAAGAGTCTTCGAAACAAAGACCCTTATATCAACTTCAAGCTCTTTAAAGATCATGCAATTCATCATGAGCGTATTGTCTCTATACCCTTTTTGGATTCTGAATGTTTTAAATTTCGTTATCTCACTCTATTAAGGCATTGCAATTTCTTACACTTTTTAATCATACCTGGTACTTTATACCATAACATGGTTCTCCTCTTCTATGCCAATGACTGGTGTATCTCCAATGCCGATCATTCTCAAGTGATAGCCATCTAATCCTACCTCATGGGGAAGAAGTTTCGGGTTGATCCACAAACCTTAGTCAATGTCTTTGGATTTGAAGATGAGGAGATTTCAAATGAGAACTCGTTAGGACATACTCTCGGTGGCTCTGTCACGGTCCTTGATGCTCATGATCGCATCCTTCATCTCATGGTCCCGTGGTGGTTTCGTCCTTCCGGAGGAAAATTCTCTCACATTTGGCAAGTCAACGATTTTTGGATTAGTTGCTTTCGTGAGGAACGTCGACTAAATCTTTGCCAAATCATGTTTGCCGAGATGGTGCATCTTGTTCAAAACCGCAACTCGGATCTTGTCATTTCTTTCACTTATGGCACCGCCTTGAGTTACTCGTTCTTAAAGTTAGGGATCGATTGCTCTCTTGACTTTCCGGAATCTCTCAAGGATCCCATCGATGAGCGCACACTTCTCCATTGCAAATTTCATTTCATTGATCGAGAGTAGATTCGTGTCGAGCATGCTCCTCAAGTTGCGGCCCCCGAACCTCAATCTCAAGTTGCTCCACCAAACAACGAAGCCCTCATGACTTTCCATACTGAGCAATTCCATGGATTGCGAACCCACATGGACTTCGGTTTTTCCACTTTTGACACTCACCTCACTTCCGTGGAGGGATGTATCCAAAGTGTTGAGAATCGACTCACTTCGGTTGAAACTCAACAAGCCTCAATCGATGTGTCTTTTACCGACTTCTATGGCGAGTGGAGACAATTTCGAAGGAGCAACGCCAATGATGAAGATGAAGATGAAGATGAGCCTTAGATCTTTGCATTCCATTGCATATCATCTAGCTTAGGATTTCCCCACTTATGCACCTATCTATGTTTTTGATATAAGACCTATGCTTTGATCTATTTTTTTAAGTATTAAGTTTGGATATTATGTTTGGATATTGTGGAATTATTTTTGCGTTAGTTTATTATGCTTAATGAAATTATGTTGCTTTAATTATGCTTTGTCTTGTGTTATAATTCTTTATATCATGATTATCTTCCTTCATTGATTTTGATCTAACAAAAAGGGGGAAGGGTTAAGAGCTAAATTTTTCAAAATCTTTTTCAAAATCTAGCTTCAATTTAGGGGGTTTACCTAAATATTTACTTTGGTTTTGTTATATAAAAAAGGAGGAGATTATAAAACCAATGTTTGATTTTGATATAACAAATAATCTAAAGACTAAATTGCAAAGTAAATAAATTTTTAAGTACTCAAAAGACTCACATTTGACAAATAAAATTCATACTTAAAATGTTTTGAAGTCAAAACTTAAACCCAATAATTTTTCTAAGTGTTTCAAAGCCAAAACACTCAAAATTGCCCAGGCATTTCGAAACACCCCCAAAGTGTTTCTATAAGTTTTGCCACTAGAAACGTTCGTTTCGATATGGACTAATCTTTTTCGAGATAAGGTTTCGAAACGGGCAAGCCCGTTTCGATACATCTGGGCTTTTGATTTTTAAGTATATTTTCGAAACGGCTCATACTGTTTCGATACAGGGGTTAAGTAATTTCAAAAACTAGCATTAATGAACTAGTCGTTACTTGTCAAACCGAATTTTTGAAAAATTGGTTAAGTGTTTCGATACACCCCTTTGTTGTTTCAAAACATCAATTTAAAGTTTAAAAACATTTCGATACATGCTATAGTCCTTTTGATACGGCCCTATTTTTACACTTCAAGTCATTTTACAGTTTCAAACTGTTTCGATACAGCCTATAGTCGTTTCGGTATGGGTCCCTTTTACATACAACGGCTCTTTCTTTTTTTGGTGTTCGTTACGATGCAAGGCCTCGTGTTCCGATATGGGTAGTTGCAGAACAACATTTATGGAGGAAAGAGAGAGCCCCAACAGCTCTATTGATGATCTCAATCACCCAAACGGCTAGAAATCAATGAGATGGTATAAAAGCAAGCCTCAAAAGCACCATCAACAACTATTGAACCTCAAAGCAACATCCAAGCAATCCAATCCAAACCCTAAGCACTTATTATCAAATCCTTGTACCCAACTCTTAGAGTTCTTTGTGTAAATCAAATTTGTGAGTTTGGGGAGTGTTTTGTAATCAAATTAGGCTACATTTATCTTGTGAGAGATCAATTGTAATCGCCAACATCTTCTTTGTAAGTGAGAGTCTTGTGGTTCAATCTTTGGGTAGAAAGATTGAACATTTGTAAAGGTTGCCTCCTTACCCTAGAAAAAGGGAAGAAAATAGTTTGTTGAAAATCCTTAGTGGGGGCTAAGGTAGTGGATGTAGAGCTTGTTTAGAAGCTTGTACCACTATAATTGCCTTGTCCAACAATTTTAATTGTTCCTTTTGCTCCCTTCATTTTTTAAATTGCCAATTCACCCACATCTTGGCCATATGGGTTACTTCGATCCACTCAATAAAATATATATCAATTTGTGTATTATATTAATTAATAATTTCACCCACATCTTGGCCATATCTAGGCTTTTGATTTTTAAGTATAATTTCGAAACGGCTCATACCGTTTCGATATAGGGTTAAGTATTTTCAAAAATGAGCATTAAATGAACTAGTCGTTACTTGTCAAAATGAATTTTTGAAAAATTGATTAAGTGTTTCGATACACCTCTTTGTTGTTTCAAAACACCAATTTACAGTTTCAAAACATTTCGATACAACCTACAGCCGTTTTGATACGGCCCTGTTTTTACACTTAAAGGCATTTTACAATTTCAAATTGTTTCGATATGGGTCCCTTTTACACACAACGACTCTTTCATTATTTGGTGTCCGTTTCGATACAATGCCTCGTGTTCCGATATGGGTAGTTGCAAAATAGCATTTACGAAGGAAAGAGAGAACCCCGACGGCTCAATTGATGATCTCAACCACCCAAACGGCTAGAAATCAATGAGATGGTATAAAAGCAAGCCTTGAAAGCACCAAAAACAACTATTGAACCTCAAAGCAGCATCCAAGCAATCCAATCCAAACCCTAAGCACTTATTGTCAAATTCTCGTACCCAACTCTTAGAGTTCTTTGTGTAAATCAAATTTGTGAGTTTGGGGAGTGTTTGTAATCAAATTGGGCTATATTTATCTTGTGAGAGATCAATTCTAATAGCCAACATCTTCTTTGTAAGTGAGAGAGTCTTGTGGTTCAATCTTTGGGTAGAAAGATTGAACATTTGTAAAGGTTGCCTCCTTAGCATAGAAAAAGGGAAGAACAAATTAGTGAAGAGTTTGATGAAAATCCTTAAAGGGAGCTAAGGTAGTGGATGTAGAGCTTGTTTAGAAGCTTGAACCACTATAATTGCCTTGTCCAACATTTTTAATTGTTCCTTTGCTCCCTTCATTTTTTTAAATTGCCAATTCACCCACATATTGTCCATATCGGTTACTTCGATCCACTCAACAATATATATATATATATCAATTTATGTATTAGATTAATTAATAATTTCAACTCTAGTGTTAACGAGGGTATATATGTAACCCCCTCCACCCGGCCTAGCCACCAGACCGCATCGAACGGGTTATACGGGGAAAACTGAAGAGAAACACGTTAAGGCTTCACTCCGATTAGCGACCCTAATTTTCTTCTTAATATTAAAGTATTAAAATTTTGTCTTGTCTAAATGTCATTTTAAAACCTATGTGAGGAGACTAGCAAGTAAAAGCAAAGCACAAGCAAGAAACACTCGAAACGAGCTTTTGAGGCAACTTATACAATTTTAAAACAGGTCGTATCGATACGCTTGGGCCCGTATCGATACGCTTTCAACGGTCAAAAATCCCAAGTCAACCTTAAGAGGTCATTTCGATACGCTCAAAGACCGTACCAATAAGGGCGTATCAAAACTGTCTCGAGGGTTTCGGAACGCTATCCCGTATCAAAACACCCTGGAAACGATTCAGAACGGCAAATTACAGTGGCAAAACGTACTGATACGCGCCCAACCCGTATCGATACGCCAAGGCCCTTTTAGATCCCTAATTTCAATACAACATCGACCGTATCGAAACGGTAGGCCTGAAATGACTGATTTTGCTAGTTTAAGCCAATTTGAAACCACAGAAAGGCATCCCAGAAACATACAACACTCAACAAACTCAAGGCAACTAATGGTACTCATCAAGACATGCCAGAAACACATCATGGCAAAACTTAACATAACAAATTTCAAAAGGAAAGCCATACTTTGCATAAAATTCAACAAACAACCAAAACTCACAATAAGTCATACTTCAACATAATAAGAGCCTTTACAAGTCTATATAGGCACATCAACATATCCCAAACAACAAGGAGTTCTAGCAACATCTCCAAAACAAAAGGCCCTATCCCATTGCTATATACTAGTTATTATGCCGAAAAGCATACTTGAGCAAAAACGACCTCCTTTGTCACTCCCTTGTTCCCTTGGCTGCACCGAGACACTACGGATCTGCATTGTTGGAAAGAGAATCGTAAGCAAGAATGCTTAGTGAACGATGCTCAAAACATTAGCTACAACAATGCAGTTTTAAAATTATAGTTTGCTTGAAACCAAAAACCATTTCCAAATCATTTCCCTCATGCTTGAACACATAACAACATGCATTTAACCTCTTGCGCAATTACCGAATGCATCCACAAGCCACAAGCTTACCTCATGCTCATTCTCATCATACATACAACGTAACCAACTACATGCATAAGCATAAATGGAAATGAACAATAAAACATGCTCAACATGAGAATTTAGAGCACCATGGGTATATTGACATTTAACACTTTTACTTGGATATGCAGATAGTTCTCAAAACCACTAGACACTTCTGGTGGAATCTCACATCACCGTACTCACTCGTCTAGTAAAACATACCTTTTGGTGGAATCTCACATCACCATACTCCTCCTTAGTGGAATCTAGCATCACTAAGGTCACGCGCGACTTTTACCTCGAGTGCACTCTCATCATATTGGTCGACCATCCGGTAATAAGATTTCACATTGTCAACAACCCACCAAACCAACACTTACCTTGTGTTCTCATGGTCACAACCATAACCAAGATGGGATCAATTAAAGAAATCATATGCATAACACAAGGATATTCATGGAAAACGTGCAATATGGAAATCATTCATAACACATAATAGAATTTATAGAAAACAAAGACTAAAATGCTTAAAACTTACTCTTGAGCTTAGATTTGCTTACCAGGCTCAATCTAAACCCCCAAAACATATCCTTAACCAAGTTAAGGCTTAGAAAACATTTCCACTCACCAGCCAACACACAAGTAATAGCTGAAACACTGATTCAAGCCCCCAAATCACCTAGTATCGCGTTTGAAGAGCCCAAATTTGTTTCCCCTATTTCTAACCAATTCAAAATTGGAGCATTAGGCCCAATTCAAGCCCCCAAACTTGCAGCAACATAGAAAATCAACATCTATCATCAAAACCAATCAATCAACAACCGAAAACACTTGGAAACATCGTCAAAACGACTCAAGCCAACTTGCAAAAAAAACCCAACGAAATTACCATCAAAACCACACCTTTCAACATTCAAAACACTTACCCAAAGTTTAGGAACCATCAGCCCAAAGTTCTTCACAAGAACAAACCAAAAATCCAAATTTTCAACTCCAAAAACCTCTCATTTTTGCTAGTTTCGTGTTTCCCATTATCAAGCCACTATCCCAACATTATTTGAACATCAAAGCAAAGTTAAAAAACTTTTAAACCTAGCAATAAAAAACCCAAATGAAAATTTCCTCATCTTCCTCTTTTTCCAACATAAAGCATTTTGGAAACAAACTTAAACAATGAGTTGAGGAAAGATTTCATCAACGACTAGTTTAAGGAAGAGAAAATCAAAACAAGAAAAGATTACCATGAAAGCTTGCTTAGATGAAATGTTTGAATCAATGGAATAGTGAAAAATGGTGTTTTGGGGAAGATAACGTGAAAATGGGTTTTAGGAAGATGATGGCTATTTTCAAAAATCCTTTCTAATTTTAAAATTCTTCTTTTAACCTTTTTCTTTAAAATCCTTAAAGTTGTTTATTATAAATGGTTCCCCAAAATTAGTTTAACCTGAACCGGTTTAACCAAACCCTGATTATCTCTCGAGCCCTAAACTCGGGCATTACAACTCTCCCCCACTTAAGGAATTTCGTCCTTAAAATTTACCTGACGGAAATTGTTTCTTCATGTCATCTTTTCTCTCCCAAGTGGCTTCTTCCACTCCTCGGTGTCGCCACTTCACTTTGACCAACTCAATGGTTCTTCCCCGCAAAACTTTGTTGTCCAAACCCAAAATCTCCATTGGTTCTTCGTCGTAGTTCAAATCTGGATTCAATTCTATCTCCTCAATTGGCATAACATATGACGGATCTGATCTATACCTCCGAAGCATCGAAACATGAAACACATCGTGAATCTTTTCTAACGCGTTCGCAAATCTCAATATATAAGCAACCGGACCAACTCGCTCAACTATCTCATATGGACCAAAGAATCTCGGATTCAACTTACCCTTCCTACCAAATCTCATCACCTTCTTCCGATGTGAGACTCTCAAGAACACTTTGTCGCCAACAGCATACTCTATCTCTCTTCTTTTCAAATCAGCATAAGACTTCTGTCTATCTGAAGCTGCCTTCAGACGATCACATATCAATTGCATTTTCTCGGTTGTACCCTTAAGCATATCAGGCAAGGGTATCAATTTTTGTCCCGCTTCAGCTCAACAAACAGGTGTTCTACATTTTCTACCATACAGAGCTTCATAAAGTGGCCAATTATTATCATGTTATAGTATAGTTTGATTTCAATTTAAACGATTTTCTCTAATCATATAAGGTATGCATGTATATTTCATCGTATTTTTTCATATGTAGCATATATTTCTTCATTTTTTTATATCGGTATATATATATTAGAAAAAATTGAGGGACTCAACTCAAATTTAAAAATCAGCTCACTAATTACTAAAAATTTCGAGTTATTCGAATTTCTATTTTACAACTCAAACTTTATTTGAAATTTTTTCGAGTCGAGTTAGACCGAGTCGAGTTTTTTTGCCTCAAGTCCAATAAAAAAATTTAGTTTTTTTCGAGTCGTGTAACACCCGGATTTAGGGGTTAGATGAAAATAATATTTTAATATTATTTGGGCTCGGTTCTATAATTAAAATAATGTTCGGGTTTTGCTTTCAAAATAAATTGTGTTGGGCCTATTTTGATTTAAACCCAAAAGTCATGGATTTCCACCATTGTAAATGTCTCCCTTCATTAAGGGCAAAATGGCCTTTTGACTTTTAAGATGAAACAAAACAATTAAAAGAGAAAACCCAACTCCCCTATTCATCTTCTTCTCCACCAACGTGAAATAGAGCCCCTCTCACCCTCTCTACTATTCCATCACCATACACATTCATCCTTGGTGATTCTTGAAAGGTAAAAACGTTTCTAACTTGTCCTCACTTTCCTCTACATGTCTATACCTTTAGTTTCCATTAAAACCCTTAATTTTGTATTTTGAGGTTTTTGAGTTTTGAATTAAAAATGTTAACTTTGTTAACTTTAAGTTGAGCTTTTGATTTGGTGATGTTAGATGAGTCATTTGTTGTCCAAAAGGTCCAACATACCTAATTTTTACAAGGTTTTATAATGATTTTCGGATTTGTGTTTCAAGGGGTTTTAGGAGGGTTTTAAAGTGGTTTTTGGGGTGGTTTAATGTTGGTTTTGAGAGCTGATGTTAGTATGATATATGAGGGTCACTTTGGGTGTATTTGATGGTTGTTTGGATGCTTGAAATGGAAGATTTCAGTGGGTTTTGTGGGTTGCTCGGAAATTCTGTTTTGGGCTTGATTTTGAGTGTTGGTTGCTTGAAAACGTTAATCCGGGTTAGTTCCGACGATGAGGTATTGATTGTGAATGTTTTGTTTGTGTTTGGGATTGATTAGAATCGAGTTTGGGCAACGGTGAAGCATCAGAGTAAATCTGGGAAGTTAAAGGTGGTCGCTTTCTTGGTCTTTAAGCTTGGGAGCTTAGGTGAGTGGTTAATTGTTTTACTTGATTTTAAAATGGTTGGTTCGAGTATGTGGACTAGGTTGGGCTTGGTAGACCCACCTAGAGTTAGGATTAGGTTGGTAGCCTAATCCTAAACTTGATCTAGAGCCTTTGGATGAACTCATTTATGTGGTTGTGTATGTCTCGTATGAAATGTAATATGATTGCTATGTATATTGTGTTATACGTGTGAGATGAGGCGTGATTTGAGATGCTTGAGACATACATGATGATGGTCCATGGTGAGTACGTGCTAAGCACGGAATTGATTGAAATGAGTAATGTGAAATGAGTAAAATGTTGGCACTAGTATGCTTGAGTATAAATGATCGATCATTAGGATGTTAGTGTGTACACATGAGTCAAAAGTCGCGCGTGGCCTTGGTGGCATTGAGTCGCCAAGGAGGAGTACGGGTTCGCCCGAAAATAGTAATTATATATAGTCGGTGATGAGTGGAATCCCATCGACGGGGCGTGAGGATGAGTTGAATCTCCTTCGCGAGACCGGTGATGAGTGTAATCCCACCGTGAGGTAAAGTGGTTGTTGGATGTGAATTCCAACGTATTTATCCGCGTATTCGGGTCATAGCTAGGTGCCAATGTTGATTGATAAATGTATCAATGTGTTGAGATTTACGATCTTTATTTGGATGTTCAATGTGACTACTTGTGTTGTGGAGTAGATCTCATGATCATGACATTTAATTGTATATTGCTCATGCATCTTTATCTTGTGGCTCTTGTGGATCCTTGGTATATATGTGATTTGCCTTGGCTAGATCGTGCTCGGACCCTGCAATGTTGAGGTTTGTTTTAAGAGCTTACCCTCACTAAGCATCATTGCTTACGCTCTCTTTGTTCAACATTGCAGATCCTTAGTTCGTGAGTTGCTTGAGCAAGTGGAGGGCCTCCAAGTGTGGTTGCTGGTTTGAGTACATCAAGTATGGACTTTTAAATGTTGAACATGTAATAGTTTAAGCAATGGGACATGTGTTATTTTGATGGATAGTTGTTAGTTGTTTAGGAGCTTGTTTAGACTCCTTGTTATCTTGCTTTTGTATGGCTTGTGTTGCCATGTTGAATTGTAATCCATGCCTAAATTGCTTATTATGAATGTTAGCCATGTGCCTCTTGAGGTTGCCTTTGTGTTTGAACCTTGAAGTATGTGACTTGAATTCTTAAATGTCATCTTTGATTCAATTGCATGTCTTCCTTGGTGTATGTACATGTTGGGTGGTTGTATGGCTAAATAATGACCTGTAAACGTTGTATGAATGCTTGTTTGGGTCTAGGGAAGTCCTAAATTGCATCTAGGTCCGAGTCTTGTTCGTTTTAGTTGAGTTTGGAGGTTTTGCAATACAGGGGTATCGATACCGTTGGTCCCGTATCGATACCGCCTTCTTGTTTCAGGCCTCGTGTATCGATACACGAGGGGGCGTATCGATACCATTTTGGTCACTAGAGCTACTTTCCATTTCGGTATCGATACGGGCCTCTGGTGTATCGATATCGTCATCTTAGCGTTGACCGTGGGAAGTCAACCGTTGGGGAGGGTATCGATACACTCCTTGGGTGTATCGATACGGTCTCTACGGATTGACTTTGACCAGTTAACATAGTCAAGGGGGTATCGATACACCCCTTAAGTGTATCGATACCGCCTGCAGTTTAAGCTTAAACCTAGTTAAGGGGTATCGATACACCCCTTAAGTGTATCGATACCGCCTGCAGTTTAAGCTTAAAATTGGGTTGTACGATGTTGGGTTGAGTTCGTTTGTTTGTCTCGTGAATGTTGTTCCGTTGTATGACCACATAGGATTAAATACTCATCTAGACAAGATTTAAAATGAAAAAGAAAAATAGGGTTGCTAACCGAGGGGGAATCCCTAAGGGGTTTTCACTCGGTTTTCCCCATGTGGCCCACTCGGACCGGTCATCCGGCCAGACCGGGACGAGGGGGTTACAAGTCGAGTTTTGTTCACCCCTATTTGCATGCGTCTAGCACAAAGCACTCTTCTCAAGCTATGACTCGAGGGCGAGTCTAATGTGTGGAATGTCTAGGGTGCGACTAAAAGATGGTAAGTTTCGAAACTTGTCCTCGACTGAAAATGTAAGACTTCTTGATAACATTTTCAGTTGTTTTTTTTAGTTTTTTTTTTGCAAGTGTCGATACTTATTTTGTAAGTTTCAATATTATCCCAAACTGAAAATCTATCAAAAAAATAAGTATCGATACTTGCAAAAAAAATATTAAAAGAAATAACCGAAAATGTTAATAAGAAGCCTAACATTTTCAGTTCGAGGACAAGTTTCGAAACTTACCGTCTTTTAGCCACACCCTAGACATTAAGGGTGTTCATTATCGGGTACCCGAAGTCTCAGGTACTAGATTCTTCGGCTCGTGTCCCGGCCTGTTCTATCCGAGTATCCGAAAATTTGGGTAACCGGTACATGTATTTTTATCTTTTTTAAGTCATTTAATTTTCAATTTAGGGATTTCATATTTTATTTTTAGGATTCCATGTTTTATTTTAGGGATTCTGATTTTCAACTACATCAAAGTTTTTTTCTTTACATATTTTAAATTTCTAATATTTTTATACAATACATATATATTTAATAAAATATAAAAGTAAACACAAATCGGGTCATCAGATACCCGATAATAGGCATTTTTGCAGTCCGAATTTAACTTGAGTATTTTACCGAGTCAAATACCTGACCTGAAAAAAATTAAATAAATACTCGGCAATTAGACATGCCGCACCCCGTACCTACTATGACCCCACCATCAATAATTTTCATAATTATAGACCTTATTCATTAAATGCAGCATGCAAGAAGTATATTTAATTACGTTGCTTACAACTCAATCCAGGTTGACTTTCAACATCGTCTTCCTGTTAATGATTCATACAGATCCTACCGAATATAATATACTATTATTACCATTACTAATTACTCTGGTAAGCCAGCCTTTACCTTCTTTATCATTATAGACACTTCTCTCATGCTTGGTCGTTCTCCAGGCGATTTCCTCGCACACATCAATCCAATATTTAACATTCTGCCGATGCCCTCATCATATTCCGGCCGCCCTTCTTTTTGCTTAAGTTCATGATCCACAATATCATGGGAATTACCAGCAAGATGCATTGAAACCCAGTCCTGAAAATCTGTTGAAAAAATTAATTCATTCTCATTGATTAAAATAAATTTACAAGAGGCTTTATATAGCCAAAGTCAAAGCTTAATCAACAAGCATCTAACTACTGCTAACAACTAACTAACTTTGAAACTAACTATATTTACATTCACAACACCCCCCTCAAGTTGGTAGTTGAAAGATATCTTTAACTCCCAACTTGCTGAGAAGGTACTCATGTTGGGCTTTTGTCATAATGTCTGCTAGTGGCTCTGAGGTAGAAATGTGCTGAGTTTGAATCAACCCCATTTGTATCTTCTCTCTCACGAAATAATGATTTGTCTCTATGTGCTTGGTTCTCTCGTGGAACACCGGATTTGTTGCAATCTAAAGTGCAGCCTTGTTGTCACAAAAGAGCTTCACTGGACCAGATTTATACAACCCAAGTTTTTTTAGAAACCCAGTCAACCAAATTACTTCAGACACTACAACTGTCATGCTACGATATTCAGCTTCTGCTGAAGATCTTGCTATTGTATTTTATTTTTTTGATTTCCAGGAAACTAGAGACTTCCCAATCTTAACACAATACCCAGTCACTAACTTCCTTGATATTCGACAAGATGCCCAATCTGAATCACAATATGTTGAAATATGCTCTTCATTTGATGTCTCAAATAACAACCCTTGACCAGGATTCTTTTTTATATACTTAACAATTCTCAAAGCTGCCAACATATGAGAATCCTTCGGTTGATGCATGAATTGACTCAAATTCTGCACAGCAAACGTTATGTCTGGTCTAGTATGTGTAAGATAGATAAATCTTCCAATTAATCTCTGAAAAACATAAACATCTTCCAAGAGTTTATCTTCTACATTAAGCTTAAGTTCTTTATCATAAACTATTGTTGTAAACTTCATGTTTTGTTTCAAAAGAGTAGATGCTGGTTTGGAACCTCCAAGACCCATATCTTCAATTAATTCTAGAGCATACTTCCTCTGGTTCAATAAAATGCCTTCCTTAGATCTCATTACTTCAAATCCCAGAAAAAACTTCAAATCCCCTAGACCTTTCATTCTAAAACTCTGATTCAACAACAACTTCAATTCTAAAATCAGAGTACCATCATTTCCAGTAATGAGTAAATCATCTACATAGATCAGCATTATCACAATTGCATCTCATTTTCTCTTTGTGAAAATAGAATAATCTGATCTACTTTGATAATAACCAGCATTTAATAATGCTTCACAAAGCTTCATGTTCCATTGCCTTGAAGCTTGCTTCAATCCATAAAGAGACTTATGCAGCCTACAAACCCTGGAATCCCCCTGGCTGCAGAATCCAGGAGGCATCTCCATATAAACTTCTTCTTGCAAGTCACCTTGAAAAAAGGCATTGTAGACATCCATCTGGTAAAGTGGCCAATTGTAGACATCCATCTGGTTCGAACAGTGACCATTTTAGCTACAGGAGAGAATGTTTCAGTGTAATCAACCTCAGCTTTTTTATTATAACCCTTGGCCACGAGACGTGCTTTGTATCGTTCAACAGCACCAGAGGAATTATACTTCACTCGAAAGACCCATTTGCAGCCAATGAGAATTTTACCAGATGGCAAAGGAACCAAGGACCAAGTGTGATTGATTTCAAGAGCCTGAATTTCATCTTTCATAGCTTCAATCCACAAAGGATCTTTACTGGCTTCAGAATAGGTTTTGGGTTCAACAATAGAAGTATGAGAGAGAAAAGAACTAGTGGAAGAAGGAAGATGGTCATAAGACAAAGAAGAAGAAATATGATATTTAATGGTAGAGGAATGACAAACAGAGGCAAATTCATTAAGCCATTGAGGGGACGAATAGTTCGAACAGATCGTCGAACAAAAGGAACATAAGGAAGTGAAGAAGTAGGAGGAACAGATGGAATAGAATCATTAGAATCAGCAGAAGGAATAGGAGGAACATATGGACCAGATGAAACAGTAGGGATGGAAGTATCAGATGAAACATGGGTAGAATCTGTTGAGACTGTAGGGAACTGAAGACTAAGGAAATCATCATCAGAAGCAGAACCATGAGAAGGAAAAAACCAAGGAGAAATATCAGATGTAACAGAATGAAAAGGAAAAATTTCCTCATGAAAAACTACATCTCCGCTGACAAAAAAAGACTTGGAATCCAAGTTAAACAAAATGTATCCCTTTTGAACCTCAGAATAACCAAAAAAGATAGAAGGAAAAGCTCGAGGAGAAAATTTTTCAGAAGAGTTGGTATTTGTAGCATAACTAAGACACCCAAAAACACGAAGATGAGAAAGAGAAGGGGGACGATGATAAAGCAACTCATAAGCTGTTTTCCAGTGTAAAACTGAAGAAGGAAGACGATTAATCAAACAACAGGCAGCTGTGACACAGTAACCCCAAAACTTAACAGGAATTTTGGCATGAAATTTCAGAGCACGAGCAACTTCTAATAAGTGCATATGCTTACGCTCAGCTATACCATTTTGTTGTGGTGTATGGATGCAACTACTTTGATGCACAATGCCAAGAGAATAAAAAAACTCATAACATGAAGAATTGAATAATTCAGTCCCATTATCAGTACGAACAAACTTAACAGAGGCTAAGAAATGATTTTGAACATAGGAAACAAAATATTTGATGAACAAAACAGTATCAGACTTTAATCTCAACAGAAACACCCATGTCATCCTGGAAAAATCATCAACGATAGTGAGAAAGTACCGTTGACCATGAACAGTGGAGGTTCGATATGGTCCCCAAAGATCCATATGTAAAAGCTCAAATGGAAGTGTATACTGAGTAGAACTAGAAGGGAAAGGAAGCCTAGATTGTTTGGCTAGAGGACAAACAGGACAAGGAAATCTAGAGCTACCAGAAATACTATCAGAAAGGGGCAATTTAGATATAGTATTATAGGGTGCATGACCCAAACGAGCATGCCACAACATACTTTTATTAACCTCAGAATGCATACAAGATGAAATAGAAGACTTAACATCAGACAAAGGAAAAAAAGAGGGAAAGGACAAAGACAAACCAGGCACAGAAGCAAGAGAAACGAAGACATAAAGGCCCCCATACAATTTACCAATCCCCAATATTCTGCCATTGAAGAGACCCTGAATCAAACAGAAATCAAGGAAGAAAATCACAGTACAACTCAAATCGGAGGTTAATTTGGAAACAGAGATAAGGTTGTGAGTAAAATCAGGGATATACAGAACATTGGACAAATGTAAATCAGAAAAGCATACAGAACCAATATGGGTAATGGCAGCATTTTTTCCATTTGGTAAAAACACAGAACGACAAGTGGATGAACATGAAAGAGGAGTATTCAAGTAAATGAAATCACAACACATGTGATCAATTTCAACAACTGCTGGTACTGCGAAGGTGTGAACACCGGTGTCAAGGAAGAACCATAACCAGACATCGGAGAAGCCCCAGGAGTGTCAGTAACCAAAGCAGCTTGAACATCCCACTTCTTACTGAACTTAAAGTCGGACGAAAAACCAATTAAATGATAGCATTGATCTTTTTTGTGACCCCGAACCTTGCAGTGATCACACGTTCCATTGAAACGACGGCGAGAACCAGCACCACCAGATGCATAAATTGCAGTAGGATCAGAGGCTAAAGAAACGGAAGAAACACCATGAACGTAACCCCCTAAACCCGGCCTGTAAGAAAAGACCGAATTTAGGAAGTCACAATTGAAAATTTTAACCTCAAGAAACTAATTTGAATTATAATATATTAAAATAGCGTAAAATAAATTATTTCTGATAATAATATAAAGTGTCTCGATATTTTTAAAATTCAAACGTTAAAATTAATAATCTTATAATTTAAATAAAACTTTCAAATTTAAATTATGAAAATGCATGCTAAAAATAATAAGCCCCAAATTTGAAATTACATCAATATCCTCAAAACAATAAATACTAATATGAATAAGTAAAAATAATTTCGTACTGAATAATAAAATAATCGGATAAAATTTAGATCCTCCAAGTACCACGTCGCCTAAAGCCCAAAGATATCTGTAAGAAGAGACTATGGGGGAGTAAGCTAAAGAGCTTAGTGTGTCTCTAAAGTGCAAGAAAACCATAATTATAAACAGAGTATTATTTTCTTAAAATCCTTTGAAAACATGATACAATATCACAAGCGTAATGCAATGCACCCAACTACGTCCGCCAAAAATGAGGAAGGTTCCCATAACCTCCTCCCTACGTCCGCCAATCCGAAGTGGAATTCAGCCCGAAGGGTGAAACCACTGAACTTCCTCCTTACAAATCCCAACCCATGCTCATACACATATGATGTTTAAAATTCAAGTTTCATAAAAACAAATTCCATAAATTCGATATTCCATAAACATAATTCATAAATCATAGTCCATAAATCCATAATTCATAGTTTCGTAAATCCGATGTTTCATAAATCATACTTAAAACACATTCTGAAATCATATGCATGTGATGTCAACCATACAAACAATAATGCATCAACACAGAGAAAACATGTAGCACAGTAAGAAAACACACCTTAGCCAAGCTATACTCAACCGACATAATGATGTAATTTTTCATGATCAGAAGTATTGGATCCAACTGTATCGGTACCCGACTAAACTTGGGGTTGAAGGGATTAACGAACAAGGAGTATACAGCGGTTGAGATTATCACATAGGAATTTAACAAATCAATAAGGGATTTTGGCGGTATGAAACTATATAAAAAACTAGGGTTCTTGGGATGATCTTATTTGAACTATGTGTGTGTATATTTATAGGGAGAGCAAACCTAATTTAAGTAAAATAATGAAAGTGATATAAGATAGAAAATAATAAAAACAAATTAAATATTTAAAAGAAAACGAATGGAGGAAGGGATTCTAATCCAATTTAAAATTAAAGTACTAAATATAAATATATATAACATTTAAATAATAATAATAAAAGAAAGATGATTCGGCTGCTAATAATTCAATTCAATTTAAAATTAAAGGGTATATATATATTATATAGTTTATGCAGTTGAATTGGCATAAGCTATATGATTTCGGTGATATATACATGGGGATTTTTGGAATAAATAATAATATAAAGGAATTAAAATTATAAAAGAAAGAAAAAGCCGAAATTGATTTTGATTTAAAAACAAAATGGATTAATCATTCAAAAGGTCCACAAACTTCTAATTTGTCCAATAATGTCACAAAATTATGATTAAAGATCTTTTAACTCCCAAAATTCTCAATTTGGCCATAAGAATTAAAATTAGAGTTTTTGAATTAAAATTCAAAAATAAAAAGGGTTTTGAATTTAGGGATTTCAAAATTAGATTTTAAAATTAGGGATTTTTCGAATTTAGGGTTTACAATTTGGGCGTAATTTTTGGGGTGTTACAACTCTCCTACCCTTAAAAGAAATTTTGTCCTCAAAATTTTCAAACTAACGACATACTTAAAAAAATAGAGGTTTTGATAACAATTTTAAAAAGGCATTTTAGATCAGGGTATGAATGACAACGTAGAGTTTTCAAATAGACTTTAATCTCAAATTTATAGGAACGAGTATGATCACAATCGGCCGCTAATCTAGAGCTCATACGAGGTGACATAATCATCTATCTACATAAGGGACAATCCTAGAATTAGAGTTGGTACTTGGAGTTTCTCTTCAAAATATATCTTTAATTCTTTAAAATAATAAATTTATCAAAATTTTCATTTTGCCCCAAAACATTTAATATGCATGCAAAAATTATTTTCGATTTAAAAATTTTAAGTGAGCCTCACAGTCCGAGGGTTGAACTTAGCTCTGATACCACAAAATGTAACCCCCTAAACCCGGCCTGGAAGAAAAGACCGAATTTAGGAAGTCACAATTGAAAATTTTAACCTCAAGAAACTAATTTGAATTATAATATATTAAAATAGCGTAAAATAAATTATTTCTGATAATAATATAAAGTGCCTCGATATTTTTAAAATTCAAACGTTAAAATTAATAATCTTATAATTTAAACAAAACTTTCAAATTTAAATTATGAAAATGCATGCTAAAAATAATAAGCCCCAAATTTGAAATTACATCAATATCCTCAAAACAATAAATACTAATATGAATAAGTAAAAATAATTTCGTACTGAATAATAAAATAATCGGATGAAATTTAGATCCTCCAAGTACCACGTCGCCTAAAGCCCAAAGATATCTGTAAGAAGAGACTATGGGGGAGTAAGCTAAAGAGCTTAGTGTGTCTCTAAAGTGCAAGAAAACCATAATTATAAACATAATATTATTTTCTTAAAATCCTTTGAAAACATGATACAATATCACAAGTGTAATGCAATGCACCCAACTTTTGGTCAAAAAAAAATGCAATGCACCCAACTACGTCCGCCAAAAATGAGGAAGGTTCCCATAACCTCCTCCCTACGTCCGCCAATCCGAAGTGGAATTCAGCCCGAAGGGTGAAACCACTGAACTTCCTCCTTACAAATCCCAACCCATGCTCATACACATATGATGTTTAAAATTCAAGTTTCATAAAAACAAATTCCATAAATTCGATATTCCATAAACATAATTCATAAATCATAGTCCATAAATCCATAATTCATAGTTTCGTAAATCCGATGTTTCATAAATCATACTTAAAACACATTCTGAAATCATATGCATGTGATGTCAACCATACAAACAATAATGCATCAACACAGAGAAAACATGTAGCACAGTAAGAAAACACACCTTAGCCAAGCTATACTCAACCTACAAAATGATGTAATTTTTCATGATCAGAAGTATTGGATCCAACTGTATCGGTACCGGACTAAACTTGGGGTTGAAGGGATTAACGAACAAGGAGTATACAGCGGTTGAGATTATCACATAGGAATTTAACAAATCAATAAGGGATTTTGGCGACATGAAACTATAAAAAAAGTAGGGTTCTTGGGATGATCTTATTTGAACTATGTGTGTGTATATTTATAGGGAGAGCAAACCTAATTTAAGTAAAATAATGAAAGTGATATAAGATAAAAAATAATAAAAATAAATTAAATATTTAAAAGAAAACGAATGGAGGAAGGGATTCTAATCCAATTTAAAATTAAAGTACTAAATATAAATATATAACATTTAAATAATAATAATAAAAGAAAGATGATTCGGCTGCTAATAATTCAATTCAATTTAAAATTAAAGAGTATATATATATTATATAGTTTATGCAGTTGAATTGGCATAAGCTATATGATTTCGGTGATATATACATGGGGGATTTTTGGAATAAATAATAATATAAAGGAATTAAAAATTATAAAAGAAAGAAAACGCCGAAATTGATTTTTGATTTAAAAACAAAACGGATTAATCATTCAAAAGGTCCACAAACTTCTAATTTGTCCATTAATGTCACAAAATTATGATTAAAGATCGTTTAACTCCCAAAATTCTCAATTTGGCCATAAGAATTAAAATTAAAGTTTTTGAATTAAAATTCAAAAATAAAAAGGGTTTTGAATTTAGGAATTTCAAAATTAGATTTTAAAATTAGGAATTTTTTGAATCTAGGGTTTACAATTTGGGCGTAATTTTTGGGGTGTTACAATGAAGATGAGTCCGTTGGGATTCTTCTTGGAGGATCATCGAGTAAGCATGGTTAACGGACGGAAGAGGCTTCATCAGTAATATTTGACTTCGCAAGGCGGAGAACGTCTCATTGAGACCCATAAGGAACTGAAAAAGATGTTGTTGAAGATGTATACCCATATTGTCTTCAGAAGAAGTACACTCGCACGTTGAAAATGGAACAAGAACCGCAAGCTCATCCCACAGGAGCTTTAATCGAGTGAAATAAAAAGAGACAGAGAGATCACCTTGAACAGTCGTAGCAACCTCCCGATGAAGGAAAAAAAATGCGAGCATCGTCGACTTTATCAAACCGCTCACAAAGATCCTTCCAGATGAGGGCGGCGTTCGAAGCGAAAACAACGCCGGTAGACAAATCACGGCTGACAGTGTTCAGGATCCACGAAATGACAGTCGCATCACAACGGTCCCACTGCGAACGGAGGGTATCAACGAAGCTATCGCGTTTGCAATCGCAAGTAACAAACCCTAATTTGTTTTTGGCGAGCAACGCAAGACGCATCGATCGGCTCCAAACGCCGTAATTATCGATGCCGGTCAACTGCACAGAAACAATCGGAGCTCCGGTCGTATCGGAAGGATGAAGGTAGAGGACGTGATTCAGATCAACCGAAGTAGCCATCGGAAGATGAAGAAAACAATATAGAAGAAAGGGGAAAATGAGAATGAAAAAAAAACAAGAGCAGGCCGGAAGAGAAGAAAAAAACGAAAGCAGGCCAAAGAAATGAAAAAAATGGCCCAACAGAATTGGATCAGATATGGACTTCTGATACCATGTTGAAAAAATTAATTCATTCTCATTGATTAAAATAAATTTACAAGAAGCTTTATATAGCCAAAGTCAAAGCTTAATCAACAAGCATCTAACTACTGCTAATAACCTCTAACAACTAACTAACTTTGAAACTAACTATATTTACATTCACAACAAAATCCATATCTCCATTGAACATATTGTCCACAGGTTTTTTCCCTGTAAACATCTCAAGGATCACTATGCCGAAACTGTAGACATCGCCTCGTGTCGACACACCGGCGCCCATGCCGTATTCTGCATTGCTCGATATGATCAGCTTTCAGATGATTTTATACAAAATTTTTAAAAAGATGGTGTAAAAAACATTACCTGGAGCCATGTAGCCAATTGAAGCTTTTAGTCCAACTGAGCATTGGGTGAATTTTTAAGTAGAATTCTTGGGAGTCCGAAATTGGTGACATGAGCCGTCAAGGAGAATGTTGCTCGGCTTCAACGGGTGTTTCGCAATCATGATGCAGATACTCTAGTGCCGAGGCAACATCTTGAGCTACCTTCATTCTCTGGTTCATGCCAAAAGCTTTTTCTACCTCGGAGTCACTTGTTGGGTGGAGTAACTGTTCCAAGTTCCCATTTGGCATGAACATACCACTTATGATTTTAACGAGGTTTCGAAGAGCTTCGCATTCGGCTAGAAAACTCTTGGAAGCTCCATGTTGTCCCATTTTGAAGACCTTGCTAGCTGCCCAACTTCCATCATTGAGGACACCCTTGTATACTGATCCAAAGAACCTCCCCTGAGAGTTGGTTCCTGGACAGGTTTAAAACTTGCAAGAACCTTAAAGATTCTAAAGAAACCGGGATGTTACCGGAGAGCTTGTTTGAAGAAAGGTCAATATAGTCTATCCCTTTCAATTTGGTATGGTTCCCTGAAACCAATTTCTAGACATATCTAAATACAAAAGGCTTGAACAATCTCCAATGGTGAAAGGTATATCCCCTGATAATTTCCTGAAACATATTTAGACTACCGATTTCGGAAGGAACAAATCCGGTTAAAGAATTGAAGGAGAGGTTCAAGACCATACCGAAACTCGGGATTCGAAACATATCTCTTGGTATGGTACCATTAAGCAAGTTAACGGACAGGTCTAGCAACTGAAGACGCTGGCAGTTTCCCAAGCTTGAAGGAATGGTCCCTTCTAAGATATTGTTGCTTAGATGAACTTCAGCCAAATATGTCAAGTTTCCGAGAGACTGGTATTTTTCCTGAGAATCTGTTTCCATGTAAGAAAATGTACTGCAAGTTTGGCAGAGTTCCTATTGAAGGTGGAATTGTGTTCGAAAGCAATCAGGGTTACGTTCACCAAGTTGCTTATTTCTCCGGGCTAGGTTCCTTGGAAAAAGTTGTTGTTCATTACCAACAATGAAAGTTGTCTTGAGAGGTTGCCAATGGAAGATGGAAGTTTACCGGTAAGCCGGTTTTCGGCCACGGAAAATACTTGAAGTTGGGGAGAATTTGCCAAAGATGTAAGGAAATCCATGCCACTCGGTCCATCATTAACCAGCCGATTACTCTGTAAGCTTAATATTTGAATATTCGGTAGGTTCCCTAGCCATGGGATTTGGCCACTGAAGCTGTTGTTTGCGAGGTCGACTCGAGTTAAGCTTGAAGCATTGCCTATGGATGGTGGTAAGCGTCCGGACAAGAGATTCGCTCCCAAGAAAAGGGTTGTTAAGCTAGTCAGATTAGTAAACATATCCGGGGGCAGGGTACCTGTGAGTCTATTGGCAGTCATGGCTAAGATAATCAATGAGGAACTTAACGACACCGGTATCCTTCCTTGAATTCGATTAGAACCAAGACTGAGCACCCTTAACCGAAAAAGCCGACCAATTTCCTGCGGCATGCTACCAAAGAAACTGTTGTTTAGAAGGCTGAGGTAGTTGAGAAATGAGAGGTGCCCACAAGGCCAAGGTTTTCAAGGCTGATGCTTGTAACTCTCTGTTTAGTGACATTACAAGTAATAGCAGTCCAATTACAGAAGGGAGAAGTGAGATTCCAAGTCCCAAGAGGATCATGAATTATCTTGGATTTGAACACCAGAAGAGATTCCTGGTCTGTATTGTTTTTGAACCTTGGCAAACCCTGGGAAGTGGGAAGTACACAGCAGTGGAGGATGAGAATGAGAAGAATGGTTTTTTTTATCCATTTTTGTTTGGGGTTAAACAAAGAAACTGTATGACTTGTTGGTGTGTGGTTCTTCTAGATTTAAGCATGGATCAAGCCAAGTTGTAGTTCGATTCTTACAGGTCAAGAGTAATAAAGTGCATGTCAGAAAACCACTAGAAACAAGTGTTCTGATTGTTGTTGAATGAAGTTTGAAGAGGTTGGAACATCACAATCAGTCTTTTGTAATGAGAATGTTACCGAGTCTATTACAACTCAAATCATTGCTTTGCACCTATTTTTCCTGCATGTTCACCTCGCATTTAAATTACTAAAACTTTAAAGGAATTTGTGTTTTATGTTAGTCTCTTGGTTAATCAACTTTTCCTCACATGTTCTACATACCTACAGGTGGAAGGTGAACAAATTTGATTCAACACCAAAATTTACTCTCTTTTTTATTTTTTTTATTCAGATTTCGAGTTCGAGTTAAGCTTGAATTTGTAAAGTTCGAATAACTGAAAAATAAAAAAGTTAAAACCAAGTTGCTTGGTTCTTTAGTTAAGTATTTTGTAATTTAAAATAGAAATCATCTGTCCTTTTTCGGTGCCCTTATTTATGTCTTATACTAAAAGTTAAGTTGAGAATTTAGGGTTTAAGGTTAGGGTTTAGAAATTTAGAGTAGGGTGTATTTTTTACGGTATAAGGTGTAAGGTTTAGGATTTAAAATTTAAAATTTTGGCATAATTTTTTTTTTATGTTGGGGCATAGAAAGGAGCACCGAAAAGAAACATAGATTTACACATCACCTTAAAATACTTACGTACCTTCAATTCTTTTTTGATAACATTTTTTTTTTGTAATTTACGCATCAACTTTGCATTATTTCTCCAAACTTTCTCTTGTTTTAAGTTCATTTTTATCAAATTTAAGCCACATACCATTTTATCACCATTGAATACTAAGATAACTTCAATTCTTTTTTTGACAATAAATTTTCTTATTTTAAATTTTTGCCCCTCAACTTTACATTTTATTCAATTTGATTCTCGGGCGGCAACTCAAAGTCTTTCTTCACATCAATTCTTTAACTCTTTTACAATCTCATCAATATTTTTTCCTCAAAATTTCTTCTTTAAAAAAATAATATTGTAAATATAATTTATAAATTTAGATAATACTTAGATTTATTAAATAACATTATAATCTTACTTACACATTGAAAAAAGAATATAAAGAAATATATAAACATAACATATATGGTCAGAGAGACGTTTAAATTAAAATAAGTACCATAACATTATTGATAATTATTTGAATTGAAAACTCAAAAAAATATATTTAATTTGACTTGAATTACATAAACTTGACTCAACATGAAAAAAAATTAATGTAAAATGGTACTAAAAAATTCAACCAACTCAAATTTTCTACTTAATTCGGCTCGATTAAATCAAATACTCATCCCTATTTATATGTTTAAAGATGGTATATTCTACTCCTTCGTTTGATAGTAAATAGGCAGTAATTAATATATTAACAGTGAAATTAAAATATTATGACATGTCTTTGTTTATATATATATAATTAGGATCCGCTTACTACCGACATTCCAAAATTTTTAAGAATTGCATTTTTAATATTTGGTAAACTATTGCAGGGGTCACTTTCGTTTTCTGTTTGTACAGATTTTATCACCACTTTTGAAAAGTGCCAATAAGTGATCATCTACGTTTTCGATGTGTAAAGATTTGGTCACTCCGACATTAAATATATATATAAAGAAAATTGAAACCATTTTAATAAGAAATTTACACCGGTTTATAAAAATAGTTGTGATTTAAAAAAAAAATTGACACTCATCATTTAATTTCACTCATTTTTAATAAAATATGAGTTAATATCTAAAATTTTTACACCATAATTAAATTTTTTTTTGTTTCACCCTTGACATACACATAATATAAAATGTAAAGTTGTTTTTGAATGTTAGATAGATAAAATGGTGTTTAAAGTCAATGGAAGAGTGGGAGTCCCCCATTCCTAATAATAAAATCCTTTTGTTTACTTCCCTGTATAAAAATGACCAACGAAATTTCGCAGCTACCAACTTATATTATATTATATATGGAATTTCTTCAGAGTCAGATATGGCTGCTCTGCATTAAAAGGACGCCACATGTTTTAAGGATCTCCTTTCTGTTAAAGTGGACATCCATTTTTCTGCTCTCTCTCTCTCTTCCTTCACTGAAAATAGAGTCAAATATCAGAATGTGAAACCAATGCTGAACACAGAATGGGGTCACTCTAGGGGATATTTTATCTAAAAACCCCATTTTAAATAATTATTTAAAAAAATAATTCTCAAATCGTCCACTTAAATCAAATTCGTGTTTTATAGAAAGTGAGTTTTGAATCTCATTTCCTACAAAAAGCGAGTTCTATGTTAAAAATGTGGGAAGCTATTTTTTTCTTTTTACTAACTTATTCAACACGGAACTCGTGTTTTGTAGAAAGCGAGGTTCGAAACTCGCTTTTTGTAAAACGCGAGTTCGCCTAACATTGACGATTTATGGTTATTTTTCTAAATAACTTTGGTTGTAGGTCATTTTTTTAAATAACTATTTAAAATGAGTTTTGTTGGATAAAAATGCCCACTCTAGGGTCACGGGAGTCATGGTGCGACTAAAAAAAGATAAGTTTCGAAACTTGTTTAATAACTTAAAATGTTAGACATTTTGATAACATTTTAAGTTATTTCTTTCCGTGATTTTTGATAAGTTTTGAAACTTGAAAAACAAGTTTCGAAATTTGTTTTTTTATATAATATTTTAGGTTGGTTGTTTTTAGACATGTTTTGAAATTTGTTAAAAAAATAAAATAAAATTAAAATGTTATCAAAAAGTCTAATATTTTAGGTTGTTTGGACAAATTTTAAAACTTGTCGTCTTTTAATCTTAAATTAAGTTGTCGTATTTTAGACTCCCCATATAAGATGCCATTATATTTTCCCTACTTTGATTTGGAAGTCCAAAGAAAACTCCATCTTTTCATTTTGAATAGATTTTTTTTTACAAACTTTTATACATGTAAAGCTACGTCCAAACCGTTGGTTGAACTCATGGTATAATGACAAAGACTTGGTTAAAATAAAGTATTGGTCTACAGCAAATATCGACTAGATAATCCTTTTCCTTTTCTCTTATCAGGCCTTGAGACTATATAAAGTAGGGCGTCAAATGAAGGAAGCACGTTTAGCCCACAAAGTCTGTAGGCCTTGGTTTACTTTGGGGCGAGTTTTTGACCCAAAATGAGACGATTTAGCCATCCCCCACAAGCCTTCCTCCGTTTGTGCCTGGAATAGAAATCCTTTTCCCTGGTTAGTGTTTCTATGTATATTCAATATAGGATTTAGTTTTTAGGGTTAGAAGGTAGGGTTTAATTCTCTGGGCATGCATAGGGGCAAAAAAAGAGACAGAGGATTAATGTTAGTCTCATCTTCAGTTCCTTATTTTCCACTCACATTTGTAAAAGAATGAATCGATATAAGGTAAACAACCTAATCTCAGGAAAAAGGAATAAACTAATGGGCAATGGCAGCTTACTTCAAAATAAGCCAATATTCATCATCATCGTCTAGTACTAACTTGGCGTTCCTTATAGCCAACACCATTCACCTCCCGCCGCTTCTCGTACGGTCGTACCTATATATACAACTCAACCCTACCAACACCTCCACGATGGCGGCCTCCGTTTTCTCCAAATCCGCGAAATGCAGCGTTTGGAACAATAGAACCGTGGGCCTTGCATCCACTTTCTGCTGCTCCAAGTTCCTCTCTTGTTGCCACCTTAGTGTATCGTGCGCCACCGGAGCCAACCACCCTATTATTTCCTCCAACGCCTCTTTCCACCCTTCTGCCAGCCCCTGCCCTTCACGCTCACCCTTGTACCAATGGCTTCTCAGCTTCCCTCTCAGCGTTCTCTTAAGGTTTATCGGTAACATCTCGAACAAGTGCTTGCGTGCGGCGTCGGTGATGATCGTCGTCATGTAGAAGTAAGTCTCCGCCATGATGATTATGTCCGCGTAGCGAAAGGTGAGCCCCGCTGCTCCTACGGTGTTCGGCGGAGCCGATTGTATCAACCTTTGGTTTGCGTCGTTGGTCACGGTGACACCAGAGAGTATGAACCCTAGGCCTTCGGATTCACTGCTCATGAAACAGGCTGCACCTCGTTTCATCCTGGATGCTTTGAGTATCGGATTCGGACCCGAATTGTTATCCTCTTCCTTTACAAAGACGCAACAATCCGTCTTTGGATAGATCTTCATGTTGAAAGCTTTCGAGTTTAAAACATAGAGGCGCCTGCACGGACGTCTATTGCCGGTGGTGGTGGAGACAAGGCTTGGAACAAATGGTCCGAAAACAACACAGATTCTTACATAAACAATGCAGATGATTCGTGCCATTAACACAACGCTCTTGTCGAATGTTTTGTTCCATAGGGAAACCTGTTTGAAATGTCGAACCTGTTTCCCTTGGAAACTGATTTTTTCATTGATGTAAACCATGTTGGTTTTGTCCCACAAGTTTCTCGGCGAGTCGTTTTCCTTCAATCTCTGCATTTTTTTCTCCGATGACTCCAACTCGTTGAGGCCTAACAAGGAGGCGTAGAGCAAAGCAGTCGCGTTTTCATATTTCTCCATCTTTTCAATGATCTTCCCGGCGTTCCGGGAGTTAAAATCAAGGTTGCTGATATCAATGATTCCTTGTTTCATGCTCTGGTAAGCGATTTCGAACCTGGTGAGCTCTTCATCGACGCAGCTTTTACTCAAACGCGAAACGACGGAGGCGATCTGATTGAGATCCTCGAGCTTCTCTTTACATGCAAGGCCGAGAAGATAAGTTTCATCGGTTGAGTTCAGAAACGCAACGCCCGGGGACCTCACGGGACCGTTCCGTAGCTTGAAGAATTCCTCGTCGGTCAGAGATTTGTACAAGGAAACGAGGCGTGACATATTTTTTGCGGTCTCGAAGGCTAAGATTTGAAGCGTAGGAGGCTTCTCTTGGCGGAACAAGGAGCAGCCATAACTGGGTTTATCCTCCGCCGTCGGCCATGCCATTCACGCCGCCCTCCTCCTCGTCTCTCTCTCTCTATATATATATATATATCCCCTTTTTTATTTTTCTTTGCCTTGTCTTGGTTTAACTAACACCGTTGGAATTGAACGTTCTGTGTTCAATCTGTTACGTTTTTTTGGGTCGGTTGTTTACTTGCTAGGGTTTTAGAGATAAATATGGAGAAAATAGGGAGACGGTGCAGAAAATTTAGGAACATTTTCTAAGTTTATTTTTCTTCGAGACAAACTAATATATTTAATTTGGGTTTTTGCGTTGGTTTTCATAGGAAGATTCGGATTATAAATTAGAAAAAAAATTTGATACACAAGTTATTTAATTTTTAATTTACACGTGTCTTTTAGTTTTAAAGGTTATGATTTTAATTTAGAGATTTAAGTTGTATGATTTAGAAATTAAGGTTGTTGTTTAGGGTTTTAGTTTTTTAGGGTTATGGTTAGAAATTTAAGATTTGAGTTTTATAGTATAAATATGCATGCTTGTGTTAAAATTAGATTTACACAGCCTGTGTATCAAAAATTTACCCTTATAAAAATATAAATTATTGCCTTATTGTTTTATTGCCCTCCTGGTTGTCCGTAACTATCCAGACTAATTTAGTTCTAACTACGTCGCACATTTAATTTTAGTGGGTAAGTCTTTCGGTAGAAAATTTTGCATATATAACTCCTCGTAGTCAAGACCTACTTAAGCGATATCAAACTGCATACCACTTAGACTATCCCGTTAGTTTAAATTATTACCTTATTATTATATTATTATTTTTAAAACTTCTTCACTTATCAATCATATCTAAGGTTTGTGGCGTCACTTCTATCTTCTATCTATACTTCATATTATTTGATTCATCTAACCATTCGGTGTAAGTCACTCTAGCAACCTCAAGGGTCATTCTATAAGAAACGAGATTATACTTGCGTATAGTTTCTTTTTTGAACCCTTTGTAGCGACGTTTTTTGTGTGAAAACATTCGAGGTATCGCTACTCTTACTCCTCCGGTGTCATTTAGAAGAACCGAGTTTTAGTTTAAAATGAGTTTTAAAGAAAATCGATTAAAATTGGAGTCGCCATCGGCCATTTTTAAAAGGTAGACCGGACACCGGAAAACAAAACAAAGATTTGAAAGGATTCGAGAGTCGGTTACACACAGGAAAGGGTAAGCACCCCTGTCGTGCCCAAAATTGGTACCAAGATCCTTACCGCTTAATTAATATCAAATTTTACGAATTAAAGTGACAAATTGGATCGAATTTGGTTATACAAGCGAGTGAATTTTAAAAGCCCTAATATTCGAAAAGGAACGTTCGAACCACCACCACTACGACTGGTACTAGCTTCGTTCATTTCCGAATAAAAAGATGTCGCATGACATTTTTATATTCTAGATGCAACTTAACATGGCATATATCCAAAAACATATCAAGAATAACTAAATAAAGCATGAAAACAATAAGAATAAGTCAACAAAGATGAATGAAATAAATGGAGCATAAAAAACAAATACATAAACATGGTGTATTGAATTAAAGGGCAATTGTCAAAGACTGAAAATAAATACACAAATCTGGAAAGGACCAGATTAAACAAAAAAATAATAACTATAATAAAATGCACAAAATTAAATTACACTAGATATGAGACCGGATTTAAAAATAAAGTAAAATGCAAAAACTTAAATAAACATTCGAAAAAGATCGAATTGAACAGGAATTAAAGCGCAAGAAATAAAAAGCTAAAATTAAATGTTAATAAATCATGTTAGATGTTAGCAAGTAAATCGGGCCGTAAATAATACGGGTCATAGCCCAGTTCGGGTCACCGTAAGGCCGATAACAAAATAGGATTGAACAACTAAAATTAAAATGCATAAACATAAATCAAGATACTGAAAAAATATAATGTATATATACATGATACGTAGCACATATATATATATATATATAACATATAGAATGTAATAATATAATATAGATACATAAACATATAACACATATGTACATATACAGTGAGCTATAATATATACGCATATATCATAAGATAATATATTTGAACAAAAAAATATCATAATATAATATAATATATAACACATAACTGAACTACAAATGAGAAATAATAAAAAAGGGGTTAAAATGAAGGAGACACAACAACTATTCACTTCCATTCTGATTTTCAAGAAATAATAAAAAAAGAAATTTAATGCCGGCAACTAAAAAAACATTTTTTTACACGAAAATGAAATAAAATAAAGAAGGAAAAGAAGGCAACTTGGAAGATTTACCCAAATATTATTTTGGGATTTTTTTATTCTAAAAATAGAGATCTCTTCACATTATGGATGAAAATAGGGATGATTACTGTTAAAAGTCAGAACATATGTAGTGCACAATCCGAGTTTGAACAATGTTTTTGGGGTTGTTTCACTGTTCAAAAATGGGGTGCTTTCCTCCCCTTTTTCTGTTTGCGCGACGCCACATGGCACACAGTGAGCAGCCCATGCACCATTATTCGGTGCACTGTTCAATGACGGGGGTGGGCAGTCCGACTTTTAACAGTGCTCGAAACGCCCACATCGCGTCACGTGGCAGTGTGGCATTTTAAAAGGGTGGTGGTTCACCATTCGATTTTGCACAGTGATACCTTTTGAAAATTACTTTTCAAACTCGGGTTGTGGTCCATGTATTTTCTGATTTTGAACAGTAATCATCCCTATATCCGAAAATAATCTATGAAGAACCTTATTTTTGGAATAAAAAAAATTCTAAAGTAATATTTGGGTAAATATCCCAAGACAACTTTACATCTTCATTTCAATTTTAGCAAAACTTAAAAAGGGGAAGGAAAGTAAAAACTCTGAACGTTTTTTTGAAAACATTGAAGAAACCCTAGCTCCTTTTCGCGCCGTTCATCGGCGTCGCTACCTCACTGACCATATTCGACGTTCGGAGATGACGGTACACGACGGCTTTCTTCCCAGACAGTTAAACTTGAAACTTTTGTTATTTCGATTCAAGATTTAAAAAGAAAAAAAAAAACTACACTTTGATTCTAAAACTGAAAATCTCTTTGATTTTTGGTTTTAAAACAAGATTTAAGATTTTTGAAACTAATTTTTTGGAAAAACGAAATTTGAGATTGAAGATCTCATATTCTTAATTTTCAGTGTTTTTATTGTAGTAGAAAAAGGAAAGAACCCTAAACTGTGCAAATAAGATGAAAAGAGATCTCAAAAGTTGCTTTCCCTTTTTTTTTTTGCTTTCTTTGTATTGATATTGAATCTGGTTACAATATTTTGTTTTAGAATCTTTTTCTCAATTCGAATCCCCCTACAAATGTCATGGGTTTCGATTTAAATACCCAGATATTAATTACAATATTTTCAGAAAAAGAAAAGGAAAATTCTACAACGGGTGACAAACATTGATGAACACTGAAACGCGTCGTAACGTGTCAAGAATAATTTCTTTCTTCCAAATAAATAAATAAATAAAGGAATTAAACTAAATATAGATAGGGAAGTAGGAGTCGAACCCACAAGGACTTAGAACTTTCCTTGTCGCGCTTTTGTAGTTTCTGAACCAAGAGTTGTTTATGGAGCTATGTTGATGTGATTTAAGTGGGGGTTTGATTGCAATAAAATGTAATTGTTTAAAAGAGTAAAAGAAAGGTTTTAAAAGACTTGAAAATAATATGGAGATTTTCAGCCTCGAGCTAAGCTTTGACTTGTTCTACTCGGTTCATTGGTAGAAATTTTAATTTCGAAAAACTTGTTGGCAAAATTACTTCAAGGTCAATCCTTGAGTTTTTGATTGTAAATCGAATCTCCAAAATCAATTTTTGGTTTCAGTTTTGGTAATTTGTCTAAACCAACTCAATGTTTGAGAAAACAAATTCTTTAAGCTCGTAACTAACTCAAAAAGTCATTTCAATAAAAACGATTCGATCTCAATTTCCCTTAGTAATCTATTTACTAGTGTGTTCCTTGTAAGTTGGATTTGTTTCAATAACTGGTCCTCCCTCCCACTTGATAGATCAAAACAATAGTTTTTTTTCTCCAAAGTCAATATTTGGGTTTTAAAAAAATCATTTTAATTTAGAAAATAAGTATGAAGAAATCGAGAAGAAGTTTCCGAAATGTTTGAAGCATAGTTTCAAATCTCACATTGAGAACGCGCCATTGCAAAAGCCTTCGGCTTAAGAAGATCTAGCCGAGCATGGTTATCAAATTAATCATGCTCGACATTTAAGAAATAAAAAGAATAAATATAAGAAAAGAACTTAAGTAAAATTAAAAAGAGAAGAATTTCCAAGAGAAGATGAAATGATATTCAATTGATAATTGATTGATGACAAGTCACCCCAAAAGGGGTTATTTATAGTGTTTCAAATAACCTAGGTAAACCTAAAATGATAATTAAAAATTAAACAAAATAATTATCCAATGTTTAAAATTTAAAATTCAAAAATCCGGAGATAAGCTATCTGATAAGCGGCCTGATAAGCTATCACTGCTGCTGACGTCATCTTCTAGAAGATGCTGATGTAGCGCCCAGTCAGCATTCATGTCCTGATTCATGCCCATGAATCCGCCCATGACTCCAACATTTTATGCAGCATTTCAGCTCATTTCCAGCATCACGTCCCCTGCATGAAAACATCATAAAACAGCCCAGTTAAGTCTCTCAAACTTATATTTAATCGAAATAAGGAAGAAAAAAAAAAAAAACCAAAATAAATACTCATCAAACACCACTAACGATGAACACCAATGAACACCATTAATTTTTTTAAATTTTAAAAATTTAAAGTACTAAAATTATAATTAAAATTATCTCTTAAAAAATAAAAATCAAATTTAATAGTTACTTTATAATATTTTTTAATAGGTTAGAATCAACTATACACAATTCTTCTAAACACTAACAAAATCAATCTCTTAAAAAAATAGAAATCAATTTTTTTAAATTTATTTGATAGAAATCAGTTTAAACCCAAATTTAATAGACGCGACAACCATGTGAACAGGAGAATTGATTTATTATTTTCAATTAAAAATAATTAACTTCAATTGCAGCCAGTTACGAGGTCGGTTTCGCATGTCAATCTCGAGTTTTTGCTTGAAGTTGAACGAGTTGTAGAGGGGTGATTCATATATTTTTTTCTCCTTTTGCTTTTCGATTCCTTTAATCATGGGAGCGCCATCTGAATTATTGGTGTAGTCGTTTTGTACATAGAATTTAGATCATGAATTATTGTTTTGATTGAAACGAGAAATACAATGATTGCTAATTAAATTTTTTAAGAGATTGATTTTATTAGAGTTTAGGAGAATTGAGTATATTTGATTCTAACTTATTAAAAAAATATTATAAAGTAACTATTAAATTTGATTTTTATTTTTTAAGAGATAATTTTATTTATAATTTTAGTCCTTTAGATTTTTAAAATTTTAAAAAAAATTAATAGTGTTCATTATTAGTGGTGTTCATCAATATTCGTCGCAAGAGCTTGTGTTGGTGAAGCATCAGGAGTGAATCCGGAAGCTTGAAGGTGTTGGTTGCTTGGTGTTGAGCTTGGAAGTGAAGGTGAGTGGTTTAATGTTTTCAAAATGGTTTTAAGTGTTTGGTTCAAGCATGTGGACTAGGTTGGGCTTGGTAGACCCACCTAGAGTTAAGATTAGAGTGGTAACCTAATCCTAAGCTTTAATTAGAGACATTGGTTGAACTCTTAAATTGATGTTTATGCCTCATAATGAATTGTGTTATGGTGATTATGTATAATGTGTTATACATGTATGATGAGGCATGGTTGTGATGCATTGTGATATGCAAGTGGATTGTTCATGATTGTAATCATGGTGAGTACGTGCTAAGCACGGAAGTTGATATTAAATGATATTGTGGATTGAGTTGAATGTTAGCACTAGTATGCTTGGGTACAAATGATCGATCATTAGGATGTTAGTGTGCACACGTGAGTCAAATGCGCGCGTGGTCTTGATGATGGTAGTCATCAAGATGGAGTACAAGTTCGCCCGTAAATTCTTCTTATGTATATATTAGTCGGTGATGAGTGGAATCCCATCGACGGGGCGTAAGGATGAGTGGATTCCCCTCCGCGAGACTGGTGATGAGTGTAATCCCACCGTGAGGTAAAGTTGTTGTTGGATGTGAGTTCCAACGTGTTTATCCGCGTATTCGAGTCATAGCTAGGTGCCATTGTGAGTTGATATGTGTATCAATGTGTTTTGGAATGTGATTCCTATTTGGATTATTATATGTATTTATATATGATGTGGATTGAGCTTGTTGAGCATGGCATTAGATTGTATAAATGTTCATGCATCATTGTACTTTTGGCTCATGTGGATGGAAGGTAAGAACATGCATTCTACCTTGTTGTGCTCGTGCTTGGACCTTGCATTGTCGAGGTTTTTTTTAAAGACCTTACCCTCACTAAGCTTTATGCTTACACTCTCTTTGTTCAACAATGTAGATCCTTAGTTCGTGGGTTGCTAGTGCAAGAAGGGGCCTCCAAGTGTGCCTTGTGGTGCTAGCTTAGCTATCAAGTGTGGACATTTTAATTTAAGGATGTAATGATCAAGCAATGGGACATGTATATGTTGATGTAGTTTGTTTAGGAGCATGATTTGACTCCTTTCATATGTTACGTTGATTGGCTTTTGGATGTTTGCCTTGCTTGTAAATCATGTTGGTTTTTACCCATCTTATTTTTGCCTAAGTGTTGACCTTGTTGAAGCATGATACCTTTAATGCTATGCATGGATGTATGATTCTTGATGTTGGTTCCTTTAATGTATAGTCTTATTGTGCTTGAAGTGTTAAGCATGCTTGTTATGTTGGTTTTGCCTTAGGGTTGATGTTAGTGTGTTGTTTGAGGTTTTAGAGGGGGTTTATGGATATCCTTGTGCCATAAACCAGCTAAAACCAATCTGCAGACAGAAGGTGTTTCGAAACGGTCGACCCCGTTTCGATACGGTCCCTTTGTTTTTGGCCGGGTGTTTCGATACGCCTAAGGGCCGTTTCGATACATTTTTGCTACTGGAAATCTGAGAAATTGACGATAAATTAACGTATCGAAACATGCTTTAGCATTTCGGAACGACCTTTATCTCGTTGACCACGAGAAGTTGAACGTCGGGGTCGTTTCGATACGGGTCACCCCTGTTTCAAAAGGTCTCATCAGGTTGACTCTGGCCTGTTGACCAAGTCAAGGCGTATCGAAACTCCCTAAGGGCGTTTCGATACGACCTGCTGTAAAGAACTAAAATGGACTCTTTCGATGAGTTGTTTGGTTGATTGTCTTATATGTTCTTCCGTTGTTGCCTTCCTCACATAGGATTCATTATTACCTCTAGAGAAGATAATATAAATTAAAAGAAATTTTTAGGGTTGCTAACCGAGGTGGAACCTTAACGGGTTTCGCATCGGTTTTCCCCGTGTAGCCTACTCGAACCGGTCAATCGACCAGACCGGGGCGAGGGGGTTACAACAAGAAATGAAAAGCTGAAATTAAATGTTAGTAAATCATGTTAGATGTTAGCAAGCAAACCGGGCCGTAAATAATACGGGTCATACCCCAGTTCGGGTCACCGTAAAGCCGATAACAAAATACGATTGAACAACCAAAATTAAAATGCATAAACATAAATCAAGATACTGAAAAAATATAATGTATATATACATGATACGTAGCCTATATACATATATATATATATATATATATATATAACATATAGAATGTAATAATATAATATAGATACATAAACATATAACATATATGTACATATACACTGAGCTATAATATAAAATATAATATATTTGAACAAAAAATATCATAATATAATATAATATATAACACATAAATGAACTACAAATGAGAAATAATAAAAAAAAGGGTTAAAATGAAGGAGACACAACAACTATTCACTTCCATTCTGATTTTCAAGAAATAATAAAAAAAGAAATTTAATGCCGGCAACTAAATTTTTTTTTACACGAAAATGAAATAAAATAAAGAAGGCAACTTTACATCATTTCAATTTTAGCAAAACTTAGAAAGGGGAAGGAAAGTAAAAACTCTGATCGTTTCTTTTGAAAATATTGAAAAAACCTTAGCTCCTTTTCGCGCCGTTCATGGGCGGCGCTACCTCACCAACCATGTTTTTTTTAGAATCTTTTTCTCAATTCAAATCCCCCTACAAATGTCATGGGTTTCGATTTAAATACCCAGATATTACAATATTTTCAGAAAAGAAAAGGAAAATTCTACAACGGGTGACGAACATTGATGAACACCATTAACGATGAACAAACACCGATGAACAACATTAATTTTTTTTAATTTTAAAAATTTAAAAAAACTAAAATTATAATTAAAATTATCTCTTAAAAAATAAAAATCAAATTTAATAGTTACATTATAATATTTATTAATAAGTTAGAATTAAATATACACAATTCTCCTAAACCCTAACAAAATCAATCTCTTAAAAAAATAGAAATAAGTTTTTTTTAATTTATTTGATAGAAATCAGTTTAAACCCAAATTTAATAAACGCGACAACTATGTAAACGTGAGAATTGATTTTGTGATTGATTTATTATTTTTAATTAAAAATAATTAACTTCAATTGCAGCCAGTTACGAGGTCGGTTTCGCATGTCAATCTCGAGTTTTTGCTTGAAGTTGAACGAGTTATAGAGGAGGTGATTCATATATTTTTTTTCTCTTTTTGCTTTTCGATTCCTTTAATCATGGGATCGCCATCTGAATTATTGGTGTACTCGTTTTGTACATAGAATTTAGATCATGAATTATTGTTTTGATTAAAACGAGAAATACAATGATTGCTAATTAAATTTTTTAAGAGATTGATTTTATTAGAGTTTAGGAGAATTGAGTATATTTGATTCTAACTTATTAAAAAAATATTATAAAGTAACTATTAAATTTGATTTTTATTTTTTAAGAGATAATTTTAATTATAATTTTAGTCCTTTAGATTTTTAAAATTTTAAAAAAAATTAATAGTGTTCATTATTAGTGGTGTTCATCAATATTCGTCGCACATGGTAGACTCATCCAAAAAAAAAATGCTAGAGATTAAACTATTGGTTGCTTTCTTTGATCTACTATGGTATTTCTTTCTTGCCTTATCTTTTCGTTTCTTGCAAATTACCACAATGGGAAAGACGTCTGGAACGACCTCTGTCGTGCTGAAATCTTGGGGGCTCGAGGAGTCACGGGTTTCTCTTGGTGGTCGAGGCTCCATCACGACCGTTGATCAAGCTTCCATCTAACGATTACGGGGTGCGGCGCGACACCGAATTGTGGGCTTGTTAGGGTTTCCTTTGGTGAAAGTAATCTGGGCCGCACGATCTTCTTCGATCCAACGCACCAGATCGAGCGGCTGCAAAAGAAGATAATGGGTGATCAGATTTTTCTTACAATTTTATTAGGTTTGTGTTTAGAACGGGCCTCGTAATTATAGTATTATTTTTTTGGGCTTTGGGCTTTTGATGTAGATGGACTCTCTTATGTTTTAATAAATTTGGGATGTTTGTTATTTATATATGTGCATAATAATAATAATAGTAACATTAATATTAACAATTGTGATAGTAACGAATAAATATAATCATATTAAATAACAATAACAATAATAATAATAATAGTGATAATAATAACATAATAATAATAACAAAAACAACAACAACAGTAACACACAATAATAATAAAGATAATAAGTAATAATAATAATAATAGCAAATAATAAAAGAATAATAATAACATGTTAGTAATGTTCAAAAGTTTTTTTTTTCAAATAGACAATAACGATATGATAAATAATAATAGTGATAGTAATAATAATAGTATAAGGTGATAATAGTAGTAATATTTATATATATGTATATATTTTTCTTCTTCTTTTTTTCTCTTTTTTATTTTTGTCTTTAAATTAGCTAATAGCCCATTAAAAGCCCATCGATCATAAACATAAACTAAAATTGTTCGAGGTCCGGATAAAATTAGTGATTACACCTTTAAATACTACCTATCTTTATTCCATCCTTTTCCATTCATTTCCTTACCCGAATAACCCCTAAACACTTCACCGTCTCATTTCTTTTCATCCTTCAAATACTTACACCACGCTACTATCTTTCGCACCAAACTTTATCCTTCATTATTTCATCCATTTTCTTCAAAGAAGACGTTCGAAGGCACATGATTGCATTCATTCATGGTCGAGACAATCAGAGTTTCTCTCAACAACTACAATTGGAGAGTTGAAGTGTATCAGTCCCTAAGGGACTTATATCTTCTGGAAGAAAATTTGTACCAGAACTGACTAGTTTGTACTGATATGCAAGTGTCATGTATTGGTATGCTATGTTTAAATGTGCACTACAACTCTTTTTATTTAAGGCTTGTATCAGTACAGAGACCCACATATTAATACCGACATGCCCAAAAATGCATTTAATGTTAGATATACAGTCTCCAACGGCTCTAAACAACCCCAACGGCTAATAACAGTCATGAAACCATTAGAGGGTTTAAACGACACCTTCAAACAACCATGGATCAACAAGAAACATATTGTCAACATTCTTTGTATAGAGAAATTCATTTTTGGTCTAAATTGTCATATTCATGTAGAAAAATACTTGTGAGTCAAATTGTCAATATTGTTCAATTGTTTACGTTTTGGGTGAGAGCTTAAGTGTGCAAAGAATATGCCTAGAGAGGTTTTCTTTTTTTTGCTAATTTGTATTTTCTATTTGGGAGAGGGTGTCTCAAAGCTTTGAGGGTCTTGTAAAGGTTACTGTTGATCCTTGAAAAAGAAAAACATATTTAGTGAATTTGTGAAAAATCCTTAGTGGGGAGCTAAAGTAGTGGATGTAGACTTCTAACTACTATAAATTCTTGTGCAAAATTTTTAGTTTCTTATTCCTTCCACCACATTTGTTTAAAGGTCAATTCACCCCATCTTGGAGTATTCAGTTGAAGATACTCGAGCTCAACATAAACCCATAAACCACTAACCCTAAACTCTTCAAAAAAAGGCTCCATCTGATAATCCTACCTTTCCGTACCCATCAATTAGGGTGTTGTACGTAACAACATCTGGAATTAGATCAATCTCCTGGAACGAGCATGGGGAATTTTCTTTTTCTGACCTAACAAGTTGAGTGACAACTCGTCCACTAGGATTCAAGTTTGGATCTAACAACTAACGTAACAAAAATATATTAAATTAAAACTAACATTCCGTGAGTTCAGGTCCAATCGTCAACTTGGTCGAGAGAAAAAAATGTCACAAATGATTCATCTTCATTCAGTGTAGTAAGGTAGGTAGCTAGCCAGGAGTTTATCGAAATAATCAGCAAGCTGGTCTAGCACTCCTCGTTCCATGCATGGACTCACCCATTATGGGAAGTATTCACCAATATTATGACAAATCTTACATTGCAATTACGATTTAGTGAAGAAAGATGAAAGGTAGGATTATTGGATGAAGCCCTTTCCTTTTTTAAATAGTTTAGTGTTTAGGGGTTTATGGTTCAGGTGTATAGGTTTTAGGGTTAAATTATTATTAATTAAAATAGGGCCAAATTGAAATAATGTGTATATAATGAGGGTTAAATTTATTATTTTTTTTGAATTAGGACTAAATTGTTTGAATGTGCAAAGATAAATGACTAAATGAGTTATTATACAAAATGTTTTAACTGCCACAACACCCTTTTTTAACGGTTGTGAATGGGCCAGGGACCAATTTAAAGCAAAACTAAAAGTTTAATGGTAACATTGAAGCAATTAAAAATTTAATTACTAAATTGAATAATTTACCAAAGTTTGGTTACTATTTGTGCACTTTACTTTTTTTATACTCCAAAAAAGAAATTTTCTTTTAAAATATTAAAATATGCATGAAGTTACTTTACTTTTCATCATCTCGCTTTTATTTCTATGCTTTACCGTCAAATAAGTGTCTAAATTATACCATATTTTTTATATAAGCGCCTAACCTATATTTTAGGTTAAATAAGTGCCTAACGTTTTATTCTGTGATCCATTTAAGGTTTTTTCGTCAATGACCGTTAAAAAAATTCCTTCATCCAATCAAAATATGACACATGACCTATTTTTTATATATATTTTTAATTTCTAAATTTCTTTAAAAATCCCAAAGTTTTAATTTCTTTCAATAAAACACCCAAATCACATCTCCCTCACCGTCCGACATCCCCACAAGTCGGTGATTCACCGTTCACCGCCCAAAACGTCGTGTACCTCACCGTTCGATATCCACCATCTCTACCGTTGGTGGGAACCCAATTAACCTCTTTTTCTTCATTGTTGGGTTAATTAATATACTTTTTTATTTTTTATTTTTCTATTTATCAGATTTTAATTTTAGAAAATGATAAACCATGTCACGTGTTCGAATTTCATGGGATAACGGAAAAATAACTGTTTATCACAAAAAAAAATCTTAAATGAGTCATAAAATGAAATTTTAGGCAATTATTTGGCCCAAAATATAATTCAGACACTTATCTGAAAAAAATAGTTTGGGCACTTACTTAAGCCTTATTTTTAAGAATTCTCTTTACGTTTTAGATTTCAGAATTTAAATTCAATTGTCAACATCGTTAATTGCAAATGTTTTTTTTACATGACTACCAAATTTATATTTTTCTATTCAAATGTTCACACATTTTTTAATGTAACATAAGGACTCTAACGGTATAAATAATTGAATTTGAGTTTTAAAATTTTAAAAATAGTGTGATTAAATTCTTAAAAATTAAAGTATGCGAATTAAATTCTAAATATACGAAAAGTTCAGGGACTTAAAATATATTTTAATTAAAAATTGAAGTATTCTCCACTAAATAGTAATTTTTAATATAATTTGCTGGTGGAGAAGGGAGGTCCTTCCCATGTAATTATGCCCTTGGTTCTCGGAACAATAATAAACAAGTAGCACAATTAGCGTTGAGTTTTTTTTTTGAAAGAAGATTTTATTAATCAGTAATGGTATCAACTACATTGGCCTTTTAAAAAACCTCTCTATACCTAATGGAGGAAAAAGAGTGCACAATGTAGTTGCATTGTTTAAACAAAATTTTTTGCTGATACGAAGGGCACCACCTACTTCCTTACACGCACACAGTGAGCACAACATTACTAAATAACCAGCAGCACACCATACTAAGGCGGTTCGATAACAACCAACTCCTTGATTCTCCCCGCACCTCTCTTGGCTAGGCTATCAGCGAGCGTATTACTTTCCCTCGGAGCATGGCTGAATTTGCAACGCACCCTCCTGCTTGTATCCAAACTTGATTTTACCAGCTTAATGAACTGAGCTGGGGATTGTTGAGGGTCTATCAACCATTCAATGGCTAGTTTGTTGTCGCTTTCCACAATCAGTTCATATCCTTGACTCCATCTTGAGTTCACGAACATACGTATCGCCTCATTGATCGCGAGCAACTCCGTTGACATTACATCACACGGGCCCACCCCTTTGGAGAAATACATTAAAATCTTAGAGTTCTCGCCCCTTAAAACTCCCCCTACTCCTGCCAAACCATAGCTTCCGTGGACTGCTGCATCCGTATTGAACTTGAACGAGCCCCTACCTGGTGCAACTCAATTGATTGGCTTCGGCTTCATGGAACAACTTTGAACATTTTTAAATCTGGTTGGTTCAGCAACTATGTCGGTAACCACCCAGTTTCCATCCGACCATTGAGATTTGCACCACCAAGCCAGTCTCAGCATACACAGGTCGAATAATTGATCAACCCCATATTTGCAACCATTAAAAACAACACCATTCCGACATTTCCAAATAGACCAAATAATACAGAAAAAACTCATAACCCATACCTGGCCATTGAGGAGTTTTGGAGCAAAATCCTTCCAGACTAACAGCAGCTCCCTGATGTTTCTTGGCATAACGATATGAACTTGCCAAAGTCTGCACCATTTAGACCACACTGACCACGCAAGGTGACAGTGGCAAAACAGATGTGAATCTGACTCTGCGTATGCTTGGCACATCGGGCAAGCAATATTATTTGAATCGATCACTCCTCTTTTTAAAAGCTCCGTCTTGGTCGGGATTTTGCCATGGACAAGTCTCCATATAAAGGCTTCGACATTAGGGGATGCTAAACCATTCCAAACAAGCTCCCATACTTTTTCCTTTGCTCCGGATTCATTGACACTCGCTTTGCAGAATGAACTTACAGAGAAAAGTCCATTAGAGTTTGCTGTCCAAACTAAGGAGTCATCCATCGATGAATTAATGTTGCTACTGTTTACAAGCCTTAGAAAGTTATTCCACATGGATCGTTCCCAGTCCAGAATTGGCCTTCGAGTACCTATTTCCCAATGCCATTTATTGTTACAAAAGAACCCATAATCTGCTATCACTCCTCTTTTATTGGTGGCGAGAGCATAAGCTCTTGGAGAGGCATCATTTAAAGGTTTATTTCTGATCCAGAGGTCAGACCAGAATTGAATGTGTTTACCGTCCCCCACTTTGATCTTTGCATGGGCCGAAAAGGTGGAGTCTTCATTCCTTAGAGGAGCGGTGATGCTTCTCCATAGCCATAACTTATGGGAATTTGAACTGGATGAAGGCAAGAGGGAGTTCGAGTGTGGGTCATATATGGCCGAAACTGTTTTACGCCATAGGCTGTTAAGCTCGGTGTCGTAACGCCAAAGCCATCTGCATCTTAAAGCCTTATTGCGAATGCTGAAGTTGCTTAACCCCAGTCCCCCGTTCGCTTTTGAAAAACTCAGAATTTCTTTTTTGATCCAGTGAATAGCTTTACAGTTTAGAGAGCCCCACAGAAATTTTGCGATCAACTTGGATAGGGTATCGCATATTGATGCTGGCATAGGGAACAATGACATGAAGTACGTAGGCAAGCTCGATAGCACGGACTTAATTAGAATTATTTTTCCTCCAAATGACAGTGCTTTTGATTTCCACCCTGTAAATTTTTTATGAAATTTATCAACCAAAGGAGTCCATAGAGCTTTGGAGTTTTTCTGCACTCCCAGTGGAAGGCCCAGGTACATGGTGGGAAACTTCTCGCTTCTGCACTGTAGAATAGATGCCCAACGATCTATCAGGGAGCTATCCACATTGATGCCTAACAACTTGGACTTCTTTAAGTTTATTTGAAGGCCTGAAGCTAACTCGAAACCTTTCATAATGCGGACCACATTCCTGATTTGAGTTTCGTTATCCCCGCAGAATATGATGAGATCGTCAGCGAATTGTAGATGGGACACCTCCAATCCACTGTCGCCTACCCAAAAACCTGAGAACAAGCCCTTCGAGACAGCCGTATTTAGGAGAGAGCTAAGTGCTTCGGCTATAATGTTGAATAAGAGAGGCGACATCGGACAACCTTGCCTCAATCCTTTGGAAATTGAGAATGTCTTAGTGTGAGACCCATTCACAAGCACTGAGATTTTTGTGGTTTCAAGACAGACTTTAATCCATTCACACCATCTACTGCCAAAGCCCAACTTCTTGAGAACAAATAGGAGGAAATTCCAGTCAACCGAGTCATAGGCTTTCCGAAAGTTGACTTTGAACACAACTCCTGGTAACCCTTTCCTCCTTTTTAGATCTATGATTTCATTAGCAATTAACGAGCAATCTATAATCTGTTTCCCAAGAACAAAAGAAAACTGTGTCTCTTCTATCACCATATTCGCAATCTTCCTCAAACGTAAGGCTAAGACTTTTGCCAGTAACTTATAGATGCAACCGACAAGGTTGATAGGCCGAAAATCTTCCATGGTTAACGGGTTACTGACTTTCGGAAGGAGCACCATAAAGGAGTGGTTAAAGTTTCTGTTGCTCACTCTCCCCTCATAAAAATCATCGAAGAAGCAACATATTTTATCTTTCAAACTCGGCCAAAACTTCTTTAAGAAGTTCATGTTGAAGCCGTCCGGCCCCGGGGCTCTAGATCCTTCTGTGCTGGAAAGAGCGGAACATATTTCTTCAACCGAAAACTTTTCCTCTAGACTATGAGCCATGGCAGGGTCAATCCTCTTTGATAAACATTTCAAGCCACTTACATGTACAGTCTTGGACTCGTTATAGAACTTACTGAAATGTTCTTGGATAAACGATTTGATCTGCCTCGGCTTCGTAACGACAGAACTCCCAATAGAGAGCTTAGAAATCAGATTTTTGCTTCTTCTTGAGGAAGCAAAGATGTGGAAAAACTTTGAGTTTTTGTCCCCTTCCTTGAGCCAACGAATTCTGGACTTTTGGCGCCATTCTCTTTCATTCTGTCTGGTTAATTTCCACAACTGGGCTCGGGTAGAAACAACCTCCTTTTTTAGATTGGGGTTGGGATCTCCTTTTGCTATTGTTGCCTCCAAAGCAGTCACTCTTGATTCCAGTTAAGCTATAGAAGGTTTGCTCAACACGCATCTGTTCTTAGACCACCGATTTTTTGTAACTTTACATTGTTTTAGTGTGTCACTTATTCCCAGTCCGCTCGAATTGGAGCACACCCTGTTGATTGCTTCAACCACTTCCTCTTCTTCTACCCAATGGTCAAACCAACGAAAAGGCTTAGGACCCCAGCCCTCAAGAACTAAGGTCAAGGCGACAGGGTTGTGGTCCAAAATGTTTTTAGCCATTAGTTGTTGAACCATATCCGGCCAAAGTTGCAACAGTTCTGGAGAAATAAGGAATCGATCCAGACGGCTCATCGAAGGTTTATCTCTGTAATTCGACCAGGTGAATGTCCCCCTATTAACGGCATGTCCTTCAATTGTAACGAGCTTATGAAATTACCAAACTCCCTCATTTCACCCTTCTTTACACAGGCACCCAGTTTTTCCTCCCTTCAGCAGACAACGTTAAAATCTCCACCCATGAGAATGGGTAAATGTAGGTTGAATATATAGCCGCACAAATCCTCAAATACTAACTTCCTTTCAGCTGCTCCATTGGGCCCGTAGACATTAACCAGGGCGTATTTCAGTTTAGACTGATGCACGTTTAGGTGTCCTGTCAGAACGATGAAGTTCCTTCTTATTACCTGGGCATTGCACTCAAAAAACTCAGGATCTCAAATTGAAATGAGACCACCAGAAAGCCCAGCAGCAGGGGCGTAAACCCATCTAAACTTCCCATTCGAACCCGCAACTTGACTAATAGCCCAATCGTCGCATTTCTGAAGTTTGGTTTCTTGAATAAAAAGGACACTAGTTTTACTGTCGCGAATTAATCTCCTAGTGGCCGCTTTCTTCTCTAGGCTCCCCAGACCCCTAACGTTCCAAGTTATACAGATTTTCAGCTTCATAATAAATGGAAAAACAACACTAAGAAACCCAGAACTAAACTTACCTCGAATGAGGTTCTCCTGGCTTTTGCTCCTCCAACGTCTTAAGCCGCTCTAGAATGTCCTCATCAGAGGCATTGAAGGTGAGCCCCACCGATTTACAGACTTGTAGGAAAATACGAGCTTCCCCCGCCGCATCATTTGGGGATCTTCCATCTCTATTCTCCTTATCTTCATAGGGGTTGATGGCGTTGGCTTTAATTTTATCATGTATCAGGGAGACCATAGGCGGTTGGGAATTGTTCATATCTTCAGAAGAGGAAGGTAGCCCAGAACCCTTGTTGATATCTTTGGACTTCGCCCCAGACATAGATTTTCGCGATTTTTGAGTGAACCAGTTATCTCTCAATCCCAGACAAGGGCGGATTAACAAGGGGGAGATGTTTCTTGGGGTTTTCAGTGTTTTGGGCTTAATTGTGAACATGCCCGATCTTGGGTCATAGAGTGGGATGGAGAGATCACTTGGGCTTGATGGTAGATCCGCATCTTCCGGCCCAGATAATATTGGGACATTTTGAAGGCACGCTGACGACTCATACCCCTCCGGGTGATCATTATAAGAAAGAGCCGGGCCCACCATACTAATGTCACCATTAGTTTCTGCGACTGCATGGGACTCATCAAACCCCACGTTTTCAGCGTGCTTATTTGATTTCCTAGAATCGAAAAAAGACGGCGCAGACTGCGTATTCAATGCGGGCTTAGGGTCTTCGAAGCGACACCTTGAGGTTTCTTCCAACGATCTAGTCTGTGTATCGCTGTCGATCCAGCACTGACTGTCTTCGTTCTCGGAAGTGGTTGTTTTGATCTAAAATTTATCTCCGTTCAGTGCAACAACGGCGGTTGAAGGGATATCTGCAGCGGAGGACACGCCCAAGAGAACTTTGGCTACATCGAATCTATTTCTATTAATAGTGTCAACGTCGACTTTGATTACCCTCCCCCAGTTCCTTGCGATGGACACTATGACTGACTCATGCCACGCGAACAACGGGATTCCTTCAATATTTGCCCAAACTTCAAGCTTTTTCTTGGCTATGAAAGAATCAGTTTTTTCAAGATCGTCCAGCCATGACGCTAGCAGGGAGTCTCACAAATCCCACATGATGTCAACTTGTTCCTCTTCCATAACTTGAAGTATCACGAAAAACCCCGACCATGGACTAACTTTGACATTGAAGCCCTCCGAGCGTAGAGCTTCTTGGATGAGTTCTGCATCAAACATTCCTTTTACTTTGCCGATATAGCTTCGGTTTAACCACTCCAATTCCGAAGGAGAGAACTGAATATGGAGTTTTATGTCAACTCCATCTGACTGCCTTTTGGTTATTTTACTGCTCAGGTCAGGAGTGGACCCCCCATTGTCGACCTTCCTGTGACCATTCAAAAGAGCATCCTTGAAGGATATCCCTGGCTTTACATGTGCTCCGACAAACCTGCTTGACCTCACGTCAGCACAGTCTTTTTGTCCAAAATCAGTTTTTGCCCTGGTAGAGCGGGCTATCTCCGCCGTGTTTTTTTTTCCAGAAAAACTTTGATAATAAAGTTATCCATCCTCATGTTATTCCCCTTTGCAACAGCTCTTTCAGCCTCCTGCAACCTTGCGAACCTTACAAAGCCGAACGTATGATTGTTGTTGGCCCTCTTCGGATTTCGATAAGTAATATACGTGCTCAGAACCTGGCCATACTCTGCAAACGCTACACTAAGGGTGGATTGGTGGATCCTTTTGCTGATGAAGTTTACGAAAACTGTGAAGCTTGACTCCTTTCTTCTGGAATATCGGCCGGTACTAGGCTTCTCGTGGCGCCTGCTCCTCCTGCTAGAGTCTCCCGACGCTCCATATGCTTCATATGCTCCATTTGCTCCTCCTACCCTAAGCTCCCGACGCTCCCTAAGCTCCATTTCAAAACCCTACTCAGAGAAGAATATTTCTTCGATTAATTTTTTTTTGTCACGGTATACTTTTCTTTGGAATCCCCTACATGTTGGCTTGCTCCTTGTTGGAATAATTCTAGATCCAAGCGTTGAGTTAATATATCAAAATTCTCATTTCCTTTAAACAATAATTTGGTATTTCTAAGATGTTCTTATTAAATCAATAGATAACCACGCAGGGAATAATTCCCAATTCTAATTCTTTGTTTCTTCACTCTTATCAATTCTATATAATTAAATAATTCTTTATACCAATTATTAGTAGATCAGGGGATGAGATATTCGATCAAATAAGGTTAATAATTTGAAGTTAATGTTGTGAATGAAACAAAAAAATTAGAATAATCATCTTATAATAAACTTTAGTATTACTTGATCCGAATTAAACACTAAATCAAATTTTAATGATTATACCAAAAATATTTTTTCAAATAACCAAAAGGAAAAAAAAAACTCTTTATAAATGGAACAAATACACGACGTTTATACCCATGTGCACTTCTTTGCCAACGTGGAGGGTATAAATTATTGAATTTAGAAATTAACACATTGATCTATGCTATAATTCTTAAAAAATGATATGAAAACGATTTTGAAATTAGAATTTTAACATATAGGTCACTTTTTATCTGTTGATTTTTAAAACCTATATTGTTTTTTTATTAAATTTGCATAGTATCATACTAATTAAATTATCTGTTGATTTTTCAAATCCACTAAAAATATGTCTTCAATAAGGAGAAATTATATCATAGGCTCGGCTCACCGCGTCATCTATGGTCCCAACCAATAAAAAATATCAATTCTATTAAATTTTTGGGTAAAGTACACAGACGGTCACTGAACTTTGATGCAAAAAACAAAATGGTAACCAACCTTTCAAAAATCACGAAGTAGCAATTAAACTTTAGATTTTGAAACAAAATGGTAACTATGGCGTTAAACCTCGTTAACCCCTAACGGAAATCTGACGTGTATGCCACATCCCACCCAGTTTTCCATGTCATGTATAAAAAATAATAAAACAATATTACACGTCATAATTAATATAAATGATTTTTAATCCCCATTAACCCTAGAGTTTTTGTTGTTCTTGAGTGGCTATGGCGGAGGGTTTTGAGCCCTACCATGTCCCACAACAAAGTAGAAGAGAAAAGCTAAGAGTTGTGGCTCAAAACCATCCGGCTTGTTTTGAATCCACGGCTGTTGCTCTTTCAGCTTCCTCGGGTTTTCTTCCTTTCTACGACCCTTCTCTTCTTTCTTCTAATTTGTTAACTGCCACTGCTGGGGGTAGCCATGGCTTCCACCACTAGACTGGTAAAAACAGTACCATTTGTGTTGTTAAAGAAGGTGTGAATTTCATGGGCTTTGTCAACGGTTCTTCTTCTTCTTCTTCGACTTATCACCCTTATTTGAATTCACCGACGTCCTTACCCTTGAACCCTAGCACGATTCAAGACATGGATAATAATAATAACAACAACCCATTTCTTTATGCCCCTCAAAGCCTTCAAAACCTAAGCCTTCAAACCCGAGCCTAGTGCCACCGGTCAAGGCTTGTCTTTATCTCTATCTTCTCAAAATACTCGCCGAAACAATCTTCCTATGGGGCTAAATCTACAAAGCTACGACTCTGCTGTCTATAACGACAAGGTTACTCCCACTGGATACGTGGCTTCTACTTCGAATGAGGTTTCCCGAAGCTCGGTCCCTCTCGGTCCTTTCACGGGCTACGCTTCGATTCTGAAGGGATCAAGGTTTCTGAGGCCGGCACAACAGTTATTGGAAGAGCTTTGCGATGTGGGTGGAGGAAGTTACGTTGAGAAAATCACCCCCAACTCTTGTTTGATGGAATCTCCATTGCAGAATCTGAGTGCTGCTGCAATTATTGATGAATCTCTTGGAGTGGGAGATGGTGGCGAGAGTGGAGGAAAGAAATCAAGGCTAATTTCAATGCTTGACGAGGTATTAAAAAATGCAATTTATGTTTTCCCTTCAATTTGCCCTTAAATTTGTAGCATATCCAAGTGATATTTGGATCCGTGTCCCTTATCCCCTTTTAATCTTCCTTGGAGATGGTTGTTTGTGAAACCCGAGCATTGCTGTCAATCTCTGCTTATTAAAATAACAAATGTCTGATACTCTTAAATGGCGTTAGGTTTAGTCAGATGTGAAAAACTGGGTGGGATGTGGCATACACGTCAGATTTCCGTTAGGGGTTAACGGGGTTTAACGCCCTAGTTACCATTTTGTTTCAAAATTTAAAGTTTAATTGCTACTTCGTGATTTTTGAAAGGTTGGTTACCATTTTGTTTTTTGCATCAAAGTTCAGTGACCGTCTGTGTACTTTACCCTAAATTTTTTCATATCATCTTTTTACCAAATGAATTTACAATTGGTAAAAAGTGTTTTTTAATTTAATTTACAGTAAGTCTGAGTGAATATTCACTTGGTAAAAAGATGATATAAAAAAATTTAATGAAATGAATGCTTTTTATTGGCCGGGACAATAGATGATGTGACGTAAGTCTAAACAATTTTTGAATAATTAAAAAAACGATTAATGGATTTATCCCTAAAAGTAGAACGTATTTAGATACTATAGACATCCAAAAGTTATTATCTTTTGAACATTTGGTGTATATTAGCTAGACTATTTCTCTCTAAAAATCAGAAGATGTTAAACGTTTAAGCATCTTCGATTCTATGTCCTCATGTATTTTGAATTTCTAATATCTAAATGTGTTAATAAACATGCCTACTCTGCACTGTTGTCTCTAGTTATGTATTACATAATAATATTCTCTTGACAATAAAAAGGAAAAACAGTCCATTTTGAGATCGTTTCTGCAATACTTAAATTGAATGATTCCGGGAGTTGGTGAGGCAGATTTGGAAGGATTATAAAGAGAGAAATAGAATACTGAATGAAAAAGTAGGACTAGAGAACACAAGCAGATGGAGTTATGTGAGGATACCAGATCTGACATAATTATATTGTGAGTAAACATCACCCTTGGTCATTAAATTATTTCCGCTTTCTTGTTTTGGACACTAAACTATTATTTTATACAAAATCGTCACTAACATTACGTTTTTTTCCTATTTTGGTCACACATGCTACTTTTTTCCCCCTATTTTGGTCACTAATCTATAGCTTTTCTATTTTGTTCTCTAAACTATTCTCACTCTCTTGTTTTTCGTGAGTTTTTTAACGGTAGATGACCAAAGTAGAAAAAAAACATAATATTAGTGACTATTTTGCCAAAAATAGTTTGGTGACCAAAACAAGAAAGCAGGAATAGTTTAGTGACCAATGGTGATATATAGCCTTATATTATCAACCTTGATATATAAAAGGGAATCCATTTTGCCATGTCTCTGACCTTACCTGCCTTTGGAATTTCAATATCCATCCACTCATCAGATTAGTGTCGTAAATCTGTGAGGGATGGATCAGGATCAGTGTCAGTGACTGAGGTACTGTATGGGAAAACGAGCTACCTAGCTCACCATAATATATATTTAAACACATTTTTCTACGGCCGGAACCCTAGACCATTTCTCTTAAAATATGCATACGACCAGCATGATAATATGATATGCTAAATCTGCTGCATGCAACAATGCATATGGCCAAGATAAGCGTGGAGATTATCGGTCTTGAATTAAGATGGTACAAACAGCATAGACACAATCGATTGAACCAAGAATGTGAAAACATATATATAGTCTATATGATATATATCTATCAGGAAAGGAGTAATTTTCAAATTCTCATCCCCTTCTATATATTTTCATAAATATGAATTTTGTTAAAACCTGTGAGCTCAAAAGATTCAGAGAGAGAGAGAGAGCTAATCTAGCATCAAACTCAAAGCAAATAGGTCTTACTATAAAATATCAAATACAGATGAGGTTACAGACAACATATATATGATTATAGAATGGCATAATCTCTTCATGAAACTAGCTTCTTTACCTTGGCCTCGGACCCGTCACCGAGCCTAAGCTCAAGATCTATCTCATCAACTGAGCTAGGGCTAAGATGATCAGATACCTTACCTGGTTGGAGATGGTGTCTTTCAATCGAAATCGGCTTTGAAAAGAATGGCAAAATCGGTGTATCATCAGTCCTCTTTCTCTTGCAACCAATCTCTTCTTTAACAATCAGACTCAAGCATACAGACAAATCGGTTCGGACATAATCTTCTTTGATTCCCGGACTCTTCTCTCCTTCATTCCATAGATCAGAGAATACTAAAGTTGGTTCGGGACAATTCTCTTTAGAAGCTGAAGGAAAAGTAGCATGTTTGGAATTAGGGTTAGGGTTATCAACAAAACTACAAAGTTGTTCAGGTTGGAATTGAAGAACTTTATCTTGGGAAGAAGGAGATTGGTTTAGCCTAGCCCTAGCTCTATCCCTCCTGTGGACATTCATGTGACCTCCTAGAGCTTGAGCCGACGTAAATTCTCTGCCACAGAAGCTGCAAGAATACGACCTTGGAGGCCATATACAGCCACCGAGAGACCCGGCGGCAGCATCTTCTGCAAAAGCTTGCTCTTCCCACGAATCATCATATGAAGGTTCTGTTGACGCTTGAAGATGAGAACTCAAACTATGTCTCCTATTTGTCCACATCCAATACCTTGCTTGATCCATTGCCGTACTGTACTCTTGGTTAAAGAAGATGAAGCCAACAAGCTTTTCCAGGCTGCAAGGAGAGATGAAAGGCCTGGAATCTTGAGAAAGGGGAATTAGGAGAGGATGATGGAACTTAGAGACAGAATGAAAGAAAGACTAAGTCAAGGATAAAGATTAAAGACCTAAAAGCTACCGACAAAAATCCTATCCACTTTTTTGGTACCTCAAATCATAAGCCTTAACTTTATATTTTTAATTTTAAACCCTAAAAAATATACTCTACACTCAATACTCTAAATTTTAAACTTAATTTTTTAATGATGAAACATAAATAAAAACACCAAAAAAAAAAACATACGATTTCTACTCAAAAGCTACATGTTATTCAGAATCTTTATTTTCACACGGAGTTGTTTGGTAGATGAATAAATTGATGGCTAAATCTTGTTTATTTTAGAGAGGAGTTGGCTTAGAAAACTACAAGTTCGTGGGTACTGAATATGGAGGAGAGATACTCTGAGATGTAACTGCCTACGGACAAACTGTGATCGTCTGACTGAAATCTTAGAGAAACTTGGCAATAAAAATAAGGATTTATATCTAATATACTAGTGGTAGAAATTTTTAATTTCTACAAGCGCCTTAATTTTAGGGTTTAATGTTTTAGTCTAGGGTGTAGGGGTTTAATTTTTAGGGATATTGTTTAGAATTTAGGGTTTAGAGGTTGGAGTTTAGTTTTTAGGGTAATATGATTAGGATTTAGGTTTTAACTTATAAACCCTAAACTCTAACCCTAAACTCTAACCACTATCCCTAAAAACTAAACCCCTAAATCCTACACCCTAAGCTAAGACCCTAGACTCTAAAACCAAGGCGCTTGTGCAAACTAAAAGTTTCTACCGCCAATGTATAAGATAATAATCATGAAAATAAAACACAATACATTATGTAACACCCGAGTTTAGGGGTCGGGTGAAAATAATATTTAAATAATATTTTGGGTCTCGGTTTATGATTAAATAATATTATATATTATTTAGACTTTGTGTCTTTCTTTATTTTCAAAATAAACATTTTATGTTTGGACTAATTTGAAATGAATCTAAAATTTCATGGATTTTAAAGTAAGGGATAATTGCCATCTCATTAATGGCATTTCTGTAATAATATGGACTTCTTTTAAAACCCCCTTTTTAATTAAAAGAAAACATTGTCTTCTTCCTTCACCATTTGCATTTCAAACAACCAAAGAAGCTCTCATTCCTCTTTCACTATTCCATTTCATCCCATCTCCATTTCAGCTCGGTTTTGAAAGGTAATTACGTTTTCGACTTATCCTCAACTTCCTCTCTTCAAAAGTACAAGTAGTTTTCATTTTCATCCATGTTTTGGAATTTGGGTTTTTTAGAGGATTTGAATAAAAATGGTTGCTTTATTGTCTTTAACTTAAAGTTTTGATTTAATAGTGTTAGATATGATGTTTGTGAATCAAATGGTCTAACATATATGATTTTTACATGGTTTTATGCACATTCCCAGATTTGGGTTTCCAAGGGGTTTTTGAAGGGTTTTAGAGTGGTTTTTGGGGTTGTTTTAGGTTGGAATTTGTGGGCTGAGGTTAGTACTATAGTTGGGGGTTGTTTTGGAATCATTTGGAGGTATTAAAAGTGTTGAAAACATGAGTTTTGGTTGAGGTTTATAGGCTGCTCGAGTTTGGTAATTTTGGGGGTTGTCCATGGCTTGAATTGTTGTGTTTGATGTTTGAATGGTATTTCGGGTTAGCTACTTTGATGTTTGAGCTGATTTGAAGTTGTTTGAATTATGTTGGAATTGTTTAGAGACAAGAACGTGTGTTGGTGAAGCCTCGGGAGTGAATCCGAAAACTTGAAGGTGTTGCTTGCTTGGTAGTTGAGCTTGGAAGTGAAGGTGAGTGGTTAATGTTTTCAAAGTGTTTTCTAAGTGTTTGGTTCAAGCATGTGGACTAGGTTGGGCTTGGTAGACCCATCTAGAGTTAGGATTAGGGTGGTAGCCTAATCCTAAGCTTTAATTAGAGACATTGGTTGAACTTTTAATTGATGTTCATGCCTCGTGATGACTTGTGATATGATGATTATGTATAATGTGTTATACATGTATGTTGAGGCATGGTTAAGATGCATTGTTATATGCATGAGTTATGGGCATGATGCTAATCATGGTGAGTACGTGCTAAGCACGAAATTGGTTGTAATTGATATTGTGAATTGTGTTAGTATTGGCACTAGTATGCTTGCGTACAAATGATCAATCTTAGGATGTTAGTGTGCACACAAGAGTAAAATGCGCGCATGGTCTTGATGATGGTAGTTATCAAGATGGAGTACGAGTTCGCCCAGAAATTCTTCTTTATATTGTGATAGTCGGTGATGAGTGTAATCCCATCGACGGGGCGTGAGGATGAGTGGAATCCCCTCCGCGAGATCGGTGATGAGTGTAATCCCACGGTGAGGTAAAGTGGTTGTTAGATGTGAGTTCCAACGTGTTTATCCGCGTATTCGAGTCATAGCTTGATGTGAGCACATATTCACCAGCGCTTGATGCTGATCCGGAGGTCTTACCGTTAGGACCAATTACGCGATCTAGGGCACAACGTTTCAGGGAAGCTCTGTTCCTTACTTGTGCTAATATTTCTGAACCATTTGATAATGTTTGTGCCATAGATAGTAAGCATTTTAATGTGTTGCATGCTGACATGTGACTTATTTAGGCTATACTATTTATTAATTATGTTTAAGAATATATATTATATGTTAATAGTGTTTTGGGTTAGTAAAATATAACTTATAATGTATTATTTTTTAATGTGTTTATTTTGACGTGTGTGTGCAGCTAATGCACGTAAATGCATATAAGGAGAATCAACCGAATGCACGTGAATGCATGTGTGTGCAGCAGCCGAGTGTCTTGAATTTTCCTCTCCAATGTGCGGATAAGAACAAGCCAAAGGAAGTTGGAAAGTGGCAGCACATTTTGCATGTGCACAATTCAATTGGCGCACAAAACAAAATCAAACAAAATTGAATGAGTGGCTGCCAATTTGTGCCGCCACCTTGGGTGGTTTTTTTTTTATTCCATGCAATTCAAAAATCAAATTTTAAATGGATCATTTTCAGCCACACATACTTGGCCGGCCACCTTCATTATTTTTCTATATATTTGTAAATCATACATTGTAAAAAAGGTTACCAACTTTTGAATAAAAATTACATTTGAGAGAATTTTCTCTTTTCGGTTCTTTTTAGAACTATTCGACACTCAAACTTGTTTGTTTGTCATTGATACTCCGGGTTCCTAAATTGCTATTTAGCGGGTCCAAGTCCTTCGACGTTAAACGGATTCGATTCGGGTTTGCTCAGTAGATTGTGCAGATTCTTTCGAGTTTAGCGTTTCCAACATCGGTCGTTTTTGAAGCCTTCTTCACCATCGTTGAAGTTCTTTCCAAAACGCCAAAATTATCATATTACTCGATATTAGTATTATTTTTATTTGTTCATCTTTAAGTCCCTCTTTAACATAAATATGTCATATAATTTTTGTTGTTTCCTTGTTGTTTTTATTGCAGGAACGTGCCTACAACATTCCTAGATCCGTAACAAACGAGGATAGTCCGTTTCGGCAGACTGCCCCTTATTATGTGGTAATCAGAGCCTAGGTTGTTGGATTCGTTGTAAGTTTCTGCAAATTTGAGTCAAAAAAAAAAGAAAAAAAAACATTCCAATTAAACAAAAAAATTTCAGCATTCGAATATAAAAAAAAAACAGAATTTCGAAAAAAAAACAAAAACAGATTCGAAAAAAAACAGATTCGAAAAAAAAAACAGATTCGAACAAAAAAAAAACAGATTCGAAAAAAAAACAGATTCGAACAAAAAAAAAACATATTAAAAAAAAACAGATTCGAAAGTGTTTATATATGTATGTATTATTATTGTTGTGTTCCTATTGTAAATGATGAAATTTGTACGAGTGTGTTATGTAACTTTGATGTGCTCGGAAATCAACCAAAGTGAACTATGCTTGTTTGTTCGGTAATAGGAAGGTTGTAAGCACGTCTTCGCAGTAAGGTTCTCTAAACTCTTCAATTTTCATCTTTTGGTTCCTTTTTTTTCGTGTCATTAGCCTTTTCATCTTTTCTTTAATTTTTAGTCTTATTTCCTTTCTTTTTGTGTCACCTTTTTTTTCTCCTTAACCGTTGTTTCCTTGTAGCCAACACCGTTGTAACAAGTTTCGAGACGTTGGATTAGTTCTTTAAAGAGCTGATTACGAGAAAGTGTAAGGGAAAAAGGCATTGAGCGTTGTGAGAACAGAAGGGGAGACAAAAAGAGCCATTCAAGTATTCTCCCGAGTGAAACACGAGCGCTGAGTGTTAATTATTGAGTGCACTGTTCTTTGGAGTGACATCTGCGAGACTTTGATTGTGTGTGCTGTGAGGTCCTTTTTGTTTGTTTTTTTTACTAACCTATAATAGTGTTTTCTTTTGTTTGTTTGTTTTGTTGTTGATTATGGCAGGTTCCGATGATCACACGGTTGAACATGATCCACTGATTCCTCAAATACAAGCCTTAGAGAGAATGATGCAACGAGTAGTGGCTACCGCCTTAGAGCCATTACAGTCGAGGATGGACAGGTTTGACGGAGGATCCAACTCTGTTAATGATGTATTGAACGAGAATGAAGTCAAACGGTCACCGAGGCAGCATACTCCTAGACAAGGGCGTGTGCAACAGGTAGACGATAATTTGAATAACATTAAGGTTGCTATTCCTTCTTTTCAGGGACGTTCAGATCCTGATGCATACTTGGCTTGGGAAAGCAAAGTGGAGCACATTTTCGAGTGTTATAATTACTCGGAACAGAAGAAGGTTCGATTAGCAGCAACAGAGTTTGTTGATTATGCCTTGATATGGTGGGACCAGTTACTGCTTAGCCGTAGACGTACCAGTGATGACCCAGTTGCAACATGGATCGAGATGAAGCGACTAATGCGTAAAAGGTTTGTTCCTATTCATTATCATCGTGATTTGTTTCAAAAATTGCAAAACTTGAAACAGGGAAGTAGGAGTGTTGAAGATTATTTCAAGGATATGGAAATGGCTATGATGCGTGCGAATATCGAGGAAGATCGAGAAGCTACCATGGCACGTTTTCTAGCAGGGTTGAACACCGAGATTGCCAACGTTGTTGAGTTACAGCATTATGTCGAGGTTGATGACATGGTGCAGATGGCAATAAAGATTGAACGACAACAGCGCAGGAAGTCTTCAAATCGAGGTAACCCTTCCTTTAAATCTTTTTCAAATCCATTATATACTCCTAACAATTTCAGGAAACAAGCACCACAAACACCACTTCGGATTCGAGAGCAAGGCGAATCCAGCACACCAAAGCCTCCCGTTGCTGATAATGGGCGTGGCAAACAACAAGTGGTGGTAAAAGAACGATCGCGAGATATCCAGTGTTTCAAGTGCCTTGGAAGAGGACATGTTGCTAGTCAATGTCCTAACCGGAGGGTTATGTTGATACGAGATGATGGTGAGATTGAGTCAGATTCCGAGGAGGAAGTGCGTGATCTCCCTACTGAAGAGGAAGATGAGACCGACCTAGAGGTTCCTGAATCTAGTAAGGTAATGGAACTTTTGGTTATTAAAAGAAGTCTGAATGTGCAACAGGTACCAGATGATCTACAACGTGAGAATATCTTTCACACACGATGCAAGGTGCAAGACAAGGTATGTGTTGTGATTATTGATAGTGGTAGTTGTACTAATGTTGCCAGTTCAGTGATGGTTGACAGGTTAGGTCTGAAAACGACAAAGCATCCTCATCCATATAAGTTACAGTGGTTGAATGATGGTGGAGAGCTTAAAGTGACCAAACAGGCTATTGTACCATTTTCGATCAGAAACTACAAGGACAAGGTCCTTTGTGATGTTGTTTCCATGGATGCTACTCACCTACTATTGGGACGCCCTTGGCAGTATGATAAAAGGGCAATGCATGATGGTTATACAAATCGTTACTCTTTTATGCATGCAGGTAAGAAGATCACTTTGGCTCCTTTGACACCGAGTCAAGTGTTTGAAGATCAGGCAAGCTTGAAAAAGAGTAAAGAGACTGCAAAAGAGAAGAAGAAGATGTCTGTGTATGCGAGCAGTAGCGAAATCAGGAAATGTCTTTCCTCTCAACAATCTGTTCTTATTTTGATGTTTAAAGATTATTGTTTATTGACAGATTTTCCTACTGATCTACCTTCACCGATTTTGACACTTTTTCAGGAGTTTGAGGACGTGTTTCCAGCTGAAACACCGAAGGGATTGCCACCCCTTCGTGGCATTGAGCACCAGATTGATTTCATTCCAGGTGCTACTATTCCGAACCGGCCAGCTTATCGAACCAACCCTGAAGAGACGAAAGAGCTTCAAAGGCAAATTACTGAGTTGATGGACAAGGGTTACATTCGAGAGAGCTTGAGTCCGTGTGCTGTTCCGGTGTTGCTAGTGCCGAAGAAAGATGGTTCTTGGAGGATGTGCGTAGATTGTCGAGCTGTGAACCAGATCATAATTAAGTATCGTCATCCCATTCCAAGACTTGATGACATGTTGGACGAGCTTTGCGGAGCCGTCATCTTCTCCAAAATTGACTTAAGGAGCGGCTATCATCAGATTCGCATGCGAGAAGGCGATGAGTGGAAAACAGCCTTCAAGACAAAGCTAGGTTTGTACGAATGGTTAGTAATGCCTTTTGGTTTAACTAATGCACCTAGTACTTTTATGCGTTTGATGAATCATGTTCTACGATCTTTCATTGGTAAATTTTGTGTTGTATACTTTGATGATATCTTGATCTATAGCAAGTCTTTACAGGATCACGTAGGACATTTGCGAGCTGTTCTGCAGGTTTTGCGAGAAGAAAGATTGTTTGGTAACATGGAGAAGTGTGTATTTTGTACTAACAAACTCACATTTCTTGGTTACATTGTTAGTTCTCAGGGAGTTAAAGTTGATCCTGAGAAGATAAAGGCAATTCAGGAATGGCCACGACCGACATCGATTACTCAGGTTAGACCGTTTCATGGTTTAGCGAGTTTTTATCGACGGTTTGTTCCTAACTTCAGTTCTATTACCGCCCCCTTAACCGGGATTATAAAGAAGAATTCAGTCTTCTCATGGGGTAAAGAACAAGAAGATGCCTTTTTGAAAATTAAAGATTGTTTGACTAGAGCACCTGTGTTAGCATTACCTGATTTTGATAAAACGTTTGAAATTGAATGTGATGCTTCTGGAATTGGTATAGGTGCTGTTTTGATGCAGGAAAAGAGGCTCGTTGCTTACTTTAGCGAGAAATTGAGCGGTGCTACATTGAACTATCTGGTTTATGATAAAGAGATGTATGCACTGATTCGGGCATTGGAGACATGGCAGCATTATTTGTTGCCTAAGGAGTTTGTGATCCACACCGACCACGAGGCTTTACGTTACATCACAGGTCAGCATAAATTGAATAAACGACATGCTAAGTGGGTTGAATTCTTAGAATCTTTTCCTTATGTCATTCGTTACAAGAAAGGGAAAGAAAATGTCATTGTTGATGCATTGTCACGTAGGTATGCACTTTTGAGTTATCTTGATTCACATCTGATTGGTTTTGCATATATTTTTGAGTTATACCCTGATGATCCTGATTTTAGAGATAAGTTTAATGCTTGTTCGAAAGGTGCAGATGGAAAGTTTTACAGGCATGATGGCTATCTTTTCAAGGAAAACAGGATTTGCATTCCACAGGGTTCGATGCGTGATATTCTGATCCGTGAGGCGCACGAAGGTGGATTGATGGGTCATTTTGGTGTCACTAAAACGTTACATACACTGAAAGAGCATCTGTTTTGGCCAAAGATGCGCAGAGATGTTGAAAGGTATTGTGAACGTTGTGTGACTTGTAGAAAAGCGAAATCGAAGGTTTCACCACATGGTATGTACTTACCTTTACCTATTCCTAATTCCCCTTGGACTGATATATCGATGGATTTTGTTTTGGGATTGCCTCGAACTAGGACAGGTAGAGATAGTATATTTGTTGTGGTTGATAGGTTCTTAAAAATGGCACATTTTATTGCTTGTCATAAGACTGATGATGCTGTTAATGTGGCTAACTTATTCTTTAGGGATGTTGTACGCTTACATGGTATTCCTAGGTCAATTGTTTCTGACAGGGATGTGAAGTTTTTGAGTCACTTCTGGAGGACTCTTTGGAGTAAATTAGGTACGAAACTCATGTTTTCTACTACTTGCCATCCCCAGACTGATGGACAAACTGAAGTTGTTAACAGGGTTTTATCTACTTTACTTCGTTCCATCATTAAAAAGAATATTAGGACTTGGGAAGATTGTTTGCCACATGTTGAGTTTGCTTATAATCATGTTGTACATTCTGCTACTAAGATGTCACCTTTTGAGGTTGTTTATGGTTTTAATCCTATTACGCCTCTAGATATGTTGCCTTTGCCACAACAACAGGTGACGAACAGGGACGGTCAAGCAAAAGCAGAATACGTAAAAAAGTTGCATCAACAGGTGAAAGAGAACCTAGAACGAAGGACTCAGTAGTATGAAAATCAAGCAAACAGAGGAAGGAAGCGAGTCACCTTCGATGTTGGTGATTGGGTTTGGGTTCATTTCCGAAAGGAACGATTTCCAGCCCAAAGGCGGTCCAAGCTGTTACCGCGAGGAGATGGTCCTTTTCAGGTGTTGGAGAAAGTGAATGAAAACGCCTACAAGTTAGATCTACCTGGAGAATACAATGTAAGTGCCACATTTAATGTTTCTGACTTAACCCCTTATGGTGATTCTACAGATTTGAGGACAAATCCTTTTCAAGAAGGGGGGGGGGGATGATGTGAGGCATGGTTAAGATGCATTGTTATATGCATGAGTTATGGGCATGATGCTAATCATGGTGAGTACGTGCTAAGCACGAAATTGGTTGTAATTGATATTGTGAATTGTGTTAGTATTGGCACTAGTATGCTTGCGTACAAATGATCAATCATTAGGATGTTAGTGTGAACACAAGAGTAAAATGCGCGCATGGTCTTGATGATGGTAGTTATCAAGATGGAGTACGAGTTCGCCCAGAAATTTTTCTTTATATTGTGATAGTCGGTGATGAGTGTAATCCCATCGACGGGGCGTGAGGATGAGTGGAATCCCCTCCGCGAGACCGGTGATGAGTGTAATCCCACGGTGAGGTAAAGTGGTTGTTAGATGTGAGTTCCAACGTGTTTATCCGCGTATTCGAGTCATAGCTTGATGTGAGCACATATTCACCAGCGCTTAATGCTGATCCGGAGGTCTTACCGTTAGGACCAATTACGCGATCTAGGGCACAACGTTTCAGGGAAGCTCTGTTCCTTACTTGTGCTAATATTTCTGAACCATTTGATAATGTCTGTGCCATAGGTAGTAAGCATTTTAATGTGTTGCATGCTGACATGTGACTTATTTAGGCTATACTATTTATTAATTATGTTTAAGAATATATATAATATGTTAATAGTGTTTTGGGTTAGTAAAATATAACTTATAATGTATTATTTTTTAATGTGTTTATTTTGACGTGTGTGTGCAGCTAATGCACGTAAATGCATATAAGGAGAATCAACCGAATGCACGTGAATGCATGTGTGTGCAGCAGCCGAGTGTCTTGAATTTTCCTCTCCAATGTGCGGGTAAGAACAAGCCAAAGGAAGTTGGAAAGTGGCAGCACATTTTGCATGTGCACAATTCAATTGGCGCACAAAACAAAATCAAACAAAATTGAATGAGTGGCTGCCAATTTGTGCCGCCACCTTGGGTGTTTTTTTTTTATTCCATGCAATTCAAAAATCAAATTTTAAATGGATCATTTTCAGCCACACATACTTGGCCGGCCACCTTCATTATTTTTCTATATATTTGTAAATCATACATTGTAAAAAAGGTTACCAACTTTTGAATAAAAATTACATTTGAGAGAATTTTCTCTTTTCGGTTCTTTTTAGAACTATTCGACACTCAAACTTGTTTGTTTGTCATTGATACTTCGGGTTCCTAAATTGCTATTTAGCGGGTCCAAGTCCTTCGACGTTAAACGGATTCGATTCGGGTTTGCTCAGTAGATTGTGCAGGTTCTTTCGAGTTTAGCATTTCCAACATCGGTCGTTTTTGAAGCCTTCTTCACCATCGTTGAAGTTCTTTCCAAAACGCCAAAATTATCATATTACTCTATATTATTATTATTTTTATTTGTTCATCTTTAAGTCCCTCTTTAACATAAATATGTCATATAATTTTTGTTGTTTCCTTGTTGTTTTTATTGCAGGAACGTGCCTACAACATTCCTAGATCCGTAACAAACGAGGATAGTCCGTTTCGGCAGACTGCCCCTTATTATAGCTAGGTGCCAATATGAGTTGATATGTGTATCAATGTGTTTGGAATGTGATTTCCTATTTGGATTATATATGTGTTTACATATGGGTGGAATTGAGCTTGTTAAGCATGATATATTAATGGATAATTGTTCATGCATCATTGATATTTTGGCTCGTAAGGATTGAAGGTAAGGACATGCATTTACCTTGTTGTGCTCGTGCTTGGACCCTGCATTGTCGAGGTTTGTTTTTAAAGAGCTTACCCTCACCAAGCTTTATGCTTACGCTCTCTCTTGTTCGACAATGAAGATCAGTAGCTCGTGGGTTGCTAGTGTAAAAAGGGGCCTCCAAGTGTGCTTCGTGGTGCTAGCTTAGCTATCAAGTATGAGTATTTTAATTGTGATGTAATGGTCAAGCAATGAGACATGTATTTGTGGTGTGATTCCTTGAAGTATGTTGAATGTTGTTTTGTGTAGGAGCACGTTAGACTCCCTTATAGTGCTCGTGTTGCTTTGGCTTTTGGATGCCATGCTTGGCCTGTAAATCCATGTTTAGACTACCTTGTATGAATGTTTTTATGGTTGGTTGCTAAGGCATGAACTTCATATATGCTATGTTTGCCATCTTTGAATGAATACATGATTTCCTTGGTTGAATGATGTATGTTCATGTTGGGTGCCTTGTATGACTAGACTTTGGTTAATAGATGTTGTATTAATGCTTGAATGTGTCTAGGGAGGTCTTAAATCGCATTTAGGTTCGAGTCTTGTGTTGTTTTGCTGAAAATGGGAGACTTGCAGTGCAGGGCGTATCGATACGCCTAAGGGCCATATCGATACAGTCTTGCCTGCATGACTCAGTTTTGGCTTGGCGTACCGATACACGGGGGTGTATCGATACGCTCTTTGCTCACTGGAATTCTGAGAATTTGGGGAGTTTTTGGCATATTTGTACGGTGTTAAGGTGTATCATTACGAGTTCATCTCGTTGACCACGAGATGTTGACCGAGAAGGGCGTATCGATACGCTCAAAGGCTGTATCGATACTGTCTTCCTGTGTTGGCTGATGGGTGTTGACTTTGGTCAAGGCGTATCGATACCCTTGACAGGTGTATCGATACAGCCTGCTTAAATATGGAAAATGGGCTGTTTTAAAATTGATGTCCTGAATGATCGTATTTATATTGTTTATGTTTCCGCTGTCGTGTATCACATAGGACATAACAATGTATTTAGACAAGATAAATAAAAGAAATTTTTTAGGGTTGCTAACCGAGGTGGGACCTTAACAGGTTTCACATCGGTTTTCCCCGTGTAGCCCACTCGGATCAATCAAGCGTCTGGACCGGGATGAGGGGGTTACACTTGTTGGTATCAGAGCCTAAGGTTACCGAGACCTTGGGCAGGTAAGTGAGGTAAGTTGTGTTTTATGATTGATATGCACGGTGTTTGCTTGCCTTGTAAGTATGATTGCTTGTGTATCAAGTTATGCTCGTTGTTTTATTTAAATCATGTCGTTTAAAGTCCCATTGCTACTATTACATCGAAAAATGATTTTTAAGTGAGGGAACATACTTGAGCACTTGGAAGCCTTGCCTTGCTAACCCAATCTTGTATGTTTCGTTGTTGTGGTTGTATTTTTTGTTTGTGAGCGATGTCGAGGCCGAGAGGTAGGCCGAGGGTGGTTCGTCAGGAACTACGTGTTGCGGCTCCTGTTAATGAGCCGGTGGCTGGAGTTGAGGCTCATGTATTGGAGCCTGCTGTTGGAGTTGGAGCTCCTCCACCACCTCCACCACCACCACCTCCTCCGCCTGGAGTTGGGGGCGAGGATGGAGCTGAAGAAGAGGGACCTCAGGGTGGCCAAGGTCCGGCCGTAATTGATATGGCTCCGCTTGTGCAAGCAATAGCGGGAGCATTTTAGGCCGCAGCTCAGCCTAGGGGTGACGACGCTAGTTTACCGTTGGAGAGGCTCCGTAGTCTAGGGGCTGAAGAGTTTAGAGGATCTACACCGGAGAGGTCTGAGTTGTGATTAGAGAAGACCGTTCGCATCTTAGCTTAGATGGGTTGTGTGGGTGCACGTAGATTGGGCTATGTGATCTCTTTGCTTCAGGGTGATGCCTACACCTGGTGGGTCACCATTACTACTGGAGTTCTAGAGGCTGAGATAGGTTGGGATTTCTTTGAGTCTGCATTCAGAAAGAGATACTTGGGTCCGAGGTATCTAGATGAGAAGAAGCGAGAGTTTATGGCTCTTGTTCAGGGAGATGCTACTGTGACTGACTACGAGATCTGCTTTGTTCGTTTGAGTCAGTATGCTCTAGAGTTAGTTCCCACTGAGAGGGAGCGTTGTAACCATTTCAGATATGGGCTTCATGAGGAAGTTAAGAGGTACACTTTAGCTTCAGACTATTCTGATTTTGATGTCTTGGTCGCTAGGGCCAAGGACATTGAGCATGGCTTGGGGCTGACCAAGCGTTCTGGAGGTTCTAGTTCTGGTAAGAGGCATAACAACTTTGACCGTGGAGATGCCAAGAGGCATAGAGGCGGTGGACAACAGTTCGACCATAGACGTGGCGGTGGCCACCATGGTAGAGGCCACCAGGGCCATAAAGGAGGAGGGAGTTTTCCTAAGTGTACCCGATGTGGGAGGCAGCATTCTGGTGAGTGTTGGGGTAATTTCCATGCTTGTTGGAACTATGGTTCGAGGGACCACTTTAGGAGGGAGTGTCCGCATCAGGCGGCACAAGCACCGAACATAGCTCAGGCTCTTGCGAGGGCCAATGATTTTCAAAGAGGCCGTGGGCGCGGCTACTTCTAGCCTAGGGCTGATGCCCCTAGGGTAGATGCTCAGAGGAACCTTTCTCATGTTGTGGCAGTGCAGCTAGAGGCAGGTGGACTAGCGAGAGTCTATGCTCAGAGAGAGGCCAGGAACGACACTGATGTGATAGCAGGTAATTTTGAGTTACAGTCTATGTCTTTGTTTTCTTTGGTTGATTCGGGTTCTACACATTCTTACATTTTGAGTGAGCATGCACGGAAGTTAGATATACCTGTTGAGATCTTAGATGTAGGTATGCATGTGACTAGTTCCTTTAGTGAGACAGTTGTAGTTAGACGTATGTATAGGAGATGTCCGCTGAAGATTCAGGGTCATGTGTTTTCCGTTGATATGATGGAGCTTCCTTTTTATGGTTTTGATATTATTCTGGGTATGGACTGGTTAGTTGAGCACCGTGCTAGTGTGGATTTTGAGACGAAGAGAATTTCTTTGAAACTTTCTGATGACTACGAGGTAGTAGTAGTGGGCGAGAACATTAAGTTCTTGTCTAATGTTGTGTCAACTTTAGAGGCTCATAGGTTGATGGATTTCGGATGTGGGGCTTACTTAGCTTATGTTATGAATCCGAATATGAGTTAAGCTAGACCGAAAGATATTAGAACAGTTTGTGACTTTCCGGATGTGTTTCCGGAAGAGTTGTCGGGTTTACCTCATGACAGAGATGTTGAGTTTGTGATTGAGACTGTTTCAGGGTCTACTCCAGTTTCGATAGCTCCGTATCGTATGGATCCGAAAGAGTTGAAAGAATTGAAGAGTCAGTTGCAAGAGTTATTAGATCGTGGTTTCATTAGGCCTAGTAGTTCTCCTTGGGGTGCTCATGTGTTGTTTGTGAAGAAGAAAGATGGCAGTATGCGTATATGTATTGACTACAGGTAGTTGAATCAGTTGACTGTGAAGAACAACTATCCGTTGCCTCGTATAGATGATTTGTTTGATCAGTTGAGAGGTGTTTCAGTGTTCTCGAAGATAGATTTGAGATCAGGGTACTATCAGTTGAAAGTAAAAGAGTGTGATGTTCCGAAGATAGCTTTTAGGACTAGATATGGTCACTATGAGTTCCTTGTGATACCGTTTGGGCTCACGAATGCACCTACAGCATTCATGGATACGATGAACAGAATTTTTAGAGACTATCTAGACCACTTTGTAGTTGTCTTCAATGATGATATTCTTGTGTACTCGAAGACAGAAGAAGAGCATGATGAGCACTTGAGATTTGTGTTTCAGAGATTGTTGAGCAATCAGTTGTATGCGAAGCTTAGTAATGTGAGTTCTGGATTCGAGAGGTTGTATTTCTTGGCCATGTTGTTTCGGCCGAAGGCATCCGTGTTGATCCATCAAAGATTGAGGCTATTGTTGAGTGGAAACAACCTAAGTCCGTGACTGAGATTAGGAGTTTCCTAGGATTAGCCGGTTACTATAGGAGATTTGTTGATGGTTTCTCTAGGGTAGCTGCTGCTTTGACTAAATTGTTGCAAAAAGAAGTTAAGTTTGAATGGTCAGATGCAAGATAGAAGGCCTTTGAGAAATTGAAAGAAGCTTTGACAAATGCTCCAGTGTTGGTACAACCTGTTTCAGGTAAAGAATTTGTGGTTTATAGTGATGCTTCATATATAGGTTTAGGTTGTGTTTTGATGCAAGAAAGAAGAGTTGATGCTTATGCTTCTAGACAGTTGAAGGTTCATGAGAAGAACTATCCTACTCACGATATAGAGTTAGCCGCAGTTGTATTTGCATTGAAGATTTGGCGTCACTACTTGTATGGTGAGAAGTGTATAGTTTACACCGATCATAAGAGTTTGAAGTATTTGATGACACATAGAGAGTTGAACTTGAGACAGAGAAGATGGCTTGAGTTGTTAAAAGACTATGATTTGACCATTGAGTACCATCCGGGTAAGGCGAATGTAGTAGCCGATGCCTTGAGTAGAAAAGTTGCCGTTGAGTTGAGAGCTATGTTTACTAGATTGAGTGTATCCGATGATGGTGGTTTGATCACCGAGTTGCAAGTAAAGCCTTCTTTGATTCAGTCGATTAGAGAGAAGTAGTTGCAAGATGTGTCTTTAGTTCCTCATGTTCAGGACATAGCCGAAGGTAGACCGACCAAGTATAGTTTCAGTGGTGAGAATTTGTTGTGCTTTAGAGATAGAGTTGTGGTACCGGAAGATGTTGAGTTGAGACGTCAGATTCTGAGTGAAGCACATTCGAGTCCTTTTTTTGTGCATCCGAGTAGTACCAAGATGTACCGTGACTTGAAGAACGATTACTTCTGGGTTGGTTTGAAGAAGGATGTAGCTGAGTATGTGAGCCGTTGTATGGTTTGTCAGAGAGCGAAGGCAGAACATCAGGTTCCTTCAGGTTTGTTACAGCCTTTGAAGATTCCGGAATGGAAATGGGAGAGGATCACCATGGATATTGTATCGGGGTTGCCATTGTCTCATTCGAAGAAGAATTCTGTTTGGGTAATTGTTGATAGGTTCACTAAGTGTGCTCACTTCTTAGCAGTGGAGACTGTGGATTCTTTAAACAAGTTGGCAAACTTGTACATTCGTGAGATTGTGAGACTTCATGGAGTTCCGAAGTCTATTGTTTCAGACAGGGATCCGAGATTCACTTCGAGGTTCTGGGGTTGTTTGCATAGTGCTCTAGGTAGCCGTTTGCATTTTAGTACTTCTTATCATCCGCAGTCCGATGGGCAGTCAGAGCGAGTGATACAAATTTTAGAGGATATGCTCTGTTGTTGTGTGATTGACTTCCAGGGATATTGGGAGAAGCACCCACCATTAGTTGAGTTTGATTACAACAACAGTTATCAATCTAGTATTCATATGGCTCCCTATGAGGCTTTGTATGGTAGACGATGTAGGACTCCGATTTGTTGGGCTAAAACGGGTCAGAGGTTGTTACCTATGCCGGATTTGCTTAAGGGGACTACCGACAAAGTAAAGTTGATTTGTGACCGTTTGAAAGCAGCTTCCGATCGTCAGAAGTCTTATGTAGATTTTAAGAGAAAAGAGATTGAGTTCTCCGTGGGCGAGAAAGTGTTTCTGAAAGTGTCTCCGTGGAAGAAGGTGATGAGATTTGGCCGGAAAGGCAAGTTGAGTCCGAGGTTCATTAGTCCGTATGAGATAGTTGAGCGGATTGGGCATGTAGCTTACCGTTTGAGATTGCCTTCTGAGTTAGAGAAGATCCACGATGTGTTTCATGTGTCGATGCTTAGGAGGTATATATCAGATCCTTCTCATGTAATGCCCGTTGAGGAAATATAGTTGAATCCGGACTTGTCTTACAATGAAGAGCCTGTTGAGATACTTGCTTCTGATAGCAAGGTGTTGCGTGGCAAGATCATAGAGTTGGTCAAGGTGTTGTGGAGACATAGAGGTGTGGAAGAGGCCACGTGGGAGAGGAAAGCTGATATGCTTGAGCAGTTTCCGTACTTGTTTCCGTCAGGTAATTTCGGGGACGAAATTCCTTAAGTGGGGGAGAGTTGTAACACCCGGGTTTAGGGGTCAGGTGAAAATAATATTTAAATAATATTTTGGGTCTCAATTTATGATTAAATAATATTATATATTATTTGGACTTTGTGTCTTTCTTTATTTTCAAAATAAACATTTTATGTTTGGACTAATTTGAAATGAAACTAAAATTTCATGGATTTTAAAGTAAGGGATAGTTGCCATCTCATTAATGGCATTTCTGTAATAATATGGACTTCTTTTAAAACCCCTTTTTAATTAAAAGAAAACATTGTCTTCTTCCTTCACCATTTGCATTTCAAACGACCAAAGAAGCTCTCATTCCTCTTTCACTATTCCATTTCACCCCGTCTCCATTTCAACTCGGTTTTGAAAGGTAATTACGTTTTCGACTTGTCCTCAACTTCCTCTCTTCAAAACTACAAGTAGTTTTCATTTTCATCCATGTTTTGGAATTTGAGTTTTTAGAGGATTTGAATAAAAATGGTTGCTTTATTGTGTTTAACTTAAAGTTTTGATTTAATAGTGTTAGATATGATGTTTGTGAATCAAATGGTCCAACATATATGATTTTTACATGGTTTTTATGCACATTCCCAGATTTGGGTTTCCAAGGGGTTTTTGAAAGGTTTTAGAGTGGTTTTGGGGGTTGTTTTAGGTTGGAATTTGTGGGCTGAGGTTAGTACTATAGTTGAGGGTTGTTTTGGAATCATTTGGAGGTATTAGAAGTGTTGAAAACATGAGTTTTGGTTTAGGTTTATGGGCTGCTCGAGTTTAGCAATTTTGGGGGTTGTCCATGGCTTGAATTGTTGTGTTTGATGTTTGAATGATATTCCGGGTTAGCTACTTTGATGTTTGAGCTGATTTGAATTTGTTTGGATTGTGTTGGGATTGTTTAGAGACAAGGACGTGTGTTGGTGAAGCCTCGGGAGTGAATCCGGAAACTTGAAAGTGTTGCTTGCTTGGTAGTTGAGCTTGGAAGTGAGGGTGAGTGGTTAATGTTTTCAAAGTGTTTTCTAAGTGTTTGGTTCAAACATTTGGACTAGGTTGGGCCTTGTAGACCCACCTAGAGTTAGGATTAGGGTGGTAGCCTAATTCTAAGCTTTAATTAGAGACATTGGTTAAACTTTTAATTGATGTTCATGCCTCGTGATGACTTGTGATATGATGATTATGTATAATGTGTTATACATGTATGTTGAGGCATGATTAAGATGCATTGTTATATGCATGAGATATGGGCATGATGCTAATCATGGTGAGTACGTGCTAAGCACGGAATTGGTTGTAATTGATATTGTAGATTGTGTTAGTATTGGCACTAGTATGCTTGGGTACAAATGATCGATCATTAGGATGTTAGTGTGCACACGAGAGTCAAATGCGCGCGTGGTCTTGATGATGGTAGTCATCAAGATGGAGTACGGGTTCGCCCGGAAATTCTTCTTTGTATTGTGATAGTCGGTGATGAGTGTAATCCCATCGGCGAGGCGTGAGGATGAGTGGAATCCCTTCCGCGAGACCGGTGATGAGTGTAATCCCACTGTGAGGTAAAGTGGTTGTTGGATGTGAGTTCCAACGTGTTTATCCGCGTATTCGAGTCATAGCTAGGTGCCAATATGAGTTGATATGTGTATCAATGTGTTTGGAATGTGATTTCCTATTTGGATTATATATGTGTTTACATATGGTGTGGAATTGAGCATGTTAAGCATGACATATTAATGGATAATTGTTCATGCATCATTGATATTTTGGCTCGTGAGGATTGAAGGTAAGGACATGCATTTACCTTGTTGTGCTCGTGCTTGGACCCTACATTGTCGAGGTTTGTTTTTAAAGAGCTTACCCTCACTAAGCTTTATGCTTACGCTCTCTCTTGTTCGACAATGCAGATCAGTAGCTCGTGGGTTGCTAGTGCAAGAAGGGGCCTCCAAGTGTGCTTCGTGGTGCTAGCTTAGCTATCAAGTATGAGTATTTTAATTGTGATGTAATGGTCAAGCAACGGGACATGTATTTGTGGTGTGATTCCTTGAAGTATGTTGAAAGTTGTTTTGTGTAGGAGCACGTTAGACTCCCTTATAGTGCTCGTGTTGCTTTGGCTTTTGGATGCCATGCTTGGCCTGTAAAACTATGTTTAGACTGCCTTGTATGAATGTTTTTATGGTTGGTTGCTAAGTCATGAACTTCATATATGCTATGTTTGCCATCTTTGAATGAATACATGATTTCCTTTGTTGAACGATGTATGTTCATGTTGGGTGCCTTGTATGACTTGACTTTGGTTAATAGATGTTGTATGAATGCTTGAATGTGTCTAGGGAGGTCTTAAATCGCATCTAGGTTGGAGTCTTGTGTTGTTTTGCTGAAAATGGGAGACTTGCAGTGCAGGGCGTATCGATAAGCCTAAGGGCTGTATCGATATGGTCTTGCCTGCAGGACTCAGTTTTGGCTTGGCGTACCGATACACGGGGATGTATCGATACGCTCTTTGCTCACTAGAATTCTGAGAATTTGGTGAGTTTTTGGTGTATCGGTACGGTGTTGAGGCGTATCGGTACGAGTTCATCTCGTTGACCACAAGATGTTGACCGAGAAGGGCGTATCGATACGCTCAATGGCTGTATCGATACGGTCTTCCTGTGTTGGCTGATGGGTGTTGACTTTGGTCAAGGCGTATCAATACCCTTGACAGGTGTATCGATACGACCTGCTTAAATATGGAAAATGGGTTGTTTTAAAAGTGATGTCCTGAATGATCGTATTTATATTGTTTATGCTTCCGTTGTCGTGTATCACATAGGACATAACAATGCATTTAGACAAGATAAATAAAAGAAATTTTGTAGGGTTGCTAACCGAGGTGGGACCTTAACGGGTTCACATCGGTTTTCCCCGTGTAGCCCACTCGGATCGATCAAGCGTCCAGACCGGGACGAGGGGGTTACACATTAGTTGCTTGAATGAGTGACAATGGAGAAATTATTAGATGGATCCGCCTCACCACATCATCCGTGGTCCCAACAATAAGGTCCAACCACTTCAAAATAACCACCAAATAACTATCCACTCTTTATCAACATGTAGGAAAGAGATGATTATTCACCTTAGAAAAGTATGAGATGAATGAACCTTATTGGGTGAGACCACATATGATGTGGTGAGCCAGGTCCATATAATAATATTTTGTGACGAGAAATTATTAGATGGACCTGACTCACCACATCATCCGTGGTCCCAACAATAAGGTCCCATCTACTTCAAAATAACCACCAAATAACTACCCATTCTTTATCAACATGTAGAAAAGAGGTGATTATTCACCTTAGAAAAATATGAGATGAATGAACCTTATTGGGTGGGACCACAGTTGACGTGGTGAGTCGGGTCCATATAATAATATTTCGTGACGATGTTACCAACAAATATTGAGTAGTACAATAGTTAGACACGGTGTATTAATCTTGACAACGGTGTATTATTCTTGGGAATAAGATTCCTGGAATGATTCATTACTTGGCCTATTACTGGAAATATTACATTACTTTGTTTGATTTGTTTGTTAGGAATGTAAAATTATAGTGTGTGGTTGATGGATTATAAGATTACCAAAATGTATATTTTACAAAATTATGCTTTTGATATATTTTCTTTTTAACTAGTCAAACTTCCAATATTAAAGTGAAAATATTTTGATGAAAATTCATAGAAAATACAATTTTCTATTATTTTTAATTTATATATTTTTCTTTTATAAAATTCTTACATAAATAATTGAATATAGTTTTAATGTTATAGTAAAATATTATATATTTGAATATTAGTGATTTATTATAATTATGTATTTGAAAAATAAAGGAAAAAAAATCATAAACTTTCATAATAATCATCACATTCCCTACTATGGGCCATTTTGGCAGGCTTTTGAAAAATGCTTTTAAAAGTGCTGTCAAAAATTGATTTTAAAAAATAGTTGTAAGATTTTAGTGTTTGGCATTGTTGTCAAAAAATACTTTTGAAAAGATAAAATGTTCATTTTAGAGATGATATTGTAAAATAAAAATAAATGAACGTAAATGATGTTTAAATTCATTAGCACACAATTTATTAATATTATTATATACGAATAAAATCAATTTAAATAATAAAATATAAAAACCATGACAATTTATTAGTATTTTTTATATAAAATATAAACTTTAAATATTTCTAAATAATTAATATAAATTTTAAATTAATTATAAAAAGTTAGCATCTAAAGTCTAAACTATACATTTTTATATTATTGTAATATAACTAAATATTAACTTAATATATTAATAATTATTATACTTAATATTATTTTATAATATTAAAGTTTTTTATTATTTATTTTTATTTAAATTAATAATTTTTTAATAATTACAATATTTAATATATTTGATAATTATAGTATTTAATATTAAAATATTAAAATATTAGTTTAATATAATTATTATCATATTTAATATTATTTTAATATATTAATATTAATATTAGTGTTAATAATTAAGTGTAAATAAGTAACTTCACACCTAAAAGTCTTTTTTCACCCCAAAAGCTAAAAATTTTAGCTTTTGAGGTTGGGTGAAAAATCACTTTTTTAAGTGATTTTTCACTCCAAAATTAAAAGTGTTTGGCATTGCTTATGGATAAAAAGTTACTTTTTTTTTTAAAGAAAAAGCTTATTTTTAAGTCATGCCAAAGGGCCCTAAATCAAATATACTAATAACTAACTATAAATATTATATTTATATGTTAATTACTCAATTTACATTATTTTTAAAATCAAAAGTCTTTCTTTAAAATCTAAAATTTCAAACAAAATTTATAATGTGATTTAAAATTGAATAACAAAGATTTTTACCATATAAATAAAATATTATTCTTTAGAGAAGAAATAATATTAAAAATTATTTCTAATATTTATTATTATTTTTTAATGATTAGTGTAGTTTATATATTTTATTATGCAACAATTTAGGTTAGATAATGAATTGTTTTAAAATATCAAAACAAAAAATTGTTGGAGAAATAAAAAATAATAATTTATTTGAATACAAAACATTATTTTAAGGGTATTTTAGTTCAAAGTTATGAAAATTGTCTAATACTTAAGAATAGGATGGGAATGACATTCCCACCATTTTGAGGAAAAGAAACTATTATTGAGAATATAATATTATCCCCTGTAGGGAATTCTCCTAAACCAAACCTGGATATGTGATTTCGGAAAAGATTATTTCCCTTGACAATGATTTTTCCCCGAACCAAACGTATAATTTTCATAAAGTATAGGGATGGAGTTTATAATTTGTCCAACTTAAAACATCATCGCAAACTCACATTAAATTCATTTGAAAAAGAAAATACTATTCTTTTCCCAAGAGGAGTTTTCATTTGTTTGGAAAATCAATACATAAGAAATTGATTCACAAGACCCTAGTACATTAGAGACACAATTCAAAAAGTGTATAGTAAATCTATAAAAAAAAGTGTATAATAAAGGAAGGAAAGTTATTCAAACATGCATGTTGTATTGTTTTTAGATTACACAACCCTTTTTATTTGAAGGGTTAAAGATTTAGTTTAAGGTTTAAAGTTTAGGGATTTAGTTTGTATATTTTAGAATTTATGATTTATAATTAGTATTTAAGGTTTATGATTTTAGAATTAGATATTTAAATATTTTTTAAAAAATAAATATGTAGACTTGTGTAATTTTTTTTACGCAATATGTATTTCAAAAAATAACTCATAAAAATAATATGAATACCGGTTAAAAATTAATATAGGAAAAAATATGATTCTAAAATCAAACATTAGAAGAAACTTAAATGTCACAAATACAAGTCAAACATGCCACATTATATAGGTGATAGATACTACTATGTAATTACACTAATATATTAAAAAAGGAAATTAATCATTATCCGCTTTAAAACCATAAATTTCATTGAAACTAATGTTGAAACTAGGGATGGACCAAGGGGTTTGACAGGGGCGGTCCACCTCCTAAAAATTTGAAATTCATATATGATTTAGAATTTTTTTATGTATTTTTATTGAAAATTTAATTTTCGCCCCTAAAATTTTATAAGTTCATCTACTCTAGAATTTATAAGTTCACCTCCTAACAAAAAATTATGGGTCCGTCCCTGGTTGAAACAAAACTGGCGTATAGGATCAACTCTCAATACTCTCGTCCTTCCTGGAAATACGAAAAATTATAGCAGATCAAACCCAGCTCTTGAATGTGATGTTTTTTTTTTTTTTTAAATTAATAAGGTAGGAATCGATTAATTCCAAAAGATAGGACAAAAGAGAAAGGATTTTCAAGTTGTTTGAAATTAGAAAATATTATCAGGATTTAGACACTTTTAGGGTCGAGTATAAAATTAGTACAACAGTCGGATTATTGTCTGTTCTTTAAAGATTCCATTGAAAATAACCTGTCTTCTTCCTCACTTTAATATATAGACGAATAGATGTAAGAATGCAATTGCAACTTGCAAGGACATTAAACAGAAATAAAAGAGGAAAATCTAATTATGAAGATTAAGAAAATTTTATATTTAAATTAGAGCATGAACCACACCATTCATTTCAGGTATGATATGACACCCATTATCACAAAATAGTTAATCTAATTTTATAGGGTGAACTACACCAACAACCATTAAACTATGATTTTCTTATCATTTTGGTCACTATATTTTCAGAAGTTATAAAATGATAGTTAAAGTTATCGAAAATATACATTTTGGTCTCTTCACCCTTACTTATCGTTTAGGGCAATGACATAACATATTATTTTAATGGTTGATATCTCTTTTGACCATGCAATTATTATTAAAATTTTATTGCTGGCACTTTCAATATTTCTAAGCAATAAATTAAAAAAACGATGTAAAAGTCTAGAAAACTCAAAAATATTTTTAAATTAAATGAAAATTTATAATTCATTTTTAAATTATAAAAATATTTTTTAAAATTATAATTATGTAATTTAGTTCTTTCTCCACCCTCAAGACTTCCGCTACATTCCCTCGGCACACCTTTGCTTGCATTCCTCCGAAGTATCTTATGCCGCGACCTTATCAAGAAGCTACAATAAGATAGTTGTTAAATTCTCCTGACCTGCCAACCAACTCTACTACCAGTCAATTATGGCTATATTGTGGTACCGTACTTGTCACATCCTTCAAATCGTAGACTTGACATCCTCGCCAGACCGCCACTAATATAACCACAAGGGGAATTCTTAGCCCCAGGTCAAATTATACATGAATCTCATCTCTTTTTCACTATGTAAAATCTATGTTTAATTTTGATATAACAAATTAATTGAGGACCATTTGTAAAAGTAAATAAAATTTTAAGTACTCAAAAAGTCTCACTCAAAGTCAAAACTTAAACTCCAAATTTTTTTAAAGTGTTTTCAAGCCAAACTTTACAAAATCGCCCAGGCGTATCGATACGCCCTATAACGTTTCGATACGTATTTTGGCTATTGGAATTTTAATTGAGCACATCGTTTCGATACGAATCACCCCATTTCGATACAGTGTTGCGATACGAGCTTGCCCGTTTCGATACGACCTTCAAACCGACTTTATACTTATAAGTTTCGGTACAGGCCTTAGGCGTACCGATCCTCAATTTCTGTACGACACGTCAGCGTACCGATACGAGGTCTTAAGATTTTTAAAATCTTTGCATTAAATTTTTCGACCGTTGAGTGTCAATTAAAGCTTCAAAATTCAGTTAACCCGTACCGATATGGTTACGACCGTTTCGATACGCTTTTATAGAAACAAGCTTTCCGTTTCGATACTATGATGAGGGTTTTTTTCGAGTGTCCCACTTTTTGAAACATTTAATTAAAAGGGGGGTTTTAAAATTAGAGCTTTAGAAAAAAAAACCTCAAAAATAATATTTGGAGTCGCCACTGGCCACTAAGGTAGGCCGGACACCATAAAAATAAAACCAGATATTCATTTAAAGGGGTTCGGGAGTTGGTTACGTGTGGGGAAGAATTAGCACCCTCATCACGCTTGAAAATCGGTACCAAAACAATTGTTGCTTTTAATTGATGGAAATTATTCGAAATTTAAAATAAGTTTAATTAGGGGTTCTTAATTGAAAATTGAACTTTAATTGTACGAGCTTTATCAAATTGGCGGTTTCGAATTACTTAAACACTTAATTAAAAAGGATGACGGTACACCGGACCAAAGACTAAACCGACATCATATAAGTCTGACTGCCGTGTTAGTTTAGGGTTCGGATCCCACACGTCACCTTTAGGCATGATGCGAGCAGATAAAATATGGTGTCATGGCCTTGTTCGTTTTAATTATGAATTTTACCTTTAGACGATTCGAATTAATCCGAATATTCGAGGAATTACCAATAAGCTAGGGTATTTCGACCCGAATACACGACTTAATAAGTACCTTCTTTTTATAACTAAAAATAATTATTGCGCAACTTAGAATATCACAAGTCCTATGAATGCCCATTTAAAATGCGTGTCACAAATATATATTCGAGCGATCAAAAAGACTAGGCCATGCATACATTGAGATCAAGCATGTAACATATATAACGAAACTATATAATATGCATGAAACTATATATTATAATAAAGGCAATATAACTACCAACAAGATCAAATATAAAAAGCACGGTCATATACGATAAAAGGTAATACATCATGTACCACACTAACTACAAATCCTACATGCACATTAAACATATCCACTAACATGGCAAAAACATACATTCGATATAAACATATATTAAAAAAAGGGAAAATGCATGAATAAAAAATATAACAAAAATAAAATGCTAAGTAAACGATTAAAATGTAAATTGACAGGGACCAAAATGATAATAAAACCATTAAAAAACTAATTGAATAGCCAAGACAGGGACCCAATTTAAAGAACATAAAAACTTAAAGGGACCGAAAAGAGAATTTTACCATTCGAACATATAATTAAAATGAAAACAAGGACGAAATTAAAAAGGTTTAAAAAGTTCGAGGGACTAAAGACAAAATTTAAAAACACGAAAACCCTGCTCGCGTAATTACGGGGACACGGAAGGGTTTAAAACGTAATTAAACCAATTTTAATGTTTTAAAACACTATAAAACCTATTCTAAAACATTTTAAGCCTTTTTTTTACAAAACCTAAACCTAAAACCAAACTTTCTCCCCCCTCTCTGGTCTCGACTTCAGTTTCGGCCGCCGTTAATCGGCGCTGGAGGTCTAAAAAAAAGCCTTCCACCTTTTTTTTTTCAACCCTTCAAAACCCCAAAAAAACAGAAACTTTTTCCACTGTTTTGTAAACCCAAAAAGAAACCCCTTTTTATCTTTCGAAAACAAAAAACCCCAAAATCCATTTTAAAAGCAAACTTTTTTCGTCGTTAGCCCCCTCACCGATTCACCATGCATGGTCTCGGAAGAGACCGGAAAGCTTGTCATCGGCGAAGGGAGACGAAACGACGAGGAGAAGCCGGATCGACTCAAAGGTAAAAACGAAAACCCTAGCCTTATATTTTTTTTCCGAAATGAGATGAAAAGAATGAAGACGATGATACCTCTAGAAACCTTGAGGTCTTGCTTGTATTGATTTATGAGAGTTCCCCTTTTCAACTTGCTTGGGGTTACATTGTGTGGTTTCGAGTTTTATAACGTCGATAATTACATTTTTTGCGAATTATATAAAATCGAAGTAAAAATACTATCAGTTCTGCTGGTTGTTTGTTTTTATTCATCCCTGCATTTCTTGGGATTTTTGCCTCTGATTTTTGGTTGTTTTTCGTTGCCCATTTCTGACATTTTCTTTCCTTTTGTTTGCATGAGGCGGCTATGAGGAGGGGACCAGAGGCGGAGCGGCTGGCCGGCTAAGGAAACGACTCGGCTTGGGGAGCCTCAATCCTGGTCGTTAACGCTGTAGAGATCAACGGTTACGAAAGATCTGAAAGGGCGCGCGTGAGAGAGCTGGGGCATCGTGTACGATCTACACGCGCGCGTTGGGAGCCGAGAAGCCGTGCATGTGGTGCGTGGAGGTTCTGGAGACTTCTCTCCTCGACCGTGGCCGTTGATCTCAGGCCGGATCTTACGGTTGAGGTTTCTGCGGCGCCATGGCTTGAGGGGGGGGGGGTTCTAGGGTTTCTGCTGAAATTAGATCTGGACCGTCAGATCTTCATCAAGATCTGACAGCTGGGGTTGGGCGACTGCAAGACATAAAGATAGGATTACAGTTTTTTCTTATTATCATATTAGGGCTTTTAGTTATTTGGGCCAAACAGACCTTGTAACATTTTAGGTTTTTTAATATATATAAGTAGACTGTATTAAATAAGACTTGTGCTTATTCTTATTCAACGTATATTGGGCTTTATTTCAATTTAATTATGATAATAATATATAATGATAATAATAATAATGCGAATGTACTTATAATAATAATAATAATAATAATAATAATAGATAATAATTATAAAATATACGATAATAATATTAATAAATATAACACTAATGATAATAATAATAATAACAATAATAAATGTAACAATGAAAATAATAATAATAATATAGTAATAATAATAATAGAGGATAATAATAATAATAGTATATGATAATAACATAAATAGTAGTAATAGCAAAAATAGATAAATACAAACTTAATAATAATAGTATATATATACTGTTTGTTGTTTATTTTCTTTTTTTTTTAGTTTTTTTAATTATTCGATATACAATTAATGAAGCCCAATATTTAAAAATAAAAATGGGGTGACACCCCGAACAAAATAGGTGATTACAGATACGCCCTGGAAGCATACCGGTACCTTTCCCCAAGACTTTTTCTTCAGATTTCAGTGAGCAAAAATCGTATCGATACGACCCAGCCGTTTCGATACAACCCCCATTTTACACTAAGACCGCTTCGATACTCCTTCCCACGTATCGATACCCCCTGCATTTACTCTTGCAACGATTAGTTTTTGTCTTTAAAGGTACCGATACAGGGCTCCCGTGTATCGATACGCCCTGCACCAGAAGTGCATTTATTGTGGGAAAAATGATATCCAACGACTCTACTTATGATCTTAGCTACCCAAACGGTTAGAAATCAATGAGATGATATAAAAGTAAGACTTAAAAGCTACATCAACAACTATTCATCAAGTGAGAAGCACCCAAGCAAAATCCCAATCTCTTTGTGCCTTTTAGAGTCAAACCCTTGTACCCAACTTATGATTTTTCATTGTAACTCTTTATGTCAAGTTTGGGGAGAGTTCACTTGTAATTGGGCAACACATAAGCCTATTTGGGAGGTCAATTTATGTTTGCCAACAATTTATTGTAAGTGAGTGATCTTGATCAAGCCTTGGGTAGAAAGCTTGATCGTGTTTTAACAGTTTCCTCCTATGCCTAGAAAGGGGACGAATTCAGTAGTGGATTGTTTGAAATCCTTAATGGCCAAGGTAATGGATGTAGAGCTTGTTAAAAGCTTGAACCACTCTAAATCTCTTTTTTCTTTCAATTTTTTATCTTTCCAACTTGCTCCCTTAAATCTTTTAATTGCCAATTCACCCCTCTTGGCCATTTGGATTCGATTGATCATCTCAACAATTGGTGTTAGAGCTACACTCATTGCAAGGTTTAAAAACCCTCTTGAGTCGATTCTAGGAGAGATATATCAATCCAAAAATCAAGCCATGTCATCTACCTCCAACAATAGCTTGTACGAGTCTCAATCGGTCACCAAATCTCCTTTCTTTAATCGAGACAACTATCCCTATTGGAAGAATTGGATGAGGCTATTGTTAAGTGTTTAAAAGTACTATTTTTATTACCTTTTTTTACTCATATTATTGTTAGACTTAGGCTCATATTTGTTGCATAATTACTCATTCATGCATTAATTCATGTTTCCTTTCACCGTTAAGCTTGATTACATAGTTTAATGGTTTTTGCGGAAAAAGTATTGCTTTGGTGTGCTTTTGTGTGCAGAAACTAACTGCCCAAGCAATCGGGACATTGCCAAGGAAATTGAAGATACGATGATGTGGCAGCCAATAGTGATGACTAGATAAATCTAACATGTTCGAGATAAATGGCGTGAAGCAAAGGAGTTGGAGTTCCATGCAGAGATCAAAAGGAGATTAAATTCCTAGAATTTAGGAGTTTTTGGAGGATAAATAAATAAAAGAGATTTATTTCTTTTATGCTATTTAATTCCAACTTAACTTTCTTCTCTAGAAAGACTTTGACCTACCTATCTCCTATATAAAGAAGACCTAGCCGCCTACTTCAAGCATGTTTGATTGAGGGAGAATTCAAGAGAGAGAGCTACTCGACATCATCTTCTTCTTCCTCCTTCTTGATCGATTTAATTCATGTTGGAAGATTTTTATTTGTTTTTCTATTAAACCCAGCTATGAACTAAACTACTTTGGCTAGGGTTATTGTGTTTTATTGGTTTTGAGAAACGATTGGATTTGTCTTAGGTATTTGAATTGTAATTTAGTTTCAAGGTTTGTTCATTCTTGATTCTTAGTTTTGTTTGCGAGTGAATTGGGAGAGGATCTCGTGAATTCATCCATTTATCTAATAAGGAAGAGTTAGATTCAAGAAACGATTGAGCATGGTTTTCATACAAACATATGTTGGTGAAGACTAATTCGACTTAGGGATAAGTTACGAATTTCAACGGCCAAAAGGATCGCAAGATCGGTTGATGTTAACCCATGGTTAACGCAGGAATGTATCACCAAGGCATGCATAATTAACCAGTGTTTCGAATTAGGGATAAGTAGAAACCACTGAAGAACGCTTCGCCTTACCTTGAAGGAAGTCGCCCAGTTGCCGAAGCAATCTCACCATTCCTAGTTGCCCAGGCAATCTGACTGCTGCTAGTTGTCAAGACAATTGAGTTGCTCTTGCATTCAATACTTAGACGATTAATTCAATTATCACACCATGAATCATGATAACCTAGCCTACCTTCTTTTATTCGATTATATCTTTCTTTGAATTGCTTATTTATATTACTTGTTAATTAGAACTCCTACAATCACCAATTTGTGTTCTCTTTTCAGTGTGAGAAATTAGAATCCCGAAGTAGCACCAATCCTTATGGAGACGATATCTATTCTATACTATAACTTGCGACATGTACACTTGCACCAATTGCGAAGCACTCAAAACACGCAACAAGTTTTTGGCGCCGTTGGCGGGGATTGACAATAGCGACTTTGTTTTTAATTTCTTGCACCTTTGTTCTCTTTTATTTTTCTTTTAGTTTCTTGGTTTCAAAGGGCTAACAATTTTTGTTTTCGCTCCCGTGTATGACCAAGGAAAATCCAACAGCACAAGACTACCCACTTGAACCCGAGATAGAACGAGTTTTTCATAGACGACTTCGTGAGCAAGGAGCAGCGAAGGCAGATCCAATAGACAAAAATCAGAATGCCAATGGCAAACAGAATGCCATAGTCAGAGGGGGAGCTATCGTTGTACAACATGTTCAAGTAGGGAACAAGCCCATCCGAGACTACTTAGAAGAGGATCTTGACGGTCTCACACCAGGAGTTGTCACACCAAAAATTGAAGCCGACCACTTTGAATTAAAACCAATGATGTTCAATATGATCAATACAATTGGTCAATTTGGCGGTTTGGCAACTGAAAATGCCAGACAACATCTCAAATCATTCATGAAAATATACAGTTCATTCAAGTTACAAGGAGTCCCTGGGGATGTTCTAAGGCTAAAATTATTCCACTATTCACCGAGGGATAGGGCAAAATCGTGGTTGAATAGTATTCCATCTAGATCTCTTGAATCCTGGACAGACTTATGTCGTGATTTCCTTGCTAGATTTTTTCTACTTATATGCCTGATAAGTTGCGTAACAATATTACTTCTTTTCGACAAGCAGATGACGAGTCCATGTACGAGGCTTGTGAGCGTTTCAAGGAGCTTTTACGCAAATGTCCCATGCATAGATTCTCGGAATGGACACAAGTGACGTTGTTCTACAACTTAGTAAACACACCGACAAGGATGATGCTAGATGCCTCGGCAAATGGCATACTTCTAGACAAGTCACCAGAAGAAGCAATAGAGATTTTGAACAGGCTTGCCAAGAACGACTATCAGTTCCCAACCACTAGAAAATAAATCGTTAGACGGAACGCCACAATCAATGAGCTTGTTTCATCAGAATCTATTTCTGCACAATTGGAAACTCTAACCAACTTGGTTAAGAACATGAATCGACCAAGTAACACACATGAGATCAAGGTAGTAGACTCATTTTGTGATTTATGTAACGGTAACCATGATTCTTCTGAGTGTCCGTAGAACTTAGAGTCCAGTTTTATATTGGAAACTACAACTGGAACAACAATGTGATGTCCAACACATACAATCCAGCCTGGAGGAAGTATCCTAATTTCTCATGGAGCAATTCGAACAATGCCTACAATTAGAATACACAAGCATTGGGATTCCAACAGAACATGCCTTGGTAACAAATGCCGCATCAACAATCAACACCATCTAGTTCTTTGGAAAACTCTATTAATGCTTTCATGTTAAAAATTGATACTTATATGGTTGATAATAGTAGTTTCATGAAATGGACTGATTGTTTTATTAATAAGAATGAGATGAGATTACAGAATCAAGAGGCAGCCTTGAAATCATTGGAGACTAAATTTGGGGAATTCGTCCAAAACCTGAATCAAGACCGCAAGAAGGTTTACCCAGCGACACTGAGGTTGCAAAGGGAATCAACCGTGAGCAGTCCAAGCTCAAGCAACGGAAAATACTCAACTAAAGGAGCAACTCCTAGTCCAAAAAGATGAGTCCAACAACAAAACCTCTACCAAACCTGATGAATCGGAGAATGCCATGGAAAACCCTAATACTGTGACAATTGCACATGCCTCGGCAAGCCCTGATGCCTTGGCAATGCCATCAATCAAGTTCCAAACCAATGAAAAGATTGAGGATCTTCGACTTCCACAACCATTCCCCTAGAGGTTGAAACAACAAAAGCAAGAATACTAGTTCAAGAAGTTCCTTGACATCTTGAAGCAAGAATACTAGTTCAAGAAGTTCCTTGATATCTTGAAGCAAGTCCACATTAACTTGCCATTGGTTGAAGTAATAGAACAAATGCCGAACTATGCTAAGTTATTTAAAGACATCGTCTCTAAGAGAACTAGGCTACGAGAATTTGAAACTGTTGTTGTGACGGAAGGATGCATGACCATGTTGCATAACCGAATGTCGCCTAAGCTAAAAGATCTCGGTAGTTTCACAATACCTTGTGCAATCATAAATCACTATGTCGGGAATGCATTATGCGATCTTGGAGCAAGCATAAACCTTATGCCGAAATCCATCTTCCAACGATTGGGCATAGGGAAGGTGAGGCCTACAACTGTGATGTTGCAGCTTGCAGACAAATCTTATATGCATCCAGAGGGAAAAATCGAGGATATACCGGTAAGAGTTGATAAATTTTTTCACGCTGACTTTATTGTTTTGGATTGTAAAGCAGATGAGTTCGCACCCATTATCCTTAGAAGACCATTCCTAGCAACGGGAAGGACCTTGATCAATGTCGAAAGAGAAGAACTCACGATGAGGGTGAATGATCAACAAGTCAAACTAAATGTTTTCCAAACCCTCAAGCAAGCCAAAAATCTAGAAGAGTGCCAAGTCATCCGAGCCGCCATTGAATTCAACTTCGACGTGGAAGAGAATTGCCTCAGCAATTTTATTGCCGAACAAGAAGAACTTGAGGAGTTCGAAAAGCTGATTGAAAAAGATTTGAACGTTGAAGAGCAAGAAGATGCAAACTGGGTAACAAGTCGACCAGGTACATACTTTGAACCATTGGATTACTCAGGTAAGAAAGGTAAACTCGAGAAACCCTCAATTGAACAACCTCCTATTCTTGAGATAAAACTATTGCCAGGGCAATTAAAATATGTTTATTTAGGAACTGAAAACACATTGCATGTAATTATTTCTTCTAAGTTACAACCTGAACAGGAAAAGAGGTTGACAATTGCAGACTTTAAGGGAATTAGCCTGGCGGTATGTATGTACAAAATCCTTTTAGCGGATGATTATAAACCGACAATTGAGGTACAAAGAAGACTTAACCTTGTTATGAAGGAAATCGTGAGGAAAGAAATCATCAAGTGGCTAGATAACAATATCATCTATCCTATCTCCGACAGTACATGGGTAAGTCTGATACAATATGTATCGAAAAAGGGAGGTATAACCATGGTAAGTAACAAAAAATTTAACTAATCCCAATAAAGACTGTGACCGGTTGGAAGGTTTGTATGGATTACCATAAGTTAAATAAAGCTACTAGGAAAGATCACTTTCCTTTGTCATTTATTGATCAAATGCTTGACCAACTTGTAGGTAAATCTTTTTATTGTTTTCTTGATGGTTACTCATGTTATAATCAAATAGACATATCACCAGATGATCATGCAAAAACCACATTCTCATACCCGTATGGTACATATGTGTTTCGAAGGATGCCGTTCAGATTATGCAATGCTCCGACAACCTTCCAAAGATGCATGATTGCAATCTTCTCCGACATGGTTGAAGAATTCCTTGAAATCTTTATGGATGATTTCTCCGTATTTGGTGATGATTTCGAAAATTGCCTCGACAATTTGGAGAAAGTGCTAACACGATGTGAAGAGTCCGATCTAGTTCTAAATTGGGAAAAGTGTTAATTTATGGTGGATGAAGGTATAATGTTCGGCCACAAGATCTCCTCCAAAGGAATTGAGTCGACAGGGCCAAGGTGGAAGTGATCGAAAAATTTCCACCACCAAATTCGATTAAAGGAATTTGAAGCTTTCTCGGTCATACAGGTTTTTATATGAGGTTTAGTTATATTTTTTCTAAAATTTATAAACCTTTGTGTAACTTGCTTGAACATAATAAAGCTTTTAATTTTGTTGAATCATGTGCCACGGCATTTAGAAACCTGAAGGAACAACTTGCCTCGGCACCCATTGTCATTCCACCTGACTAGTCCCTACCTTTTGAACTCATGTGTGACACAAGTGATTTTGCGGTAGGTGCTTTTTAGGCCAACGAAAAGGTAACATCTTCCATGTAATATAGTATGCTAGTAAAACCCTTAACATTGCTAAATTAAATTACACCACAACGGAAAATGAATTACTAGCAATAGTTTTTGTATTTGACACGTTTCGTTCCTATTTGATTTGTACTAAGGTAATTGTCCATACTAATCACTTGGCTATTAAGTATTTGATTGCTAAAACAGATTCCAAACCTCGTTTAATTCGTTGGATTTTACTTTTACAAGAGTTTGACATTAAAATTAAGGTTAGAAAAGGAATGGATAATCAAGTTTCCAATCACTTGTCAAGGCTGGAAGGTGGCAATCAGGATGATGACACTTGAGAGATCCATGATACATTCCTGGATGAGCAGTTGTTAGTTGCCTCGGCATCACCATGATATGTCGATCTAGTTAATTTCTTAGTTAGCGGTATTATGCCTTATGATCTTACTAATCAAGGAAAGAAGCGGTTCCGACATGATGCTAAGCATTGTTATTGGGATGAGCCTTTTTTCTTAAACAATGTACAGATCAAGTAATAAGACGATGTGTTCCCGAAGTGGAACAACAAAATGTGCTCCGAAAATGCCATTCTTCACCCTATGGAGGACATTTTGGAGGTACTCGAACCGCGGCTAAAGTTTTGCAATCCGGCTTATATTGGCCTACACTTTACAAAGATGCCCAAGAATTTTACAAGCAGTGTGATCGTTGTCAACGAACGGGTAATTTTTCTAGGCGATATGAGATGCCACTGCAGAACATCCTCGAAGTGGAGTTGTTCGACGTGTGGGGGATCGATTTCATGGGGCCTTTCCCATCCTCATTCGACAATTTATACATCCTACTTGTCGTCGAATATGTGTCTAAATGGATTGAGGTGGCTGCAGTTCCCAGAAACGATTCCAAAACCGTATAGAGATTCTTGTAGAAAAAATATATTTACACAGTTTGGAATGCCAAGGGCAATCATCAGTGATGAAGGCAAGAAATTCGACAACAAACTTATTGCCAAGATCTTGCAACGCTTCGGAGTGTCACTAAAAATTGCCACGACATATCACCCACAAACGAACGGGCAAGCTGAAATCTCCAACCAGGAATTAAAGGGTATCCTTGTGAAGGTTGTCAATCCCTCTCGAAAGGATTGGTCATTGAGGTTAGACGAGGCATTTTGGGCCTACTGAACTGCATTCAAGACACCCTTAGGTATGTCTCCTCTTCGACTTGTCTATGGCAAAACTTGCCACTTACCGGCATAAATTGAGCACAAAGAATATTAGGCTATCAAAACCGTGAACATGGATTGGGAGAGTGCTGGACAAAAGCGTTTGCTGGACCTTAACGAGATAAAAGAGTTTCGTGCCTTAGCTTACGAAAATGCAAGAATCTACAAGGAGAAAATGAAGCATTAACATGACAAGAAACTATTACCGCGATAATTCTTGCCCAAGGAATTAGTACTCCTCTTTAATTCTCAACTGAAACTCTTCCCAGGAAAATTGAGATCAAGATGGTATGGACCATTTGAGGTAGTAAATCTATTCTCCCATGGGGCTGTGATAATCAAGTCCACCACTGACGGACATGAATTCAAAGTTAACGGACAAAGATTAAAGCACTATAACGGCACCAATGTGGAGCGCAACAAAGAAGTGGTCACTTTAGGAGATGCATGATCATGCTCTCCTTCCGTATTTTCATTTCGACTTTTGTTTTAATTTTGAAGTTAATTTTGGTTTTATTTTGTATTTGTATTTTTATTTCTGGTTATTTTAGGATAATTTTATTTATTGCCGGTTGTTTTCTTTTTAGACTCTAGTAGTTTTCTTTGTTTTTCCACATCAAGACTCACAACTATCATGCCAAGGAAATCCCCTGCACTGACCACTGCCCAGGCAATAACAATTTCTTCGGCAACTACGGATGCCCAGGCAAGTGAACCCGCCAAGGAAATGTTCTGCCCCTTTACACACCGATGCTATTCATGCGGTACCGGATAATGAATCAAGCAAATGACCTAAAAGAAACTCGTCATACCATGTGACAACTTTTCCATCTAACTCATTCGCATTCTATTTCATTTTTAATTTTAGTACTTGCCTGCATTGAGGACAATGCTTCTCTCGAGTTTGGGGGGGATGTTTGTTTCTAGTTAGTTTCATGTTTAGTTGCACTCATCTTTAGTAATCACATATAGGTTGCATATGTTACTTGCCATGCCTTTGAATGGATTTTAGGTTGCTTAAAATTTGGGTAAATTAAAAATTGAAAATTAAAAGTTAATTTCTTACTAGAGGTGTCTGAAACCGGCTCTAGTAGTTAATGCACATTAAAGAAACGCTAGAGGTGCCCGAAATTGGCTCTAGTCGACTAAATTAAAATAAGAAATTATTGAATTGCTAGAGGTGCCCAAAATTAGCTCTAGTGAAAACAAAAATAAATACCCCGATAATTAAATTGTTAAAAACCTATTGTTCTCATGGAATCTTGAAAATCAACTTGTATACAACTACGCACTCACATTGTTACGAGCATTATAGTTTGGTTCCGGGAAATTTTTGTGCTATCCGAAAAATTAAAAGGTGATCATACTTTGTGCCACGGTTCTGAGGTTTGAATTCAAGTTTGAAGCATGTCTTTGATGATTAAAGTCTTGGCAGGTAATTGTTAGTTTGCATTGCTTGAGGACAAGCAATAGTTCGAGTTTGGGGGTGTGTTAAGTGTTTAAAAGTACTATTTTATTACCCTTTTACTCATATTATTGTTAGACTTAGGCTCATATTAGTTGCATAATTAGTCATTCATGCATTAATTCATGTTTCCTTTCACCGTTAAGCTTGATTACATAGTTTGGTGGTTTTTGTGAAAGAAAGATACTGCTTTGGTGTGTTTTTGTGTTTAGAAACTAACTGCCCAATCAATCGGGAAATTGCCGAGGTAATTGAGTATAAGATGATGTGGCAGCCGATAGTGATGACTAGATAAATCCAACATGTTCGAGATAAATGGCGTGAAGCAAAGGAGTTGGAGTTCCATGCAGAGATCAAAAGGAGATTAAATTCCTAGAATTTAGGAGGAATTTTTGGAGGATAAATAAATAAATGAGATTTATTTATTTTATGCTATTTAATTCCAACTTAACTTCCTTCTCAAGAAAGACTTTGACCTAGCTATCTCCTATACAAAGAAGACCTAACCGCCTACTTCAAGAATGTTTGATTGAGAGAGAATTCAAGAGAGAGAATTGCTCGGCATCATCTTCTTCTTCCTCCTTGTTTGATTTAATTCATGTAGGGAGATTTTTATTTTGTTTTTCTTTTAAACGCATCTATGAACTAAATTACATTGGCTAGGGTTATTGTGTTTTAGTGGTTGTGAGAAACAATTGGATTTGTGTTAGGTATTTGAATTGCAATTTAGTTCCAAGGTTTGCTCATTCTTGATTCTTAATTTTGTTTGCGAGTGAATTGGGAGAGGTTATCGTGAATTCATCTATTTATCTAATATCGGAAGAGTTAGATTCAAGAAACGAATGAACATGGTTTTTATACAAATGTGTGTTGGTGAAGACTAATTTGACTTAGGGATAAGTTATGAATTTAAACGGCTAAAAGGAGCACAAGATCGGTTGATGTTCACCCATGGTTAACGCATGAATGTATAACCAAGGCATGCATAATTAACTAGTACTTCAAATTAGGGATAAGGAGAAACCACTGAAGAACGCTTCGTTGAACCTTGAAGGAAGTCGCCTAGGAAATCGCATCATTCCCAGTTGCCAGACAATTTCACTTGCCAAGGCAATACGACTGCTGCTAGTTGTCAAGAAAATTGAGTTGCTCTTACATTCAATACTTAGACTATTCATTCAATTATCACACCACGACTCATGATAACCCAACCTACTCTCTCTCATTCGATTACATCTTTCTTTTAATTTCTCCTTCCTTTTACTTGTTAATTAGAACTCCTACAATCACCAATTTATGTTCTCTTTTCAGTGCGAGAAATTAGATTCCTGAAGTAGCACCAATCTCTTTGGAGACGATATCTATTCTATACTATAACTTGTGACGTGTACACTTGCACCAACTGTGAATCACTCAAAACATGCAATAACTATTCATCAAGTAAAATGATTATGTCCTTTGAGATGTAATCGAAGATGGATCATCCATTCCGATGAAGCAAGAAGGAGATAGGCAAGTTCCAAATCAAAGCACGAAATGACGGATGAAGAAAGAAGGAAGCTACAAGTTTATGATAAGGCTTTACACATGCACTTTTGTGCACTTGGACCAGATATGTACTCGAAGATGTCTTCATGTACAAGTGCAAAGGAGGTGTGAGACACGCTCGAGACCACCTATGAGGGAACCAACGATGTAAAGGAGACCAAGATTGGACTTCTCAACTTGAGCTACAAGAATTTCAAGATGGAGCTCGATGAGAATGTCACAAAGATGTTTGATCATTTCGCTGTCATCATCAATGGTCTCAAAGGCTTTAGAGTACTCGAAGAGAAGCTAGTCCGAAAGCTCTTCTATTCTCTTCCCAAGTTATGGGATGGGAAAAGAACCGCCATTATCGAGGCAAAGGATTTGAAGACTTTGAAGCTCGATGCTCTCATGGGTTCTCTTCTTACTCATTAGATTATGAAGCAAGGAAGAGAAAAAGAAACAAGAAGATAAGAAGGTCGAAAAGAAAGAGGTAGAGAAGAAGAAACTCAGAGTTGCTCTCAAAGCTTCTTTTGAAGAGAGCGATTCGAGTGAGGAGGAAGACGAAGAGATGTCTATGCTAGCCAAAAGATTCACTCGGTTCATGAAGTCTAATAGAGGAAGAAAGTTTAACTAAAAAGGATAGTTCAAGAACAAGAAAAAGGAAGAGGAGAAAGATCAACTCATATGCTATGAGTGCAAGAAGCCGGGGCACATAAGAACCGAATGTCCCCAACTCAAAAGGAATAGCTTCGGGAAGAAGAAGATACTCAAGGAAAACATTGCTACTTGACGTGATGAGTAATCATCTGATGGTGAGGAGCAAGAAGTTGCCAACTTTTGTCTCATGGATCTTGAAGAAGATCCAAAGGTAACCTCTAACTCATCTACATTTGATTTCACTTTTGATGAGCTTCAAGAAGCTTATGATGAGTTGCAAGAGGTGTATGACGAATTGGTTGAGAAGTATAATGAATCAATTTTGAAAAACAAGAAATTTATTTTTGATTTTAAAACACAAAACGATTCCTTATTGAAAACCAATTTTGAACTTGAAAAGAAGGTTTATGCTTTAAAAGACAATTTAACATATTTTTGAAAAAGAAAATGTTGATTTAAATGACATTCTTTCCAAGTTTCATGATCATCACCATAAGGAGGTGAATGATCTCAAAGCTTCCTTGAACAAGGTTGGGAATTGTAGTTTTGAAAAAGGTGAATCTTTAAAACCCAACTATGTAAAAAGGAACTTTGTTAACCACAAACAAAGATGCTTCAAAAGGCCCTCTAGAGGTAAGAGGATTAAGAGCGTAGGAGTTCCTAAGGAACTAGTTACTTGTAATAATATTCATGCCATTGCTACTTGGATTCCTAAGGGAACCATGTTTTTGGGAGATAATACTCATAGACCCAAAATGATTTTGGTACCAAAAACCAAAGCTTAATTCTTTGTTTGTAGGTGGCATTGCTACAAGTTCAAAGCTACACGTGCAAATTCATGGTACCTTGACAGTGGATGCTCAAGACACATGACCGGTGACAAGAGTAGATTCTTGGAGCTAAAACCAAAAAGTGGAGGAGTAGTGACATTTGGTGACAACTCCAAAGGCCACATTGAAGGAATTGGTTCCATTGATAATCACTCTTTCATACTCATTGATAATGTTTTATATGTCAACGATCTTAAGCATAATTTATCGAGCATTAGTCAATTGTGTGATAAAGGTTTTAATGTTCTCTTTGATTTAAATGGTTGTAAAATTTTGAACATTGAAACAAATCAAATAGTGCTCATTGTTCATCGTATAGGAAACATTTTTAATAGTGTATTTATATGACATACACATTTCTAATGCATGCTTTGTTGCTAAAGATGAACATGACTCATGGCTATGGTATAGAAAACTAGGAAATGCAAGCATGAGTGTTTTAGAAAAATTGGTTTCAAAATATCTAGTTAGAGGTTTGCCTAAAATTAAATTTTTACTTGATAAAATTTGTGATGCATGTGCAAAAGGCAAACATAAAAGAACTTCTTTTAAAACTTTTAATGATGTTTCAACTAGTAGAGTTTTACAATTGATTCACATGGATCTTTTTGGCTCTATTAGGACAATGAGCTTGGGTGGAAAATCATATGCATTTGTTTTAGTTGATGATTACTCTAGATACACTTGGGGTTTTAATTTAAGTACCAAGGATGATGCTTTAGAAAAGTTCATCACGGTTTCAAAAATTTCTCAAAATGATGGTGATCAAACTATTTGTCATATTAGAAGTGACCATTGTACCAAATTTCAAATTTTAGTTTTTGAGGATTTTTGTAATTCAAATGGTATAAGCCATAATTTTTCTGCTCATTGCACTCCTCAACAAAATGGGATAGTTGAGAGGAAAAACTAAACTTTAGAGGAAATGGCTATAACCATCTTTTTTGAAAACAATTTACCTAAGTATTTTTGGGTGGAAGCCACAAATACGACTTGTTACATTATAAATTGAGTAATGATTATGCCAATTTTAAAAAAAACTCCTTATGAGATTTTAAAATCCAAAAAGCCTAACATTAGCTATTTTCATCCATTTGGATGCAAGTTTTTTGTTTTGAACAATAGAAAAGACAATTTAGGTAAAATTTAATGCTAAAAGTGAGGAAGCTATTTTCTTAGGGTATTCTTTAAACACTAAAGCCTATCGAGTATTTAATAAAAAAACTTTAGTTGTTGAAGAGTCTATACATGTGGTTTTCGATGATAACCTTCTTCTAAGGAAGGATTCTTGTGATGATGATGATGTTGGTATTTTTAAGCCAATGATGGTGGCTAATCATCAAAGGTGGAAGAGGTTCCAAACAAAGAATGAAGAAGCACAAGATCCACCTCTTGAAGCATTGAAGGATATGGCTCTAGAGGAAAAGAAGGTCTCCTACCCAAGAGAGTTCAACTATGTCAAAGGTGATGAGATTTTGGGTGATCCATCCAATGGGGCAACCACTAGATCTTCTATTATACTTGCTAGTAATGTTGCATTTATTTCATGTATTAAGCCTAAAAATACCAAAGAAACATTAAAAGATGAATATTGGATATTGGCCTTGCAAGAGGAACTAAAAGTAACACCCCTAACCCGGGTTAGGAGCTAAGAGTGTTACGATGAAAATTCGATTCAATTAATCAAACAATAAGACATTTGAGTGGGCCAATTAAAAATTTTCCTTATCTTAACTTATTATATAAACATTCAAATCTCTTAAACCGTCATCCTATGTACTAAGAAGCATTCAACCATATAATTAAACATGAATACATTCCCAATTATCATTTGAATCACCTTAATATAATACTAGCATGAAACTATGTGATCATAATTTAATTAACTACTTCCTTTCTTAGCCTAATTTGCAATCGACGCTCATGTAAGAACATACAAACATCTTGTTTAACTTTTAATTCAAGTTTTTAACCTAACCATTCATTACTTGTAAGCATACAAATTCAATCAAACATGTTAACCAAACAACCATGATCATCAAACATATCAAACCAAACCTTTAGAGCTTTATTTACATACCCAAAATCAAGTGTCTTACATACATAACTTACTTTCAAAACAAGATATCTCAAGACTTTAACATTATGTCTACAAACTATATGCAACTAGCCGTCTTCTAGGAGTTAAAGATAAAGCTAATATCATACTTGTTTTCCTTGCTTGTGTTGCTCCCGAATCCAAAATCAGATAGCTTTCAGAGATCCAAAACTTGTTTGTTTTGGAAGAAGGAAATAAGAGGTGGTAAGTACATTATGTACTTAGTGAGGTGATTCTTATAACTACCCATTTCATTTTAAAGTCTTGTTTAATCTTGTAAGGTTACCTAACAAGGCTTCAAAGTTTACTTAGCTAGTTTACTTCATGCATAAATAGGACTAACTAGTTTACTTGCCATTCAAATAACATCAAATATACTTGAAAATAGCCATGCTTCAATACAAGCAACTAATCCAATTTAATACTCAATAAAAACACATCAAAACAATTCGCAAATGGTAACATTCAACCATGTCAAACAAACATTTCATTCCATTTTCTTCATTTCATTCGAATAGGCTTTAGCACCATTATGCATTCATTCAACTCATTTTATCATGTAATTTCATATAACATAACACGTAATTATGTAACCAAATTCATGTCATCCATTATAGGTCACTACCCAAATCACATATCAAGACATACAACATGTCACTTAATATTTAACTTTTCATGTAAGTCTTATTCAAATATCTTATTGTTTTACCTTGGTTGAGTAGTAGACTAGGTAATCAAGTCAATTATATAACGTATAACATTGGATACCCAAGGTATCAAGGTGTCTCAACACCACATATCATGTAATCGTGTAAAGGATGCATAAGCATCAATGGTGACTTACCACCAATCATATAATAAGGTGAGTAACCACCTTGCAGGTTTAAAGGTGACTAACCACCATATTGATCATGTAAATGAGCTCATTGACTCTAAGTCATGCCTTTCTACCTAAGTACCACTAATCAGCCAATGTCTTATATAGTCTTTTAAGTCTTTAAACCAAACAACCAAGTTGTTTACAAACATCAAACAAGGTCATATGATCATCTAATGTTTATGTTTTGAATAATTCATGTAAGATTATTCAACCATTAATTTCCAGCAAGCATTAGGCAACATTTTACTCAATTCATGCTTCAAAAACAGCAGCGTAACATCATATAATCAACCATTTCAAAGGCCACAACATTCCTGCTTCAATCCATTTTCATCCTCTATCCTATATTATTTTTCATCCTCTACAACTTTGTCATGCATATATTTTTCTAATTCGAACTCTAACATGGCAAAAAATGTAGTTTTCTACATGCCAGTTTACATATTCGAATCTGGGCAGATTTGAGTTCTAAATTATTTTCAAGCATATTTCCAGATTTGTTTCAACACTGTAAAGTGCATATTTGTAACCCCCTAATTTTGGGCCTAGAAGTTTTAGGGTTTAAATCGGGCTGGTCAAGAATGATTTGAACCTTAAGGGAGATTTAGGGAACACCTAGTTCGGAATGCTTTAAAATTATGAAAAAATATCTAAAAATCCTCATTTATTATATGAATGATTATGGTGAAAACAATTTTACAAAATAAGGTTTGGAAATACTACATTTCGGTGTAGTGAACAAATCGCAGCTTTTGCAAAAGTTGACTAGTGACTGTTTTGTAAAGGATTGAAACTTTGAATCCTTAAGGAGCTAATTTTACCAAAATGTTTTTAATCAGATTTCTATTTATTTTGGGTATTCTAGTAATGATTTAATAAAGGGAATTAAAGGAGAAAAATCTATTTTGACTTTCATAACTACTTTACGATCTTTTTCCCTCTTTTCATTTTCTCTCAACTTCCACTCAGCCAAACACATTTCCTCCATCATTTAGCCTCTAGTTTTCATCTCTTTTGATGAGATTTCAATCTCCTTTTGATTCCTAATCTTTTCCTCATCAAATCCTCTTGTTTTCACTTTGGATTTTCAAGGAAACTTGCCCAAATTAAGGAGAAATCAACCATTAGAGGTAAGCTTCGTCCTTCACCTCTAATGATCAGATCTTTACTGAAATTCCCAAGTTATCAATCCTTTGTTAATGATTTTTGAGTTTCTTTAATGTTAGAAATATGAAATTGTGTTAAAACTCAAGATTCTTCGAGAGATCTTGATGATTTTCGTAACTATTGGTTAGACTTTGGTTTGAGGTTGATTTCTAATGTATTTTGGATGCTAATTGATGTTATAAATGAGGTTTTATCAATCAAATCCCGAATAGGCTTAGATTCCTAAGTTTTGCATGCTAGATTGGTGGTTTTTGGGGTGGTTTTGGTGTTTTGTTGTAGCTGGAGGTTTAAGGATGAGTTTATGGTGAGTTTTGGTGTTGATTGAGGTTTAGAAATGATTTGAAGTGATAGATCTTGGCAGGGCTTTGTTTTGGAAGAATTTGGAGATGATTTCGATTGTTTTTTGTGGCCGAAATGATGCTTTTGGGTAGAGAAGCGAGTTTGATTTGTTGGCTGGTGATTTCAATGCATGATGATGCATTAAACCTCTGCTCTTATGTGTAATAAACATGGGAGACATCTTTGGACGCCTTTGGTGTTGATCCGGAAGTGCCGGCAGCTTAGATATCGTTTCAGCGAGCAAGGGAAACGTAATCGGTGAGTGCGAATGGTTTTAGAAGTCCTTGAGGGACAAAGAAACAAGGTTTGGGGATTTAGGATTGGTTTGAAATGCCAACCTAAGTCCGGATGTAAGTATGGCTAGACTTGCTCTCAAATATGTGGTTGTTGCCCCTAAAATGCTTTTACATGCTCTTGTTTTGAGATAGACAAATTCCTACTGTTTTATGCATGATTTGTAGCATGAGATGATGCTTTGAAGAGTTTTCATGAGATAGCAGTTGCATTGAAGAATTTTGAGATTTTGATTTAATGCAAAGCATGAGATGTGGTTTTGAAATGAGATGAAAAAGACTAGAGAAATATTGCATAAAAACAGTAAGTGAGATGATGTTTTTGACATAATATATTGGCATAGAAGATACGAAGGTTACCAGATATAATTGATCGATCAATAGGATGAGAGTGCACTATAAACTAAAATTCGTGCGTGCTTTTTGGAGTCAGGCAATGGGGGTAGTGCCATCTCGATCCAAAGTGAGAATCTGATGATTAGAGATACCATCGGGGTAGGACTTGGTGAAATACCCAAGCTTTGTGGCGTTGAGAGAAACCGCCATGAGAGTCCGGTGATGAGAGATTGCACCGGGGTAGGACTTGACCTTGAGTCAAGCTAATCTACATATCCGAGTAAAGTTGAAATGTGAAATGCCAATATAAAATATGGAAATGTATTTGAATCACATGTACCAAATGAAGAGATGTTTTATGCTATGAGAAATGCGTATGAGATTATGATATGAAATGCTTTTGTTTTCATTTATCATGTGTATGGCCTTGCCATGAGATTTGCATTGGTTTAAATGCATGAGATAGAATATTGGTACATGTGTTTTCAAATGGAGATTTGCTTTGAAATTGTTTTCAAGCATGAGATAGAATGAGCATGTTGTAGAAAAATGGCTTTTGAGAAAGGGTTTTGAATAATGCATTGTTGTGTTGGTTTTCTTTAGAGCTTGCCTCACTAAGCAAACATGCTTACACTCTCTTTTACCAACAATGTAGATAATTGAAGTGATTTTGGGCAGCAAGAAGGTTAAGAACATCCAAGGAAGTGTAACGTTCATGTATGGTGATGTTTTTACATACTTTAGTATTGATATTTGGCAATGGGGCTTCATGGTTGTTTTTGGGAGATGTATTTGGAACTCCGTACGTTTGTAGTGAGTTTGTTATGACTTTTGAAGTTTGTAAATGGTCTTATATGGTTGGGATTGAGGTTTGAAGTCTATATTTGGTTTTGTGACTAGGAAGCATGCCTTTTGACTTAATGGTCACTTGTTTGATGCCATGCTTTAGTTTAAGCCTCTTAAGTATGACCTATAATGTCTAACCATGTTGCTGGTATGTTATGGTATGATTTGGGGCATGTTTGATTGAGTAAAAAAGTGGAAAACCAGCAATTTCTTCAGTTGCAAGGTAGGGTGTATCGAAACACCCTTAACTGTTTTGAAACATGGGCCTGAAATGGCCATGGTGTTTCGGAACGACTGAAGGTGTTTCGAAACACTTTGGCTACTGGAAAGCCATGTTCCGATACAGGTTTCAGAACGGGCCCGAGTACCAAAATGACCAGCCCAATTTTGATACGGGCTTTTCGATACGAAGGTCAGCGTTTCGGAACGGTTGACCGTTGGGCTGTGTTTTGAATTGTTTCAAGTTCTCATGTTTTACATTTTAGTCCTGTATGTTGCGCATGCAATTGTTTGAGCTTGGAATGTCCTTTTAAACTGAAATTTGACAGAGAGGCATGTAATATGACTAATTATATTTTGGTAAGCTTAAAATCTGCATAGTTTTTATATTTTCCAAAATTTACATTTTGGTCCCTAAAAGTGTAAATCTTACAATTGAATCCCTAATTGTTTTCCGATCGCTGTGTTTTTCTCTCCTATGATTATTGAGTAATCACATAGGCTTATTGTGCATCTATAGAAGATAAAAAGGAAAAAAGGGTCGTTAATCAAGGTTGACTTTCGGGTTGACTTTGGTTTTCCCCGTGTAATCTTCGTAGTTCGGGTTAAGCGTCTAGGCCGGGCTAAGGGGGTTACATTTGTTGCTATTAGAGCCAGGTTAGCGAATATTTGGGGCTTGGTAAGTAGTTATTGTATGTGATTGTGAATGATTGTGACTTTTTGGTGAAAGTATGATGGATGAATGATGATGTTTGGTTCTATTGAGACGAGTTTGTGATGCTATGCTATGTTTGGGGTATAGTTGGGAATCCCATTGCCAAATCATTACTATTGAGAAGAATTGTTTTCAAAAATGAGCTTGAGTAATTGGATTACTTACCTTATTATGCCTGATTGAATTTATTGTATTTTGTCAGTTGCATTGTTTTATTATGGGGCCACATAGAGAGCTTAGAATCAATACTCGTGCTACGGATGAGAAGGAGAATGTGGAGAATGCTGAGGATCTACCTCCTCCTCCCCCTGGCGGACCACCTGGTGGTGGTGGAGCTGGGGTTGGTGCTGTTGGAGTTGGTGCTGGGGTTGCTGGACCCGAGGGAGTTCATGGGCAAGCTGCTCCTAATATGTCTGTTTTGATACAAGCTATTGCTGGAGCTTTCTAGGCAGCAGTAGCTGGGGCTTATGGAGCTACACCGCATGATGGTGCTAATGTGAGGTTGTCGTTAGAGCGACTCCACAGTCTGGGAGGGACTGAGTTTAGAGGGTTGACCCCGGAAGGTTCCGAGTCTTGGATGGAGAGTACCAAGAGGATACTTGGACAGTTGAACTACAACAATGTTCAAAAGTTGGGATGCATTGTGTCCTTGTTACATGGTGATGCATATATGTGGTGGAAAACCACAATATCGGGGATGGATGATGATGATGTGACTTGGACATTCTTCTTGAATGCGTTCAAGCGAAAATTCTTGGGAGTTCGTACCTTAATGAGAAAAAGAGAGAGTTCATGTCCTTAGTGCAAGGGAGCATGACGGTGGTAGAATATGTGGTGCATTTTATACGCCTTAGCCAATATGCACCTAAGCTGATTCTTAGCGAGCGAGAAAGATGTGAACGATTCCATTACGGGCTGGTGGCGGATGTGAAAACCTATATGCTCTAAACAGACTATACTAATTTCGATGTCTTGGTCACCAGAGCCAAGGACATTGAGCTGAATCTTGGTCTGGCGAGTCGAGCAGAAGGATCTAGCTCAGAGAAGCGAGCTGTAGAGCGTGATCTTGGTAGAGATCACTATAAGAGGCATAAGGATAGAAGACCACATGTTGATGCTAGACGTGGGGGTGGTAACCCTGGAAGAGGTCAACAAGGACCAAATGCTTTCTTGAGGACTCCTGAGTGTAACCAGTGTGGTAGGAGGCATATTGGTGAGTGTTGGGGCAATCTTGGTACATGTTTGAATTGTGGTAATCGAGGGCACATGAAGAAAGATTGTCCTCAGCCGTTGAGAGAAGGTCAGGCTCCAATGAGAGCAGTTGATCCATAGAGAGGTCGTGGGCGCGACCGTGGTAACTTTCAGCGCAAAGATGAAGGTGGAAGGAATGTGGCACATGTGGTGGCCAGGCTCGAGTGTATGCCCATCGAGAGGGAAGGAATGACACGGACGTGATCACATGTACCTTTACTTTGCAATCCTTGTCATTACTTTCTTTGATTGATTCTAGATCTACACACTCGTACATATTGCGTGAACATGCTCAAATGCTTGGTTTGCCTGTTGAGTCTTTGGATGTGGGTATGTGTGGGACTAGTTCCTTTGGTGAGATGGTTGTAACAAGAAGATTGTATAGGAGATGCCCCTTAATGGTGCAAGATCATGTATTTCTTGTTGATCTTATGGAGTTACCATTCTATGGTTTTGATTTAATTCTTGGAATGGATTGGCTTGTTGAGCATAGAGCCGTTGTGGATTTTTAAAGCAAGCGAGTTTCGCTGAAACTTGCGGATGATTATGAAGTTGTGGTGGTGGGAGAAAATGTGAAGTTTCTATCTAATGTGGTGTCTACGCTTGAAGCAAGCCAGATGTTGCTTCAAGGATGTGAGGCTTATCTAGCCTTTGTTATGAATCCTAGGACAAAGAAGGTTCGTGTACATGATATAAGGACCATGTGTGAGTTTCCTGGAGTGTTTCCAGAGGAATTACCTGGTTTGCCGCCTAGTCAGGAGGTTGAATTTGGAATTGAGTTGTATGAGAACACAACTCTGGTGTCCATTGCTCCCTATCGCATGGCACCCAAAGAGTTGAAGAAGCAACTTCAAGAGTTGCTTGACTGAGGCTTTATTCGGCCTAGTGTGTCACCTTAGGGTGCACCGGTTTTGTTTGTTAAAAAGAAAGATGGCACGATGAGAATGTGCATTGATTATCGTCAGCTAAATAAGTTTACCATGAAAAACAAGTATCCCTTGCCGAGGATTGATGATCTTTTTGACCAGTTTCAAGGAGCAACTGTGTTTTCAAAGATCGATTTGAGGTCAGGGTACTATCAGTTAAAAGTGAAGGATGTGGATGTGCCGAAAACAACCTTTCGAACAAGATATGGGCATTATTAATTTCTAGTGATGCCATTTGGATTGACAAATGCTCTTGCTGCTTTCATGGACATGATGAACATGGTGTTCCATGAATTCTTAGATAAGTTCTTTGTGGTGTTTATCGATGATATCCTTGTGTAGTCTCGTACTGAGGAGGAGCACGAGGGTCATTTGAGGATCGTTTTGCAAGCGTTGTTAGAAAATCAGCTTTGTGCTAAGCTGAGCAAATGTGAATTTTGGCTAAAAGAAGTTATTTTTCTTGGCCATGTGGTTTCGGCTGAAAGGGTTTCTAGTTGATCCTCAAAAGATTGAGGCGGTGATGAATTGGAAGCCTCCTAGGTCTGTTCATGAAGTTCGTAGTTTCCTTGGGTTGGCAGGTTACTACCGAAGGTTTGTGGATGGATTTTCTAAGATTGCTGCCCCTTTGACGAAGTTGTTGTAGAAGGATGTTAAGTATGAATGGACAGAAGTGAGACAAGAAGCTTTTGAGAAGCTTAAGGCAGCTTTGACGCAAGCTCCTATCTTGGTTCAACCTGAATCAGGGAAAGAGTTTGTGGTGTATAATGACGCATCCTATGTTGGTTTGGGTGTGTGTTTATGCAGGAGGGTAGGGTAGTGTCTTATGCATCACGAAAGTTGAAAGTGCATGAGCGCAATTATCCTACGCATGACATTGAGTTGGCTGCAATGGTTTTTGCCCTAAAGATCTGGAGACATTATCTATATGGTGAGAAGTGTACTGTGTACACGGATCATAAAAGTTTGAAGTACCTGATGTCTCAGAAGGAGTTAAATCTTAGGCAACGACGTTCGGTGGAGTTGCTTAAGGTTTACGATCTAACGATCAAGTATCATCCGGGGAAGGCCAATGTTGTGGCTGATGCTTTGAGCAGGAAAGCGGCGGTGGAGTTAAGGGCGATGTTTGCTAGCTTGAGCATATCATGGGATGGTGGTCTTGTTGCTGAACTACAAGTGAAACCATCTATAGTTCAGTTGATTAAAGATAAACAATTGTTGGATGATTGTTTGGTGCCACATGTTCATGATATTGCAGAAGGTAGGCCATCATATTTTTGTTTCAATGATGATGGTGTTTTATGTTTTGGGAGTCAGATAGTGGTGCCGAATGATGTTGAATTGAGGCGCACTATTCTGACCGAAGCTCATAGTAGTCCTTTTGCTATGCACCCTGGTAGTACAAAGATATACCGTGATCTGAAGGATGAGTACTATTGGGTGGGATTGAAGAAAGATGTCGCTGAGTATGTTAGTAAATGCATGGTTTGTCAGCGGGTTAAGGTTGAACATCAATTTCCTTCAGGGTTGTTGCAGCCGTTAAGGATTCCTGAATGGAAGTGGGAGAGGATCACCATGGACTTTGTGTTTGGTTTGCCTTTATCACCATCAAAGAATAATTATGTCTAGGTGATTGTGGATCGCCTTACGAAGAGTGCGCATTTCTTGCCTGTGCATACTACATATACCTTGGATAAGCTTACAGAGTTGTACATTACTGAGATTCTACGATTGCGTGGAGTGCCAAAATATATAGTGTCAGATAGAGATCTGAGGTTTACCGCAAGGTTTTGGGAGTGTTTGCATCAAGCATTGGGTACGCGGCTGAATTTCAGTACTTCTTATCATCCGTAGACGGATGGACAGTCGAAGCGTGTTATCCAAGTGCTTGAGGATATGATGAGATGTTGCGTTATTGAGTTTCAAGGTTCTTGGGAGAAGCACTTGCATTTGGTGGAGTTTGCTTAAAATAACAGTTACCATGCAAGTATTCAAATGGCACCTTACGAAGCTTTGTACGGGAGGAAATGCAGAACTCCTCTTTGTTGGGCTGAAACGTGACAAAAGTTGGTTTCGATGCCGACTTTGTTAAAAGGAACCACCGAGAAGGTGAAGCTCATTTGTGAGCGGTTGAAGGCAGCATCGGATCGACAAAAGTCTTACGCGGATTTGAAGCGTAAGGAGATAGAATTTGTTGTGGGCCAACGTGTGTTTTTGAAAGTTTCACCTTGGAAGAAGGTGATGAGATTTGGTCGGAAGAGCTATTTGAGCCCAAGGTTCATTGGACCATACGAGGTGATGGAACGTGTGGGTCCTGTTGCTTACAAGCTGAGACTACCTCAAGAGTTAGAAAAGATACATAATGTGTTTCGTGTATCCATGCTTCGGAGGTATAGATCGAATTCGTCGCATGTTATGCCTGTAGAAGAGGTTGAGTTGAATCCAGATTTGACATATGATGTGAAACCTGTTGAGATTCTGGATTTGGATAGTAAGGTTCTTCGAGGTAAGACCATCGAGCTGGTCAAAGTTTTCTGGAGACATCGTGGTATTGAGGAAGCCACGTGGGAAAGGAAGGAAGACATGAAGAAGACATTTCCTTACCTTTTTCCTTCAGGTAAATTTCTAGGATGAAATTTCTTAAGAGGGGGAGAGTTGTAACGCCCTGAATTTGGGCTTAGAAGTTTTAGAGTTTAAATTGGGCCGGTCGAGAACGGTTCGAATCTTTAAGGGAGATTTAGGGAACACCTAGTTCGGGATGCTTTAAAATTATGGAAAAACATCTAAAAAATCCTCATTTATTATATGAATGATTATGGTGAAAACAATTTTACAAAATAAGGTTTGGAAATACTACATTTCGGTGTAGTGACCAAATCGTAGTTTTTGTAAAAGTTGACTAGTGATTGTTTTGTAAAGGATTGAAACTTTGAATCTTTATGGAGCTAATTTTACCAAAATGTTTTAATCAAATTTCTCTTTACTTTGGGTATTCTAGCAATGATTTAATAAAGGGAATTAAAGGAGAAAAATCTATTTTGACTTTCATAACTACTTTACGATCATTTTCCCTCTTTTCATTTTCTCTCAACTTCCACTCGGCCAAACACATTTACTCCATCATTTAGCCTCTGATTTTCATCCCTTTTGATGAGATTTCAATCTCCTTTTGATTCCTAATCTTTTCCTCATCAAATCCTCTTGTTTTCACTTTGGATTTTCAAGGAAACTTGCCCAAATTAAGGAGAAATCAGCCATTAGAGGTAAGCTTCGCCCTTCTCCTCTAATGATCAGTTTTTTTACTGAAATTCCCAAGTTATCAATCCTTTGTGAATGATTTTTGAGCTTCGTTAATGTTAGAAATATGAAATTGTGTTAAAACTCAAGATTCTTCGAGAGATCCTGATGATTTTCGTAACTATTGGTTAGGCTATGTTTTGAGGTTGATTTCTAATGTATTTTGGATGGTAATTGATGTTATAAATGAGGTTTTATCAAACATATCCCGAATAGGCTTGGATTCCTAAGTTTTGCATGATAGATTGGTGGTTTTTGGGGTGGTTTTGGTGTTCTGTTGTAGCTGGAGGTTTAAGGACGAGTTTATGGTGATTTTTGGTGTTGATTGAGGTTTAGAAATGATTAGAAGTGATAGATCTTGGCTGAGCTTTGTTTTAGAAGAGTTTGGAGATGATTTCAGTTGTTTTTGGTTGCCGAAATGATGCTTTTGGGTAGAGCAGCGAGCTTGATTTGTTGGCTGGTGATTTCAATGCATGAAGATGCATTAATCCTATGCTCTTATGTGTAATAAACATGGGAGACATCTTCGGACGCCTTTGGTGTTGATCCGAAAGTGTCGGAAGCTTAGATATCGTTTCAGCGAGCAAGCGAAACATAATCGGTGAGTGCGAATGGTTTTAGAAGTCCTTGAGGGACAAAGAAACAAGGTTTGGGGATTTAGGATTGGTTTGAAACACCATCCTCTGTCCGGAAGTAAGTATGGCTAGATTTACTCTCAAATATGTGGTTGTTGCCCCTAAAATGCTTTTACATGCTCTTGTTTTGAGATAGACAAATTCCTATTGTTTTATGCATGATTTGTAGCTTGAGATGATGCTTTGAAGAGTTTTTATGAGATAACATGTTTCATTGAAGAATTTTGAGATTTTGATTTGATGCAAAGCATGAGATGTGATTTTGAAATGAGATGAAAAAGACTTGAGAAATAGTGCATAAAAACAGTAGGTGAGATGATGTTTTTGACATAATATATTGGCATAGAAGATGAGATAGTTACCAGATATAATTGATCGATCAATAGGATGAGAGTGCACTATAAACTAAAATTCATGCGTGTTCTTTGGAGTCGGGCAATGGGGGTAGTTCCATCTCGATCCAAAGTGAGAATATGATGATGAGAGATACCATCGGGGTAGGACTTGGTGAAATACCCAAGCTTTGTGGCGATGAGAGATACCACCATGAGAGTCTGGTGCTGAGAGATTCCACCGGAGTAGGACTTGACCTTGAGTCAAGCTAATCCACATATCCGAGTAAAGATGAAATGTGAAATGCAATATAAAATATGGAAATGTATTTGAATCACATGTACCAAATGAAGAGATGTTTTATGTTATGAAAAATGCGTATGAGATTATGATATGAAATGCTTTTGTTTTCATTTATCATGTGTATGGCCTTGCCATGAGTTTTGCATTGGTTTAAATGCATGAGATAAAATAGTGGTACATGTGTTTTCAAATGGAGATTTGCTTTGAAATGGTTTTCAAGCATGAGATAGAATGAGCATGTTGTAGAAAATGGCTTTTGAGAAAGGGTTTTGAATAATGCATTGTTGTGTTGCCTTTTTTAGAGCTTGCCTCACTAAGAAAACATGCTTACGGTCTCTTTTACCAAAAATGTAGATAATTGAAGTGATTTTGGGCAGCAAGAAGGTTAAGAACATCCAAGGAAGTGTAAAGTTCATGTATGGTGATGTTTTTACATACTTTAGTATTGATATTTGGCAATGGGGCTTCATGGTTGTTTTTGGGAGATGTATTTGGAACTCCCAACGTTTGTAGTAAGTTTGTTATGGCTTTTGAAGTTTCTAAATGGTCTTATATGGTTGGGATTGAGGTTTGAAGTCTATATTTAGTTTTGTGACTAGGAAGCATGCCTTTAGACTTAATGGTCACTTGTTTGATGCCATGCTTTAGTTTAAGCCTCTTAAGTATGACCTATAATGTCTAACCATGTTGCTGGTATGTTATGGTATGATTTGGGGCATGTTTGATTGAGTAAAAAAGTGGAAAACCAGCAATTTCTTCAGTTGCAAGGTAGGGTGTATCGAAACACCCTTAACTGTTTCGAAACAGGGGCCTGAAATTGCCATGGTGTTTCGGAACGACTGAAGGTGTTTCGGAACACATTGGCTACTGGAAAGCCATGTTCCGATACGAGTTTCGGAACTGGCCCGAGTACCGAAACGACCAGCCCAGTTTTGATACAAAGGTCAGAGTTCTGGATCGGTTGACCGTTGGGCTGTGTTTTAAATTGTTTCAAGTTCTCATGTTTTACATTTTAGTCCTCGATGTTGTGCATGCAATTGTTTGAGCTTGGAATGTCCTTTTAAACTGAAATTTGACAGAGAGACATCTAATATGACTAATTACATTTTAGTAAGCTTAAAATCTGCATAGTTCTTATATTTTCCAAAATTTACATTTTGGTCCCTAAAAGTGTAAATATTACAATTGAATCCCTAATTGTTTTTCGATCGCTGTGTTTTTCTCTCCTATGATACTTGAGTAATCACATAGGCTTATTGTGCATCTAGAGAAGATAAAAAGGAAAAAAAAACGGTCGTTAATCAAGGTTGACTTTCAGGTTGACTTTGGTTTTTCCCGTGTAATCTTCGTAGTTCGGGTTAAGCGTCTAGGCCGGGCTAAGGGGGTTACAATATTAGTCCAATATTTTGTACACATTCCATATCATTTTATTGCTGCTTTCAAGTGCATTTTAGGCATAATTAGGTCATGCATTGCATAAATACAATATTCTTTATTCTGTCATGATTTTATTGAATATCTATTATTTGGTATAATAAAGATGTTGTTTTAGTGTATATTTAGTTTTCCATGACTAGAAGCTGACAAGAGGAGGACAGAGTAGAGGAGAAGATGTTGAGGCAGCAGACGAGGGCAGCAAAGTGCCGCCCAGGGCAGCAAACTTAGGAGTTGGAGAATTGGAGTGCGATCGACAGATCAGAAAATCCTGATTCTAACGGTGGCGATCACGCAATTTTTTGACGCTTGTAGCAGAATGCGGATTCACCCAAAGAGAAAGAATGAGATAACTTGTGGAGCAAGGCAACGGGAAAAGAAGTCCAAATTCAACTCAAAGAAGTCAGAATTTAAAGTTGCATTAAATGCAAAAGCTCTTTGAAGACTTCTACTCCAAGGAGGACTTAACCTAGACTATGGCCTATATATACTTTACATATTTTTGTATTTCAAGAGAGAGATCTTAGGTTTTCTTTAGACATAGCTTAGGCTTTCTGCCGCCATCATGTTCTAAACTTCTCTTGGGTTTGGGGTTATGTTGTATATTAGTTGTGAAAACAATTGTTTAGGTTTCAAGTTTGTTTTCAATAAAATATTCCAAGTTTATTTAATTCATGTTCTGCACTTCTTCAATTAGTTCCAAAAGTCTAGTTGAAGAAATCTTTTTGTCGGGCACAAAAGTGTCAAACTCACGAAATAATTAAGTATGGTCTCATCATGTCGAGGTGTCGACTAATTCGGCTTAGACATAAGTTAGAATTTCAACGGCTAAAAGAAGAAACCAAACGTCGACTGCCTAGACATAGGAAGGATCACTTCAGAATTGCTTCACCGAACTTGGAGTATCTGCCAGACTTGCTGCTAGGACTTCTCTTCATTCCACCTGTCGAGACAGCGAGAGTTGCAAGAGCATAATTCTACCGTAGCAGTGAAAGTTGCCGCAACCTCAATCCGCCAAGGCAGCAGATCGTGGCAGCGGAAAACAACTTGGCCTATTAACGCAGTTTCACACTAAGCAGCAGCAAAACCCTGCCCTCTCTATCAATCTGATCACTTCCTTAATTACTTGTGTTTTATTTTACTTTTCTTCTCAAACAATCATCTTACTTGTGCAATTTACTTTTCCTTGTGTAGAAAAAACAATTCGAACCAAGTTGTCCAATCCCCGTGGAGACGATATCTTATATACTATAACTTGACAAGAGTGTGCACTTGCGCTCATAAATAGAGTACACCCAAACGCTCTACAAGCTTTTGGCGTCGTTGCCAGGGATTGGTAACAACGAATTTCATTTTTAATTTCTGCACTTTTTTTCTTTAATTATATATTATTTTTATTTCTAATAAAAAAACTATGTGGGAAAGCGCTTTTTAAGGTGCCCCACGAGTTAAGGGCGGCTATATTTGGGAAAGTTTTTGCGAATTTTGTGAAGGCAATCATGCGTTCAAAATTTGCCCTCTTCTTTTTGCAGCAGACATGTCGAGAAAAACCACATGGGAGTGGAAGTCTGAATATGAACAGTAGATGTCGCCGCAGCAGCAACAACGACAGCAGATGTCACCACAGCATTAACAGGGACATCAGATGTCGTTGCAACAGCAACAGGGACAGCTGATGTCGTTGCCGCAGTTGCCGCCACAACAACAAGATTTTTCATGGTATGATAAAAAAATATCAATTTTTTTTACTACAACAATTTTCCTGTAGAAATCGACATGCCCTGGCAAAATAGTCTTCTGCAAGAACAATCAAACTCCTTGGAGGACACACTTCAAGCTTTCCTTAGGCTCACGAATAAAGTATCAACTTCTATGGACGCCAACATCGCTAAGATGGATGCACGCTTGAGCAATTCAGTCTTCATTAATGCCATGGTTGAATCTGAACAATTATACATAAGGGATGTTGATGTCCCAATGCAAGAGGACGAAGAGAAATGCGAAGAAGGATCTCCGATGTATGATGAGTAATCAGAACCTCCAAACCAAGAGGATGCAGAACACTGCCCAGACAACAAGATTGATATCTCTTCCGGCAGCTACCTAGAACCCTGCCCTGTGGACAAACTGACACCACCTAAGCAAAGCTATGCCTCAGTAGAGAGGCCCGCCACGAAAGAAGCCTCCATAATGACGCCCACCTCGACAGACACCTCGACAACTATGGATTATATATATCTAGAGGATCCGATGCATGCAGAATTACAATCGTCAAAATCTCTACTGATGAAGATTTTCGAGGAGCCTAAAGAGTTTTCCCTTGACTAGCACAACACCATGACAAAAGACTACCACAACAGCTACCTCAGGAGCAAAAGAAACTTTCCCCTATGACGAACTTCGACAAAAAGGAGGTAAGTGCATGGTTAGGTAGTTATATAATTTTTCCTAATCACATGTTCATGCCTTCAGGAATAGGAACAAGAAGCAAGGTTCACATAGATTACAAGGGAACGAGGAAGAAGGGCTCCACCATAAGGATAATCACTAGATGGAGGGTGCAGATGGATTACAAGAAGTATCGAAAATGACCCTCTTGAGATAAAACGATAAGGGAGTAGTTACTATAGGAGAGGCATATCAATGCACTCATAGAGTAACAAAATTTTGTATAAGTTTTTGTTTTCCACATCTTTATTGTTTTATTTAGGAGTAGATTTTAATTACTAAGGACTAGATTTTATTTTCAGTTGCATTATTCCCGTCTCACAATTGTTTATCTAGATTCAAACCCAAGGGAATCGAGTCGCCTAGCACAATAGGGGGCAGCACTGCCGCAACCCGCAACTGGCAGAAGAGCAGATAACTCCTCCACATCTTCTCCACCATCTGACAACAACTAATACTGAGTTTTTTTTTCCCTTTCTCATATTTATTTTTCAATTTTAGTTTTATTTTGTGCATTGAGGGCAATGCCCATCTCGAGTTTAGGGGGTATAATTCTCATATTTTTGTTTAGGCATAGTTAGTAGCATGTAGTTGGCATATTGTACTTGCCTTCATATTTATCGGAAAAGAAAAAATTGTTAGAACTTGTGCCTATGATAGGACATCCAATTAATTTTTAGCACCAATTTAAAATTGAACTTAAATCATGAATAACTTAGAATTCTCTATAATAGCCAGAAAAAGTAACACTATTGTTACGTGCTGAGTTTGATAGAATATCTTATAAACAATGTTTGCTTTGTTATTAGAATTCCTTGCAAAATACTAACATGGTTGTAGGTAGCCGCCGAGGCAGAAAATAGAAACAAAAAAATACAGCACTGCCACGGCAGCATAGAAAAACAAAGGAACATTGATGTTTTTTCCTAGAGGTATCCGCAACAGGCTCTAGGAAGAATCGTGAGCGAGGACACTCTGTTGCTATCAAAGTCCATGAATCTGAAAATTTTGAAGTGACAGACAAATCAACATGATTGAATGAAAGTCTTCATGGGATGACTCTACTCAATGGGTTTAGGGTTTTGTAGTTTGCTCCTATCATAATTTCATACCTAGAAGAGTAGTTGTGATGAGCTGAAGCTCTCATTGCCATGATTAAATAATTGTGCTTAATTGTGCTGTCTCGGCAGCAACCTTATACATCATGACAACATCTTTGTTTATCTAGTTATTCTTCATATTCAGCATGTACACAGTTCTGCACACACTGCACTGGAATTATAGATTCATTCTGAGTTATTACTTGTTGTTTTCCCTATCACTAATCTAATGTAGGTGCCATGGCCTTGAGGTGCGGAAACAAGTCAAAAATAAGTTTTTCTTTATGATTAGTATAAGGGCAAGGATAGTTAGGATAGTTTGGATTGCATTGCTTGAGGACAAGTCATAGTTCGAGTTTGGGGTGTGTAAAGTGCATATTAGTCCTATATTTTGTACATATTCCATCTCATTTTATTGCTGTTTTCAAGTGCATTTTACGCATAATTAGGTCATGCATTGCATAAATACAATATTCTTTATTCTGACATGATTTTATTGAATATCTGTTATTTGGTATAATAAAGATCTTGTTTTAGTGTATATTTAGTTTTCCAAGACTAGAAGCTGACGGGAGGAGGACGGAGTAGAGGAGAAGATGTTGAGGCAACAAAGTGCCGCCCAGTGCCGCAAACTGAGGAGTTGGAGAATTGGAGTGCGATCGACAGAGCAGAAAATCCTGATTCTAACGGTACCGATCACACAATTTTCTTACGCTTGTAGCAGAATGCATAACCACCCAAAGAGAAAGAATGAGATAACTTGTGGAGCAAGGCAACGAGAAAAGAAGTCCAAATTCAACTCAAAGAAGTCAGAATTTAAAGTTGCATTAAACGCAAAAGCTCTTTGAAGACTTCTACTCCAAGGAGGACTTAACCTAGACTATGGCCTATATATACTTCACATATTTTTGTATTTCAAGAGAGAGATCTTAGGTTTTCTTTAGTCATAGCTTAGGTTTTCTGCCGGCGTCAGGTTCTAAACTTCTCTTGGGTTTGGGGTTATGTTGTAAATTAGTTGTGAAAATGGTTGTTTAGGTTTCAAGTTTTTTTCAATAAAATATTCCAAATTTACTTAATTCATGTTCTTCACTTCTTCAATTAGTTCCAAAAGTCTAGTTGAAGAAATCCATTTCTCGGGCAAGAGAGTGTCAAACTCGCGAAAGAATTAAGTACGGTCTCATCATGTCGAGGTGTTGACTAATTCGACTTAGACATAAGTTAGAATTTCAGTAGCTAAAAGGAGCAACCTAACGTCAACTGCCTATGTTAGGTTTACGCTGAAATTTCTAGGTAGTGCCTACATCACGTGGTGATAGAATCCTTGCCTAGACATAGGACATATCACTTCAGAATTGCTTCGCCGAACTTGGAGTATCTGCTAGACTTGCCATCGGGACTTTTCTTCATTCCACTTGCCGAGACAACGAGAGTTGCAAGAGCAGAATTCTGCCGTGGCAGCGAAAGTTGCCACAGCCTCAATCCGCCATTACCCGCTAAGGCAGCAGATCGTGGCAACACAAAACAACTTGGCCTATTCAACACAATTTCACACTAAGCAGTAGCATAACGCTGCCCTCTCTATCAATCTGATCACTTCCTTAATTACTTGTGTTATATTATACTTTTCATCTCAAACAATCATCTTACTTGTGCATTTTACTTTTCCTTGTGCAGGAACAACAATTCGTACCAAGATGTCCAATCCACGTGGAGATGATATCTTATATACTATAACTTGACAAGAGTGTGCACTTGCGCTCATAAATAGAGTACACCCAAACGCTCTAGAAACACCAACAAGAACCCAACAACATTTTAACATGATAAAGCATCCGACAATATTTTTCCAGCAACAATTTCACAAAGAATTGATCAAAACAATCATATAAACTCAAGAACAAAATAGGTAACTTTATGAACTTACTTGAATCTTTAGATGAACATGCATGCAATTTCAATTGAATTTCCAGCCCTCTAAGTCTTCCAATTCTCAACCCTCTCTCATTATATTTTCTCCAATTTTCGGTGGAGTTTGTGAAGGAGAAAGTTGATGAAGAAAATAAAAATGAAATAAGTGTTACCCTTGTTTTCTATGCATGGTCAGTTCTTCATGGAGAAAGAGACACTCAAATCCCACTATGGCCTTAATATATTATATTTTATTTCCAACTAATAACCCATTTTCTTGGTCCTTTAACTTCTCAATGTCGTTTCAAATTTTAGGTTACAACCTCTTTTTGTACCATATTTCAGGTTACACTACACTTGCACCATATTTTAGGTTACAACCTATTTTTGCACTACATTTCAGGTTACATAATACTCGCACCACATTTTAGGTTACAACCTATTTTTGCACTACATTTCAGGTTACAACCTGTTGTTACCTTCTTTATTAACTAACATATGGATTTTCAACTAGGGTAGTTTTAAAGTGTTACAACTCCTCCCCCCTTAAAAAGAAATTCGCCCCCGAATTTACCTTAATCGAACAGATGAGGATATTTGTAGAACTAATGTTTTGATATAATAATTGAAAAATGTTTTGGACTGATTTAAAAAGTATTTAAAACATTTCCAAAGTCCAAACAACTTGAAACTATGCTTAGGGAAGTTTTTAAAAGGGTTTTACATGTTTTTCAAAACCAAACTTCACAAAACTGTCCAGGCGTTTCGAAACACCTTAGGGTGTTTCGATACGGGAATTCTAGTAGCAAAAATGTTTCGATACTCGTATCGAAATGGGCATTCCCTAGATAAGGATTTTGCCCAGCGTTTCGAAACGGGCTATGTCGTTTCGATACGCCTACGTGGCATTGACCACAACGGTCATAAACCCCAATGGCTATTTTCCAACTAACTTTTAAATGTAGGTCATTTTGATACGGGGACAGGTATTTCGAAACGGGTGTTTCGAAATGGACTAAAGCGTTTCGATATGGGTCCACGTCAAACTGCAACAACTCTTTCTACTTAAAGGGTGTTTCGAACAGGCACGACTGTTTCGAAACGGGGAGCTGCAGAACTGCATTTATGGTGGGAATTAAAGTCCTCAACGACTCCAATTCAATCCCAACGGCTAGCGACGGCTATAAACTCATCAAGGAGTATAAAAGGGACCTCCAAGCATCAAGTAAAGGCTAATGATCATATTGTGAAACATCAAATGATCAAGAATTGTCTTAGAGCTTAAATTGTCTTTTATTGTATAGACAAACACTAGTGAGCCAAAATTGTCAAATTTGCTCAAGTGTTTTTAGGTTTTGGGTGAGTACTTAATTGTGCAAACAAACACCTATTAGATGGTTTTAAGTTTGCTTTGTTTATCTCTTTGTAAAAGAGGGTTTCAATCAAGGCTTTGGGTAGAAAGCTTGATTGTGTATAAGGGTTACCTCCTAAGCCTAGAAAAGGGGACTAATCAATAGTGGATTGATTGAAAATCCTTAGTGGGGAGCTAAGGTAGTAGATGTAGACCTTGGTTAGAAGGTTGAACCACTATAAGTCTTTGTGTCACATTTCATTTTAGCCTCCACAACCCTTCCACCCAAAAATCCACCTCTCCACCACTTGGTGAGCCATAGCGGTTGAACGAATCGAGCCCCACACAACTCAACAATTGGTATCAGAGCTTGGCTCAATTGAGGAGGATTCACATCCTATTGAGAAGATCCGGCAAGCTCGATCACTATTTCATCAACCGACTCAAATGGCACAATCAATCGACAAACTGCCTTTCTTTGACGGAACCCACTATGCCCATTGGAAGACAAAGATGAAGTTCTTCATCAAATCAAGAGATTACAAGCTATGGGATATAGTTGAAGATGGTTCGTTCGTGCCTCAAAGAAGCAAAGCGGAGTGGAGTGCCGACGATCGCAAGAAGATGGAGCTTAATTGCAAAGCCTTGCACATCTTGTTTTTGTGCTTTTGGCCCAACCATCTATGAGAAGATGTCTTCTTGTGAGAGTGCCAAGGAGGTATCGAACAAGCTTGAAGTCACATACGAGGGGACCGATGAAGTCAAGGAGACCAAGATCGGGCTCCTAACCTTAGAGTATGAGAACTTCAAAATGGATCCGGAAGAGAACATCGAGAAGATGCTTGATAGGTTCTCCACTATCACCAATGGTCTCAAAGGCTATGTAGAAGCCATACCGGAGGAAAAGCTTGTTCGAAAGTTCATCTACTCACTTCGCGATTCATGGGACTCAAAGAGGATCGCCATCATCGAAGTTAAGAATTTGAAGACCTTGAAGCTTGATGAACTCATGGGGTCACTCCTTACTCATCAAATCATGAAGAAGAATAAAGAAGATGGGAAGAAGAGGGAAGACATTAGAGCTATGGGAGAGAAGAAAATAAAAGGGCTTGGCATCAATGCAAGTTCCATGGCTCTCAAATCCTCCACTTGTCATCATGTCTACTCAAGTGAAGAGGAGGATGAAGATGAAGAGATAGTTCATCTCTTCAAGAAGTGTGCCCCGTTCATGAAGAAAGCCTTGAGAGAGCTTGAACGAGAACCTAAGAGAAAGGAGAGGGCAAGCACTTCAAGCCATAAGAAGAAGGCACATGTGGCTACTTGGAGTGATGAGGACTCCACCGACGATGAACAAGCCAACCTTTGCCTTATGGCCATCAAAGAAGATTCAAGGGTAACTTCTAATTCATCTACTTCATGTTCTTACTCTTTTGATGAATTACAAGATGCCTATGATGATTTGGTTTTAGAGTTTAAAAATCACATTTTGAAAAACAATAAATTGATTTCAAAGTTAAAAATTCAAAATGATTTGATTTCTAAAACCAAACTTGAACTTGAAGAAAAACTCGAAGAGTTTGAATTAAAATGTTTTGATTTACAAAATTTGCTTCAGAAAGTTCAAGAAGAAAAAGATTTGATTTCCAAAGAGCTTGAAAAGAAAAATAATTTTGGAAAATCAAATTTTTATGTAAGACAATCTAGTACCCCCAGATTTGTAAAAGGAAAATGTTTTAGAAGTGTTTGGGTCCCAAAAGGACTAACCACTTCAATTAAAAAGGATGACATTGAAAAATGGATTCCTAAGGGGACTAAAATTTGTGCTACTAATGTTCATGGATCCAAAGCAATTTGGATACCAAAAATTACTTGATTGTCTTTTGCTAGATGTGATGGAGATGTTCAACAAGTCAAACATTGAGGGGGAGCTCCATGCACACAAGGAAGAACACTTGAAGAAGGAAGGCTTCACATCCTTCCTTGGGTTCAAGTGTCGGTAAAAATCTAGTTGTTTTTGCATTTATTTGTTTTAATTTTCATTTAATTCAACTAGATGATCATATATGTTGGACTAACATTTTTGATGATGCTTTGAGTAAGAGGGAGCCATTTTAAAACCAAATTCTTATTTTTGTCAAATTTTACCTCTATTGTAATTTTGAACTTAATGTTTTAAATTCTTTTTGATATAACAAAAAGGGGGAGAAATGGTTTGAAAAATTGAATTTTCAAATGAATAAGGGGGAGCTATATTTAATTTCATATCTTCAATCTCTTATTCACATTTTTAAAGTTAAAGGGGGAGAATCCCAAACAATTTTTCAAGAGAGTTTTATTATATCAAAAAGGGGGAGATTGTAGAACTAATGTTTTGATATAATAATTGAAAAATGTTTTGGACTGATTTAAAAAGTATTTAAAACATTTCCAAAGTCCAAACAACTTGAAACTTTGTTTAGGGAAGTTTTTAAAAGGGTTTTACATGTTTTTCAAAATCAAACTTCACAAACTGTCCAAGCGTTTCGAAACACCTTAGGGCATTTCGATACGGGAATTCCAGTAGCAAAAACGTTTCGATACTCGTATCAAAACGGGCATTCCCTGGATAAGGATTTTGCCCAGCGTTTCGAAACGGGCTATTCCGTTTCGATACGCCTACGTGGCATTGACCACAACGGTCATAAACCCCAACGGCTATTTCCCAACTAACTTTTAAATGCATGTCGTTTCGATACGGGGACAGGCGTTTCGAAACGGGTGTTTCTAAACGGACTAAAGCGTTTCGATATGGGTCCACGTCAGACTGCAACAGCTCTTTCTACTTAAAGGGTGTTTCGAAACAAACACGGCTGTTTCGAAACAGGGAGCTGCAGAAGTGCATTTATGGTGGGAATTAAAGTCCTCAACGGCTCCAATTCAATCCCAACGTCTAGCAACGGCTATAAACTCATCAAGGAGTATAAAAGGGACCTCCAAGCATCAAGTAAAGGCTAATGCTCATATTGTCAAACATCAAATGATCAAGAATTTTCTTAGAGCTTAAATTGTCATTTATTGCATAGACAAACACTAGTGAGCCAAAATTATCAAATTTGCTCAAGTTTTTTTAGGTTTTGGGTGAGTGCTTAATTGTGCAAACAAACACCTATTAGAGGGTTTTAAGTTTGCTTTGTTTATCTCTTTGTAAAAGAGGGTTTCAATCAAGGCTTTGGGTAGAAAGCTTGATTGTGTATAAGGGTTACCTCCTAAGCCTAGAAAAGGGGACGAATCAAAAGTGGGTTGATTGGAAATCCTTAGTGGGTAGCTAAGGTAGTGGATGTAGACCTTGGTTAGAAGGTTGAACCACTATAAGTCTTTGTGTCACATTTCATTTTAGACTCCACAACCCTTCCACCCAAAAATCCACCTCTCCACCACTTGGTGAGCCATAGCGGTTGAACGAATCGAGCCCCACACAACTCAACAATATTGTTTCTTCATTGTGTCCTCAGGTTTCCACGGTGCTTCTTCGACGTTATGATTTCTCCATAGAACTTTGATGAGGGGAATGTTCTTGTTTCGAAGTCTTTTGACTTCTCGATCAAGAATTTGAATAGGCTCTTCTTCGTATGAAAGAGCAGGATTAAGTACGACTTCTTCAGGCTCAAGAATGTGAGATAGATCAGATCTATATCGCAGTAGCATCGACACAGGGAAAACATTGTGAATCTTATCGAACTTGGGAGGAAGTGCGAGTCGATAAGCTACATGACCAATTCTTTCAATCACTCCAAATGGTCCGATAAACCGAGGACTTAGCTTTCTTCTTTTGCCGAATCGGAATACTTTCTTCCATGGGGAGACTTTAAGAAGCACCTTGTCTCCGATTTGATGTTGGATGTCCCTACGTTTTAGATCATTGTACGAATTTTGTCTATCAAAAGCTTGCTTTAAACAGGAGTGAATGATCTGACCTTGTTCTTCGGTTTCCCGTAGCAATTGTTGTCCTAACAATTTGTTATCTCTGAGAACAGACCAACAGAGGGGAGTTTGACATCTTCTGCCATACAACGCTTCAAAAGGAGCCATTTGAATAGACCACTGATAGTTGTTGTATGCGAATTCAATTAGTGGTAGTGATTTCTCCCAATTCTTTCCGAAGTCGATAATACAAGCTCTGAGCATATCTTCGAGAACTTGAATTACTCGCTCGGATTGACCATTTCTTTGCTGATGGAAGGTTGTGCTAAGGTTTAGCTTAGTTCTGAGAGCTTTATGTAATGCCTTCAAAAATCGAGCCGTGAATCGAGGATCTCGATCGGAGACTATTCAGATTGGGACTCCTTGTAAACGAATAATTTCTCGGATATCTAGCTCGACTAAAGCTTCAAGACTAAGATTCATTCATATCAGAATGAAGTGGGCAGATTTGGTGAATCGATCAACGATTAACTAGATGGCATCGCTCTTTCTTGGCATGCAAGGCAAACTGGTAACAAAGTCCATTGTGATTCGTTCCCATTTTCATTGTGGAAATTCAATAGGTTGAAGCAATCCTGTAGGAACACGATGCTCGACTTTGATTCGTTGACAGTTCAAAAACTTGCAAACGAAGACGTTGATAGCCGTTTTCATTCATGGCAACAATACAAGGGCCTGAGATCCTTGTACATCTTAATCGATCCAAGGTACCTGCGATCACGTCTATGTCATTCCTACCATCGCGATTAGCATACACTCTAGCCTGGCCACCACATTCAGGCTGAACAGCCACCACATGTGCTACATTCCTTGCACCTTCATCTCTGCACTGGAAGTTGCCACGGTCTTGCCCACAACCTCTCTGTGGCTCAGCTACTCTCATCGGAGCCTGACCCTCTCTCATCGGCTGTGGACAATCCCTTTTCATGTGCCCACGATTACCGCAATTCCAGCATGTACCAAGGTTGCCCCAGCACTCATCATTGTGCCTCCTACCACACCAATTACACTCAGCTGTCCGTATGAAAGCATTCGGTCCTTACTGACCTCTTCCAGGGTTACCACCCCCACGTCTAGCATCCATATGTGACCTTCTATCCTTAGGTCTCTTGAATCGATCTCTACCAAGATCATGATCCGCATGTCGCTTCCCTGAGCTAGACCCTCATGCTCGACTTGCCAGACCAAGGTTCAACTCAATGTCCTTGGCTCGGGTGACTAAGACATTAAAATTAGTGTAATCAGCTGCGAGCATATATGTTTTCACATCAGCCACCAACCCACATCAGAATTGTTCGCATCTCTCCCGTTTGCTAGGAATCAGCTCGAGTGCATACCGGCTAAGGCGTACAAATTGCACCTCATACTCCGCCACTAACATACTACCTTGCACTAGGGACATGAACTCCCTCCTTTTCTCATCCAGGTAGCAGACTCCGAAATACTTTCTCTTGAATGCATTCAACAAGAATGTCCAAGTCACCTCATCATCATCCAACCCCACTATTGTGGTTGTCCACCATATATACGCATCACCGTGCAGCAGGGACACAATACATCCCAACTTCTGAGCATTGTTACAGTTCAGCTTCCCGAGAATCCTATTGGTACTTTCTAACCAAGACTCAGAACCTTCTGAGGTCAGCCCCTTGAACTCAGTCCCTCCAAGACTACGGAGTCGCTCCAACGGCAGACTCACACCAGCACTAGCCTGAGGTGCAGCCCCATGAGCTCCAGCTACTGCCGCCTGAAAAGCTCCAGCAATAGCTTGTATTAACACCGACATATTAGGAGCAGCTTGCCCTTGTACTCCATCGGGTCCAGCAACCCCTACACCAGCTTCTGCAGCACCAACCCCCGCTCTCATTCTCAGCCGCAGCCCGCGCATTAACTCTAAGCTCCCTATGTGGCCCCATTTAAAAGCAATGCAACTATCAAAATGCAATAAATTCAATTGGGCAATATAAGGCAAGAAATCCAAGTACTCAAGCTCATTTTCCAAAACAATTCTTTCAAATAGTAATGATATGGCAATGGGATCCCCAACTATACCCCAAACAAAGCTTAGCATCACAAATTCATCTCAATCTAACATCTTGCATGCATTACATCTCATTAGAGTTAGAACAGCAACAATCATACATCATGCTTTCACCAAAAAGTCATAATCATTCATATTCATACCCATTAACCAATTAAAAAGCCCCAAATATTCGCAAACCTGGCTCCGATACCAACAAATGTAACTCTTTTAGCCCGGCCTAGACGCATAACCCGAACTACGAAGATTACACGAGGAAAACCAAAGTCAACCCGAAAGTCAACCTTGATCAACGACCTTTTTTTTCTTTTTATCTTTTCTAAATGTTTTATTAATCCTATGTGATCACCCAAGATCATATGAAGGAAAGGCACAATGATCACAATTCATTTTGTAACCCCCTCGTCCCGGTCTGGCCGGATGACCGGTCCGAGTGAGCTACACGGGGAAAACCGAAGCGAAACCCGTTAAGGTTCCCCCTCGGTTAGCAACCCTATTTTTTTCATTTTAATCTTGTCACATTCGAGTATTAAATTCTAAGAGATCAAACAGCGGAACATATCACACGAGACAACATTCAAACCCCCAATTTTAATCTTTACTAAAGGCATCTTAGCACCTAAGTGTTTTTCTCTTCAAACAGGCCAAAAAGGGTCAAACAGTGCAGTTTTAAGCAGAAGTTTCGAAACCTTTACCAAGGGTTTCGAAACTTTTGCTGGCAGAGACCCCTGGAGCCAATTTTCACCAACGGTTTTGAAACCTTGGGGGAGGTTTCGAAACCTTTGACCATAGTTTCGAAACCTACCCCAAAGGTTTCGAAACTTTGGCTGGCAGTGACCCCTGGAAAAAATTTTCTGCAAAGGTTTCGAAACCTTACCCATGGTTTCGAAACCTTAGTGCAGGGGATCACTTACTGCCCAACTTAAGGACTCCCTAACTATGTAAAACACTAAGATCATGCATAGACATATGTAGAAGCTCAAAAGGGACCAAAGGCATGAATTAACACTCACAAGACTCGTATATACAATCATTCAAGCAATCATACATGAGCCATACATAGCAACCAAGCATATTAACAAGGCATCCATACATATCATTCATACGAGAGCAATTCATGCATATATGGACATACAAGCATTTAAGATTTCATGCCTTAGCAACCAAAACACGTAGACATGCCAACACACACAACATTCATCATAGCATATCATGCGTTATAAACCACAATCAAACCAATACAACAACATAAGGCATTAACAACATGTGGCCAATACAAAGGAGTCTAGATACAAGCTCCTAAAACACGTAACACTTCCCATTGCTAGACTATTACATTATTTAATTAAACCATACTTGAGCAAACCACCACACGCTTGGACGCCCTTATCTTGCTCCTTGCTAACTCCAAGCTAAAGATCTGCATTGTCGGAAAAAGGAGAGCGTAAGCATAAAGCTTAGTGAGCGGAGCTCTAAAACATAACTACGACAATGCAGGGTTCAAAGCTTTCTTTAAAATGAAGGTCAACGCACACAAATCATCCAACGACCTAATCCTTCTACTATCATACAAGTTCAACCACAATTCAACAATATAGGCATTTATCATAGCATTACACTTCATAGTATGCATAAAGGTATGATCTTAGATTAAAGCAAAACCATAAAAGAGAATGATATAGTGAGATACACATGAACAACACATGGTATGCACAAGCATAACTAAACACACACGGTGGGACTACACATCACCGTTTCGACTAGTAGTTTTCCAATGGGACTACACATCAAAGTACTCTTCTACTAGTCACTACCGGTGGGACTACACATCACCGGAGTCTTATACCATTCGCTACCGGCGGGACTACACATCACCGGAGCAACGACAACCATCACGTGAGGTTCGACACCAACCATGTAACACAATATACAATCACTAACATACGACATGTACTCACTATATCATGCACAATCAAATCAAGATGTAACAAAATCCACAATTAGGCATCACTTACTAGTTGGAATCTTACCGATCACAAATGGTCTCACTCACCATTTTCGTGCACAACTTGCACCAACTTACTCACACCTTACAAGGCATATCAACATCCACATTATTACCATCATACATGAGCAACGATATAATAAATAGCAACAAGCTTCGTCCCAAAGTATTGGAATTTCATGTATAACAAAATATCATTTCAAGAGATGAAAAACAATGATAAAAGGGGAAATTTAAAGAGGCATTTCACATCACTTACTCTTTGAGTTTAAAATTGACTTTTCAAGCTCAAAACTAAACTTCTTCAAAACCAACTTTGAACCAAATGTTACTTGAAAACTTTTCCACATTCACATGCTCGAACCAATTGATCAAAGCCATTTAAAACATTTTAACCACTCACCTCATTTCCTTAAGCAAAACAAGCAAAGCCAAATCAAGCCTCCTCACTTCCGGATTCGATCCCAAAGCTTTACCAATGCAATTCCTTGCTTCTTTCGAAAATCACCAAAGATGTGGAAGAAAGATGATGAAAAAGTGACAAGAGGTAAGCTTCTCCTCTTTGTCGTGGGTTTTGCTTTTGAAGAAGAAGATGATGGGGTTTTTGGGTTTATTTGAATTATAAGGTAATAAAAATGGGTTTTATTTGATATATACACAAATGCCATTAATGAATGGCTATTGGGCTTGGTTTAGAAATTGGGTCCAACACCTTTGTTTTATTTGTAAACAAAACCCGAACCATTATTTAATTTATTTAAAGTTTAAAACCGAACCCGAATTATTAAAACATTATTTTCACCCGACCCTTAAACCCAGGTGTTACAACTCTCCCCTACTTAAGGAAATTTCATCCCCGAAATTTATCAGATAGAAAGAGTCACTGACACATGCTCCTCCACACTTTCTCTCACCACAACATACTCACCAACTCGGTAGACTCACCACACAACATTAGCTATCTGATGTCAAGGTCTCAACGGATCCTTCAATGCATGACCATTTTAAACTCAACTCAGTCTCTTTAACAACATAACACGGGACAAAACTGGCTCACACTTCTGAATCATAGATACACAGAACACATTACATACCTCCTTCTAACTATGGCGGTAACTCCAACAAATAAACAACAGAACTAGCCCGATTCACAATCTCATACCACTGCTTGAATTCTTGACCCATAACCTTCTCTAGCTGACCATCTGACTTCAACAGGTAACCAAACACTACGCAGACGTCTCCAAAAATCCAGCAGAAGACTCGAATCTCTATCGGCCACTATTGATCTCAAGACACTGTACAATTCACGATCTCGTTAATGCACAACTCCACCATCTTACCCACGGTACAAGTAGCTTGAACATGTATAAAATGAGCACACTCGATGTAACTATCATTGCTTACTCGGCTAAACTCTCTCATGAGAAATCAAAGGCGAACCGGACACCAAGTCTCTCAAATCTATTTCCCACTTTCATTACGAATCTCCCACAGATGTAACAAACTAGAAGAAAACTGATACCCGATCTTGACACACAGGCAAACTATACACTTACTCGCATACTGAACCACGTCATTCATCAACTCAACCCAGAAGTACTCATCTTCGACCCACAATACCTCTTCATACTATTCTGATGCAACACAAATGAACTACCGGGTGCTTCAGCCAACACAATACGTCTCAAAACACTATGTCAACCGACACAACTATTCTGTCTATGAAACACAAAACTCTATCATATCTGAAACTGCACTCTGAAGGTTTTCTTTCTGATATGCCTTGCACGTGAGGTGCCAAGAATCTATCTTGCAACTGTTTCTCTTCAAACATTCTGACTCCATGTAGGTTCAACATGAAATGCGACAATTACAACTCGCAACTCGACTACTAACCTAACAACAATTACAACTCTGAACATCGGTTGCCACGTTGGTTATCTTCAGATGGTACTCAATCTTGATATTACAGTCTTCAAGCATTTCTAACACTTATGCTGTTCAAGTTTCAACCCTTCCTAAGTCTTCAAATATTTCAAGTTCTGATGATACGTACATATACACTGTGCATTTCTTACTATACAAGCTTTGTCTCTAAGTCTTCGAAGCAAATACAACTGTAATTAACTCTATGTCTCATATCAGATAACTCTTCTCACAGTTTTCCAACTATCTTGATGAATAAGCCGGAATCTTCCGCATTGCATAAGCACACAACCTAACTCTACAATGTGACACATCACTATGGTTCACAAACTCTTTCTTTGATATAAGCTGATTCAAGGTCGAAGCTCTCTTCAAAATTTCTTCCGGTTTCTCAAGGGCTCATTGTCTCGTATCTAACCACACAACTGAACATTATTCTATAGCAATCTATCAATGGAGCAACTATCTTCAAAAGACTATTTACAATTCTCTGAGAGTAACAATGCTAGACCTAGGAACTATAGATATCTGTCACAGTCTTCAATTTCTTCCAACTCATATCTTCTTTTGCCTACTTGGGATTTACCCTAATACACTCGGCTAATCTACATGTCTTAGGAGGACATCTTCCTCAACTCGGAGTTCCCGTTTGCTCAACTTGGCATACAACTGATTGTCTAAAAAGGATCTACAACACTAACTTCAAGCTTGTCATGGTCTTCTTCGATACGTGAATACACCCGTGTGTCATCTAAAAGAGATACTACAAACTGATCAAGGACTTAGGAAAACATTCTGCTCAACATCTCTATAAAAGTAGCTAACACACTAGTCAAACAAAATAGCATAACCCAAAACTCAAAGTGTCCACATCTGCCCCAAAAGCTATCTTCGGTACTTCAACCTCTTTCAACTGGAAGTAGACGGATCTCAAACTAATCTTCGAAAAGACTGAAGCACACACCAACTGATCAACAAATCACTGACACTCGGAAACGGATACTAATTATTCATTGTCAATTGTTTCAACTGTCTGAATTCTAAACACATTCTCGTACTGTCACTCTTTCTTCTTCACAAATGGTACTATCATATTCTAAGATGACGTAATAAGCCAAACGAGTCTAAGATATAACAAATCTCAAAGTTGGTTCTTCAACATTCTCAATTCTTTCGGAATTCACAAGATATAGAGCAATCAAAACGGGAGCGAGCTCGAAGACGATCTCAAAAACAAACTCTTCTTCTCTAACGGGAGACAAACCGAAAAATTCTTCCAAACACTTTTAGGAAAACACAAACTATTCTAACATTCTGCGGTCTAATCCTCCTTCAAAATCGAATCCATCACATTGGCTAGGCAAGCCTGTCAACCAACTTAACCAATCTTTGACCTCTAAGGCTGGATCAACATTCGATACGAATTCCACATTCCCACCTACCATTACAATCTCATAGTCATCCGTAAGCTTTAAGAAAACTCCCATTGTCTCAAAGTCTACCCTAACTCTATGTTCTACAAGCTAATCCTCGCATAGTTTCACATCAAACCGTAAAAAGCAATTCCATCGCATCAACTGAAAACACGTGCCACTGAAACATCAACGGACACCCCTTGTACATCTTTCTGACCACGACTGTATCCCCGAAGGAGCTAGCAACACCAACACCTACTCTAGTACCTCACAAAGGTAGATTCAACAACTGCGCATGCTCACTCAAAATGCTCGGACGCGTAGATCCAGAATCAATGAGAAAAACAAGCTCAATGACTTTATCGAGGAATTACTTGCTATAGCATCGACATCCTTCCAAAGCCAACTCTTAAGTTTTCACTTCTATCATCACTCATATCAAGATCGGTCACATTGTTCTCCCTTAACAGAAACCAACTCATATACACGTTGCCCCAAACAAACAAACTGCACTCCCAACTCTGGTATGGTCATACTACCCTGAACTAAAGCGACGAACTCTCTCATCGTTCACATCCTCTAAAACCTCGGATTCACGATTACCAGCTCTAGGCCCACGTCTCGGCCTCAACTTACCCAAGACAACCATACAACAATAAACAAAACACACAAGAAAGAATATTTAGGGTTAGCAAGAGCAAGGGTCCAAGGTGCTCAAGTATATTCCTTTACAAAAATCTTTTTAAATAAGTAATAGTAGCAATGGGAACTCGACACTACGCTTCAACACAAGCATCATGCTAACACATGCTCTCAAACACCGTACTAACAAGCAAACATTAAGCATACATGGTAAAACATTCACCGAGACATAACAACAACATAACACATCAAACTTACCTCACTTACCTACCCGAGGTCTCGGAAACCTCAGGCTCTGATACCAATAAATGTAACCCCCTCGTCCCGGTCTGGCCGGATGACCGGTCCGAGTGAGCTACACGGGGAAAACCGAAGCGAAACCCGTTAAGGTTCCCCCTCGGTTAGCAACCCTATTTTTTTCATTTTAATCTTGTCACATTCGAGTATTAAATTCTAAGAGATCAAACAGCGGAACATATCACACGAGACAACATTCAAACCCCCAATTTTAATCTTTACTAAAGGCATCTTAGCACCTAAGTGTTTTTCTCTTCAAACAGGCCAAAAAGGGTCAAACAGTGCAGTTTTAAGCAGAAGTTTCGAAACCTTTACCAAGGGTTTCGAAACTTTTGCTGGCAGAGACCCCTGGAGCCAATTTTCACCAACAGTTTCGAAACCTTGGGGAAGGTTTCGAAACCTTTGACCATAGTTTCGAAACCTACCCCAAAGGTTTCGAAACTTTGGCTGGCAGTGACCCCTGGAACCAAATTTTCTGCAAAGGTTTCGAAACCTTACCCATGGTTTCGAAACCTTAGTGCAGGGGATCACTTACTGCCCAACTTAAGGACTCCCTAACTATGTAAAACACTAAGATCATGCATAGACATATGTAGAAGCTCGAAAGGGACCAAAGGCATGAATTAACACTCACAAGACTCGTACATACAATCATTCAAGCAATCATACATGAGCCATACATAGCAACCAAGCATATTAACAAGGCATCCATACATATCATTCATACGAGAGCAATTCATGCATATATGGACATACAAGCATTTAAGATTTCATGCCTTAGCAACCAAAACACGTAGACATGCCAACACACACAACATTCATCATAGCATATCATGCGTTATAAACCATAATCAAACCAATACAACAATATAAGGCATTAACAACATGTGGCCAATACAAAGGAGTCTAGATACAAGCTCCTAAAACACGTAACACTTCCCATTGCTAGACTATTACATTATTTAATTAAACCATACTTGAGCAAACCACCACACGCTTGGACGCCCTTATCTTGCTCCTTGCTAACTCCAAGCTAAAGATCTGTATTGTCGGAAAAAGGAGAGCGTAAGCATAAAGCTTAGTGAGCGGAGCTCTAAAACATAACTACGACAATGCAGGGTTCAAAGCTTTCTTTAAAATGAAGGTCAACGCATACAAATCATCCAACGACCTAATCCTTCTACTATCATACAAGTTCAACCACAATTCAACAATATAGGCATTTATCATAGCATTACACTTCATAGTATGCATAAAGGTATGATCTTAGATTAAAGCAAAACCATAAAAGAGAATGATATAGTGAGATACACATGAACAACACATGGTATGCACAAGCATAACCAAACACACACGGTGGGACTACACATCACCGTTTCGACTAGTAGTTTTCCAATGGGACTACACATCAAAGTACTCTTCTACTAGTCACTACCGGTGGGACTACACATCACCGGAGTCTTATACCATTCGCTACCGGCGGGACTACACATCACCGGAGCAACGACAACCATCACGTGAGGTTCGACACCAACCATGCAACACAATATACAATCACTAACATACGACATGTACTCACCATTTTCGTGCACAACTTGCACCAACTTTGCATTTCTTATGCTGTTCAAGTTTCAACCCTTCCTAAGTCTTCAAATATTTCTAGTTCTGATGATACGTACATATACACTGTGCATTTCTTACTATACAAGCTTTGTCTCTAAGTCTTCGAAGCAAATACAACTGTAATTAACTCTATGTCTCATATCAGATAACTCTTCTCACAGTCTTCCAACTATCTTGATGAATAAGCCGGAATCTTCCGCATTGCATAAGCACACAACCTAACTCTACAATGTGACACATCACTATGGTTCACAAACTCTTTCTTTGATATAAGCTGATTCAAGGTCGAAGCTCTCTTCAAAATTTCTTCCGGTTTCTCAAGGGCTCATTGTCTCGTATCTAACCACACAACTGGACATTCTTCTGTAGCAATCTATCAATGGAGCAACTATCTTCAAAAGACTATTTACAATTCTCTGAGAGTAACAATGCTAGACCTAGGAACTATAGATATCTGTCACAGTCTACAATTTCTTCCAACTCATATCTTCTTTTGCCTACTTGGGATTTACCCTAATACACTCGGCTAATCTACATGTCTTAGGAGGACATCTTCCTCAACTCGGAGTTCCCGTTTGCTCAACTTGGCATACAACTGATTGTCTAAAAAGGATCTACAACACTAACTTCAAGCTTGTCATGGTCTTCTTCGATACGTGAATACACCCGTGTGTCATCTAAAAGAGCTACTACAAACTGATCAAGGACTTAGGAAAACATTCTGCTCAACATCTCTATAAAAGTAGCTAACACACTAGTCAAACAAAATAGCATAACCCAAACTCAAAGTGTCCACATCTGCCCCAAAAGCTATCTTCGGTACTTCAACCTCTCTCACTTTCAACTGGAAGTAGACGGATCTCAAACTAATCTTCGAAAAGACTGAAGCACACACCAACTGATCAACAAATCACTGACACTCGGAAACGGATACTAATTATTCATTGTCAATTGTTTCAACTGTCTGAATTCTAAACACATTTATCGTACTATCACTCTTTCTTCTTCACAAATGGTACTATCATATTCTAAGATGACGTAATAAGCCAAACGAGTCTAAGATATAACAAATCTCAAAGTTGGTTCTTCAACATTCTCAATTCTTTCGGAATTCACAAGATATAGAGCAATCAAAACGGGAGCGAGCTCGAAGACGATCTCAAAAACAAACTCTTCTTCTCTAACGGGAGACAAACCGGAAAATTCTTCCAAACACTTTTAGGAAAACACAAACTATTCTAACATTCTGCGGTCTAATCCTCCTTCAAAATCGAATCCATCACATTGGCTAGGCAAGCCTGTCAACCAACTTAACCAATCTTTGACCTCTAAGGCTGGATCAACATTCGATACGAAATCCACATTCCCACCTACCATTACAATCTCATAGTCATCCGTAAGCTTTAAGAAAACTCCCATTGTCTCAAAGTCTACCCTAACTCTATGTTCTACAAGCTAATCCTCGCATAGTTTCACATCAAACCGTAAAAAGCAATTCCATCGCATCAACTAAAAATCAAGATGTAACAAAATCCACAATTAGGCATCACTTACTACTTGGAATCTTACCGATCACAAATGGTCTTACTCACCATTTTCGTGCACAACTTGCACCAACTTACTCACACCTTACAAGGCATATCAACATCCACATTATTACCATCATACATGAGCAACGATATAATAAATAGCAACAAGCTTCTTCCCAAAGTATTGGAATTTCATGTATAACAAAATATCATTTCAAGAGATGAAAAACAATGATAAAGGGGGAAATTTAAAGAGGCATTTCACATCACTTACTCTTTGAGTTTAAAATTGACTTTTCAAGCTCAAAACTAAACTTCTTCAAAACCAACTTTGAACCAAATGTTACTTGAAAACTTTTCCACATTCACATGCTCGAACCAATTGATCAAAGCCATTTAAAACATTTTAACCACTCACCTCATTTCCTTAAGCAAAACAAGCAAAGCCAAATCAAGCCTCCTCACTTCCGGATTCGATCCCAAAGCTTTACCAACGCAATTCCTTGCTTCTTTCGAAAATCACCAAAGATGAGGAAGAAAGATGATGAAAAAGTGACAAGAGGTAAGCTTCTCCTCTTTGTCGTGGGTTTTGCTTTTGAAGAAGAAGATGATGGGGTTTTTGGGTTTATTTGAATTATAAGGTAATAAAAATGGGTTTTATTTGATATTTACACAAATGCCATTAATGAATGGCTATTGGGCTTGGTTTAGAAATTGGGTCCAACACCTTTGTTTTATTTGTAAACAAAACCCGAACCATTATTTAATTTATTTAAATTGTAAAACTGAACCTGAATTATTAAAACATTATTTTCACCCGACCCCTAAACCCGGGTGTTACACATTTAGGGGTTTAATTGTAAGAATTAGACTTTTAGTGACCAAAACATAAATTTTGCAAAATAAGAGGATCTTGCAGATTTTAAGTTTACCAATATACAATTAGTCATATTTCATGCATCTTTGTCAAATAACAACTTAATTAGACATTCCAAACTCAACCAATTGCATCCATAATCATTAAGGACTAAAATGTAAGAAGCAAGAACCTGAAACAGTTCAAAATTCAAACCAACGGTCGGATGTTTCAAAACGCTGAGCCTTGTATCGAAACAGCCGTATCGAAACTCGGGTGCGTACCGAGACCCGTATCGAAACATGGCTCTCTAGAAGCTAAAGTGTTCTGAAACACTCTTACCCGTTCTGAAAAACTATGGTCGTTTCTGTCCCTTGTTTCGAAACATATAAGGGCGTTTTGATATGCCCAGCCCTACAACTACATATTTAGCTTGTTTTTCACACTTAAACATGTCCAGAAATGTCCCAAAGCATACCACAACATTCTAGCAACATATTTAAGCATCAAAGATCATCACAATGAAGCATAAGCTAAAGCAAGACATCAATCACGCAATCATTGGATCTATAGGCATGCTCTCTAATCATAAAAACCATATGAAAGCCATAAACAACAAAACCAAACCATAAAGGTCATTTACAATCCATAAATACCATATCAAACTTGCAACAACCATAGGGAGTTCAAAATACATCTCCCAAAATCAATCATAGGCCCTCATTGCCAAATATCATTACTAAAGCATACGGAAACATCACCATACTTGAGCTTCTCACTTCGTTGGATATCCTTAGCCTCCTTGCTGCCCAAAAATGTCTCAATTATCTGCATTGTTGGTAAAAGAGAGCGTAAGCACATTTGCTTAGTGAGGCAAGCTCTAAGAAAACCAACACAACAATGCAACTTTAAATCTCTATCTCAAAAACCATTTTCTACAACATGCTCTTTCTATCTCATGCTTCAAAACCATTTCAAAGCAATTCTCCATTTGAAAATCACATGTACCTTCAGTCTAACTCATGCATTTAACCAATGCAAATCTCATGGCAAAGCCATACACATGCTTAATGAAAACAAAAGCATTTCATAAACCACAAATCTCATATGCATTTCTCAGCATAAAACATCTCAACATTTGGTACATGTGAATAAAATACTATCTCATATATTGGCATTTCATATTACATCTTTACTCGGATATGCGGATTAGCATGACTTAAAGTTAAGTCCTACTTTGGTGGAATCTCACATCACTGGACTCTCATGGCGGTATCTCTTTTCGCCAAAAAGCTTGGGTGTTTCACCAAGACCTACCCCGATGGTATCTCGCATCATTGGATTCTCACTTTGGATCGGGACGGCACTACCCCCATTGCCCGACTCCAAAGAGCACGTACAAATTTTTAGTTTATAGTGCACTTTCATCCTATTGGTCGACTAATTATATCCGGTAATTATCTCATCATTTATGCCAATATATTATATCAAAATCATCATCTCACCTACTGTTTTGATGCAACATTTCTCAAACCATTCTCATCCCATTTCAAAACCACAATTCATGCATTTCATTTAATCAAAACCTCAAGACTCTTTTCATAGACATGCTATCACATGGGATCAACACATAACATCTTTCCATGTTATAAATCATGCATAAAACAATAGGATTTTGTCTAACACAAATCAAGAGCATGTTAAAAGCATTTAGGGCATCAACCACATAGTGAGAACAAATCTACCCATACTTACTTCCGGACTTAGGTTGGTGTTTCAAACCAAACCTAAATCCCCAAACCTTGTTTCCTTGTCTCTCAAGGACTTCTAAAACCATTCGCACTCACCGATTACATTTCGCTTTCTTATCGAAACGATAACTAAGCTTCCAGCACTTTCGGATCAACACCAAAAGCGTCCGAAGATGTCTCCCCTATTCATTACACATAAGAGCAGAGGATTAATGCATCATCATGCATTGAAATCACCAACCACTCGTTCAAACTCGCTGTACTACTCAAAAGAACCATTTCAGATACCCAAAATAACCGAAATCACCTCCAAACTTTCCCAAATCAAACCCCAGCCAAGATTTATCAATTCTTATCATTTCTAAACCTCAATCAACACCAAAAATCACCACAAACACGTCCTTATATCTCCAGCAACAACAGAACACCAAGAACACCCTAAAAATCACAAATCTAGCATCTAAAACATTGGAATTGAAACCTATTCGGGAATCATTGGTTAAAATCTCATTCATAACATCAATTATCATCCAAAACAGATTAGAAATCAACCTCAAAACAGAGCTTAACAAAGAGTTACGAAAATCATCAAGATTTCACCAAAAATCTTGAGTTTTACAACAATTTCATGCTTCTAACATTAAAGCAACTCAAAAATCATTAACAAAGGATTGATAACTTGAGAATTTCAGTAAATAATTGATCATTAGAGGAGAAGGAGGAAGCTTACCTCTAATGGCTGATTTCTCCTCAATTTGGGCAAGATTTCTTGAAAATCCAAAGTAAAAACAAAAGGATTTGATGAGATAAAGATTAGAAATCCTTAGGAGAATGAAATCTCTGCAAAAGAGATGAAAATCAGAGATTATTTGGTAAGGGAAGTGTGTTTGGCTGAGTGGAAGTTGAGAGAAAATGAAAAGAGGGAAAAATATCGTAAAGTAGTTATGAAAAGTCAAAATGGAATTTCTCTCTTAATTCCTTTAATTAAAGCATTATTAAAACACCCAAATTAAAGAGAAATCTGATGAAAAACATTTTGGTAAAATTATCTCCTTAAAGATTCAAAGTTTCAATCCTTTACAAAACAGTCATTAGTCAACTTTTGCAAAAATTGCAATTTGGTCACTACACTGAAATGTAGTATTTCTAAATCATATTTTGTAAAATTGTTTTCATCATAACCCATTATATAATAAATGAGGATTTTTAGATATTTTTCAATATTTTTAAAGCATCCCGAACTAGGTGTTCCCTAAACCTCCCTTAAAAATCCGAACCGTTCACAACCGGCTTGATTCAACCTCTAAAACATCTAGGCCCAAAACCCAGGCGTTACAACTCTCATCCACTTAAGAAATTTCATCCTTGAAATTTACCTGGTTGAAAAAGGTAAGGAAATTGCTTCTTCATGTCGTGCTTCCTTTCCCACGTGGCTTCCTCAACACCATGATGTCTCCACAAGACTTTGACCAGCTCGATGGTCTTACCTAGGAGAACCATACTATCCGTAACCAGAATCTCAACAGGTTCCATCTCATACGTCAAGTCTAGATTCAGCTCAACTTCTTCCACATGCATAACATGCGACGGATCCGATCTATATCTCCAAAGCATGGATACATGGAACACATTATGTATCTTTTCCAACTCTTGAGGCAGTCTTAGCTTGTAAGCAACATGACCCACACGTTCTATCACCTCATATGGTCCAATGAACCTTGGGCTCAATTTGCCTTTCCGGCCAAATCTCATCACCATCTTCCAAGGAGAAACTTTCAAAAACACACGCTCACCCACTACAAACTCTATCTCCTTACGCTTCAAATCCGTGTAAGACTTTTGTCGGTCTGATGCTTCCTTCAAACGCTCACAAATGAGCTTCATCTTCTCGTTGGTTTCTTTCAACAAAGCCGGCATCGAGACCAACTTTTGTCCCATTTCAGCCCAACAAAGAGGAGTTCTGCAGTTCCTCCCATATAAAGCCTTATAAGGTGCCATTTGAATGCTTGCCTGGTAACTGTTATTATAAGCAAACTCAACTAAGGGCAAGTGCTTCTCCCAAGAGCCTTGAAACTCAATAACACAACACCTCAACATATCCTCAAGCACTTAGATAACACGCCCCGACTGTCCATCTGTCTGCGGATGATAAGAAGTACTGAAATTCAGTCGCGTACACAAAGCTTGATGTAAAAATTCCCAAAACCTTGCGATGAACCTCGAGTCTCTATCTGACACTATAGATTTTGGAACTCCATGCAATCGTACAATCTCAATAACGTACAACTCCACAAGCTTATACAAGGTATACGTAGTATGCACAGGCAAGAAATGTGCACACTTTGTAAGGTGATCCACAATCACCCAAACAGAATTCTTCTTTGATGGCGATAACGGCAAACCAGACACGAAGTCCATAGTGATCCTCTCCCATTTCGATTCTGGGATCCTCATCGACTGTAACAACCCAGAAGGAACTTGATGTTCAGCCTTAACCCACTGGCAAACCATACAATTGCTAACAAACACAGCGACATTTTCTTCAATCCCACCCAATAGTATTCATCCTTCAAATCACGGTACATCTTTGTACTACCAGGGTGCATAACAAAAGGACTACTATGAGCATCGGTCAGAATAGTGCGCCTTAACTCAACATCATTCGGCACCACTATCCGACTCCCAAAGCATAAAACACCATCATCATTAAAACATAAATCCGAAGGCCTACCTTCTGCGAATCCTGAACATGCGGTACCAGAGAATCATCCAACAATTGTTTATCCTTTATCAAATGAACTAAAGATGGTTTCACTTGCAATTCAGCAACAAGACCGCCATCTCGTGATATGCTCAAGCTAGCAAACATCGCCCTCAATTCCACCACCACCTTTCGACTCAAAGCATCAGCCACAACATTGGCCTTCCTCGGATGATACTCGATCGTTAGATCATAATCCTTAAGCAACTCCACCCAACGTCGTTGCCTAAGATTTAACTCCTTTTGAGACATAAGGTACTTCAAACTCTTACTATCCATGTACACAGTACACTTTTGACCATATAAATAATGTCTCCAAATCTTTAAAGGAAAGACCACCGCTGCCAGCTCAATGTCATACGTAGGGTAATTACGCTCATGCACCTTCAACTGTCGCGATGCATAAGCCACTACCCTTCTCTCTTGCATCAACACACACCCCAAACCAACATAGGATGCGTCATTGTACACCATAAACTCTTTTCCTAACTCAGGTCGAACCAAGATATGAGCTTGCGTCAAAGCTACCTTTAGCTTCTCAAAAGCTTGTTGTGTCGCTTCCGTCCACTCAAACTTAACATCCTTTTGTAACAATTTCGTCAAAGAGGCAGCAATTTTAGAAAATCCATCCACGAAACTTCGGTAGTAACCCACCAAACCAAGGAAACTACGAACTTCATGAACAGACCTAGAAGGCTTCCAATTCACCACCTCCTCAATCTTCTGGGGATCAATACGAATCCCTTCCGCCGAAACCACATGGCCAAGAAAAGAAACCTCCTTTAGCCAAAACTCACATTTACTCAACTTAGCATAAAGCCTATTCTCTAACAGCGCTTGCAAAACGATCCTCAAATGTTCTTCATGCTCCTCATCGGTATGAGAGTACACAAGGATATCATCGATGAACACCACTATGAACTTATCCAAGAATTCATGAAACACCATGTTCATCATATCCATGAAAGCAACATGGGCATTCGTCAACCCAAACGGCATCACTAGAAATTCATAATGCCTATATCTCGCCCGAAAGGCTATTTTCAACACATCCACATCCTTCACCTTTAACTGATAATATCCTGACTGCGGATCTATCTTTGAAAACACAACTGATCCTCGAAACTAATAAAAAAGATCATCAATCCTTGGCAATGGATACTTATTCTTGATAGTCAACTTTTTAAGCTGATGGTAATCAATGCACATTCACATTGTGCCATCTTTCTTTTTAACAAACAAGACCGGTGCACCCCAAGGTGACACACTAGGCCGAATAAAGCCTCGGTCAAGCAACTCTCGAAGTTGCGTCTTCAACTCCTTCAACTCCTTGGGTTCCATGCGATAAGGAGCAATGGACACCGGAGTTGTGTTCTCATACAACTCAATTCCGAAATCAACCTCTCGACTAGGTGGCAAACCCGGTAATTCCTCCGGAAACACTCTAGTGAACTCACACACGGTATTTATATCATGTACACGAACCTCCTTTGTACTAGGATTCATAACAAAGGCTTGATAAGCCTCGCATCCCTAACGCAACATCCGGCTTGCTTCAAGCGTCGACACCACATTAGACAGAAACTTCACGTTTTCTCCCACCACCAAAACCTCATAGACATCCGCAAGTTTCAATGAAACTCGCTTATTTTCAAAATCCACAACGACCCTATGCTAAACAAGCCAATCCATACCAAGGATTACATCAAATCCATAGAATTGCAATTTCATAAGATCAACTAGAAACACATGCTTCTGCACCATTAAGGGACATCTCCTATACAATCTCTTTGTTACAACTGTCTCACCAAAGGAACTAGTCACACGCATACCCACATCCAAAGACTCAACAGGCAAACTAAGCATTTGAGCATGTTCACACAATATGTACGAGTGTGTAGATCCAGAATCAATCAAAGAAAGTAATGAAAAGGATTGCAAAGTAAAGGTACCTACGATCACGTCTATGTCATTCCTACCGTCGCGATTGGCATACACTCTAGCCTGGCCACCACCTTCAGGCTGAACAGCCACCACATGTTCTACATTCCTTGCACCTTCATCTCTGCACTGGAAGTTGCCATGGTCGTGCCCACAACCTCTCTGTGGCTCAGCTACTCTCATCGGAGCCTTACCCTCTCTCATCGGCTGTGGACAATCCCTTTTTATGTGCCCACGAATACCGCAATTCCAGCATGTACCAAGGTTGCCCCAGCACTCATCAGTGTGCCTCCTACCACACCAATTACACTCAGGTGTCCGTATGAAAGCATTCGGTCCTTGCTGACCTCTTCCAGGGTTACCACCCCCACGTCTAGCATCCATATGTGACCTTCTATCCTTAGGTCTCTTGAATCGATCTCTACCAAGATCACGATCCGCATGTCGCTTCCTTGAGCTAGACCCTTATGCTCGACTTGCCAGACCAAGGTTCAGCTCAATGTCCTTCGCTCGGGTGACTAAGACATTAAAATTAGTGTAATCAGCTGTGAGCATATATGTTTTCACATCAGCCACCAACCCACATCAGAATTGTTCGAATCTCTCCCGTTCGCTAGGAATCAGCTCGAGTGCATACTGGCTAAGGCGTACAAATTGCACCTCATACTCCGCCACTAACATACTACCTTGCACTAGGGACATGAACTCCCTCCTTTTCTCATCCAGGTAGCGGACTCCCAAATACTTTCGCTTGAATGCATTCAAGAATAATGTCCAAGTCACCTCATCATCATCCAACCCCGCTATTGTGGTTGTCCACCATATATACGCATCACCGTGCAGCAGGGACACAATGCATCCCAACTTCTGAGCGTTGTTACAGTTCAGCTGCCCGAGAATCCTATTGGTACTTTATAACCAAGACTCAAAACCTTCTGAGGTCAGCCCCTTGAACTCAGTCCCTCCAAGACTACGGAGTCGCTCCAACGACAGACTCACACCAACACCAGCCTGAGGTGCAACCCCATGAGCTCCAGCTACTGCCGCCTGAAAAGCTCCAGCAATAGCTTGTATTAACACCGACATATTAGGAGCAGCTTGCCCTTGTACTCCCTCGAGTCCAGCAACCCATGCACCAGCTTCTACAACACCAACCCCCGCTCTAATTCTCAGCCGCAGCTCGCGCATTAACTCTAAGCTACGTATGTCGCCCCATTTAAAAGCAATACAACTATCAAAATGCAATAAATTCAATTGGGCAATATAAGGCAAGAAATCCAAGTACTCAAGCTCATTTTCCAAAACAATTCTTTCCAATAGTAACGACATGGCAATGGGATCCCCAAATATACTCCAAACAAAGCATAGCATCACAAATTCATCTCAATCTAACATCTTGCATGCATTACATCTCATTAGAGTTAGAACATCAATAATCATACATCATGCTTTCACCAAAGAGTCATAATCATTCATATTCACACCCATTACCCAATTACCAAGCCCCAAATATTCGCAAACCTGGCTCTGATACCAACAAATGTAACTCTCTTAGCCCGGCCCAGACGCATAACCCGAACTAGGAAGATTACACGAGGAAAACCAAAGTCAACCCGAAAGTCAACCTTGATCAACGACCTTTTTTTCTTTTTATCATTTCTAAATGTTTTATTAATCCTATGTGATCATCCAAGATCATATGAAGGAAACGCACAATGATCAGAATTCATTTAGGGGTTTAATTGTAAGAGTTAGACTTTTAGGGACCAAAACATAAATTTTGCAAAATAAGAGGACCTTGAAGATTTTAAGTTTACCAATATTCAATTAGTCATATTTCATGCATCTCTGTCAAATAACAACTTAATTAGACATTCCAAACTCAACCAATTGCATCCATAATCATTAAGGACTAAAATGTAAGAAGCAAGAACCTGAAACAGTTCAAAATTCAAACCAATGGTCGGGTGTTTCGAAACGCTGAGCCTTGTATCGAAACAGCCGTATCGAAACTCAGGTGCATACCGAGACCCGTATCGAAACATGGCTCTCCAGAAGCCAAAGTGTTCTGAAACACTCTTACCCGTTCTGAAACACTATGGTCGTTTCAAGCCCTTGTTCCGAAACATATAAGAGCGTTTCGATACTCCAAGCCCTACAACTGCATATTTAGCTTGTTTCGATACTCCAGGAATGTCCCAAAGCATACCACAACATACTAGCAACATATTTAAGCATCAAATATCATCACAATGAAGCATAAGCTAAAGCAAGGCATCAATCACGCAATCATTGGATCTATAGGCATGCTCTCTAATCATAAAAACCATATGAAATCCATAAACGACAAAACCAAACCATAAAGGTCATTTACAATCTAGAAATGCCATATCAAACTTGCAACAACCACATGGAGTTCAAAATACATCTCCAAAAATCAACCATAGGTGCCCATTGCCAAATATCATTACTAAAGCATACGAAAACATCACCATACTTGAGCTTCTCAGTTCTGTTAATATCCTTAGCCTCCTTGTTGCCCAAAAATGTCTTAATTATCTGCATTATTGCTAAAAGAGAGTGTAAGCACATTTTCTTAATGAGGCAAGCTCTAAGAAAACCAACACAACAATGCAACTTTAAATCTCTATCTCAAAAACCATTTTCTACAACATGCTCTTTCTATCTCATGCTTCAAAAACATTTCAAAGCAATTCTCCATTTGAAAATCACATGTACCTTCAGTCTAACTCATGCATTTAACCAATGCAAATCTCATGGCAAAGCCATACACATGCTTAATGAAAACAAAAGCATTTCATAAACCACAAATCTCATATGCATTTTTCATAGCATAAAACATCTCAATATTTGGTACATGTGAGTCAAATATCATCTCATATATTGGCATTTCATATTACATCTTTACTCGGATATGCGGATTAGCTTGACTTAAAGTCAAGTCCTACCCCGGTGGAATCTCACATCACTAGTCTCTCATGGTGGTATCTCTCTTCGCCACAAAGCTTGGGTGTTTCACCAAGACCTACCTCGATAGTATCTCACATCATCAGATTCTCACTTTGGATTGGGATGGCACTACCCCCATTACTCGACTCAAAGAGCACGTACGAATTTTTAGTTTATAATGCACTTTCATCCTATTGGTCGACTAATTATATCCGGTAATTATCTCATCATTTATGCCAATATATTATATCAAAATCATCATCTCACCTACTGTTTTGATGCAACATTTTTCAAACCATTCTCATCCCATTTCAAAACCACAATTCATGCATTTCCTTTAATCAAAACCTCAAGACTCTTTTCATAGACATGCTATCACTTGGGATCAACACATAACATCTTTCCATGTTATAAATCATGCATAAAACAGTAGGATTTTGTCTAACACAAATCAAGAGCATGTTAAAAGCATTTAGGGCATCAACCACATATTGAGAGCAAATCTAACCATACTTACTTCTGGACTTAGGTTGGTGTTTCAAACCAAACCTAAATCCCCAAACCTTGTTTCCTTGTCCCTCAAGGGCTTCTAAAACCATTCGCACTCATCGATTACGTTTCGCTTGCTTACCGAAACGACAACTAGGCTTCTGGCACTTCTGGATCAACACCAAAAGCATTCGAAGATGTCTCCCATGTTCATTACACATAGTAGCAGAGGATTAATGCATCATCATGCATTGAAATCACCAGTCACTCATTCAAACTCGCCGCACTACTCAAAAGCACCATTTCGGCTACACAAAATAACCGAAATCACCTCCAAACTTTACCAAATCAAAGCCCAGCCAAGATCTATCAATTCTAATCATTTCTAAACCTCAATCAACACCAAAAATCACCACAAACACGTGGCTGATTTCTCCTAAATTTGGGCAATATTTCTTGAAAATCCAAAGTAAAAGTAAAAGGATTTTATTAGATAAAGATTAGAAATCCTTAGGAGAATGAAATCTCAGCAAAAGAGATGAAAATCATATATTATTTGGTGAGGGAAGTGTGTTCGGCTGAGTGGAATTTGAGAGAAAATGAAAAGAGGGAAAAATATCGTAAAGTAGTTATGAAAAGTCAAAATGGAATTTCTCTCTTAATTCCTTTAATTAAAGCATTATTAAAACTCCAAAATTAAAGAGAAATCTGATGAAAAACATTTTGGTAAAATTAGCTCCTTAAAGATTTAAAGTTTCAATCAATTACAAAACAGTTACTAGTCAACTTTTGCAAAAACTGCAATTTGGTCACTACACCGAAATGTAGTATTTCCATATCACATTTTGTAAAATTGTTTTCATCATAACCAATTATATAATAAATGAGTATTTTTAGATATTTTCCCATATTTTTAAGTCATCTCGAACTAGATTTTCCCTAAACCTCCCTTAAAGATTCGAACCGTTCACGACCGGTCCGATTCAACCTCTAAAACATTTAGGCCCAAAACCTGGGAATTACGAAGAAATTCAGATACAACATGCATGTTAGGTAAACCGAAATATACTTCATCTTGCAAGGTCATGGAAGCAAATATAGAAGTCAGTTTTTGATCAATTAGTAGGATCGATTCTTTTCCTAACCCTCATAGGTACAATCTTCGGTTTTGACAATCTAACCAGGCTTCGTGTTTTCCCAACCAATCTAGTCCTAAAACTAAATCAAACTCACATTTGGGAAGAACATAAAGATTAAAAGAGAAATGTACATTTCAGATTGTTATTTGACAACCTTTACAGATCAGATTATAGGCATGTTACCCCCTATTGGGTTTGAAACTATAAGGCTTGTTCTAACTATTTCGGATTTCAAGTTTAGCTCATTTATCAGATAGGAACAGATAAAAGAATGGGTTGACCTCAAATCAATTAAAGCATAAACATGCTTAAGGTTAAGTTCAATCGTACCCGCAATAACATCGGGAGACTCTTCTTCACCCTTGCCTCAGATGTGATAGACACGAGCTGGGGCTCGAGATTCCTGATGGGTTGCTGCTTTCAAATGGGAACCTTTATCTCTCTCCTGATTTCTGGACTGAGCTTGTCTCGTATTCTGGTTTCGATTGAAAGGTGCAAGACTCGGTTTAGCAGAATTCCGAGTAGGAGCTTGATTAGTTTTTCTCAGGCAGTCTCGGATGTAGTGATCATCGCCAGCACAAGAAAAGCAGATGTTTGATTGAAATTGGTATTGACCGAGATGCTGCTTCTGACAGAATTTACAGTTTGGAATTCTTTATGTATTTCCCGTGATGTTAATGGAAACAACTGGAATAGCCATCTTGCTTGTATGTTGAGACTTGGATGGATAGTTACCTCAGGTAATTGGAGAAAAAGTCGAAGAGACTTCCTTCTGAGATTTGTGTTTCTTCGGCCATCAGTATTCATCATCATTCTTCCGCTTATTATGAGCCTGGTATCCACTCTTTCTTTTCTCGGCTGCATTCATCTTAGCTTCTATATCGATAGCTCAGTTTACTAGGATTTGGAAATCCTTGATTCCTAGAGTTGTGAACATTGGACTCAACTCGTCATTTAGTCCTTCGACAAACATCCTGCACTTATCCTTCTCGGTTTTGATATACTTCGAGTCGTATTTACCGTACTTGCAGAAGTCAGCCACATAATGTTCAATAGGTCGGTTAGCCTGTTTCAAATATAAGAAATTCTTTCTCCAGTCAGCTAGATACTGCTCACTGATATACTTCTTTTTGAATTCTTGTAGGATGAAATTCTAGGTTACTGAATCTGTAGTGGCAGTCAGTGTTGTGGTCTCCCACTAGCTTAGTGCTTCATCAAATAAGAGTGTAATAGCACACTCGAGTTTATGCTCATCCGATCACTGGAGTTGCTTAGTTAGAATTTGAGTTGTTATTTCGAGTCGATGCTCGGCTTCTCCTCGCTTGCTCCCTTGAAAGTATAAGCATGATGATGAGCGAGTTTGTCAATCGGGGCTCGACTAGATGTAACAACAGGTATTGCTTGCTCTTGTTTCATATTTATCAGAAGTTGATCGAACATCTCTTTTATGCTAAGGAGACATTCCCTTTGAGCAGATTGTAATCCCAGATTTTCCGGAGGTGGAGGGATTTGCTCTAAAGGTTGCTCTCAAGGCTGTTAAGGCTAAACCGGGGGTTGCATATCTACGTTGTCCCCGTTATTAGACGATTCTCTGGGACTTTCATTGTCCCGAGCTAGATTTGTTGCGGACATTCTATTCGCATCAAATATAACGAAATTTAGAGAGCAGTTTACACAAGCAATTTGAGATAAGACTCCTAGGTGGCATAGTAAGATACTATATGATGCAATAGGCCCGATTTAGTCCAAAAATCAGCTAAACCAAAGCTCTGATACCAAATTATTGTAACACCCCTAACCCGAGTTAGGAGCTAGGAGTGTTACGATGCAAATTCGATTTAATTAATCAGACAAAAAGACATTTGAGTGGGCTAATAAAAAATTTTCCTTATCTTAACTTATCATATAAACATTAAATCTCTTAAACCGTCATCCTATGTACTAAGAAGCATTCGACCCTATAATTAAACATGAATACATTCCCAATTATCATTTGAATCACCTTAATATTATACTAGCATGAAACTATGTGATCATAATTTAATTAACTACTTCCCTTCTTAGCCTAATTTACAATCGGCACTCATGTAAGAACATACAAACATCTTGTTTAACTTTTAATTCAAGTTAGTAACCTAACCATTCATTACTTGTAAGCATACGAATTCAATCAAACATGTTAACCAAACAACCATGATTGTCAAGCATATCAAACCAAACCATTAGAGCTTTATTTGCATACCCAAAATCAAGTGTCATACATACATAATTTAATTTCAAAACAAAATATCTCAAGAATTTAACATTATGTCTACAAACTATATGCAACTAGCCACCTTCTAGGAGTTAAAGATAAAGCTAATATCATACTTGTTTTCCTTGCTTGTGTTGCTCCCGAATTCAAAATCAGATAGCTTTCGGAGATCCAAAACCTGTTTGTTTCGGAAGAAGGAAATACGAGGTGGTAAGTACACTATGTACTTAGTGAGGTGATTCTTATAACTAGTCATTTCATTTTAAATTCTTGTTTAATCTTGTAAGGTTACCTAACTAGGCTTCAAAGTTTACTTAGTTAGTTTACTTCATGCATAAATATGCCTAGCTAGTTTACTTGCCATTCAAGTAACATCAAATACACTTGAAAATAGCCACGCTTCAATACAAGCAACCAATCCAATTTAATACTCAATGAAAACACATCAAAACAGTTTGCAAATGGTTACATTCAACCATGTCAAACAAACATTTCATTCCATTTTCTTCATTTCATTCGAATAGGCTTTAGCACCATTGTGCATTCATTCAACTCATTATATCATGTATTTTGATATAACATAACACGTAATTATGTTAACCAAATTCATGTAATCCATTATGGGTCACTACCCAAATCACATATCAAGACATATAACATATAACATGTCACTTATAATATTTAACTTTTCATGTAAGTCTTATTCGAAGATCTTATTATTTTGCCTTGGTTGAGTAGTATACTAGGTAATAAAGTCAATCGTATAACGTATAACATTGGATACCCAAGATATCAAGGTATCTCAACACCACATATCATGTAATCGTGTAAAGGATGCATAAGCATCAATGGTGACTTACCACCAATCATATAATAAGGTGACTAACCACCTTGCTGGTTTATAGGTGACTAACCACCATCCTGATCATGTAAATGAGCTCAATGACTCTAAATCATGCCCTTCTACCTAAGGACCACTAATCAGACAAGGTCTTATATAGTCTTTTAAGTCTATAAACCAAACAACCAAGTTGTTTACAAAGATCAAACAAGGCCATATGATCATCTAATGTTCACGTTTTGATTAATTCATGTAAGATTATTCAACCATTAATTTCCAGTAAGCATTAGGCAACACTTTACTCAATTCATGCTTCAAAAATAATAGCATAACATCATACAATCAACCATTTCAAAGGCCCCAACATTCATGCTTCAATCCATTTCAAAACACTAGCTACTTGTAACTAACAACTAGCATTTCATAATCAATTAATTCAATTCCTTTAGCCTTCTTCCAATTCCATTTTAATTTACCAATATAGCTTAGATTCATTTCATGCATCTTGTTATTTCAACAAACAATTTAAAGAATTGGTTAAGACACTAGTCTTAACCCTAAAGGTAACCACACTCACAATACTCTAAAGCTTAGTTGGAATCCTTGATTAGCAAGCCTTTTCCCCTCTTGCTAGCTTGACCAAGCCTTGATTCCTCCAACAATTCTTCTCCAATTTGTTCTTAAAAAATCAACAATCAACATAAAACACATATTAAAATTCATTCCAATCATAATCAATCATATAGACCAATATAAACTCAATGAATTATGAAACTGCCCCTACTCTGGCAGTTTTGAGCACCTTACACTATTCTATCAATAACTTTTTACACACAACTCCAAATTAGTATTTATTTACCATTCTAGAAATCTTATTTGCACATCTTTAATCTATGTATGGCTCATAATTTTCCCATTCTTACATCAATACAGTTTAATACTGTTACACATGCCATTTACAGTGGCCTAATCTGTCCATTGTTTACAATATTAACTTTAATGACCATTTAACCTATGATCCATTACACATTTGATTCTGAGTTTTTAACCACTTTTAAACACATCTAATAACATTATTATCAAGATCCAATAGCTTCAAAAACAGGGCATTAAGGTCCCTTAATTATCCATTTTTCCAGTTTAGTCCAATCTAGTCATTTAACCATATTATTGACTTTAAACACTAATTCCAAGTCATTAATCACCTTAAAAATGATACTAACCTTACATTTCTAAGTCCCCCTGTTTCATAAAAATTTCTCAAAATTTAATAATCATCAAAATAACCCCTAAACATTTTTCAGAATTCAATTTTAATCCAGACAGTTTCCAGATTCATTTCAAAAGTGACCAGTTTACTTCCAACAAATTTTCCAGTCATTCTAACATCATTTGCAGTCATGTAAGATCTCTATCATATAGTATTTTTCATCCTCTACAACTTTGTCTTACATATATGTTTCTATTTCGAACTCTAAACATAGCCAAAAATGCAGTTTTCTACATGCCAGTTTACATATTCTAATCTCGGCAGATTTGAGTCCTAAATTAATTTCATGCATATTTCCAGATTTGTTTCAACACCAACATGAACCCAAAACATTTTAACATGATAAAGCATCCAACAATATTTTTTCAGTAATAATTTCACAAAGAATTGATCAAAACAATCATATAAACTCAAGAACAAAATTGGTAACTTCATGAACTTACTTAAATCTTTAGATGAACATGCATGTAATTTCTAATGAATTCCCATCCCTCTATGTCTTCCAATTCTCAGCCCTCTCTCTCTCTATATATTTTCTCTAATTTTTGGTAGAGTTTGTGAAGGAGAAAGATGATGAAGAAAATAAAAATGAAACAAGTGTTACCCTTGTTTTCTATGCATGGTCGGTTCTTCATGGAGAAAGAGACATTTAGATAGGTATCTCACCATGTATTTATCCATTCAAATCCCACTATGGCCTTATTATATTATATTTTAATTCCCACTAATAACCCATTTTCTTGGTCCTTTAACTTCTCAAAGTCGTTTCACATTTTAGGTTACAACCTCTTTTTGTACAATATTTCAGGTTACATTACACTCTCACCATATTTTAGGTTACAACCTATTTTTGCACTACATTTCAGGTTACAACCTGTTTTTACCTTCTTTATTAACTAACTTAGGGATTTTCAACTAGGGTAGTTTTAGAGTGTTACAACTCCTCACCCCCCTAAAAAGAAATTCGCCCTCGAATTTACCTAAATCGAACAGATGAGGATATTGCTTCTTCATCGTGTCCTCAGGCTCCCATGTTGCTTCTTCGACGTTATGATTCCTCCAAAGAACTTTGACGAGGGGAACATTCTTGTTTCGAAGTCTTTCGACTTCTCGATCATGAATTTGAATAGGCTCTTCTTCGTATGAAAGATCAAGATTAAGTCCGAATTCTTCAGGCTCAAGAATGTGAGATTGATCGGATCTATATCGATGTAGCTTCGAGACATGGAAAACATTGTGTATCTTATCGAACTCGAGAGGAAGTGCGAGTCGATAAGCTACATGACCAATTCTTTCGATCACTTCAAATGGTCCAATAAACAGAGGACTTAATTTTCCTCTATTGCCAAGTCGGAATACTTTCTTCAACATGGAGACTTTAAGAAACACCTTGTCTCCGAATTCATGTTGGATGTCCCTACGTTTCATATCAGCGTACGAATTTTGTCTATCGAAAGCTTGCTTTAAACGTGAGTGAATGATTTGAACTTGTTCTTCGGTTTCCCGTAGTAATTGTGTTCCTAACACTTTGTTATCTCCGAGTTCAGACCAACAGAGGGGAGTTCGGAATCTTTTGCCATACAACGCTTCAAAAGGAGCCATTTGAATAGGCGACTGTTAGCTGTTGTTGTATGCGAATTCAATTAGTGGTTGTGATTTCTCCCAATTCTTTCTGAAGTCGATAATACAAGCTCTGAGCATATCATCAAGAACTTGAATTACTCGCTCGGATTTACCATCGGTTTGCTGATGGAAGGTTGTGCTGAGGTTTAGCTTAGTTCCGAGAGCTTTATGTAATGCCTTCCAAAATTGAGCTCTGAACTTGGGATCTCGATCAGAGACTATTGAGATTGGGACTCCATGTAAACGAATAATTTCTCGGATATATAGCTCAGCTAAAGCTTCAAGACTAAGATTCATTCGTATAGGAATGAAGTGGGTAGATTTGGTGAATTGATCAACAATTACCCAGATGGCATCGCTCTTTCTTGGCGTACAAGGCAAACCAGTAACAAAGTCTATTGTGATTCGTTCCCATTTCCATTGCGGAAATTCAATATGTTGAAGCAATCCTGTAGGAACACGATTCTCGACTTTGATTCGTTGACATTTCAAACACTTGGAAACGAAGTCGTTGATAACCGTTTTCATTCCCAGCCACCAATACAAGGGCTTGAGATTCTTGTACATCTTAACCGAACCAGAATGAATCGAAAAAGAACTTTGGTGTGCTTCATTTAAGATAACATCTTGAAATTATGGATTGTTAGGAATACAGATTCTATCTTTGAAATAGAGAAGACCGTTCTGCTTAACAGAGAAGTCGGGATTAGACTCAAGCTTAGATATGATATTCTAAAGTTCCAGATCAACTTGGTGAAGATTTTTTATTCTCGAAATTAGAGTGGATTGAATTTGAAGTTCACAGAGAAAATTTTGAGCTTTGCATAGTCGGAAATGTGCATTGATAGCCAAGGAAGCTAAAATAAACATTTTAAAGTCGTTACATAGGAAACAAGTTACCATAGAAATCTTTCTTGCTTAGCAAGAAAGTTTTTGAAACAATTCCTTGGATTACAAGAGATGTTTCGAATGCTTACATAGAAATCAAGAAAAGACATTTTCAAATTTTCAAGAATTTTGATTATTTTACCAAGGTTCGGTTTTTGACTCAGGACATCGGTAACCACGTTGGCTTTTCCCGGGTGATAATCTATGATCAGATTTAGATCTTTTTGAGTGAGTAAATATTTCCGGCTCTTGTGATCGGTGAACAACTTGCATCTTTCACCGTACAAGTAGTGTCGCCAGATTTTGAGCGCGAACACAATAGCCGCAAGCTCGAGATCATGAGTCGGATAATTCAATTCATGTAACTTTAATAGTCGGTATGCGTATGCTAGCACATTGCCTTCTTGCATCAGAACACAACCAAGTCCTGAATGTGATGCATCGCTGTAAACAAAAAGTTATTTTCCCAATTCAGGTTGGATGAGAACCGGGGCATGAGTTAAGCACTATTTAAGTTGGTTGAAGCTTCGTTGCTGCTTTTCCGACCACTCGAAGACTTCATTCTTTCGAAGGAGTTTGTTTAACGGTGTTGCAATTACCGAGAACCCTTTTACAAATCTCCGATAATATCCCGCTAAACCGAGAAAACTCTGAACTTCTCTCACATTACTCGGAGGTTTCCAATCGAGAATAGTTTGAACTTTCTTCGAGTGTACTTTGGTTCCATCGGCTGAAATAATGTGTCCAAGGAACAAGACTTTCGACAACCAGAATTTGCACTTAGAGAACTTGGCATACAATTGACATTCTCGAAGCATTTGAAGTACAATTCAGAGATGTTATGTTTGTTCTTCCTTGTTCTGGGAGTATACAAGAATGTCGTCTATGAATAGGACCACGAACTTTTCAAGATATGGCTTGAATACTCGATTCATCAAGTCCATGAATGCAGCAGGGGCATTCGTTAAACCGAATGAGATATCCCGAAATTCAAAATGGCCGTATCGAGTTCTGAAAGCAGTTTTGGGTACATCTTCTTCTTTTATCCTCATTTGATAATAACCATATCGGAGATCGATCTTGGAGAAGACAGATGCATTCTTCAGTTGATCGAATAGATCTTCGATCTTAGGTATAGGATATTTGTTCTTGATAGTCACCTTGTTCAATTGTCGGTAATCGATACACAGCCGTATCGTACCGTCTTTCTTTTTCATGAACAGAACAGAAGCACCCCAGGGAGAAATACTGGGTCGAATGAATCCCTTATCCTCAAGTTCTTGAATTTGCTTCTTTAGTTCTTTGAGTTCAATAGGTGCCATCCGATAAGGCGTAATGGACACAGGATTAGTTCCGGGTTGAACTTCGATCTTAAATTCAACTTCTTGAGTTGGAGGTAGACTAGAGAGTTCCTCGAGAAAAACATCAAGAAATTCAGATACAATAAGCATGTTAGGTAAACCAAAATCTACTTCATCTTGCAAGGTCATGGAAGCAAATATAGAAGTTGGTTTTTGATCAATCAATAGGATCGATTCTTTTCCTAACCCTCGTAGGTATAATATTCGGTTTTGACAATCTAACCAGGCTTCGTGTTTTCCCAACAAATCTAGTCCTAAAACTAAATCAAACTCACATTTTAGTAGAACATAAAGATTACAAGAAAAAGGTACATTTCAGATTGTTATTTGACAACCTTTACAGATCAGATTTATAGGCATGTTACCCCATATTCGGTTTGAAACTATAATGCTTGTTCTAACTATTCCGGGTTCCAAGTTTTGCTCATTTAACAGATAGGAACAGATAAAGAATGGGTTGGTCGCGAATCAATTAAAGCATAAACATGCTTAAGGTTAAGTTCAACCGTAACCGCAATAACATCGGGAGACTCTTCTGCATCCATACCTGTAACCCCCTTAACCCGGCCTAGACGCTTGACTCGAACTACGAAGATTACACGGGGAAAACCAAAGTCAACTCGAAAGTCATCCTTGATTAACGACCCTTTTTTTCATTTTAATCTTGTCTAAATACATGTTAATCATATGTGAGTAATCACGAGTCATGATTGAGAAAGGCACAGCGATCAGATAACATTTAGGGACTCAATTGCACTTAATAAAAGTTTAGGGACCAAAATGTATTTTTTGTAAAATAGAGGGACTCCATTGATTTTAGGATTACCATTATGAAATTATTCATGTTACATGCTTCTCTGCCAAATTTCATCTTAAAAAGACATCTCAAGCTCAAGCAATTGCAATCACAACATTTAGGACTAAAATATAAAGCATGCAAACATCAAGCAATTCAAATCTGGGTCCAACAGTAACCCATTTCAGAACGCCTACTCACCGTACCGGAACGCTGTATCGGAACGGCGTTGACCGTTTCGGTACGTGGGTATGTTCCTAGACCAGTTCCGAAACATGTCATTCCAGTAGCCAAAATGTATCGAAACAACCCCTTACGTTTCGAAACGCCAAGGCCATTTCAGGCCCTCGTTCTGAAACATCATATGGTGTTTCGATACACCTTCCCCAAAAACAGTAGCAAATGTTGGTTTTTCATCCATTAACACTCTCAAACATGCCCCAAAGACTCCTAAAACATACCAGCAGTCCAACATACATATAAGGAACACATTTGGGTCATTCTAACACGAACATAGCATCAAACACAAAATCTCATCATTCTAGAGGCATGCTTCCTATCACAAACCCAAAATTTGCAAACCATTCCTCAAACCAAGTAATTAAGGCCATTTACAACTTAAGCAAGCTAATACAAACATGCCACAACCTTAGGGAGTTCAACATATCTCCCAAATACAATTCTTGGTTTCCATTGCCATTATATCAAAACTAAAGTGTGTGAAAACTTAACCATACATGAGCTTGGACTTCCTTGGATGATCTTAACTTCCTTGATGCCTCAAAACACCTTAATTATCTGTATTATTGGTAAAAGAGAGAGCGTAAGCACAAATGCTTAGTGAGGCATGCTCTAAAGAAAACCAACACAATAATGCACATCTTGAAAACACTCTCTCAAAAGCTTTTAAACCACATGCTCATTCTATCTCATGCTTGAAAACGTTTCAAAGAAACTTCTCATTGAAAACACATGTACCTTCATTCTATCTCATGCATTTAAACCAATGCAAAACTCATGGCAAAGTCATACTCATGCTTGTACTCTAAAGCATTTCATAAACAAATCACATATGCATTTCTCATTGCATAAACCATTTCATCAAAGGTACATGTGAATCAAAATTCATAACATATTTTATATTGGCATTTCACATCACTTTATTACTCAGATATGCGGAAATCTCACTAGACACTTCCGGTGGCATCTCTCATCACCGTACTCACTCGTCTAGCAACATAGTTTTCGATGGAATCTCTGATCACCGTACTCACATGGCGGAATCTCTCATCGCCACAAAGCTTGGGTATTTCACCAAGTCCTACCCGATGGAATGCCCATCATCGGTTCTCTCCCTTTGGCTTAACCAAAGAGCACGTACGGATTTTTAGTTTATAGTGCACTCTCATCCTATTGATCGATCAATTATATCTTGTAAGCATCTCAACATCTATGTCAATATATTATGTCAAATCATCATCTCACCTACTATTTTTCATGCATTAAAACTCAAACATTCTCATCTCATTTCAAAATCATAACATTTGCTATGCTTTAAAATAAAAGCTCAAATCTCAACTATGCAACATGCTACTTTATGAAATCATTTCAAGCATCATCTCATGCTATAATTCATGCATAAAAACAGTGGGAATTTATCAATCTAAAACCATGAGCATGTAAAAGCATTTTAAGGGCAATCATCGCATTCAAGAGAGCAATCTAGCCAATACTTACTTCCGGACTTAGGAAGGTGTTTCAAACCTTTCCTAAATCCCCAGACCTTGTTACTTTGTCCCTCAAGGGCTTCCAAAACCATATGCACTCACCGATTACATTTTGCTTGCTCGCCGAAACACTATCTAAGCTTCTGGATCAACTCCAAAGGTGTCCGAAGATGTCTCTCCTGTTTTAAACACATAAGAGCAGAGGAATAATGCATCATCATGCATTGAAATCATCATCCACACACCTAAACTCACTACTCTACATAAAAGCCACATTTCGGCTACCAAACACTACCAAAATCACCTCCAAACTCTTCCAAAACCAAACCCAGCCAAGATCCATCACTTCTAATATTTCTAAACATCAATTAACATCAAAAACCAACACAACCACGTTCTTATACCTCCAGCTATAGCAGAACACCAAAATCACCCCAAAAACCATCATTCTAGCAAGCAAAACTTAGGAAAACGAACCTATTCGGGATTGTATTGATAAAACCTCATTTATAACATCAATTAACATCCAAAATACATTAGAAAACCATCTCAAAACAGAGCCCAATCAATCACCATGAAAATTTCCAAGATCTCTTCCAAAATCTTAAGTTTTAAGCCAAATTCTTGTTTCTAACATTAAAACCACTTAAAAATCATTAATAAAGGATGATAACTTGGGAATTTCAGTAAAGAACTGATCATTAGAGGAGAAGGACGAAGCTTACCTATAATGGATGATTTCTCCTTGATTTGGGCAAGTTTTCTTGAAAATTCATTGTAGAAATCAAGTGGATTTGATGAAGAATTTATTAGGAATCAAAGAGTGATTGAAATCTCATCAAATGAAGTGGAAATCAAAGTGTATTTTCTGGAGAAAATGTGTTTGGTTGAAAGGAATTTGAGAGAAAATAAAATGAGGGAAATTTGTGAAAAGTAGTTATGAAAACTCAAAGGTGGTTTTCTCATTTAATCACCTTCATTTTCTTTAATTAAAACATTAATTAAATAACCCAAACTAAGGAAAAATCTGATGAAAATATTTTTGGTAAAATTAGCTCCTTAAATATTCCAAGTTTCAATCTTTTACAAAACAGTCACTACTTAATTTTGCAAAAACTGCGATTTGGTCACTACACCGAAATGTTGTATTTTCAAACCTTATTCTGTAAAATTGATTTCACCATTCTCTTTTATATATTAAATGATGATTTTAGATATTTTTCTATATTTTTAAAGCATCCCAAACTAGGTGTTCCCTAAAACTCCCTTTTAGATTCGAACCGTTTTCCAGACCGATCCGATTCAAACTCTAAACATCTAAGCCCAAATTTAGGGTGTTACAACTCTCCCCTTTTAAGAAATTTCTTCCTTGAAATTTACCTGGAGAAAAACGTAAGGAAACTTCTTCTTCATATCATCTTTTCTTTCCCATGTGGCTTCCTCAACACCACGATGCCTCCACAACACCTTAACCAGCTAAATGGTCTTACCCCGGAGAACCTTACTGTCTGAATCTAAAATCTCGACTGGTTCCTCATCATAGGTCAAATCTGGATTCAACTTAACTTCCTCTACGGGCATAACATGAGAAGGATCCGACTGATACCTTCGAAGCATGGACACATGAAACACATTATGTATCCTTTCCAGCGCTTGTGGTAGCCTCAACTTATAAGCAACATGACCCACACGTTCTATCACCTCGTATGGTCCAATATACCTAGGGCTCAACTTACCATTCCGGCCAAACCGCATCACCTTCTCCCAAGACGAAACCTTTAAGAACACACGGTCACCCACCGCAAACTCAATCTCCTTACGCTTCAAGTCCGCGTAAGACTTATGCCGATCAGAGGCTGCCTTCAACCGCTCACAAATGAGCTTCACCTTCTTGGTGGTTCCTTTCAACAAAGCCGACATTGAGACAAACTTTTGTCCCATTTCAGCCCAGGAAAGAGGAGTTCTGCACTTCCTCCCATACAAGGCTTCATAAGGTGCCATTTGAATACTTGCCTGGTAGCTATTGTTATAAGAAAACTCCACCAAAGGTAAGTGCTTCTCCTAAGAGACTTGAAACTCAATCACGCAGCACCTCAACATATCCTCAAGCACTTGGATAACACGCTCAGACTGTCCATCCGTTTGCGGATGATAAGAAGTACTGAAATTCAACCGCGTACCCAATGTCTGATGTAAACACTCCCAAAACCTTGTCGTGAACCTTAGATCTCTATCCGACACTATAGATTTTGGTACACCATGCAGACGTACAATCTCAGCAATGTACAGCTCTGCAAGCTTATCCAAGGTATACGTAGTATGCACAGGTAAGAAATGCGCACACTTCGTAAGGCGATCCACAATCACCCACACAGAATTCTTCTTTGATGGCGTCAAAGGCAAACCAGACACAAAGTCCATGGTGATCCTCTCCCATTTCCATTCAGGGATCCTCAAAGATTGCAACAACTCTGAAGGAAACTGATGCTCAGCTTTAACCCGCTTACAAACCATACACTTGCTCACATATTCCGCAACATCTTTCTTCAACCCCACCCAATAGTACTCATCCTTCAGTTCACGATACATCTTTGTACTATCAGGGTGCATAGCAAAAGGACTACTATGAGCTTCGGTCAGAATAGTACGCCTCAACTCCACATCATTCGGCACTACTATCCGACTTCCAAAACATAGAACTCCATCATCATTAAAACAAAAATATGATGGTCTATCCTCAGCAATATCCTGAGCATGTGGCACCAAAGAATCATCCAACAACTGCTTATCCTTTATCAACTGAACCAACGATGGTTTCACTTGCAATTCAGTAACAAGACCTCATCTCGCGAAATTCTCAAGCTAGCAAACATAGCCCTTAACTCCACCGCCACTTTTCTTCTCAAGGCGTCAGCCACAACATTGGCCTTTCTCGGGTGATACTCGATCGTTAGATCGTAATCCTTAAGCAACTCCACCCATCGTCGTTGCCTAAGATTCAACTCTTTCTGAGACATCAGATACTTCAAACTCTTGTGATTCGTGTACACAATACACTTCTCACCATAAAGATAATGTCTCCATATTTTCAAAGTAAAAACTACCGCAGCTAGCTCAATATCATGTGTAGGATAACTGCGCTCGTGCACCTTCAACTGTCGCGATGCGTAAGCCACCACCTTACCCTCTTGCATTAGCACACACCCCAAACCAACGTAGGATGCGTCACTGTACACCACAAACTCTTTCCCTGATTCAGGTTGAACCAAGATAGGAGCTTGCGTCAAAGCTGCCTTAAGCTTCTCAAAAGCTTGTTGTCTCGCTTCCGTCCACTCATACTTAACATCTTTTTGCAACAACTTTGTTAAAGGAGCAACAATCTTTGAAAATCCATCCACAAACCTCCGGTAATATCCTGCCAACCCAAGGAAACTACGGACTTCATAAACAGATTTAGAAGGCTTCCAATTCATCATTGCCTCAACCTTCTGAGGATCAACACGAATCCCTTTAGCCGAAATCACATGACCAAGGAACACAACTTCCTTTAGCCAAGACACACACTTTCTCAGCTTAGGATAAAGCTGATTTTCCAAAAACGCTTACAAGACAACTCTCAAATGACCTTCATGCTCCTCCTCAGTACGAGAGTACACAAGGATATCGTCGATGAACACCATAACGAACTTGTCCAAGTATTCATGGAACACTCTATTCATCATGTCCATGAAAGCAGCAGGAGCATTCGTCAAGCCAAACAGCATTACAAGGAACTCATAATGCCCATACCTCGTTCTAAAGGCTGTTTTCGGCACATCCACATCATTCACCTTAAGCTGATAGTACCCTGACCTCAAGTCAATCTTTGAAAACACAGCCGCTCCCTGAAACTGATCAGAAAGATCATCAATCCTCGGCAAAGGATACCTGTTTTTGATGGTCAATTTGTTCAGCTGACGATAATCGATGCACATTCTCATTGTGCCATCTTTCTTTTTAACAAACAAGACCGATGCACCCCAAGGTGACACACTAGGCCGAATGAAACCTCGGTCAAGCAACTCCTGAAGTTGCGTCTTCAACTCCTTCGGCTCTTTGGGTGCCATGCGATAAGGAGCAATGGACACCAGAGTTGTGTTCTCATACAACTCAATCCCAAACTCCACCTCAAGACTAGGCGGCAATCCAGGAAACTCCTCCGAAAACACTCCAGAGAACTCACATATAGTTCTTATATCCTGAACTCGCAACTCCTTTGAACTAGGATTCATAAGAAAGGCCAAGAAAGCCTCACAACCCTGCCGCAACATTCGATTTGCTTCCAATGTAGACACCACATTGGCAAGAAACTTCACATTCTCGCCCACTACTACCACCTCATAATCATCCGCAAGTTTCAACGAAACTCGCTTGCTTTCGAAATCCACAACGGCTCTATGTTCAACAAGCCAATCCATGCCAAGGATTACATCAAAGCCATAGAATGGAAATTCCATGAGATCAACAAGAAAAACATGATTTTGCACTTTCAAGGGACATCTCCTATACAACTTCCGCGTTACAACCGTCTCACCAAAGGAACTAGTCACACACATACCAACATTCAAAGACTCAACAGGCAAACCAAGCATTTCAGCATGTTCACGCAATATGTACGAGTGTGTAGATCCAGAATCAATCAAAGAAAGTAATGACAAAGATTGCAAAGTAAAGGTACCTACGATCACATCCGTATCATTCCTTCCCCCACGACGGGCATACACTCGAGCCTGACCGCCACCCTCAGGTTGAACGACCACAACATGTGCTACGATCCTGCCACCATCATCCCTACGCAGAAAATTACCATGGCCGCACCCACGACCCCTCTGTGGCTCAGCTGCTCTCACCAGAGCCTATCCCTCTCTCAGCGGCTGAGGACAATCTTTCTTCAAATGCCCTTGGTTACCACAATTCCAGCATGTCCCAAGGTTACCCCAACACTCACCACCATGCCTTCTACCACAACGGTTACATTTAGGTGTCCTCAGAACAACACTAGGTCCTTGTTGACCTCTACCAGGGTTACCACCCCCACGCCTAGTATCATAATGCGGCTTCCTATCCTTATGCCTCTTGTTGCGATCTCTACCATAATCGCGTTCAGCCGCTCGCCTTCCAGAGCTAGATCCACCAGCTCGACTTGCCAAACCAAGATTCGATTCAATGTCCTTGGCTCTAGTGACCAAGACATCAAAATCGGTATAGTCAGCCGCAAGCATATATGTCTTGACATCCGCTACTAGCCCATAACGGAATCGTTCGCACCTCTCCCGCTCACTAGGGATTAGCTAAGGCGCATACTGACTGAGGTGAATAAACTGAATTTCATATTCAGCTACTGACATGTTGCCTTGCACGAGAGACATAAACTCTCTTTTCTTCTCATCGAGGTAACATACTCCTAGGTACTTCCGCTTGAACACATTCAAGAAGAACGTCCAAGTCACCTCGTCATCCTCCATCCCAGAGATAGTGGTCGTCCACCACGTATAAGCATCACCATGCAGCAGTGACACAACACAACCCATCTTCTGCACATTGTTGCAGTTCATCTGACCCAGAATCCTCTTGGTGCTCTCCAACCAAGACTTAGATCCTTCCGGAGATAAGCCTCTGAACTCAGCCCCTCCTAGACTACGAAGACGTTCCAAAGGCAACCTCACATTAGCATCATCCTGATGCGCAGCTCCATGAGCTCCAGCTACTGCTACCTGGAAAGCTCCAGCAATAGCCTGAATCAACATGGTCATGTCAGGAGCAGCCTGCCCCTGTACACCCTCGGGTCCAGCAACCCCAGCACCAACACTAGCATTACCAATTCCAGCACCACCATTACCGGGTGGCCCACCACCAGGGGGAGGAGGAGGTAGATCTTCAGCATTCTCGACATTCTCATTATCAGCCATCGATCTAGTATTGATTCTCAGCTCTCTACATGGCCCCATTATAAAGAAAATAATGCACTAACAAAAATGAAATAAACACAATTAGGCACGATAAGGTAAGTAATCCAAGTACTCAAGCTCATTTTCGAAAACAATTCCTCTCATTAATTTTGATATGGCAATGGGATCCCCAACCACACTCCAAACATAGCATAGCATCACAAAATCATCTCAATTGAATCATACACCATTAATTATACATCATTCTTTCACCAACAATACACGTCATTCATAAACACTTACATCACCCACATATCAAACCCCAATTATTCGATAACCTGGATCTGACACCAACAAATGTAACCCCTTTAGCCCGGCCTAGAAGCTTGACCCGAACTACGAAGATTACACGGGGAAAACCAAAGTCAACTCGAAAGTCAACCTTGATTAACGACCTTTTTCATTTTAATCTTATCTAAATACATGTTAACCCTAAGTGAGTACTCACGAGTCATGGTTGCGAAAGGCACAATGATTGGATAACATTTAGGGACTCAATTGCACTTAATACAAGTTTAGGGACCAAAATGTATTTTTTGTAAAATAGAGGGACTCCATTGATTTTAGGATTACCATTATGAAATTTTTTATATTACATGCTTCTCTGCCAAATTTCATCTTAAGAAGACATCTCAAGCTCAAGCAATTGCAATCACAACATTTAGGACTAAAATGTAAAGCATGCAAACATCAAGCAATTCAAATATGGGTCCAACGGTAACCCGTTTCGGAATGCCTACTCATCGTACCAGAACGTTGTATCGGAACGGCGTTGACCGTTTTGGTACGCGGGTATGTTCCAAGACCAGTTCCGAAACATATCATTCCAGTAACCAAAATGTATCGAAACAGCCCCTTACGTTTCGAAACGCCAAGGCCATTTCAGGCCCCCGTTCCGAAACACCATAGGGTGTTTCAATACACCATACCCAGAAACAACAGCAAATGCTGGTTTTTCATCCATTAACACTCTCAAACATGCCCCAAAGACTCCCAAAACATACCAGCAGTCCAACATACATATAAGGAACACATTTGGGTCATTCTAACACGAACATAGCATCAAACACAAAATCTCATCATTCTAGAGGCATGCTTCCTATCACAATCCCAAAATGAGCAAACCATTCCTCAAACCAAGCAAATAAGGCCATTACAACTCAAGAAAGCTAATACAAATATGCCACAACCTTAGGGAGTTCAACATATCTCCCAAATACAATTATTGGTTTCCCATTCCCATTATATCAAAACTAAAGTGTGTGAAAACTTCACCATACATGAGCTTCGACTTCCTTGGATGATCTTAACTTCCTTGATGCCTCAAAACACCTCAATTATCTGCATTATTGGTAAAAGAGAGAGCGTGAAGAAGCCATATGACATAAAGTATCGAGACTCCTCAGTTTGGCACTTACCATTGTTTTGCAACACGTTACCTAGGTATATGGATCCCAACAATCAAGTGCCCACATGGCATGCAACCTGATCATACAAACGTACAACTCTAAGGTTGCTGCATCATATAAGCAAACAAGCCAATTACCAAGTTTCTTATACATTATTATCGATTAGAAGAGTGATTTCTCCGTTTCTCAGTTTTACAATTCATTTTACCACCATAGAATCCTATTGGACCATAGTTCTCGAATTATCATCCCTTTGAACTCAAAATCACATTTTTAGGCAGATTTCCTAGTGGGTACCGATACCCTATCCCGTTTACCAATACACAAGGGCACCAATGTTGGGTACCGATACGAGTCGACCCGTATCGATACTGAAATTGCTCTCTAAAATCTTATAGGACAAGAGGGTACTGATACGCCCTCGCGCGTATTGGTAAAAACTTTGGTTACTAGAATTCCAATAACCCAAGGGCGTTGGGGAGGTACCGATACAGGACAACCCGTACTAGAACAACATTGAATCTCGTACCAGTAATGGTTGAAGCCCATAGCGGTATGCCCCTAAAAAAACCCAGATGTTCATCAGCATTAGCAGGAGGTATCGGTACAGGTTCATCACATACGGGTACTCGAGCCCAGAACTTCGAGTCTATAGCTCGAAATTCATACCAAGGGCCCTTAAACGACCCTTAAACATCTCAAATTGAATCCTACATATTATGAAAGTGATTTAGGTGGTTTCCTACAAGTTTTACTTGTTTTTAACACCAAATCCAGATTTAACCATTATCAAGTCTTAAGCAACCAAAAATTCCAAAATCATCATATTAGCAAACAATGCATCATTTTTATGATGTCTGTGAAGACAAAAGAGTTAGAGGTGTACTAACCTTACTTCTACAGCTGAGAACTAAGCTCCTATCCCAAGTTTCAAGCTTTTCCATTCCCTTGCTTCTTGGAAGAATTTCCAACTTCTTCCTCAACCCCCACCAAAACCTATATTTCTACATTCTCCACCATTTCCTTTCATTCTTACCTTGGTAGATAGATCATTGGGTGGAGATCAACTTTCCCTCAACCACAAATCTAGGATTTTCTCAAGAGATGGTAAAGATTCCACATTTGGCTTGATTTTTAAAGGAGGAAAAGAGAAAAAAGGGTGGAGAGCAAGATAAAGGGACAAGGTGAGCTCATCCTCCCCATAATTTTTGTAGAGGAATTAAAAGGTTGACAACCTTTCCCTCATCAAAAAGAGGAAAATACCTTTTCTCCTTCCTCCAACTGATAGTCAAACTCAACCTCAAACCCAACAGCAAGAAAAAGGCCCAAAAGATGCCCTTTGAGCCTCTGACAAGTCCAACAACAAGGCCCAACAACAAGGCCTGAGGCTCGGGTGAACCTGACACACAGATTCCGAAATTCGGGTCGTTATATCATGTTTCTCAGCCCGTTCCAAGGAAACAAGTACCCCCAACCAAAAGCTTTTATGAAATCTCAAGCCTGATAATTCGTTAGCTAGCCACATGGGTAATTAGCCTTTTCCACATATAGGGGCATTTCAGTAATTATATTGCTATCGCTTATATTCCTATAACCCTCGTATCTTCACAGGCATCACACAAAGTGTCAAAACGTGTAACCCCCTCGTCCCGGTCTGGACGACTGACCAGTTCGAGTAGGTTACACAGGGAAAACCAAAGTGAAACCCGTTAAGGCTCCCCTTCAGTTAGCAACCCTAGAAAATTTCTTTTAAACATTATCTTGTCTAAATGCTTTCATACACCCTATGTGAGATACAACAGCGGAAAGACAACGAGACGATACAAGAATACAAAACAAGCAATATCAACAGCCCATTTTAGCCTTTACAACAGGCTGTATTGATACGCTAGAAGACCGTATCGATACGCCTTGACTTGGTCAACTACCCAAAGTCAACCTAAGAACACCGTATCAGAACAATGGTTGGTCGTACCGATACACCATCATCGGTCAACTTCTCACGGGCAAACAACAAAGACCGTACCGATACACCCAAGACCCGTACCGATACGCCAAAATCTCGTCAATTTCTCAGATTTCCAAAGAGCTTTTGGCGTATTGATACACCCTCGTGTATCGGTACGCTAAGCCTAAAATGAAGTCCAAAGTGTAGGACCGTATCGATACAGCCCTTAGGCGTACCGATACGCCCTGCACTGCAAATTGCATTTTGGCTTCAAGACACACCTAGACTCAACTCTAAATGCAATTTACGACTCGTCTAGCAACAAACAAACCCTCATACATCATTTAGCAACCAAAACTAAACATGTGATGGTACTTAACAAAACAAACATGGCATCCCACACAAGATAAGAACTTAGATAGGAAACTTGCATAAAGGCATACATAACTAAACCATTTCATTCATAGGAAGTAAACACTTACATAAACATTGCATATCAAGGTTTACATGCTTTCAAACAAACACATAAGCATTCATGGATCAAGGTCATAAGCCTTCAAAACACAAAACATTTAGGCAACAACATAAACATGGTTTACAATCCACAAAAAAAGGCAATAACATCAAAATCAACACATATGAGTCTAACAACGCTCATACAAAACACATAGCATCCCCATTGCTAAACTACCACATTATTTACTAAACCATACTTGAGCAACTACTAAAGCTTGGATGCCCCTTTTTCCTTGCTCCATGCTAATGATTTGTATTGTCGAAAACGAGAGCGTAAGCTAGAAGCTTAGTGAGGGTTCTCTAAAACGAAAACAACGACAATGCAGGGTTCAAGCATATCATCCTTGAGACAACTCACAATCATACATAAGCATCAACATAGCATCATAGCTAACATCACAAGAATGCATTAACATGGCATCTTACCTCATGTTATGCCCAACAAGATATAACAATTATCTTAACAATAACTACACATGAACAAGTATATTGGCAACTATTAGTTTACATGGATATGCGGATAACTTCTGTTGGGGTTTTCACCTCCAACGTACTCAACAACTACGTTACCTTCGGTGCGATTACACTCATCATCGCATGCCCTACGGATGAGATTCCACTCATCATCACGTAATAATATATAATTTCTGGTGGAATATTACATCACCGTACTCCTTCTTGATGACTTTACGCCACAAAGGCCACACGCAAATTTGACTCAACCGTGTGCACACTCTCATCCTATTGATCGATCATTTGTACCCGATAACTAACTAGTGCCAAACATACTTTCATGTCACACCATTACAATCCATCATACATTTCAACATATCAAACACCACATACATCAATGTATATAACAACATACATAATCAACACATGCTTTACAGGTCTACATCATGCATATTAAGCAAAACTTATAAAACACACAAGAGATTGAGCTACCAACTTAACATCTACCCTGGATTGGCCTACCAAGAACAATCCAATTCCACAACCATACACTTGAACCAATTTAAAATCAATTTAAATGATTCCACTCACCGAACTTCCTTAAGCAAACCGAGAAAAGCCAAATCAAGCCTCCACACTTTCTGGAATCGTGCCTGAAGCTTCTCTAATGGTTCTCCTTGATTATAACCAATCAAAAACAATATATTACTCAACCAAATCATCACCAAACACTGCCACAACCCCAAACTACAACCACAAGCCAAATTCTTACAATTTCAAACCAAAGGCAACACCAAAAAACCCATTTTCGTACTCCCCAACAACCTGGCAGAAAACCAATGATCCCAACACTCAAAAAACCATTAAACACTTTCAAAACACCTCTCTAACATTGCTATAACATCAGTCCCACTCTCCAACATAAAACCACACCAAAAACCCATATTTTCACCATTTTAAAATACCCCAAAAAACCCATTTCGGGATTTTTGATAAAACCCCACCATTTTAAGTTATAATGTACCTTAGGGTAAGATTAGATTATATCTTAACTCTACAAGTCAAAAGCAAAATGAAAAGCCATTAAAGTTGCATCATTTTCTTTCAAAACTTTGAAAACTTGAAATTCTCAACAATGGTGTTTTCCAAAAACTAAAACCATCAATGTGCTAGGAATGAAGAGGACAAGTCAAAAATGGTCTTACCTTGATGAAAACACTTGAAATGAGGGAAGGATTTGATGGAATAGTGATTGGGGTTTTGTGGAGAGGTTTTGACGTGAAATGGTTTAGAGGAAGAAGATGAATAGTGAAAAACCCCTTTTTAACTCATCTTAATTTCTTTACTTTAAAATTTACCAAATTGCCATTAATGAGAGTCAAACCTTTTTAAAATAAAACCAAAGTCTATTTTAATTAAATCGAGTCCAACTACTCGAACCCAACTCACACACACTCGACTCCTGACCCCAAAACCCGGGTGTTACAACTCTCCCCCACTTAAGGAATTTCGTCCTCGAAATTACCTGACTGAAAGAGATAAGGAAATTGCCTTTCCATATCCTCCTTTCTCTCCCAAGTGGCCTCGTCCACCCTTCGACGTTGCCACCTCACTTTGACCAACTCAATCGATCTACCACGCAACACTTTGATGTCTGAGGCTAAGATCTCAACTGGTTCCTCATCATACGTCAAATCCGGATTCAGTTCAATCTCTTCCACATGCATAACATGCGACGAATCTGACCTATACTTACGGAGCATCGAAGCATGGAATACATCGTGAATCTTCTCTAGCTCGAACGGAAAACGTAACTGATAAGCAACCGAACCGACTCGTTTCACAATCTCATACGGCCCAATGTACCTTCGACTCAACTTCCCTTTTCTACCAAATCTCATAACTTTCTTCCACGGAGAGGCTTTCAAGAACACTCTATCTCCCACGGAATACTCAACTTCTTTCCTCTTCAAGTCGGCATAGGACTTCTGCCTATCCGAAGCTGCCTTCAAACGATTGCAAATCAACTTCACCTTATCAGTAGTCCCCTTAAGCAAATACGACATAGGTAACAATTTCTGACCTGCTTCGGCCCAACAGATTGGAGTTTTACATTTTCTACCATACAAGGCCTCATACGGAGCCATCTGAATGCTCGACTGAAAACTATTATTATATGCAAACTCGACTAAAGGCAAGTGCCTCTTCCAAGTACCTAGAAAATCAATGATGCAACAATGCAACATATCCTATAAAACTGTATAACCCTCTCTGACTGACCATCTGACTGAGGATGATACGACGTGCTGAAATTCAAACGGGTACCCAAAGTTGTACGTAGACACTCCCAAAATCGGGTTGTAAATCTCGGATCTCTATCAAACACAATCGACTTTGGCACACCATGCAGTCTCACAATCTCACTGATGTACAAATCGGCTAACCTATCTAAGGTGTAAGTCGTGTTAATAGCTAAGAAGTGAGCCCACTTCGTGAAATGGTCAACTATAACCCAAACTGAGTTCTTCTTCGTTGGAGTCAAAGGAAAACCCGAAACGAAATCCATGGTGATATTTTCCAGCTTCCATTCCGGAATTCTTAACGGTTGTAACAAACCCGAAGGAACCTGATGTTCTGCCTTCACTCTCTGACATACCATACACTTACTCACAAAGTCGGCCACGTTTCTCTTCAAACCAACCCAAAAGTACTCATTCTTCAAATCGCGATACATCTTTGTACTACCGGGGTGCATAGAAAACGGGCTACATTGTGCTTCGGTCAAAATCGTACGTCTCAAATCACTGTCATCTGGCACAACTATCCTACCTCTAAAACACAAGACCCCATCAACACTAAAACTGTAGTCTGATGGTCTACCCTCGGCTATGTCTTGCACGTGAGGTGTCAAAGATCTATCTAAGAGTTGTTTCTCTCTAATCATTTGGCCTAAGGTAGGTCTAACCTGAAGCTCAGCCACTAAACCACCATCACCGGACAAACTCAAACTAGCAAACATGGGCTCTCAAGTCAACGACTACCTTTCTACTCAAAGCATCCACCACCACATTGGCTTTACCCGGATGGTACTCAATCGTAAGATCATAGTCCTTCAACAACTCTAGCCACCTACGATGTCTAAGGTTCAACTGTCTTTGTGTCATTATGTACTTCAAACTCTTGTGATCCGTGTACATTGTGTATTTCTCACCGTACAAATAATGTCTCCAAATCTTCAAGTCAAACACAACTGCAGCTAACTCTATGTTGTGTGTCGGATAGTTACGCTCACGAGTCTTCAACTGTCTTGAGGCATAAGCCACAACTCTTCTGTCTTGCATGAGAACACAACCTAGCCCTACATACAAAGCATCACTGTAAACTACATACTCTTTCCTTAACTCTGGCTGAATCAAAATCGGTGCATGGGTCAAGGCTTCTTTCAATTTCTCAAAGGCTTGCTATCTCGCATCTGACCACTCAAACTGAACATTCTTCTGAAGCAACTTAGTTAAAGGAACATCTATCTTCGAGAAACCTTCCACAAACCTCTTATAGTAACCAGCTAAGCCTAGAAAACTACGAATCTCGGTCACAGACTTCGGTTGCTTACACTCAACAATTGCTTCTATCTTCTTCGGATCGACTCTAATCCCATCGGCTGACACTACATGTCCTAGGAAGACTACTTCTCGGATCCATAACTCATATTTACTCAACTTTGCATACAACTGGTTGTCTAGCAAAGTCTGCAAAATTAACCTCAAGTTCCGGAAATGATCTTCCTTGGTACGCGAATACACCAAAATATCATCTATGAAAACAACCACAAACTGGTCTAGATACTAATGGAAAATCCTATTCATCATATCCATGAAAGCAGTCGGTGCATTCGTCAACCCAAACAGCATAACTAAGAACTCGTAGTGACCATATCTAGTCCTAAAAGTTGTCTTCGGTACATCAACCTCTTTTACCTTCAACTGGTAGTAACCATACCTCAAGTCAATCTTCGAAAAGACTAATGCCCCTCTCAACTGATCAAACAAATCATTAATATGCGGTAAGGGATACTTGTTCTTCATTGTCAACTGATTCAACTGCCTATAATCGATGCACATTCTCATACTACAGTCTTTCTTCTTCACAAACAAAACCGAAGTGCCTCAAGGCGAAGAATTCGGTAAGATAAAGCCTCTATCTGACAACTCTCGCAACTGAGTCTTCAACTCTTTCAGTTCTTTCAGCGCCATAAAGTACGGAGTAATCGTAATAGGAGCTGAATCTGAATAAGTCTCTATACCAAACTCTACCTCTCTATCAGGTGGTAAACCCGACAATTCTTCTGGAAACACACTCGGAAAATCACAGACTATCCTGATATCTTGAGGCCTAACTTCACTCATGTTCGGATTCATCACGTAGGCCAAGTACGCCTCACAACCCAACTCAACTAACCTCTTAGCCTCTAAAGCTGAAACAACATTCGATAAGAACTTCACGTTCTCACCTACTACCACAATCTCATAATCATCCGCAAGCTTCAAGAAAACCCTCTTAGTCTCAAAATCTATCCTAGCTCTATGTTCGGTAAGCAAGTTCATACCCAGAATTACATCAAAGCCATAAAACGGTAACTCCATCATATCCACTGGAAATACATACCCTTGAACCATCAACGGACACCTTTTGTACATCTTCCTAACTACTACGGTATCCCCAAAAGAACTAGTAACACTAACACCTACCTCTAGTACTTCACAAGGTAAATTCAACAACTTTGCATGCTCACTCAAAATATAAGAATGCATAGACCCGGAGTCATTCAAAGAAAGAAAACTCAGAGACTGTATCGAGAAGTTACCTGTAATCACATACGTGTCGTTCCGACCCTAACGTTGAGCTTAAACTCTAGTCTGACCTCCGCCCTCTGGCTGAACTGCAACTACATGCTCTATGTTTCTCTGACCATCATTTCTCGACTGGAAGTTACCTCGACCGCGCCCACGGCCTCTCTGATAATCAACAGCTCTAGCAGGAGCCTGAACCTGAACTGGTGCATACCCAGCCTGATATGGACAATCACGCCTAATGTGATCTCTTGCTCCACAGTTCCAACGCGGGTGATAGTTCCCCCAACACTCACTGGTGTGATTCCTCCTGCATCGAGAACACTCGGGCAAACTCCCACCAGCTCTCTGGCCCTGATGGCCCCTATCGTGGTTACCATCGCCGCGTCTATGGTCATAGTGATGCATATTGTCCCGATGCCTCTTGGAATCACCTCTATCAAAGTCGTCGGACCTCTTTCCAAAACTAGAACCACCAGAACGTTTGGTCAAACCCAAACTGTATTCTATGTCCTTGGCCCTAGCGACCAAGACATCAAATTTTGTATAGTTAGTAGCCAAGGTGTACCTCTTGATCTCTTCACTCAACCCATAGAGGAAACAGTCACAGCGTTCCCTCTCAGTAGGAACAAGCTCAGATGCATACTGACTCGACTTGACGAATCGTATCTCATACTCGGTCACGGTTAAGTTACCCTGTAGCAAAGCCATAAACTCCCTCTTCTTCTCGTCGAGATAACGGGGACCCATATACATCTTGTGAAAAGTTGACTCAAAGAACTCCCAAGTGATCTCGGCCTCTAGCATGCCCGTAGTAATGGTGACCCACCAAGTGTAGGCATCACCCTGAAGTAACGAAACTACGCATCCTAGCATGCGTGCCCCAGTACAACCCATCTCTAACAAAATACGGACAATCTTGTCAAACCAAGTCTCGGATCTCTCGGGTGCCAACCCTCTGAACTCTTCGCCTCCCAAACTGCGAAGCCTCTCAAGTGGAAAACCGGTGCCCTCACCCTGAGGTTGTGCCACTGCCTGACCCCCAGCCACTGCTGCCTGAAATGACCCGGCTATCGCCTGAACTAGTGGAGCCAAATCTATCCCGGCCGGTCCTTGGCCAACCTGAGGTTCTACACCCTCGGCTCTCGCCTCACCTCCCTCTTGACGAGGAAGAGAAGGAGGAGGTGGAGGAGCCTGCACCTCAACAATCGGCTCAACTCCTGAAGTTGTTGCCCGTGGTTCCGGATGAACCATCATAGGCCTCCCTCTAGGTCTCATCTCACAGCTAGCAAGATGACAACTACAACAAACAAACACATAAGGATAAGTTAGCAAAGGCAAGGGTCCAATCGTGCTCAAGTATATTCCTTTACAAAATCTTTTCAAATAAGCAATAGTAGCAATGGGGACTCGACACTACGCCTCGACACCACATCCATGCTAAAACACGCTTTCAAACACCGTACTAACAAGCAAACATCAACCATACAAAGCAAAACATTCACCGAGACATAGCAACAACATAACACTTCAAACTTACCTCACTTACCTTCCCGAGGTCTCGGAAACCTCAGGATCTAATACCAACAAATATAACCCCCTTGTTCTGGTCTAGACGACTGACCAGTCCGAGTAGGTTACACGGGGAAAACCGAAGTGAAACCCGTTAAGGCTCCCCTTCGATTAGCAACCCTAGAAAATTTCTTTTAAACATTATCTTGTCTAAATGCTTTCATACACCCTATGTGAGATACGACAGCGGAAAGACAACGAGACGATACAAGCATACAAAACAAGCAATTTAAACAGCCCATTTTAGCCTTTACAACAGGTTGTATCGATACACTAGAATTCAGTATCGATATGCCTTGACTTGGTCAACTACCCAAAGTCAACCTAAGAAGACTGTATCGGTACATTGGTTAACCGTACCGATACACCCTCATCGGTCAACTTCTCATGGTCAAACAACAAAGACCGTACTCATACACCCAAGACTCGTACTGATACGCCAAAATCTCATCAATTTCTTAGATTTCCAGAGAGCTTTTGGTGAATCGATACACCCTCGTGTATCGGTACGCTAAGCCTAAAATGAAGTCCAAAGTATAGGACCATATCGATACAATCCTCGAGGCAAAAGCATACATGCACATCATAGCAACCCAAGGAAATCAATTATACCAACCTTGAGTGAGTCTCAGGGACACACAACATCGGGAACGTACACTCGGAGTGAGGCACAGAGACACACATCATCGGGATCATACACTTCATACTCGAAATTACCCCTCGAGTATCTTTGAACAAGGCCCGGGGACATAAAACATCGGGATTGTACGTTCGACCACTTTTGATGAGTCCCGGGGACACAAAGCATTGGAAATGTACATCAAGAATCTCTAACCATGGTGTTGCAACACTCTTTCTATGGGTATCTGGATCCCAACAATCATTGAAAAGACCAATCGAATGCCTACTCGGCATACAAGCAACGTGATCCCAAGGATCTCCCTATTGTTTCTAATCGCCATCACGTCATAAATTTTAGGCTAAAGGGGTTATTTTAAAATATTAAAAAATAAAAAATACTATAATGAATTTAAAATTTTATGTAAAAACATAAAATTAAAAAAATGAAAATTTATAAATATATAAACTCAAAATATTAAAATATTTATAAACTATCGGAAAAGTCTTCAATTGTTTTTGGCTATGATTAGTATACACTAATATTCATTGAGCATATTTTCAATGGAATCATCCTTGTGTTAAAGTAGAAAAAAGAAAAAATTTCCTTCGTTTTTCTACATCAAATATTAATGAGCTTCAATTTGATGTAGAAAAACGAAAAAAATGAGTTTTATTGTTACTTTAATACAATGTTGATTCCACTGAAAATTTGTTTAACGAATTGTAATACTCAGACTGACGAAGTCAAAAACTTTTTCGATAAAAGTGTTCGATTTTTAATACTTTATAAACATTTTTTAATTTTTATATTTATATTTTATCATTTTTAATCTCAAATACATTTTAATTTTTTATATTAGTTTTTATTTTCAATAATTTTTAAATATTTTATTTATTTTTATTAAGTTTATGATTTTTTTAAAAAAATTGAAGAATATTTTGATTTTGTGTGAGATTTCTCACTTTGCTTATTTTAAAATTATCAGGAATCTAAAGGATATTTATATCAATTTGTTAATCGATTTTTTCGTATATTCCATTTAAAAAATCAATATTAAATTATTATCAGGAATCTAAAGGATATTTATCCATTTTCAAAATTCTAATAATTTCTTAAATTATTATTTTTTAGCTTAAATATTAAATAAGTTATCGAACTTTCAATTAAAATGAATTATGCCCTTGAACTCGGCAAAAAAATCAATTATGCCCTCGAATTCGATTTAAAAAAATCAATTTAGCCCCTATACCACGTCATCATCACACATGCACTGCCATGTCAGCATCATGGACCACCACGTCAGCATAGTTGACTGCCTCATCACCACAATTGATTGCCATGTCAGCAATGGTAACTGGCACGTCAGCACCCTAACAGTCAACGTTGGCTATTGGGCTAATTTGCTACAATGTCTAAACTAGAGAACCTAATTGAACGCATTTTCACGTGAATGACAACATTGCTAATTTGGGTCGAATTCGGGGGCAAAATAACCCCTTTAACCTAAATTTTACATTACCGAGTTATTAATACATTATGGAGGAATATTTTGTCCTTCTTAATAATTATTCCACTTAATCCATGTTACGTCATTTAATAAGGCATTAATTTAGTGTTCGAGCCACTACCGGCCTCGAACAACTCAATCTAACGTTACGAGGCAGGATGCCCAACGTGTATTGGTACTCGACCCCAAGAATTCGTATGGTCCCTCTAGTACCGATACTCACACGTGTACCGATATATAATTACTTACTAGAATTCTCAAAAAAATTATTCCCTTTCAACAATTTGAAAACTCACACATAAACTTCTATTTTTTATTCCTTTTTCACTATGGTCATTGGTCGCTAGTTTTTTTTTTTAAATTGATCATTTGAGTTTAATTTAAAATTTTATTTACTCTCCAATTTAATTTCTCCAAAACCTGAATATCTTATCAGAATTACTAACCCGTAAACTGAGTCATTGCAAAGTTTGAGTTATAAAATATGAACATAAACTTGAGAAACTTGACTTGACTCAAAAAAAATTTAAATAAAGTTTAAGTTATAAAATATGAGTCTTCAACTCACAACACCAGATTTGGTATATAACAGTGGTTTTCGTGGCGTTTTTACAAAAAAACGCCGCGAATATTCCACTTATATCGTCGTTTGGATGACAACCGCCACAAAATGGCTAATTTCGCGGCATTTACTAGTCAAACGCCATAATAGGTTTGTTATAGCGGCGTTTTATTTTATAAACGCCGCAATAGGTATCCTGTTAATGGCGTTTGGTTAAAAAACGCCGCAATAATTATTATGCTAGTGGCGTATTTACTTGAAAACGCCGCAATGTATCTATTTTTAGTGGCGTTTGTTATGATAAACGCCGGAATAGATAAAATTTTAAAAAAAAACTCACCCTATTGATCTCATACTTTTAATTTTCATATCCCCAAATCTATCGAAAAAATCCCTAGCTTTCTCTCTGCATCTCCTCGCGCGCTTTGCTGTTCATCACCGATGTTCTTGGGCGTTCGCCTTGCCGTCGACAATCCCTAGAGGAGACTGGCGCCAGTGAAATCTTTCAAACTCCGGGTAAGCCTTCTTCATCTTCTTCCTATTTCCACCGGCTGCTCCTCTGCACCACCCGTTCAACCACACTCATAGACCCTGATTATTGTCATCGTGTCATTTGCACACACCGATCAGCCTTGTTACTTTAGATTAATGACAGAAAGAGCTTAAATGGAAGTTCACAAACCAGATTATACACACAATGACCAACCAATTTGAGTCTTTCCCAGCCTTCTTTATTTAGCTTAGGGAGTTTGTAATGCATTTCCTAAACAAGAAACAAAGTTTGCATCAAAAATTGAGGATGCTCTCTGTTTAGTAGTTATGGTTCAGTCTCTGATAATGTAAGAGTTACGTTCTCTGATAGAAATAAAAAAAAATAGAAATCCAAATCCTACCATTATGCTGCAAAGGAAATTGGCAGTGAATTGTCTCTCTTGTTTCTAGATTAAACGTAGTTTCATACAACCAAATACAGAATGAAAAGGTGGAGATATATGAACAAATTTTGTTAATCTTGACTAAATATTATTTGGTACGGTTACTCGGTTAACCATAATTATGTTGGGACTGTCTGTTTTGAATGCGATTTTTTTCTTTCTTTCTTGGTATGTTTGAGCTGATTTAGCATGTGCAGCGGCTCTGTTGTGTGTTCTCTTTTGAGTAAACACTGTCTTTTTAGTTTGAATTAAATTAAATACATTAAAATATGTGCATATTTTTTATATTAGTTCCACTTCCAATTGAAGATGCCTAATTCAGAACCAATACACATTTCATTGTTAACCTCAAGGATTACAAGACATGGACAATGCAGCAGCATAAGAAGAATGTTGCCCTAACAAAGTTGCAAATCACAGAAACATACATGATTTATCTATGAAAGAAAAGCAGAAAGATAGATACCCTTAGACAAATACGCATTCGGACAATCGCACAAATAGAATTCATCCTCGGACAACGTCCATCGAGCTCTCTGCTTCACTTCGACTCGGTGGAAATTCTCAATTTAAAAACTCTGAAGGGTATCTATAGTTTGGTTTTGATTGATTCGTACAAATAAAAAACTCTGAGAAAGAGTAGGTAACCATTTGGTTTGAACTCCAAAAGCGTCTTAAAGGTTTGCTATAAGGAAACTAGAAGTAAAAGTAACTGTAATTGAACAAAAATGGTTCCATAATTTTACAAGTATGGTTCGAAATTTAAAATGTTAAATTTTAAAGATACCTAATTCCCAAATCAAAATAACACCATGCATGTGAATTTACTTTACCGAACTTTGATGTGATTAGGTACCTTTGTTCTTAATTAGAAGCATGTAATGTATATTGTAGATTTTGGTTTCTTTGATGTGAATTTGTTTGTCCTTTTGTTCCGTGCATTATTTTTAATTTTTTAGAAGGTTCAATTTTTTTGTCCATTGAGAAGTATGTTAATATTATCTGGTTGCACATTTTTGCAGTACTATCTGTTCATTGGAGATTCGGGTGTTGGAAAATCTTGTCTTCTTTTGAGATTTGCTGTAAGTTTCCCGACTTAAACTGGGCATAAAGTATATCTCTTTGCTTCTTAGAGTTCTGTTGCACATTCTAGTTGTTTATATGATCGCCTTTAATTGTTATATTCACATTTAAAAAATTGCGTTCATGGTTTATGTTTGATGTGTATGCTTTAACTTGGTGCTTAGTTAGCATAGACAAATGATGACTTCTCTGTATCTATAGTTTTAGCAATTAACATGTAAAATGGATATTACAAAAATATAAAATGGACAGGAGTTGGTTGGATTTGTCAAGGGTAAGCGCTGACTATCGAAATGGAGTAGAAACTTTTCTAAATATAGTTTTTGCGAATGTAAGCCAAGAGAATATGATTTTTTGCCCTTGTAAGAAATGTGTTAACATGAATTGGCACATTCGTGAAGTTGTACATGAACATCTAGTTATTTCTGGCTTTGTTCCGGGCTATAGAAAATGGGTGTTTCATGGAGAGTTGACACCTCGTAGAGCTTTTTCCACCAGTAACCTGACTTATCCTCCTAATTCTCATCGTGGATCTCTTAGAGAAGATGACATGGAGGGTATGTTGTGTGATGCATTTAATATGCACAATTATCATCAACATGTTAGAGAAGATGATTGTGATGTTGATACTGAAGATTTCACCGAGATGGGAAGAAGTGGATGTGATGAAGAGCCAAATGGAGAAGCGACAAAGTTTTACACTTTGCTTAATGAAATGAATGAACCACTTTATGAGGGATCGAAATATTCAAAACTCTCATTTTGCATTCGTCTTTTCCACTTAAAATGCTTGGGAGGGTGGACTGGTAACTCTTTAAAGTAGTTATTAGAGTTTTTGAGAGAAATGTTTCCTTTTGCAAAAATTCCTCAATCCGCCCAAGATATGAAGAAAATGATAAAGGATTTAGGTCTTGGTTACAAGAAAATCCATAGTTGTTCGAATGATTGCATTTATTGGGGTGATCGAAAAAACTAAGAGTCTTGTCATGTATGTAGGAAATCTGGGTGGATGAATGCGGACACAGAAAATGCGAGTGGGGATGAAGTTGAAGCACGATAAAAAAAAGTCAGTAAAGATTATGTGATATTTTCTTCTAATACCCAGGCTTTAAAGACTTTTTATGTCTTCAAAGACTGCTGAGTCTATGAGGTGGCATCATGATGGATGAACTGATGATGAACTATTAAGGCATCATGCGGATTGTTTACCTTGGAAGTTAATTGACCAAAAATATCCATGTTTTGTAGGAGATCCTCGAAATGTCATGCTCGGTCTTGCATCTGATGGGTTTAATCCTTTTAAAATCATGAGTACTTCGTACAATACTTGGCATGTTGTGCTAGTTCACTATATTTTGCCCCCATGGATTTGTATGAAACAATCATCCTTTATCTTATCCATGATAATCCCATGTGAGAAAGGTCCCGTGAATGATATTGACATCTACATGCAACCTCTTATTGAGGAGTTGAAACAATTATGGGTGAGTTTCGAAACATATGATGTGTTGAAGAAGGAGAACTTTAATTTGCGTGCAGCTTTATTGTGGGCTATTAATGATTTCCCTGCTTATGCAAATTTATCTGGGTGGAGTATTAAAGGTCGTTATGCTTGTCCTTGTTGTGCTGCACAAACATGTTTGAAGTGGTTGTATCATGGAAAGAAGTTCTCTTACATGGGTCATCGTCGGTGGTTAGATGAAAATCATAGATTTAGATATCAAAAAAATGTTTGATGGTACTGAAGAGTTCAGAAAAGCTTCTGAGCAAACAATCGGGTCTGATATCTTGTCTATGTTGAAACATACCAAGTTCACTTATAGAAAGACGAGCCAAACTCCGAACCCACCATCAAGAAAAAAAACAAAAAGAGGTGTCTGACCGTGAGGTTGAGCAGCTTAGTGATGATGAGTCTGATGAAGAGGATGATCCAAATGAGGCAGAATTGTGGGGGAGGGGAAGAAGTATTTTCTTCGAGTTACCTTATTGGAAGCATAACAATTTGAGACATAATCTTGATGTCATGCACATTGAGAAGAATGTTTGTGAGAATATTATCGGGACCATTCTTAATGTCGATGGAAAATCTAAAGACAATCTAAAGAGTCGACTGCACTTAGCTGACATGGGAATTCGACATGATCTTCATCCTCATGTACTTCCTAATGGAAAATCTCCATTACCGCCTCATGCTTCACAAGACTTCAATGCACTTTTGAGACTTCATATAATGTAGTGTTTATTTCGCGTCTATGTTCTTATGCAAGTTGAAGTCTTACTGTCGCAATAAGCGTTATCCAGAATGATCAATTGCTGAAGGGTATTTAGCATAAGAGTGTATGAGTTTTTGCTTTAGATATTTGGAAAATGTTGAAACGAGATTTAATAGGCCAAATAGAAATGATGTGTGTATGACTAATAACTTAATTGAGACTTATTTGTTTGGAAGTTACGGTGAACCACTCGACAAAGTTGAAATTGCACAGTTAGATGACAAATCTTGGGTACAAGCACATCGATAAGTTCTTTTCCATCATGGCGCAATAGAGCCCTTACGTAAGCACGTACGTTTTACAATATAATTCATAATGTATTCAGTTCATCTTTTATATTTCTCATTCTTTACCCACGTAACTTACTTTGTAGTGAGTTTAAAGAAGAGTTGCAATCTCGTGCACGCTCTAGAAGATTACATCAACGGGAGATTCATAAGTTATTCACAGAAACTTTTCATGAATGGTTTGGAAAGACGGTAAGCAACTAAATCTTTGTACGACATGTAACTAATGTATAATTATTCTTGTTTTAATATATCAATATTAATGCTAATTAAATCACCTTTTACGTGTAATAGGTTTGGGGTAGGAGAGAAGTTAGCGAAGAAATTAAATGGCTTTCTCAAGGTCCGTACAGAAGTGTTAAAAGATATAATGCCTTTCTTATTAATGGGTTTAGGTTCCACACAAAATCTCGAGAAAGATTACGGAGGACACAAAATTGTGGAGTCGTTGTTACTTCTTCAGCTACAAGTTATGCTAGTGCTAGGGACAATAATCATGTAGAAGGAGATGTTGAATATTATGGAATTCTTACAGACATTATTGAGTTGGATTATTATGGCAAACGAAAGGTTGTGTTATTTCGCATTGATTGGGCTGATGTAAATACTACTCGAGGCAACAAAAGAGATCAATTTGGTTTCACAATGGTAAACTTCTCTCAATTAATTCACACAGGCCAACAATTGATGGATGAACCATATGTATTTTCTTCTCAAGTCAAACAGGTTTTCTATTGCCATGATCCATTGGATAAGGTTAGTCTGTTGTACTCCGTAACACCCCTAGAGACTTGATAGACATCGGGGATGGAAGTAGAGATGACATTGAAGCAAGATCAGAAACTTTGCCTTTTGCAACACAAAATATATATGAAACAATCAGTTGTTCTAGTTCCCAATTCCAATGGGTTCGAGATAACATGGGTGAAGATTTTAATGAAAATTGAGTATATAACAATGTAGTAAGATTTATTTCTTAATTTATAATATTATAATGTTTAACTTGATGTTGAATACATACATTAATAGTATATTCATTTGGTATTAAAAAATTTTGTTTGTTTATTGCAGATATTATGTCTAGGCAGAAGTTAAGTGATCTGCGGATGGTTCAAGTTCCTCGAGCAGAGAAAACAGTAAATAATGAGAGTTCTTCCACTATTGGATCTTCAGAAGTTCCGGAAACAAATGAGAATGTGGAAATAGAAGGTATTGTTCAACACTTTATTATAACTTCTAACTATTGATTTGATATTAAAAACTATACTGAATTATTTGTTATGTAGGTGACAATGGTCGAAGGCGCAAGACTAGAGGGCGCACGACATTGAATGAATTGTAAGAGCTTCCTCCTGGGAACATGTGAAAGTTTCACGTAATGATGTCGGCCAGCCAATTGGGAAGAAGCATGTGTTTTGGCAAGTTACTTAGGTATTTTTGCATGCAATGCTACAATTTTGCCAATCAATTATGAGTTATGGCATCAAATGCCGAATAGTAACAAAAATCAAGCTCTGGATCTGGTTAAGGTAATAATGTCATTGAAATTTCTAATTCGTTACAGTTACATATATAATGATATTTACTTTGATTGTTTAATTTGTAGGATAAATTTTCTTTGGAGGTTTCAGATGACTATTTGAAAAATGCACTAGGAAAGAAATGGAGAGACCATAAGAGCACATTGAAGAAGACATATTTCAAAAATAATCTCAGCCTTCAAGAAAAGCTACAAAATGTCCCACCACGAATGCTCCAATATCAATGGGAAGATGCAGTTAGGTTTTGGAGTTCAACTAAAGGAGATGTATGATCGATCTACTTTAAAAAATAATACTATGTCATTATAACATTGGCTTTATACATAATGTAAATTTTAAATTGTAGGAGCGAGAGCGCATTGGAGTTGCTAGCATACAGCAACAGAAGTTTACTCACATTGCTGGATCGAAGAGCTTTGCTCGTATAGCTAATGACGAGGTATTTTTTTAACTATTGATTGTTTCAATGTATTAATTTTTTGTATGTACTAATTTCTACTATATGTTGTTGCAAGTTGCGACTGGTACTAGTGTTGGACGGATAAAGCTCTTCGACATTACACACACCAAGAAGGATGGCTCTCCTATGACTCATGAAGCTGCAGACATTATGGTATATTATTTTTATTTTAAATAATCCTTTGAATTTGTTAACAATTTTTATTTGCTTATCAGGCGAAATTGAGGGAAAAGAGGGTGAAGTATGAAGCTACGGCTTCAACCGATGGTTCTACTAATGTGCATGAGATGGAAAATCAAGTTATTGCCGATGTTTTGGGTCAAGAAAGATATGGTCGGGTTCGTTGTCAAGGATCATTCGTTACTCCAACAAGATATTTTGGACCTAACTCATCTCAGTACATGTCATCACAGAGCCAACCTTCGCAAGTAGAAGTTAATCGCTTAAAACAACAATTAGTTCAATTTAAAGCCGAAGTAGCAGCGAATGAAGCTGAGAGAGAAGCGAAGGAACTTGAGAGAGAAGAGAGAGAAGTTGCGAGAGAAGCTGAGAGACAAACGAAAGACGCTGAAAGAGAAGAGCATATCAGGCTCTCCAGAATCAATTTCAAGAATTGATGGCAATGTTAAAGAAGAATCATCTATCTTAGTTGATTTTAGATTCGTTCATGTGTGCATTGTAATGAACTTTGAACTATATTTTAAACGTTGAACATTTTTAAATGTTGAATTACATTTTAGTATTATTTCTATTTCATTTTCTTTGGTTGATTGATAAGTATTTCTACTTCATTTTACTATTATTTTTTACAGGTTAAATTTGGGTACTATACCATTAAAATAAGGTTTTGTAAAGGCAGTACCTTAGCAGCATTTGTCAAGAAAAATGCCGCAGTAAACCAAAACAGTTTGCGACGTTTGGAACAAAAACGTTACTATAGGTCATGATTTTTTGCGACGTTTGTGTGCTAAAGCACCGCTGTTGTTGTAAAAGAGTCCTATCGCAAATAGTGCAAGTGTACACAATGCAAGTAGTAAAGTGATACTTGGAGTATCGGATATCGTCTCCACAGGGACTGGAAATAACTTTATCCTAGAACTGCTGCACAAGAGAGAGAAAGACTTTAATTGGATTGTAAAGTAATCTTGATAAACAACTAAAATAAAAGAGTATAGAATCAGGTTTAAGAAATAGGCTGGTATTGATTTGCTCAGTAGTGCAGGTGTTGCACTGTAAGATAACTTATGTTCTGTCGTCATCCCTGTCGTGACAGCACCTGTCGCGACAGAAGTCTATTGATGTCACTGCAGCGTTCACACAACTCTGCACTTTAATTTGGGCAAGAATCCATGTTATGACTTGTCATATCCCTAGGCCCAAGTTCTGTTGACGAGCACTTCTTAGATTATAACTCCTAGAGTGAATCGAAGGGTGAACACCAATGTTGTTGAATTCTTCCTTAGCCACTTAACCTCGTACTTATCCCTAAGCCGAGATGGTTTAACCATAAACTGGAAAACGCGTATTTATTCCGTTCGTATGATTGACTCTCCCGATATCAAACAAATGGATAATCTCACAATGCTCTCCCGATACTCTTGCGAGATATGAAAACCAGAATAAATAAACTTGAAGTTTTTATTGCTTGAACAGAAAATTCTTAAAACAATACAGTCCTTGCAACTACTTTATAGAATCAACCCTTAGCTCTAGTAGGAGTTTAGAACAAGATGAAAAAGGGCAAACGACAAGGGTTTTAGTTGAAGACGGCTAGGAATGAGATATCCTTCCCTTGGTTGAATTACATGCCTTTATATAGGCCTTGGGTCCAAGTTTTCTAATATGGCAAGAATACAAGTTTAAACTAAAGTACAACTCTATTGGAGATTAAATCTTTTGAGTATATGCCTTTAATTCGTCATCTTTTCTTACCTTGAGTTTCTTCCTTTGACTTTGGGCTTGGCCTTCATTCTACATCAGGGCTCAGAAAAATATAGGAGTGGCCCACGACAGACTGGCTTGAAGTCCTCTGTAACACCCGGGTTTGGAGGTCGGGTGAAAATAATATTAAAATAATGTTTCGGGTTTTGGTTTTATAATTAAAATGATAAAATATTATTTTGGGCCTCGGGTTTTCAAAATAAATAATTTATGTTGGACATGTTTTGATTTTAAAGCCCAATTCCATGGAATTTGAAAATTGAGATAGTTATCCTCATTAATGGCATTATGGTAATTAAGTGGACTTTCAAATTCAAACCCCTTTTTTTATTAAAATAGCCTTGTCATCTTCTTCCACTCCCCTCCATTTTGCAATTTCACGACATTGGAGCTCTTCTTCTCAAAAACACTATTCCATCACCATAAACCTTCATCTTTAGTGCTTTTTGAAATGTATTTACGTTTTTGACTTGTCCTCCTTTCCCTCTACAAGCAGTACCTTTATTTTTCTTAAAGCTCCTAGTTTTTGGATTTTGGTGTTTTGAAAGTTTAGATTAAAAATGAGAACTTTATTGTCTTTAACAAAAGCTTTTGATTATTTAATGTTAGATAAGATGTTTACAACTTATAAGGTCCAACATATGTGAATTTTAAAGAGTTTTATGATAATTCTCGGATTTGGGTTTAAGTGGGGTTTTAAGAGGGTTTTAAGGTTGGTTTTGGGGTTGCTATGTGTTGGAAATTGAGGGCTGATGTTAAGGTACTAGTTAGGGGTTGTTTTGGGAGCATTTAAGTGTGTTAAAAAGGGTGAAATCAAGAGTTTTGGAATGTGTTTGATGGTTGCTCGGGATTGAGGTTTTGGGGTTGTTCTTAGCTTGAAAATCTTGTGTTTTATGCTTGATTATTGTTTCGGGTTTGCTACATTGATGTGTGAACTGATATGAGGTTGTTTTGATTGTGTTGAGTTGATTAGAAGCAATAATTTGTGTTGATGAAGCCTCGGGAACAAATCAGGAATCGTTGGAAGCGTGATCGGCTAGTGTGTTGAGCTTGGAATAGTCGGTGAGTGGTTAAATGTTTTTAAATGGTTTTCAAGTGTTGGTTCAAGCATGTGGACTAAGTTGGGCTTGGTAGACCCACCTAGAGTTGGGATTAGATTGGTAGCCTAATCCCAAGCTTTAGTTAGAGACTTTGGTTGAACTCTAAATGTTGATTATGCTCATGTTTATTTGTGGTTAATGTGGATATGTATATTGTGTTATACATGTATGTTGAGGCATGGTTTTAATGCATTGTGATATGCATGTGGTTTGTTCATGATGGTAATCATGGTGAGTACGTGCTAAGCACGGAAGTTGAAATGAAATGGTGTTGTGAAAGTTGTGAATTGTGTTTAGTATTGGCACTAGTATGCTTGGGTACAGTGATCGATCATTAGGATGTTTAGTGTGCACACATGAGTCAAATGTGTGCGTGCTCTTGGTGATGGTAGTCATCAAGATGGAGTACGTGTTCGCCCGGAAAATCTTTTTATATATGTTAGTCGGTGATGAGTGTAATCCCATCGACGGGGCGTGAGGATGAGTGGAATCCCCTTCGCGTGAAACGGTGATGAGTGGAATGGTTGTGTTGGATGTGAGTTCCAAAGGTTATCCGCGTATTCGAGTCATAACTAGGTGCCAATATGGATTGATAAATGTGTTTGTTAATACATTGATATATGTATTCTCATGTATTGAGCTTATGACTTGTTGAGCATGGCATAATATTGAATATATGTTCATGCATCATGTGTATTTTGGCTAATGTGGGTCAAAGGTAAGAACATGCATTCTACCTTGGTTGTGCTTGTGCTTGGACCCTGCATTGTCGAGGTTGTTTTAATGAGCTTACCCTCACTAAGCTTTATCCTTACGCTCTCTTTTGTTCGACAATGCAGATCCGTAGTTCGTGGGTTGCTTGTGCAAGGAGAGGGCCTCCAAGTGTGCTTGTGGTGCTATCTTAGCTTTCAAGTATGGACTTTTAAGTTATAAGGTGTAATAGTCAGCCAATGGGATATGTATCGTTGTTTGAGCTTTAGGGTGTATGTGGATGCTTTGTTTTAGGAGCATGTTTAGACTCCTTTATATGTTAATGTTGGTTTGGCTTTTGGATGCCTTGTCTTGTTTGTAAGTCATGTTCAAGTTGCTTATCTTTAATGCTATGTATGAATCCTATGTGGTTGTGTTGATCTCTTAATGTATGGTTTTTATATGTTCAATGTGTGTTAAGCATGTTCGTATAGGATATCTTGTATATAGAGTTAATGCTTGTGTGTTGTGTGGGGTTTTAGTTGTGTTTTGGGACAACCTTGTGCCATAAACCAGCTAAAACCAATATGCAGAAAGAGGGCGTTTCGAAATGGTTGGTCTCGTTTCGGTACAGTCCCTTTGTTTCGGGCCAGGCATTTCGGTACGCTAGGGAACGTTTCGGTACAATTTTGCTACTGGAAATCTGAGAATTTGACGATAAAATGAAGTATCGAAACGGGCCTTAGTGTTTCGGAACGACCTTCGAATCGTTGACCATGAGAAGTTGACCGTTGAGGGCGTTTCGACACGGGCCACCCCTGTTTCGAAACGGTCTCTTCGGATTGACTTTGGCCAGTTGACCTAGTCAAGGCGTATCGTAACACCCTATGGGCGTTCCGATACGGCCTGTTGTATAGGATTAAAATGGGCTGTTTTAATTAGGTTGTTGGTTGTTTACCTCATTGTTTCTTCCGTTGTTGCTTTCCTCACATAGGATTTAATATCCCATCTAGAAAAGATAATATAAATGAAAAAGTTTTTCTTGGGTCGGTAACCGAAGTGGAGCCTTAACGGGTTTCGCCTCGGTTATCCCCGTGTAGCCCACTCGGATCGGTTAAGCGTCCGGACCGGGACGAGGGGGTTACATCCTCTATCTGTAGAGCTCCACTTCACTTGTCCACTTCATCCTTCTGACGTCATGGCTGCCATGGCAGTTGCAACGGCAGCGTGTGCTCCTCGACTCCAGTTTAGTGATCCAGCTCTGCTTCTTTGCTGCCCTGAATTTTCCACGGCAGACACCTGCAAAAGTGACCAAAATCAGTAGCAACTATGCCATTTTATCTAATTGTGATGTATATCCATAAATCTATCCTAAATGCAATGAAATATGCTTGAATGCAGTAGAAATACGGGTAAATGAGGGGTAAAATATAGAACTTTTATACACTCAACACACCCTCCAAACTCAAGTTCTTGCTTGCTCTCAAGCAAATACAACCTAAAAATAAAAAACTTTTTGGCTTGGCTTAATTCAGTGAACTTTCTTTACCTACTATGCCTTCCCTATCAAGAGTAATACCTTGTCGGGCGTTTCTGGATTTATTCAGAACAATGCTATAGTTCTTGTGCAGTGTGTGCAGGTTTTGTGAACAACTATGTGTCTAGACTTCTTTAGTTTACCAAAATAGTCATGCTTTCAAACTTGAGTTTAAGCCAATTCATTTTTTCTGAAGGCAATTCTTAGGTTCCTTTAGTTTATTCTGACTCTTGACTTAACTGCTTCTTTTATGGAGGAAATTCTTAGGCTCCTTTAGTTTTTTCTAACTAAAGCTTAAAAAGAAATCTCCCTAAAATCAGTGCAAGGCAGTTTTTCAAGCAAATGAGTCTGAATATTTTTCTTTCTTTTATTCCTTTCCTAGAGCCAGTGATAGGCACCTCTGGGGGTAGCTCAAGTGGATAATATTCCTATTCCAGTGCATTATAGAAGTTTAGATAGCATAAGAGTCACAAAGGGTGTTCTACATATCAGAATTATAGCAAGGTTCTAAACAGTTCCTAAAACTTCCTAAAGGCACTGTCACGACAGAGTATGTCACGACAGGTAAGTTCAGTTCGAAGACTTAAGCCAAAATTTTTTTTTTATTTTCATAATTTTGTTTTTATTTTTTGACACAAAAATAAACTTAAAATAAACTAATAATTAGACACAAATTGAGACACAACCAACAGTTTCATTAATGGAAGGATTGCCACCCCCAAACTCGAGGGTTGCATTGCCCTCAATGCATGACAGAATGAAATAAAAAAAACAAAAAAGAAAATACATCACAAAATAGATAAAACAACAAAGACATCAAAATATAAGAAACGAAACTTAATTTGAGGAGTTGTCGTCGCTGTTGCTGCTGATTTGGAGCTGCCAGGGGGCAGTGACCTTCATGGCAGGGGCTGGCAGGTTTCTAGGGGAGGTAAAGGCCGGTTTCTTCTTTGCCTCTCGAGGTGGCTGGACACATGTCGGTGAGATGCGTGGGGGCTGGTCCAGGACCTCGAGATCATCATCGGAGCTGTTGCTGCTGCTGCTGGAAGATCTGCCTTGGCAGGGCCCTTCAACAGTCTCATTGAGCTTCTTCCTTTTCATCAGAGGGTAGTCCTTTGAGATATCTCGTGCTACGGAGGGCTCGAAGTTAGAATCCTGCAAGACGGAAAAGGAGGAAAACCCTTCAAAGTATTTGGGGTCGATCTCTGGTAGGGGGTCCTTCCTCTTCTCTCCTCTAGCAGTGGCAGACTTTCTGTCGCCTTCGCCTGTCGTGGCAAGTGTAGGTGCGGAGGCAGCAGAGGGGGTTTTGGGGCTCGCAGTAGGGATGGGGCAGCAAAGAACGTTTCTGGGAAGGAGGGGAATTATACATGGGTAAAATGTAAATTATTTTGAATGAAATTTACCGTTGCAGCTGTGAAGTCCCTCATAAAGCCCATCAGTCCGAGTTGTCGTTCCTCCATCTTTTTCAGCATCGTCAGAATTTGGCCGGAGGTGTCTGCCGGAGGTGCTGCTGCCGTCTGCTGTGGCTCTACTGCGATAGGTTTTGGGAGCTGAGGCTTGTCGTCGATTCCGTCGTGGCAGATGGGTTGATGTACGACAGAGGGGTGGCAGCTTTCAACTCCATCAGACTATAAATATTCCGCTGCGTCCACCCTTTTCCTTGGACCTTTACGTCCTCCTCAATTTCCGGTACATTGTAGCCCCTGCAGATGGTGGTGATGAGGTAGGGGAAGACGAGGGGGCCCGACGGTCGGAGCGCACATTCGAGGATTTCGTCCCGGAGGTAGCGACCGACATTAATTTGCCTCTCGTTTAAAATAGAATGGACAAGGGCTAACCTCGGTCTATCGACAGTGCTGTTGTGGGAGGTACCATGAGACGCTTTTTGAGGAAGTGATTCCATAATTTGGCTTGTGGAGTCAGATTGGTTCTCCTCACGGTCCATCGGTGTTTAGGGTCGTCGTTCCACTCCGTTCCTTCTTTTGTAACCTCTGCCATGACAGCGTTATAGTCTGCCGGCAACAGACTATTCACGAACCTCCTGTGGGCATCCTCCCTCTTCCTCACGTACAGCCCGTATAATGTGTTGATGTATGCAGGCGCGATAGAGATTTACTTGCCTCGAACGGTTACTTTCGTGGCATCCTTACTGTCGACGGCAGTGTAAAACTCTCAAACGAGGGTTATATTCATCTCCTCGGGTTGGGCAGCAAATTTCTGCCACTTAAGGGCTTGAATTTTCTTGGCTATAAAGCTCTCTAGTACCTTTTGGCAGATTCTATGGAAGCGAACCGGTTGGGAATGGCATTGTGACTTGGGGTTGATACTGTCGTGGCAGAAGTGGAGGCAGCGCTGCGGCGGGTGTATATGCTAGCCATTTCAAGGACTGTAGCAAAAATGAAAAGAAATTTTTAAGATCTAAAATAGAGGAAGCAGGTTGAGAGAATGAGAATGAGATGAAAAATGAATAGGGAGTGGGGTTTATATAGAATGGGGATTTTCTGTCCGTTGGGTCTGTAACGGCAGGCGCGAATAACGGGGCCAGCTGTTACGCGGTTTCTGACGCGTTTGTCACGCGTTTCCGCGTCTGCTGCGCGTCTGTTACGCATTTGCGTGTCTATCGCGATAGCTCTGTGACAGGTTGTTTTCTCCGCGTCTATTGCGACAGCTGGTGACAGGTTGTGATGACAGACTCGTTTGTTGGGCTTTTTGGGCTGCTGTGAATGCGGTGGGCTGGTTCATTCCTTCTCTTTGCTTTGCTTCCTTTATTTCTTAAAAGTAATTAAATAAATTAATTAAAATAAAATCTTGGTTCCTAAAATAAATAAAAATCTTAATTCATAATAAATAAAATAAAATAAAAACTAATTTAAATTAGGGATGCCTTGAGGGGAATCTCCTAAAGTAACTACTTCATGCATCCTTGGGGCTTCAGTCCCCTGATAATGCTTGAGTCTCTGTCCATTGACCTTGAACTGGTGCCCTTCTTTCAGTGATTTGATTGTAATGGCACCATGGGGGAAAACTTGGACAACCTGGAAAGGACCAGACCACTTAGATTTGAGCTTTCCTGGGAAAAGCATCAACCTTGAGTTGAACAACAACACCTGTTGCCCTGGGCAGAATTGTCGTGGTAGCAGTTTCCTGTCGTGCCACTTCTTGATTTTGTCCTTGTAGATCTTGGCATTGTCGTAGGCCATTGCTCGAATTTCCTCGATCTCATTCAAGTCTAGTAGCCTTTTCTGCCCTGCCTTATCCCAGTCTATATTCACTGCCTTGATAGCCCAGTAAGCTCTGTGTTCTATCTCAACAGGTAAATGACAGGTTTTCTCATAGATGAGTCTATAGGGTGACATCCCAATGGCGTTTTGAACGATGTTCTATAGGCCCAGAGTGCATCATTGAGATATAGAGACCAATCCTTTTGAGTGGGTTTAACCATCTTCTCTAGTATGTTCTTTACGTCTATGTTTGATATCTCGGCCTGCCCATTGGTTTGAGGGTCGTATGATGTTGCAATCCAGTGCTTTACTCCGTATTTTCTCAAGGCAGCATCAATTACCCTGTTATCAAAGTGTCTCCCCTCATCACTAATTATCGCCCTTGGGATGCCAAATCTGGAGAAGATGTTCTTGTGAAGAAATCTTTGAATAGTTTTGGCGTCGATTTTCTAAGTGGCGATCGCTTCTACCCATTTTGACACATAATCCACTACAAATGAGATGTACAGGTTCCCACAAGATGTTGGTAATGGTCCCATGAAGTCGATTCCTCATACATCGAAGATTTCGACCTCTAATATGTTCTACAGTGACATCTCATGCCTTCTCGATATGTTCTCAGTCCTTTGGCACTTGTCACAGCCTTTTGTAAAAAGCTTGTGCATCCTTGAGCAATATGGGCCAATAGAGACCGAATTGCAGAACATTGGCAGCGGTTTTGTTTCCACCTAGGTGTCCTCCATACGGGGAAGCATGGAAGTGATGAAGCACAGCTTCCTGTTCATCCTGGGGTACGCATCTCCTGATAATCTGATCTGCACAATGTTTGAAAAGAAGAGGTTCGTCCCAATAATAATGTTTTGTATCATTTTGGAACCTCTTCCTTGCTTGGTAATTAAGTTCATGAGGTAGTAAACCGCTTACAATGTAATTATAAAAGTCAGCGTACCAAGGGTTTTCAGAAAGCTTACCTGCCCCCATGGCTGTCGCGGCAGAGCTGGTGGCAGCAAACAACTGCTCATATGGGAAGGTCTCCAATATGTTGGTCCTACCTGTGGATTGACTCATTCCCGTCTCCATCCTCGACAAGTGGTATGCTACTTGGTTCCCTGTTCCATTTTTATCCTTGATATCAATGTCAAATTATTGCAGCAGCAGAATCCAACGTATCAATCTAGGTTTTGCATCCTTTTTCGTGAACAGATATTTCAGTGATGAATGGTCTGTATGGACCACCACCTTTGTTCCAAGTATGTACGGACGGAACTTGTCGATTGAGAACACCACTGCTAATAGTTCCTTCTCTGTCGTGATGTAGTTGACTTGGGCATCATTTAGTGTTTTGTTGGCATAGTAAATCACATGGAAGAGCTTATCCTTCCTCTGCCTTAATGCTGCCCCGAAAGCATAGTCACTGGCATCACACATTATCTCAAATGGCAAACTCCAGTTTGGTGGTTGTACGATCGGGGCTGTTACCAGCTTCTCCTTTAGAATTCTAAATGCCTCAGAACATTCAGTATTAAAATCAAAGGGGCGATTCTACTCCAACATGTGGCATAAGGGTTTGGTAATCTTCGAGAAATTTGCTTTAAACCGTCGATAAAACCCGACATGCCCCAAGAACCTTCGGATCCCCTTGACTGTGGTGGGTGGCGGCAGCTTTTCGATGTCCTCTATTTTGGCTCTGTCCACCTCTATGCCGCGACAACTCACCTTGTGCCCTAATACTATTCCTTCATCCACCATGAAGTTACACTTTTCCCAGTTCAAAACCAGGTTCGCCTCTTCGCATCTTTAAAGAACCTTTTGTAAGTTGCCTAAGCAACCTTCAAAACTGTCTCCAAAGACGAAAAAGTCGTCTATGAAAATCTCTAGGAAATCCTCCACCATGTCGGAGAATATTGCCATCATGCATCGTTGGAAGGTTGTTGGTGCATTGCAGAGCCCAAATGGCATTCTCTGAAAGGCATAGGTGTCGTACGGGCATGTGAAGGTAGTTTTCTCTTGGTCCTCCGGTGCAATTGCTATCTGATTATAACCTGAGTAACCATCAAGAAAACAATAGTAAGGTTTCCCCGCTAATCTATCAAGCATTTGATCAATAAAAGGCAAGGGAAAATGGTCTTTTCGGGTAGCTTTATTAAGCTTCCGGTAATCCATACAAACCCTCCAACCGGTCACACTCCTGGTTGGGATTAGTTCATTTTCTTCGTTGGTTACCACGGTTATGCCTCCCTTTTTGGGCACACACTTGCTATCCGAGATGGTGTATATGATTCCGGAGTCGAGCCATTTGATAATCTCTTTCCTCACCACTTCTCGCATAGCCTCGTTCAAATGTCTTTGGGCATCAATAGTCGGCTTATGATCATCCTCCAAGAGAATCTTGTGCATGCATAATGCCGGACTGATGCCTTGGAAATCAGCTATAGTCCATCCAATAGCCTTCTTATGCTGTTGTAGCATTCTGATTAGCTGCTGCTCCTGTTTCTGCACTAACTTGGAAGAGATGATTATGGGCAACATATCATTCAAACCAAGAAAGACATATTTAAGCTGCCCTGGCAGGGGCTTAAGATCTAGAACATGTGGCTTTTCAATCGAAGGCTTCTGGATTATATGTTTATTCGAGGTATAATTAAGAGGCTCGAAGAACTTACCTGGACAAGTGCCTATCCAATTTACCTCCTCATGACCTTCAGCGTTGGATGTTTCTGAGTCGGAGGAGTCACTGTCGTCGTTGCTGTCGTGACAGTCTTCCAGGTGACTGTTGTGGCAGTGACCAATCTTTCTGTCGTGGCAGCTTGACATGATGCAGGGTTGGTCAGGGATTACTTCAGAGATTGCGTTGCACTCTTCTTCTGCATCAGCATGTTTAATTGCTTGGAGAACATTGAGTTTAATATCTTGATCATTCACTCTCATGGTCAATTCTCCTTTCTCCACATCGATCACGGTTCTGCCTGTGGCTAGGGAGGGTCACCCCAGGATGATCGGTGCATTTTCATCTGCTTCACAGTCTAAAACAAGAAAGTCAGCAGGAAAAATAAATTTATCCACTCTTACCAGAATATCTTTGATCTTCCCTTCTGGTTGTACATAAGAGCAGTCAGCCAGCTGCAGCATGACTGTCGTGGGCCTTACTCGTCCAATACCTGATTTCTAAAACACAGATTTGGACAATAGATTTTTGCTAGCACCAAGATCACAAAGTGCCTTACCCACGAATTTGTCACCAATTATGCACGGTATGATGAAGCTCCTAGGATCCTTCTTCTTCTAGGGTGGATGCATGTGTAAGATAGTCATGCATCCTTCTGTCATCTTCGCCGTTTCGAATTCCCCAAGTCTGGACCTTTTTGACATGGAGTCCTTGAGAAATTTTGCATAACCGGACATCTGCTTGATGGTCTCTAACAACGGTATGTTAATGTGCACCTGCTTAAAAATATCATAAATCTTTTTGAGCTAGTACTCATGTTTCTGTTTCTATAACCGCTATGGAAAGGGAGGTGGGGGACGGTAATCGTCAAGACGTCCTTCACATGGTATTCGGATCTAAGGAGGTTTAGGTTCTTCCACATCCTCTGTTTGCTCCTCTATCCCTTCTGTTGTCGCAGAAGGTGATTCGACAACAGGTTGTTCTTCCTCTGTCGGGGCAGTGTTCACGGCAGGTGTATTTAGGGTCGGTTCCTTACTTGGTATGTTCTTCATCTCCGTCCCTTGTAACTGTTTCCCACTTCTAGTTGTGATTGCTTTACACTGCTCATGTGTGGGTTTTCTAGCGACCTCAGTATCACTAGGGAATCCTTCGTTTTGCCTTGGCTTGATATGCTGGGAAACTTGGCCCATCTGTGTCTCCAGCGATTTCAGAGTAGCCTCATGGTTTGTCATCCTCATTTCTGTATTGTCTATTAATGATTCAGTTTTTTTGACAAAGTGATCCATGTTCTCCATGTAAGCTCTTGTTTGTGACATAAATGTTGCCAATGTCTGCTCCAGTATACTAGGTGCGGCTGCCGGCTGCTGATGTGGCTGTTGTCGTGACAGAGTTCTGGGTGCCCCTTGGTTTTGGTTGTTCTGCATTGGAGGATTCAGTGCATTGTTCGGATTGCTCCAGGAGAACTTAGGATCTTTCCTCTAGTTACGATTGTAATTGTTGGAATCATAGTTTCTTGACTTGTTATAATTCCCAACATACATCCCTTCTTCCAACTGTAAAGGACAATCTTCTGAACTGTGATTCCCACTACAGGTTTCACATACCTCTTCTGCAGAGTATGCGGCTTTAGAATCTTTCTGATGCAGATTTTCCACTACCTTTGTGAGGTACACAACCTGTGATTTCATCGAATTGTCAGCATCATAATCCTTTACAGATATCCCTCGTTTTCCCCCTCTCCTAGTAGTAGGAAATTGCTCATCGTTTTTTGCTAAATTCTTCAACACTATCATTGCCTCGTCTGGTTCCTTATCCAGTATTAGCCCATTTGCTAATGAATCTATTCTCAGACGAGTGTGTGCATTGGTAGTGTTGTAGAATTTGACGACCTGATTCCACACGGGGAATCCGTGCATCGGGCAGTTCTGAAGAAGAGTTGTAAATCCGTCTTATGCCTCGTGCATTGGTTCGTCATCCTCCTGTTGAAAAGTAGCAATTTCGTTACGCAATCTTTCAGATAGATGAGAAGGAAAACGAGATAAAAATTCACGAGAGAGATCTGCCCAAGTTCGTATTGAACCTGGCGTTAGTTTATTCCACCAAGTCTTAGCTATGTCTCTCAATGAATGAGGAAATAACCGGAGCCTCAGTACTTCCAGATTTATTCTTGGCAATCTAAACAATCTACAGATTTCTTGGAACGTTTTCAGATGTTCTCGGGCATCCTCAGTTGCAGAACCACTAAACTGGCCAGCGGAATTTATCATCCTGAACATAACAAGTTTCAGCTCGAAGTTCTCAGCTTCCACATCTGACAGGGTGGTTTCCAGTTCAACATGGTCATTGACCATGTAGTCGCGGCAGGACTGTCGTGCGGCAGCGGCAACAAGCCGTTCATTCCTGACATCTTTGGGAGGATTATCAATAACCCTCTGGTCATTGTTGTGTGGGTCATCCACCCCATTGTTCTGCCTTCCGTTCACCATTGCTTCTAGTTGCTTCTCAAGATAGTTGTTTCTTGCTATCAATAGTCGGGCTTGGTTCCTGAGTTGATACGTGTGTTCGATTTCGGGGTCTAGTTCGTACTTAGCTTCTTTGCCTCGTCTAGATCTTCGCATAAGCAAACAGAAAACCTTGTGAACAACACAAGGTAAATAATACCACTAAAAATAGAAAAAGAAAAAGTGCAGTAATAGTAAGGGTAAATATATGTTCCCAGTCCCCTGCAACGACGCCAAAAACTTGTTGTGTGTAAAAGAGTCCTATCACAAATAGTGCAAGTGTACACGACGCAAGTAGTAAAGTGATACTTGGAGTATCGGATATCGTCTCCACAGGGATTGGAAATAATTATATCCTAGAATTGTTGCACAAGAGAGAGAAAGAGTTTAATTGGATTGTAAAGTAATATTGATAAACAACTAAAATAAAAGAGTAACGAATCAGGTTTAAGAAATAGGCCGGTATTGATTTGCTCAGTAGTGCAGGTGTTGCACTGTAAGAGAACATCTGTTCTGTCGTCGTCCCTGTCGCGGCAGAAGTCTGTTGATGTCACGTCAGTGATCACACAACTCTGCACTTCAAGTTTGGCAAGAATCCCTGTTATGACTTGTCCTATCCCTAGGCCCAAGTTCTCTTGACGAACACTTCTTAGATGATACCTCCCGGCGTGAATCGAAGGGTGAACACCAATGTTGTTGAATTCTTCCTTAGCCAGTTAACCTCGTACTTATACCTAAGTCGAGATGGCTTAACCATAAACTGGAAAACGTGTATTTATTCTGTTCGTATGCTTGACTCTCTCGATATCAAACAAATGGATAATCTCACAATGCTCTCCTGATACTCTTGCGAGATATGAAAAACAGAATAAATAAACTACTTTATAGAATCAACCCTTAGCCCTAGGGGGAGTTTAGAACATGATGAAGAGGGAAAACGACAAGGGTTTTGAGGAAGACGGCTAGGAATGAGATATCCTTCCCTAGGTCGAATTACATGCCTTTATATAGGCCTTGGGTCCAAGTTTTCTAATATGGAAAGAATACAAGTTTAAACTAAAGTACAACTCTATTGGAGATTAAATCTTCTGAGTATATGCCTTTAATTCATCCTTTTTTCTTGCCTTGAGTTTCTTCCTTGGACTTTGGGCTTGGCCTTCATTCTAGCTCAGGGCTCAAAAAAATATAGGAGTGGCCCACGACAGACCGGCTTTAAGTCCTTTATCCGTGGAGCTCCACTTCACTTGTCCACTTCATCCTTCTATCGTCATGGCTGCCACAGCAGTTACCACGACAGCGTGTGCTCTTCGACTCCAGTTCAGTGATCCAACTCTGCTCCTTTGCTGCCCTGAGTCTGCCGCAACATACACCTGCAAAAGTGACCAAAATCAGTAGCAATTGTGCCATTTTATCTAATTGTGATGTATATGCATAAATCTATCCTAAATGCAATGAAATATACTTGAATGCAGCATAAATACGGGTAAATGAGGGGTAATATATAGAACTTTTATACACTCAACAGCCGATATATGTCATGATTTATTGCGGCGTTTTTGAACCTAAACGCCACTGTAGATCATGATATGTTCCGGCGTTTGTGGGCTAAAATGCCGCTATAGGTCATGATTTATTCCGGCGTTTTTACTAGCGCCACTAATGCTTTTAGCGACGCTTAGAACGTCGCTATAGAGCAAAAAACGCCGCTAAAATCCCCGTCTGGTGTGGTGACTCCACTAAGTCAAAATTTATTTACTTGATCAAATACCTACCCCTAACCTACGGTGTGTAGCGTGCTTTTATATTCCAAAACTTTCTATCTTTTTTCTCTTTTTGATTGAAATTAATGTCCCATAATTTCTCGTACAGTCGTACCTTTTATATTCAAGTGATTTTTATTTTGTTTCTGCATTGTTGTTTTGTTCTCTTTTGCAGAAAATTGATCAACGGACCTTGGAGTGATGGATTTGGTTGTTAACATAGACTCTGAACTCCCTTTTTGCGAGTTTGATTTGAAAGTTTTTTCCCATCTTAGAATAAAGTTCAAAAAAACCATATTTAAGAGAAGTACAATTTTAAATAGAAACCGACGGTCTTATTAAAAAAATTAAATTACAATAAGGATTTATAACTAGCATTGTAAACTGAATAAATAATTTAGACTTTTTTTATAACATTGACACAAAAAATTAGTCATTTTAGATCATAAAAGGACCACACATAGAAAAAGTTAAAATCTCAACTAAAAGACTCGAACGAAAAATAATACAAACAAATCTGACTGTATTGGTAAACAAACCACAAAAGAGGATTAAGCTATTGAAAGAACACCGAAAATAGAAAATCAAAGCCGAGCGTCGTGAGAAACTATCCACGAATGCAAACCGTGTATCCAAATTAAATCTCGAACTCAATAGGAACGGTCAAAACGATCGAAAAAAAGAGAAAATGTATACAATGGTAGAGAAAAACATGCGACAATGACTGTTGCGTGTAAAATACTCTATCGCAATTGTAGTGCAAGTGTACACGACGCAAGTAGTAAAGTGATACGAAGTATCGGATATCGTCTCCACAAGGATTGGGCTAATAGCTTCACCTTGTTCACTGCACGAAGTAAAGGAAATAGTTTAGAAGATTGTCACGAGAATAATAAGATAAAACGCAAAATAAAAGATTGAGTTATCAAGATAGAGAGAATGGGCTGGTATTGAGTTGCTTGGTAGTGCAGGTATTGAATTGCTTAGGGTCTCCAGTTCTGTCGTCGCTCCCGTCGCCGACAGCACCTGTCGCGGCGTCTGTCCGTTGGCAGTCGCGGCAGCAGACACACAAACTCTGTACTTCAAGTTTGGCAAGAATCCCAGATCTGCCTTGCCCTATCCCTAGGCACAAGTCTGTCGATGAACACGTCTTTGATGATACCTCCCGGCGTGAATCGAAGGATGAACACCGATGTGTATGAATTCTTCCTTAGCCACTTAACCTCGCCTTATCCCTAAGCACGAGATGGTTCAACTATAAACTAGAGAACGCGCTCTTATCTCTTTCGTATACTTAACTCTCCCGATGCTAAGTAAATAGATAACCTCACAATGCTCTCCCGATGCTCTTGCAAGATATTAAAACCAAGATAAAAGAACTTGAAGTTTATTTTATTGAACTGAAAAATCCTAAAACAAAGCAACCCTTGCAACTACTTTACAAAACAACCCGTAGCCCTAGGGGGAATTTAGAACATGTCGGTGACGGGTGGACGGCAGGGGTTTGGTTTTGGTTATGGGGTAATCGGTTCTGCTCCTAGGTTAAATCTATGCCCTTATATAAGCTTTGGGCTCAAGTTATCTAAGGTAACAAGGATTACAACTTTAATTAAAAGTAAGATTCTAATAAAGACTAAATCTCTAAAGTCTCCTACTTTCCAGCCGCATCCCTATTTTGTGGGAATTCCTTTCCTTGAGCTTTGGCTTGACATATCTTTTGATCCGGGGCTTGGAAAATTATTTGGCTTCCACACGACAGACGAGCAGATTTTTCTCTATCTATCGAGGTCCACTTGACTTTTCCTCTTCATAAATCTGTTGTCACCTTGCTGTCGTGACAGGTCCATGACAGGTTCGTCTTCTTCGGCTGCTTGTCCAGTTCAGCTTTCCTGCTTATCTGCCCTGCGCCTGCCTCCATCGTCTACTATGACAGATACCTGCAAAAATAGCCATCTTTTAGTAGAATCCGTGCTTTTAATCCTTTTGTGATGTTTTACTAAAAACTAACCTAAATGCAATGCAATGATGCTTGAATGCAGCAGAAATATGGGTTAAAAAGGGTGTAAATAATAGAACTTTTACACACTCAACACACCCCCAAACTCAAGTCTTTGCTTGCCCTCAAGCAATTAAACCTAAAGAAAAATGAAAATTTTTGTGTTGGCCTTCAAACAGTGAACTGTCCCTTACCCGTCGCTCATTCTCTATGGCGGCAGCAACCTGTCGGAAAGGTTAGGATCTATCCAGAATCTCCCTATAGTTCTCGTGCAGTGTGTGCATGCTTGTGAACAGTTATATGCTAAGACTCTCTTAGTTTCACTAGAATATTCAACTCCTTAACTCGAATTTTTATGCCAAAGTTTACTTTCTTGAAGACACATTTTCATGCTTCTTTTTCTTCTATTTTTAAGCTAAGTTTTTCTAGAGCCAGTTTCGGGCACCTCTAGTTAGCTTCCTAGAGCCGGTTTCGGGCACCTCTAGGTTTTTAATTTTCTTTTGCTAAACTTCTTTCCTAGAGCCAGTGTTAGGCACCTCTAGGGGCTATTCAAGTTCTAAGCATCCTATTCTAGTTTGGCTAAAAGAAATCTAAGCAATATAACAGTCACAAAAGTGTTTAAGTTTCCAGAACTATAGAAAGGCTCTAAACTTTTCCTTAACATGTCCTAAAGATGCTGTCACGACAGAGCCGTCATGACAGGTAAGTTAACTCCACAGTTTTAAGCCAACAATTTTAATTTTCTGATTTTTTTTAAAGATAAAATAAATAAATAATAAGACACAACAAATAATAAATAGATGTGCTAAAGACTCCATTAAAGATGGAGGGTTGCCTCCCCCAAACTCAAGGGTTGCATTGCCCTTAATGCAAAATGAAATGAAAAATAAAAGGAAGAAAAAAAGTACATCACAAAATATAAAAACAGGCAGCAGTAAGAGGAAAATAAAGACTTAAATTTTCACTCGCTATCCTCGCTGCTGCTGCTGACGCGGATCTGATGGCGGCGTCTGCGTTGCGGAGGGGGCTGGGCAGGTTCAGGAGCAGGTTGATCAGCAGGTTCATCGGCCGGTGGAGAGGTAGGTGCATCGGCAGGTTGAAGGGCAGGTTGCTCCACTAGCCGGACGTCAGAACTGTTGCCACTATCCCAGCTGCTGCTCGTGGTGGTGCTGGCTTTTGGCAGCCGTTTCTTGTCTGCCACATGCTTAATTCTTTTCACCCTCGTAAAGTCCCTCTCCAAATTCCTCCGGAGAAGAGGGCTGTCATCAGTGGCAGGTCGTTTGGTTCCTCGAGGGGAGGTGTCTGCCGGAGTGCTGCCGGCTGCCGTCGGGGCAGGGGATGGTGTGGAAGTGGCAGAATGTGTATGGGGAGAGACAGGTGGTGTGGGAGTAGGGGAGGGGATATGGAAATAATGGGCGGGGAAGGTGGGGAAGATGACATCCGAATAATATAAAGTATTAGTGATGAAATTTACCGTTGCATTTGAGAAGTCACGGATAAAAGTCATCAAACCCATTTGGCGCTCCTCTACCCTTAGGATGGCAGCAAGGATGTGGGCAGACTGATCTGTCGGAGCGGTGTCGGCGGCAGCTTCTGGGGCAGGTTCGGTGGCAGGTTCATCATCGGAATCAGCAGGAGGGGCATTTGGGTCGAAGGCGTTGAGGGGTGATACGACTATGACCTCCATGAGGCTGGAGATGTTGTTGTCAGTCCAGCCGCTGCCCGTTTTGATTTTGTCGGAGGGTTCCTCTGGTACGGCAGCACAGCGGCAGAGGGCGGTGATGGTGAACGGCAGGCAGAGTCGTGAGTCCGATCGGAAGGCACAATCGAGGATGCTGTCCCGCATGTACCTGCCCACATTGATGGGCCTGTCATGCATGATAGAGTGGATGAGGGCCAGCCGCTGTCGGTTGACTGTCGTGTGGTGGGACGAGGGCAGGATACGCTTTTTGATGAAAGCGTTCCATAGTTTTGCTTCAGGGAGTAGCTGCGCCCTATTGACGGAGTGGGGGTTCTTCTTGCTGGTGGTCCAAGTCGTCCCAGCCTCTGTCAGCTCCATCATGACAGCATCATGGGCGGCAGCGTCGAGGGTGTCCCAAAATTGTTGGTGAGCATCATCATTGGGGCCAAAGAAGAGACCGAACATGTGGTTGATGCTGTTGGCGGTGAAGGGTACTGCCACTCCTCGGACGGTGACAGATGTCGCCGTTTTGCTGTCGATGGCTTCGTAAAATTCTCGAACCAAAGTATCATTTAACTCTGTCGGCTGCTCGGCAAAGTCCTCCCATAGCTGTGCTGTTATGGCCTTCACAATGAACGGCCGGAGTCCCATATGGGGAGCATCTCTGTTGTAAATGAAGCCACGCTCCTCCCATAGTTCCTTGTTGGCGAAGGGGGATGCTGCTGCTGAAGAGGAAGCGGCAGCAGCGGTACGACGAGTTTGTCTCGACGACATTTTGGTTGCAAGGGCTGTGAAAGAAAGAAAACAAATAAAGCTAGAAGAGAAAACAAGAGAGAAAAATTCAGAAGTGATGAAAATGAAAGGGAGAACGGGGTTATATAGCTGTTGGGTATCTGCCCATTTAATGCCGCAACGGCAGGCGGGAATAACGGGGCGGCAGATTGGATATAGCGTGTCTGACGCGTCTGACACGCATTTATGCGTCTGCTGTGCGTCTGCCGCACGCTTCTGCGTCTGCAGTGTCAGCCTGTTGACAACCTGTCACATTCGTCTGCGCCGGCAGCTGAAACGACAGGTTATCATAAATGGGCTTTATTGGGCTGGTGGATGGGCGGTGTTCTTGGGCCACTTCTTCTTTCTCACTTGACTCCTTTATTTCCTAAAAACTGAAATTATAAAAACAAAACATTATTCGAATAAAATAAATGTAATTCCTAATAAATAATATTAAAATAGAAATAAAAATAAAAATGATGTTAAATTAGGGATGCCTTGTGGGGCATCACCTAAAGTAACCACTTCCTGTATTCCTGGGGCTTCAGTCCCCTGATAGTGCTTGAGGCGTTGTCCATTGACTTTGAATTGGTGCCCGTCCTTTAATGATTGAATTGTAATGGCACCATGGGGAAAAACTTGAACCACTTGGAACGGGCCAGACCATCTAGATTTGAGCTTCCCTGGAAAGAGTTTCAATCTAGAATTAAACAACAACACAAGCTGCCCTGGGCAGAACTGTCGTGGCAGCAACTTCTTGTCATGCCACTTCTTAGTCTTTTCCTTGTAAATCCTTGCATTGTCGTAGGCCATTGTCCGTATTTCATCGATCTCATTCAAATCTAACAGCCTTTTCTGGCCTGCCTTGTCCAAGTCCATGTTTACTGCCTTGATTGCCCAATATGCTTTGTGCTCGATCTCGACAGGCAAGTGACAGGTTTTCCCATAGATTAGTCGAAAAGGAGACATGCCCAATGGAGTCTTAAAAGCTGTCCTGTATGCCCATAATGCATCATTCAGAAGCAAAGACCAATCTTTCCTAGTTGGTTTAACCATTTTTTCAAGAATGTTCTTCACTTCCCTATTGGATATCTCAGCCTGTCCATTGGTCTGTGGGTGGTATGCTGTCGTGATCCTGTGCTTGACACCATATTTCCGTAAGGCGGCAGCAATTACCCTGTTGTCAAAGTGTCTCCCTTCATCACTGATAATTGCCCTATGGATGGCAAATCTAGAAAAGATGTTTTTGTGCAAAAACTTTTGGACCGTTTTGGCATCATTCTTTTGAGTTGCGATTGCTTCTACCCACTTGGAGACATAATCCACTGCTAGGAGGATGTAAAGATTTCCACACGAAGATGGAAAAGGTCCCATAAAATCAATCCCCCAAACGTCGAAGATCTCGACTTCTAAAATATTTTGCAGTGGCATCTCGTTTCTCCTCGAGATGTTACCTGTCCGCTGGCACCTGTCACAGTTTTTGTAAAATTCCTGTGCGTCCTTATACAATGTCGGCCAGTAGAACCCTGACTGCAGCACCTTGGCAGCAGTTTTATTGCCTCCTAAGTGTCCTCCATATTGTGAAGCATGACAGTGATGGAGAATGTCTTCTTGTTCTTCTTGTGGTACACATCTCCTTATAACCTGATCTGCCGCCATTGCTGTCGCGACAGCTATTGCGGCAGCAAAGAGCTGCTCATCTGGGAAGGTCTCTAGTATGTGTGTCTCATCTAAAGGTAGACTCTGTCCTGTCTCCAACCTCGACAAGTGGTCTGCCACCTGATTTTCTGTCCCCTTTTTGTCTTTGATCTCAAGGTCGAACTCTTGTAATAGCAAGATCCACCGTATCAATCTCGGCTTGGCATCCTTCTTTGCAAATAAGTACTTGAGGGCAGAATGGTCGGTGTGCACTATTACTTTCGTCCCAAGTATATAGGAACGAAACTTGTCGATGGAGAACACCACAGCTAATAGCTCCTTTTCTGTTGTGGTATAGTTCACTTGGGCATCATTCAATGTTTTGCTGGCATAATATATGACATGAAACAGCCTGTCTCTGCGCTGCCCAAGTGCTGCCCCGACAGCATAGTCACTAGCATCACACATAATTTCAAACGGTTGTGTCCAGTCTGGTGGCTGTACTATGGGGGCTGTCACTAACTTTTCCTTCAGAACCTTGAATGCTTCAGTACATTCCTCATTAAAGTCAAAGGGTCGGTTCTGCTCTAAGAGATGGCATAACGGCTTGGTGATTTTTGAGAAATTTGCAATGAATCTCCTATAAAAACCAGCATGCCCTAAAAAACTCCTAATGCCCTTGACTGTGGTTGGCGGCGGCAGCTTCTCTATGACCTCTATTTTTGCCCTGTCGACTTCTATCCCACGGCAGCTAATCTTATGGCATTTTTCCCAATTAAGAACAAGATTAGCTTTTTCACATCTTTCAAGTACCTTTTGAAGGTTGCCGAGGCAGCTCTCAAAATCGTCTCCAAAGACGGAAAAATCATCCATGAAGATCTCAAGGAAGTCCTCTACCATGTCGGAGAATATTGCCATCATGCACCTTTGGAAGGTGGCAGGTGCGTTACAGAGGCCGAACGGCATCCTCCTAAATGCGTATGTTCCGTAGGGGCATGTGAAAGTCGTTTTCTCTTGGTCCTCCGGTGCAATAGCAATTTGATTATACCCTGAATAACCATCAAGAAAACAATAGTAAGGTTTACCCGCTAATCTATCAAGCATTTGATCAATAAAGGGTAAAGGAAAGTGGTCGTTTCGGGTAGCTTTGTTAAGCTTCCGATAGTCCATACAAACCCTCCAACCGGTCACAGTTCTGGTTGGGATTAACTCGTTGTTTTCGTTGGTTATCACGGTCATGCCTCCTTTCTTGGGAACACATTGCACCGGGCTTACCCATTTGCTGTCGGAGATAGCGTAAATAATGCCAGCATCTAACCATTTAATTATTTCTTTACGCACTACCTCCTTCATCGCAAGGTTTAACCGCCTTTGGGCATCAATAGTCGGCTTATGATCTTCCTCTAGTAGGATTTTGTGCATACAGATTGCCGGACTAATGCCCTGAATGTCTGCTATCGTCCATCCTATCGCCCTTTTATGCTGCCTCAACATGTCGATCAGCTGTCGTTCCTGTTCCTGCGGCAGCTTAGCAGAGATGATTACAGGCAGTGTGTCATCACAACCAAGATAAGCATATTTAAGCTGCCCTGGCAGGGGCTTAAGGTCTAAGACAGGTGGTTCAACAGTAGAGGGCTTTTGGATTAAATGGTTATCTGAAGTGTAATTCAAGGGTTCGAATAACTTACCTGGACGATGGTCTAACCAGTTTACCTCCTCATGACCTTCAGTATCAGATGTATCGGATTCAGAGGAGTCGCTGTCGTCGGTGATGTCGTCATTGCTGTCGTCGTCACTGTCGTGACAGGCTTGTAGGTGGCTGTCGCAGCAGTGACCAAATTTTATATCTCGGCAGCTCAACCTGATGCAGGGTTGATCAAAGGTCACCTCAATGATGGCCTTGCATTCCTCGTCCACATCGGCATGTTTCATTGCTTGGAGAACATTCAACTTAATTTCTTGATCGTTCACGCGCATGGTGAGTTCTCCTTTCTCCACATCAATCAATGATCTTCCCGTGGCTAAGAAGGGTCGCCCTAGGATGACCGGTGCGTTCTCATCTGCCTCACAATCTAAAATAAGAAAGTCAGCATGAAAAATAAGCTTATCCACTCTTACCAAAATATCTTCAATTTTTCCCTCGGGGTGAACGTAAGAGCGGTCGGCTAGCTGTAGGGTAACTGTCGTGGGCCGCGCCTTGCCAATACCTAATTTCTGAAAAACAGATTTGGGCATTAGATTAACACTAGCACCAAGATCACAAAGTGCCTTACCCACAAATTTATCGCCGATTACGCAAGGTATGAGGAAGCTCCCCGGATCCTTCTTTTTCTGAGTGGCTGCCGATGAAGAATACTCATGCAACCTTCTTGCATCCTTACCGTTTCAAATTCCCCAAGTTTAGATTTTTTAGACATGACATCCTTGAGAAATTTAGCATAACCGGGCATCTCCCTAACAACATCTAACAACGGAATGTTAATATGAACCTGTTTAAAAATATCATAAATCTTTTTAAGTTGAGATTCATGCTTAGCTTGCTGTATCCGTTGAGGGAAGGGTGGTGGGGGACGATAATCAGCAATGCGTCCTTCCCACTGCATGCGAATCTGAGGACGATAATCTTCTTTTTTCTCCTTTGTCGCTTCTGCTGTCGTGACAGGCTCATCGGCAGCAGTCTGTTTATCACCTGTCGGGGCAGCTTCCTCGGCAGGTTTATCCAAAGCAGGGTCCTTTTCTGTTTCAACTTCTTTTTCCGGCCCTGGTAGTATCTTCCCACTCCTGGTAGTAATCGCCTTACATTGCTCATGTGGGGGCGGTCTAGCATTTTCAGTATTGCTAGGGAAACCTCCATTCTGCCTCGGCTTAATATGTTGTGACACCTGACCCATTTGTGTCTCTAAAGATTTCAATGTAGCTTCATGGTTTGTCATTCTCATCTTGGTTTCATCCATAAAGGTTTCCGTCTTCTTGACAAACTGATTAATATTCTCCATGTACGTACCAGTCTGAGACATAAAGGTTTCCAGAGTCTGCTCCAATACACTACTCGTGGCAGGTGGTGGCTGCTGTTGCTGCTGCGGCGGCAGGTGCTGCGGCAGGTTCTGCGGCGGCAGTTGCTGTCTCGTCAACAATCTAGGACCCCCCTGATTCTGATTATATGCTTGCGGATTTAAGGCATTATTAGGATTACTCCAGGAAAATTTGGGATCTTTCCTCCAATTAGGGTTGTAGTTGTTGGAATTGTAGTTTGGCTTGTAATTTCCAACATATTTTCCCTCTTCTATATTTATTGGGCACTCATCCCTACTATGATTTCCCTCACAAGTAGCACAAACTTCCTCGACAGCAAACCCTAAAATTATATATTTCTCGGACTAGCACTATTACAGTGAACTCACCGTTTACAAATTCCGTTTTAACCATTTACAAATGTTACAATGGTTGTTATCTCAGATGAAACTCGTTGTGCATGCACGGAGAGTTCGGATTAGAATTACCCTAATCACCTGACATAAGATTCAAACGAAAATTTAGAGAAAAAAACAAATTCAGAATTTTCCATGCACCTACGGCAAGTTTCAATAAAAAATAATATTTTTTAACTCGTCGTACACGTACGAGGAGTTTATTGTAATGGTGCTAGTTCGAGAAATATAGACTTTTGAGTGCTAATTTAGGAAATTTAGTATGTAGGGGGGGCTATTTTTGCGATTCACCTCGAAAAGACGACGTGCACAGTTTAACATTGTTTTTCAAAAGTATTTTTAGGCCAAAATACTTTTAAGGGCATAAAAGATGTTAAATAAACAACTTTTAAAGAAAAAATAGTCTGAAAAGTGATTTTCAACTCAAATATAAAAGTTGAAAATTTTAGCTTTTGCATTTGAAAAAGTGTTTTCGAGAGCCAAATTACAATTTTGACCTCTATTTTTTGGTTGCCCTCCCAGTTTCTCAGGGATTTTCCCTGACTAATCCAGACTGACCCGCATCATACACTTAGTTTTGGTGGGTGAGTCTCCTTACGTAAATTTTCTGCATACATAAGCCTTCGAACTCGAGACCTGCTAAAGTGATATCAACCTGCTTACCACTTTGGACCAACTCTCATTGGTTAGCCTCTAATTGTTATCTTATGATGTGTTTATTTTATAATTTATAAGATTATAATCTTTTTACCAAGACATAGTTATATGATTAATAAATTATTCATTAGCCTTGGATGTTGCTCGGTGTTGACTGTCGAGCTATAGGCAGCACATGATGCCCTCTTTCACGCGTGAAGGCTTGGATTCAGACAAGTGGAGTTGGAGACAGATAACCGAGAGGTGGTCAAAATTTTTCGTCATGAATCCGATGCTCTTGCAGGTAGTGCCTTAGTGGAAGCTATCCATGGGCTCTTTAGTCGTAACTGGACAACGTGTGTTCGACATGTTCATCGGGAGGATAATGGTGTGGCTGATGGACTCACCGTCTTAAGCTGTGGAGCACTAGTTAGAGATACAAAGTTTCCTGCGGCTCCGATTGAGATCTCTATATTAGTTGATAGGGAGGCTTTTTGATGTTTAAACACCGAGTCTTGTCCTTTCAGTGTTAGCAAAAAAATATTTATTAGTTTAATTTTTTAGATAAAAATTATTTAAGATTTTATATTTTTTTATAGATGACGTACAATTGTAAAAAATATTTTTTTATATTTTATCACAATTTAAGTCAATATATTTCATACATAATAACAACAAAGAATCTGAATAACATATATATATGTATATATAACTTATAACGTCATGTGTAAAATAATCATTTATCTTCTCAAAAGTACTTTTTGACAACAATACTAAAACCTTAAATTTAAAAATAAATAATTTAAACGGTAAACTACACCAGTGACCACAAAACTATTAGGGTTCATTGACATATTTTGACCATCGAACTATCGAACTCGTCAATCAAACCACCAAACTTATTAAATTGACATATTTTGACAACCACCATTAAAAAAACTAACAAAAAGGTGACGTGGCAGTTAACGAATATTTTTAAAATTACACATGTAGTCCTTGTTATTTACCTATAATTTTAATTTGATCCTAATTTTAATTTAATTAATTAAAATTAATCATCCAATCAGATGACGACACGTGTTATCTTATTTAATATTTCATATATTTATTTTCCTCCACTAGGTTAAAGGAAAATTAAAGAGATAAGAAGTGTGGTTGGCATGGTTTAAACCTAGGGCCTCTAGGGTAAAAAACCCATGTCATTACCACTGTGCCAAACCATTTGTATTGATACAAATTACAGCCTTATATATATCTTATAATACAGTAATTGTTAGACAAAAAGAAGTAAAAATGATCGAGAGGGGATTCGAACTTAGGTCATTTGAGATGTGTAAAAACATACAAACCGTTAAATTAAGTCAATTCTTTTAGTTTAAAATTAAAATATTTAAAATTTATTTAAAATATAATTAAAGCAAGATTTAAAATGAAAAAAAATTATGTTTTTATATTTGTAGATTAAATTGAATATTTTTTCTCACATCTAGTTTAATAATTTCATATCTATAATATTAAAACTGTTGTGAATAAAATAACAAAGAACAAGAATAAGAACAAAGAACAAGAACGGAAGAACAAAGAGATGAGAGAAAGATATTTGTATTATTCTCAAATATAGAATTATGTGTACAATGCCTTCAATAAATCATCTATTTATAGGCATAAGAAGTACATAATACATTAAACTCTAATTAATAGAGATAATATTCCTAATAAAAAATAAATCAAACTCCTTAGATAAAGTTCTAATCATGATAGACATCCACATAGATAAATATTCATAACACTCTCCCTTGGATGTCTATGAAGATAGTGTGCCTCGTTAAAACCTTACTAAGATAAAACCCAGTGGGAAAAAATTTCATTAGTGAAGGAAAAAGAGTACACACATCTTTAATACGCATAACATGTTGCCTCATTAAAAAACTTATCAGGAAAACCCATTGGGACAAAACCTCAGTTAAGGGAAAAAGAGTGCAACGTGTATTTACTCCCCCTCATGAAAACATCACAAAAGATCTTTGAATCTTCATAATTCAATCTTGAATATTATTTTTCTAAAGATCGTGAGGGATGAAACTTTGGAGTAATATGTTCTATGATGTATCCACCTTTCAAATTGAGATATACATCATGCATTATTTTCACAAAAGGTAGCTTTTATCATATCTTGTAAAAGTAAATCTACATATCTTTTGGATATGTTGGGTCAATGGTCTTAGCCAAACACATTTTTTGGCTTGCCTCGTGCATAACAATTATTTCTACGACATTTGAGGAGGCAACAACAAATGTTTGAAGATCTAAATGTAATGATCTTTGTATATCCATGGATATTGCTTGACCAACTAATATATGGTGCTTCAAAACCAAGAAAAGATATAATTATTTTTATTCACATCCAACAATCCATATTGAATCTTCTTTAAGATTCTTTCAACTTATGTCCATTCATAGACAAAAAACGCATATTTAAGTGCTCAATCTTTAGGTCGAGACAAAATCACATCTCAAGATTCTTTTTCTCAAATCCTTTCCTTAAATAACCAAATGTTTTGAAAGCTCTTTGGGAGTTCTAATAATATAATGAATCTTGATTCAAATTCCTTTATAAAATACATAAGGAAATCTTATCATTCTTATATTATTTCCTCAATTAGTACTCACTAAGGCGATTATATCAAATGCGCCAAAATATTTAATGAGACATGTCTAAATAAATTTTCTCAAACATTTCCAAATGCTTTTAGCATTTTAAATCCTTTAAGGATAAATAGGGATCCATAAATAATTAGACGCATGTAATATATTTCATACTACCAAAGTAATTGCATCCACCATGAAGTAATTAAAACTCTTCATAAATCATAATTTGTCGTATTTACGACTACTTATTTGTGCCTCACTTGCATTATACCTTTAGGTGTTTGGACTGTTGGTCCAAAAACTTCTCTTTTAGAAGTTCAAAGCGTCTTTCTATATTGGCCAATTCAATATCTATACTTCTTGATAGATTTCCATACAAGATCCTCGTTTTCTTTCTTTACTTCTATAGAAGTATTCTATTTAAAACTATTTGTAAAATTGTTGTCGACAACTTTTCAATTTTCTGGTTCCATTCTCATAATGACATAACTAATCGAGATCTCTTCAAGATTTCAATCTTTATTTTAGGTACCTGAAACTCTTCAAGAGTTATATTATTAGTTATGTCTTGGGTCTCTTCAGGAGCACCCGCCTCCAATATATGATCATCTCATATTACTTTCTATTTACGAGAATTTTGATCATTGGAACCATTTCAGCTATCATGCTTCAGGCATGATTCTCTCGCTCTAACATGTAATTTAAACTTTGAGCATTTTCAGCTGGTATATGAGACTTAATTATTCTCATTAGGTCAGTAAATATGTCTGGCAGTTGACTTGTAATAACATGAATTATTTTATGAACTTCTAGTTCATATACGAGGATCTAGATAATGATAATTCATTTTCCTCTATCCAGCTGATTATTATCTCCCCTGATGTTGAGAAAAATCATGTCATAAATGATTCTCCAATTAATGTTTAAGAATTTAAACATAAATGGAGACTCGTACTCAATATATATTCTCAACCCTTTTTTACTTGCCCATTTTGTGTGTTATGGTGGAGCAATTCTGGTTGTAAGTCGATAAAACAATGTAGATGCATCTACTAAAATCATATAAAACTTTCCACATTTGTGGATATATGAGCTCATATTTCGTTCAGATATGCAAGACATACAATCTCAACTTCAGTACAAGAACTTTAAGTTCTAATTCTTTTGGTAAGTGGGATCATCTATATCCTTTGAGAACAAACAACACAATAACTTCAGGTTCTTTTAGTAAGTGAAATTTAATCAATTCCTTTAAGCAACACAAGAACTTCACGTTCTTTAATAAGTGGAATTTAATTCATTCTTTTTAGAATAAGCACCACAAGAACTACATGTTCTTTTAATACATGTGCATGTAAATCTCAATAATTTCTGCACCATTATTGATCAGGATGGTCTAACCAATCATGCCAACTATATATATGTGTGTATATATCTCTGAATTTGTAAACTTCTTGTTTACCATAACATGTAATTCAATCTCACTTGTACATGTCTAGTACGACCATCAAAATTGTTCCTTTAAATAGGAATATATTTAGCTCTTTCGGAGCTTTCAATTGAAATTATCTTTTGGTAGCAATATAGAGCTCTTCTAGAGCTTTCAACTGACTTTTCGGCTACCAGAACTTATATCCATATTGGCTTATTTCAAATGCCAATTGATAACATATGTTATCTATAATTCCCAAAGGGATATTTTGAGAACTCATATTGCTCTCTTAAAATTTCCACTTATAGTGGTGACGATATTATTACCATTAGCGATAATTATTGCAATATTCACAATTCTGCACTTTTCATAATGTGCTTTCTCTCAAGAATTTATTGCTCTTCTAGAGCATCAATATTTCTAGTACTTTGAGATATAGTACTCACATTATTCCCTTGCATTTAAATGGAAAAATATATTTTATGCTTATGTTGAGCATAAATCGTCACCATAGATTGTATTTGACAAGTAATCATGTTAAACAAAATAAATAAATATCATAATATATAAATATAGATATAAAACGTAAATAATTAATGTGTGTAAAATAAATAAACGTAAAGTAAAGTAAATAAAAATAAATAAGTAATTCTCTTCAAAGTTATGAGAATAATTAGAAGATGATTTATTCCTTTCGAGGGTTATAAGAAAATCAACAACGTCCAAAAGAGTTGGACCAACAATGTCCATATAAAGTTGGACTTGTATTATCTTCGTCATGTTTCGCAAACAAAATTTGCTTCTATTTTCTTTCCTTTATCATTCAATGATTCTTGATTTTTCAACGTACAACATGTACGAGACCAATGGTTTATAATATCGCATTGGTAATAAAAAGGGTTTTACTTCAATAGAATGATCTTTATCACTCTTGTCATCCCTATAACCTCACTATTGGTGGGTAGAAGTATTCTTAAAATGACCATATTTTTCATGTCTATATTCACAGCCTTGACCGCGACCACAACTTCTAATATGGTTTTTATTCCTTTAACAATATAATCTCACATTCACTTCAAGGAATGGAGTAGAGCCAGTTGGCCTTTGAAACCTTTGTCACATATCCTTATCACAAAGAACAAAGATTTAATCCTCGTATGCGGCATTGTTAAACCTGTCCACAAGGTCCTTTAAAAACCTCCTTCGAGACCAGTAGCCTCGCAGAACGGGATGTTCAGCCAATTATACTTGGATTATATCGAAATTATGTCTCTAAATGAATAATAATTTACCATGTTTGCATTCACTTCAGGGAATGAAACAGTTCCAATAATCGCATGGAATAAACATCATGTTTGCATTCACTTCAGAGAATGCCCCATCATTGATAATCGCATGGAATAAACATCATGCTTTCCATTCACTTCAGGGAATGCCTCCCATAAAACTTTTAGGATCAAGACGAATTTTTGTAACTTGAAATTGGAAGAAGTCTATGGTCGAGTTTTTCGATGAGGAAGAAATATTGCTTTCGAACAAATATAGACTTTATAATAATCTTCCTGTAAATTCAAAATCATCATGATTTATCGCACTTTAAAACCATATTTTAAAGGATAAAAATAAAAATAGAGTTTACCAATATTGTGTTTCCTCTCGAGGACGATGAAGACATAGCAAACGGCCAAGACAACTTCTCATAATCTCTTTATATCATGTTTCTTTCCAACTCATTTAAAGACATGTAAAACTCAAAACACGGTTAAAAATATTAAATCTCGTCATTAGAATAAAATATTAGTATAAAAAAATAACTAAATAATGAGTTGAAATACATTAGAGATGATTAACCAATCATTTTTTTAAGTTCAATCATTATATCAATATATATAAATAGAAAAAGAAATAAACTTACAAACTCATTTGCAGCAAACCATTTGGAAAAGGTTTGGCTTCCCGACTGATTTGCACCCAAATAGATTCAACGAACCATCACTCGTCCCTACGTCCTATCGTTGGGCCTCAAGCTCCATTTCAACCCAACCACGTTTCATGGCATAAAGTAACCCAACAATGGCCAAAGCGATCCATACATCCTTAATTTGTGAGTGATTAGTCAATCACTATATCTATATGTAAATAAGTAAAACATACTAGACTTTCCAAGCTAAATTGAATATATTGAATATATGGTACATGTGATCGTCAATATCAAATTGAAATCTTTTCGAGAATCACCAACATGAACCAGGGTAATTGGGCGAGATTTCATGGTTCGCTCAAGCCTTCAAAACATGTTACCATACTTTTTCAAAAATAAAGACCAAGTTAAAATATCAAGATAAAAGCAATCAATAACAAAAATGTGGGAAAGAAAAACTTATCTTTAGTTCAACGTAAAATCAAATTTATTTCGATAACTACTTTAGGATTCAAACAAAGAGCACCAAAATCTTTCGGGCAAACTCGTGAAGTGTGGTGGAACCGAGTAGGGTATGAACAAACATACGACGCAACATCATCAGAACTAAAATAATGAACCAGCTGCAATTTGTTAAGTCGTAGCTCTAATTATGTGCTGGTGCTGCCAAGATCAAAGTCCATGGTGTAGTCATACTCGAATGTTGGAATTACAGAGGCTACAAATTTCAAGAACAAGAAAAGACATTTATCAACTTCATTAAGATTCAAACGACGAAAACTCAATTGATTAGAGTCTCGTGCTGATAACGTGTTGTGAATAAAATAAAAAATAACAATGATAAGAACAAAGAACAAGAATGGAAGAACAAAGAGATGAGAGAAAGATTTGTATTATTCTCAAATATAGAATTATGTGTACAATACCTTTAGTGAATCATCTATTTATAGGCATAAGAAGTACATAATACATTAAACTCTAATTAATAGAGATAATATTCCTAATAATAAATAAATCAAACTCCTTAGATAAAGTTTTAATCATGATAGACATCCACATAGATAAATATTCATAACAAAAACGTTTTTTTTTTCATTTAATTAATAATTTTAATTTTTTATTAAATATCTTAATTCATTGATTATATATTTAATAAAAACTGGTTAATATATAATCATTGAATTAAGTTAAATCTTTTAGTAGAAAATTAAAATATTTTAAATATATTTAAATTATAGTTATAGCAAGATTTAAAATGAAAAAAAATTTATGATTTTTACATTAAATTGAATACTTTTTTCTCACATTTAGTTTAATAATTTCATATATATATATATAATATTGAAACTATTTTTTAATTTAATTAATAATTTTAATTTTTTATTAAATATCTTAATTCATTCATTATATATTAAAATGTATATATTTAATAAAAACCACTTAATATATAATCAATGAATTAATATATTTAATAAAAAATTAAAATTATTAATTAAATTAAAAATAGTTTCAATATTATATATATGAGATTATTAAACTAAATGTGAGAAATAAAATTATTCAATTTAACCTAAAAATATAAAAATTATAAATTTGTTTTCATTTTAAATCTTTCTTTAACTATATTTTAACTATATTTAAAATATTTTAATATTCTACTAAAAGAATTGACTTAATTTAGCGGTTTGTATATTTTTACACATCCCAAATGACCTAAGTTCGAATCTTCTCTCAATTGTTTTTACTTCTTTTTTTCCTAACAATTACTGTATTATACGATATATATATAAGGGTGTATTTGTATTAATACAAATGGTTTAGTGCAGTGGTAATGGCATGGATTTTTTTTACCCTAGAGATCCTAGGTTCAAAGCACACTCCTTATCTCTTTAATTTTCCTCCAATCAGGTGGTGAATAAATATATTAAATAAAATAAAATAAATTGTCTAATCGGGTGATGACATGTGTCGTCATCCAATTAGATGATTAATTTTAATTAGTTAAATTAAAATTAGGGCCAAATTGATATTATAGGTAAATAACAAGGACAAACTGTGTAGTTTTATAAATTTTCGATTACTGTCACATCACCCTACCGTTAGTTTTTTAACGGCAGTGGTCAAAATAGGTCAATTTAATAAATTTTGGTGGTCGGATTGACAAGTTAGATAGTTCGGTGGTCAAAAAGGTGTACCCTAATAGTTCGGCGGTCACTGGTGTAGTTTACCCTAATTCAAAAGCAATTCTTCATAGCATTTTTCCAAACCAATATTAAACCGATTAATCTATGGATATTGAATTTTGAGTGGCTAATTAAAAGTAAATCTCTCTGGGTGGGCTCTTTATTTGTTACGAGTAACTTACACTCAGGAGCGGAACCTTCATAGGACTAGAGGGGGCCATGCCCCCCCCCCCCAAACTTTTAGAAAATTCGAATTTTACCCCTTAAATTTAAAACCAAATAATTTAAAATCACTTCTTCATTGTATTTTTCCAAAAAAATATTAAACCGATTAATCTATGGCTACCGAGTTTTGAGTGCTAATTAAAAGTAAATTTCTCTGGGGTGGCCCTTTATTTGTTACAAGTAACTTACATTGAGGGGCGGAGCCTCCATAGGACTAAAGGTCGCCCAAACATCTGGAAAATTCAAATTTTATCCTTAAATATTTTTAAAAAAATTAATTTGCCCCCTCAAGATTTTTAAAATTCATATTAAGCTTCAAAAGTTTGAATATTTCTAATTAAATTCCCTCTTAAAAATTTTTAAAATTGTGATTAAATCTCTCAAAATTATTAAAAAAATAGTTAAACCCTCAAAATTTTTAAAAAATTTCATTTAAGCCTCTAAAATTTAAAAAAAAATATATTTTCCCCCCAAACTCTTAATCTAAGTTTCGCTACTGTGGATGGCTTTAAAAAAAGGCATAACGCCCACTCTTAGTCTAAATTTTTTAAAAATATTATTTTGGCCCCCTAAACTCTTAGTCTAAGTGCACCACTGTTTACACTCTAATCTTCCACCCTCGACCACTCCAATAATAACTAAACATTACGTCCACTACTTTATAATTACAGCCCTGAATCTATATGCAAATTTTTATACATACATAATTAGGGGTGCTAATTGAATTTAACAACTCACAAGCAATTCGAATTTGATTCGATCAAAATTCGGTCAACACTCAATTTGAGTCGACTCGACTGGAAATCGAGCTCGACTCGAGATTGATAAGAGTCAAGTCGAGCAAGGTCCATGTAACCCCCTCGTCCCGGTCTGGCTGGATGACCGGTCCGAGTGGGCCACACGGGGAAAACCGAAGCGATACCCGTTAAGGTTCCCCCTCGGTTAGCAACCCTATTTTTTTTCTTTCATTTTAATCTTGTCTAGAGGATTGTTAAGTCTTAAGTGATCACGACAGCGGAAAACAATCAAAGGAAATCACATTCGAATCACGACCATGCACAAACAGTTTTAAGATTACAGGGCAGGTCGTATCGATACACCAATCAAGGGTATCGATACGCCTTGACTTGGTCAACCCAAACAGTCAACTCGAAGAAGACCGTATCGATACAGCCCTTGAGCGTATCGATACGCCCTCTTCAGTCAACATCTCGTGGTCAACGAGATAAACTCGTACCGATACGCCCCAACACCGTATCGATACTCCAAAAACTCCCCAATTTCTCAAAATTCCAGTGACCAAAAACCGTATCGATACACCCCCGAGTATCGATACGCCCAGCCAAATTTGAGCCCTGGAGGCAATAGCGTATCGATACGGCCCTCAGGCGTACCGATACGCCCTGCACTGCAACACTCCCAAACTCAGCAAAAACGAACAAGACTCGATCCTAAATGCATTTTAGGACTTCCCTAAACCCCCAACAAGCATTCATACAACATTAGCAGGTCAATATTTAACCATACAAGCATCCAACATGTACATACATCAAGAAAATCATGCAATTGATCAAAGATGACATTTAGGCATTCATGGTCTCATACTTCAACATTCAAACACAAAGGCAACCTCAAAAGGCACATAGCCAACATTCATGGTAAGCAATTTAGGCATGGATTACAATTCAAACATGGCATCACAAGCCATACAAAAGCAACATAACATGGAGTCTAAGCAAGCTCCTAAACAACCAACAATCATCCATCAAAATAACTCATGTCCCATTGCTTAGCTATTACATGTTCAACATTAAAAACTCATACTTGATGTACTCAAGGCCAACAACCACACTTGGAGGCCCTCCACTTGCTCTAGCCACCCACGAACTAAGGATCTGCAATGTTGAACAAAGAGAGCGTAAGCAATGATGCTTAGTGAGGGTAAGCTCTTAAAAACAAACCTCAACATTGCATGGTCCGAGCACGATCTTAGCCAAGGCAAAACACATATTTACCAAGGATCCACAAGAGCCACAAGATGAAGATGCATGAGCAATATTCAATTAAATGCCATGATCATGAGCTCGATTTCACAACACATGTAATCACATTTAAACATCCAAATAAGGATCATATATCACAACACATTGATACACATATCAATCAACATTGGCACCTAGCTATGACCCGAATACGCGGATAAATACGTTGGAACTCACATCCAACAACCACATTACCTCACGGTGAGATTACACTCATCACCGGTCTCGCGGAAGGGATTACACTCATCCTCACGCCCCGTCGATGGGATTCCACTCATCATCGACTATATATAAATACAATTTCCGGGCGAACCCGTACTCCTCCTTGGTGACTCAACGCCACCAAGGCCACGCGCGACTTTTGACTCATGTGTACACACTAACATCCTAATGATCGATCATTTGAACTCAAGCATACTAGTGCCAACATTTTACTCATTCCACATTACTCATTTCAATCAATTCCGTGCTTAGCACGTACTCACCATGAACACAATCATGAACCATTACCATGCATGCCTTAAGAACCATAAATCATGCCTCATCTCTCATGTATACACAACATACATAAATCAATCATTTTACAAGTCATACAAGGCATACACATTCATATATATATGAGTTCATCCAAAGGCTCTAGATCAAGTTTAGGATTAGACTACCACCCTAATCCTAACTCTAGGTGGGTCTACCAAGCCCAACCTAGTCCACATACTCGAACCAACCATTTAAAAACCAATTAAAACGTTTAACCACTCACCTAAGCTCCCAAGCTCAAAGACCAAGCAAGCGACCACCTTCAAATTCTCGGATTTACTTCCGATGCTTCACCGATGCCCAACCTCGATTCTAATCAATCCCAAACACAAACAAAACATCCACAATCAATAACTCATCATCGGAACTAACCCGGAATACAATTCAATCACAAATTTCCATGTTGCAAGCATGAACAAATCTCATTTTTCACCAACTCGGACAGCCCCAAAACAATGTCCAAAAACCATGTTTCCAACTTCCATTACACCCACAAATGATCTCAATTCAACCCTTATCCATAGCCTATCAAAACCCACCTAAAACAACCCCCAAAACTCACCCAAAACCCTCCAAAAACCCCATGTTTACCCAAATCCGAAAATTGCTCAAAATCATTCAAAATTCACATATGTTATACCATTTGACCTCTATACATCATAACTAACCATATTAAATCAAAACATTTAACCTAACAACATAAAGTTTCCATTTTTAATCAAAATCTTCCAAAATTTCATTTTCCAAAACTTCCATGAAAATCAAAATAAATGGTACTTTTAAAGAGAGGGAGTTGAGGGGAAGTCAAAAACGGTGTTACCTTTCAAAAACCTTCGAAGACGTGGCATGCCACATGGCGGGAGATGCTGATGTGGCGATGATGACGTGGCATCACAGTTTTTTAAGAAATAGTTATTTTATATTAAATTATAACGAATCAGATGATGGCACATGACATTATATGATTGGTTTTAAAGTAAATAATTAAAACCACAACATGAAAAAGGTTTGGGCCAAAATAACTTATTCATAGATAGAAATTGTTAGTTTACTAACGCCAACGATTTAAACTGATGTAACAAACCTACATGACATTGCATGCTGACACGAAAATATCAAATAGATAAAAGTACTAACTTGACAGAATGACTAGTCAGTAAAAAAATAATTTTATAAAATTATATAAACTATAAAGTTATTTTTTGCTCGTGTGTTATTTTGTTAAGTTATCTCAAGGTGTTTATTGTTAGTTGAATAACAATTTTCATTTACGTATAAGTCATTTTGACTAAAAATGAAATGATGAGGATTAATATGCTTCAAAAAAAAAGTCCAAAATGAGAATCCGCTCAGACGTTAAATTTTATTTTAGGTATAAAGTCAAAAATAGCCTCCAACGTTTGACCTTTTGGTCACTTTAACACCTATCCTTTTTTATTGTGGAAACATACTCTTAACGTTTCATTTACGTTCAAAATTTACTCATGTTGGATGGAAACCATCAGTCAATTAACGGTCAACACTCTTCAATGATGTGGCATGCCACATGGCGGGAGATGCTGATGTGGCAATGATGACGTGGCATCACAATTTTTTAAAAAATATAATTATTTTTATATTAAATTTTAATCAATCAGATGATGACACGTGACATCATCCGATTGATTTTAAAATAAATAATTAAAACCACACCATGAAAAGGTGGGATTTGAACCGAGGTCTGGTGGATAGAACAAACCCAATTTGATTGAATTAAACAAAATTTCTTGCTTTAATGGGAGGAAATCAGCGACGACAACAAACAAGGATGATGGAATGTGAGTCATGTGAGTGAAAATGATTTTTTTTTATTTCCCGTGAAGTATGATGGTGAAGTTAATTCACGAAGAAGAAGAAGCTCTTCTATTTTGATAAGAATATATATTATACTTGATATTTTATTTCAAAATTATGAGGTTGGTCTCGTGTTAGGCATAAAGCCTAACCACTAGACATGTTTTAAATTTTACTCTTTTCGTGTAGTAATTTTAATTATTTACCTTAAAACTAATTAGATGGTGTTACGTGTCATCATTTGATTAGTTAAATTTTAATATAAAAATAATTATTTCTTAAAAAAAATCGTGATGTCACATCATCTACTTGACATCAGGGAAGCATGGGGTAAATGAAGCGATCCTCTAATTTATTTGAGTTCAAATGATTAAGGGTTTTGTTTTCTCCCGAATTGATAAAACGCTATATATTTTATTGGGTAAATTACAACAGTGACCATTAAATTATAGGGTCAGTGTGTGGAAAAATGTTAACATGGAGATTGCTTAGAAGGGAAATTAAACTTGGGACCTTGGAATACAAAGGGTGTGTGCTTGCCACTAGGCCAAGCACTTTTTTGTACTATGAGATACAATCTTTGATATATATTTAAATGATATTAGTGCCCAGAAAAATAGAAGAAGAGAAAATGTTGTTGGGTTAATTTGAACCTAGAACATTAGAGTGGAAAGCACACATACTTACGACTAAGCCAACCCATTTTTTATGACATAAATCCCAACATTTAATATTTGTCATATATGGATTTTAATGCTTGGAAAAAGAAAAAAAAATGTGGTTTTAGAAAATTCGAACATGACATATGTGTATAAACATCTAACTTAATTAAATAAACCTAATAATTAAATTAAAGTTAACAATATTTTATATATTTTTAAATTATAGTTCGTGCACTATTTAAAATAAAAGATTTAAAACTGTATGAAATTCATTTTGAATTATGTTCGTGGATTTGGATTCTCTAAATAAATTTACTATAATTTTAATTTTTTAATATAATTATATATAATAATTTAGTTAGTTTTTTTTAAAAAAAATTAAAATTATTAAATTGATTTTAAAAATATTAATTAAGTCATCTACCTAGTAAGAAATACATATGATGGCCAAGTACTTAGTTGGGGCCGGAATAAATAAGACTGAAAAATGCAAGGGGCTTGGGATTTGTAAAGAGGTATCTATGCTATATCTGTCAAGTAGAGCAAGATAAATAATTTATTACTGTTTTTCTTGCAAGATGATGGCCAAGTACTTAGTTGGGGCCGGAATAAATATGGCCAGGTATAATGTTAACCGCCCACTCTGCTTTCTAATTCGTTCATGCAGGATGCTGGATGCAGCTTGGTCTCGGTAGCATTCCTGCCCTTGTTCCTATAGATGGTTGCTTACCAATAAACATTGCTTGTGGTTGGTGGCAGAAACACCAAGTAGGCCAAAACTAGATCCAAGAGGAAGAGTTTTGGTAAATATAGAGATTGTCAATGTTCTTTGATGTAGTATCCATCTCTTAGTGTACATAAAGTTTGCCGTTTGTGCATTCTTTCAGAATCTTGTGCTGCATTCAATTTATACATAATCCATAAACACTTGCACTGATAAATTATGTTAATCAGTAGGTTTGTTATTCCTTAGCGTAAGGACATCACTTGCTCATGAAAGATCTCCAAATGGTTTGAGCCGTTTTCTGTCTCAACAGCTAATACAATTAGCTTGCATTCCAATGTCTGAATACAATGATTTCAACAGGCGAAGATTTCATATGCAGTACATGTTTAACTAACTGGCAGGCAGAATGTCTTGAAAACATGGACTGCCACTCGATTCTGACATGAGATAAACCGAACAGGTTAGGTTTTAAAAATAGCCTTTTCCCAATGCAGCATCTTTACATTGTCAAGATGAACTGGGCAACGGTAAGCTCAGATATGGGATCCGAAACTGGTGAGGAGGGGCAGACTGGAAGCATCTGACTAGGAGGAACAGTGTGAATTCTCAAATGTGATTTGTCTAGAATATTATCGCGGTTAGGGGTAAATGAGACGAGACAGATCATGAATTATTCGAGTTCGACTCGGTTAGAATTCGGTCAATACTCGATTTGATTAGAGACTTAGTTTGAGTTCTTAGCGAGTTACTCGATACTCGACTCAAAAAACTCGCGAGCTACTCGAAAAATAATATGTTAAAATTTTTACATTGTATGTATTGATGTAATTTCATATTTCAGTGTGTGGTAGGATAAGGTTATAACATCTTTTTTGTTTTTTATAGTTTTGGGATGTGTTGCGATGTGTAGTTTATTCTCTTTATTCTACTTGAAATACTTATGTTTAACACTAGGATACGAAATATATGGAAACATGAGTTTACACTATAGATGCTAAGGTAATGCAATTATACCGTCTAGATGCTATATGAACCATGTATGTGTGTTTGGTTGATGGTTGAACTGTAAATAAGACGAGACATATCACGAGTTATTTGAGTTTGATTCGGTCAAAATTTGATCAGCATTCGATTTGATTGGATTCGATTCGAGTTCTTAACGAGTCGAGATAAACTTAACACTACTAGACTCGACTTGAGCATTCAAGCTCGAATTTGACTCGAATTCTTAAAGAGTCGAGTCGAGCTCAACAATACTTAAGCTCGACTCGGCTCATTTACTCCCTTAATAGCGGTTCATAGTGATTTTTTTATTATTAAAAAAATCACATTTTCCACTTTCTTTTTCAAGTAAGGTCGTCATATAATATGTATTGTCATGTCAATTAGTCAAAGCCTGATTTATGATGGCATTGATTAAGAACATCATAGGCTTTTGAATTATTTACAGAAAAAAAACCCGAAATGCTCTCTTCGAATTTTTCCCCTTGCCCCCAAAATATTTGCAGAAACAGCGGCAGCCAGCCACTCCCTTCCTTCGCGGTTGGCCTCCCACCCCTCCTTTATTTTTTTTCTTTTTTTTCTTTTCTTTCAGTTTTATCTTTCATCTGTCTTCGAAGGTCGGTTTTTGATGTCTTGACTCCAGCTTGTTTCGATGGGATTCTTGTCCTTGACGACCGTGGTTCTTGAATGAGACCAATTTTGCTCGGAGGAGCGTAGGGGAATGGAAGAAAAGGTTCCCTTTTTCCTTTCTTTCTCTTCTTCCTCCCCTCTCTTGTTTCTTTCAGGGAGGTCTTGGTTGCTCGATTCCTTTGCTTGTAAGCGGTCCGGTGCTTCTCCTTATACGATCGAACTTTCAGCTCCATCCTTCAACAAAGCGTCGTCAACGTGGCTCTCTGATGGTGTGCCTTTTGCTGCCTCCCTTGAGGTTCTTCTCTTTTTTAGGGTTGAACCGCTTGACTGCAGCCCCCTTACCGGCCATTGCGGCCTGATTTTGTCGTTCCTTTCAGCCCGGCCCCTTGGATCAACGGTCGATAGACTACCAAGGATTTCCCGTAGGGTGAATCCGCTTATGGATTCGGAAGTTCGGTCCCTCCATCTGCCATCGTTTATAACCTCCTCGGCCCGACCTAGCCACCAGACCAACCCAAGGTGGTCACACGGGGCTACCCGATGAAAAACCCGAAGGTTTTCCTCCGGTTAGCATCCCTAAAAGAGGAACAAGCTTTTAAAAATTTTTCTTTTCTAGATGGTCTTATAAAACTTAGGTGAGTATCACACGCAGCGGATAAGAACATGAAGAAACAAACTTCGAACAGTTAAACAAGCATACAAGGACCAAAATGTAAATCTAGCATAAACGGGGACCTAATATGAAATTAAGGTTATTACTTTGAGATTAAGTTAATTTCATGCTCACATGATGAAATGTAGTTCAAAACAACAACCTAAACTCTTCCGATTGATGACACATCTGTAAAACCTATGTTTGATTTTAATATAACAAAGTGTTTTAAGGATAAAATTGAAAACTTGAAAAAGATTTTTAAATCCCTCAAAAGATCTTAAATCAACAAAGCTTTAATCTACTTTGAAAATCTCAAACTCCAAAATATTTTCTAAGTGTTCCAAGGCCAAACTATTGAAAAACGTCCAGACGTATCGATACGCTTCTAGCCGTATCGATACCTTTTTTTACAAATTTGGCTACTGGAGAAACGCGTTTCAATACGCCCCTTACCATATCGAACCAGCATATCGAAACAGATTGAATCTGTATCGATACGCTCTCTCTATAAAACTGAAGGAGTTTGAATGGCGTACCGATACGGTGGCACCCGTATCGATACTGTTTTAATGGATTTTTAAATTAGAAAGCTTTTAATGTTGTTGACAGTTGGTGTCAGTTGTTAGGTAACAGAATTTTAAAGTGTTGGTTCTCTCGTACCGATACACCCTTTGCCGTATCGATACGGATCCCCGCGTACTAATATGGTAAGCCGCGGAAGTAAATTTACGGTGGAAAGAGAGGGTCCCAACGACTATATTCAATACCTTAATCACCCAAACGGCTAGAATTAATGGAGAATGTATAAATGAAGCCATTTGAAGAATAGCAACAACTATTGCATCAAAAAGAAACATCATTACAAAAATCCAAGCTCAAAGTGCCTAATTTCTTATTCTTGTAAAATCTCAAATTATGTTGTGTTCAATTCTGATCTTGTATTCAAATTTGGGTTGAGTGATTGTATTTAAAGGGGCAATCTTGTATTGAGAGATATCTTTCTTGCCTTAATTTCTTCTTTATATCCCTGTGAGGCTTTGGTCAAATTTTGGGTAGAAAATTTGACCGATATTGTAAAGGTTACCTCTTAAGCCTTGAAAAGGGGAAGCACAATTAGTGGATTGTTGGAAAATACATAGTGGTAGCTAAGGTAGTGGATGTAGAGTTCATTTGGAACTTGAACCACTCTAAAATTCCTTGTTCTTCATTTTTAGCTATTCTACTTTCTCCAAAAAATTTTAAAAACCTAATTCAGCCCCCTCTTGGCTTTGATCAATCCATTGATCCACTCAACAATTGGTCTCAGAGTCTACCTCTTTGAAGGATTAACAACCACAAGAGGAGATTCTAGGAAGAGTGTGATCAACTACTAAGTTTGGGATGATATTGAAGATGGTCCCTCTATTCCGATGAAGAGAGACGACGAAGGAAGACTTGTGCCAAAAAGGAAAAATGAGATGAGTGAAGAAGAGGGAAAGAAGCTTCAAATCAACGACAAAGCTCTTCACATATTATTTTCCTCTTTCGGTCCTAATATCTACACCAAAGTTTCCTCCATCGAAAGTGCTAAGGAAGTGTGGGGTACACTTGAGACTAGATATGAAGGAACAAGTGATGTGAAAGAGAGAAAGATTGGAATTCTCAATCTTAGCAATGAGAATTTCAAAATGGAGCCCGACGAAGCCGTTTCAAAGATGTTCGATCGTTTCATAACAATCGTCAATGGGCTAAAGGGTTTTGTAGAGATAATCTCGAAAGACAAACTAGTCCGGAAGCTACTCTACTCACTTTTCGAGTCTTGGGATGGAAAGAGAACCGCCATCATTGAGGCCAAGAATTTGAAGACACTCAAGCTTGATGAGCTAGTTGGTTCTCTCCTAACTCATGAGATCATGAAGCAAGGAAGGGAAGTGTGATAACCTTTTTGAAAAAACGACTAACTAGGCCTTATCACTTTTTGTAAGGAAAAAAAGATTTATATAAAAAGGGGGGAATTCGTATTTTGGAAAACTGTAAAAATTTGGAGTTGCCACCGGCCACTAAGGTAGGCCGGTCACCACAAAACCAGAGATTCAATTTAAAATGGGTTCGGGAGTTGGTTACATCTGGGGAAGGATTAGCACCCCCATCACGCCCGAAAATTGGTACCAAATTACTTGTTGCCTTTTGATCGATAGAAATTATTTAAAAACCAAAGTGAATTTAATAAAGTGTTCTAGAATGAAAATGTGACGTAAATAGTACGGGCTTTATTGAATAGTGGCATTGGGATTAATTAAACATTTAATTAAAAAGGATGACGGTACACCAGACCATAGACTAATCCGACATCATATAAGACTAACTGTCGTGTTAGTTTAGGGTTCGGATATCGTACGTCACCTTTATGCATGATGCAAGCAAGTAAAGGATGATGCGTGGTATTTTCATTTTTTATTTCACTTACCTAGAGACGGTGAGTATTAACCTAAATATTCGATCGACATCCGTTAAGCTTGGACTGTCACGACTCGAATACCGGAGTTAATTAATACCTCTCTTTGGGTATATTTTAAGTTAATTAATTATCGAGCAAAATTAAAGAGCCACATGAATGACAATTAAAATGCACATCACATATATTTGAACCATCATGAAAAAACAGATAAAAACACATACAAAAAACGCATGTACCGTGCTATACTACGCATCATAAATACATGCTTAAACAAGATAATTTAAAGGCACACGATCACACATTTCATAAATAACATACACGTGTCACATTTAACAAACATATACATTTACTTTAAATAAAAAATAAGCAATATGGAAAAATGCATAAAAACATGAGTATAATATAACAAAAGTAAAATGCTAAAAAAACAAACTGGCAGGGACCCGAGTTGTAATAAATTCATTTAAAAAGCTGATTAAAACACGAAACAAAGACTTAATTAAAATGAGACGGGAACCTACAGGGACTAAAACGGTAATAAAACCATTCGGAAATCGATTGGAGCGAAGACGAGGGCGAAATTGAAAATGTTTGAAAAAGCCAGAAGGCCGAGGGCATAGTTTTGAGGTGCGGAAGCCCTCACGGCGTAAATAAATGGACGCGGAGGTCCTTATAACACGTTTATTCCAAAATTAAAAAGAAAAAACATTATAAAAGCCACTCTGAAAACATTTTTTATCCCCTTTCGATAACCCTAAACTGGCGACTCTCTCCTTCCCAATTTCTCTCTGGTGCTGTTAGGGTTCCGGTCGACGTTACCGGCACCGGAACCCTAAAAAAGCTTTTTCTCTTATTCCGAAACCAAAATGACTCCTTTTTTCACTCTCTTTCGGAAACCCAAAACCAAAACAACAGATCATTTTCCGATCTCTCAAAAAAACTTCAAAATTGTTTCTGTTTTTCTTGTTTTAAAACCCTAAAAAAAACCAAATCCCAAAAAATCAGAAGACCTCATACCATTTTCGTGTTATTAGCTCCGATGGCTCACCATGCATGACCCCTAGAAAGGGTCACGAGGCTTATCGCCGGTAACGAAGGGCGAAACACGAAGGGGAAAGCTTGCAGCGAAGGTAGAAAAAATACCACTAAATGTAACGCCCTAGACCCGCCAATGCGTTATAACGGATACTAGGAAGTCACATTAGGGTCACAAGAGCGACCCACAGTAAAAATACGCATAAAAACATTTTTTAAACACTTATTAAACTAAAAAAATCAACTTCTATTTAAATAGTATTTCGAGAAGTCATTTAACATGTAACTAAATTTCAGAAAGTGTTTTACAAACACTGTCATAAAACAATACATGACATACATGCCCACTAACTATACATTATCGTACTCCAAAGGCAACGCCGAGACGACTCCGAACACTGTTGTCAACCAATATACCATGATATATTCTTTTAACATGCGATGGTAAAAACAACGTGAACTTGAAAAAGCTCAGTAATACAGAACTGCCAAAAGATGCTATAAGCTCATGCAGATATATGGTAGGCATAACATTTTCATGATGTTTCATGTAGTAACAGTCTCCATTTTCTGTTCTACTATTTCGAGGTAGCATCATACTTGAGAATAACGATATTTGTTCTTTATTCAAACATCGTGAATTAGACGGGAATTATATAGGCTGGTAACATATGGAGGTGGAAACAGAGAGAGTTTAGTCTCTAGTGTGTTCCAACAGTGCAACGTTAATGCATGAAATGTAACAATGCAGTAAACCATTTTATTTTAAATACATTGGTTTCAAGTAGTCGTTATGTTAATTTTACTTCTTTATTTACCCTCCAACCATACTCTAGTATATAGTTTCCCGAGTGCGGTATCATGTACAGGCATTAACTAGGGCCCATTGGGCGTGGGTACCATCCTACGGATATACCTTAGAATACGGGCGGCCCTTGCCGAAGCATAGGAACCGAAAGCGGGCGGACCTGGCCAAAGCCTAGGATCCGAAAACGGGCGGACCGAGCCGAAGCTTAGGATCCAAATACAGGCGGACTTACCAGCTGGATTAGGGCTGAGCCGACGACAACTTCATATCATGTCCCAAGTACCCAGTGAATCAGATCATCAATAGTTCATTAATCAATAATTGTATTTTTTGTAACACATTATACATATAGCATGTTTGTCATATCAGGTGAATAGGCATATATCAGAAATACAGTACGGTTATGTTTAATTATAAAACATGTCATGCTCATGTGAATTCATGTATGTCAATCATGTGCACGCGATCCGTATTATAACATGTAAATCAGTATGCAAAAACAGTCGTGTAGCACACATGGAACACACTAGGTTTAATAGTTTATTTCCTTGGAGATACTTGGCATTTACGAAAGAGAACACATTAAACTTTTGACAATTGAACGGATTTTTGAAACGAGGTCCCTATTACAAGAGAGGTTTGTACTAACGGTTCAAACCAGATATTCAGGAGATGATACATCAAGATCTTTGAGAGTTTTGCCATATCATGAGTGATTTAGCCATTTAAGCTTACAATGGCATTATGGTCATTTTATCATACACATGCATTTTGGTAATTTATACCAACAAGGCGTAAACGGTGGCTCAAAAATTCTATTTGCTCATCAGGTATCCAACCAGGCATTCAGAGATTTCTACGTCAAGATCTTTCACGATATCAGATACATTCGAGACTATTTTGATTACTTTGGCCAACGAAGGCATTTTGGTCTTTTAACTATCATGGGTGATTTTATAATTTAGCCCAATAGTGATAAAATGACGATTTACAATATTTAAGATTTCCAGAAGTTTATCGAGCCTTTAAAACAAATCAAACTAACATGTCCAAACATTCTGATGTATGCACTTTACGGGAATTATTTCCAAATACTGTTTGTATCGTATATCTGAAAGGTTTCCTTCATATTTCACCACAGGACATGCCACGAAGTAGTCGAACTAATACTCTATATAGAAAAACTTCCAACCTTATGTTAATATTAGGAGTGATTGACGTACATGAGTCATGCTTCAACCCTTAGGGGCATTGTCATTTTCAGCTTTATTGGCATTTCTAGAATTCCATCAAAGGCAATTTACTTATTCCAGACAATGGGGTATTTCAATCATTCTAAAGCTCGGGATATCCATCATTCCTGTCAATTGAACCATTTGTAGTATTTCAATCATTTAAGTACTCGTTGGTGTTTCAGCCATTCCAGAAATTTCGTTATTTCCAACCACTTCATTCATTTTAGAACTTAAGGGTTTGTCCATCCTTCTAGCTAATTTGCAACTTGGGTGTCCGAAGATACTTCAGCCTTCTTGGTCACTAAGATCATTCCGATTAATTTGACCATAACAATATTTCCAATACTTTTAGTCATTACAATCAATTCAGTATTTTGAGCCACTTGATTTATTCAGTGGTATGGGTAGTTTCCCGTAAATCTATACTCGGAGATTCATTCCAAATTCAATGAAACCTAACACCTTAAAATCTCGAAGGTTTAAATCTTGTGACCATAACTTTCCAAGTAGATCGATGTTTTTCAGATGAATCGGGTCGTTTTACCATATCCAGTATAGATTTCTAGATCGCTTCCAATTCCAAGGGTATTTTAGTCATTCTCATACCTTAATGGGCATTTTTGTAATTTCATATCCAAATATTTTTAGCATTTAATCACTTGACATTAATAATCATGTTTGAGGATTAGCCACCTTATTAATTAATTTACTGAACTCAAAATCCTTACATTTATTAACTTTCTCATTCGAACATTTCGATCTTTTCTAGGTTATCATACTCAATTTTATATCAGGTTTGGCTTAAGCATGGTTAACAACACTCTTTATCATATTTATGCATGCATTAACCGAATACCAACATGCTCAGAAAGCATACTTGAGGTAGTAGTGTATTACCTGTAATACTTGCTATATCGGTCGACCATGATACTCCGTTCGATCACTCTCGAACCTGAATGCGACATCCTCAACATCCCGAATACAAGAAAGTTCTAATATATTCAATCACACAAATTCCAATTTCAGTCCTTATTCACATTGCTCATAATTGATTATTAAAATACATAAGCAGACTCGAGTTCATTGTCCAATTTGGAGGCTTTCGGGTTAGAATTTCACGAAACGGGCTTCAAAATCGGACTCAAGACGTTGCAAAGCATAAAATAGGACTTTTCAGAAAAAGTTGACTTTTTGGTCAAAGTCAACGCTGACGTCAACAGTCAACGCTGACGTCACTAGTCCTATGGCTGACTCGGCGAGTTGACTCACTGGGTTGACTCGAGAGAATTGACTCACTGGGTTGACTCGGGCGAGTTGACTCACTGAGTTGACTCGGTCAACGGGCTAGGTACAGGTCAACGGGTCGGGTCGGGTTGGTCAACGGGTCGGGTCGGGTCGGTCAACGGGTTGAGTCGGTCAATGGGTCAGGTCGGTTATTGGGATTGGTTTATCATTGGGCTTGGGCCGGATTTTTTGGACCGGTTTGGGCGGCTAGGTTCGAGGTCGAACCAGGTCTGGGCCGGCTGGTTCAGCAGCCACCGCCCATGGCGGCCGAGAATCGCCTTGGACGGCGCGTGAAGCCCACGAGCGGCCGTTCTCGGTCGGAAACCACGTCAGACGGCACCAAAACTCCGAAAACGACCCTAAATCTAACATATCTCAACTGCAAACCCAAAAAACTAAACCAGAACTCATCGGACTTACCCAAACCGTTCGAAATGGCCGGATTGTCGCGTAACCCCATTAAAGCCCTTATCAGCGTCAATTGAGTGGTTGGACGGTTGGGTTTTTCTCGCCGTCACGCCAGGAGCCCGGATCTGGTGGCTACATCTCACCCAGACAACGGAGATGACCGGAGATGGAAGAGGTGAGCGGCGTGACCTTTGGGTTTCACGTCAAACCTTCAGACGCATTTTCCCGTCGGTAGGTGTTTCGGTTCCACGCGTGAAGGCCAAGGATGTGGACACGATGTGACAGTGCTTCCAACGGCGAAGGCGGTGCACGCTATGGATGGGCGTTGGCCAAGATCAGAGGTGGCCGGAGAATGGGGGGAAGTTGAAGCACTTAGGGGAGAGAGATCGAATATTTTTTTCGGCTAATCACTTCGGTAGGTGAGGATTCACGGGTTAATAAGTCATATTTGAAAACACACCAAACTTACTTCTAATATTAAGCTAGGTAACATTTGACATGTATGACTACTTAGACTAGGTGGTTGAAGCTTATGTTTACTAAGCATAGGGTCAAGTGTTCAAATCCCTTTGTTTTCATTTTCCACGTTTCATTATTTTTTTCTTTCTTCTTTTTTTGTCTTAATTTATTTGGGGTGTTACAACTCTCCCCCTTATAAAGAAAATTTCGTCCTCGAAATTACCAGAGTCAGAAGAGGTGTAGAAATTACGCTTTAATCCATTATTGCACTGAAGCTTGTCCATCAGAGCATCCTCGTATCTCGGGACTCTCAGATGGCTACAGATCAATCTGGTAAGATCTTCAGTCACTCATATTGTCTTGGGACCCAAGGTCATCCCATTGTATAACTCGGTCCAACTAATACGATTACAATATTTGGACCTATACCAAACTTCATGTAATGCAAAACGAATACTTGTCTCATAAATTTTATTATAAACGGTCTTAGTCATGGGTAAGAAACCTTCCCAACTACCATTGAAGTTAATCATACAACCTTGAAGTATCTCCTCTAGAATCTAAATTACTCCATCAGGTTGGCCATCAATTTACGGATGAAAATTTGTACTTAAAATCTATACGAGTACTCAAAGCCTTCAATAGAACCTTTTAGAGTCATGATGTAACATCGAATTTCAGTCAGGGATAATACGTAATGATACACCATGCCACACTTTCGCAGAAATAGCTTTCTCCCTTGCAATCAAACATAATTAAGGTTTTATATGGATATCACTTACCTTCAGTGAAATTTTTAGACAATTGCTTCCTTCGTATATTACAGTCACCATGGAACTTTACACTTTCGCCACATTCACAAACACCTTTCTTTTAAATTCATAACACTTTTATCAAATTTCCATCAAGAGATTTTCAAACATAATCGTTACCACCGGCTAACCTTACATGAAACCTTATATCGGTTACTTTACAAATCAAACATTCATTTTTAATCGGAATCAAATCTTCAAATTTACATGCATGAACTGATTCACAACCATTAAGTTAATCCAACTCACATATGAATGTTACTAACATTCCTTGGCAGTACAGATTGAGCTATTATGGACATAATGGTTAGATAAAATTATTGCAGAAAGGGATTCGACATCAGAGTCTCGGCACTAAGAAGTACGGTTATGATTTAGGGGCATGCACAAACCAGACACTCTATGACAGACGATCGGCCGATCTACCCAGAATGACACAACTCTAAGCTATGATACCACTAAATGTAACCCCCTAGACCCGCCTATGCGTTATAACGGATACTAGGAAGTCACATTAGGGTCACAAGAGCGACCCACAGTAAAAATACGCATAAAAACATTTTTTTAAACACTTATTAAACTAAAAAAATCAACTTCTGTTTAAATAGTATTTCGAGAAGTCATTTAGCATGTAACAAAATTTCAGAAAGTGTTTTACAGACACTGTCATAAAACAATACATGACACACATGCCCACTAACTATACAATATCGTACTCCAAAGGCAACGCTGAGACGACTCCGAACACTGCTGTCAACCATTATACCATGATATATCTTTTAACATGCGATGGTAAAAACAACGCGAGCTTGAAAAAGCTCAGTAATACAGAACTACCAAAAGATACTATAAGCTCATGCAGATATATGGTAGGCATAAAATTTTCATGATGTTCCATGTAGTAAAAGTCTTCATTTTTTGTTTTACTATTTCGAGGTAGCATCATACTCGAGAATAACGATATATGTTCTTTATTCAAACATCGTGAATTGTACGCGAATTATATAGGCTGGTAACATACGGAGGTGGAAACAGAGAGAGTTTAGTCTCTAGTGTGTTCCAACAGTGCAACGTTAATGCATGAAATGTAACTATGCATGAAATGCATAGGCATTAACTTGGGCCCATTGGGCATGGGTACCATCCTAAGGATATACCTTAGAATACGGACGGCCCTTGCCGAAGCATAGGAACTGAAAACTGGCGGACCTGGCCGAAGCCTAGGATCCGAAAAAGGGCGGACCTAGCCGAAGCTTAGGATACAAATACGGGCGGACTTACCAGTAGGATCAGGACTGAGCCGACGACAACTTCATATCATGTTCCAAGTACCCTAGTGAATCAGATCATCAATAGTTCATTAATCAATAACTGTATTTTTAGTAACACATTATACATATAGCATGTTTGTCATATCAGGTGCATAGGCATATATCAGAAATACAGTACGATTATGTTTAATTATAAAACATGTCATGTTTATGTGAGTTCATGTATGTCAATCATGTGCACGCGATCGATATTATAACATGTAAATCAGTATGCAAAAACAGTCGTGTAGCACACATGGAACACACTAGGTGTAATAGTTTATTTCCTTGGAGATACTTGGCATTTACGGAAGAGAACACATTAAACTTTTGACAATTGAACGGATTTTTGAAACGAGGTCCCTATTATAAGAGGGGTTTGTACTAACGACTCAAACCGGATATTCAGGAGATGATACATCAAGGTCTTTGAGAGTTTTGGCATATCATGATTGATTTAGCCATTTAAGCTTACAAAGGCATTATGGTCATTTTATCATACATAGGCATTTTGGTAATTTATACCAACAAGGCGTAAACGGTGGCTCAGAAATTCTATTTGCTCATCAGGTATCCAACCAGGCATTCAGAGATTTCTACGTCAAGATCTTTCACGATATCAAATACATTCGAGGCTATTTTGATTACTTTGGCCAACGAGGGCATTTTGGTCTTTTAACTATCATGGGTGATTTTATAATTTAGCCCAATAGTGATAAAATGACGATTTACAATATTTAAGATTTCTAGAAGTTTATCGAGCCTCTAAAACCAATCAAACTAACATGTCCAAACATTCTGATGTATGCATTTTACGAGTATTATTTCCAAATATTGTTTGTATCGTATATCTGAAAGGTTGCCTTCATATTTCACCACAAGACTTGCCATGGAGTAGTCGAACGAATACTCTGTGCGGAAAAACTTCCAACCTTATGTTAATATTAGGAGTGATTGACGTACATGAGTAATGCTTCAACCCTTAGGGGCATTTCAGTCATTTTCAGCTTTATTGGCATTTCTAGAATTCCATCAAAGGCAATTTACTTATTCGAGACAATGGGGTATTTCAGTCATTCTAAAGCTCGGGATATCCATCATTCATGTCAATTGAACCATTTGTTGTATTTCAATCACTTAAGTACTCATTGGTGTTTCAGCCATTCCAGAAATTTCGTTACCTCCAACCGCTTCATTCATTTTAGAACTTAAGGGTTTATCCATCCTTCCAGCTAATTTGCAAACTTGGGTGTCCGAAGATACTTCAGCCTTCTTGGTCACTACGATCATTCCGATTAATTTGACCATAACAATATTTCCAATACTTTTAGTCATTATAATCAATTCAGTATTTTGAGCCACTTGATTTATTCAGTGGTATGGGTAGTTTCCCGTAAATCTATACTCGGAGATTCATTCCAAATTCAATGAAACCTAACACCTTACAATCTCGAAGGTTTAAATCTTGTTACCATAACTTTCCAAGTAGATCGAGGTTTTCAGATGAATCGGGTCGTTTTACCATATCCAGTATAGATTTCTAGATCGCTTCCAATTCCAAGGGTATTTTAGTCATTCTCATACCTTAAAGGGCATTTTTGTAATTTCATATCCAAATATTTTTAGCATTTAATCACTTGACATTAATAATCAAGTTTGAGGATTAGCCGGCTTATTATTTAATTTATTGAATTCCAAATCCTTACATTTATTAACTTTCTCATTCGAACATTTCAATCTTTTCTAGGTTATCATACTCAATTTCATATCAGGTTTGGCTTAAGCAGGGTTAACAACACTCTTTATCATATTCATGCATGCATTAACCGAATACCAACATGTTCATAAAGCATACTAGAGGTAGTAGTGTATTACCTTTAATACTTGCTATATCGGTCGACCATGATACTACGTTCGATCAATCTCGAACCCGAATGCGACATCCTCAACATCTCGAATACAAGAAACTTCGAATACCTTCAATCACACAAATTCCAATTTCAGTCCTTATTCACATTGCTCATAATTGATTATTAAAATACATAAGCAGACTCGAGTTCAAGGTCCAATTCGGAGGCTTTCGGGTTAGAGTTTCACGAAACAGGCTTCAAAATCGGACTCAAGACGTCGAAAAACATAAATTAGGACTTTTCAGAAAAATGTTGACTTTTTGGTCAAAGTCAACGCTGACATCAGCAGTCAACGCTAACGTAACTAGTCCTATGGCTGACTCGGCGAGTTGACTCACTGGGTTGACTCGGGCGAGTTGACTCACTGGGTTGACTTGGGCGAGTTGACTCACTGAGTTGACTCGGGCGAGTTGACTCGATCAACGGGCTAGGTACAGGTCAACGGGTCGGGTCGGGTCGGTCAACGGGTCGAGTCGATTAACGGGTCGGGTCGGTTATTGGGCTTGGTTTATCACTAGGCCGGTCGGTTCTAGGTCGAACCGGGTCTGGGCCGGCCGGTTCAGCAGCCACCATCCTAGGCGGCCGAGAATCGCCTTGGACGACGCGTGAAGCCCACGCACGGCCGTTCTCGGTCGGAAACCACGTCGAACAGCACCAAAACTCCGAAAAACGACCCTAAATCTAACATATCTCAACGGCCGTTCTCTTCTCTCTCTTTTTCTTTTTTCTTTTTTTATTTACTTTTTCTCTCTTCTTTCTTTTCTTTCTTTTTTCTTTTTCCTTTTTTTTATTTTCTCTCTTCTCTCTTTTTCTTCTTTCTTTTCTTTTCTCATATTCCTTTTTCTCTCACTTTCTTTTTTCTTTGTTCTTTCCTCTCGTTCTTTTTCTTTTTTTTTTTCTTTTTTTTTATTTCTCTTTTTCCTTTATTCTTTTCTTTTTTTCTTTTTTTGATCTCTTTTTCCTCTATTCTTTTCTTTTTCTTTCTTTCTTTCCTTTTCTCTTTTTTGATTTTCTTTTTCTCTCTTTTCTTTTTCTCTTTTTTTCTTTTAATTTAAAAACCAGGAAACCTGAATTTAAAAAAAAAACATCCCAAGGGGGATAAAATTGAGAATTTTGAATTATGAAGAAAACTTTCTTTTGAAAAGGACCAAATTGAGGAATTTAAATTTCTGAGAAAAATATCCTTTTGGAAGGAATAAAATTGAGAAATTGAGTTTTAAGAAAAACATCCTTTAGGAAGGATAAGATTGAGAAATTGGAATTTTAAGAAAAATTATCCTTTAGGAAGGAATGAAATTGAGAAATTGGAATTTTAAGAAAAAATATCTTTTAGGAAGGAATGAAATTGAGAAATTGAGTTTTAAGAAAAACATCCTTTAGGAAGGATAAAATTGAGAAATTTAGTTTTAAGAAAAACATCTTTTAGAAAGGATAAAATTGAGAAATTTAGTTTTAAGAAAAACATCCTTTAGGAATGATAAAATTGAGAAATTTAGTTTTAAGAAAAACATCCTTTAGGAAAGATAAAATTGAGAAATTTAGTTTTAAGAAAAACATCCTTTAGGAAGGATAAAATTGAGAAATCGAAATTTTAAGAAAAATTATCCTTTAGGAAGGAATGAAATTGAGAAATAGAGTTTTGAGAAAAACATCCTTTAGAAATTAAGGATAAAAATAATCAGGGATTAAGAACCTTGATACCAGTCAAAGGATTCTTGAGCTCTATTTCTCTTCTCGTAGAGCCGTAGATCCACCCCTTTATCAATCTTCAAATACATGTTTAAAGTAAACAAGATGCTATGATGGTATGAGTTAGCATGCTCCTAACATATGGATGTGTAACTATCAATGATGCATTAGCATATTTCAAGATGCAAAGATGCGTATGGTCATGAGAATGCAAATATGCAAGAATTTAGTTTGTCTTCATTCTTTAGGGTCGGTGGTCATCATCTTGGGACTACAACCACTCCTCAGTCACATGTCCTGAAAAAAATTTGCTCTCAACTTGTTTCGCTCATTCCCTGAGTCCAATGTCAAGCACTTCCAATTCGTATGCCATCTCCCATCTATTTTAATTCGAAGTCTCATGCGCAGAAGCCCATGTTTCCCAAGGACAAAGATGCCCCAATCATTACACATCATGTAGTGCCCCTCAACTTTGGGTCTCACTGCCGACGATGCATTTATCTCTGAAGTAATGCAAGGAAAGTTCTTTTTGTTTTTGTTTTGTTAATTCGCTGGTCGTCATTCTAATGAAGAATGGATTTTCAAATTAACATACAGAACCTTGTAACCAAAAGTCTAATTAAAAGAAAAACAAAATAGGATACCCCGGATATCAAATGCAAGAGCGTCTTAGATTCAACTTTCCGGTGATCACTTGCGTCTATGAAGACTTTAAATGTTGCGGTGATATTTGAAGTTATGAAACTCCCCCCTAATCGCTCGGTTCATCCTCATGATTATGGTACTTGCTGGATCAGCTCGATTACTATTCCTTCTAGTTCTTATCATTTTCCCCCTTCTTCTTTTTTTTCTTTTCTTCTCTTTTTTTATTTCATTCTTTTTTTCCTTTTTTCCTTTATATATATATAGGGGAATTCAACTCGACACAATCCTTTGGCTCGAGAATAAATATGGAGCATACAATGATACCCCGAGTTACTCGGCATGGTCACGATTTTGAAAATATTACCATCACTCATGAAGCGAAGAGTTTCAGGCTTCAACGGAGTACCCCTAAAATTCTACACTCGTATCCGAAAATTCCTATTACTAGGTTTCGAACATTTGAGTGATTTTTGTTAATGTTTATTACCAAGCTCTGAAGTTAAAAACATTTTTATTTTGAAATAGTCTATTTTCTTCTATCCTCTTTTTTTTCTTTTTTAGGCACATTTAGGCAACTTTATTTGGGTTCTCTTAGGAGATTTTCTTATCATCAAACATCATTAAAGGAATAGTAATCTTGCTTCTCTCGCTTTACCGACCAGAGCAGACAGAGGAGGAAATCTTACTTCATCGTTATCGCAACATTCAATCGATCTCTTTCATTAGAATCAATGCCACATCAAGCATTTGATATCCGAGGACATATGAAGGTAAGGAGGGATATACATATATATGATTTCAAGGTCATTGTATGTTAAGAAAAATACATTTTCATTAGAAAGAAAATCCGCAAACATAACAAGTGCCCTCAAAAGGATCACTGCTACCTTTGGGCAAACGATAGCAATGTTGGTTCTATGCATTACTTCAAGAGAAAATGCAACATGAAAGACTTAAAAACGCCAATTCCCAAAGATGAGAACCGAGAACTAAAACCCTAAAGGTCGTGTCTCCGAAGGTTTTGATCTTTGAGCAAAGGCTCTGTCTTGACGGGCAGAAGATGCCCCTTGGGGTGGGTTGGACGAGGGACTGATAACAAGATGATTCTTAAAGATCGGGGTGGCCGAGTGGTCCCCTGAACCTTGAGCAAGATTCTCAACAACATTCTTTCCTCCATTTGTTCATTTTAAGAATGAATGCATGTAATGTGTTGTATGCACAACATGGATAGGTGCTTAAAGGTAATCAAACAGATATGTACAATTGAATGCAAAGATGCATTAATTTGATGGACATTAATTTTATTTGTTTAATGAATGAATGAATGAATGTGTCGTATGTACAACAAGGATAGGTGATTAAAGGTAATCAAACATACATGTACAATTGAATGCAAAGATGCATTAATCTGATGGACATTAATTCTATTTGTTTAATGAATGAATGAATGAATGAATGTGTCGTATGTACAACATATGATTAAAGGTAATCAAACAAAATGTATAGTCGAATGCAAAGGTGCATTGAACATTAATTTTATGAATGAAATGTGTCGTGTGTACAACATATGATTAAAGGTAATCAATAAAAATGTATAATCGAATGCAAAGGTGCATTGAACATTAATTTTATGAATACAATGTGTCGTATGTACAACGTATGATTAAAGGTAATCAAACAAAATGTATAATTGAATGCAAAGGTGCGTTGAACATTAATTTCATGAATGCAATGTGTCGCATGTACAACATATGATTAAAGGTAATAAAAAATGTATAATCGAATGCAAAGAGCAACACTGAGTTCGGCAAATATCCTCGTTAAACAACTCATATCAATGGGAACCTTGGTCTGTTACAATGATCGGATGAAACCCACTACATGCGGTTCTTAAGCTGGCGTCTAGGCCGACGATTTTATTCAAGACTCACACAATCCCTTCTTCTTTCTCTAGGGATCGGACGTTCTCTCGTATCCACGTTAACAAATAGGCCAACTCTCGGTCCTGCCCCCAAGTGGTGTAGGCGATGAATTATGATTGATCCACTGTCGATATTTGGTACTCTTGACTTGCACTTTGAAAGGGTCCCACTGAACCTAACCTTCAAAGCTTGTCGGAGCTGAGGTCGGAATTCCCTCTGACTTGAAGTATTTTTTCGTTCTAGGTTGAGACTTGATTGCGGTTCTCGCCACGCCCGAGAAATTTCCGATCTTGCCCCGGAAAGCTTAATTCTTGATCGGTGTAGCGCTCGCTAATTCCCTTGCAGGACTCGGTATTTCCCGATTGGAACTTCTAACAAATATGTGAGGTGGCCATTTTTGTCTTTGAAAGCCTTTCTTGTCTCGGAACCCCAACCATGTAGTCGCTCTCTTTATGGCTATATTTTCGTCGAGGTTATTCTTGCTACTGTTGCGGACCAGATTTCCCACTGATAAAGTCTTTAATTTCAAACTATTTCCAACTCAACGTGCTCTTTATACAATGATGATATATGCAAAATAAGAGAAAAGGGGAAGAAAAGCAAAGGTGTTAGTCACACGATAAACATAAATCATAAGGCAAACAATGAAATTCAAGCATTAACGAAAAAATAAGCGTAGAAACAAGCAATTAGCAAGAAAAACCTAGACACTCTAAACTCTAGGGTTATCCGCATGGCTCTAATGGGGTAGGTTTCTTATATTCTCACGCATGAGTTTGGTTATAATAAAGGGTACCCGAACCTATCTTATCACCTACTAAGGTAATAAGAACCCCAATTCTGGCCCATTATAGGCATGCGAATTGGTTTCGGCTTGAGGGAAAGCACGACCTAATGACGTGGAGGGTTGCTCACGTGTCAAAAGGCGTGGATTCCGAAATTGAATTACCGACCTGTGGAGGGATGCTCACGTGGGTATGGACGTTTCACTTTCACTTAAGAAGGGTAGCTCGAGTGTAGAGCTTAATGATCATGATGCAACACATGTCGGTGACTCCTTTGAAATTAAATGAGGAATTAATTCGAATGCCACAAAATTTCAAAGCCCGTACAATTTAAGTCACTTTTTCAAGGAAGAACAAACTTATTAACTTCACTTTAATCTTTAAATATTTTCTATCGATTAAAGGAAACGAGTGTTTTATTGGCTTAACTCTCTCTTTTGTTTTAAAAAAACAAAAAAAAAATCTCCAACAGAGTCGCCAAACTGTGATAACCTTTTTGAAAAAATCGACTAGCTAGGTCTTATCACTTTTTGTAAGGAAAAAGAGATTTATATAAAAAGGGGGGAAATTCGTATTTTGGAAAACTGTAAAAATTTGGAGTCGCCACCGGCCACTAAGGTAAGCCGGACACCACAAAACTAGAGATTCAATTTAAAACAGGTTCGAGAGTTGGTTACGTGTGGGGAAGGATTAGCACCCCCATCACGCCCGAAAATCGGTACCAAATTACTTGTTGTCTTTTGATCGATAGAAATTATTTAAAAACCAAAGTGAATTTAATAAAGTGTTCTTGAATGAAAATGTGACTTAAATAGCACGGGCTTTATTGAATAGTGGCATTGAGATTAATTAAACATTTAATAAAAAAGGATGATGATACACCAGACCATAGACTAAACCGACATCATATAAGACTGACTGCCATGTTAGTTTAAGGTTCGGATGTCGTACGTCACCTTTATGCATGATGCAAGAAAGTAAAGGATGATGCGTGGTATTTTCATTTTTTTATATTTCACTTACCTAGAGACATTGAGAATTAACCAAAATATTCGATCGACATCCGTTAATCTTGGACTGTCACGACTGGAGTTAATAAATACCTCTCTTTGGGTATATTTTAAGTTAATTAATTATCGAGCAAAATTAAAGAGTCGCATGAATGACAATTAAAATGCATGTCACATATATTCGAACCATCATGAAAAAACAGATAAAAACACATACAAAAAACGCATGCACCGTACTATACTACGCATCATAAATACATGCTTAAACAAGATAATTTAAAGGCAAAATAAGTAATATGGCAAAATGCATAAAAACAAGAGTATAATATAACAAAAGTAAAATGCTAAAAAAAACAAACTGGTAGGGACCAGAATTGTAATAAATCCAATTAAAAAGCTAATTAAAACACGAAACAGGGACTTAATTAAAATGAGGGGGAACCTACAGGGACTAAAATGGTAATAAAACCATTCGAAAATCGATTGGAGCGAAGACGGGGGCGAAATTGGAAATGTTTGAAAAAGCCAGAGGGCCGTGGGCATAGTTTTAAGGTGCGGAAGCCCTCACGGCGTAAATAAATGGACGCGAAGGTCCTTAAAACACGTTTATCCCAAAATTAAAACAAAAAGACATTATAAAAGCCATTCTGAAAACATTTTTAGCCCCTTTCGGTAACCCTAAACCTGTGACTCTCTCCTTCCTAATTTCTCTCTGGCGTCGTCAGGGTTTCGGTCGTCGTTACCGATGCCAGAACCCTAAAAAAGCTTTTTCTCTTATTCCGAAACCAAAACGACTCCTTTTTTCACTCTATTTCAGAAACCCAAAACTAAAACAACAGATCCTTTTCCGATCTCTCAAAAAAACTTCAAAATCGTTTCTGTTTTTCTTGTTTTAAAACCCAAAAAAACCAAATCCCAAAAAAGCAGAAGACCTCATACCATTTTCGTGTTATTAGCCCCGATGGCTCACCATGCATGACCCCAAAAATGGTCACGAGGCTTATCGCCGGTAACGAAGGGCGAAACGTGAAGGGGAAATCTTGCAGAGAAGGTAAAAAAAACTTTAATCTGTGTTTTTTTTATTTCGATTCGTAAATAGAAATTAAAATGGTATACCTCTGTGAATCTGACTTTTGTATTACGGTGAAATTTTTTATTACAACTGTGCTCTCCAAAAAAACCTCTGATTACAATTTTTCTCTCTGAATCCTCTCTTACAGTGAATCATTTCGGGTTTTATAAGCCCGATATTACAAATTTCAGAATATAGAAAATTTGATGGAAAAACTGCTATTGGTTGCTCTTTTTTGTTCGTATTCACCCCTGTGATTGTTTGTCATTTTGCTTCTACCGTTTCTGCTTTTCGGTTGAATTTTCGGCCTATAATATTTTGTTTTTCCTTGCATGTGAGGCCTTCGTACGAGGGGGGACCAGAGGACGGTTCAGGAAGATCTGAGGACGTGGAGCCGATCCCAAACGTTGGAGGGATCTGAACGGCTGAGGGATTCGAAGAGGCATGCGGTGGACTGCACGCGCGCGTCTGGAGACTGGAACGTCGCGCGTGGATCACACGCGCCTAGGGGACTTGATCCGAGTCGTTCGATCTTGATCTCGATCCAACGGTGGAGAGAAGTGCGACGCCAGAGCTAAAGGGTCCTCTCTAGGGTTTCCTGCTGAAGTCAGATCTGGATCGTTAGATCTATCCCAGATCTAACGGCTGGGGTTGGGCGGCTGGAAGACAGAGATGGGCAGATTAGATTAGGGTTTTTAGGGCTTGTTTTAATTATTTGGGCCAAACAGGCCATGTAATATATGTATAATATTTTTGGGTAATGGACTCTGAACTTTGGGCTTATTATTTAATTGGACTTTTATTTATTTAATACACTGGGCTTTTATCATTTATTTAATATGTGTATATATATTTGTATTTCCTAGATTCGATCCAAAGTAATATTAACAAAAATAATAATAAATATAATAATAATAATAATATGGTAACAATATTAACAACTATAATGAATATATGGTTATACGGTGACAAATATAGTAATAATAATAATTGATTATTATAATAATAATGGTACTAACATATGGTAATAGCAATAATAGTGATAATAACATATTAGTATAATAGTAATAATAATTAGATAGGAGAAGTATAATATATGGTAATAATATAGTAATATAGTAATAATGATATTAACATAACAATAATAAATAGTAATAATAGTAAATAATAAAAATGGTAACAATACTAATAATAGGTAATATTAATATGATAACTAATACTAATAATGATAATAATATATAGTAAATAATACTAGTAATAATAATAATATATGGTAATTTATAATAATAATTTTTAGGGGTTTTTATAAAAAAAAGTATAACATACATATATAAATTAATTTAATTTAATCAAAGCCCTCAACACATTTTTATTTAGATGGTGCCAAGATATGAAAAAGCCTTCATAAGCCCATTATTATAAAATGAAATAAAAAGAGGTTAACCCAGATAAAATTAGTGATTACATGAAGATGAAAGGAAGAAAGAATAAAGAGGAGTTGAGAAGCTTGAGGTAGACAAGAAGAAAAGGCTAGGATTGGCTCTC